>CM028348.1:44467408-45731989 GCA_016618105.1 Dendrobium huoshanense
GGAGAAGAAGTTCTCTCAATCACAAGGAACTCAAGACATGAGTATGTTTATGAACTCATGTGACTTTCATGATTTGAAGATTATTGCCCCAAAGTATACTTGGTGCAACAAGAAGAAAGGAGGGGCACGATTATTGGAGAGGTTGGATAGTTGCCTTCTAAACGCGGTAGCTTTAGAGATACTTAAGACAACTTATGTACATCATCTTACAAGAATAGCCTCAGACCATTGTCCAATCTTGATCAATATTCTTCTTACTAATATCGAGAATAGCAATCTCTTAAGTTATGAAGAAGTCTGGTCTTCATTCCCTACTTCAACGACTATAATCTCTAATTCTTGGGTAAAATTTGCTCATGGTGATGAAGCCAATGTCCTGAATTTGAAGTTTAAAAGAGCTTTGATGGCTCTTTTTTTCTGGTACAGATCGAAGCATCAAAGCCTTTCTTCCTTGAAAGAGGGATTGAAGAAGGAAATTAATGAATTGCAGGTGGAAGAAGCCGAGCTTTGGTGGGTTATCAGAAGAAAAGTTGCAATTGCTTAAATCTAAACTTCATGAGCTTAACAGTACTCTTGGATGTCTTAACACATGGTGGAGACAAAGGGCAAAGGTGAAGTGGAATGCGGATAGAGACTTCAACTCAAAGTTTTTTCATGCTTATGCTACTGGTAGACAAAATGGCAATTGAATAAATCAGATAAAAAACAATCAAGGAGAATGGGTTGAAGATCCTAAATAGGTAAAAGACATTTTCTTTGATTTCTTCAAAGGTAAATGGAAAGATAGAAAGTGTAAGCTTGAAGGATGGCCATCCCTTAGTCATGTGCTGGATGACGTGGATAGAGGACTCTTGTTGATTGATTTTACTAAGGAGGACTTGGAAAGAGTGGTGCTTAACTTAGAAGCAAACATCTCCCCAGGTATTGAAGGTATCTCTTTTTTTTTTTTTGAAAGGTGCACAATTACATTAAAAGATAAAAAACAGCCTATTACAAGCTAATCATAAAGTGCAGATAACATATTCCTTCTTCAACATATCAAACAAAGAAGGAGGAATATCAGAGTAGGTAAAAGAATCAAAGAAAAAGTTATTATCTAAAGCAAGGGAGGCACATAAATCTGCCACCATGTTACAGATTCTAGAGGTATGAAGGAAAATCACCTTATTGTAGTCAAAAAGAAATGAGATCTTCTCTGAAATCCGGTTGCCATGCATAGATTTCTTCATAGAATCTTGAAAGAACTTGATAACATTGTAGTTATCTCCCTCAATTATAAAACCTTTGCTATCAAACATCCATTCGGCAATGAAATCTTTCAAGGAAAAAATAGCTTCCAATTCGAGCTTATTGATATCACAATGTAGCTGTTGCTTGCCGAAAGCTAAAAGCGGTTTACCCTTGAAGTCACGAACAACACCACCAATACTAGCCAAATTTGAGTCAAGCAAAGATGCATCAACATTAATTTTAATCCAATCCGATGGTGGGGGACGCCAAGAAGCATTAAACTCACAATGGAGAGAAGCATCCCAGTTAACCAGCATTGAATTCCTGTTAGTGGTCGTAAACAGGACATTTGCAGCAACTACCGAAGTAGGCAGCAAAGGACCTCCATGCTTGAAGTAATTTCTGCCATTCCAAGAATAGAAAAAAGCAGTACAATCGATCTTAACAATGTCAGGACTGCACTTTGTGAGTTGTCTTAAATGATAAAGACAATCCGCCAACGAACTAAAGATAGGAACATTAATCCCCCAAGATCTCAACATTTTGATTATATCAATAAGAAACTTACAGTGGACTACAATATGGGCACTACTCTCCACTTTAGAGCAACCTCTTGCACATCAATCATTATTGCCAATGCGTCTATACATCAAGAACTCATTAGTGGGAATGGCAAACTTACTCAATCTCCACCAAAAGAGTTCGATTCTCGGCCTGAGGTGCAGCTTCCAGAGCCAAGCAGTGAAGCCAGAATCATCCAGAGAATATAGAGACTTAGTGGATTCAACATATGCTAAAGAAGAGATAGATTTCCCGGAATGCTGATAGAGGAGCTCCATATGATCATCATCACCACCATGGATCACTCCATTCTGGACAATAAGGTTAACCAGGCTATCATTAAAAAACTGTTTGAGCTCCAACAAGTTCCAATTCCCGTCTTCAAGGATGAAGTTGTTTAATGTCAAGTCCTCAAGATTGACACAATCCGCAAGCATTGGCCACTTATTGAAGCACTTGTCAAGGAGCCAAATGTCATTCATAATATTGATACGAGTGCCTTTTCCAATCTTCCATTTGACAATAGGCTTAAGAAAATTAGTACCATCCATAATGATATAACGGGCAACAGACTATCCATTCTTGCGTTTACCATTCCAAATATCATGGCCAACTTTGGCAGTGAGACATTTATGGAGCAGAGAAGAGGGATTTTGGAAGAATCTCCAAGCTATCCTAGCACGAAGGGGTCCGAGTTTCTTGACTACCGAAAACAGACCCATTCCTCCAATAGCTCTTGGTAAACAAAGTTCATCCCATGCAACGTAATGGAGTCCTCTGGTTTCCAAATTATGATTCCAAATAAAATCTCTGCAAATGGCATACTCTTTCTTTAAAGCTTATTGGTCTATTATTAAAGAAGACATGTGGAAGGCTATTAATGTCTTTTTTAAGAAGGGTATCATGTGTCCCAATTGGAAGGAAACATTAGTGGTCTTCATACCAAAAATTAAAAATCTAGCTTTTCCTTCCAACTTTAGGCCTATTAGCCTTTGCTTGTCTGTTTACAAGATTGTGGCTAAGATGCTTTAAATAGGATTTTGTGCTTCATTCCTTAGATTGTATCAGAAGAATAAGCAGCTTTTGTAAAAGGTTGTTCTATCACTGACCATGTATTACTAGCTCAAGAATTATTCAATAAGTTTAGATTTTCCAATTCTTCAAAAGCTCTTATGGCAATCAAAATTGATATGGAGCAAGCCTATGATAGCATGGGGTTGTCTACCCTAAAGCAAGCACTACAGGTATTGGGCTTTCCCATGGAATTCTCTAATCTTCTTCTTCAATGTGTGTATGATCCAAAGTTCTCTATTTCAATTAATAGGAATAATGCAAAGTGGATCGAGGCTAGATGTGGTTTTAGACAAGGTTGTCCCTTGTTGCCTTATTTGTTTAATTTATGTTCTTAATTTCTTTCTGATGCATTTGCTCAGAGAGGTTCTAATATAAGAATTAAAATTTCTCCAAATATAGATAGAGTCTCTCATTTGATGTATACTGATGACATCATTATATTTTCGGAGGCTAATCATAGCAAAGCAAGGAAAATATATAAATTCTTGAAAGACTATAGTAGTTGGTCAGGTCAAATGATTAATCTCCAAAAATCTGCTATTCGTTTTGCCAAATCGGTTATTAGATCAAGAAGGAAATCCATTTCTAGGAGCTTGGGCTTTAAAGTGGTGAAACAAATGATGTATTTTAGCTTCAAGTTTGCTCTGAGAAGATTGAAAGCTTCAAATTTTCAATTTCTATTGGAGATAGCAGTTGGTAAACTGAATGTATGGGGTAATCGTTTCATATCTCTAGTTGGAAAATTGCTACTTGTTAAGTTGGTTTTTCTTTCACTTCCTACCTTCTTATCTTCTTATTCTTTTGTCCATATGGGAGTCTTGAATGATTTGGATAGAATGTGTTGTGACTTTTTATGGAACAAGCATGATGGAAGTAAAGGCCTACATTATGTCTCTTGGGAGAATCTGTGCAATCCGAGCAGGTTGGGTAGACAAGGAGTCCATTCGGTGGCTAGCAAAGTAGGTCCTTTGAGGGCCAAATTTGCATGGAATCTCATCTCCAATCCTGGTTCTCTTTTGAAAAGAATTATTGTTGCTAAGTATGGTAATCAAATGTGGAAGAATGAAGCAAAGAAAAACTGTTCTTCAACATCGAAAATTATAATTTCTGGATTCAAATCTCTATCCACAATAGTAAAATGGAAGGTTGCCATGGGGACTGAGATTAGTATCTTAGATGATGTGTGGATTCTTGACAAATCAATAGCAAATGGCCTACATTTGCTGCAGAATTAATTGAAGATTTAAAACTAGAAGACTTTATATGGAATGGAGAATGGGATGAATCTCAACTACTATGATTCTTTGGACGTTAGCTGGTAAATGTTATCAAGGGAGTTGAAATTTGTCCAGAATTGATTGTTGACCGAATGGAGCTCATTGCCAAATGTTCTGGTAAATTAATCTCTGTATTGATAGCCCAAAAATTATGTGGAGATGGGGAAGAAGTTTCTCACTAGCGGTGGCGTAAGAAACTAAAGTTAAAGCCCAGCATAAATCTATTTTGGTGGCGTTTGATAAACAATGATATTCCAACAAATGATTTTTTATCATATAGAAGGTTGTTGGATCATAAAGAATCTCCTAGAGGATGTTTGCTATCAAACAATTTAGAGCACATTGCGGTCAAATGCTAGAAACTATCTAAAATATTTAATTTGCTCAGGAAATGGGGGTTCATTGTACCAGTTTTCTGCTCATTAGAGGACAATTATTTAGGATTGAAATCATATGTAGAACTCAATCCATTCATTGGGAATTTATATTGTACTAAATTTTCTACAGCTGGAAGAGCAAAAATAGGATAGTACATGGAGTTAACAAAGATAGCTTGTATGTATTTATAGCTAATGCTTTAAGCATGACCACAACCTCACTTAGTCTTAATCAAAGTTTGGATCATTGGGATTCCAATCAGCTTTCATAGCTGCCTTATTCTTCTTGGAGTCACCCTCAATATTGATGCTTCATTAGAAAGTAATTATAATGCTGGAGTGGGAGGAGTCTTAGAGACCATAAAGGAAGATTTTTATATGCTTTAATTTTAGAGTTAGTTGTATTCATTGGGACTCAGCACAGGTGGAGCTTCTGTCTATTTTTTCAATTAAAATTTTCATAAAGGATTGGATGCTCGAATTGAAGGGTATAATTATAGAAGTAGACAACCAAAATGTGATCAATTTTGTTCATAGGCTCTTCAATAAGGAGGTGTTCAAAGAGAAGAATGTAAATCTTGAAGATATCTCTTCCCTCTTTGATTTTAATCAAGTTTTGTTTCATTTTACAAAACGAAATTGTAATAAGTTAGCAGATTTTTGTGTTAACTATGCTCGTTCTTTAGATTTTTTTTTTGGGATGAGTTTGTGATAATAAGATTCCTCCTCTCTTTATTTTAATGTTAAAGGAGGAATTTTATTGTCACTTAGCTATTTATATCTCTTTTTATCGATAAAATTTCTCTTAGCGTTTCTTCTCAAAAAAAAAAAAAAAAAAAAAAAAAAGAGTTAGGTCTTTTATTTTCAATAGACAATTTGCCCTGAGAGAAGTCCAAGCTAGGGCTAACAGGATCATCTATTCTTCCTTTTTTCAAATTTCGATGATGTTAGCTTTGTTCTTACAAATTTTTAATTCAATCACATGGAGAATTTATCATTTTTATGCTTTGATTAAAAAAAAGACCTTGCTTTTGTTCCTCTTTTTTGTCTTCTATTATACTTTTCTTTTTTGGTTTCCTCCTCCTTTTTATGATGTCAAAAGGAGTAGTGGGTAGCGTTTTAGTTAATTTTCCATACTATTTTACTTCTATTTGTGTTAGTTTGATTATTTATCATCATCAAAAAAGGGGAGGTTGTTGTGAATCTGAATTCAAGAATTAAAATTTTGATGATAGAAAATATTTTTGTTACTTCCAGTTTTTCTAAGACTGCCTTTCCTACTAATGTTTTAGGTCCACAAGATTAAATTGCAACTCAAACTAACTCAAGATTGAGTAGACTAGGACTGAGTCTATTTGTAAACTATTGTCAAGTTATATTTTACCCTTTCTTGAGTAAATTGTAAATAAAGTGGGTCATGATGCTAAGTAACCTTGCACACACACACACACACTTTGGGGAAAATTTTTTGACTGTTCTTAAAGTTTTTTATTTTCAATCACATCATCCGGAATGATCCCAAATCATCTTGGATGATCAGTTAAAAATAGAAAACCTAATTAGGGCATCCTTGTTAAGGTAGCTGTAATTAAGCAAATCATCTTGACGATATTATCATCGTCCGGGATGATAGACTCAAATTAGAAAGAATCAACTGTCAAATCCCTTTTGGTATGTTTTATTTTTAGATATCATCCTGAAGGATGCAGTGTAATTATGCCTAAATTAATCTAGTAATTAAGAAAATTTATTAATGTTTGATTGCTCGATCATATCATCCTGGATGATCCCAGGATCATTTGGGATGATCAATTAAACAAACCTTAGTTTCTTTCTAGACGACCAGAATAATGTTATGGATGATGTGTATTAATTTGAACTAATCAGCTAGGATGATCCTAAAATTGTCTAGGATGATCTACTATTTTTCCATCATCCAGAGATGCAATCAGGGCGATGTTCTGGATGATATTTGACATTTTGAATTATCATCCAGGATAGCCATGAAATCATCTTGGACGATCAGTTATTTTTTACATCATCCAGACAAGAATCTATGGCGATGTTTTAGAAAATATTTGATGACTTGAACTAATCAGACAGGATGATGTAGTATCATCCTGGATGATTAGAATAAAAATACCTTCTAATCTTCTGGACTTAGCCGAATCGTCCTGGCTGATTGAACTGAATTTATACTGATCGTACAGGATGATCAGATGATTATCCTGGATGATGAAGTCAATTTGTTATAATTAAGAGAAAATCTAGAGCTCTTCTATTTACTACCTATTATTTATCCAAGAGTGTATCTTTTGCTACTATCTTGACCTGAGAGAGCCAAGAGAAGAGGGAGAGTAAGGGAGAGAGAGAGGAACTTATGAGGGGGTGTTTGTGAGGGGTTTCACAAAGGATACTATAAGCAAGGATCTGAGTCATCTTCTCCGATCATCGTCCCTTATTCCTCAGTGGTTCTAGAGAGGTCTACTATAGTAATTGATTGAGGTTCTCTACTTGCTTTAGGAGGAAGTGAAAGGAGTCGGGTTCTCTGCCTGCTTCAAGAGAAAGCAAAAGGAGTTGGGTTCTCTGCCTCACCGATGTCGATGGAAAAGGAGGTTTGTACAAGCTTCTCTGCTTTGCTATGGGAGCAAAAGGAGACTCACTGAGTTTAGTGCAATACCCGGAGAAGAGGTTCTAGAGAGTGGACGTATGTCAAGTTGACCGAACCATTATAAATTTCTATATATTCTTTCTTATTTTTATGCATTTAATTTCCACACTTCAATTTGTGGTGATTCTTAGTTTGATTTAAGATTGTGTTTCTGATTAAGAAATTCTTTAAAATATAAATTCACCCCCCTCTTGGTTAGCTTTGGGCTAGTTTATAAGGGCTTAACATCCCTGACAAACCTTCAAGGGGTATCAGAGCACTTTCATGTCTTCCAACAAAAAGATGAGAAAAGAGCATAGTTAGCACAAAGATCCACTAACTTATTACAATAACTTTCTATATAATTAAAAAACACAAAATTAAAGTCTTTGATAAAAGAAAAATTCTCTACTCCTTGTCCACCTTTTTTAATCTCCTTCTTGATGAACTTGATGACATTGGCATTGTCACCTTCAATAATGATGCTCTTATGCTTGAACATCTAAGTTTTGATAACATCTTTAATTGACTTTATAGATAGTAATTCCAAATGATCTAAATCTCAATGAATATAAGGAATGCCAAAGGACAAAAGAAACCTGCCTTTATGATCACAAAAAACACCACCTATACTTCCTTTGTAAGACGGTAATATCAAAGCATCTACATTTAGCTTGATCCAATCAGGTGGAGGAGGATGCCAAATATTATTCAACATTAATTTTTGATTGGCAACCAACCGGGCCAAGTTAAAAAAAAAATTATAAACATTAGAGGCAGCTGAATAACTAACTGATTCAACTGCAATGAATAATGAGCTCCTCTTAGATTTCCAATGAACCAAAGCATTCCTCTCCTTCCATGAAAAGAATACCGCATTGCAAAGCAAATTCACCACAAATGAATTTTTAAGGTTTAACCACTTACATCTATCTTCAAAGGAATTAAAAAATGGGATACCAAATCCCCATTTATTTAAATGATGTACCACCTCATCAAGCTTGTTGTAATTACTAGTTACATGATTTAAGTCTTCAATCAAGTTACAACCTCTGGGTCAAAGGTAATTAGTTTGCAGCCTTCTATATGATAAAAAATGAAATGTTGGTATGGCATTATTGAATAATCTCAACCAAAAGTTCCCCACCCAAGCATTGAGCTTAGACCTCTTTATCCATTTACAGTACTCCAGTTTCGGACATATTTTCACCATGGTTGTAGCAACAATGCTGAAATTGTTTTCCTTGAATTTTTTTGAATTAGTTCAATCCTGTCTTCATGAAAATTGGAATTAATTACTATGTTACTAATCAATTCCGCAAGATTGCTACCAAAATACTTCTTCAATTCCACAATATCCCACTTTCCTTCCAAGATGAGATTATTACATCTTGGTTATTGGCCTAAGAATACTCTCGATTATGGATGCTATTTTATTCTCTTCTTAGTTTGGTGCATTTTGGGATTCCTAGGTTCTTCTAATCTAAAGGGGATAAACTCTTCTCTTCATCTTTAGTGAGGATTAGATTTTTAAATATATGAAGATTTGATTAAAACTTTTTATTTAGAAGACTAAAGATTGATTTACCATTTTAGAAGAAATTATAGAATTAAGAATTTATTAGGAATTAGAAAAAAATACACTAAGGGGTATACAATCTAGACTTATATCTATCTAAAGTTGATGACCAACTAACATCCTAGAAATTAATCAATACCTTATGCATGTAAGATAGGGTGGTTATGTCCTACTGAGTCAAGATTTTTAATTTAAATATTTAAATCAGGGATATATAAAAATATGCAAATAAATCTATCTAGAGTCATGTATAATGATGCATGAATCAAATAGATAAAGAAAAATCTTTTATTTATTTATTTAGAAATATAGATACAAGCCAAGGTTTGCAAGAAAGAAAGGTGGCCAGGTTCCACCACAACAAATCTGGTGTTCTACCTTCATAAAATATAGGTTTAACTATACATTCTAATCATCTTCTGGTTTTGGGTGGTCTTCTATAGGACTCCAAAAGAGAACACCCCCTAAAGAAGTGAGTATTATCTTTTGGAGCCCTATTTATACAAGTATGAGCAGATATTTTTAAACCCTTAAAACTTGATGAATATATACAACTCAATTTAGTTACATTCTAGACATTTTACATTTGCATTTGACTCTTACATATACATTTGCACCTAGGTACATTCTACTTCACTTTATTTTTATAAGAACGCCTAGATACATTCTACTTTATTCTTCTATTTGTATTAGGGAAAGATAATATGAATATGTATATGCAATGCATGTATGATATGTCATCCATAGTGCTTGAAGTAAACAAATACATTAAAGATACCCTCCATGCAAAGAAATCCACATCAAACTAAATACAGTACGACCTATCCTAAAACTAGAGTCAGTGGTCCTAGCAAACAAATTCTAATGTATGAAAAATGTGATGTGCTTTTGATATGTCCTCGGATATTTGATGTTTAAGTTTTTTAAGTTTAAAGTTATCAGTTAGTTATAGGCCAAGAGAGATTTTAATTTAAGTTTAAGATTTATTAGGCCACTTAAGTGATAAGCCTTATGAATTTAATATATGTATGCTCTCCAAAAAGAATCAAGCATAATATATGAAGGTTTCAAATGTCTAAGTGCTTTTTTTTACTGATTCGAATGAATGTCTATTTAAATTAATAGTAATCACGCCTGTTAAATCAGGACTATGAGGCTTATTTTAGCCTCATTGGGGCTAAGCAAATAGCCTTTTGAGTCCGGGTTACCTAGCAATTACATATTTATTTAAGTTTGACTATTGGTTGGTGATTTACTAAATTTTTTGTCATTTATCAACTTTTCACATTTATTTAATTAATTATGTTTAACCAAACTTTATCTTTTTAATTTACATTGGTTGCTAAAATTTTTACATTAATTTATAAATATTAGGCCTAATGAATTACTTAAAGACTCCAGAATTTAATGCATATTTATCTTACAAGTGGAGTAAAATACAATGCATAAAGTTACTTGATTTATTCAAAATTTAATACAGATCTATAAATCCAATACATTTGTGTTTTCCAATAGAAGTTAAACATAATATATAAAGGTCTTTTTTTTCTAAATTTATAATTTAATTAAAAAAATCAATTTAATCAAACTAAAGATTTTTGGAGTGCAGCTGATCTGGGGTTGGTTCGGAGTGCTCCTTCGGATGGCCGATATTGATTCCTTGGATCATAGAATATTTTTAATGGTTTAAGTGCCTTAACATTGTCAAAATTCTATGATCTTGAGCTCGTTTGATTTGTCTCGGTGAGCTGCTTAATTTGACTATAAGCATGCCCTATTTGGATATCATTTTTCCATCCAAATATTGCTTTCAACCTTTCAAATTTGGTTCGGGCACCTGATTTAGACTCATTTGAGCTCGGATTGGACTAATTTTGGTGTTGTTGAGTTCATATTTTTGAGACGATTAGTTTTACTAAAAGTTTGTTGAAATTGGAATTCAGACGGTATCAAATTTAATTTTGAAAGTTTCCAACTTTGTGCATGATCAGGGCAATTTTTTGTCAAGAATCAATTAAATATATCAAGATTATAGGAGATGAGGGGATACAACTTCTGTTTCATATGAAGGAATACATATGTAATTTTTACGATTTTGAGGACTTAACTTAATCTCTCTCATATGGGATTAATAAGCGTCAAAAAATAAAACTAAATAAAACATTTGCAGCCCGTCAATGAAATACACTGGACACATATGCGGTATCTTGAAAACCATATAAAGAGACAATGTTCACAATTTTCCTTTCTTAAATTTTAGAAGGAAATGAGTAGAATTTTTGGATATATATATATATATATATATATATATATATATATATATATATATATATATATATATATATATATATATATATATATATATATATATATATATATATATATATATATATATATATATATATATATATATATATATATATATATATATATATGGTGCATCATCAAAAAATTATCTTGACCTAGCACGAATCTCGATGAAAAATTAATGTGTAAACTCCAAAAATTAAAATTTGGACCATTTGAGTTTCGATTTCAGTAAACTTATAGTTGAAATGAACGTCTCAAAAATACAAACCAAACGAAACCAAATTGGACTCAATCCGAGCTCAAATAGGTTTGAATCATGGATCTGAAGCGCAGTTGGAAGGTTAAAACCACAAGTTGGGTTACAAAATGGTTTCTAAATGTGACATGCTTATAGTTGAATCAAGTGGCTTAACGAGACAAATCCAATGAGCCCAAGATTGTATAATTTTGACATCATTAAGACTTTCAAATGTCTAACAAACGGTTCATGATCAAGGGATTCAACATTGGCCATCCATCCAAGCCACTCCCCATTTGCCCTTGATCTACCTCCTATTTTCGGGCCATTCCAATCTAGGAAATCTATAAATAGACCCCTCCTTCCTCTTGAAAGGGGACCTAAGCCTAAGGGATTCAAGAGAGATTGGAGATAGTATTACTTCCTTACCTCCTCGACCGTCGCCCGGAGTTTCGTCGGACCACCACCTACAACCGTAGTTCCATCGGACCACCACCTGACACCATTGTTTCATCAGACCACCAACTGAAGTAATTATTTTATTGGACCACCACCAGACGCCGTAGTTCCACCATACTACCACCTGACATTGTAGTTCCATCAAACTACCACCTGACATCGTAGTTCCACCATACCACCGCCTGACACTGCAGTTTAATCGTACCACTGCCTGATGTCATTATTTCACCGGACCACCACCTGATGCCATTGTTCCATTGGACCACCATCTTCCGTTGTTGTTCAGCAGGACCACCGCTAGTCATCGTAGTTTTGTCAAACCAGTCATTTGACGCCTTAGATCCGCTGGACCACCGCCTGATGCCATTGTTCAGCTAGAGCACCACCTAACGCCATTGTTCCTCCAGACTACTGCCTGACACTGTTGTTCCTCTAGACCACCACTTGACACCATTATTCTGCAGGACCACCGCCAAAAGCTATTATTCCATCAAACCCCTGTCTGACACTATTATTTCACCAGACCACCTCCTGACACTATTGTTTCAACGGACCACCACCTAATGTCATTATTTAGCCAGACCACCACCTGAAGCTGTTGTTCCACCGAACCACTGCCAGTCATCATAATTCTGTTTAACCACTATCTGACGCCATTATTTTTCCAAACCACCTCCTAACTCCATAGTTCTGCTGGACTACCAAGTGATGCCAAACTTTTACCCAACTTTGTCACTATATTTCATCTTGCGGTTGGCATTTATCTAATCGCCCTTACGGAGAAGTCAGGCCATTATAAACTACCCTAAACATTAGTGAAATCATTTTAGACATAAAAAAATCTTGTGTTCACTGTGTGTGAGTTGGATATCCATATAATGCTAAGACGTAGAATTTTAAAGCTATCGCCACATATATTTTTGCCTGCAATAGTTTGTCGTCATCTATGGGAACCTTCAATCCCACTATCTTAAGCTCTCATCCAATGGCTAACAGTCGTAGCCATCATTTATTATAAGCCTCATGCCGTAACTCACACCAATCCAGGAATCCTTCCATGAACAAGGGACGTCATACATCTGCTTCTTTCCAACCCAATGGGAAAAACCCTAATAGGGAAGGAACATCAGGACCCTCCCTGAAAGATAGTATGAGAAAGATGGAGGTGTCATAGAACAATATCCTTCAACTCTTATGAGAGACTCGAGGGCCATCACTAGCACCACAAGAAGGGATTCTTCTCCCTTAAGATCCACCAGGGCTCAAAGATGTTCAACCTGAACATCTTCATGTCAATATTCCCATTCAGTCGCCAAAGATGCACCCTCTAACATATTTAGAAAATAAGCATGGTGACACAATAAGCTCTACCCATCCTTTATGTGTAGGCCGCCAACCTCACATTCCTCTAGATGTCCCTGAGGACTTAGCCTAGCAACACATTGCTAAACTCCCCTATAATGCCTTATGGCATGAACTATGAAGATTAGTCCAAGAGGAGTTCCCTGTATAAGATATAAAATAATCTCTTCGTCAACGGGACTTCTAGGAGTCATTACCTCTGACTGAAGCCATCCTTAAATACCCCATTTAGGCAAGATTCAAACTATCGAGTATCGATTCATATGATAGGACATCTGACTTGTACTAGTATATCATCCATTATAGAATTATAATGCACTTCCAGCGAGCCTCTGATATGCTCCTATGCCAGGTCTTTCTAACTACCCTTAAAGGGGAAGCTCGAACATGGTTCTATTCACTCCTCGGTTAAACCATTCCAACGTTCATCAAATTAGCCAAAATATTTGTTGAATAATTTGTTACCAATTAAGGATGATCAAAGACTCTTCCCACCTCTCAGGAATTTTCCAGAATAGTTCATATATTCACATTTACTTTATATTTCATTTATCTACTCAAGTTAAATTTCTTACCAAATATTTTCCATCATAAAAAATGGGGAGATTGTTGAAAATCTAGATTCAAGGATTATAATTTTGATGACAACAAACATTTCTGGCTCTATTTTTCTACTATTACCCTACCTACTAACGTATCAGGTCCATAAGGTCAATTATAAATCAATCTAGTTCAAGATTGTGTAGATTAGGATTGAGTCAAAATGTAAGTTACTTCAAGTATTTTTACCTTTTCTTGAGTCAAATGTAATAAAGTGGATCCTAATGCTAAGTAACCTTTCTCACACACACTTAGGGGGGAAATTCTATTTGTTTTAGAGTTTGCTTTTTTTTAATTATATCATCCGGGATGATCTAAAATCATCATAGACGATAAGTTAAAAACAAAAACCCTAATTAGGGCATCCTGGTTAAGACAGTTGAATTAATTAAATCATCTTAGACGATATTAGCATTGTCCTAGACGATATGCTCAAATCAGAAAGAATCAATCGCTAACTCTTTTAGTCTTGTTATTATTTTTAGACATAATACAAGACATTATCCTGAAAGTTGCATTATAATTATGTCTAAATAAGTCTGATGATTAAGAAAAGTAATTAAGTTTTGATTGATCTATCATATCATCTTAGACGATCGCAGGATCATCTTAAACGATCAGTTAAAAATACCTTAGTTTCTTCCTGAGTTGTCAAAGATGAATAGAACGATATACTGGACAATATTTATTGATTGTAACTAATCATCCAGGATGATCAAAGAATCAGCTTAGACGATTAGTTATTTTTTTGTCGTCCAATATGTAAAGTCTAGCCGAACAAATCTGTGCTCTTGATGATACTTAACATTTTGAACCAATCATATAGCATGACTCATCATCCTAGACGATCTGAACAAATAAATCTTCTAATTGTCTAGCACCTTTGAAATGATCATGCCTGATAGGGCTGAAAATGTACTGATCGTACTGAAAATCTCTCGATCATCCTGGAAGATCTTTTTCAGTTAGTTGCAATTTAGGGAAAATTTGAAGCCCTTCTATATAAGATCTCTCGTTTACTCAAGAATGGATCTTTTGCTACTGTCTTGACATGAGAGTGCCAAGAGGAGAGGGAGAGTTTGGGAGAGAGAGAGAGAGGTTCTTGTGAGGGGGAGTTTGTGAGGGGTTTACAAAGGTTACTCCAAGCAAGGATTTCAGCCATTTTCTCCAATCGTTGTCCTTGGTTCCTTAGAGGTCCTAGTGAAGTCTACTTCAACGATCTATTGAGGTTCTCTTATTTCTTCAAGAGGAAGCAAAAAAAGGTCAAGGTTCTCTACCTTCTTTAGGAGGAAGCAAAAGGAGGTCAGGTTCTCAGCCTCATCAGAGTTAGTGGAAAGGAGTTTTGTACAGGCTTCTCTGCCTTGATGTTGGAGCAAAAGGAGAGTCATTGAGTTTAGTGCAATACCCGAAGGAAAGGCTCCAGGGAGTGATCGTAGGTCAAGTTAACCAAACCACTATAAAATTTGGTGTGCTCTTTATTATTATGTTTCTATATTTTTAATTTCCGTACTTTATTTTATGTGGGTGATCATATACTTTGATGTTTTAAAATAGTTCAAAAGATTGTGATTTTTATTTAAGAATTTTTAAAAACGGCCAATTCACCCCCCCTATTTGTTAGCCTTGAATTAGTTCATAAGGGCTAATATCCTTAATAAACTTTCAGGAAGGGCATTAGCCAATAAGATCATGAGGCAGAGCTTTTACTGGCTCACAATGAAGTAGGATGCACTAGAGTTTGTAAGAAAGTATAATAGTTGTGAATTACATTTCAATCTCACCCATTTACTTGTTGTGGAGATCGAAACATTACATAGTCCCTAGCCTTTTGCCCAATGGGGAATGGGCATAATGAGGCCTTTCCCTATAGCCACTGGACAACAAGAGTTCATCATCTTAGCTAAGAACTATTTCACTAAGTGGGTGGAGGTTGAAGTTATGGCAAAGATCACTGAAGCTAATGTCAAATAGTTCTTATTTAAGAATATAATATGTCATTTTATCATTCCAGCAAAAATTATCACCAATAATAGAACTCAATTCATTGGAAAGGTCTTTATAACATTTTGTAAGACATCCGTATACAGTTGGTACATACAGTCATGGCTCATCCTTAAATAAACGGATAAATAAAGGTCACTAATCGAACTGTACTAAAATGATTGAAAACCCAACTAGAGAAGGCTGGGGGAAATGGGCTGATGAACTCCTAAATGTTCTCTGGGCCTACTGTATCATGACTAGAACTCCAATAAGAGAAAGCCCATATAACCTATGCTTTAGCATAGAATCTATTATTCCCATCGATATTGGAGTCCCAAGTTACAGAGTTCAAACTTTTGGCTTTCATGCCAATAAGGAAAAGCTCAGATACAACCTAGACCTCCTTTCAAAAATAAGGGACAAGGTGATGCTCAAGGTTGTTGTATATCACTAAAGAATTTCCTGTCACTACACAGTAGAACACATTAGTACTACTTATTTTTAATGTTATATATTTTTATTATTATTTATCTTCAGTGTTATATGTCTTCAGTATTGAATGTCATTTATCTCCTATGTTATATATGACATTTGTAACATCTTTAGCCCTAAATTATATTAGGGAATTATGAAATTATGAAATTATTTAATACAATAAAACTCTATTCCCGTGTTTAGTTACATTATCACCTTCTTCATGTAAGATTGTATTGATAGCTTCACATAAGCTGTGAACTTAAACCTTGAAGTCCTTGATTCGAGTCATACACACTCTTTATTATACCTCAATCAATGGATGATCAATCCCAGGGGGATTTAATCCGACCTCTTCCACATAGGTTAAAAAGCATCAAATAATGCTTCAATCAACAACCTCAGATAAGTCTAACATACTAGGTGAGTGTCACTTAATATCCATGATTTGAGGCATACGCACTCTTTATTGTACCTCAATCACTAGATGATCAGTCCCAGAGGGATTCAACCTGACCTCTTACACACAGGTTTAATAATATTATAATGTTATAATCAATAACCTCAAAAAGGTCAAACATTCTTGGTGGGTGTCACTTAGATCTTAAAATCCTTGATTTGAGTAGCCTGAATCTCAATCACTAGATGTCCGGCCCCCCAAAGGGACCCAATCAGACTTCCTTCATACAGGTTAAAAATGCATTGCATAATGTTGCAAATGATAACCTTGGATAAGTTGGAATGCCTTAAAAAAAAAGAAGAAAGAGCATAAATAAAATTCATTCAAGCTAAATAAGAGTATTGGAATATCTTTTACTAGTAAAATGAAAATATCAACAACCCTCTACTAGATTATAGAAGATACAACATGTAAATACAAACACGTAATACATAACAATCACTAAGAAATATAAAGTGATACAATTAGTGGAAGATAAAAGCACTATTTAATATCTTTAATTTCATTAGCCGCCTCAAGGGTAAAGGCCTTCTATAGCTCACTCTCTATCTCATCACCATCATAATCTAATGGAGAGTCATTTGAAGCCTGGCTGGGGGTCAACCCTTCAACTTCAACTCTGGCCTTCTACTGTACCAGGCGAACTCCCTTAAAAAAACCCTGGATGAATCCCTCATCAATACACTGCTGCCCTAAAGCCTTCACTTTTATATCATAAATATGATAACGAGCCTCCTGAACGCAATCCTAGATGATGGTATTGAAAGCTATGGACTGTTTAAAATTTTCAATGACTCTCGTGTATTCTAAGCTAAACAAAGTGACTTCCTTCTCATCTATAAGAGTCTAAGGCCTCTTATTCTCAGCACCGAGCTCCACAATCTTCTCTACAGAGGCCTTTTAATCTTTTAAAAGTTGGGTTATCATTGCCTGTGCCTCTACTAGGTTAATCTAGAGTCAGTCGATATGATGGTTTTAGAGAGAAACATAATGCACCATATTGACCAGCTCAATCCTGCACTCGCATATCTCCTCCTCCACCACCTTTTCCTCTTTGACTTTATGATCGTACTTTGGCTTGTACTCTCCCTAGAGATATTTGACCTTCATAAATTATTTATTCCATTCATCCAAGGATTGAGTAAGTTTGGCCCAAGCTCCATCCACCGCAAAAATTGAAATAAGGAAGGAATGTATGTAAGAGGCCAGCCAAATCTATGAATAAAAAAGAAGCATTGAAAAATGCTACTCACCAATTCATCAACTTTGTGGCATCTGATACATTGGTGGTTCAGCACATCCCCAAGAATATCTAACTTGACAAGGGAGGAATTGGTTGGAGCCTTACTTGTACTTATTACAACCCTCTCTAATTTTTCTTCTTTAACAAAGTATGGGGATCATCGCCTCTCGCCTGTTGCTAAGGAGAAACCTTGGAAGCCGAGGGAGGTAACTCAGGAACCTTAGAGGACTACTTCAACATCCTTGCATCTGACCTCCCAGCTTGAACATACAGTCCAACCTTAAATAGAAAATATTCAACTATAAATTTATTCAAATAATGAACCTCGTATAGAAGATGCTCGATGTAAAAAATGTTTAGAATCCTTAGGATATCTTCCTCTCCAATGTGTAAAGGGACAGACAGATCCTTCATCTTTCCCCATTTCTCCAAAAGGCCCCAATTATTTTTCACAAAGAAAAATGCACTAGCCTAGCTCCTTGACGGATCTCTAGTATGGACATCCAACCATTTGGATATGAATGTTATATGTCTCTATACATCAATAGTAAACTATATCATCCTGCAAGGTACCTATAAAGAGGAAGGCATATCCAATTAGATCTTTTAGAGACCATCACTATAAGATCAATGGGAAAATGGAATTTCTTGCGAAGAATAATCAAAGAATCACTCGTAATGGTGGAAAAAATATTATCTATCCTAGCACCTTTATTTGGTCCCTTCGCACCATCATTATGGACAGCATAATGGAAATCTCCCCTAACCATAGGATCTCTCAGAAAAGGATTATCACCAATCTTGAACTTTATATAGGGAAGGACACTGCAATGGAGTAAGGGATGCCACTTAATCCCAAAGTAGGGGAAGGCCTCCCGTATAGAAAGAGGATTGAAGGGAGATAAAAAGATGGAGTAGGAAACCCTTACTTAGTGAGGGGCCCTAAATTTGAATAGGGGATATCGCTTGAACAGTTTTAGGGGAAAGCCTCAGCCTGAGAAAGAGAAGAGGGGGGAAAAGGCATGATTTGAATACCCCATAGGGGGTATTTATAGTTGGAGTAGGGGTAATTTAGTAAAAAAAAATTGGGTGCCATGCCATCATCCACATAAGCACCACATTAGCACCATGTTAGCCATGATCCTGTGTGTTGTGACCATGTCATCCATGACCCAACATATCATGGTTGACATGTTAGCCACGATCTGCATGTCGTAGCCATATCACCCATGATCCTACATGTCGTGTCCATGTCAGCAATGACCCAATAGGTCATATGTGACAAGTTAGCCATGATATTTGTGTCATGGCCATGTAAGACATGATCCTACTTGTTGTGGCCACATTAGCCATGACCCAACAGGTCATGGTTGCCATGTCATCAATCCACCCTTTATGTCACTTCCATGTCATCAATCTATCTTGCATATCATTGCCACATTATTAATCTGCCCTTCATGTTATTGCCATGTTATCGATCTGTCCTATGTATCACTGCCATATCATCAATCTGCCCTCTATGTCACTGCTACATCATTGATCTGTCCTTCGTGTCACTGCCACACCATTGATCTACCCTTCATATCACTGCCACATCATTGATTCATCTTATATACCACTGCCACATCATCAATCTGCTCTTCATGTCACTGTCATGTCATCAATCCATCCTATGTAGGACATGAAATCGAGCATCCCTTCCTCAACTACAAAACTTGAACCTCCCTAGGATTGCAAGGTCGATAGGCACTTGTGCTTCCAAGAGGAAGTGCCTTTCCACCTTGGAAGAATAAGTTCCTTTCTGCCTTTCAATCCTTGGGAGGTTTAAGTTCTACAGCTGAGGAAGGGATGCTTGAGCTCAAGTTCTACACATGTGAAAGGGATGCTTGAGCTCAAGTTTTTCGTGATGCTTTTATGTTCCAATGATGAAATACAAGTGCTATATACAAATACTGAATAATGAACAACTTATGTTTCTATTTATATCTCTATATCATTTGTTCTCAATCCATGTTATAAACTTAATATAATAACTTATGCATACAATCATAATTATGAATAAAGAGTATCATTATAGATAATGAATGTGTGTATAATTAAAGAATAAGATGTCTGTACAAATATAATTATTGATATTATATGTACAAATTATGGATGATAAATTCAGAATAAATTTTGATCAATTATTTTATCATTGTTCCAAGAATGATTTATGCAAGTTCTACCCTATATTTAAGCATTTGATCTTACCAATGTATAAGTTCAACTTAGTTGACAGCCTAAGGTTGGATAACAACTGCCATATTTACAGACAAACATTACTCAATTACAATATTTTTTTGGGTTGGTATACCACTAGCAGTTATGACAGACCAATGTCGTATGTTCTCTTCAAAAGAACCACTTATTTCCTTATATAGATGATTAATCTACACAAAATATTAAACTCTTTTAAAATTAAATGGTATCAAATTTACATTAAAGATGACAATTTTTGAATTAAAATATACACTCACAATTTTAGGAAGCAAGACCCTATAAGTTGGGCTATGTAAAGAATAAAAAAAAATGCAAAATTGAACTCTTCAAGATTGCTACCAAAAGGGTCCAATGATCCTTCTCCACCACCAGTAATAGCATTAGACTGGAATTTTGAACAAACTCCTTATTTAAATGGGTAACACATGGTTTGGTATCATACTTATATTTAGAGAAACCCTAGCGTGAAATAAGAATTTTCTATTAACTGAGAAAGAAACATGAAAAAATGTTTAAAAGCTCGGAACATACCCAATGCAGGCTAGAAATAAAATTTAAGTATTGGTAAAGTCCTAGACGTAGGCTATTCTTCTTAGCTAATAATATAGAAAAGGAATCTACATGATTGTTATTGAGGCACTTGTCCATTATTACTTTGTCTATTTGACTTCTAAAAATATGGAAGTTCCCAGCAAATAAATCATGCGATTCTTGAAAAAATAATAATGGTTAGCAACAACAATCAATAGGGTACCCAATGACACCCAGGATACAAATGATACCTAGAGGTACACAGGGGTACCAGCAGTACCAGGTACCCAGGGGTACATAAGGGTATCCAGCGATACCCAGCGATAAAAAAAACAGCTTTCAACATAATTCAAACTTACTATCATTTTAATTTTAAGGATAATTATCGATGAACATTTATTTATCTTCACTTATCATTGCCTCTCAGGAAAAGTGTTCCCGAGCACTTGTGGGTAGTTCCTCTAGATGCACTTTTCAATCCTGGATTTACTGAGGCCACTAATGAAGAGGCCTATAACTAGTATAGAACTTCTGAATATCCCCTTAAAAAATTTTTAACCAAGAGGTTGTAAACTTTTAGGTAATCCATCTCTTTTCCCATACCACTCTTGGTTTCATCCTCACCCTTGCCCTGTCCATTCAACTCTAAACTTCTATTTGAATTTTTTGCAAGCCTTCAATTATTACTGGAATTATTGCCCTATAATCTTATGTCAATAGAAGACCTATTGAAATATCCTACCAAGACTTCCATGAAATGTTTTCACCTTTCCAATACTAGCAATGAAATTCATATTTTAGTCATAGATCCTGACTAAAATTGGACTCAATCCAACACTGTTCTTAGAGAATCCACTATTAACTATTACATTTCTATTGTTAACACATTAATGTAAGATGCTTGGATAATCCAACATATTTTCAAAATCCTATCATTCCTAAAGCTAGTAATAGGATTAACATTACACCTCTTCTCTCACTTGCCACCTTTTTTATCACGGCTCAAATTGACTTTAATGCAGCTGATCTTATAATTGGATATATTGACATTCTAATATGTATTAGATACTCTATACATAAAAGAAAGCCTAACCTTACCTTAGGATAACTCATTGATTTTATCCTAGAATCTAAATATAATCTTCAATTTCCTACTCCACCTAATCTCCTCCCAGTCTTCTATTCCAATAGCTCCTTCCACAGCCTTCATAGTGCTCATCATTATAACATTCGATATGCTGACTGTGAGCCAAAGGAGGGAGAGGATGAATAACATCAAGCACCTACTCCTATCCACCAGCAATCTCAGATTGATCAGCTAGTTTAGAAGTTTGATTAGTGGGAGGCCCATTTTGATTCATACTTAGCAAAGCAGCAGTAGCAACATGAACAAAATTTAGCTCTTTTTTATACCTACATAACCCAAGAACAGTAGTATCATGATCATGATATGCCTTGATTTGGAGAATAGTTTGCCTCCCTTCATCATTACTTTCAACCACCATTACCACCTCCTCCACCTAAGCAGGTTCCTTATGATTTCTAGCTTGTTATATTTTTATTTATTTATTTTTAGTGTGTTTTCCTCTTTTTTATGTTGTCATAAGGGGGAGTAGTGGTGTATTATTGATCTCTTATTTTAATGAAGCTGGTTTCCTATTTTAATTATTTTCTATTTTACTTATTTTTTATTTTACTTATGTATGGCTTGTATTTCTTTAATAATAAAAAAAATTAAAAACAAAAATAAAATTAAAAATTAAACTCTCCTTATTCTCAAAATTTTATTTTCTATGGGGGAGTTTTAAAAAAGGTCAAAGTACTTTGAATATCTTTAATAACTATCATCACAAAAAATGTGTGTTTAATTATGGTTAAATTATTCATTCAGATCTTACAGGATGATCAGAGATGATCTAACTATATGGATTGATTCCTATATGGGAAAATAATTAAAAGTTGTTCCTCATAGTGGATGATTAGCTATGTGTTTGTACTTATGGTATATGACGACCAAGAAGATCGTACTGTATGACCCGATTCTTACATGAGATGATATTTAAATGTTGCCCCTTATATTGGATGCTTAGATATGTGTTTGTACTAATTATATAGGATGATCAATATAAACACTTGAATTGATCATACAGTTGGTTATAATTTGTACTGGCTAAATGAGCTATTCCAAACTAATTGTACAGGATTATCTTAGATCATACTGGATGATTAGAAATGCTAAATTGAAATTTAGGGCATTCTTGGAGGCTATCTATTTAAAGTGTTTTATTTTTTTATTACGAAAAACTTTTAGCTGCTAAGGGTTTTTATAAGGGACCAAGGAGGAGCTTTGGGAGAGAGAAGAGAGGGAGAGATTTTGGTAAGGGAGATTTGTAAGGGATTCACAATGTTAACCAAGCATGATTCTTTCTTATCTTCTTTAAGTTTCTACCTTAATCCTTTGGAGGCTCCATGAAGACATGCCACATTAGACCTAGGTTCTCTACCTTCTCTAGGAGGAATAAAAAGAATTGTTGGTTCTCTATCGAAACCAGGAGGGTAAAAGATGATTGCAGATTCTCTACCTTCACCAGGAGGATGAAAAGAAATTTTAGGTTCTCTTCCTTCATCGAGTTGGTGAAAAGATTTTGTAAGGGCTTCTTAGCCTTGCTATGAGGGCAAAAGGAGAGATACTACTTTTAGTGAAACACTTGAAAGGAGGTTTTTAGGCAGTGTATGTAGGTCAGTTTGGACTAAACCACTAGAAAATCTAGTGTATTTATTCTTATTATTTTCTACACTTTTATTTTTCTATGAGTTATTATGTGGTTGAGAAACTTAGAATTTATATTATCTTAAGTTTAATTTTCTTTCTCATTAAAGGGAATTAAGGTGTTTTCATTCTGCATACAATTTTTAAATAATCAATTCACTCTGAATGTTAAAGTTCTACAACAAAAACTTATCTTTGGAATATATCCTTTCAAAATTAGGTGTAGTGTATAAGACCAAAATGCTACCCTTCACCAAAAGCTACATAGAATTGGTACACATGGGCAAATATCATCAGTACACAGTGATACCCATATATGATACATAGTAGTACCTAGCTATGGAACCAAGAAGTATACAGATTTTCATAGAAGTGGTTTACAAAGGTTCATAGAAGCGCACAAGAAAGGTATGCATAAGCAAAAAAAATGAAAGAAATCATCAGTAAAATATACTCCTAAATTCTTCCTTTTATGAGTAAATAATGGATATCAAAATGAACCAGTAACCACCGGTATAAACTGGTGCACACTGGTACACAATAGTGTACATCAATACACACTGGTACACACTGATACAGAGTATAAAAAAACTCTAAACTAAACGCTAACATAACATTTATATAATTAATAAAACTAACATATTTGATGAAAAGTATTTTAACTTAGGCTCCTGGATTTATGATTTTTATGATAGCAATTATTATTGATTGCCTCTTTATTTATCATAATATTTGTAGTGCATATCTATTTATATATTGACTAACATTTTAGGAACAACATAAATTTTTCTATGAAGATTCAGGACTTAAGATTAGGTGGAATATATTATATTGAAAGAGTTCATAATTTTTATTTATTTATTTTAATTTATTGAAATAATTCTTGTAAGGATGTATGCTAGTCTGGTGACCGTGCACACACACACAAGGGGAGCAAAAATAATTTTAAATATTTTAATTTTTTTGTACATCATACTATAAACCTGATCCAAGCACTGTGATTTTGATGATAACAAATGTTATTGGGTTTACTACTATTTGCTCGTATTTTTGTGATATTTTGTTTTATTTTTTGTGTATTAATGTTTCAGGAAATCAGTCCACCATTTACTTGTAATTTTGATCAGCTCAAGACTAGGTAAATTAAGGTTAAAGTTAGTTTTCATTTTGTTATGTATTTTTTCCTTTCTTGAGTCATATCATGTAATTGGGTGGATATCTCTGCTGAGTAATCTTGCACACACACAGGGGAGAGAAAATTATTTTTGAGAGAGTTCTTTTAAGTACATCATACTATATAATTTTAGCTTTTACTATATAACCTTATTTCATATTATAGATTTTAGTTCATACTTTATAATCTGTTGTGCTCTATTAAAACATAGCTGCTAGAGGTTAAGAAAGATACTAATTATATACTGATCATATAATACAATTCAGTTCATACTGTATGACCTAATTAAAGTCTTTCTTAATTAATCCATCAATATGAGGCAATAAAATTATAAATAATCTTTGTGTTTGATCATACTGTAGGATAAAATTCATACAATATGATTGATCGTGTACAAAATTGGTCATCCCAAATATCATATTGAATGAAATCCATGATTTTTGTATTAATCATTTTGTACAATACCCACAGTATTGAATGATAAACAATATACGAAGTTGGCCATCCTAAAGATAATCCCAAACAAATAGAAGAATTTTTTATAGTTCATACCGTACGATGTTTCGATCGTTTTATATGAAATGGTATAAAGATTGAACAGTTCATCTACACGGCATTGCTGGATGAGTCTGAATTACACTAATCATATGATACGGTGTATGTATTGTACTGTACAAATAGAAGATGAAACTCATAAAAATTAGGATTTCTTGAAGCCCACTACTTAAGGTTTTCTAATACTCCTATTAGAGTCACTACTATTTAGTGCAATACTTAGAGAGGGAGTCTCTAAGGAGTGTACATAGGTCAGGTTGATCAAACCATTATAAATCCTATTGTGCTCATTCTGATTATTTTTATATTTTTTTTTCTTCAATTATATGTGTGGTTGAAAATTTGATTTATTTCATTATTATGAAATTTACTTATTTCCATATCCACTGTATCGATCATAGTGTGTGGGTTTGATAAGTTTTTAAAGAATTTCTTTTTCACAAAAGATTCTTTTAAAAAATATTTAATTCACCTCCTCTTGGTTAGCTTCGAGCTAGTCCTTAAAGGTTTAACAACATTCACAAACTTTAACATCATACTATATAATCATTATTGTACCGGATGATCTATTACTGTAGAAATTAATTAAAAAATATTTATCTTCAAAAATAATTTTGAAATATAATAAATTATACAGTACAAATACCACATTATACTGGATGATCTATTATAACTAGAAACCTTGTTGTTCATTAAATTAAGCAAAATTTTGAATTTAAAATATTACTCTATTCATATTATATGAACCAAATCATATTATACAATGTTTAAAATATTTTTTAATTTAATCATGTGATTAATCAATTGAATCTGCTTAATTTTAATATTTTGATTATACTATATGAACTAGATTGTACTGTATAATTGACTTAAATAATATTTGGTCATCCCCGTATTTATTTTGGATGAATTGCAATTCTGTTGAACTAATCGTACTGCATGACTGTTCATTTTTGTTGGTGATCGTAGAGCACCAATAGGCAAAATTGTACTGATCATACTATACAAATGTTCATTCGTACTAATGATCATATAGTATTAATAGGTCAAATTTTGAACATTATACTAGACAGTCATGCGATCATGCTGTATAATTTTTTATGGCTGAATTGAATTTTTAGGATTTTTTGAAGACCTCTATTTAAGTTTTCTCATAAAGATTTTATAATAGTCTTTTAGGCATTCATTGAGTGTTTTCCTCTGAAGAAAGCCTAAAGAGAGTTAAACTTGGGAGAAAAAAGGTGGATTTTGTGATAGAGAGAGAAGATCATTGTGGATTGTAAGGTTATGTGAGGAGGAGTTCCACATAGTTACTTTGGCGAACTTACACCTGAGTTTCACCATGTGTGAAGGTTTATCTATCAGGAAGGTTTGGGAATAATACCTCTTTGGTGTCAAATGACATGGCTATTTTGCCGTACCAAAGAATATGAAAGTTATTACAGGTTCTCTGCCTTTACTAGGAGGTTAAAAAAGGATTCTAAGTTATCTGTCTCTCCAGGAGGGTGAAAAAGATTCTAGAGTCCCTGTCTCACTAGGAGGATGAAAAGGATTCTAGGTTCTCTACCTCACCAGAAGGGTGAAAAGGATTATGGCCTCTATCACATCAGGTTAGTGGAAGAGATTTTGTAAGGGCTTCTCTGCCTACATGTGGAGGCTAAAGGAGAGACATTATATTAGTAGTGTAATACCTAGAGAAGAGGACTTCGAGGAGTGGATGTAGGTCATGGTTTGACAAAACCATAATAAAATTTTGGTTTTTTTATTCTAATTTATTACTTTTCTCTTTTTACTTCTCTGTACTTTTTGATTTATTAAGATTGCATGATAGATTTATTTTTGTGATAATTTCTTAGTAAAAATTTATGGTTGATAGCACGTTCTATTGATTAAATTGCAATCACCATTAAAGTAACTCTTGAAAAGTATATTAAATTTTGCATTAAGATGAAGTATTGCTTCCACATTAATGTGTCTTGGGATAGCTCATTGAGGTCTTACAACCTTCTCAAACTTTCAAGTGGTATCAGAGCGGGTCTCAAAAGTAGTGTTTTATAAAACCTTGAGAAAAATTATCTATGGCACACTTCAGAAATAGAAACATCATAGAGGGTTATTCAATGACTCATTCGCCACTTTTTTATACTATTCCTTTTGATTTTTAGAAAATCTGCATATCTAAGTTTTTATAATATATTGATTTTAAAATGTGACATATGATTCAGACTGATTATTCTATACCATCACATATTATCAATGGAGTAAAAATTAACATTCCTTTTACTAAATGGAGTTGAGAAGAATAAGTCTTAGCAAAATTGAATTTTATATACTCAAATTAATTTTTTAGTGCACTTAAGTATGCAAATTATATGATTGTTTCTACCTGCACCACTGTAAAGGAAATTTTGGATAGATTATGTATTACATATAAAGGTACCAGTTAAGTCAAACAATTTAGGTTGAATATATTATTTTATGATCATAAAAGTTTTCACATGAAATCTTATGAGACTATCTCAGACATGTACACTATATTCACTCATATAGTGATATCATTGCATACTTTAGGTAGAGAACTTTCAAACTTTGAGAAGGTCGATAAAATTCTACATTATCTACATGATAATTTTGATACCAAATTTACTGTTATATATGAATCAAAAGATTTAAATGCTTATTATATTGATAGTCTAATTGGCTCCCTCATTATCTATGAATAAGGTGTGAGTCAAAGACTTTTGGATGCAAGTAAGACTATTGTGCTAAAAGCCAAATTCATAGATAAAGATGGCTTATGAGATGATTGGAGTAAGGAGATAGCATTAATAACAAGCAAATTCAAAAGTTTTCTAAAGCGCAAGCACAAGTATCAACTAAATTGGAGCAAAGGTAAAAATGGTAAAACTAATATATGTTCTTCTGATATTATTTGCTTTGAGTGTAGGGAACCTGGACATCTAAAGTCCAAATGCCCCAAATTTAAGAGTCAAGCTATGAATAAAAAGGGTGAGGATAAACCAAATGTAAAAAAAGGGGAACTAAAAAGAAACCAAAAATCTCATGGGCAAACTTAGCCACTTTCTCATCAAAACATGAGCAAGAAGAGGATGTAACAAACTTATGCTTAATAACCAATGATTTAATTGTTAACTCTAATTAGGTATAAGTATGTTTAAGTTTATTTGTGTGTTTGTTTATCTATTATGTTTATTTTTTAATAATTATGTTTTATGTATGATTATATGTTGTAGTTTCTTTTTATGCATTTTCATTTTTTATTATCTTTCTATGATGTGTTGCTTAGTTTTTTTTTTTTATCTTTAAAAGTTTACTTAGGTCATATATGTAACTTAATTTACGTGTTGTATTATATCTCTTATTTGGTGATGTCAAACAAGGGGAAAATATTTAGTTGTATTTGTTCATATGTTATTTAATTTTAATTTTTTCTTAAAATAAAAAAAATCAAATATTTTTCCTTATTTTTTAATGTAATTCTCTTAGTGAGGGAGAGATTCAGAGAAAATAATATTAGTTTATAAATTCAACTAATAATATTTGTCATTATAAAAAAAGTGGAAATTATTGCAACTCGGACACCTGAGTTTATATTTTTAATGATGGCAATTATTATTAATTGATTGTTTATTTCTCTTTATATTTGTAGTGCATATCTATTTATGTGTTGACTAATATTTCAAGTACAACATACAATGTTCTTTGAATATTCAAGGCTCAAGATTGGGTCTAATAGGTTATGTTGAAAGAGTGTAATTTTTATTTATTTATTTTAATTTCTTGAGTCAAGTCCTATAAGGATGTATATTAACCTGTTGATTGTGTAGACATATATAAAGAGAGCAAAAATAATTTTAAATATTTTAATTTTTAAGTATATTGTATTATATGATTAATATCATACTAGGTAATTTGTTATTACATAAATTAATTAAAATATTATATTTATATAGAAAAATAATTTTGAAATATAAGTAATAGATAGTGTAAAAACCACACCATATTGGATGATCTATTATAATTAAAAACCCCACCGTCGTTCATTAAATTAGGCAAAAATTTGAATTTAAAATATTAATGTATTCATAATGTACAAACTAAATCATGTTGTACGATATATAAAATATTGCCTAATTTAATCATGTGATTAATCAATCAAATTTGCTTAATTTTGATAATTTGATCGTATTGTATAAACTGGATCGAATTGTACGATCGATAAAGATGATATTTGGTTGTCCCAGGATTCGTCTTGGACAAATTACAATTAGGTTTAACTAATCCTACTGTGTGATTATTCATTCATATTGGTGATCATACAACACTAACATGCAAAGTTAAACTGATCATATTATACAACTGTTCATTCATACCGATAATCATATAATATTAATAGGTTAATATTAATACATTGTACTAGACAATCATGTGATTGTATTACACGATCTTTGATGGCCAATTTAAATTTTTAGTATTTTTTTATGCCCACTATTTAAACTTTCTCATAAGACTTTGTAATAGTCTTTTGGGCACTCATTGAGTGTTTTTCTCTAAAGAAAGCATGAAGAGAGAGCCAAAAACATTAGAGAGAAGGGGTGGAGTTTGTGAGAGAGGGGGAAGATCCTTATGGGTTACAAGGGAGTTTTAGAGGAAGTTTCACATGGTTGCTCCAGTGAACTTGCACCTGAGTTCCTCCATGTGTTAAGGTTTGTCTTGAGGGAAGCTTTAGGAAGAAGACCTCTTTGGTGTCAAAGGACTCGGCTAATCCACCACACTATGGAAGGTGAAAGTGATTCTAGGTTCTCTGCTTTCACTAGGAGGGTGAAAAAGGATTCATGGTTCTCTGCCTCACCATAAGGGTGAAAGGTGAAAAGGATTTCAAGTTCTCTACCTCACCAAGAGAGTGAAAAGGATTATGGTCCTCTGCCGCATCGAGTTGGTGGAAGAAATTTTATAAGTTCTTCTCTGCTTAGATGTGGGAGCTAAAAGAGAGACACTATAATGATAATGCAATACCTGGAGAGGAGGACTCCGGAGAGTAGTCATTTGTCTTGGTTTGATCAAAAATACTATATCATTTTGGTGTTTGTTTTGATTTCTTATTTTTTGTATTTTATTTTTATGCATTTTTTGATTTGCTAAGATTGCATGATAGATTTATTTATATGATAATTGCTTCATGAAAATCTATGGTTGATAGTAGGATCTGTTGATTAAGATGTCATCATAATTATTATAGCTCTTAAAAAATTTATTAGATTTTACATTAAGAGATAGTATTGCTTCTGCATCAGTGTGCATCGGGCTAGTTCATTGAGTTCTTACAACCTTCTAAAACTTTCAAAAAGTACTTTTTATCCTTATAACAAAAAATTGACCTTAGCCATAACTTTTGTTTGTATAATGAAAATCTGGAGAAAATGGAAGGAGCTTCAGATGAAGAATGAAAATCACCAGTAATGATGAAAGATATTAATAAATGAGATATATAATTGATTGGCTCAAGGATGAAAGATATTAATAAATGAGTTCATTAATGGGGTGATTTTTTATTCAGAAAGCTTGTCAACTACCTAGATTCATCTCATATAGATATTTCAATGCCAATATTTTAAACATTAAAACCAAGTGCAACTAATCTAACATGATATAATTATTGATCTATATTGTAGAGGGTTCATACAAAAATATTAGTATTAGATTTCACATGCTGAGTATGAGCCACATTTTGATTCTCTATGTGGTCCATCTAAAAGATCTAATATAACTGAGAAAAAAATATTCTACCTCTTGAGGACTTAGCTTATGATGCAACTAGAGCATAATTTAAACAATATATAGAAGAGTCACCAAATAAGAGGCATTGAATTTTTATGATTTATGCATATTGACCAATTACTATTATTGAAGGGGTGCACCACTCACTCATAATTATTTGGTGCTGTGAAGATGTTAAGCATAAATAAAGAATATAATTTCCCTCGTGAATGTTTTAATTTATTAGTTGGGCTGCTTAAGAAAACCAACTTGTCAGATAATAAAATTCTTGCAGATTTGTATCAGACTAAGAATATGATTTCAAAACTTAGTTTGATATACACAAAGATAGATTGTTGCATCAATGGATACATGTTATACAATAAATATAGTTTATAAGAGATTGTATGTTGTCATTACAATGCACTAAGATTTAAACAAATGCATGTGATGAAAAGAAAGCTGAATAAAATACCATTTAGTATGATATTCTACTAACCCATAATTTCTAGACTACAATGGTTATACACATTCATGAGATATGCTACACATATAAGATTGCATAATGAACATATCTCGCAAGAAGGTGTTATTACACATCTGTCAGAAGTAGAGGCTTGCAAACACTTTGATCATACATATCCCACCTTTGCCACAAAATCAAGAAATATAAGATTATGTTTATGCCCAAATGGTTTTACTTTATTTAGCTAGCCTGCTTCACCTTACTCATGCTAGCCCGTAATACTCACTCCTTGTAATCTTCCTCCAAAGCTATGTATGACTACTCCTTACATATTTTTTACACTAATCATTTTAAGGCCACATAATCTAAAAGCAAATATCAATATATTCTTACAACAGTTAATCATTGATTTAAATTTATTATAAAAAGTAGCAGTAAGTACATATGATATATCCACCAAATAAAATTTCATAATGAGGGCAACATTACTTAGAACAATTGATGACTTTTAGTGTATGGTATGCTTTCAAGTTAAAACACTTCCAGCAAGTTACCTTATCCATATTGTATGGAATTTATAAAGTTATTCACTTTAAAGCATGGAGGGAAGAACATTTGGTTTGACTATCACCGTATGTTCTTATCTATAAGTCATCCTTTTAGGAGAAATAAGGATGTCATTACTAAAAATAAAATGGTGATGATGCAGCCTCCTCGTAAATTAACCAGTGAAGAAATATTTGAAAGAGTAAGGTTCATGCCCACGATAGTGAATTTTCTAGCATTAGCTGATTACAAATTGCTAGGGTATGGTGTCAATAACAATTGGACTAAAAAAAGTATTAATTGGTCATTATCATATTGGAGGACAAACTTGATCAATATAGCTTGGATGTGATATATATAAAGAAAAATATTTTTGATAATATATTAAATAAAGTCATGGACATCAAAGAAAAATATTTTTGAAAATATATTTAATTATATTAATAGTATGATTTATTTTTAACAACATGTCAATAGTGACTTTATTTATTTTATTATTTATCTACTTCATTTATTTAATTGATACTCTATTTAATATTAAATATTTGTTACAATTTATGTTGCTAATATTTCTTAAATTTTTTTACAGATGGCTTCAGGTGATGAGCCTCACTTTCCACCCCAGTTGCAACAAAGAAGAAAATAAAGAGGCATATGTTGAATAAACCTGAGGGTGAAATATACATACTTATTATATTCTTAATATGCTACTAAAATTTGATAAATGTTTTTTCACCTAACATATTTTATACAGGTTTCATCCATCAAAGCAATCGACACATAAAATATGAGACATCATAGGGAGCATGTTTGCTTCTCCTTATATTTCTTGGAAGAAAATCCCAAAAGAAATATGTAACATGTGATTCAGATAGTTTAAGATTAGTTATTATACAATTATGTTACATATTTTTTAACTAAGCTAACAAAAGATTTTATGTTGTATGTTTTTTAATGCTAACAGATTTTTATTGATTGGTCCAGAACAATTATAAAATCAGAAAGAATTTTGAGAAGCATGGGTCGACTTGCATCCAAGACATATTTATAGACATTAAAAAGTTAGGCGAGCAACCACTCTGAATTTGTGAGAGTGTATGGGTTGAGCTAACTAGTTCTTGGGGTAGCCCAGATTATTCCATAAGGGACCAAAATAGATAGAACAGATCTTTATGATATTAGGGGCATGACTAATTCCCTCCATACTGGGGGCTCAGTTCCATATACTGAGCACAAGCGATGTTTGATAAGAATTTTTTTTTAAAAAATTAATAATTTACTTATATATGAATACTAATATAAGTATATTGCAGAAAGTGGTGCTCGGTAGATAACCAATCACTATTAAGTGACATAGTCATACCCACAAGCAGCAAGAGGACCAGTAATGTGTTGACGAGCGAGTAATGAGAGCCTACATGAGTACATAAGTTTAATATTTCTGATGACAAGTGTAAATTTCTTAATATTGTATTAACTTTTATAGGACAAGTATACAGATAGCCAGTCAGGAGCAGGCGAGAGATCTTCTAGGGGATCAGCAGAGTATTCTGACTATTACACTTGGTCGCAAGACGTAGGAGGAATGAATAAAGGATGGGTTTATGGTTTAAGCTCATAAGCCTATGTATACGAGAGGTAGACATCTGATGACTCTAGCTTATCAACAAGTAGCCAAGAGTTGCTGTATAGCCAACATGTAGTTGCCCTTGCAGCCGAGCTAGAGCAAGTCAAGAAATCACAAGCTGACATGCAAATACAGATGCAACAAACTCAAATGTTGGATGAGCTGTTGAAATTTAGGGAGCCGTTCACTGGAAAGCAAGCAGCATCAGCCTGAATTTTTGGCGGTAAGTTTTTGCCAGAAATTTTGACGGATAAATGACCAGCAAAAATGACTAAAAACTAATGTGTCATTCCGATAAGCCCATCGAAAATATTTTCGATGGAACTTTTCAGCCGGAAAAGGTTTTCGGCGTGCGTCATACAATTGTTTGAAGTTTTGCCGGAAAAAATTCAACAAATAAGATTAGAAAATGAGCTCAGGCAAATATGATTAAAAAATTCATCGTGCGTTTTACCATTGATTGATATAATCGCTAACAACGCGTTTGAACAATGTTTTATTATTATGCAGGCAAGTTTATACATGTAGGCAAGTTTATACATGTATGGTTCAACAAATTTTGAATTCGGACATCCATGGTTTGAATAACATTGAAAAATGTGTGAAATCATGTTGAAATGTTCAATAATTATTTGATAGGTTCATATAAGATTCCAACTCATGTTTTAACAAAATTATGAAGATAATATTTGATACTCTATAAAGATTTTCCTAAACTCTCCATCAAAGTAATTTAAAATATGAAACACAATGCATCATTTAAAATTTAAAAAACACATCTTACAAAGTCACCTATGAATGAAAAAAAAAAAAAGATACTCTATTGGTGTGGTAGTTTGATCACCTGAGTAACAAAATTAGGAAAGGCGAACGACAAAACTTCTAATAACAATAAAATAAAGTTGAAGTATGAAAAGTGAAAGATGCCGTTCTACATATAATAGAGATATAAAATTTGGAGGGTAATGATCTGAAATGTACTTTCGAATATATTTTTCATATATATATATATATATATATATATATATATATATATATATATATATATATATATATATATATATATATATACACTATAGAGTTCACTAATGAATAAAATCGTATTCGTACATTGATTCATTAATAATAAACGAGCTTATAGAGCTACTAATCAAGCTAATGGCTATTCGAACACAGTAAAAAACGAACAAGTTCTCTTGACAACCTTAGCTCAACTTCGGTTTGAAAAAAAGTCTACACTTTAACCATCTTTTATGACTTCTTTTATATTTTAAAAGCGATAAATCATAAGGTATTAGACTTAAGTTTATTATATTAACTAAATAGCTTTCTCAAATCGCTAGAACAAATGCACTTTCAATTTTCTTTTTCAAATAAGCCCTAAGTCAGAACTTTGTAAGGTCAGTAAACTTTGGGAGCTGGAATGTTTATTAGTTTGGCCATGTCTGTCCCTCTCGGATTCGGACGCAATAAGCATAGTACTCCCAAAACAAAACAGATTCATCATTCATCATTTGATTGGTTGCATCTGCCACCCATTTGAACCATTGGGTCACCACTTGGTCGAGTTGCCTTTCTCCAGTACGAAGTTAATCCAAACTTTAAAAAATTCTTTATAAAAAATGAAGATCACTTTGTTTCGATGACTTCAGCCTTATTTAAACAATTTTATGAGCGTCTCCCACTAAGTACATCGAACGCTTTTCAAATGATTTTGGCAACAGATTCATAAAACATTTTGCATATTTAATATTTCAATAAGAGCAACATCAACTTCCTTCTATCAAACAATACAATATGAGAACAAAAGCACACAAATCAGAACTTCAATATAAGAACTAAATACATTTTTATATTAAACCATTCTTATTTCGTAACTTCAATAGTCAAAAGCTGCTATACATCATAAATTTAAAGTTAAATTAATATACATATAATTTTTCCACATACTTCTCTAACATTACAGCTCATTCATATGACTGTAACTTCTACTTTAGAAAACATTACACAGATATCTTAGAAAGCATATAATTTCAGTCTAATAGCTGGTAGACCTTCCTCTGGAGCGAAGGAACCTTATCAGATCAGCATAAACATCATCTTTAGCTTTCACGCTGAAGACAAAATCGATATGGCCGTAGGACTCGATGTACAGTTGTTCAGGCTTGGATTTCAGTTCCTTTATAGTGCGTTTTAGATCAGTAAGGTCTGCTAATGCATCATTACCTCCATAGCCAATCCATAGTGGGAGAGATTCAGGTATATCTCCTAGGTTGAATGCAGGGGGATGAAGACTGTGATAGTGTTTCAGATTTTCCCACCAGCCAAAGTCATACTTCGCAAATGTGCCTTTCCTAATCACTGCCAAAAGATGAACATGTTATTTCAGAGAAGAATATCTCATAGTTTTCTGTAGCAAGGAAATTTCATAATAATAGAGTTTTCACATGTAAGTTCAACAAACATGATCAATACGTAAATCGCAGGATAAGAAGAAATAGAATGGGACATTTTGGGTAGCTTCTATAAGTGTGTGAGAGGCATCAATGAATTAGACACTCTAGGATGGACAGGCATATAAGCACCACTATGTCATCCTTAGTATCAAAGTGAATAAAAAAGCACGAGAATCGTCAGTTTGTTCGATTAAAGCCTCGCTTGAATTGGTCAATCTAGGAATAATCAAGCTAAGTCGATCCAAATTAACTATGAACCTTGGTACGGATGCCATGATAATGAGGTGGAGATCGTCCATCATAAGCTATATTCGGAAGGGTTTCAAATATAGTGATGATCTTCTTATCGTTTCTGCCGGAGCCCTCGGTGTCATTCCGTGGGTGAGTCTATCCACACCTCACACAACACTGGGGCGTTGCAAAAGTAGATCAATGTGGAGTTGGTATTTGCTTTCAGCCCTTTCACAGATTGCTCAAAAGAGAGGTTATTTTCCTGCAGCACCTAAGATCAAGGACCAAAGTTTTATGGATGGTAAACATAACAAAAATGTTGCAATACTGAGTCACTGGGGCTGACATGTTTGGGATATGGCTGCAGCGATATGTTAAAGGAGACAATATATTCCCGCTGTTAAAAGTAATGGAAATTGAAGTAAAAGTTCACAAATGATATTAAAATGAGAGTAATTTAATAATATCAAACAAAATTTTGCAAAATATAATTTCCTAGTTGACTTATTTCCTCTGTGTACACAACTAATTTCACGTACAATAGGAGCAGACTGAGATCAAATATTTTAAAATTTTTAATATTTATATAAAAAAAATAAACTCTTACTTCACTGCAATTAAAAAGATAAAAATGTCAAACAAAATTATTTTTGACGACGAAGCAGTTGTTATATATGAAGTCAATTGTTGTACTCAAGGAAATAAGAGAAATAGAATATTAGAATTTGTAAGAAAATTTAAAATTATTAAAATATCCTTATTTTTAAGGATATCTGTTAACTTTAAATTCAATTTTCATTAATTTTGATAGTGGGACTATTTTGACTCTATTTAAGCAGTCTATGAACCAAAAATACGTCTTGGTCTCTAAAAAGCTAAAAGAACATATTTACATTGATTATGTTGGGCTTTCAACCAAATGTCAAACAAGGGCTGATACGTGGCTATATGACAGAAACGGACAAAAGTAGCCTGACCATGGAAGTAAGTTCCCACCATCATTAGAAATATGTTTTCAGGTAAACGGCAAAGTACATTAAATGAACCAAGACAAGAGCAGTGGAGGAGGATCTTTGACTAATTGAAAGAATCACTAGATCAAATATGCCAAGAATCATATACAATTTATGTTGAAGGTTAGATCATCCAGGATAGCAGGGAAAGCTGAAACTGGCAGGAGAAGAGACACGTTAGGCATGTGGAAAGCAGTAATGAAGGCGTACATTATTAAAAAACTTATACTGTTTTTTAGCATTATTGGCAGCAAAAATTCACGCCCCAGCCTCTTTTGTTGACGAGGAGAGTTTTAACAAGTTTATGTTCTGAGATGAATTTTTAAAAGGTACATTAGGTTTTGATAAGATACTATTTAGAGATTTCGCCCTCATTTAGCGAGGGCGAAAATATGATCTAAGTTCTTGTTTCTTATAAGCACAAGCCCTTACGGTTAATTATCCTTCCCGATAACGAGAGAGAATTTTTTACTAGTCATTAAATAGGTCACACAATAATTACAATATATAATAGAAGCAATTTTAGAGTTTGAATCTGATTTTGAATTTTGGACTTTATGATTTGAAATTTATCACCATACACTTAAAGTGAGTGATGGGAGAATGATGACGGGTCCGATGAAGATCCCATGGTTCTGTCATCCATGAATCCCTAATCTACTTAGTAAGAGGACGTAATCGACCCAACCTGATAGAAGGAACCTTGTTGGCAGTCATGAGTTGCTTCGTCCAAGTATACCTCGTAGATTTGGGGTGGATGTTTGTCTAAGGTGATGAATTTAAGTCAACCTTAGTTAACAAGGTATTCTATAGAGTGCACAATACAATTCATTACTCAATAGGCTTTTAACCATTATTAAGGAACATACGAGCTTTGGTCGTGATTATAATATAATTGTGTCATTTTACAATAAAATCATCCGCTCATAAGGCATATGTCACGTCCCTACTAGCGATGAATCAACTGAAAATGAATTGCAATAATACATTCTACAAAGACGTCTACTCTTTGTGAGTTGAAGTTATTCTTCAATTCATTATCCTCACCAAATCATTGCAAAGTGTGGATGGATTTTAATTTTAAGTTTTTGGTAATTATATTTCATTTAAATATTTTAAATTTGATAGATATTAGATTTTGAAATTTTAATAGGCTTTGAGAATTGGTCCATCTGGTTGAGATTTACATTCAATATGGCCATCATCGGGGTGTTGTTAGAATTATTTTAAATATTTTTATTTATTAGAATTTTGGAGGCACTTAAAAGATATGATCCCCTTTGATTGAGATTAGCTTTCAATACGATCATCATCGGGAAGGCTTTATAATCATTTCAAATATATTTGTATTTTATGTCAGGGTTCGAGATATTTTGAAAGACAGTTCTCCTCCATTTGAAATTTTCCATTAACATGACCATCATCATGATTACTTTATTATCACTTTAAATTATTTGTATTTTACATTAGGATTTGAGTATTTTGAAAGGTAGGATCTCCTCCAGTTGAGGTTTTCTATCAACACGGCCATCATTAGGGTGTTTGAGCACTTTTAACAAATCTGCGAAGCATTCTTAGATCTCGTATTTAGGAGCTTGACGTAAAGACCAGAGCACATGCAGAAATAGTTCCAGGTGTTTAGGCATAATAAATTTCACATTTCCTCACTTCATTTGTATAAATAAACATTAAACATTATTCTTGCATAATATATTAGCATTTGCAAATGCATTTATATTTTAATCACATGATGCATTTTAAAATTGCAATAGATTTGAAGTAACTCATATGATATATCTTATAATTGTAATATGCTGAGTGTAACGTTCAAACTTGAAATTTGCTTGATGGTGTGGATGATTTGCTTATGCAATTACTATTATTCATGATTTGAGAGTAGCCTAAGCAGTTTGCTATTTCCAAGCGAGATCGTCCAATAGATCTGGCTAGGATGGGGCTTATTGCTCCATTTAGGAGTTGCTTGTTAATTTTATTTTGGATGGGGCTTATATCTTAGCCTAAGAGTTGCCCAATAATTTTTAGTGAGAGCAGGACTTATGCTTCACTTAGAAGTTGCCTTTAGATTTAATTTGATGTCGGACTTATGACTTCTCTTAGAAGTTGATTGTAAATTTAATTTGCGATAGGGTTTATTGCTTCACTTAGAAGTCACCTATTGATTGAATTTAGTTTGAGATAAGGCTTACTGCTTCATTTAGAAGTCACCTATTGATTGGATGTAGCTTGAGATAGGGCTTATTGCTTCACTTAAAAGTAGTCTAGTAGTTCAACTTAGGGTTTGTTACTTCAAGTAGAAGTTTTTCTAACAAATTGTTTAAAGTAGATCTTACTACTATTACAAGTTGCCTTTTGATTTAGGTTTGTTTAACTTAGGAATAGTTACTTTGGTTTTTGCTTTATCCTTGCTTTAGCTGCTTTCTTTTTTCTTTAGCATTGTTGTTTTAGCTCGAATATTAATTTGCAATTGTTTATTTGCTTGCAGATATTGGAGCCCGCATCGATTTTAGTTTTAGTTGAGTTTGTGTATGTTTAAGTTTGAGTTAGTTTGGACTGTTATACTAGAAATGATTAGTGTAAACATTTTCTTATTTTAGTTTAGTTTATTGGTTTCAAATTAATTAATTAATTAATTAAAGATTTAATAAATAATTCAAAATTAAAAGTATTTTTTAATTTTTAATTATTTATTTATTTATTTAATTAAATTTGTTAGAAAACCGCGAAGGAAGATGAGTATCGAGCAACTACTGAATGTTCGTAGGCTCCAAAATCTAAAACCGCGAAGGATAATTCCAAATCTGTCAACTTCAGCAAAATCAGCATTGGGAAGCGCAATTCCCATAGCTCAAGTCTGAAGCCTGAATGGGTGTAAAAGGTCGGATCCAACAAGCCCAAATATGGCCGGATCGCTGGCAGCTTCATCTACTCAACAAGCCATAAGAAAGGCCGCAGTAGAGGAACCCCCATCTCAGCAACCAGAGAACGAAGAGCTATCAAATTCTAGCTCTCCCGATCTGATGAACTCAAGTGATTCAGATTAAAGTCTTCTCAAGTGGTTAAGGATCAAGATACTATCTACGTTCGGTACTATCAACTGAATCCAGAACCTGCAAATTCTTCAACAAATCCGTAAAGCACAAAGCGAGGATCGAAGGAATTTTTTTTCTTCAACAAATCCGTCAAAGCACAAAGCAAAGGACCGAAGAAAATTATCCCAAAGTTCATGAAAAGCCCTAGGCTGAACTAAGTGGATTCTGTCATCAACAAGTCCGTTATGCACAAAGCTCTGGACCGATGACTTCTTGCCATCGACCTAATACAAACCTAAGGGTTTAGGTCACCGGCATCTACTCCTTCATCAAGCTCGCCAAAGCTAGAAGCATAGGGCCGAAGGTACAAAAATCATCTGACAAGTCAACAAAGACAAATCAGACAATTCTCCATCAATATCCGCAGCACAAAGGATAGGACAAAAGAAATCAGTATCTCAACTATCTATTGTGATACATCTAAAAGAGTAAAAAAGAAAGGGAGATTAGTGTGACATCCAAGAAAAATTTTGGAGATCCACTAAAAGAAAATCTTAGTGTGACATCCAAGCAAATTTTTGGAGATCCACTAAATGAGAATCTTAGTGTGACATCCAAGAAAGCTTTTGGAGATCTATTAAATGAAAGCCCTTATGTGACATCTAGAACAAACATCTAGAGATCCACAGGGTCAATCAGCATACAACAAACGTGATTCGCTCTGGACGCGAACCACATTTGTTGGGGGGCATTTGTTGACCTCTAAGTATTAACCAATAGAACAAAAAAAAGAGAAAAGCAGCTCACCTCATGTCCGTTGAATCCCGGAATCACGCCGATTCGGCGCCAAATTGATCAAATCCTGCAAATCCAGCCGACGTTCCTCGCAGGATTCTTGCGGCCTGCCTCGATCGAACGACCGCTCGCGTCGTTAAATACTGCACCAACGGAAGGCTTCGACATCCACGATCGCTGCAGCTCTTCCTCTCCCGATACCTCTCCTCCTCTCCTGTCACTGCCTCCACTCTTCTGACGAAACCCCAGCGGCCACGAACTCCACCTCTGCTCTCGTCGATCCCCACGCACGACCCCATCTCCACTGACAATCTTCCCCTCCGATCGGAAGCAAAGAACCGAAGCTCGCTTGCTGTGGAGATAACTTTCCCCCTTTCACGGCTTCTTCTGCCGAAACCCTCGCTCAACCTCCCCATCCTTCCGTCCAAAGAGAGAGAGAGAGAGAGAGAGAGAGAGAGAGAGAGAGAGAGAGAGAGAGGAGGGGGAGACCGGCTTACCTCCTCCATTGTTGTCCGACTTCGCACCTTGTCCGACTTTCCCTTTCTACCAAATCGGAAGTCACAACATTCTAATCGGAAGCAATATGGGGAGCTCGAGTGCTGTGAAGGTAACTTAACCCCTTTCGTGTGCAACTTCGGCCAAGTCCAGCAAGGCCACCGAACAGAGAAGAGGAGGGTAGGATTTAATTCACTGTGAGCTTGAGCAGTTGATTAAATCTTACCTAAATCCCACTAATCATGCCCTAATCTTATTTTAATTCGGCTCAAATCCTATTCTAATATAATTATATATAATTAATTATATTAATTTATAATTAATTATCATTAATTATATATAATTATAATTAGGTATTAATTATGATTATTTTTAAAATGAATTATATTTAATTATTTTGTTAATATTAAATAATTGTTATTAATCATAACGAATTATTATTAATTATTATTAATAATAATAAGTTATTTTAAATAACAATTAATTATTATTAATTATAATTAATATAATTAATTTCTATAATTATAATTAATATAAAAATAGAAAAAATATTTCCCCCCACTCTCTTACCTCGGCGTTCGTGTCGGACCGGCAAACCACCTAAGCACGCCTTTGTTGGCCGTGGTAGGAGGGAACCCGGTGCGACACCTACGACGAGGTAGGCGAGTGACCCCTCGATCCATGTGTCAACCACGACGACTCCGCGAAGGTATAAAATTTTCTAAACTCAAAACCCTACTTCAATATTCGTGGCAAATTGGAGAACTGTCCTATGCACGCCTTTGTTGGCTGTGGTAGGATGGGACCCCGGTGCGGCACGTACGGCGAAGCGGGGTCACTTATAAGTACCCCCGGGCGGGGGGAAAGCAAAACTGTATCTTTTCATAAAATACTTTTTTTAAAAAACCCCATGCACGCCTTTGTTGGCCGTGGTGGGAGAAAAAAAAACAAAAAAATACTATCGCGGTGTCTCAACAACACCAACCGTGCACGGCTTTGTTGACGTGGCGGGTAGGCGGTCTCTTGGTTTTTCCCCTAAACAGGGGAGACGCCGGGAGGCTGCCGAAATTTTGTCTGAAATAAGACAAGGACTTGGAAGAATTTGGGGACTTATGGACTTGATTCAATCCATCTAATTGAACTTGAACCCAAATGAATTCAATTCTAATTGAAATGAACAAGAACTTGATTGAACTCATTTTGGACTCGGACTCGAACTCATGCGAAGGACTTGACTTGAACAATTTAAGCAAGGACATAGAACTTGTACTCAAACAAGAGCAGAGGACTTATGAACATGGATAGAACTCATCTTGAACTCAAATGAACTGTGGACTTATGAATCAGAACAAACTCCAGTAATTTCTAAAAAGAATCAAATCCAAATGAAATAAAATCAAAGATTGAACTAAATTCAAGTCAATATGAATATGAAATGAGTTTGCAAAGATTTCATAAATTGTGGACTTAACACTTAAACTTGTAAGCATCTGCCTCAAGTTCAGATGAAATTGAACATGCAACTGGACTCAGAAGAACTTCAGAAGATCCTGAATAAGCACTTGAACTCGATGCGGACTGCAAGGAATTGAGTCTTCATGCTCTTAAAAAATATGAAAATCCTAAATTCTCAAATGGGCACAAACATTTGATGCATGCAAAAGACCTTATGTGGACTCAAACTTGCATTGAACTCAAAGATGACACAGAACTCAATTAATTCATAAAGAGTTCAATTTGAGTGATTATCGAGATATACTCAAAGATGTCAAACAAGGAGCTATAGCTTAATGAAATGGGAGATGCAATGATGTATCTACAATTAATAACAGAGTTTCAGTGAAATATCAAATGATCATCATACAAACATCAGCATGTGAATCTACCACATGAGTTCTCTTCAAGATCAATAAAAAACCCATGATATATGACATACATTCAAATGAACATCAAATGGAAGAATAATGAAAAATTTGATTTCTTGAAGGATAATCAAGATTTCAATGAACTATCTCTCAATCAGAATGCAAGCGTTGAATTGAAAGGTCTCTTATAAATGGTGGATAGTCAATAGCATGCTCAATAAATCTCCTAGAATGAAGGATACTAAGAAGCATGTGATGACCATGATGAAGGGTCCACCATCACGTGCAATAAATATGGCAAAGCTACAAGCCGAGGACAAGAAATGAAATTGCAAACAAATGTACAAAATCCCTTAATAATAGTGCAAGCTGCATATGAACGACGATGATAAATGTGTAAGATCCACATAAGTCACATAAGAGAATGTGAAAGTTTCCATGATCAATGTCAAATGTCTTGCGAACGTATATAGTAGCTCCTACAAATACTAGGAAATGTATAGGTAAATGTGTTGGTTCACCTCTCAACATACATGGAGAAATTGAGAACAAGCACACACATCTACAAGCTGTGTAGTAAAAGGTAATGGAGGCTATATCGCCCTCGCAATCACATCGAGCTATGGATAAATGCATCTACATGCCTATGAACAACAATAGTAGGTGTACAACAAATATTGAAAGATTGTAGCAAAGGCATAAAGAAGCTCGTCATGCATACAACATACAATGATAAATGCAAATCCCTACAAGTATTTTGTAGGGAATCTGATGCTTAGAAGGGCAATCGAAGATCAAAGATCAAGAGCAAAGAAGTAAAAGAATTGTTATAAAGGCAAGCATTACAGCCCAAGGCAGGAGATTAGTTAGTGCACTATGATCCGCCTTCAAAAATCAACAAATAGTACACGACAGTCTACTTGTACGAAGCAGCGAATAATTCTATCTAGAAACTGCTATGCTACGCCACCGGATCTGCAACCTCCGTACAAGCAGACAGAAGGCGTCTATTCCAAGAATACCCCCGCACGTGCACTGTAATTTGTATACACATAGGTACACTAAGGTGGAAAATACAATCCAAACCCGCATGGGCCCCGGCGAGCGTGTTATTGGTACACACGTGACGCCTAGGGATACTGCGCGGGTCGATAAGTGAATTCTAGTTCGAACCCGATCCTTCTATACGGATCAATAGAAGTCGACAGGGTTCGAACCTTTAAACGAATGCACGGCTGTAGCGACCAGTGTATTTGTTTCAACACATTCGTATTAGGCATTCTAGGCCTACAATTAAAAGAATTCACTAAATAAAAGGCATGAAGCATACGAAACCCGATCCTCCTAAATAGAGAAATAGGAGTAGACAGGGTTCAAGATATTGAATAAATATGTGGTTATGGAGTTGACCGGAATATTTATTTTATGCATTCATATTCGGCCTTCAAGGCCTGAAATCAAGAAAATTCATAAACAAAATTCATGAAGCCTACGAAGAACCCGATCCTCTGTCGATAGCCAGACAGAGTCGACAAGGTTCAGGCTTTAAATAGAAATGACCCCCAAACACCCCGATGATGGCCGTGTTGAATGCATATCTCAACCGGAGGGGTTCCCAAATATTTTTAAATGTCTCACAAATATCCAAAGTACATTTCAAATATTCCATAGCTCCACAAAATCCGAAACTCCAAAAATCCCAAAATCCCAAAAAATATTTAAATATGAAATTATCCATCACAAAACTTAAAGCAAAGCCCATCCACCCTCCGCAACAGTCTGCCGGGGTGGACAAATTCAAATAAACTCTAGCTCACAAAGAGCCAAATGCCTAGTCGAAAATATCACTAGGATCCATTCTCAAACAATCTTTTGCCAGTAAGGACGTGGTACGTGTCCTCTAACCGGCAGTTTCGCCGCCAAATGGCACTGCAGGTAAACGATTATGACCTGGGGCCCTCTGAACCGAGTGGTTTTGCCGCCAAATGGCACCACAGATAACGGTTATGGCCAGAGCCAATACGCTCCTTAATGGCGTTAAATCCTTGAGATATGAATCAATAGGATATGATTGACAGGGCACAGCCCTCTATTAACTAAGGTGGATTTAAATTTGTCCCCTTAGACAAACATCCAACCCCCGGTCTACAAGGTCCCCTTGGACGAAGCAACCCATGGCTGCCGACAAGGATCCTTCTGTCAGGTTGGGTCGACTACCTCCTCTGACTAAGTAGACCAGGGACCACGATGGCCCGGGACGACGGAACCATGGGATCTTGATCGGGTCTATCATCCATTCCCCCACTATCCGCTTTAAGTACGAGATGGTGAAAATTTCTATTTTAAATATCACAAATCTTCAAATTTTCAAATATTAAATTTCTCAAATTCCCAAACTTCCAAACATTTTTCCAAATTCATACCCATGCTGCTACTATATGCCAGATACATGTATTTCTATACGTATCTGATCGACGACTAGCCTTAATCGAAAGTTCTCTCTCATGATCGAGAGGGGTAATTAACTATAGGGGCTTGCGCCTATAGGAAACCAGAACTCAGATCATAAAGTCCTCGCAAGATGAGGGCGAAATCTCTGGGTAGTGTCTTATCTACAAACCCATCTGCCTTCCAAAATTTACCCCGGAACTTAGTTCGTTAAAACTCCCTCGCCGAATAAGAAAAGCGAGTGGAGGCCGAGGCCGAATTTTCGGAGCCCACAGATTAGAGTAAACATTTTCTTATTTTAGTTTAGTTTATTGGTTTCAAATTAATTAATTAATTAAAGATTTAATAAATAATTCAAAATTAAAATTATTTTTTAATTTTTAATTAATTATTTATTTATTTAATTAAATTTTAAATTAGTCACATTTAATTAATTTCTCTAGAAAATGTTCATTTTCTAATTTAGCTTGCTCTCATTTAATTAAACAAAATGCACAATTAATAAAGTGGCTCTCCCCTATTTTTTAAAATATTCCTTCCTTCAATCTTTTCTTTCTTTTCATGGAAATTTGGCAGCCTCCCCACCCCGTAAAGAGAGGTTGGGATGGCAGTTGCCACTATTCATCATAGATGGATCAAAGATACGACGATGCGGGGTCTTCGGATCCAATATTCCTGATCGGATCAAAGAAACAATGGCGCATATCTTCAAATAGACAATTTATGTTTCTTCTATTTTTTTATTTATTTAAAACATATTTTACACGACAAGTGCTGGGTTGATCGGATTGGGTCGCGCAACGAGTCGGATCGAGCGTAGAAGAGTGAGCGTGATATGGTTTCCGCGTGCAGGATGGAGAGGCGAGAGAGAGACAAGCTCAACTGCGGCTGAGGGAGACGCAAGGAAGGAGTCAAGCTCAGCCTCCTTACATGCAGCTAAGGGTGAACAAACAAGAGGGGGACTTCTGCCTGAAGTCTAGCGTGCGACACTCATAGATTAAGAGGGAGAGAGGGGTATTCCTGCATGCGGTTCGTATAGAGAAAATGGGATGAGCGGACGTTTCCTACATGTGTGAGAGTTGAATAAATGAGATGGAGTGAGCGATTCAAGTGTTTTCTTTAGTGTCGTGATTGAAAGTTACATGAGAAGCGGTTGTGTTGCTTGGAGAGCGATCAGTGGTCAACAAGCATGTCTTAGAATAGTATCCTTTGTATGCCTATTTTGACCTAAGTTGTTTCAGGGATTTATATTATGTGAGTGCAATTTGGCCTATCTTTGGTAATATGCTATGCATTGTTTACAAAATAAAGCTGTTGCTACTCTCGAAGAAAAATGAACTGCACTGAAAGTGTGTCATCCATGATCGTGAAGTCGTGGATACAATGCATTTCCCACAAATTTCAGTTGTGGTTATGATAGGCTTGTAAAATAATTTCAAAATCAATGATATTTTTCTTCCTGTAGATGCTTTGAACTCTATTTATGTCATTGTAAAATGTATTCCATTATTCTTCCGCCAAATCAAATCATTTGTGCACAATCCTTCTAGTCCATGAAGCCTTCAGTCTCACTTTCAAACGGTTCAAACGGCTTCCCTGTTCATCATGTAAAAACCCGCCATTGTCAGCCACTAGTCACAGCCACTACCCCTTGTTGCATTACCAGCCGTCGAGCTTTATACATAACTTATTTTACTTCAATCAAACACTGAAAAGTACAATTGAATTTGTTTTGCACTAAAGCAAATAATTCTAAAACATTTCAAATATGCATTACATTTATTTTACACTGTGTTACCTTTATGCTGTGTTTTGTTTTTTCAGCAAATCAAAACAGACCCTAAGTGCAGCTGTAGGGTACATCTAATAGCCTGAAAGTTATAATTTTTCAGTCTTAACTTACTTGACTAGTTATTTGTATTGACAATTTCTATCAGTTAAACAAGGCAGATGTAGAATCTTAACGTATAACAAAGTAGAAATTATTCTGTAAGTTGATCGGATGCAAAACATCGTCCGGAGACCAACCCAAATGCATCACGTCAGCAGTATCGAGCCGCGGTACCGAGCAAAGAGTGACGTGGCACATTCTAATTAGTCTACGGACAGCCTTCGGCGTCCGCACAAAATAATTAATCATAACAAAGACACATAATGTTTGTTTGATACAACTGTGCTGATGTGTTGTATGAAATAAAATAACATACATTGGGTAAATAGACGAGCTGCTGGATACGTTAATCCCTATGCTTATGAAGTACCAGAGAATGTGCATGCAAAAAATGATTTTCTGTCTTATTTCTCATATAAATAATTACTTTTTTTAAGTAGGAAAAAAACAGTAGCTATAAAGGCTAAATCCAATCCGAGTAATTTTACCAATACAAGGAAAGCTTAGAATCATGAATACTTGATCTGACCATATACTGCAGAGAACAGAGCATATCACTTAAAATAAGTGTCTACACTTAGTACCACAAGTAGCGATGGCAGCCTTAAACATATTAAAGAATTGAAAGGGGAATGTGCTACAATCTACTTGTTAAAAAAAAAGTATTTTTGTAAATGAGAAAATTTTGAATATCTCAGCCACATGTTTTGTGAATACCACACGTGTTTGTATCCGCATCTTGTGGATGGTTATGAAGTGGGAGAAGGTGAAATGCAACGGTTAAAAAAAAAAATTCACTACAACAAATTAAGTTGGCTTTCAGAATAAAATGTTCAGAAAGTAATAATCTTCATTTTATCATTTAAAAACGCTGCTTATAATTATTTATAATGAATGCGAATAATGACAATGGATGTTGGATGTAAGCCAAATACCGTGTGCAGCAAAAGTTAACCCAAAAAAAATCACGGGATATCTGAACCTTGTTGCTTATTTTAATACACTACTTATGTAAAGATATATGAATTTAAAATATAAAAAAACGAAGCTATTGGTCGTAGAATAAACAACAAAAATGAAAGATTAAGGGGTAATATCAGGAAGATGTGTTAATTATAATTCCCTTGAAAGATCAACGATTCTCGTATTACCATATCCATCTAAAAGAGTCGAAATGCATACTTTGGAATAGATGGTGTAAGTTTTTTGTTGATGATGAATGGGGCTCGTATTCTAGATAATACTCCACACGAGATGCATTGAAACAACAATTATCGCCTGCAATATACGTAGCATTAAAATAAAGTTATAGTATCTCCAAATTTATCACTATTATTTGAGACACTTGAGACAGATGCAGAAATAACTAAATAAACATTTACCCTCAAAGATGAAAGACTATTAGGAGACAGCCAGTGCAAGGTGCAATATATCACAGCGTAATCTAATGCATCACATAGTTCTGAGTATGAGGAAAATAACTGCAAAGATAACTTTTTTAACTAACCTTGGTACTAATTGTTTTGCCAAGTGAGTTTAAGCAGATTAGATAACCTAAAATGCCTGTGCTGCAGATTGAATAAACAAGATCAAAAGTAGCACCTTTTTTTTAACTTTTTGATATTATTTAAACTTATTATCCATGTTTTTTTTTTATTTAAAACTTTAAGAGATATTAGGGCTTCATAAGCCACCTGTGAGTCACACCCCATCCAATTCTTGAAGGATCCAATTCTTGACCATTCATGTTTATGTCCCCTCCACATTGCCTCAGTGAAGCTCGTGCATTCGCTCTTCAGTTCATCTAATAATTATTCATAACATTTCTTCCTAATATTATTTACATGTATTTTCTTTGCCTATTGTATTTAATTTTTTGTTCGTTCACTTAGTTTAGTTTCTTCTAAGTTAATTGATTGCTAGCAATATTATATTAATGCAATGCTACTTTGAGTTTATTTCGCAAGTGATTCCCTGGATTGCCTGGGATTCAGGATTATCTGAAAATAGGTAGGAACCTTTTCTCATCCAAAGCTCCATGCAAGGGAGAAGGGTTACATAGATAAGATTTTAAAGTCCACTGTAAGGTAAGCTATTTAAACTTTTGACAAAAATTCATGTATTGCTTGCACAGAGTTTGACGAGTGTACTCAGTTGCATTTTTTTAATAGAGTGTGGAATATATGTGATACTACACATAATTTATCTCACTGCAAAGAAAAATATTTAAAATGTTACACCTACTCATATATAATTTTACAGAGACCATAGATACATAGGTCAACAGATAGCAAGGAATGACTAAATTATTCTATAAACATCTTTGTTAATACTCATTTAGTTCTGAAAAATAATAAGCTTAGAATTAGTTCGCTATGTTATGGAGGTTAGATTGCACTCTAATATCTACCTTATAATCCTCTATGTTATAACTATTGTGATAATAATCTATTGTTTCAACCTTGTAGTTTACTGCCTTATAGATATTGGCTACACTGTTTTATTTATTGTATGGTAAGTCGAACCTTATTTGAACCTTTTTTCTAACCTTTGTCTGAACCATATTCAAATTTTATTTGAATCGTGTTCGAATTATGATCAAATCATATTCGAACAATATTAATGTTCGAACTAGATTTGAACTATGAGCTAAACCAGGTTCAAATTAAAATTTGAGTATAAACTAGTTTAAACCAATTTTGTTCGCAATGAACTTTAAATAAGTATTCAGTAGTTATGAGGGGGGCCATTTTGGTCTGAAATCAATTTCTTGACATACTTTTTCAAGAAAATAAATAACATATTTAACTAATTTCAATTATTAAGGAGCATATAAGATCATATTTTCCTTTCAAATTCAATTATGATGTCATGCTCTTCTCTATTACATCACACCCAGTAATAAGTATGGGATTTTATATGTTTGGAAATAAAATAATTTAAGAGCAAATCTAATAATATGACATCTAATCAAATCTAACTATATCATATTCAAATGAAATAAATATTTGATTAAATCAAATTATATAAAAATGAAAGGAGAACTAATAAAAACATAATCAAATCAAATATGATTAAAAGCTAATTATTGAATCTAACCATGTATAACTTGTGATGATCTAATTAAAGAATAATTGATGCTTTGTGGCAATCATGCATCCAACATACAAGTACAAAAAGTGAACAAGATTGATGTTTTCAACGATATGATCACAAGTTGATCCAAACCCGGCTCAAATTGGCTCAAAGACGTTGGATTTAATATCGAATAGATTAAGCTTAACAATAAAGTCCGGCTCAAGCTAGTCTTGATTTGAGCTAGGCCAGGCCAGGTTTGTTAAATTCAATTCAAGCTCATTCTAAGAAAAAAAACAAATTCAAACTTATCAAAATTTGATCTTCAAATGCACATTATAGTACAACATACAAAAATGCTTGTGTATATCTAGATATCTATGAAGCACTGACATTTCTCCTCAAAGTATCCGACACGACATGCATCCGACACTCCTTCGACACGTGTCGAACACACCTAAAACGTGTCCAATAAAAAAAATTATAAATAAAAATTGGACATCTATGTCAGACATGCATCTCTTACATATTTTATGAATTTTTTAAATATAATTTTTTGTATTTAAAATTTTTACTTATTTAAAATATAAAATCTAAATTTCTTATTTCCTATCCACAACACCAAATCAATCGTCTGCACTTAATACCCCATTCATCAAATATTCTCATTTCTATTTCTCTTTAGTTGACTACAATTTTGATTTCACAACAATGCTCGATATCATCTCAACATCAACATCTGACATCATTACAACATCAATATTTCAAAACGATCTTCATATCACAGTCTGATGTTGTCTTTACATTGACGTTCAGTGCTAGCAATTTCTATATGCACAACTTGACATCTCATCTTTGTCCAAGGCCTTATTAATAACAACGACCAATGCCCTCTCAACATCGATGATAAACACCTTAATATTGACGCCCAATATTTACTGCATAACATAAATGCCCGACTCTCGACATCATTGTCATATCTCTCGATGAATGATCAACAGCATCGATGCCCGACTCTTAACATCCTAATATTAATTATTTTAAGCATAATTTCTAGCTAAATGACTTATATTTCTAAATTATTTTTAAAATTCTACTTATTCAATTTTTATACACTATTTTTTAAATATAAAATCTATAACACCATGTCCAACCCGTGTTCGTGTCTTATATTTTCAATAATTGACATGTCCCGTGTAGGTGTCGTGTTGTATCCGTGTCATCGTGTCCATGTTTGTACATCATAGCTAGACATACATATACATCAATGTAATAGATGTATGTTATTGAAGGAAAATAAAATGCATACATTAATACATATTTTTATGCATTGATACATGGATGTATATATGTTTTGATCTGATCTCATCAAGCTTGATTAGATCTATAAATCGAAGTTCAACTTGAGCTAGGTTTGGCTCATTAATCATACTGTTAATTTCAATACGAGCAAAAGATTATATAGTTTTAAGCAATTTTTACTCAAATTCACATCACTAAACATGATCAATAAATCTCCTATAGAAATTAAGAGCTATATTGATCCACAACTACATTAACTAGTAATCATTACCCAACAACCACTAAAGCTTGACACATACTAAGGTCCAAAACACCAAATAGATACTGAACTTAAACTAAAAACAATTAAGCCTGCTAGAATATTAATATACTGTTAGACCAACCCAGGAGAGGCAAGTCCAGCCGATCCAGGAGGGACCGGCCTATATCTATACTAGGCGGAAGCCTGGTTCCGCCCATGCTTAGCCTGCCCCCTTGAGGTGGGGTCCACATATTGAAGAGAGAGAGAGGCGGGTGAGAGAGAAATTTGAATTGGAGGGGTTGTTTTGACCTTTTGCTATGTATTGTTTGCTTTTAATAGTTATTTCATCATTGGATTAGGGTTATGCTATGTTTTGGCTAAAATTGTATTCCTTTTGGGATTTGCTTGGGCTCTAGCTGCCGGCTATGGATTAGGAGAGTTGTATCTTCCTCTCGAATTGAAGATCCATTGTATCTTATTTGTTTTCTTTCATCTTTCATCAATTATCAAGTTTCCTCAGTGTTTTTCCACCATATTTCTCTCAATTTCTATTTTATCTTGCAGAAATTCTAAATTTCAGCCAAAATTTTTTCGATTTCTATAAGTATTTTCTATCAAATTAGTGTTGGAAGGCGAGATGAAACAACTCAAGACCGGAGTAGAGGGAAAATATTCTGGGGTGAAGGGAAAACTCTCAACCATCGAGAATCGCTTTGGAAACTTTGAAGAGATGATGAAAAAGATGGTTGAGATGCAGTCGAAAGCATCACCGGTGACTCCTAGGGTGGTAAGAGGAAATGAGATCTGGAAGGATGGTAATGAATTTGAGAGTGTTTTCCATCAAAATGCGCCACATGGAGCTTCGTTGGTGGGATGATCAGGATATTCTGAAGGGAGGACAGTGAGGAGGAGGGAGGCCAAACCCTTTGGGAGACTACTCGAACATGGAAAGGGGTGGAATGGAGAAGGGTATGGTTGGGGGGAACCATGGGGTACAACTCAACCAAAGGAGGAAGGAAGGGAATCACACCACCACTATATGGTATGAACAACGGAGGAATAAACCATTGGGGAATGGATGAGAGATCTTTGAAGCTGAAGATGTTGGTCTTTGAAGGGGAGGATGTCCAGAGTTGGGTGTATAGGGTGAAATGTTACTTTGCTCTTAACGGGTAGACTGAAGAGGAAAAAATATGGCGGTGGGTCAATATTTGAAAGGAAAAGCACTAACTTTGTTTCAATGGAGGCAAGTTAGATATCCCATCTACCCATGGGAAGAATTTAAGGAGTTCTTATCGGAACGCATTTTTGAGCCATTCGTAGACCTGTCAATATTGGACCCGACCCGAAAACCCGATCCGAACCCGACCCGAAATTTTCGGGTTTGGGTTGAACCGAACCCGAAGCGGGTCGGGTTCGGGTCCGGGAAACCGACCAGTTTACAAAAACGGGTCGGGTTCGGGTTGACCCGACGGGTTGCCGGGTCAACCCGAAAACCCGTTTAATTTAAAAAAAAATGATTCATGCCCTTCCCTCCGCTGCCCCAGCCCGCCCTTGCCCGAGCTGCCCGACTGCCTCGAGCCGCCTGCCCCGCCTGCGGCCTGCCCAGCGTCACTTCGCGTGCGACCCGCGTGAGGCGTGACCGGCTGACCGCGTCACTTCGCGTGCGACCCGCGTCCCGGCGTCCCGGCGTCCGTGCCTCAGCCGCGGCAACCGTCGTCCGTGCTTCAGCGGCTCAGCCGCAGCTCCGCTGTCCGGCGTCCGACGTCCGGCGTCCCGCGTTTCTTCACGTCCGCGCGGAGAGATTTGGCTGAAAAGCCTGAAATAGGTGGGGTCGGGTTGACCCGAACCCGACCCGAACCCGAAGCGGGTCGGGTTCGGGTCCAAAAAATCGACCCGTTTGAAAAAACGGGTCGGGTCGACCCGAACCCGAATAATACCGGGTCAATTTCGGGTTGACCCGAACCCGACCCGTAACCCGAAATTGACAGGTCTAGCCATTCGGGAAGGAGACCTCCATAAGTAGTTCTATGTTCTAACTCAGGATGGAAAGTTATGGAATAATTGGGTAAAGTTTGAGCTGTGTCAGGGAGACTGAGGAAGAATTAGAGGGGAATTTCATGAAGGGGCTTAGTGAAGACATGCGTGCATAGCTCAAGGTACTGGGGCCTAAGGGGCTGAGAGAGATGATGGAGCTTGCTCATAGGGTGGAGGGAAAATATAGGAGGGAGAAGACCAACATAAACAAAATCATGGGAGGGGCCTACTGGAGTACTCCTACAACTCTATCACCCAAAACCTAGACATTATCCTTTATAAGAGAAGCTCTTAGGGAGAAGAGCGGTGGAGTTCACCCGGGGGGCAACATCAAGCCACTTATAGATGTGAAGGTGCAGGATAAACAAGAAAAGGGGTTATATTGCAGATGTGATAAGAGGTACACACCGGGACATAGGTGTAAGAACCAAACTCATCAGATTCTCACTGTCTAAAATGATGAGAAAGCTGAGGAGGGAGGTGGGAGTGAGGCATCGATGAAGGAGGAAAAGATGCATTTAGACATGACAAAGATCTCTTTGAACTCAATGGTGGGATTCACTCCAAATTACACTATGAATGTGACAAGAGAAATGGAAAACAAGGAGATATTGATGTTGATAAACAGTGGGGCTACCCACAATTTCATCTCTAACCAGGTCGTAGACCAATTGGGGATGAAACTGGTGGACACAAGGTGCTATGGGGTGATGATGGAGATTGGGAAGATGGAGACAGGTAGTGTAGAGGAGTGGTCCTGACTAAACAGGGGATCAAGGTGAGGGAGGATTTTCTCCCATTAAAGTTAGGGAGCCATCTTGGAGATAAGATGGCTGCAGACCTTGGAGAATACCAAGGTGAATTGGGGGACAATGACAATGGAGTTGATGGTGGAAGTGAGAAAGATTGTGATTAAGGGAGATGCATGACTCTTTAAAGTCATGGTGTCTCTAAAAATTATGGTAAGGACCATATAGGAGGTGGGAGAAATATTTCTGGTGGACCTATAGAGTTTAAAGTGGATAAGAGGAGGGGGGGGGGGGTGGGGACATCCCTCTTTCAGTACAACCAGTTATACATTAGTTCAGCAAGGTTTTTCAACCACCTAAGGGGTTGGCACCACAGAGATGACAGAAGCACGTCAACGTTGGAGGGGGTATCACCGATTAATGTCAAGCCTTACCACTACTTCCAGATCCAGAAGGATGAGATTGAGAAGCTGATATGAATGAAGTTAGAGGCAGGGATCATCAGGCCGATCATGAGCTCTTTTTCTAGCCCAATTCTATTGGTCAAAAAAAAGAATAGAAGTTGGAGATTTTGTCTGGACTACCAGGACCTAAATAAGGAGACTGTATTAGGCAAGTTTCCCATTCCAGTGATAGATGAGCTGCTATATGAGCAGTGAGGAGCAGCAATATTCACGAAGGTGGACCTGCAGTCCGAATACCATCAGATCCGGATGAAAGGAGGATCTTCCAAAGACAGCTTTTAAGACGCCAGAAGGATACTATGAGTTCTTGGTGATGCCGCTTGGTCTCACCAAAGCCCCTGCTACTTTCCAGTCTCTTATGAACAAGGTGTTTTGACCTTACCTCAGGAAGCTTGTTCTGATTTTCTTTGATGACATCCTAGTGTACAACAAATCTAGTGAGGAGCATCTGGGGCATCTAAGGGCAGCCTTAGAGGTGTTACAAGAGCATCAGCTGAGGGCCAATTTACATAAGTATTGTTTTGTGCAGGCTTGTGTGAAGTACTTGAGGCACGTGGCATCTCTGAAAAAGGTGGCCGTTGACCAGGCCAAGATCAAGGCAATACTAAAATGGCCTCTACCTAGGAACCTAAGGGAGCTAAGGGTTTTCATAGGATTGATGGATTATTACAGGAGATTCGTGGGGGATGCAACACCATCTTTTGGCTCTTGATAGAGCAGTTCAAGAAGGGCAACTTCTTGTGGGGAAAGGCAGCCACTCAAAACTATGAGAGATTGAAGATCATTATGACCATGATCCCGGTCCTAGCCCTACCTGAATTTAGCCAGATGTTCGTGGTAGAGAATGATGCATCAAGATATGTATTGGGGGCAGTGCTTATGCAAAATCACAGATCCATAACCTACTTTAATCAGGTGTTGAAAATCAAATCTAGACTGAAGTCAATCTATGAGAGAAAATTGATAGTCATTATATTGGCTATTCAAAAGTGAAGATCTTACTTATTAGGCAAATATTTCATCATCAGGATAGACCAGCAGAGTTTAAAGTACTTTCTAAAGTAAGGGATGATGACGGAAGAGCATAGGAGATGGTTGTCAAAGTTACTGAGATATGACTTTGAGATCCAGCATAGGCCAAAGCTGGAAAATTCTAGATATGGAATGGTGAGCTCCACGAGTTGGCCATTTTGATACCACTGATGTTGGATTGGGGGGGACTATTAAAGAAGAATGTTTGCAAGACAATGAGTTGAGAAGGATCAGAGCGGATCTGCTGAAGGATGAGAGTAACCATCCTAGCTATTTCGTAGATAGGGAGAGACTATTATAACAGGGGAGGTTTGTGCTACTACGAACCTCGATTCATATCTCGCAATTATTATAGGAGTTCCATGGAAGCATTGTTGGTGGTCACTCTAGTGTGCGGAAGACATACATGAGGTTGGCGACAAAATTATATTGGAAGGGGATGCACAAGGATGTAGAGGAAATGATGGCCGTGTATGAGGTTTTCCAGAGGAATCGGTACATGGTTATGGCTCCAGGGGGGACTACTACAACCCCTAGCCTTTTCAGGCAGAGTGTGGGAAGAGATCTCCATGGATTTCATAAATGGGTTACCCCGATCTGAGAGATTTACAATTATTCTGGTGGTGGTAGACAAACTAAGCAAAAATGCTCATTTCATTCCCTTAAGACACTGTAATACGGTAGTAATAGTGGTGTCCTCATTCATTAGAGTGATCAGATTATACGGGATATCGGAGTCTATAGTGTCCGATCGAGACAGTGTATTCCTCAGTCACTTTTAAAAGGAGTTGTTCATGTTGCAGGGGATTGTACTGAAGAGGAGCACCGCTTACCACCCTCTGATAGATGAGTAGATAGAGGTGGTAAATAGGAGTCTAGAGACATACCTACAATGCATTACTTCAGAGACACCTCGGCTATGGGTGTGGGCTCCGAAAATTCGGCCTCGACCTCCACTCGCTTTTCTTATTCAGCGAGGGAGTTTTAACGAACTAAGTTCCGAGGTAAATTTTGGAAGGCAAATGAGTTTGTAGATAAGACACTACCCAGAGATTTCGCCCTCATTTTGCGAGGACTTTATGATCTGAGTTCTGGTTTCCTATAGGCGCAAGCCCCTATAGTTAATTACCCCTCCCGATCACGAGAGAGAACTTTCGATTAAGGCTAGTCATCAATCAGATACGTAGTAGATACGTGTTATCTGGCATATAGTAGCAGCAATGGATATGGAATTTTGAAAATCTGAAGATTTGGATGTTTGAGAATTTAAAGGTTTTATGTTTGGAATTTGGGTTGAGAGATTTGAGAAAATTGATATTTAAAACTGAAATTTTCACCATCTAGAACTTAAAGCGGATGGTGGGGGAATGGATGATAGACCCGATCAAGATCCCATGGTTCCGTCGTCCCGGGCCATCGTGGTCCCTGGTCTACTTAGTCAGAGGAGGTAGTCGACCCAACCTGACAGAAGGATCCTTGTCGGCAGCCATGGGTTGCTTCGTCCAAGGGGACCTTGTAGACCTGGGTTGGATGTTTGTCTAAGGGGACAAATTTGAATCCACCTTAGCTGACAGAGGGCTTTGTGCCCTATCGATCATATCCTATTGATTCATATCTCAAGGATTTAACGCCATTAAGGAGCGTATTGGCTCTGGCCATAACCGCTATCTGTGGTGCCATTTGGCGGCAAAACCACTCGGTTCAGAGGGCCCCGGGTCATAACCGTTTACCTGCAGTGCCATTTGGCGGCGAAACTGCCGGTTAGAGGACACGTACCACGCCCTTACTGGCAAGAGATTGTTTGAGAATGGATCATAGTGATATTTTCGACTAGGCATTTCGCTCTTTGTGAGCTGAAGTAATATTTCATATTTGTCCGCCTCGACAAACTTTTGCGGAGGACGGATGATTTTGCTTTAAGTGCGTTGATGGATTTATTTCATTTTTAAATATTTTTGGATTTTGAGATTTTCTTGGAATTTTCTGGAATTTTTCTGGGATTTTTTTTTTTAATTTTTGGGCTTTTGGGATACATTCGAAAGTATTTGGGAACCCCTCCGCTTGAGATCTGCATTCAACACGGCCATCATCGGGGTGTGGGTATTTTCATTTGTAGTTTGAACCTTGTCAACTCTGTCTGGATGTCGACAGAGGATCGGGTTTCGTATGCTTTATATCTTTGTGAGTGAATTCTATTTGTTATAGGCCTTAAAGGCCTAAGATGAATGTATTAAGAAAAATATACCGGTCGTAGCAACCGTATATTTGTTTGAGAGTTCAAACCTTGTCGACTCTTATTGACCCATATAGGAGGATCGGGTTCGAACTAGAATTCACTTGTCAACCCGCGCAGCATCCCTAAACGTCACGTGTGTACCAATAACACGCTCGCCGGGGCCCATGCGGGTTGATAATATATTTTTCCCTTTAGTGTACCTATGTGTATACAATTTATAATGCACGTGCAGGGGGTATTTTTGGAATATTTATAGACGCCTTCTGTCTGCTTGTACGGATGTTGCAGATCCGGTGGCGTTTTGTAGCAGCTTCTGTATTGAATTGTTCGCTGCTTCGTACAGGTAGACTGTCGTGCACTATTTGTTGATTTTTGTAGGCGGGTCATAGTGCACTAACTAATCTCCTGTATTGGATCGTATGAGCTTGCACTTGTTGTAGTCTTCATGCATTTTGTTGTGGTCTTTGATCTTTTCAGTACATCCGCTATTGCTGCATATAGGTAGGTAGATGTCTTCCTTCTCAGACTGAAATTGACTTTAGGATACTGCATTTACTGAAGTCTTTCTGCATCTACCCATAAATGGCATATTATACATACATCCATATTTGTAAAGAGAATGTATATATTGCAGATCTTTTGCATTTTGCTTGTGAACATTGTATTTAGGTACACCATAGGTCTTTTATGATAGTTTATAGGGGTCTGCATCTATCACTAACCCCTCATGCACATTGGTTGGTGTGGACTGTGTGAGTCCATTATACCCACTGTATGTATGTTGTCAAGATCTATAAAAACTTTCTTCATTGTATATTGCATCATATACGTCTTCCTTTAACTTACATGGCTTTCATCACCACCTTGTGAACGATCTGTCGAACGTACGAGTGTATGGCTATATTTGCATAGAATCCATCACTTCTACCTTATTTCAATCGGTGTTACTTATGAGTGGATTGCCAATTCCATTTGTATTGTCTTCAAGCATGCCATTATCGTTCATGAATGATCACAAGTATCCCATAGTTATTTGTGAGGGATTTTCATTCTCCCTTCACTAGCTAGTTGATGTTGACTGCTAGGATGTTGCGATGATCATTTCCTTTGTGCTTGTAGGGAATGAGAATGTACGCTTTCCACGATATTAGCACAGGTGATATGAACAATCATTGTAGGCTTCTATGTTCACATACTCATTATAGAGATATTGCTAGATCTCTAATATTTTTCATGAGCATTTCATTCCACTATCCATGGATGAATCATTTCATATATTTGAGAATCATGCATCATTTAATGCATTTGAGAATCATGACCCCATTTTACCTTTGTATATTGCGAATGAGGTTCAAAATTTCATAGTTCAGCTCATGGCTCTTGCCACTTATGATTATTGGTTCTCAATCAAATAATTTAGAATTTAGCACTTGCATTTTTATGATTGAGTTCAGGTATAGTTCTTCTGTTGTCATTTGTTTCATTCACATTCAAATTCATTTAGAATTCAATTTGAACTTCTTTTGGGTTCAAGCTCCTTGTAGTTACAACTTCTAGTTCATTTCATAGAAGTCAATGTTCAAGCTTGCAAGTCTTCCTCATATGATTCAAGTCAAGTTCGTGTTCTCCTTGATGTTGTATAGTTCAAGTTCAGTGTCCACGGTAGTCCAACTCAAATCTTTGTTTGAGTTTATATGTCCAAGTCATGTCTTTGTTCATTTCAAGTTCTAGTTTGGTTCAGGCTCATCGTAGTTCCCTTATAAATTTGGGTACAAGTCCTATATTGTTCTTTGAGTTCAATCAAGTTCACTTACATGTTCAAATTCATATAGGTCAAGCCCTTGTTGAAGTTCAAATGAGAGTCCAAGTTATGTGCTCTTCTTCTTCTTTTTTTTTTAGACTTGAGTTCATATTTATTTAGATCAATTGAATCAGGTCCATAAGTCCAATTTGCTCCAAGTCCTTGTCTGAATTTCAGACAAAATTTCGGCAGCCTCCCGGCGTCTCCCCCATTTGGGGGAAAAACCAAGAGGCCGCCTACCCGCCACGTCACTAAAGACGTGCACGGTTGGTGTTGGTGAGACACCGCGGCGGTTGTATTTTTGTTTTTCTCCCACCACGCGCACTAAAGGCGTGTTTGGGGTTTTAAAAAGTATTTTTTTTGAAAAGAGACAATTTTTTATTTCCCCCCGCCCGGGGGTACTTATAAGTAACCCCGCTTCGCCACACGTGCCGCATCGGGGTTCCATCCTACCACGGCCAATAAAGGCTTGCTTAGGACAGTTCTCCAATTTGCCACGAATATTGAAGCAAGGTTTTGAGTTTAGAAGAGTACGTACCTCCGCGGGGTTGTCGTGGTTGACACGTGGATCGAGGGGTCACTCGCCTACCTCGTCGTAGGTGTCGCACCGGGTTTCCTCCTACCACGGCCACTAAAGGCGTGCTTAGGTGGTTTTCCGGTCCGACACGGACATCGAGGAAGGAGAGTGGGGGGAAGCATTTGCATTTTTTTTTATTTTTTTTTTAATTATAATTAATCATAAGTTATTATAATTAATTAAAATAATTAATTATAAATGACCTTGATTAATTATAAATAGATTAATTTTAATTAATCTTAATTTAAAAATATAATAATTAATCATATTTAATTAATATTAACTTTGATTAAAGTTAACCATAATTAGTTAAAATTAATTATGATTAATTACTTAAAATTAATCATAATTAATTATAATAATTATAATTAAATTTAATAATCATAGTTAATTAAAATTAATTATGATTGATTAAAATAATCTTTAATTAAAACTAATTAAAATTAATTTAATGTTAACTCTAATTAATTATACTAATTATAATTAATTAAAATTAATAAATATTAATTCTAATTAAAACTAATTAATATTAGTTTTAATTAAAATCAACTAATCTCTCCTCCTCCCTTTCTTTCTCTCTTGGCTCGGCTTGCTCATTGGATTAGGCCGAATAGGCACACGAAAGGGAGAATTTACCTTTACAGCAAGCGGGCTCTCAGTTGTTACTTCCGATCGGAATGTTGTGACTTCCGATTCGGTAGAAAGGGAAAGTCGGAGAAGGTGCGAAGTCGGACAACAATGGAGGTAAGTCGGTCTCTCCCTCCTCTCTCTCTCTCTCTCTCTCTCTCTCTCTCTCTCTCTCTCTCGGCTGGCACAAAGGACCGACACTGGCAGTCGGAGGAGGAGCGACGGGTTCGGCTAGGAGCTCGGGTAGAGAAGGGGAGATGGAGTGTGCAATGGGATGTGCGGCTCTGTAGGTTGACGTCGGGCTAGGAGTCGAAGGCAGGGAGGTCGGACGGGATCGGTCGGAGGAGGCGTGGAGGTTAGGGCTTCCGATTGGCTTCGGGTAGTGAGGATCGGAGGGAAACAGCGACGGGAGCAGAGCAGAGGTATCAGGGGCTATGGTTTGAGGTGGAAGAGATCGGGTAAGAGAGGGATCGGAGGAGCAGAGTTCGGTCGTGGAATTCGTGGAAGGAGGAGAGCAGCGTCAGAGTGGCTTCGGGTCGGTATTTAACGAAGAGAATGGACTCTCGATCGAGGAGAGGTCGCAGGTTTCATGCAGAAATCCCGGGATGAGATGCGAGCACAACGGGATTTGCGGGATTTGATCGTAGATCAGAGCAGCTTGCAGGATTTCGGGGATCCTTCGACAGTCCGAGGTGCGGGATTTAAGGGATACGAGGTTTGTTCTGATTTTTTTTTTTTTGTGCTTTACACAGAGGTTAACAATGGGCCATGTGGCTGGCATGGGCAGAGTACTAGTACAATATTTCGTATCATTTGGCATCCTTGATAACTCCTTTCAAAGTGTTGTACGGCAAGTATCCACCACACTTGGTGCATTTTGGGCAAAGTAGCACACTAGTCTTTTCAGTAAAGCGATACTTGGAGAAGAGGGATAGAGTACTGGAGGAATTGAAAAGACATCTATTGAGGGCCTAGTAGATTATGAAACGGAAGGTAGATGATTATAGAAAGGACATTCAGCTTGAGGTAGGGGATAAGGTGTATTTGAAGCTTCATCCCTATAAGCAGAGGACTGTGGCTAGCATGAGGGATGAGAAGCTGGCCACGATATACTTTCACCCTTATGACATAGTGGAGAGAATCAGAGCAATGGCATATTGATTGAGGCTACTTCCGATCGCGACCATACACCCAATATTTCATGTATCACAGTTAAGAAGAAGGGATTATACATCAAGTGCAGAGTTATTAGTGATGTTGACGGAAGATTTGGAAGTGGTTTTGGAACCACTGGAGTTGAAAGGAGTACACGACAAGGAGGGGAAGTAAGGAAGTGTTGATTAAATGGAAGAATCTATCAGAGTATGATGCTACGTATGAGCCATATGAGAGGATGAACCATCAATTTCAGTCCTTCTACATTGAGGATAAGGTGGTTCTTTGGGAGGAGCTATTGTTAAACCGGCCTAGGAGGGGCCGGTTCAGGAGGAACTAACCTATGTCTATACCAGGAGGAAGCCTGGTTCCACCGAGGCTTAGCCCACCCCCTTGGGGCTATGAGAGGAAAATTTGAATTGGAGGACATTTTACTTTGTATTGTTTGCTTGTAATAGTTATTTCATCCTAGGGTTAGGGTTATATTATGTTTTGGATGAATTTATATTTCTCTTAGGCTTTGCTTGGGCTCTAGCTGCCAGCAAGAGATAAGGAGAGTCGAACTTGCTCTCGAATTGAAAATTCATTATATCTTATTTGTTTTTTTCTGTCTTTTATCAATTATTAAGTTTACCTAGTGTTTTGTCACCACATTTCTCTCAATTTCTATTTTATCTTATTGAAAATACTAATTTCAAACAAAATTCTTTCAATTTCTATAAGTATTTCCTATCATATAGTCAATAAAAAAGTTCCAAGGCAAGATTTATTATGAGTGGAACAGAGCCAAGGTAGTTTTGGACTCGGGTAAGCTTTTGCTGCAAATATAAATTACCACATCTTAATATCTATTAAACACAATTTTCAAGGCCCAACTTAACTTTCAATACACAAATAGATGTAAGCCCACAATTAAATTAAGTGATAAGAAGGCGATACTTAGATTCAACTCTATTTCCTATTTTTTGTATTCCAAAACAATTGAGGAATTCTTCGAGATCTTTTTATTTTCTTCTAATTTTAAATTGCTTTGTTTTTACTTGATATTTTTCTAACCTGAAAAAAAAAGTATAGCTGACATTCTTCTGCATTTAATAGTTTCAAAAATATAAAAAACAAAATATCCGTTTACATATCCCCTTTGCTCCCTCTCTTCACACCGCAATCGCCGCCTTTACCTCTAGACTTGGCCATACCTCCACTAGCCCTACCTCCTAACTCCCCCACGCAAGCAACTTCTTCTCCAATGCCTATCCCTTTCCTGCCAACTCCATAGTTGTCAAAGAGACTAACCTCCCAACGAATTCATCTTCAACATCAACCTTTACCATTGTTGTGTTACCTTCTTTCCTACATTCCCAACACCAACATCTCCACTCACTAGTTTCACGTCTTACCCCTTTTGAATCAACGCACAAGCAACAATGATGGTTGTGTTTTCAAGGAAGCTAATGTTGAGCTTTAATGTGAAAGATTCGACAAATGGGCCAAAGGTGAGCTTTTCACGTCGGACAATAATGTATAAGAGAGATGGTGGTGTTGTCTTGCAAAAGAGAGGCAACATTGGTTCTCAAGTTTGTTATATGGTGAGGGGAGTCAAGGCTCAGGTTTCGGACATGGAAATATTAAAAACACCTAAAAATTATTTTTAAAACAAATAAATTGTTTTAAAAGTTTTTAAAACAAATCAAATTGTTTTAAAAGTTAAAAAACAAATATAAGTATAAACTATAAACATATTTTGTTATTTTTAAACATTTTTTTAGAGATAAAATTAATTATCCCAAATAAGGCTTAGGTAAATAAAAAAGCATGTTGGCACCCTTGTTATACCTTTCTTTTGAGGAAAACAAAGTGGACCTAAAATAACTGTTAGGCTATTATTATGTGGATACAAGAGTTAATCATAATGCCATATGGTAAGACACACCAATGCCGATGATGAGGCCTATTACGACGATGGTGAAGGCGATGACCGTTGGCAACCGCCACCTAGGCAAGCTCACAGACATCGCAATGAAGCTGTGTCCACCACTGGTAGTGGTGGCCATTCCCAAGGTGAAGATGAGGCGGAAGAAGTCGAGGAGAATCTGCCCAATGCTGAAAACGTCACGCTTGCCGATATGCAATGACAAATAAAGCAGCAAATGAGAGCCAAGGATAAAGAAATCTCCCAGTTGAATGAGAAAATGACTGAGATGATGGCTCAAATGACGGCGATGATGCAGATGATGCAGAGAAATGTTACAGTCGGTCCCATGCCCAATCCTCCTCTGGATCTTCCAAACTTCCAAGTGCCACAAGTATCAGGAGTAAGGGGAGCTTCATAAGGTGGTCATGAAGCCCATAACATCGTCCGCTAGCCCACCCCACAAAATGTTGCAAGCACTTCCGAACCTATGACTGCTGCTCAGTTGGAAGGAATCATTACCGAGAAGATCAAGGCTATCATAGTTGTTGACTAATCGGAGAAGTTGGTGGGCAAGGGTTTCCCGTATCCTACTGAATACGACCAAGTGTCATACCCAAAGGGTATTCGGTCCCAAAGTTTCATACTTTCAATGGTACTAACAACCCCAGGTAGCACTTGACACAATTCAAGGGCACCTGCGAGAATACAGGAGGAAATGACGCCCTACTCTTCCGGTAGTTCGTTAACAGTTTGACAACAACTGTTTTCGAATGGTATGCTAAGTTACCAAATGACTCTGTAAAAATTTTTGCATAATTAGAGGTCATGTTTGTGAAGGATTCACCAATGCGACCGAGAAGATTACGATCGCCGACCTCACTTTAGATAAACGAAAGAAAAAGGAGTCGGTATTGAAATATATAACTCGCTGGCGCAATTTGAGCATGAAGTGTAAGTAGCAGCTCGAAGAAGAGCATGTCGTGCAGTTGTTAATGGGCAGCATTGATGATAAGATGCAACCCTTCCTATGCATAGCTATAATTACCACATTTCAAGACCTGTTGGATACGAGGCGGGTAATCCCCATAGCGCTCATGTAGCATGAGGAGGGCAAAAATTAAGTACCCATACATGGGGAAACGACTGTGCTTTTTTCAACAAGTGCTCGGAGACCCTTAACGCTCATGTAGCGTAGCGGGGATTGAAGAAAATGCAGCCACAGTGTCTACCGGCATCTACCTGAAATGCCCATGTGGCGTGGAGGGGAGGCTAACCTCTCAAAATTTCCCCAAAATGGGGGAGACGCCGGGAGACTGCCGAAACTCCAACTGAAGATACAGTTTGGAGAATTCAAATTCAAACTTCTCCTCCTCTTTACCCATTAAATCTGAAATTAAATTTCAATTTTTGGAATTATCTCCCTTCCTTTATCGACACATAAAATCATGAGCTATTTCCCCTTTCCCTCCTCTATGGCCGATCCCCACTACCTTTTCTTCTCTACTTGGAATTAGTCCTTTTAACTCCCTTCCATCAAACATCGCTTCCGAAGGATTTCCACCTCGCAAAACTGCTGTCCAGATTTCCTGGACATATAAAACATTGTTGTCCAGAAATGTTGGCACAGGCCATTTGTTGCCCCGCCGTCTGGAAGTCCTTTGTTTGTTGTCCAGAAGTTCCCCAACCCATAGTTTGTTGTCCACTCATGTATGGCTGATCCATAACATGATCACGGCTTCGTTTTCGACGATCAAGGGTTAACCGACATTCTCCGATCTCCGTTCTTTGACATAGACTTTGAGAACGACCACTCCGTGGAAGAGTACGTGGATCGAATTCTCTTCTCCCTTGCAACTGCTATTGATCAATGACAACCTCCCGTTCAGTGGCAACTCTCTTCCGAATCCTGACAAAGGTGAACTCTCTCCCGAATCTTATTCCTTCCAACTCTTCCTCAATTGTGGCATCATAAAGATTATGCAAGATTTCTCCGTCTAACCAATTATTAAGAATGTGAGAGAGGGATTCTAATAGTGACTAGTCTAAATGTTGATTGAGGGATTTCCTTTGAAAACCTCCATGTAATGCATAGCTTGATTTGAATTAGTTATTTTGGTGCTCCTAAGGAATATCGTGTAACCAATTGCCTAATCTAATTGTCTCTTTTATATTTTCAATCTTTATTTTAAAATTGCTTGAAGTTGAATAATTGTTCTTACTCTTCGTTGAGCGTGTAATTTCATAATTAAACATCAACCTACGCATATTGTTCTGCATCACTTTTCCTAAATTTCTACAAGCACTTCCTAACATCTCTCTATGCGGCTGACGATATAAGTAGATCTTACCAAACCATGTAAATTAATGTGCCCATTTTCTTGTGTTTTTTGCAAGCTTCATTAATTTTTAGGTTTCAATCGCACTTATTATTGTACAAGCGAACCTTGTTCCCAACATGATATCTAGAATTTTGACCTCCATTTACCTGTTTCTAGCAGCTAGAATTTGGATATGCAAACACGTCACTTAAGAGAGGGGCGCAGAACTAAAAGCATAAAAGAAAGAAATCCAAATAAAGCAGCAACTTTGTTCACAACGCCATATAATTTACTTGGAAAGAACATAACTTTGGCCCTATAGAAGGATAGATAGCAGATTCATGTTACTAACTTTGTATTCTCTTCAAATTGAAGTAAGGAAATCCCATTGGAAGCAAGAAGAAATCTGAGCATAAAACAAAGCCAAGTTAAATGTACCTGTTATTGCACCGAGTAGATTGCCGCAATCCACATGTCCATCACATAATGAATCCATTATTTCAACGCCTATTTTACTGCAAATATTTTGGGCCAGTAGAAGGGAACTCTTGAGCATATATTTTTAAGAAACATGTTTTCACTGGGAAGATAAAAACAAACCTTCGGAAATTTAGCTGATGAATGCCTAGAGAGAGAAGCATCTGGAGAACAATCAGGGACAATAAATCAGAAACCACAAAAGGACGTTTTCTACTAAATTTTCTTTTTATTATGTTCATCAGCTGAACAAGATGATGATGATGATACCTGATCAAGATGCATGCTAACAGCTCTAAGAACAAAATTGGAACTGATATGATCTAGATAAGATATTGGACACAGAAATGCAGATGCTTCAACCATTTTGACCATATCTGGCATTGTAAATGCAGCTAATGCCATGATAGTCCCCTGAAGATCAGCAGACATAAATTTAAATTAATAAAATGACACTAAGACCAAAGAATATTTTGGTATGGTTATGATGTTGCAATCACTTGCTGAAATTGATTAATTAACTATTTGACTGATTAATACCTGTGAATGGCCTATATACAAAACTTTAGAATTTGTTTCAGTTTGTACATAGCTCAACATAGCCGCCAAATCATACTGAGCTAAATCCTGCCAACTCCAATCCCAAAATGCCTGCAAATAGTATCCATAATCATGGTATTATATAACTGAGGATATTTGCGTATTGCAACATGAAAAACTTAATACATTAATTTGAACCAAAATAAAAATCAATAAGAGATACACATACACGCTCATGCTCAGATAAAGTGATGTGCTTACTGCTCCAGCGTGTGCCACGCACATTTCCAACCCACACATCAAAACCATGATCTGCAAGTATGAATCCAAGAGACTCATCGACAGAATTTAGAAACCAAGTATCACCCCCCTGTACAGTATAGAAAATAAAAATATGAAAACTATGTCAAAACAAGCCAAACAAAAAAGTGACCTGCAAGTTCAATATTTGGTTAATTCAAGCATTTAAGGAGAGCAAAAAGAATCATGAAATGAAACATGTGCAAATAAAAATGAGATCACACTGCATTATATGAACCTGGAAGAGGCCATGTTGAAGGAAGACAGGAGGACCATTGTATCCTCTTAATGCACTTCGCCCATTTGAAATACGTTGCAGAGTTAGTAGATAGCCATCCTCAGTCTGAACCTGCACATCAAATCAGCATTACATGAACTCATTGAATTTCAATAATACACATTTCATCATACAGCTTTAGAATAGGAAACAAAATTTTCATTAGGTTACAGACAACTTGCTACAAACTTGAAAACTATAATTTTTCTAGTCCAGCATGTGAATAAACTTAACCATTTAAAATTTAGCAATCTTCATAATGCATGAATTCCAGGCCTGCAACTTCACATTGAATGTTATGTCAATATTTATCTAAAACACTACCTCTGAAGATATAATCTGTTATACACACGGTTGTCATATATGCAAATCAAGGATAACTAACAGCAATTGCATGTAAACATATAATAAACACAGCCTAAGTATCTCACAAGATTTGATTGAACAGGATTGGCTACAACAACAACAAGCCTTTATCCCACTACGTGGGGTCGGCTACATGAATCCTTTCTCCATTGTGTCCTATTAAAAGTCAAATTCTCGTTTAAATCTAATAAAGAAAGGTCATTCCTAATATTTTCTAACCAAGTCTTTTTAGGTCTACCCCTACCTTTCTTAACATAAATCAAATCTAATACCTCTACTCTCCTAACCGGGTCATCGGAAGGCCGCCGTTTTATGTGACCAAACCATCTAAGGCGACTCTCTCTAATCTTATCTTCTACTGGAGCAACTCACAACCTTTTCACGTATATGCTCATTTCGTATCCTATCTCTAAGGGTAAAGCCACTCATCCACCTGAGCATTCTCATCTCTGCCACACTTAACTTAGTATTATGCTTCTCTTTTAATGGCCAACATTCGGCACCATAAAGCATTGCAGGCCTCACGACCATCTTATAGAATTTTTCCTTAAGTTTGAGGGGGACATTTCTATCACATAACAAGCCCGATGCATTCCTCCACTTCAACCATCCAACTTGAATTCTGCTGATAATATCCCCATCTATTTCACCATCACTCTGAACAATAAATCCAAGATATCTAAAACTTGTACTCTTATGAATGACTTGATCGCCCAAAGTCATAATCCCCTCGCTAGGTCTATTACTACTAAAATTACACTCCATATATTCCCACTTGCATTAACTACTCCTATTGCATGGTTTAGAAACTAAAACCTTAAAAAACTCTCAAGCATGGAATAAGTAATTTAAGCAAGAATTAGCAAGTCCTTCAAACTTCATCCATGTTTTGCTACAGTTCTTTAAGCTTATCGTGCCATAAATAAAAAATTGGTTAAGAATATAAAATATATAGAATTCTCTCTTCTCAACCAATTCTTTAGTCAATGTGCTAAACTTCTAACTGCCATGATGGGGTGATTTTCAAGCACATCCTTCTATAGATTTTTTAATCATATCCCACCGAGAAAAAAAATTTAGTTATCTCCTGCATGGACTTGAGTAGGTATCAGCAAATAAAATGCCATTATCATCAGCCTATCCCAATAAATTGGGTTGTTTATTCAAATCCCACTTCACAATGCATTCATATTTGGAATTGAATTTGATATTAGTTCACCACAGCTCCTCATCAACCAGACTTATTATGAGTTGGATTGGGTGTATTCTAGCTTAGCTAAATCTTTTTGAAAACCTCTAACCATCTTATTGAGCAAGAACCGAGCCATGATTGAATGGATTTGTTGCCAAGCATCAATGCGGCACCAAGAAGATAGTTGACTCTAATGTTGTGGCTATAGGTTAGACTTGAACCAACTTCCATAGTTGTTGCAACTACTTCCCAACATAAAAGTAAACGTTCTTTTATTATCTTAGTATCTGTAATACCGAGAATTCCGGTCAGCTCAATAGCACAAGATGTTTGTAATTAAATGGCAAGATTATAAAAAACCAGCAGTGCTTTATCTAATTAAGAATTAAATTTTCAGTAAAGTAAAATTTTTAAAGAGAACCAAAAGTATTTTAAAAAATAGAGATGATTGGTATAATCACCAATATTCAATACTACACACAATCAACAACCAACTATGAACTGCAAATGTGCAACTTTCTCTTGTTGCAATTTTAGGCATACCAGAGAACTTGGCTCAACTTTAGTTGCATAACATAGTTATTCAAATATTAATGGTATCTTTCAAATGCAAAGCATTTGATTCAATGCTCTCTTACATAAACAAACATTATATTACATGAGTGTTGAGTATAATCTTTCTTACTTAAAATTTTTAAGGAGATATGGCATTACATCCTTAAAATTTTTAAATAAATAAATTAAGCATATGAATCCAATTTTCTAAGAATTTTATAAAGACTTTACTATCTTATGTGGCGTTTTTTAAATAGAAGGGGAAATAACTTTGGTCTAATCCTAACCGGTATAAATTTTCCCTTATTAGATTCTCGCTTTCTTCTATAAGCAGATTGTGGCTTTACATTTCTCGTTTTGCTTAGCAATTTATCGGTTTGTATCATCATAAGTTTATATATATGCTCAAGATACACAAGAATGAGGGTCTAATATAATGTAGGCAATGATATAAGATCTACAAATTTCCTAGGTCGCAAATAGCTTCAAACGTATATTTCTTAATAATAAAAACAACAAAATTGTTGTAAGCGATTTTTTAAGAGGAAGCATTAAAAATTATTTCTAAATAATCACTAATAAAACAAAGCAATTGATTATCTAGATTCTATTAACCACTTATGTTTATACACTCATAAAATGGAAAGCATATGAAAATTTCAAGCTTCCATAAAGTTCTCAAAAAGTGGCCATAAAAACAAATACAACACAATTAGAAAAAATTGAAGTAGGCAATCCATACAATCTATCCGTTACTTGGAAAAATAAAATTGTTATATATAAAGCATCAATAAATTTAGAGTAAGGTATAAGCTACGTAATCATTTAAAATATATCAACCACAATGAATGTGAAATCATGTTCATAGGAAGTTATAGGCAAACCTAACATTAAATCCATGCTTAAACTAATCTATAAAGCACTTGAGATAGATAGGAAATGCAAAGTTCATAAGCTTGTTTAGTAACCTTGAGATAGATAGGAAATGCAAAGTTCATAAGATTGTTTAGTAGCCTTACCTAATCAACAAGTGTGACACTAATAATCTGATATACATAACATTTTAAGGAAGACCAGTAGAAACATGATGAAATTGATAGGAAACACTTGTAGATCTCAAGTATTTCCTATCAATCTCTATAAAACAGCGAGAAATTCTTCCAAAATCCAAGGAAAACAGTAGATTTTATTGCAAGAAATCAACTAACGGAAGAAAAACAAACAAGATACACTTGATCCTCAATTCGAGAGGAGGATCGATCTCTCCCAAATCTCTAGATGCCGCTAGAGCCCAAAGAAAACCTAAATCTAAGAGATCTCAAATTTCAACCAAATTCAAGATATCCAAACCCTAGGAAAACAAACTATTTAATGCATACAAATCAAAAGGAAATCCCTAAATAGTCCCTACATTCAAATTTCCCTCTCAAAACCCTCAAAAAAACTTCCTAAAAAGCTCTACTTGGGCGGTCGGGCCGCCCAATCTCCGCAGGAGGCGGAGATCCCGCATTAGTTGCAAAGTGCCGGTCCCACGGACGGGCTGGACCGGTCTAACAATACTCTCCTCCCAAAGATCCACCTTGTCCTCAAGGTGGAAATATGCTCGTGTTCCCGCGAAGGTGGTCATCCTTGAGGTGACTGAAAAACCTTACTGTATTACTGAACCAAGGGTTGCACAGAAAGAGAAACATCCCCTCCATCATCCAATCTGATCGCATCCAACCTATGTAGTCCCACCAGATAATCTTCCCCCACCTCTTGTATGCCCCTAACCATGATCTTAAGTGATGTCATGGCTTTGGATAACACTACATCTCCGCTTATAACCACCTTTCTCCCATCCACCATTAATTCCATCGTGAGTGCTCCCCAATTGTCCTTGGTTTCCCCCAAGGCCTTTATAGATTCCCTGGCCTTTCTCCACCTTCCATATACCCATCATCACCCCATAACAACTGGTGTCCACCAATTTCACTCCTAGGTTGTTGACAACCTGAGTGGAAATAAAATTATAGGTAGCTCCACTGTCAATCAAAACAATCACCTCCATGCATGTTATCTCCCCCTTCACCTTCATCATATGATTCGAGGTGAACCCTACTACTGAATTCATGGAAACTTCGGTCAGATCCAAATGCAGCTTCTCTTCCCTCTCTTCCTTTAAGTCCCCCTCTCCTCCCTCCTCAATGTCCTCATCATCACAGACGGTGAGAACCTGAAGAGTTCGGTCTTTGCACCGATGTCCTGGCGTATACTTCTCCTCGCACCTGAAACACAACCCCTTTGTCCTTCTCTCCTGCATCTCCTTCTCTGTCAGCCATGGTTTAAAATTGCGCAATATGAGGCTCGCCTTGAGGCCCGCCTTTGCGCAATTCCAGTAAAAAATGCCTCGATGCTTACGCCTCGAGCTTTTTTTATGAGGCTTGCGCCTCAACTTGGTTGAGGCCCGCCTTGAGGCCCGTCTCGCCTCACTGGCATGAGGCTTACGCCTCACGCTATATATATTAAAACTTACATAAATCTTGAAGTAAATGCCCGACATTCGACTCTATAGAAGAGGAGGAAGGGGAGAGAGCAGTTCACCATAATGATGATTCAAATGAAGAACCCCTTAGTGATGACAGTGCTGATGACTTATGAGTTCTTATGTGATTTGTCATTGCTATTTATTTTTGAAATTTGGAATTAGATGTTAATGAAAAGAATACTGGGATTTGGGAAAGATAGAATTTTGAGTTGAACTATATTTCATGTTGTCTTATTATTGAGATATTTTGATTTCACTTCATATCTTATGTTTTTTTATGTTTTATATTATTCACTCATTAGTATATAAAAAATTTGATCATTTTATGTTTACGCAATTTTTTGATTTTGAGGCTTACGCCTCAAAACGCCTTGAGGCTTATGCCTCGCCTCACGAATGAAAAACGCCTCAATACCCGAATACGCAATTTTAAACATTGCTGTCATCCTCTTGAAATTTTCCCCGCTCCCTCCTCCTACTGGCTTCTCCCTGGTGGCCTCATTAATGTTGTCTGATACAGGCCCCTTGGGTGCTAGAATAGTGGTCGTCGTCATGTAAGAGACTCCTGAGCTGTTGCTCTTAGCTCCCTTCTCTAGATTCTTCTGATTTTCCACCAGCTGTGCCAGCTTCATGGCCTCCCCTAAGTCACGAGGCATCAAAACCTTCACTACTGCTCGGATCTCTACCTTCAACCCCTTCATGAAGTTCCCCTCTAATACCGTATATGATAATCGCTCCACCCTACTAGCTAGGTGCTTAAACTGCCCCCGATAGTCTGCTACTGATCACTCCTATGCCAGAGTAAAGAATTGCTCATAGAAATCTCCTCCCCGGTCAGTTTAGAAACGTTCTATTATGCAGTCCTTGAATTCCCTCCAGTCCCTGATAGGTCTCCTATGGTCTCGCCACTAGTACCATGACAGTGTCTTCCCCTCCAAACATAGGCTTGCTGCTGTCCGTTTCTCCTCCCCTGTTAGCCCATTAACGGCAAAGTACCACTCCACCTTATAGATCCACCCATATGCATCCTCCCCCTCAAAGATAGGCATCTTCAACTTCCTCACCTTCTGATCTCCACCATTCCCCCTTATTCCTCCATAACTTCCCCTCTCCCAAGTGCTCGACCCACCCCACGTTTCCCGGTTTTCCCTTGCCCTGCCATAGCTCAGACCCCCTTCAAATTCCCCTCTTCTTCCTTCAAAATATGCACCTTGGCGACCATAATATCCCTCCCGGTGTTCCCAATCAGCACCCCTTTGCTCCATCCCTCCATACCCATGCCTTTCCCCATACCTACCTCCTCTATCCTCCCTCTGGAAAGACTCTAGATAGGGTTTCCTTCTTTCTCCCTCCCCAATTTCCACCTCATCTTCCTCCCTATGAATTTCAAAATTCGTGTTTTTTCTTTCCTCCTCTTTTGCCTCGGAAGTCGCCGTTTGGTTGTGAATTTCCAACATTTTCTTCATCATGTCCCGGAGATCGGCTATTGTTCTTCCATAAAGGAAATCCTTTCCTCCACCGTTGTCTTGATTTGGTTCATCTCTTCTTCAAGCCTTTCTTCTAGCGCATCAACTTTCTTGGCCGTCATCTCGATCCGAACTTTTGTAAATCAAAAAATTCCGGATATGGATTACAAAAATAGCAACTACGTCCCTTCCCGACCAAAAATCAGCCGCCGCACTTCGCCAAAATCAGCCCACAAACGGTCCCAAGACTTGCTCTGATACCAATTTGATAGAAAATATTTGTAGATCTCAAGTATTTCCTATCAATCTCCGTAAAACAGCAAGAAATTCTTCCAAAATCCAAGGAAAACAATAGATTTTATTGCAAGAAATTAACTAACGGAAGAAAAACAAACAAGATACACTTGATCCTCAATTCGAGAGGAGGATCGATCTCTCCCAAATCTCTAGACGCCGCTAGAGCCCAAAGAAAACCTAAATCTAAGATATCTCAAATTTTAGCCAAATTCAAGATACTCAAACCCTAGGAAAACAAACTATTTAATGCATACAAATCAAAAGGAAATCCCTAAACAGTCGCTACAGTCAAATTTCCCTCTCAAAACCCTAAAAAAAACTTCCTAAAAAGCTCTACTTGGGCGGTCGGGCTGCCCGATCTCCGCAGGAGGCGAAGATCCTGCGTCAGTTGCGAAGTGTCGGTCCCAAGCGGACCGGCTGGACCGGTCCAGTGGACCGGTCTAACAGAAATATACATAATAGTTTTATCCTGCATATTGCATGATAACTAAAAAACCATTTAGAAATCAAGTAATCTATAATTTAAGGAGGCATACATCAATAATTTAATAAAACCAAAGGCTTTTTGTGCAAAAGGTAGATGATAAAAGTTGAATTATTTTAGCACAATAACCAAAGAAGATATAATGATGCAAAATTCATTATGAATCTAATACAGAAAGTGGTCAAACAATGAAAACTACTAACTGATTCAGGTTGATGCTGATATAAGATTGCCTTAACCTAAACATGATCTGCATATATCTCATAGAAAGAGATCACAAAAGCAAGAAGGTACTCTAATCTTTCATAAAATTACACTTTTTTATGTTGATACGGACTCTCCACTCAAAGTATCATAAAAAATAAATACTAGCGACTCAAACGATCAGTAATATTAAATGAAGATATCATCAAACAATACTACTAAGAATTTGCCAATAGAAGGATAAAGGACTTGGTTTATGATCCTTATAAAATGCCAAGAGTAATTAAAAGACCAAAGGATATGACAAGCTATTAAAAAAGGCATAAAAGAGTCGTAAATGCAGTTTTTAACTCATCCATAGGCATATGGGTTTGTTTGGTTGCAAGTATTACTAGTGTAAAGTAAAGTAAATATAGGAGTATTGCAATTTTAGGTGTCAGGATAGAAGAATAGCAAATGCGGAGTAAAATAGCCGTGTATTTGAAATTTCTTATCTAATTCTTTTTTAATGTATTTGGAATTTGGGCTAATTCTAAATATACTATTTGTGTTAAGAACGGCCGGCAACCACCCGCCACCAATGTTGATCACCGCTACTCACCATCAATTGTAGTTCACCCTCACTAATGTAGCCTCCAGCCTCCAATTTCCATTAGCCACTATTGTCGCCAGCCACCCCTCGTCATGGCCCCATCAACGTCGGTTTCCCTCCACCACAAGTCGGCCTTTACTGTCGTCGTCGGGTTATACATTAAATTAATTCTACTTTAAACCAAATACAAAATAGTAATAACTTGCATTTGCAATATACTCAATCAACCAAGAAATATTTTCAATACAATAAATTTATTTATACTCTATTTATTTTACTATGCATTATTTATCAACAAATCAACCACCCGTAATGATAATTTTGAAAAAAATATGCCAAGAACTAAATGCATCATTTACAAGTGAATAAAAAAACTAAAGTGAATTGTGATTTTATGGATAGCTGAACTAAGCATGTTCGCCACTATTCATCCCTCTTAAGAGTATGACGAGCCAAAACTGCATTAGAAAAAATGTTTTCTTTAATGAAGCTTTTTTACAATAACTCATAATTAATGTTTTAAATTCATCATGCTCTTTAGAACTAATGCAATAAGAAGCATTTGATAAATGGTATGAACTTCTCAAGAAAATGGTGAAATGCACCTTTCAGGAATTAACATATCAAGGAAATTAAACTCATTATCAATTAGTACAAATTTTCAAGGTGACAATAACTAAGCTATAAAGTTTAGTTGGGACTTGTTTTTTAAAGTCGGCTTACAATTTTTGCAGGGTCAACAAATATTTATTCAATAGGATTTGATTATTTCATTATGATATTAGTACCCTCAAATTCAAAGGTATAATGTTGGCTCTGCCATAATGAAAAACATTCATATCAGAAATTCAAATGAAACCTGAAAATTACTAGCAACATACATGGGTAATACGTCATACAACATCACATTAGAATATATACCGAACTACGAAGTGAAGAGATGTCATGTTAAGCCATGCAAAATTGAAAGGGTCAATTTCTGCTTAGCCTTGAGATTGCAAAAGGACAACAAGACACCCAATAAATTATCATATTAGTATCTCACAGATCTTTATTCAAGGATTCAAAGAGGAACTACACTAGTTGCAGAACAAGTTCTAGGTGATTAGAAAATCCATCAATATTTTCATTGAGGCCATCAATAAAGGTAAGGTATAACAACAATAGTCTTTTTTTTTTTTTTTTTTTTTTTTTTGCATAAAGATATGCAAACTAGTGATAATATTAGGAAGTTGTCCTTCTTGAGATGTTCCTTTTCAGTTTTTCTTCAGAGTGCTTATTAGCATTAATTATCAATTTTCAATGCAAGACCACAAAATATTCGGACGAGCAACCTCATGATCCTAGTTTGTGTCTCCAATAATAGTCATTTGGGTCTGTTGTATTTTTTCTCTATGGAATTTTGTTCGATTCTCAATTTGCAAGGTGGGGTTCAACTGAGTAACCTTTGCTACCTTGTAATAGCATTTTCCCTGAAAGTACGTCCTGAGTTCCTAAAGGATGTCATTGTTGGAACCAGAATTCTAATGCCTAATTTGAAGAGATTCGTTTTAGCCAGGGTTGAGTGTAAAACCCAACCCTTTGTGTTAATTTTAATTATCATTGTTATCCAAGAAATCTAAATAATAACGATGGGTATATTACATTAAAAAAAATGTTGTTCAAAGGGAAACTATGAAAATTGTTGAATCACCATAGCCAGACATATTGTATAGGATAATAAGATAAAATAATAATTTTTTGAAGGCATGCTTAAAACTATAAGGCATTTCAACAAAAAACAGAAAAAAATAATTTTCTCTTCTTAAAAAACTATGCATCGTCTAATTTTAAGCATTTATCTTCATTCTTCAACATTTATTAGGGTGCCTTATTACCTTGATATAACACTGATCAATATGTCCATACACAATTTATTTATGGGTAACTATTGGGATATCTACAAATTTTCATAAGGAAAACCTAAGAACCATGCAGAATCAGCATATAACATAATAATAATAATAATAATAATAATAATAATGGTTCGCATGAATCGCGCTTAATGCTGCAACGCATAAGCATCTCACTCCGAATGACTTCGTAGCTTGGACAAGAACATACACTTTTAAACTAATGACCCCTTCCAGATACAAATATATCGTTCAAAGCCTGCAAATTAGTCATTAAGTTCCTATCGAGAGGCTTAAGACTGGAAAAATAGAGATGCCTACGATATATTCAGTGCAAGGATAACCCATGGGTCGAACTATGAGAGAGCAGAGTCCCTCATTGGACTGCGGCACGCCGGAGACAAAGCTTGGTTCTATCAAGCAAAAAAAGTAAACGAAAAGAAATATGGAGATGAGCGAGGCAGAAGAACAGGAGGTCCAGGCCGCCCTTTCCATCTCCTGCAATCCCAGCAGCAATCCGAAGGGAGGGAAGGAAAAAGCCCGCTGACCTGGTTATTTACGTCATCTACGTACAGAGCACTCAAACTTTCTCGATTTATATATTTAATATTTATTTAACTTTTTTTTTTGGGAATTAACATTTGATTTATTTATTTATTTTTTTTGTGATGAGGAAGCACGGTTCTTAAGCCAGTTACTTAGCATGCAACCCACACCAATTTATATGGGCAAACACTTAAGGCTTTCACTGCTTGCTAAGGGATTCGAATCAGGGACTTAGGCTTTACCCAGCCGACTCTTCACCACCCGGACAAGCAGCGGTAGGTACATTTAAAATTTTAAATATACAAAAATAGCACGTACCTCATCAAAATTTTATATGTTATTTATATTCCACCATATATTTATTAGGGGTGTAAATGAGTAAGTAGAGTATCTATCTAAACAAATTAAGCCGTGTAATTCTTATTGAGCTCCAGCTCAACTCGAACTTATTTACGAAGCTCAAACTCAGACTCTTTAAAAAAATTATGAGCTCAAGGTCATTTGAAAAGCTCAACCATGATTTGATTGTTTAACTTGATTTTTTAGTTTTAAAGTAATTTTTAATTTTTTTAATATGAAATTAATTTATATTAATATGTTATATAATACTAATTTAAATTAATTTTTAAATATATTTTATGTTAATTGAGAGGCACAACAAGCATATGAGTTAAGCTAGGTATGTTGAGCTCAAATTTGAGCTCGTTTAATATACGAGCTCGAGTATAGGCTTGAAATCAAACTTGTGGCTCAATAAGCTCGACTCATGAGCTCATTAAAGAGTTAAGCTTGAGCTAGCTTACTCACTTACACCCTTGCATGCTAATAATCTATTGCCACCTTCCCACGCCAACAATCCCAATGAAATTTCAACACACTTTAAAGGAATCATTTCGTTGCTTAAAAAAGGAATGCAGTGTAAAAGAACATATTTTGTAGTTATTTAAATGAGTGTAAAAGGAATGCATAACTTTACTTTTTTTTTTTCTTGAAATAAAGTGAATGTAGTGTAAAGTGTAAAAGGTTTTCTCGGGGTAGTCGGCGGTGGCCGATGGCTTGTGGTCGGCGTTGGAGGGCGATGATGGTTGTGTGATCGGTGGTCGTCAATGGCGATAATGGTGGGCAGCCCATTGCAGTAGGTGACATCGGACAGTGTTAGCCAGTGGTGGGTAGTGGTGGCCAGTGGCCATTAACCGACGGCTAGCATTAGAGGGCAACGGGGGTGGTGGCGGGGACTGACAGTGGGCAGCGTGGTGCGGTGGTGGTGGGCGGCTGGAGGCGAATGTAGTAGCGGGTGCTAGCGATGGGTAGAAGGCTATAGCAGCATGGCTGTGGGCTATGATGAGTAGCAAGTGATAATGGAGACTATGGGTATAAACGAGTCAAGTCGAGCTCAAGTTAGGGGGTGTTCGAACTCAACTCGTGAGTCAAATATCAAACTCAAACTCGAGTCAAGTTTAAAAGCTGAACTTGAGCTCGACTCGCGATACTGTAATGAGTCATCGAGCTGCTCGTCTGGCTTTCCTGCTCTATTATTTATTTTCTCGCCCAGTTTTGTAGCCCGGCTTTGCATGTATAGAAAGAAGCAGCTACCACATTGAGAGAAAAAAGGCTGCAGCATCAACATAATGCTTTTTATTATATTATTTGTGAGGAAAGAAGGCTGCCAACATTTTTTAGCATTCATTAGCATTGGTATTTGAGAGAAGACTTTTGAATTTATATATATATATATATATATATATATATATATATATATATATATATATATATATATATATATATATTTGAAAGAAATGCATAAGATAGCATTAAGAAAAAGAAAAGAATAGTAAACAATTAAAGATTATCATCTATAGATTCCTCCTTTAAAATAGACATAAAGGAAGGAGGAATCTTGTCTAAGTTGACATCTTCCCAAATAAAAGAACTCAAAATGCCATAGTTAGCACATAAATCCGCTAACTTATTACATTTTCTATCCACACAATTGAAAATAACATGTTCAAAGCCATAAAAAGATCCAAATTACCATGTTTAGAAGTCTTTTTTTGTTGAGATTTTTGCAAGAAATCCATCACATTAGCATTGTCTCCTTCGATTATCATGCCTTTATATTTCAACATCCAATCCTTGATTACTTCCTTGAAGGATTGAGTAGCAAGAAGCTCCAAAATAGAAATATCCCAATGAACATAAGGCTTACCAAAGGCCAATAAAAATCTCCCTTTGAAATCACGAACTACACCGCTTATTCCAGCTTTATAGGAAGTTAGTAATGAAGCATCCACATTGACCTTAAGCCAATCGGGTGAGAGGGGGATACCAATGATTGTTAAACAGCCTTGAAGGCTGATTAATATCCCATCTTCCCGAGATTCTACTAAACCCTTGAGCCATGAAAGAGGAGAAACTCACTACTTTAGCTCCAATAACCGAAGCATTGTCTTCTTTTCCATTATGAATTAAATTATTCTTGGACTTCCAAGAGAAGAACACCAAGTTGCAATACAAGTTGATCATAAACGAACCTTGTTTATTCATCCAATTACTGCACTATGTTAGAGAATCAAAAACAGGAAAAATAAAATCCCATTTACCGACTTGGATGATAACATCTCTCAGTTTTGAGCATCTAGCCACAATGTGATCAATGTCTTCATCTTCAAGACAACTTCTCGGACAAAGCTTACATCTTATTAGTGGGAATGGCCTCATTAAAAATCCTCCACCAAAATGTCTCAACCCTTGGGTTAAGTTTAGCATTTTTAATCCAACTCCAATAATGCTTGCTGCCACTATTTGCTTTATTTTTATCAGAGATCATTGCTGAAATTGATTTACCATTCAACTTGAATAACAATTCAAACTTGTCTTCAATTGACTCCTTGTTAATCTTGATAAGAGAAACAAGGTTAACTAGCTCATCTCCCATATAATCTCTCAATGCTTCCACATTCCACCTTCCATTATAGATAAAGTTAGAAACCAAAAAACTGCAGTCATCATTTGGTTTAATAAACGTTGGCCATTCGTTCAATTTTTTTATCCAGAAACCATGTGTCTTTATAAATATCAATGTTCATTCCATTAGTTACCTGCCACCTGATAATTGAATTAAGCGACTTGTCTCCTTCAAAGATGATTTTTGCAGCCGAAGAACTCGTTCTCCTTGAACCTCCTTCTTTTAGAACATTTCCATATCTCGGATACAAGGCTTTGTGAAGCAAAGACTCCTTATTAACCATGTATCTCCAAGCCAATTTAGCTCTCAATGGCCCTACAATACTAGAGCAAGAGTGCAGTCCTCTACCTCCCCGATCCAAAGGAAGGCACATAACATTCTAATTCACATAATGGATACCATATCTACCATTAGATTTATTCCATATAAAATTCTTGCATATCTTATCAATATCATTAAGAATGCTTTTATGCACCAAAGAGTTAGTACTATGAAAGATTGCAAAAGATAAAAGGATGGATTTAGATAACAAAATCTTTCCAGCCAAAGAAATCATCCTTCCTCCCCAAGTATTAGTCATCTTCAAGGCTTTGTCAATCATAAAATGGTAGTCTTCCTTGACCAGTCTTCTTGTGGCTAGTTTAATACTAAGATAATTCAGCTCTTTAGAAGCTTTGAATCCCATGATCCGAGCTATAATCTTCCTGTTCCTTCTATTTACCATTTTACCAAAAATCATGCTTGATTTATTGAAGTTGATTCTTAGGCCGGACCAACCACAAAAGCTCTTAACAATAGCTTTAATTTCCTTCACTACCTTTATATTTGTTTCTAAGAAAATGATCACATCATCAGCATATAGTAAATGTGAGATTCTCTTGCCCCTTGAATTCAGCTGAATACCAATAGTATCCTCCTTTTGTTTAAAAGCATTAGAGAGCAATTGAGCACAAAGAATAAAAAGGAAAGGAGACAAGGGACAACATTGTCTAAATCCACTCTTTCCTTCAATCCAATTAGATTGATTACAATTGATAAGAATAGAGAACTATGAATCTTGAACACACTCCAAAATGAGGCTAGAGAATTTAGAAGGAAATCCAAAATACTCCAAGGATTTTCTTAAGGTAGGTCATCCCATTGAATCATAGGTCTGTTCCATATCAATCTTAAAGGTAACCAAACTTTTTGAGGATTTTGAGTTCTTGAGTTTATGCATTACCTCTTGTGCAAGAAGCACATGATTTGAAAGAGATCTACCTTTCAAGAATGCAACTTGTTCTTCAGAGATCAAATTCGGTATAATCAAAGACATTCTGTTTAAAATGACCTTTGATGCTACTTTATAAACTGAGTTACATAAACTAATTGGTCTAAAGTTAGATGAAACCAAAGAATTGGAAACTTTAGGAATGAGCACTATAATAGTTTCTTTTCACATAGGATCCATGACCGAAGAGACTAAAAAATCATTAATAGCATTCCAAAAGTCTAATTTAATAATGTCCCAATAAGCTTTTAGGAATGAAAAGGTAATTCCATCATTATCTGGAGAAACATTGCAGCCACCGGATTTGATCACTTCCTCCAACGAAAAAGCTCTGTCCAGAATTTCTCTATCTTCATCTTCCAGGGAATGCCACGGTATAGGCCAGTTGTCCAAGCTGCAATCTCTAGTCTTCCATTTATCTTTAAAGAATTTGATGATGACATTTTCAACACCTTGTTGATCTTCCAAGATTTCCCCTTCTTTATTCTTAATTTTAGCTATGAAATTTGAGTTTCTCCTTGCCGAGGCAAAAGTCTGAAAAAACTTAGAGTTTCGGTCACCTTCCATCATCCACTTAACCTTTGCTCTTTGTCTCCACCAAGTCTCCAATCTAGCTAGAGTGGAATTCAGTTCTTCCACTTTAACTTTGAGAGTCTAGCACTCTTCTTCTGAGAGAAAACCTTCAACAGCCACTTTGGTTTGTAAATCCTCTATTTGTTTCAGCAAATCCTCCTTTAAAGAGTAGAGGTTCTTCATTTTAGCCTTATTCCAATAGAATAAGGCTTTAAGACTTCTTTTCAACTTAGAATTCAGAATCTGAGAATAATTTCCTGCACATCGTTTAGTCCAAATGCCTTTAACAACAGCTGCCGAAGCTTTGCTAGATGCCCAAATGTCTTCAAATCCCAAAATCTTTTTGGTGGAATGAAGCTTCATTACATTAAGCAGGATCGGACAATGATCAGAAGCAATGCGAGCTAAGTGCCTAACCACCAAATGATTGGAGGAATTAACAGCAACCAAATTCAAGAGACACATATCAATCATCTCAAGAATTCTATCCACACCTTTTTGGTTATTATACCAAGTAAATTTAGGTCCAACATAACCTATTTCATGAAAATCATGACAAGATAGAAACTCCTTCATTTCTTTTGGTCCAAGGGAAAACTTAAATCTTTTCCCTCCTCTTTTGTCCTATTTAGAAAGAACACAATTGAAATCCCCACCTACCACCATCTTGATTTCATTTGAAGAATATCTTCCCAAGCTATCCCAAAGAGATCTCCTTCTATAAACATCTTTGTTTCCATAAACAGTAGCAATCCTCCATTTGCACTTGTTAGAAACTTCCAAGTCTCCAACAATCACTTGTGAAGAAGCTTCCAAAAGTTGAAAATTTGCAACATTAGACTTCCATAGCACTAGAATCCCTCCTGATAAGCCTTCAGCTAGGACTTGAACAAAATCCCAATCATTTCCAATAAGAAGATCAACATCCTTCCTATCAAAATAGGAAATTTAGGTTTCCAATAAACCAATGAAGAAAACCCCATGCTCCTTAACAACCTCCTTTAAGTATAGAGAAGCCCTTCTCTTTCTAGCTCCTCTACAATTCCAAAATAAAATGGAAGAATTCATAGATTAAGAGGGGAATGAATCCCCGCCTTATCTTTACAATCCACTTCAGCTCTTCTACTTCTAGGAATCAAATTAATTGGTCCCAAACTTTTAATTTGTTTAGAGCCTCTCTTTTTGGCATTAGAAGAAATAGCTTCCTTTGCTTCTATATTACCCTTCTTCTCACTGACAATAGACTTGAGGCTGAATTCTTCAGTTTTTTTCACAACTTCCTTATCATTAATAATGGAAGCAGATTCCTCATCATTAACCACTATCTCACCCTCTTCCACCAAACCATCTAATAAATTGAATTTATTAGCAAAAACAATACTGGAAGAAGAATTAGACATACCAGGTTCATAATTGATAACATTCCCTTTGCTATCTTGAATAGGAGCCTTCTCAGATTCAATCATGTCATTATGTGGTAAAGAGACTTTCTCAGATTCAATGATTTCCCCAGCTTTATCATTAACAGGATTTATATAGTCGTTTTGTGGTATAACAACAACAGATTCCACTTTCTTGCTCACCCATTTCTCCTTAAGCTGCTGAACATTCTTCTTATACCCAGAGCTTTTGAATCTATTCTTCCCATAGCTTACAAGTAACCATGGCCCATAGCCTTCTTTTGATAATGCTGTTCCAGCCGATTTGAGCACTTTAGAAGGACCTTCCTCCACATTTATACTAGAATTCCCAGCATTTACAAAATTCTCTTTTATAACATAATCCAAGCAATTACCCTTCAAATGGCCAATCTTGCCACAAGAGAAACAAAAATTTGGTAGTCTTTCATACTCAATTTTTTGATAGAATCTACCATTAGAACCTTCCACCCAAACTCCAAGAGGAAGTTGAGTGTCCAAGTTGATACGAACACACACCCTTCCAAACTCCCTTCTTCCCCATTGGAACATGCTTCCATCAATCATATAAGGTTTGCCAATCATTGAAGCAATTCTACAAATGTTGATTTCATCCCAACATTGTAAGGGTAGGTTAGGCATCCTAATCCAAATAGGAGCCGTTAAACCTTTTAAAGAGGTAGGTGAGAAGGTAGAAGACCATCTATCCATCCCAATAATCTTGCCATTGACAAACCAAGGCCCTTTAGAAAAAACTTGCTCCAAGGATTCTTTTTCATGAAAGGAGCATAGTATCCAATCCTGTCCAAGCATAGTGAGATGAAATTTCCCAAACGAAGTCCATTGCCTCCTCAATTCTGTGCTTACCACTGGAAATGGTACATTACTTCCAAAAACTTTAATAACCAGTGAGTTTTGAAGCCTCATAGAATTTTCCAATTCTTTCTCCTCGTGCAATTTAGCTGTATAACCATCTTCAGATAAAAAATTCCCTAAGTCCAGATCTTGGACTTTAATGTTCCCTTTCTTGCTCCACACATTTTGCTGGATTGCTGGCATAGGTCTAATATTGACCTCATGTTAGAATAGTTGCTATTTGAATGATTTATATTTTTTGCAACTTATGTAGTTTTGATGATTCCAAACATTATTGTTCAAATGTGTAGTTATCTCCTAACAATTTTAGAAGATTTGCATTTGCTCTTGTGTGTACTAACATTTTCAGGAAAATCAGACTCCAGACTACGATAACTTCAAATCAAATTCAACATGAGATATTTTTTTATTTGAAGTTTGCATTTTTCTTTGAATTAATTTTGAAAGGGAGTGATTGTAATTGAGTGAATAAAAATCTCACACACACAAATAAGGAGATCATAAAATTTTATACTGATCGTACAGGACGATATTTATCGTACTGGACGATCTGTCAGTTATCTCCTATAGAGCACTTGGAACGAATAGGAACTTGCTCAAAAAAAATTTTCTAAGTCCTATTCGTCCAGGGCGAAATTTATTATCGTCCCGGACGATGGGTTCTCTGTAAAATTTTTGTCCAGACGAATTTTGCTATCGTACGAGGCGACCGGTCCTCTGGAAAATTTTCGTACAGACGAAATTAAATATCGTCTAGGACGATCGGGTCTCTAGAAATTTTTCGTCCAAACGAAAACAAATTATCGTCCGTGGCGATTGGTCCTCTGAAAATTTTTCGTCCAGACGAAATAAATAATCGTCCAGGATGATCGGCTCTCTGGAAAATTTTCGTCCAGACGAACATATTTTTGTCCAAATGATTAACCGACTTAGAACAGTTTTCAGCAGTTTCTAGAACCGACCTTGTAATAACCGTTCGTACTGGACGAACCTAGTTCGTACAGGACGATCAGCTGTACGAAGTCATTTCGTACACATATACAAATTGGGTCATTTCAGATCGTTTAAGTAAAATCGTCCAGGACGATCCAGGATCGTACAGGACGATCCATTACGTACAGAATTGGAAACTTGCAGTTTTTGGGCGGTTTTTCTTGTCTTTTGTATAAATAGTCCAAATTAGACTGCCACCCAATCTTTTTGTCATTTGATCTTCGTGCCTCTTGAGAGAATAGCCAAGGAGAGAGTGGAAGAGAGCATTCAAAGGAGGATTCCTACCACTGGAGCGAGAAGGCTTCACTTGGATTACTAAGGTAAGAGTCTCTACTTGTGAAATTGGATTTCTTCACTCTTTTCCTTCTTCCTTCTAGATTCTTGTGAGAAGATCAGTCAAGGAGATCCGGTTCTCTGCCGACACTTGGAGAGTGTAAACAGCCGAAGGGTTCTCTGCCCACACTAGGAGTGTAAAGGATGAAGGTTCTCTGCTCTGCCTACACTTGGAGAGTGTGAACAGCCGTAGGGTTCTCTGCCCACACTAGGAGAGTGTAAAAGGATGACGGTTCTCTGCCAGCACTGTGGATTGTGTAAAAGGACGACGGTTCTCTGCCGCACCGGGTAGTGGTGAAAAGAGTGTGTTGTAAAGGCTTCTCCGCCTTGCTGTGGGTGCTAAAGGAGAGTCACTTTGTGGTATTAGTGCAATACTCAGAGGGTGCCTCTGAGGAGTGGATGTAGGTCTGGTTATAGACCGAACCACTATAAATCTGGTGTCATTTACTTTATTGCTTTTACATTTCTGCACTTTAAATTTCAGTTTTAACAACTCTGTGGTTGAAAAACATTTTTCTACAAACTTTAAAAGAAAATTTTAATTCGGTTCAACTTTATCATTAAGAGGGTTTAAAATTTTTAAAACTACCAATTCACCCCCCTCTTGGTAGCCGTGGGACATTTACTTAGGCTTAACAACCTAATTACTGGACTCAACAAGTGGTATCAGAGCATAGTTTCAAAATCATAAGTTTGAACTACTTTTTGATTAACGTAGATGGCTATATTTGGAAACCGAAACACACCTGAGGGTTACTCTATCACTAGACCTCCACTGTTTGACAATATTCCTTTTGATTTTTGGAAAACACGCATGTCTACTTTCTTACAGTCACTTGATTATCGCATGTGGATGCTAGTCCAGGAAGGTTACTCAAAACCAACTAGATTAGTTGATGGAATTAGGGTAGAAACACCCTATGCAGATTGGACTATAGAAGAACGTGACTTAGCACAATTAAATGCAAAATATTTAAATAGTTTCTTTTGTGCTTTAAAATCTGAAGACTACATGCGAGTTTCCACTTGTAAAAGCGGAAAAGACATATAGGATAGACTTTGTATTACTTATGAAGGGACAAATGAGGTTAAGCAATCAAGATTAAATATCTTGTTACATGACTACGAATTATTTCGCATGAAACCTAATGAATATATATCTGACATGTACACAAGATTCACTCAAATTGTCACCTCTTTGCATGCACTTGGTAGGGAATTAACTAATGCTGAAATGGTCAATAAGATTCTTCGTTGTTTACCTACTGCATACGATGCTAAAATTACTGCAATTACAGAGTCTAAAGATCTGAACATTTATTCCATTGACAATCTTCTTGGTTCACTCATTGCTTACGAGCAAGGAGTAAGTCAAAGAAAGATTGATGTAGGTGAACCAAGAAAGGACAAGAATATTGCACTAAATGTGGAAGAGTCAGAAAGTGAACACTCACAACCTGAGGATGAAGACGATATTGCACTGATGACTAGACAATTCAGAAGCTTTTTAAAGAGGAAGCAGAAGAGACGCCAGCAATGGAATAGAGGTAAGTATAATAGAAATGGCAAGGTTTCTAATGAAGTGATTTGTTATGAATGCAGGAAACCAGGTCATATAAAGACTGATTGTCCAAAACTCAAAGCCACTCCTAGCAAGGAGAAGGTAGAGGAGAAACCAATGGTAAAGAAGGGCAAGAAGAAGTTTCAAAAGGCTTTTTGGGCGGACTCAGCTTCAGACTCATCTGAGACTGAAAAAGAAGAAGAAGTCACCAACCTTTGCTTGATGGCAGATAAAGCTGAACAATCAGATCAAGAAGAGGTATGTGATTTAACCTATAATGAATTGTTTGAAGTTTCTGAACACATGCATGATGCATATAGGAAAATGAAAAAGATGCATGCTAGTGTAGTTTTAGAATTGGAAGAGCTTAATAAGGAACACGAAATCCTTAGGAAAGATCATGCTTTAATTGATAGCAACCACATGAAACTACTTGATGAATATGATGACTTGAATAAAAATTTTGAGAATTTAAAATCATCCTAGGCTGAACTTGAAAAAGAATTTAAGAAATTTAAGGATGAATCTGAGAGCAAGACATATAGAATCAATTATACCAATCGAATCTTGGAGGATATGAATTCATTTTACAAACTCACTATAAGAGCTCTCGAGGATAATTGGAACCCCCCTAAACTTGAAGATTTTACAAATCCTAAATATTATCCTAAATTCATGAAATCCCTTAGAAGACAATCATATGAAAGAAAACATAGGAATATTTTTCCTAATGTTAAATGTAACAATTGTGGATTTTTGGGACATATATCTCACACCTGCACTTTAAAGATGAAACCTAATTTGGTGTGGAGAACTAAGATGCATAAAACTAGACATATCATACATGCATCTGATTATAAATTTCATAAAGGTGAACCCAAACTAGTTTGGGTTCCCAGGTCTAACATTTGAGAATTTTGCAGGAATGCTCTCACACAAGACCTCATGAGAGTATATGGTACCTGGACAGCGGATGTTCAAAGCACATGACTGGAGATACTGCTCAATTCATAACGCTGGAAGCCAGGAGTGGAGGCAAGGTTACACTTGGAGATAATACCACAAAGAAAGTGGTTGGATCAGGTATGATTGGAAATTTGAAAAACTTTTTCATAGACAATGTTTTATTAGTTGAAGGCTTAAAACATAATTTGCTTAGCATAAGTCAGCTATGTGATAAGGGCTATAATGTAAAATTTTTACCTACTAGCTGCATAATTAGCCTAAATGGGAAAATTGTTTTAAATGGAAAAAGGGTGAACAATGTATACATGTTAGATTTAAATTGTATTCAATCTCCTACTGCTTTTTGTTTGAAAACTGTTTCTGATGAATCATGGCTTTGGCATAGGAGACTTTGTCATTCTAGTATGAAAAATCTTAGAAGAATTACCCAAAAGAATTTGGAGAGAGGAATACCTAAACTAGACTTTACCAAGGACCATCTATGTGATACATGTCAATTAGGAAAACAAGTGAAGTCCTCTTTTAAGTTCAATAAAGATCTTAGGACCAGTAAACCTTTAGAAATTCTTCACATGGATCTTTTTGGACCTGTAAGCACTGTTAGTCTAGGAGGAAAGGTATATGGATTTGTTATAGTAGATGATTTTTCAAGATTCACCTGGGTTAAATTTCTTTTTCATAAGAGTGAATCATTTGAGGAATTCAGAATTTTTTCAACTTGGATACAAAGAAAACTAGGATGTGAAATAATTTTTATACAAAGTGATCATGGAGGAGAATTTGAAAATGAAAGATTTGAAGATTTCTGTAAAGAATAAGGGATTGATCACAATTTTTCTGCACCTAGAACTCCTCAACAAAATGGAGTAGTTGAAAGAAAGAACAGAACATTAATAGAAGCCGCCCGAGCAATGTTAGCAGAATACTCGCTTCCTAGATATTTTTGGGCTGAGGCGGTTAGCACTGCATGCTATGTTCTGAATAGGGTAAATGTGAGATCAAATTTGAATAAAACACCCTATGAGTTGCTAAAAGGTAGAATACAAAATTTGTCTCATTTGCATGTATTTGGTTGCAAGGTGTTCATACATAATAATGGAAAATCCGCCTTAGGAAAACTTGATCCAAAATCAGATGAAGGAATTTTTGTTGGATATTCAAGTGTTGGAAAATCTTATAGAGTATTCAACAAAAGAACTTTAGTCATTGAAGAAACCACACATGTTGTTTTTGATGAAAATGGAAACATGGAAGAGCCAAATGTTGTTGAAGAAGAAATTGAAGAAAACTCCCAAAAGATTGATAGATTAAATTTGGAAGAAAATATGGAAGAAAATTTAGAAAGAGAAGACCCTTGCCTAGAGATTTGAGTTTTTCTAAAAACCACCCAAAGGAATTGATTATAGGTGAACCAAGTGAGGGTGTTAGAACTAGGCGTGGATTAAACAAGGAAGTCAATCATTCAGCCTTTATTTCAACTATTGAACCCACTAATATTGATCAAGCACTTTCAGATGAATTTTGGATATTGGCCATGCAAGAAGAGTTAAATCAATTTGTAAGAAATAAAGTTTGGGAACTAACTACAAGGCCAAAAGATCAAAGTGTTGTTGGAACCAAGTGGGTGTTCAAAAATAAAATGAATGACTCAGGAGTAGTCATTAGAAATAAGGCTATATTAGTAGCTAAGGGATATAATCAAATTGAAGGAATTGATTTTGAGGAAACTTTTGCCCCTGTAGCTAGACTTGAAGCAATTAGGTTTTTACTAGCCTTTGCCTGTTTTAAAGGTTTTAAATTGTTTCAAATGGATGTCAAAAGTGCCTTTTTAAATGGGGTAATTGAGGAAGATGTTTTTGTAGAACAACCTCCAGGTTTTGAAAATTCTAAATTTCCAAATCATGTTTTCAAATTAAAAAAGGCATTATATGGATTGAAACAGGCACCTAGGGCTTGGTATGAGAGGTTAAGCACCTTCCTACTTGAAAGATCTTTTGAAAAAGGAAGTGTGGATACAACTCTCTTTTTAAGGAAAATTGGAAAGGATATACTTATTGTTCAAATTTATGTGGATGACATCATCTTTGGATCTTCAAATAAACATCTTTGTGATGATTTTTCTAAAACAATGAGTAGTGAATTTGAAATGAGTCTAATGGGAGATTTAAATTACTTTCTAGGATTTAGCATTAAGCAACTTGAGGAAGGTACTTTTCTTAGTCAAACTAAATATATTAAGGACATCCTCAAAAAATATGAAATAGATAATGCTAAACCTGTTAGTACACCAATGAGTTCTTCAGTTCAGTTGGATAAGGACCTTAAGGGAAAATCTGTTGATCAAAATAAATTTAGAGGGATAATTGGATCTTTACTTTACTTGACTGCTAGCCGACCAGATATTATGTTCAGTGTTTGCTTATGTGCTAGATTTCAATCAGATCCAAAAGAATCACATTTGACAGCAGTGAAAAGGATTTTAAGATATCTACTAGGAACTCAAAACTTAGGAATTTGGTATCCTAAGTTTAGCTCTTCATTTGAAATTATCGGTTACTCAGATTCTGACTTTGCAGGCTGTAGAGTGGATAGGAAAAGCACTTCTGAAACATGTCAATTCATTGGAAATTCATTAGTTTCATGGTCTAGTAGAAAACAAAATTCAGTGGCACTATCTACTGCAGAAGCAGAATACATTGCATTAGGAAGTTGTGTGGCACAAGTACTTTGGTTAAAACAACAGTTGATTGATTTAGGATTAACTATAGACACTATTCCAATTTATTGTGACAATACTAGTGCTATTTGCATTTCCAAAAATCCTATTCAACATTCTAGAACCAAACACATTGATATAAGGCATCATTTCATAAGGGATCATGTATCCAAAGGTGAAATTGAACTCATACATGTTTCAACTGAAAATCAACTTGCAGACATTTTTACAAAACCTTTAGCCTTTGATACCTTCAGTACTTTAAGAACAAGGCTTGGTGTTATTGATTTGAATGCTTAAACAAAATGTCTTTGCAACATTGATATTTGTTTTGTTTTTTGATTTTGTGAAATTTTGTGTGTTTTGAATGAATTGTTTTTGGATTTATGGTTTTGTTTTATGTTTTCTGTGTTTTTGAATATTTTTGTTGATTTTCTTAATTTAAAAAATTCAAAATTAAATTTTTTTTGGAGGAAATCGTCCAGGACGAAATTGGTTTCGTACGGGACGATGTGTGAAGGAATAGTTTGCGTGAATTTTAACCGTTTTGAGAGCAGTTTTTAATTAGATCGTCTGTACGATCTGATGATCGTCCAGGACGAATTTTTTTTTCTCTCAAACGTCGGGACGATTGAATGCAGCGGTTGAGTGGATAAGATAGTTTTTAATATGAACTTCGTATGTACGAAATTTTCGTTCGTCCAGACGAACATGTGTCGGTTCATTGTAGGGGACGGTTTTCAAGAGTCATTAAAATGATTTACTTTTTGATCGTCTGTACGAAATTTTTCGTCTATACGATCGGTCAAGTCAAAAAGCCTGTACGAAGGGACGCATCGTAAGTTGTGTTGATTATGAAAAGCCGTTACATTTTGGACAATTGGATCGTCTGTACGAATTTTTTCGTCGACGAACGATAATTTTTCATCCAGGACGAATATTTTCGTCCAGGACGAACGTATCATTTTTCTTTAAATATGAAGGCTTTCAAACTTGACAATCACACTTCTAAACTTTATTTTAATCCCTTTCTACATCAAATCAACAATGGCCTCCTCTAGCAAAGACAAAAGGTGTTGGTGAAGAAACTAAATAGGAATGCCCTAGACAACTTTCTCTCTAAGGCGAATGAGGAATCTTTTCCTCGTTTTGCATCCGCAAAGATCACTCCCTCTCGCATTCTTATTCAAACTGAGTTGAAATTTAGGGTATTGCACCTCTTCGCCTCAACCCAATTTCATTTCATTCTTTCTCTCGTCCACTTCTACAACAAACAAACCTACCACTACTTTCTAGCGAACATGAGTTTCAATTCTGACCATTCCACCATTAGTTCTTATGTTTTTAAGCAAAAAGTGGAGATCACCAAGCATGACCTTGGTGCATTTTTAAACTTAAGAACTGAGGGATATAGAGCCCACACCCTAATGTCAGAAACCTCCTTCAAATGGTTTCAAATCAATAGGGTAATTAGAGAAAATGTTATTGACAATCATGTTGCTAGAGTCTCCGGTATGACCCAAGATGCCCGAATCATCCAGCATATCCTTCGATCCTCAATCATTCCTAAAGCTGGTGATAGGATTAACATTACTCCTCTCCTTTCTTGTCTAACTTTTTTAATCATGAAAGGACATCCTATTGACGAAGCCCAACTTATCATAGACCATATCTATGGGTTTTCAGAAATAGGACATGCTGATCAGAAGAGGAAGAAGAACATTTCATTAGGACACTTAATTACTTATATTTTGGAAAAGAAGTACAACATAGTGCATCCTGATGAAGAATATTAAGAGCCAGTTTACTATAACGATGCATCATTCAGATTGCTCTTCAAGGAGGAAAAAGAAAAAGAAAAAGCACATGCTAGTGCTTCAGAAGAGGAAGAAGAAGAAGGAGTGCAAGCTTCTGCTTCTCAATCAGATTACCAGAATCTGATTGAGAGATTTGATAGATTAGAGACTCACATTGATCAAAGGTTTGATCAATTTGATGCTCAACTCACGCAGCAACAACAAGACATTGGTAATATTAAAGATGAAGTTCATGAAATTAATACCAATGTAATGTTGATGCCTCCTACTTCAACCTCTTTGGCGGCATTCCTCTCCTCCTCCTCCAGAACAGTAGAAATGTTTTTATGTGTGTCTGTTGTATTTTTTTTATGTTTTTATCTTGTCTGTTTTATTGTTAAGTGTTGTTTTTATGTTGTTTTTTCTTTTTAAGTTCAATATTTTTTTTATGTAATCCGTTTCTTTAATATCAATGAAAGTTTGTTTTATTAGATTTGTTTTGAAATGTGCTTAATGTATGAATTTCATTAGTATTATTTAATCTACATAGTGCTTAAATTCGATTGTAATTTGAGATTATCTATATTAGAAAATCTAGACTTTCTTAATTTATAAGTTGTATATAACTTGTTGTAATTAGAACTTTTAAATTCATGTCTATTCATTTAGACTACATAAAAATTAATATTACTATGCAATTTAGATGTTTCTTATTTTGTATTTCTATGCTCAAGTGATATTTATGCACTAAGAAATATTTGAAATTTTAGATTATAGATTTGGAAAGAATTGGTCTCAATTACTCTTGAACATTGTACAAATGTACAAAATCAAAAGGAATTCGCAAAAAATTGCAAAGTGAAAAGAGGCACAAAATAAGCCCAACCAAGAAAATATGCACAAAAATGTGCCCCAAAATTTTGAAAAAGATGCGCAAAGCGCCACATGAGGTAATTCTCTTCTTTCCAAATTCGTTCAATCTCTTAATTCAAATTGATCTTATGTTCATTATATTCTATTGAACTTTGAAATATAGAATTTTTATACATCTCTCTTGTAATGATTTTCTATAGTCAAATGTCTAAATTGAATCATGTCTTGATAAATTCTTCTTACTTACAATGTTATATCACTTCTTAATTTTATGAATTTCTATGATTGACCTAATATCTTTAGTTTAAAATTGCCATACCCTATGTCAATCACAATTTAGATTAAATTTTAAAAATGAATTTCATATAATTACTTACATTTCTTGTCTATTTCTTCTTCACTTTTTGTTGCTGTCAAAAAGGGGGAGAAATTATTGTGTTTTCTGATGTGTTTTGTGTTTTCTATTTTGATTGATCAAGTTTTTTTCTTTGTAGTTGTTTGTGTTAAAATTTTGAAAAAACAAAAAATATTGTTCTTTATGCCTCCTTATTTTAATGTACTCATCAATTCAGGGGGAGTTTAGGAGATAGGAGAATGTTTAACTTGAAACCATACAAACAATAATTGTTTTGCCATCATCAAAAAGGGGGACAAAAAGAGGAGATTGTTAGAATAGTTGCTATTTGAATGATTATATTTTGCAACTTATGTAGTTTTGATGATTCCAAACATTATTGTTCAAATGTGTAGTTATCTCCTAACAATTTTAGAAGATTTGCATTTGCTCTTGTGTGTACTAACATTTTCAGGAAAATCAGACTCCAGACTACGATAACTTCAAATCAAATTCAACATGAGATATTTGTTATTTGAAGTTTGCATTTTTCTTTGAATTAATTTGAAAGGGAGTGATTGTAATTGAGTGAATAAAAATCTCACACACACAAATAAGGAGATCATAAAATTTTATACTGATCGTACAGGACGATATTTATCGTACTGGACGATCTGTCAGTTATCTCCTATAGAGCACTTGGAACGAATAAGAACTTGCTCGAAAATTTTTTTCTAAGTCCTATTCGTCAAGGACGAAATTTATTATCGTCCCGGACGATGGGTTCTCTGTAAAATTTTCGTCCAGATGAATTTTGCTTATCGTACGAGGCGACCGGTCCTCCAGAATTTTTCGTACAGACGAAATTAAATATCGTCAGGACGATCAGGGTCTCTGGAAATTTTTGTCCAGACGAAAAACAAATTATCGTCCGTGGCGATTGGTCCTCTAGAAAATTTTCGTCCAGACGAAATAAATAATCGTCCAGGACGATCGGCTCTCTGGAAAATTTCGTCCAGACGAACATATTTTTGTCCAAACGATTAACCGACTTAGAACAGTTTCACAGTTTCTAGAACCGACCTTGTAATACCGTTCGTACTGGACGAACCTAGTTCGTACAGGACGATCAGCTGTACGAAGTCATTTTACAATATACAAATTGGGTCGTTTCAGATCGTTTAAGTAAAATCGTCCAGACGATCCAGGATCGTACAGGACGATCCACTACGTACAGAATTGGAAACTTGCAGTTTTTGGGCGGTTTTTCTTGTCTTGTTTAAATAGTCCAAATTAGACTGCCACCCAATCTTTTTGTCATTTGATCTTCATGCCCTTGAGAGAATAGCCAAGGAGAGAGTGGAAGAGAGCATTCAAAGGAGGATTCCTACCACTGGAGCGAGAAGGCTTCACTTGGATTACTAGGAAGAGTCTATACTTGTGAAAATGGATTTCTTCACTCTTTTCCTTCTTCCTTCTAGATTCTTGTGAGAGATCAGTCAAGGAGATCCGGTTCTCTGCCGACACTTGGAGAGTGTGAAAACAGCCGAAGGGTTCTCTGCCCACACTAGGAGAGTGTAAAAGGACGAAGGTTCTCTGCCTACACTTGGAGAGTGTGAACAGCCGTAGGGTTCTCTGCCCACACTAGGAGAGTGTAAAAGGACGACGGTTCTCTGCCAGCACTGTGGATTGTGTAAAAGGACGACGGTTCTCTGCCGCACCGGGTAGTGGTGAAAAGAGTGTGTTGTAAAGGCTTCTCCGCCTTGCTGTGGGTGCTAAAGGAGAGTCACTTTGTGGTATTAGTGCAATACTCAGAGGGTGCCTCTGAGGAGTGGATGTAGGTCTGGTTATAGACCGAACCACTATAAATCTGGTGTCATTTACTTTATTTCTTTTACGTTTCAAGGTAGAGGAGAAGAAACCAATGGTAAAGAAGGGCAAGAAGAAGTTTCAAAAGGCTTTTTGGGCGGACTCAGCTTCAGACTCATCTGAGACTGAAAAAGAAGAAGAAGTCACCAACCTTTGCTTGATGGCAGATAAAGCTGAACAATCAGATCAAGAAGAGGTATGTGATTTAACCTATAATGAATTGTTTGAAGTTTCTGAACACATGCATGATGCATATAGGAAAATGAAAAAGATGCATGCTAGTGTAGTTTTAGAATTGGAAGAGCTTAATAAGGAACACGAAATCCTTAGGAAAGATCATGCTTTAATTGATAGCAACCACATGAAACTACTTGATGAATATGATGACTTGAATAAAAATTTTGAGAATTTAAAATCATCCTAGGCTGAACTTGAAAAAGAATTTAAGAAATTTAAGGATGAATCTGAGAGCAAGACATATAGAATCAATTATACCAATCGAATCTTGGAGGATATGAATTCATTTTACAAACTCACTATAAGAGCTCTCGAGGATAATAGGAACCCCCCTAAACTTGAAGATTTTACAAATCCTAAATATTATCCTAAATTCATGAAATCCCTTAGAAGACAATCATATGAAAGAAAACATAGGAATATTTTTCCTAATGTTAAATGTAACAATTGTGGATTTTTGGGACATATATCTCACACCTGCACTTTAAAGATGAAACCTAATTTGGTGTGGAGAACTAAGATGCATAAAACTAGACATATCATACATGCATCTGATTATAAATTTCATAAAGGTGAACCCAAACTAGTTTGGGTTCCCAGGTCTAACATTTGAGAATTTTGCAGGAATGCTCTCACACAAGACCTCATGAGAGTATATGGTACCTGGACAGCGGATGTTCAAAGCACATGACTGGAGATACTGCTCAATTCATAACGCTGGAAGCCAGGAGTGGAGGCAAGGTTACACTTGGAGATAATACCACAAAGAAAGTGGTTGGATCAGGTATGATTGGAAATTTGAAAAACTTTTTCATAGACAATATTTTATTAGTTGAAGGCTTAAAACATAATTTGCTTAGCATAAGTCAGCTATGTGATAAGGGCTATAATGTAAAATTTTTACCTACTAGCTGCATAATTAGCCTAAATGGGAAAATTGTTTTAAATGGAAAAAGGGTGAACAATGTATACATGCTAGATATAAATTGTACTCAATCTCCTACTGCTTTTTGTTTGAAAACTGTTTCTGATGAATCATGGCTTTGGCATAGGAGACTTTGTCATTCTAGTATGAAAAATCTTAGAAGAATTACCCAAAAGAATTTGGTGAGAGGAATACCTAAACTAGACTTTACCAAGGACCATCTATGTGATGCATGTCAATTAGGAAAACAAGTGAAGTCCTCTTTTAAGTTCAATAAAGATCTTAGGACCAGTAAACCTTTAGAAATTCTTCACATGGATCTTTTTGGACCTGTAAGCACTGTTAGTCTAGGAGGAAAGGTATATGGATTTGTTATAGTAGATGATTTTTCAAGATTCACCTGGGTTAAATTTCTTTTTCATAAGAGTGAATCATTTGAGGAATTCAGAATTTTTTCAACTTGGATACAAAGAAAACTAGGATGTGAAATAATTTTTATACAAAGTGATCATGGAGGAGAATTTGAAAATGAAAGATTTAAAGATTTCTGTAAAGAAAAAGGGATTGATCACAATTTTTCTGCACCTAGAACTCCTCAACAAAATGGAGTAGTTGAAAGAAAGAATAGAACATTAATAGAAGCCGCCCGAGCAATGTTAGCAGAATACTCGCTTCCTAGATATTTTTGGGCTGAGGCGGTTAGCACTGCATGCTATGTTCTGAATAGGGTGAAATGTGAGATCAAATTTGAATAAAACACCCTATGAGTTGCTAAAAGGTAGAATACAAAATTTGTCTCATTTGCATGTATTTGGTTGCAAGGTGTTCATACATAATAATGGAAAATCTGCCTTAGGAAAATTTGATCCAAAATCAGATGAAGGAATTTTTGTTGGATATTCAAGTGTTGGAAAATCTTATAGAGTATTCAACAAAAGAACTTTAGTCATTGAAGAAACCACACATGTTGTTTTTGATGAAAATGGAAACATGGAAGAGCCAAATGTTGTTGAAGAAGAAATTGAAGAAAACTCCCAAAAGATTGATAGATTAAATTTGGAAGAAAATATGGAAGAAAATTTAGAAAGAGAAGACCCTTTGCCTAGAGATTTGAGTTTTCTAAAAACCACCCAAAGGAATTGATTATAGGTGAACCAAGTGAGGGTGTTAGAACTAGGCGTGGATTAAACAAGGAAGTCAATCATTCAGCCTTTATTTCAACTATTGAACCCACTAACATTGATCAAGCACTTTCAGATGAATTTTGGATATTGGCCATGCAAGAAGAGTTAAATCAATTTGTAAGAAATAAAGTTTGGGAACTAACTACAAGGCCAAAAGATCAAAGTGTTGTTGGAACCAAGTGGGTGTTCAAAAATAAAATGAATGACTCAGGAGTAGTCATTAGAAATAAGGCTAGATTAGTAGCTAAGGGATATAATCAAATTGAAGGAATTGATTTTGAGGAAACTTTTGCCCCTGTAGCTAGACTTGAAGCAATTAGGTTTTACTAGCCTTTGCCTGTTTTAAAGGTTTTAAATTGTTTCAAATGGATGTCAAAAGTGCCTTTTTAAATGGGGTAATTGAGGAAGATGTTTTTGTAGAACAACCTCCAGGTTTTGAAAATTCTAAATTTCCAAATCATGTTTTCAAATTAAAAAAAGCATTATATGGATTGAAACAGGCACCTAGGGCTTGGTATGAGAGGTTAAGCACCTTCCTACTTGAAAGATCTTTTGAAAAAGGAAGTGTGGATACAACTCTCTTTTTAAGGAAAATTGGAAATGATATACTTATTGTTCAAATTTATGTGGATGACATCATCTTTGGATCTTCAAATAAACATCTTTGTGATGATTTTTCTAAAACAATGAGTAGTGAATTTGAAATGAGTCTAATGGGAGATTTAAATTACTTTCTAGGATTTAGCATTAAGCAACTTGAGGAAGGTACTTTTCTTAGTCAAACTAAATATATTAAGGACATCCTCAAAAAATATGAAATGGATAATGCTAAACCTGTTAGTACACCAATGAGTTCTTCAGTTCAGTTGGATAAGGATCTTAAGGGAAAATCTGTTGATCAAAATAAATTTAGAGGGATAATTGGATCTTTACTTTACTTGACTGCTAGCCGACCAGATATTATGTTCAGTGTTTGCTTATGTGTTAGATTTCAATCAGATCCAAAAGAATCACATTTGACAGCAGTGAAAAGGATTTTAAGATATCTACTAGGAACTCAAAACTTAGGAATTTGGTATCCTAAGTTTAGCTCTTCATTTGAAATTATCGGTTACTCAGATTCTGACTTTGCAGGCTGTAGAGTGGATAGGAAAAGCACTTTGAAACATGTCAATTCATTGGAAATTCATTAGTTTCATGGTCTAGTAGAAAACAAAATTCAGTGGCACTATCTACTGCAGAAGCAGAATACATTGCATTAGGAAGTTGTGTGGCACAAGTACTTTGGTTAAAACAACAGTTGATTGATTTAGGATTAACTATAGACACTATTCCAATTTATTGTGACAATACTAGTGCTATTTGCATTTCCAAAAATCCTATTCAACATTCTAGAACCAAACACATTGATATAAGGCATCATTTCATAAGGGATCATGTATCCAAAGGTGAAATTGAACTCATACATGTTTCAACTGAAAATCAACTTGCAGACATTTTTACAAAACCTTTAGCCTTTGATACCTTCAGTACTTTAAGAACAAGGCTTGGTGTTATTGATTTGAATGCTTAAACAAAATGTCTTTGCAACATTGATATTTGTTTTGTTTTGTTTTTGATTTTGTGAAATTTTGTGTGTTTTGAATGAATTGTTTTTGGATTTATGGTTTTGTTTTATGTTTTCTGTGTTTTTGAATATTTTTGTTGATTTTCTTAATTTAAAAAATTCAAAATTAAAATTTTTTTTTGGAGGAAATCGTCCAGGACGAAATTGGTTTCGTACGGGACGATGTGTGAAGGAATAGTTTGCGCGAATTTTAACCGTTTTGAGAGCAGTTTTTAATTAGATCGTCTGTACGATCTGATGATCGTCCAGGACGAATTTTTTTTTTCTCTCAAACGTCGGGACGATTGAATGCAGCGGTTGAGTGGATAAGATAGTTTTTAATATGAACTTCGTATGTACGAAATTTTCGTTCGTCCAGACGAACATGTGTCGGTTCATTGTAGGGGACGGTTTTCAAGAGTCATTAAAATGATTTACTTTTTGATCGTCTGTACGAAATTTTTTCGTCTGTACGATCGGTCAAGTCAAAAAGCCTGTACGAAGGGACGCATCGTAAGTTGTGTTGATTACGAAAAGCCGTTACATTTTGGACGAATTGGATCGTCTGTACGAATTTTTTCGTCGACGAACGATAATTTTTCATCAAGGACGAATATTTTCGTCCAGGACGAACGTATCATTTTTCTTTAAATATGAAGGCTTTCAAACTTGACAATCACACTTCTAAACTTCATTTTTAATCCCTTTCTACATCAAATCAACAATGGCCTCCTCTAGCAAAAGACAAAAGGTGTTGGTGAAGAAACAAAATAGGAATGCCCTAGACAACTTTCTCTCTAAGGCGAATGAGGAATCTTTTCCTCGTTTTGCATCCGCAAAGATCACTCCCTCTCGCATTCTTATTCAAACTGAGTTGAAATTTAGGGTATTGCACCTCTTCGCCTCAACCCAATTTCATTTCATTCTTTCTCTCGTCCACTTCTACAACAAACAAACCTACCACTACTTTCTAGCGAACATGAGTTTCAATTCTGACCATTCCACCATTAGTTCTTATGTTTTTAAGCAAAAAGTGGAGATCACCAAGCATGACCTTAGTGCATTTTTAAACTTAAGAACTGAGGGATATAGAGCCCACACCCTAATGTCAGAAACCTCCTTCAAATGGTTTCAAATCAATAGGGTAATTAGAGAAAATGTTATTGACAATCATGTTGCTAGAGTCTTCGGTATGACCCAAGATGCCCGAATCATCCAGCATATCCTTCGATCCTCAATCATTCCTAAAGCTGGTGATAGGATTAACATTACTCCTCTCCTTTCTTGTCTAACTTTTTTAATCATGAAATGACATCCTATTGACGAAGCCCAACTTATCATAGACCATATCTATGGGCTTTCAGAAATAGGACATGCTGATCAGAAGAGGAAGAAGAACATTTCATTAGGACACTTAATTACTTATATTTTGGAAAAGAAGTACAACATAGTGCATCCTGATGAAGAATATGAAGAGCCAGTTTACTATAACGATGCATCATCAGATTGCTCTTCAAGGAGGAAAAAGAAAAAGAAAAAGCACATGCTAGTGCTTCAGAAGAGGAAAAAGAAGAAGGAGTGCAAGCTTCTGCTTCTCAATCAGATTACCAGAATCTGATTGAGAGATTTGATAGATTAGAGACTCACATTGATCAAAGGTTTGATCAATTTGATGCTCAACTCACGCAGCAACAACAAGACATTGGTAATATTAAAGATGAAGTTCATGAAATTAATACCAATGTAATGTTGATGGCCTCCTACTTCAACCTCTTTGGCGGCATTCCTCCTCCTCCTCCTCCAGAACAGTAGAAATGTTTTTATGTGTGTCTGTTGTATTTTTTTTATGTTTTTATCTTGTCTGTTTTATTGTTAAGTGTTTGTTTTTATGTTGTTTTTTCTTTTTAAGTTCAATATTTTTTTTATGTAATCCGTTTCTTTAATATCAATGAAAGTTTGTTTTTATTAGATTTGTTTTGAAATGTGCTTAATGTTTATGAATTTCATTAGTATTATTTAATCTACATAGTGCTTAAATTCGATTGTAATTTGAGATTATCTATATTAGAAAATCTAGACTTTCTTAATTTATAAGTTGTATATAACTTGTTGTAATTAGAACTTTTAAATTCATGTCTATTCATTTAGACTACATAAAAATTAATATTACTATTGCAATTTAGATGTTTTCTTATTTTGTATTTCTATGCTCAAGTGATATTTATGCACTAAGAAATATTTGAAATTTTAGATTATAGATTTTGGAAAGAATTGGTCTCAATTACTCTTGAACATTGTACAAATGTACAAAAATCAAAAGGAATTCGCAAAAATTTGCAAAGTGAAAAGAGGCACAAAATAAGCCCAACCAAGAAAATATGCACAAAAATGTGCCCCAAAATTTTGAAAAAGATGCGCAAAGCGCCACATGAGGTAATTCTCTTCTTTCCAAATTCGTTCAATCTCTTAATTCAAATTGATCTTATGTTCATTTATATTCTATTGAACTTTGAAATATAGAATTTTTATACATCTCTCTTGTAATGATTTTCTATAGTCAAATGTCTAAATTGAATCATGTCTTTGATAAATTCTTCTTACTTACAATGTTATATCACTTCTTAAATTTTATGAATTTCTATGATTGACCTAATATCTTTAGTTTAAAATTGCATACCCTATGTCAATCACAATTTAGATTAAATTTTAAAAATGAATTTCATATAATTACTTACATTTCTTGTCTATTTCTTCTTCACTTTTTGTTGCTGTCAAAAAGGGGGAGAAATTATTGTGTTTTCTGATGTGTTTTGTGTTTTCTATTTTTGATTGATCAAGTTTTTTCTTTGTAGTTGTTTGTGTTAAAATTTTTGAAAAACAAAAATATTGTTCTTTATGCCTCCTTATTTTAATGTACTCATCAATTCAGGGGAGTTTAGGAGATAGGAGAATTGTTTAAACTTGAAACCATACAAACAATAATTGTTTTGCCATCATCAAAAAGGGGGACAAAAAGGAGGAGATTGTTAGAATAGTTGCTATTTGAATGATTTATATTTTTTGCAACTTATGTAGTTTTGATGATTCCAAACATTATTGTTCAAATGTGTAGTTATCTCCTAACAATTTTAGAAGATTTGCATTTGCTCTTGTGTGTACTAACATTTTCAGGAAAATCAGACTCCAGACTACGATAACTTCAAATCAAATTCAACATGAGATATTTTGTTTATTTGAAGTTTGCATTTTTCTTTGAATTAATTTTGAAAGGGAGTGATTGTAATTGAGTGAATAAAAATCTCACACACACAAATAAGGAGATCATAAAATTTTATACTGATCGTACAGGACGATATTTATCGTACTGGACGATCTGTCAGTTATCTCCTATAGAGCACTTGGAACGAATAAGAACTTGCTCGAAAATTTTTTTCTAAGTCCTATTCGTCAAGGACGAAATTTATTATCGTCCCGGACGATGGGTTCTCTGTAAAATTTTCGTCCAGATGAATTTTGCTATCGTACGAGGCGACCGGTCCTCCAGAAATTTTTCGTACAGACGAAATTAAATATCGTCCAGGACGATCGGGTCTCTGGAAATTTTTTGTCCAGACGAAAACAAATTATCGTCCGTGGCGATTGGTCCTCTAGAAAATTTTCGTCCAGACGAAATAAATAATCGTCCAGGACGATCGGCTCTCTGGAAAATTTTCGTCCAGACGAACATATTTTTGTCCAAACGATTAACCGACTTAGAACAGTTTTCATCAGTTTCTAGAACCGACCTTGTAATAACCGTTCGTACTGGACGAACCTAGTTCGTACAGGACGATCAGCTGTACGAAGTCATTTCGTACACATATACAAATTGGGTCGTTTCAGATCGTTTAAGTAAAATCGTCCAGGACGATCCAGGATCGTACAGGACGATCCATTACGTACAGAATTGGAAACTTGCAGTTTTTGGGCGGTTTTTCTTGTCTTTTGTTTAAATAGTCCAAATTAGACTGCCACCCAATCTTTTTGTCATTTGATCTTCACGCCTCTTGAGAGAATAGCCAAGGAGAGAGTGGAAGAGAGCATTCAAAGGAGGATTCCTACCACTGGAGCGAGAAGGCTTCACTTGGATTACTAAGGTAAGAGTCTCTACTTGTGAAATTGGATTTCTTCACTCTTTTCCTTCTTCCTTCTAGATTCTTGTGAGAAGATCAGTCAAGGAGATCCGGTTCTCTGCCGACACTTGGAGAGTGTAAACAGCCGAAGGGTTCTCTGCCCACACTAGGAGAGTGTAAAAGGACGAAGGTTCTCTGCCTACACTTGGAGAGTGTGAACAGCCGTAGGGTTCTCTGCCCACACTAGGAGAGTGTAAAAGGACGACGGTTCTCTGCCAGCACTGTGGATTGTGTAAAAGGACGACGGTTCTCTGCCGCACCGGGTAGTGGTGAAAAGAGTGTGTTGTAAAGGCTTCTCCGCCTTGCTGTGGGTGCTAAAGGAGAGTCACTTTGTGGTATTAGTGCAATACTCAGAGGGTGCCTCTGAGGAGTGGATGTAGGTCTGGTTATAGACCGAACCACTATAAATCTGGTGTCATTTACTTTATTTCTTTTACGTTTCAAGGTAGAGGAGAAACCAATGGTAAAGAAGGGCAAGAAGAAGTTTCAAAAGGCTTTTTGGGCGGACTCAGCTTCAGACTCATCTGAGACTGAAAAAGAAGAAGAAGTCACCAACCTTTGCTTGATGGCAGATAAAGCTGAACAATCAGATCAAGAAGAGGTATGTGATTTAACCTATAATGAATTGTTTGAAGTTTCTGAACACATGCATGATGCATATAGGAAAATGAAAAAGATGCATGCTAGTGTAGTTTTAGAATTGGAAGAGCTTAATAAGGAACACGAAATCCTTAGGAAAGATCATGCTTTAATTGATAGCAACCACATGAAACTACTTGATGAATATGATGACTTGAATAAAAATTTTGAGAATTTAAAATCATCCTAGGCTGAACTTGAAAAAGAATTTAAGAAATTTAAGGATGAATCTGAGAGCAAGACATATAGAATCAATTATACCAATCGAATCTTGGAGGATATGAATTCATTTTACAAACTCACTATAAGAGCTCTCGAGGATAATAGGAACCCCCCTAAACTTGAAGATTTTACAAATCCTAAATATTATCCTAAATTCATGAAATCCCTTAGAAGACAATCATATGAAAGAAAACATAGGAATATTTTTCCTAATGTTAAATGTAACAATTGTGGATTTTTGGGACATATATCTCACACCTGCACTTTAAAGATGAAACCTAATTTGGTGTGGAGAACTAAGATGCATAAAACTAGACATATCATACATGCATCTGATTATAAATTTCATAAAGGTGAACCCAAACTAGTTTGGGTTCCCAGGTCTAACATTTGAGAATTTTGCAGGAATGCTCTCACACAAGACCTCATGAGAGTATATGGTACCTGGACAGCGGATGTTCAAAGCACATGACTGGAGATACTGCTCAATTCATAACGCTGGAAGCCAGGAGTGGAGGCAAGGTTACACTTGGAGATAATACCACAAAGAAAGTGGTTGGATCAGGTATGATTGGAAATTTGAAAAACTTTTTCATAGACAATGTTTTATTAGTTGAAGGCTTAAAACATAATTTGCTTAGCATAAGTCAGCTATGTGATAAGGGCTATAATGTAAAATTTTTACCTACTAGCTGCATAATTAGCCTAAATGGGAAAATTGTTTTAAATGGAAAAAGGGTGAACAATGTATACATGCTAGATATAAATTGTACTCAATCTCCTACTGCTTTTTGTTTGAAAACTGTTTCTGATGAATCATGGCTTTGGCATAGGAGACTTTGTCATTCTAGTATGAAAAATCTTAGAAGAATTACCCAAAAGAATTTGGAGAGAGGAATACCTAAACTAGACTTTACCAAGGACCATCTATGTGATGCATGTCAATTAGGAAAACAAGTGAAGTCCTCTTTTAAGTTCAATAAAGATCTTAGGACCAGTAAACCTTTAGAAATTCTTCACATGGATCTTTTTGGACCTGTAAGCACTGTTAGTCTAGGAGGAAAGGTATATGGATTTGTTATAGTAGATGATTTTTCAAGATTCACCTGGGTTAAATTTCTTTTTCATAAGAGTGAATCATTTGAGGAATTCAGAATTTTTTCAACTTGGATACAAAGAAAACTAGGATGTGAAATAATTTTTATACAAAGTGATCATGGAGGAGAATTTGAAAATGAAAGATTTAAAGATTTCTGTAAAGAAAAAGGGATTGATCACAATTTTTCTGCACCTAGAACTCCTCAACAAAATGGAGTAGTTGAAAGAAAGAACAGAACATTAATAGAAGCCGCCCGAGCAATGTTAGCAGAATACTCGCTTCCTAGATATTTTTGGGCTGAGGCGGTTAGCACTGCATGCTATGTTCTGAATAGGGTAAATGTGAGATCAAATTTGAATAAAACACCCTATGAGTTGCTAAAAGGTAGAATACAAAATTTGTCTCATTTGCATGTATTTGGTTGCAAGGTGTTCATACATAATAATGGAAAATCTGCCTTAGGAAAATTTGATCCAAAATCAGATGAAGGAATTTTTGTTGGATATTCAAGTGTTGGAAAATCTTATAGAGTATTCAACAAAAGAACTTTAGTCATTGAAGAAACCACACATGTTGTTTTTGATGAAAATGGAAACATGGAAGAGCCAAATGTTGTTGAAGAAGAAATTGAAGAAAACTCCCAAAAGATTGATAGATTAAATTTGGAAGAAAATATGGAAGAAAATTTAGAAAGAGAAGACCCATTGCCTAGAGATTTGAGTTTTTCTAAAAACCACCCAAAGGAATTGATTATAGGTGAACCAAGTGAGGGTGTTAGAACTAGGCGTGGATTAAACAAGGAAGTCAATCATTCAGCCTTTATTTCAACTATTGAACCCACTAACATTGATCAAGCACTTTCAGATGAATTTTGGATATTGGCCATGCAAGAAGAGTTAAATCAATTTGTAAGAAATAAAGTTTGGGAACTAACTACAAGGCCAAAAGATCAAAGTGTTGTTGGAACCAAGTGGGTGTTCAAAAATAAAATGAATGACTCAGGAGTAGTCATTAGAAATAAGGCTATATTAGTAGCTAAGGGATATAATCAAATTGAAGGAATTGATTTTGAGGAAACTTTTGCCCCTGTAGCTAGACTTGAAGCAATTAGGTTTTTACTAGCCTTTGCCTGTTTTAAAGGTTTTAAATTGTTTCAAATGGATGTCAAAAGTGCCTTTTTAAATGGGGTAATTGAGGAAGATGTTTTTGTAGAACAACCTCCAGGTTTTGAAAATTCTAAATTTCCAAATCATGTTTTCAAATTAAAAAAAGCATTATATGGATTGAAACAGGCACCTAGGGCTTGGTATGAGAGGTTAAGCACCTTCCTACTTGAAAGATCTTTTGAAAAAGGAAGTGTGGATACAACTCTCTTTTTAAGGAAAATTGGAAATGATATACTTATTGTTCAAATTTATGTGGATGACATCATCTTTGGATCTTCAAATAAACATCTTTGTGATGATTTTTCTAAAACAATGAGTAGTGAATTTGAAATGAGTCTAATGGGAGATTTAAATTACTTTCTAGGATTTAGCATTAAGCAACTTGAGGAAGGTACTTTTCTTAGTCAAACTAAATATATTAAGGACATCCTCAAAAAATATGAAATGGATAATGCTAAACCTGTTAGTACACCAATGAGTTCTTCAGTTCAGTTGGATAAGGATCTTAAGGGAAAATCTGTTGATCAAAATAAATTTAGAGGGATAATTGGATCTTTACTTTACTTGACTGCTAGCCGACCAGATATTATGTTCAGTGTTTGCTTATGTGCTAGATTTCAATCAGATCCAAAAGAATCACATTTGACAGCAGTGAAAAGGATTTTAAGATATCTACTAGGAACTCAAAACTTAGGAATTTGGTATCCTAAGTTTAGCTCTTCATTTGAAATTATCGGTTACTCAGATTCTGACTTTGCAGGCTGTAGAGTGGATAGGAAAAGCACTTTTGAAACATGTCAATTCATTGGAAATTCATTAGTTTCATGGTCTAGTAGAAAACAAAATTCAGTGGCACTATCTACTGCAGAAGCAGAATACATTGCATTAGGAAGTTGTGTGGCACAAGTACTTTGGTTAAAACAACAGTTGATTGATTTAGGATTAACTATAGACACTATTCCAATTTATTGTGACAATACTAGTGCTATTTGCATTTCCAAAAATCCTATTCAACATTCTAGAACCAAACACATTGATATAAGGCATCATTTCATAAGGGATCATGTATCCAAAGGTGAAATTGAACTCATACATGTTTCAACTGAAAATCAACTTGCAGACATTTTTACAAAACCTTTAGCCTTTGATACCTTCAGTACTTTAAGAACAAGGCTTGGTGTTATTGATTTGAATGCTTAAACAAAATGTCTTTGCAACATTGATATTTGTTTTGTTTTGTTTTTGATTTTGTGAAATTTTGTGTGTTTTGAATGAATTGTTTTTGGATTTATGGTTTTGTTTTATGTTTTCTGTGTTTTTGAATATTTTTGTTGATTTTCTTAATTTAAAAAATTCAAAATTAAAATTTTTTTTGGAGGAAATCGTCCAGGACGAAATTGGTTTCGTACGGGACGATGTGTGAAGGAATAGTTTGCGCGAATTTTAACCGTTTTGAGAGCAGTTTTTAATTAGATCGTCTGTACGATCTGATGATCGTCCAGGACGAATTTTTTTTTTCTCTCAAACGTCGGGACGATTGAATGCAGCGGTTGAGTGGATAAGATAGTTTTTAATATGAACTTCGTATGTACGAAATTTTCGTTCTTCCAGACGAACATGTGTCGGTTCATTGTAGGGGACGGTTTTCAAGAGTCATTAAAATGATTTACTTTTTGATCGTCTGTACGAAATTTTTTCGTCTGTACGATCGGTCAAGTCAAAAAGCCTGTACGAAGGGACGCATCGTAAGTTGTGTTGATTACGAAAAGCCGTTACATTTTGGACGAATTGGATCGTCTGTACGAATTTTTTCGTCGACGAACGATAATTTTTCATCAAGGACGAATATTTTCGTCCAGGACGAACGTATCATTTTTCTTTAAATATGAAGGCTTTCAAACTTGACAATCACACTTCTAAACTTCATTTTTAATCCCTTTCTACATCAAATCAACAATGGCCTCCTCTAGCAAAAGACAAAAGGTGTTGGTGAAGAAACAAAATAGGAATGCCCTAGACAACTTTCTCTCTAAGGCGAATGAGGAATCTTTTCATCGTTTTGCATCCGCAAAGATCACTCCCTCTCGCATTCTTATTCAAACTGAGTTGAAATTTAGGGTATTGCACCTCTTCGCCTCAACCCAATTTCATTTCATTCTTTCTCTCGTCCACTTCTACAACAAACAAACCTACCACTACTTTCTAGCGAACATGAGTTTCAATTCTGACCATTCCACCATTAGTTCTTATGTTTTTAAGCAAAAAGTGGAGATCACCAAGCATGACCTTAGGTGCATTTTTAAACTTAAGAACTGAGGGATATAGAGCCCACACCCTAATGTCAGAAACCTCCTTCAAATGGTTTCAAATCAATAGGGTAATTAGAGAAAATGTTATTGACAATCATGTTGCTAGAGTCTTCGGTATGACCCAAGATGCCCGAATCATCCAGCATATCCTTCGATCCTCAATCATTCCTAAAGCTGGTGATAGGATTAACATTACTCCTCTCCTTTCTTGTCTAACTTTTTTAATCATGAAAGGACATCCTATTGACGAAGCCCAACTTATCATAGACCATATCTATGGGCTTTCAGAAATAGGACATGCTGATCAGAAGAGGAAGAAGAACATTTCATTAGGACACTTAATTACTTATATTTTGGAAAAGAAGTACAACATAGTGCATCCTGATGAAGAATATGAAGAGCCAGTTTACTATAACGATGCATCATCAGATTGCTCTTCAAGGAGGAAAAAGAAAAAGAAAAAGCACATGCTAGTGCTTCAGAAGAGGAAAAAGAAGAAGGAGTGCAAGCTTCTGCTTCTCAATCAGATTACCAGAATCTGATTGAGAGATTTGATAGATTAGAGACTCACATTGATCAAAGGTTTGATCAATTTGATGCTCAACTCACGCAGCAACAACAAGACATTGGTAATATTAAAGATGAAGTTCATGAAATTAATACCAATGTAATGTTGATGGCCTCCTACTTCAACCTCTTTGGCGGCATTCCTCCTCCTCCTCCTCCAGAACAGTAGAAATGTTTTTATGTGTGTCTGTTGTATTTTTTTTATGTTTTTATCTTGTCTGTTTTATTGTTAAGTGTTTGTTTTTATGTTGTTTTTTCTTTTTAAGTTCAATATTTTTTTTATGTAATCCGTTTCTTTAATATCAATGAAAGTTTGTTTTTATTAGATTTGTTTTGAAATGTGCTTAATGTTTATGAATTTCATTAGTATTATTTAATCTACATAGTGCTTAAATTCGATTGTAATTTGAGATTATCTATATTAGAAAATCTAGACTTTCTTAATTTATAAGTTGTATATAACTTGTTGTAATTAGAACTTTTAAATTCATGTCTATTCATTTAGACTACATAAAAATTAATATTACTATTGCAATTTAGATGTTTTCTTATTTTGTATTTCTATGCTCAAGTGATATTTATGCACTAAGAAATATTTGAAATTTTAGATTATAGATTTTGGAAAGAATTGGTCTCAATTACTCTTGAACATTGTACAAATGTACAAAAATCAAAAGGAATTCGCAAAAATTTGCAAAGTGAAAAGAGGCACAAAATAAGCCCAACCAAGAAAATATGCACAAAAATGTGCCCCAAAATTTTGAAAAAGATGCGCAAAGCGCCACATGAGGTAATTCTCTTCTTTCCAAATTCGTTCAATCTCTTAATTCAAATTGATCTTATGTTCATTTATATTCTATTGAACTTTGAAATATAGAATTTTTATACATCTCTCTTGTAATGATTTTCTATAGTCAAATGTCTAAATTGAATCATGTCTTTGATAAATTCTTCTTACTTACAATGTTATATCACTTCTTAAATTTTATGAATTTCTATGATTGACCTAATATCTTTAGTTTAAAATTGCATACCCTATGTCAATCACAATTTAGATTAAATTTTAAAAATGAATTTCATATAATTACTTACATTTCTTGTCTATTTCTTCTTCACTTTTTGTTGCTGTCAAAAAGGGGGAGAAATTATTGTGTTTTCTGTTGTGTTTTGTGTTTTCTATTTTTGATTGATCAAGTTTTTTCTTTGTAGTTGTTTGTGTTAAAATTTTTGAAAAACAAAAATATTGTTCTTTATGCCTCCTTATTTTAATGTACTCATCAATTCAGGGGGAGTTTAGGAGATAGGAGAATTGTTTAAACTTGAAACCATACAAACAATAATTGTTTTGCCATCATCAAAAAGGGGGACAAAAAGGAGGAGATTGTTAGAATAGTTGCTATTTGAATGATTTATATTTTTTGCAACTTATGTAGTTTTGATGATTCCAAACATTATTGTTCAAATGTGTAGTTATCTCCTAACAATTTTAGAAGATTTGCATTTGCTCTTGTGTGTACTAACATTTTCAGGAAAATCAGACTCCAGACTACGATAACTTCAAATCAAATTCAACATGAGATATTTTGTTTATTTGAAGTTTGCATTTTTCTTTGAATTAATTTTGAAAGGGAGTGATTGTAATTGAGTGAATAAAAATCTCACACACACAAATAAGGAGATCATAAAATTTTATACTGATCGTACAGGACGATATTTATCGTACTGGACGATCTGTCAGTTATCTCCTATAGAGCACTTGGAACGAATAAGAACTTGCTCGAAAATTTTTTTCTAAGTCCTATTCGTCAAGGACGAAATTTATTATCGTCCCGGACGATGGGTTCTCTGTAAAATTTTCGTCCAGATGAATTTTGCTATCGTACGAGGCGACCGGTCCTCCAGAAATTTTTCGTACAGACGAAATTAAATATCGTCCAGGACGATCGGGTCTCTGGAAATTTTTTGTCCAGACGAAAACAAATTATCGTCCGTGGCGATTGGTCCTCTAGAAAATTTTCGTCCAGACGAAATAAATAATCGTCCAGGACGATCGGCTCTCTGGAAAATTTTCGTCCAGACGAACATATTTTTGTCCAAACGATTAACCGACTTAGAACAGTTTTCATCAGTTTCTAGAACCGACCTTGTAATAACCGTTCGTACTGGACGAACCTAGTTCGTACAGGACGATCAGCTGTACGAAGTCATTTCGTACACATATACAAATTGGGTCGTTTCAGATCGTTTAAGTAAAATCGTCCAGGACGATCCAGGATCGTACAGGACGATCCATTACGTACAGAATTGGAAACTTGCAGTTTTTGGGCGGTTTTTCTTGTCTTTTGTTTAAATAGTCCAAATTAGACTGCCACCCAATCTTTTTGTCATTTGATCTTCACGCCTCTTGAGAGAATAGCCAAGGAGAGAGTGGAAGAGAGCATTCAAAGGAGGATTCCTACCACTGGAGCGAGAAGGCTTCACTTGGATTACTAAGGTAAGAGTCTCTACTTGTGAAATTGGATTTCTTCACTCTTTTCCTTCTTCCTTCTAGATTCTTGTGAGAAGATCAGTCAAGGAGATCCGGTTCTCTGCCGACACTTGGAGAGTGTAAACAGCCGAAGGGTTCTCTGCCCACACTAGGAGAGTGTAAAAGGACGAAGGTTCTCTGCCTACACTTGGAGAGTGTGAACAGCCGTAGGGTTCTCTGCCCACACTAGGAGAGTGTAAAAGGACGACGGTTCTCTGCCAGCACTGTGGATTGTGTAAAAGGATGACGGTTCTCTGCCGCACCGGGTAGTGGTGAAAAGAGTGTGTTGTAAAGGCTTCTCCGCCTTGCTGTGGGTGCTAAAGGAGAGTCACTTTGTGGTATTAGTGCAATACTCAGAGGGTGCCTCTGAGGAGTGGATGTAGGTCTGGTTATAGACCGAACCACTATAAATCTGGTGTCATTTACTTTATTTCTTTTACGTTTCCGCACTTTAAATTTCAGTTTTAACAACTCTGTGGTTGAAAAACATTTTTCTACAAACTTTAAAAGAAAATTTTAATTCGGTTCAACTTTATCATTAAGAGGGTTTAAAATTTTTAAAACTACCAATTCACCCCCCTCTTGGTAGCCGTGGGACATTTACTTAGGCTTAACAACCTAATTACTGGACTCAACACCTCATTCAAGGATTCTTCACATCTTCCCAATTCTCCAGGGTCACATTCTCTAACTCTGATCAAATCAGACTTGTTCAATACGTCATTTTCAGATCTCCATGCATCTAGATTTTCAGTTGAAATAATTTCAGAATTTTTCAGGAGTTGCAGATTGGCTTCACAACCTACTTTGTCTTCAACATTAATAGCAGCATTTCCGTCAGATTTCTCCATATTAGAATGAGTTACTCCAATGTTTTTACTCAGATTCCTTTCAGAAGGAATAACATTTCCTCTCTTCAGCAAAACTGGGAAATTTTCATCTTTATAATGAAAATTCACAGAATCTTCAATCATCAACTCTTTACCCTTACCAATGACTTCAGGAAATTTCTTCGACGTTGTTAGCAGTCCTCCCTCGTTGAAAATCAATGGCATTCCAGATCTGACTTTCTGAATCGATCCTTGAACAATACCAGGTCTTCCGTCTCTCCAAAAGCCGGCGGGGAAGACGAAAATGATTTAACTGGAACGTGAGATCCTCCCACCGGAATACGACGAATATCCACTGGTCCGCCGGCTGAAGGTGGCCGGCGACCTTCTGACGCCATACAAAAATTACGGAACTCTCGCTGTTTTGAAGATTTGAATTCCAACGAACAAAACTCAGACTCTATCTCTCTATCTAGCTTTCTATCTCTACTTCATACAGAGAGAACAACGAACAAAACTGTTTTGAATTTTTATAAGGAGCTGCCATTTTGGGAGAAAAAAAATGCCATCAAACTTAAATTTTTTTAACTTAATTTATTACTTTTAAGTATAATAAAAATATTAGCTCAAAATTCTATTTTCTAGCCGGCTCGCGAGCTCACGAGCCTAGCCTCAACAAGCTCAAACTCGAGCTCACATTCGAGCTCAAGCTCGGCTCGTGAGCTCAATAAGCTTAGCTCACGAACCCATAAAAGAGTTGAGCTCGAACCAGCTCGCAAGCCGGCTCGACTTACTTACACCCCTAGTGGAGACAGAGGCCACCGTGGGTGGCCAAAGAAGCACTTGAGCGGTCTAAAGTGTTCTCGCTCAAATTGGGTGAGAATGCTTTGCCTCAAAAATGAAATAAAATAGAATACACTTCATTTACATTACTTTACCGTGATTTTATTTTTCACTAACCAAAAAATAAAAAGTGAAAAAATAATGCATTTAAAAAAGTAATGCATTTATTTACTTTGCATTTCCTTTTCTTCTAACCTGACAGCCCTAAGTACATCTCTCGTTAGAGCAAGACAATGATGTGACTTACATAGGTAAAGGTATTCAATTATATGCCGCTCCAACCTTAATTCTTAAAACTCTTATCAATGAAGTTTAAGCAAGTCCTAATGGAGCTCGCTAGGATAAGGCATTGAAAAAATTAAGAAATGTGCTATATTATGTAAATATTAAAATTTATGTGTTAACTATATAAATGGAAAAAATGATGAGTGCCCTGTATGTAATTTCCCCTTTATGGAAACATGTAGTATTAATTATATTTTGATATAATTATAAAACTATAAAATTGATAAAAATTATTATTAACGAGTAACATAATAATATTAAATTAAATAAATTTACATGTTTATTTATTTATTTTTTTAATGAATAAATTTGAAGTTAATAGATAAACTCACTTGTTTTATGAATAAATTTGCATATGATGTATGAATTTTTGTTTTATGTTTTAAATAATAAAATTTATTTTGAATATTTGGATGTTCTTAAATTTGAGTTTTTCTATTTTTATCAAAATTTTGTTTCAAACATTATTTACTTTTGAAATTTTAGAAGGGTATTTTAAATAATTTAGATCACCTTCGGTTGAGATTAGCTTTCAATATGATCACCATTGTGGTGTTATCGTAACAACTTGCAAATTATTGCATTTCATAAGCATTTGGAGGCTTTTCAAGGTTTAGAGTCCCCTCTAGTTTATATAAACATTCAACATGGTCAGCATCGGGGATTAAATAATTTGTATATTTGTTATTTAAACCATGTCGATTCATTTTGCATATTAACAGAAGATTGGGTTTAATATCAATTTTATTCCTTTAGTAGTGAACTTTTTTTACTAGACCTTGAAGGCCTAATATGAACTTATAAAATCAAATACTCTGGTCGACGCTACGATCATATATTTGTTAGTAGTTCAAGTCATGTCAACTCTAGTCTATTCGAACATGATGGTTATACTTAAACTTATGTTCACTTTTGACCCACGTAGCAATCTCATATTTTAGTTTTATCATTTTAGTGCATTTTGTCAAAACATATGCGAGGTTTAAAAAAAAAAAATGCACACTTCTCGAAGTGGTGACATGCCTTTTCAAGATGGTAACACTCTTCTCAGGGTAAATGATTGCTTCCCAAGGATGCACTAGTCCAATTACTATTACATTTATAGTGGCAGTAATGTATTCTTTTAATTTTAGATGATGTATTAATCTTTTTAAGAAGAGTAGGAATATCCTTCATTTTTCCTAATTGATTCATTTCAACCCCTAATTGCTTCTCTTTAGCATCATTTTGCTTTACAATTTTGGAAGTTAATGCTATATTTTCATAGGATTTAATTGATTTTGGTGCCTTCAGAATGAAGTACTTTGCATCTTCATATATTTTTACTTTATGGATAACAAAAGGTTATATCACTTGAAACTTTGAATTCTTCTTCATCTCTCAAGTACATCATACATTGATTAGAGTTGATGGAACAACACAATATTTTTGAATACATGGTCATCCCATTAGTTCTTTGAATGAAGTATCGACATCAATCACATGAAATTTAGCTTATGTAAAAAGCATTCCAAACTTAAGAGGGAGAACAAATGATCCTATAGTTCTCTGTCATTTTTATTAAAACCATGCACCATCAATTTATCTTGTCCAAGATGTTGAACATCAAGTGAGAGTAATCTCATTGCTCTCAAGCTAATGAGATTTATTGAAGAACCATGATTAATTAAAATTTTTCTTATTAGAATATCATCACTTTCTGTTGTAATATATAGAGGGTGATTATGCTCTATCGTCCCAAGTATAAGATCATCTTTAGAGAATGTAATGAATGGTTCATTTTGTGTTTATAAAACTTCAGTTAAACATCTATAAGCAAAACATGCTTCATATTTTTCTGATCTCTAAGAGCTTGAATCAAAGTTTATTGAAAATCCTTTGACATTAGCAAAGCTTCATACTCACTAAGCCGTGCAAGAATTTTTCTTAAATGGGATAAGATATTATAATCAACTCCCTTGCTTTATGTATATTTATTTTTAGGATAATTAGGAATGATATCTTCATTAATCACTATGTCTTTTCCCTTGTCTTTATTTGATAGCCCTTTCTTCGGTGGTGATGGCAACCTTCTACCACTCCTCAATTATATTTGGACTACTTCATTTGATTTAAATTCATCAGGTATATCAATTCTTTCAGAATCTTCTTTCATTAATTAAGTGGATTGTTCAGAGTGTTCAGACTCACTATCTTCATTCATGTGCTTCATCTGATATATATATATATATGTTCTGATTTACTTTCATCAGAAAAATATAAATACACCTTTGAAATATCACATGTTTGTAGCACCATCATACATGCCTGAGTTGTCATTTCCATAAAATTTCTTTCTTTTGTTAAAGGAAATTCTTCTTCAAGCATTTTAAAAGGAGTTTGTTGATAAATATTTGAAGTTATTAAAATAACTCGACATGTTTCAACCTACAGAGATTCTTCATCATCACTTTTTTATCTCCCTTGTTTTGATTTATTTGAAGTTGAGATATAAAACCAACTAAGGTAATAGGAAGCCTTGTTGGTTGAAAATATTCTTCAAGATTATTAAAATCCTTTTGTGAAAATAGTTTTCTTTTTTCTTGGCTTCCTTTGTCGGAATGACTTATTCGATTTCCCTGGCAGTGTCTGGTTAGAACATGTTGAACTAACTTGATCAAAATGTCTCCTAAGTGATGATTTAGAAACAAATATATTTGAATTTGGCTTCATTGTTAATTCAAGTGCTGCTTCAATCGAAGACTTCTATTTTACACCAGTAACTCCTTCAAGTTGCTTTAACATATTTTTTTATCTTCTTTTAAATAGCAATATTCCATTTTTGTTCTTGCACCACTGCTTCTTTTATTTCTTCAACTGATGATATGGTGGAGGACATAATCATTCTCATTGACTCCTTTAGTTGTACAAAAATACTCTTTGATAGGGAGAATTTTCCCCTTTTATACTTTTTCTAACCAATCTTTGAAGACATAGCAATCTTCAATAGGATGGCTAATCCTTAGTGATATGTTCACTTGGTGATATGGACAATAATTAAATTCATCAGTTTTATCTGCCTCTTCATGTCTGGATTTTGGCAATTCAAGACCCGCTTTAAGTGCTTGACAAAATAATTTAGCCATGCTATCTCTTTTGAAAGAATATTCTTTTACCATTTTTGCTTTAACAGATGGAACTGCTCAATCACCTTCTCTTGTTGCTAGTTTAGGACGTTCTCCTTTAGTAGAAAAGTTTCATGGTTTATTAATTTAACCCCGAAGTATTAACTTTTGCTGAGGATTAAAATTGGCTCTTTCTTTATCTTTGTCTTCTTTATTAATTGATCGCTTTCCTTTATCAATATTATAGGAGGAACGAGCGTCACCTCTTCTTACATCTGGAGCCTTATTTCCTTTGGATATATCTATATAATTTTTAGATTTTGAAAGATTTAAGTTTTTAAATTTTGCTACCCAATCTAGCAAATATTTAAATGTGAAAATTGAAGCCATGCAAAGGTATGGTACCATATTATCATCGATGTTACACATCAATAATTGAATTGCATGCACTTCTTCTAATTGTTGTTCACATTTCATACTCATGTTTCTCCAATAAGTGATATACTTCGTTACTGATTCATCTCTTTTTTGTTTTTCTAAAATGAAATCTGCCATGGTAGTCTTTTTCACAGCACTAACAAACTTTTTTTACAAATATTGTCTCTAATTCTACAAAAATTTTGACATAATCATTAGGTAGTTCTATATACCATTCAAAGAGGTGAAAGTTAAACTACTAACAAACTAATAGAAGAGTAAAGCATCTACAAACTCTAGTGTTCCGACAAGTTGTTTTGCATTGAGTTAGGTATTGCATTGGATTTCCATTACCATTGAAAGTATTAAATTTTAGCACTGAATATCCCTTTGGGTAAGACACCTGATTATACTTAACAGGATATGGGTGCCCTTTGCTTACTAACGTTTCTGCTTGTTCAAATGCAATAACAGTCTTGATTTTCTCACTAATGAGACTCTCAACTTTATCAACTATCATTGATTCAGATGAACTAGAGAAGATTGAGCAGTGGACTGGAGAGGAACCGAATTTATTTTAGCTCTTGCTTTGGGAACATCTTGTGCTCCAAATGCTTGAGAATTAAGCTAACTTGAGGGTTGACTGGCGTACTACTAGATGCTTGTTGATTGGAAGGTTGAATTAGTACATGATTTACAATGATATCTTTTTTGCATTAGTTGTATCATCATATTCATTTATGTTATCATCTCACTCATCTTGACATTAAGCTGAGATATTTCTTTATCTTTCTTTTCATTTATTGTTGCATTTCTCTTTGCGTTCAAGCTAGAACAACATCATCAATTAACATTGGTTCTTCTTCCTCCTCTTCTTCTTCTCCTTCTCATTCACTTTCTAAGATGGGAAATAATCTTTCTTCATCTTCTCATTATTGTTGCAAGAGATCAAGAGAAATGGTAGTTGAAGTTGAAAGTGCGAGGTGCACCAAGAGGTGGGGGGGGGGGGTGGCGAATTGGAAATTTGTCGTAATAAAAATAACAATCATAACCAGAAGTTCTATTTTTTTTTGTTTTTAAATTTTAAACAAGAAAATTAATTTAATGTGGAAGCGAATTCTTAAAACACGATTGCAATAATAAGTGGTGAAATTCTATGATTTTCACCAAGCAATTCTAACGAATGTAAAAATACAAAAATATAAATAAAGTACAGTAAGGGAAAAATTAAATCATAAGATTTATAGTGGTTCGGTCACTTCACCTACATCCACTCTCCACAGATTCCTCCACTATGAGAATTCTGCTAAATAATAATTCTCCTTTTGCCCCTATAACAAGACGGAGAAGTCTTTACAAACCTTACTTTCACCTTCCTGGCGAGGCTGAGTACCAAATGCTATGTCACCCTCCCGGTGATGGCAGCAAACCTTCTCATTTTTCTCCCTCCTGGAGAAGGCAGAGTACCTTAGATGACATAGACCTTGAAGGATCTCCCCCTTAGAATGCTTCCCATAAGATCTTCTCGAACCACAGAAGGAGCAACGTGCAGCAAGTCAAGAGAAACTGTGTGATATCCCTCACACTCCTCCCTCACAAAGCCCACCTTCTTCTTCCTCTCACAAAGCCCAAAATCTTCTCAAAAAGCTCTCTCATAATAAATCACCTTCTTGTCACGTTCCTCTCTCACATACACATCTCAAAAGATAAAAGTTTTAGATATTTAAATCAGGCTACAAAAAACCCTAAATTTTTAATATAACCGTTTCTATTCGTACAGTACGATCCGTTCAAAATAGTATGATTAATTCAAAATTTTCAATTAAAAAACTTACTTAAATTAATCTAGAGGCTAGGATTTTTAATTAAAAATACATCGTACAGTATAATGCAATTCGTACAGCACGATCTGTTAACAGGTAGCCGTTGAGCCGCAGTAGTTCATACAGTACGATTTAAACTCGTACAATATGATCTACAGAGAGTTAAAAAAGAATTTTTTACTCAAAATAAAGCTCTCCCCCTATGTGTGTGCTTGGTTGCTCAGTTTGCATACACTTTGTAGCTAAACTCAAGAAAAAAATATAAAATAAATGAAAAATTACAAAGTTACAAACTTCACATTCTACCTACCCAGTCTTGAGTCTTCTTGTTGTCTTGAGTAATATGTGATCTCCCTGAAATATAAGTACTCACAGATAAGAGCATAAATAAAAATATTCAATGAATAATAATTCAATAGACATTATTTTTTATCATCAAAATCTCAGACTAGGGGTTATGGACTGCAACAATCTCCTCCTTTTTGATGATATCAAATAATATTGTTGATAATTAAATTAGCAAAGTTTTTTTTCTTAATTAAATAAAACATCATGAATAGAAATAGAAACAAAAATAGCATTTTATTGGAATTAAAAAAAAAACATAATAAATAAGACATACTAACTAAAACACACAACAAACTTCTCCCCCTTTTGACATCACTAAAAAGAGGAGTAATAAACAAAACATAGAAAAATACATGACAATGACAAATTCAAAAAGTGGGATCCTAATCAGGTGGTGGTGGAGGTGGTTGAAAGTAGCGGTGGATGGACTCGAACTGCCGATCAATCATAGAGAATCTTTCCCTAAACCAACGCATGTCCTCCACGTGTTGTTGATAATATTCTTGAATGTGCGCATCAAGGTGGGTTTGGAGTTGATCGAATCGTTCGATTAGGTCATTGTGAAGATAGGCTGGTGCAGGTCCTCGGGGTGGTGCATGTCATCTTGGTGGAATAGGAGCTCCTGCTGGAGCAGACTCTCCTTCTTCTTTATAAAAATCTGGCTCTTCTTGCTCTTTCCCCTGATGAAATAGAATACGGAAGGAGGCATCCATATATAAAATGGGTAGATTATCAGGTTCGCTAGGATAGGTTAATTGGTATTTGTTTTGAAGAATGTAATCTATGAGGTGGCCAACGGCTAGGTTGAGTTTTCTATGGTTGGTAGGGAGGTGAACTAAGGTCATGTTCCATATATAATTAATAATCAAATTGGCCTCATCAAATTTGGTATTTAACATAATAAGGTAGGTAACAACGGAAGATTAGGGTCATGCAGATTTTATCGTCAGCTTTGGGTATGATTGAAGTTCGAAGAACATGTTGAATAATTTTGGCATTTTGGGTTAGTGTTTGGACAAATGGGAGGTTTTGGTGAAAAGTAGCATTTCTAAGGACTAGATTAACCGCACTCCAATCAAAATCATTTGTAAGGAACGAGTGGGATCTAGGGCCTTCACTAGAAAGACCGATGTACTAGGCGAGGTCTGTCTTAGTGATTTCGACATTTTGTCGGCAGACAAAGGAGGTGAGGGTAAGGTTTTTAACATTCATAGTGAGGTTGGTTAGGAATTCAAAGAGAAGTTGAGAATTGTAAGGAAAGGCTAGGGTAAGGAGAATTATCAATGTAGTAGAACTTGAATAAGCTCATCACCTCAAAATTTAAGGCAGCTTGATTCAACATTTGAGATGAGGTAATTTTGCACGCCTTGAATTTGTGGTAGGCTTTCTCATCTTTAACGGAAAAGAAACGGTCGTTGTGACGGCGAGAGGAAGATGAGCTTCCAAGGATAAGTCGACCACGCTTGCTGGAGCTTGCCATTGAGTGTGAATAGGTAAGAGTGAGTGAGGTGGCTAAGGAATGAGTGAAATGATCATAGGTGCCCTTGAATTTATAGAGTTTTTATGGATATCATACAATACGATCAAGGATTGTATAGTACGATTTGCAATAATATTGTATAGACAAACAGTTAGGAAAAAGGTGGTTAAATCGTACTGTACGGTCATTATCGTCCAGTACGATCTGAAGGAATTGCGATCGTTCCGAGGGTCATCGGTACGACCTTTGATGGAAAGAGTCGTACAGTACGAATGAGTGTTCATACAGTACGAACCACAATTATATCATATCGACTGACATTAAGTCATCCTCATTCGTTTGCGGATGTGGATTGTATAGTACGAAGAAGAGGTATCATATAGTACGAAGTGCATTATTATATCATACCAAATGATTTGAATGCCCATCCACGTGTATCTTACAATACAATATGCAGAGAGGAAATTGAAGCTGGGCCATTGGTTTGATAGAGGGTTGTGATTTGTGTAGGCTTCATGGATCGTATAGTATGAAGGTGGGTCGTACATTACGATGGGAAATTTTTTTGTTAATTTTGGGAGTTTAGTGTTGTGAGTGTGTGATGATTAGAAAACACCTTAGACTATATATATATATATATATATATATATATATATATTGGTTTTTTTTTAAGATTATGCATGAGTGTCTATGACACCAAATCTTTTCCTCAAAGTGCTAAAAGTGTCGTATGCTAGTGGTTTCGTGAAAATACATACTAATTGATCTCCTATAGCTATGTGTTGTAATTCTATGTCTTCTTTAGCTACATGATTTCTTATGAAGTGATGTCTAATGTCTATGTATTTTGTTCTAGAGTGTTGAATTAGATTTTTGAAAATACAGATTGCACACGTGTTGTCGCAGATGATTAGGATGGTTCCTTTGTGTAATCCAAGATCAAGAAGTTATTATTCAACCATAGTATTTGTGCAACACAACTTCTTACTGCAATATATTCTGCCTCAGCCGTGGAGAGGGCTACCAAGTTTTGCTTTCTACTAGACCAAGAAACTAAAGATTATCTTATGAAGTGGCAGGTACCAGAGGTGTTTTTCCTATCTACCCTACATCAAGCAAAATTAGAATATGAGTACCCTAAGATTTCAAAAGAAGTGATGTGCCTATGATACCAAATTCCTAAGTTCGGGGTGCCTAGTAGATATCTAAGAATTCTCTTGACCGCGGTAAAGTGAGACTCTTTAGGATCAGCTTGAAAATGGGCACAGAGGCACACGCTAAATATTATGACCAGTTTACTGCATTTAGGTAGAGGAGAGATCCGATTATTCCTATATGTTTTTTTGGTTTACTTATTTTCCATTCGGGTATTTGTCTAGTTGGATCCTAGAGCTCATTGGAGTGTTCATGGGCTTAGCACTATCCATTTCATATTTCTTCAGAATATCCTTGATATATTTCATTATGCTAATGTTGACCTTGTTTTTTCTCCAAACCCTGGGTCCAAGGGGTTGACCCAACTAAACCCAAGTGCTTTCTTTTGATTTCAAATCAAATCAAGACCTTATCAAAATGAATTTCCACTTCCATTGGACTCAGTATATTAGACCCAACATATTGGGCCCATACCCTTGCCCCGGGTCAATCTGGTTGACCAGGTCAACCCAAGTTGACCCATTTGGCCCTTTTGAGTCCAAAGCAAATCCAAATAAATTTAAACCCTATCTTTGGGGCAACCGCCTTTCTTCTATGACCTGATTAACCTAAGTTGACCAAGTCAAGCTTTGACTTGGTCAACTTAGGTCTCATTTGGTAAATTTAACCTTTTTAGGTCAAATTAAACCCTTTAAGCCATTTAAATATTTCCAAAGGCTCTTAGACTGAAACCACATCCAATTATCCTTCTTTTCCCTCATAATAAGCTCTAAACTTGATACAAGCCATCGATCATAGAGTTAGAGCTACAAATAGGAGAGATTAAGGTTTATTCCAGGACTGTTTGACAATTGCTCCCTCCCTAGACCTCATCAAGCCCTGAGATTTGGTGGGAGAGCTCCCACGACCTTCCCATACTTTTTTCCAACCCAAAGTCTGTCGATCAAAGCTCGTCGGCGGCGATCGTCTGGCAACCCGATGCTTGAAAGCTTCCTAAGCGAATTTCGTTCAATCCAAGACAAATTAGAGCTCGACTTCAACTAGGAAAACACTCGTGGACAACCTACAAGCTCCACCGTTCATAGAAATTGAAGATCCAACGATTAGATCCCACAAAATCCATAGACCTAGGACACTACACCTAAATCTAAATAACCTTTACAAAAGTGCATTTTAGACCGTGATTTAAGTTCCCCACGAATGCTCTTCATGTGCTTTATGTATGTTTAAAATTTTATCGCATTTTGTTAAGCCGTTTAAGAGAACGAATAAAAAAATGCGTAAGGGTTTCAGATCACGCCTCTGTTCATTAGGGGAAGATCGTGACCGTCGATCTAATGATTAATGATCACGATCTCACCATTCCATAGTTTTGATAGACCGTGGAGCACAATCCTGTGGATCCGTCGTTCGTCCAGCTAGATCACGACTGTCCCTCTCGTACCACGGAGGATCAGACGGTCCAAATTTGGGATCCGATGTGGTTTAAGAGACAACAATGATTTCTGCGCCATGGCAATCATTGCCAATGATTACCTAGTAGCACTGCGCCTTGCGTCCCGCCGCCGCTAACTGTCGTTATTTTTTATTTAAATTAGTCTAAATAATATTTTAATTATTTTTAATACAAATTTCACTCAAATAATTGTTATAAATTAATTATTAATCAGGAAAATACATATAATATGTCAAATCGCTCGTATTTTTATCCTCTTCCCTTTAAAATTAAAAATTATTTTAAACTAATATATATATATATATATTTATAATATTATTATAAAAATAGTGATATGACCTTTTTTATTTTAATAATAATAATAATTATTATTATTATTATTATTATTATTTTAAATTAAAATTTTTTTATTATCATTATTTTAAGCATAATTAGTTTAATAATTATTTTTTTGATTAGTTAGTTACTGTTATTATTATTATTATTTATTAATATTATTATTTTTATGATTATACTATTATCATTATTCCTTTAATTCATTATTTTAATAATAATATTATTATTATAATTATTATTTTTATTGCTACTTACAAAATATGGGTATTTATATTTAAAATAAAAAAAAACTTCATTTTATTATTACTATTATTATTATTATTATTATTATTTAATTATATTATTTTATTTAGTTTATAATTGTCTAATTAATTAAATACTTATATTTAACTAATAATTAATTAGATTCAAGCAATATATATATATATATATATATATATATATATATATATATATATATATATATATATATATATATATATATATAATTATATAATAATTATTTTAAAATTACTTAATGAATTTCAGAAGCTTTACCATTTATTTAAGTTGGATTTGATAATTATTTTTAATTACTTATTATTTTAAATTTTTTAAAAATAGCCTTTAATTGTATTAAATATAAAAAATTCACCATAATTTCATTTTAAATCAGATTTTGGCGTATAATACCTCTAAATTTTCAGATAAATATGTATTTTAATTTAAAATTTATTTTTATATATCAAAACTTATTTTTATATAATTATTTAATTTATATTTTATTACTTAGTTATTTAAGTATTATTTAAATAATTACTATGTTAATTATTTTCAATTTTTTTTCAAATCCCTTTTAGTCCTCTCTTGGGTGGCCAATCGATCTCCCTTAAATATAAGCATGAAATTATTTTTAATTATAATATTTTGAACTTATATATTTATTTAATAATATATATGTTTTTTAAATATTGTTTAAAATTACATATATTATTAAATCCCTAATTTTAGGAGATCCATTTAAAGGAATTTTGGACATAGACTATACATATGGAAAACATTCATGGGGGATGTGGATTAGTGGATGATTGATCCCTAATCATTCACTAATTACACCGTTAAGCATGCTTACTTTTCTTTTTACCATATTTTGCTTGTGTAGGATGCACAAATACCTAGTTTAGACCCTCCTAGATCCTAAGAATTGGTGTATTGATTTATTTATGTACTCCATGCATGTTTCCCTAAGGATTAGTCTCAAACTTTAATTTTAAACCCATTTAACGTAGTGACACCCTTAGGACCCATCTAGTGAACTTAAAAAAATTCTAGAATAGATCATTGAATGACATGAAACTTTAAACACTTAGACTTAATGACATATTAAACCTCACAAAATTTTCTAGAAATTTTAAGGACCCTTTAGACCATTTAATTAACAAACCTTAATATACCCGATATAGGACATATCCAAAGCCACACAAGCCTACTACACACATATAGAAGTGTTAGGGCACCACTTCTAGCTCTAGGATTAGGGCCTGTGTTTACTTCTTTTCTTGCTTCTGTGATGATCTTGCTTGTGGCACGTGTGTTGATTGCTTTAATTTATTCTGATATGCTGATGTGATGCCTATTTCATTATTATGCTTTCTATAATTTGCTTATGATTATTTGTATGATAGAATGCCCATGGGCTAGGGCCACTTTTATACTAATCCAATCTTATGCATGTGGCCACGCTCATGTAGAAAGGGGGCCGTAATCATTAAAGCTTTAAATACTAATGATGTTTTTTGCATATGCTCTAGAGACTGCTTAGCACCCTTAAAATTAAAAGAGCGTGGCCAAGTGTGTTTCCTTTTCTACTCAATATAAACTGCTTGTGATGTAAAATATAAACTGCCTGGGATAATTTTTATTAGGATAAATTTGCAGGAGTCCGGGTCTAGATTTTCTATTTTCAAATATAATTTGATGTAATAATTATTGAGTTGTGAAAGTCTAAAAGTTTGGCATTTCAAATATAAGGTACCCAAAGAGAATAAGAAAGTCCCCTCCTCGGGAAATTTCTTAGTCATTTGGGTACCCTTCTTGAGGACGAACCAGACAGAGCCCGAAGGAGACGATTTAAAGGAAGATAATCCGGATAAGGATGATCCACTTGAAGACGGAGACTTGAAGATAAAATGCCTAGTTTTTAAGACTTGCATAATTTTTTAGGATTAGAATCCAGGTTGTTGTCTGTGGGGCCTGACCACCATTACTTTTCTTCAGACCCAGGGTTGTACTTATACGGCACTTATCATGGACTTTCTTTTCTTACTATTTCTCTGGATTTATATTAATGTGTTTATTTTCTATATGTATTAGAACTTACCTATTTTTTCTAGGTTTATTTCTTGCATGTGTATGGTCTGTTTTCATTAGGCACTCTAAGGACTAAAAAATGTTTTTACTCATAACCAAATTCTAAAATTTTAAGAGTTAAATAACATAGAAACTGAACGTCCTAGAAAATTGCTGGAATTATCCGGGGTCACATGCATATTATTTAATCTCTCCTTCTCCTTCTAATAAGACACCTCCTCTCCTGCGAGTAGAGTCCAGATAATCTGACCTATGAGAATGAAGTGCCAGACCTGAGGAGGCCCAGTCTTTTCTAAAAATTATTTTTATATAAGCTTATTTTTAAAATGTCAAGTATACATGATTTAACCATTTTAACTAGCATGCATTGCATTAGAAACCAATTAAAATAAAAAATAAAAATTTAACTGCATTAGTTCTAGGAGTATTCACCCTATATAAGTCCAGTACCAATTAGGAATCTCTCTAGATATCGGCCCTACTTCCAAAAAATTCAACCGACCTACCTTTCTTTCATAAAGATTGGACAACATCGATTTTAAGTGCTTAAGTGGTTAGCTGGCTTTTCTTTTCAGGTAGGATATAAGCCCATATTGCATTATCTAGGACACGGGTGTTGGTGTTAGGTATAACACTAAATCCACCTTAGATCTAGAATTCGAGGCTACTACATTGGGAATCTTGTAGTATGCCTAAATAGTGGGTAAGTTCCTTCTCTTCAGGGACTATAAATCCTACTTCTCCGTGTCACATAGATGGCGTCACTTCTATCCTTTCTCTCTGCGTGCTATGAGTGTATGATTTCCTTTCCCTCCTCAAATGTCTTAGTCCCTTCGGATGCTAAGATGAACTATGCATGTTGACTAAGCCTACTTGAGTCCTTTCTTTCCTTTTGAGTAGGATTTCCTAGTCTTTCCTTTCATGCCAATATCCCTTTATCTGGGAAGAATAATATCAGATTCTTAATCCAGAGTTTTCTCAGGCTTTAGGATCGAGATTTAATTAAACGCAGGGGCTTGCGCCCATGGGAAGTGAAAATCCATCATCAAATAAACTCCACTTGAGCTAATGCATCGGGTGAAGGAAACTCATTATTTTGATCTGGTCATGTATATTACTACCCATTGGGGTGCGCTGGCAAGAGTCGCTACCCTCAATGGTTAGTCGTATGTATGATCTAATCTACCCTTCCATTGGTCAGTTTGTAAGGAGCGCGGAGGCCTACGATTGTCTCTATCCCTCGGGGTGGTGCAGTTGTACACCCTCTGCACTCTGCAGCTGGCGGTATCTTTTTGGAGGTCCACAGCTAAGAAATGTTTCATTTTCCATTTATTATACACTAAAGCTAAGAAAATAATTAAGCTCTCCCATCATACTCATTTCAAACATATTACTAATTATTTTTTAGAATTCATCACATAATATTTTATCTAAAGATCCAAATAAAATGTTACATAAATCTAAACAATGAGAATTTTATCTTTTATCTTTTATGAAAAGAGAATGGTGTCCACACTCCCCTTAACAAAACCTCTATCTAGTAAGAATGAGCCAAGTCTTTCGTACCAGGCTCTAGGTACTTGCTTTAATCCATACAATATCTTTTTTAATTTAAATACATGGTTCGAAAATTATGAACTTTCAAATCTGGGGGGTTGCTCAACATAAACATCCTCTTTGATTACTCAGTTCAGAAAAGCACTCTTTACGTCCATTTGATATAGTTTAAAACTTTTGAAGCAAGCAAAGGCTAAGAGCACCCTTATGGCTTCTAGTCTAGCTACCTCAATAAAGGTTTCTTTAAAGTCTATCACTTTGATTTGGTTATACCCCTTAACTACTAGTCTGACCTTATTTCTTACTATAGTTCCCGAGTCATTCACCTTATTTTTAAAGACCCATTTTGTTCCAATTACACTCTACTCTTTAAGTCTCTTGACTAGTTCCCAAACATCATTCATGGTGAATTGGTTCAATTCCTCTTGCATTGTTAGGATCCAAAATTCATCTCCTAAAGTTTGATCTATACTTGTGGGTTCTATCATAGAGATGAATGCAGAATGACTAACCTCTTCCTAAGTCCATTCCTAGTTCTCACACCTTCCAACAAGTCTCTTAAAATTAATTCATCAGAATGACTAGAAGAATATCTCCATTATCTATGTAAGTCTTGCTGAGGTTCTACCCTTTCTCCCATGGTCATAGTTTCTACTCCCTGAATTACATCTACTTCATCTTTTTCAATTTTAGATTCAGAGGGCTTATTTGATTCATCAAATACTACATGGGTTGACTCTTCTACTACTAGGGTTCTCTTATTGAAGATTTTATAGGACTTACCTACAGATGAATAACCTAAGAAGACACCCTCATCAGACTTGGGATCAAATTTTCCTAAGGGAAGTTTGCCATTAATTAAGAGATAGAACTTGCAAACAAAGACATGTAAGTATGAAAGATTCAGTGTCTGACCCTTAAGGAGTTCATAAGAAGTTTCAATCAACTTCAACCTGATGTTCACCCTATTTAAGACATAACATGCCGTGTTTATCGCTTTTCTCAAAAAAATATCTAGGAATAGTGTACTCAGCTAATATTTCCCTAGCAGCTTCTACCAAGGTTCTATTCTTTCTTTCTACTATTTTATTTTGTTAAGGAGTTCTAGGGATAAAGAAATTATATTATATTCCTATCTCTTGATAGAAGGATTCAAACTTTTCATTTTGAAACTCTCCACCATGATCACTATGGATTGTTGAGATATCGCATCCTAATTTTTGTTGAATTTAAGTGGAGAAAGTCTTAAATTCCTCAAACGACTCATTCTTATGTGCTAAAAATTGTACCCAAGTGAATATAGTGAAGTCATCTATAATTACAAATCCATAATTCTTTTCACCTAGGCTAGCTGTGCTAACGAGTTCAAATAGGTCCATGTGAAGTATATCTAGTGGCCTAGACATATCACATCCTTGATTGAATGAAAATATGATTTTATTTATTTTTCTAATTGGCAAGCATCTCATAGATGTTCCTTAGTGAAGTCTAACTTAGGTACGCTTCTAACTAGGTTTTTTTTGGGTGATATTTCTAAGTGTTTTCATACTAGCATGGCATAGTCTCATATGCCATAGCCACGAGTCATATGTTATTATTTTTAAATACAGTAAATTTGAATTTTCAATACAATCAAGATCTAACATGTAAATATTGTTTATTCATTTTCCTTCTAATACAAATTTTTCATTTAAACTAATCAAACATTTGTTAGAAAAAAATTTTATGTTAAAAATCTTTATCACACAGTTGACTAATGCTTAATAAATTATGCTTCAAACCATCAACTAATTAAATATTCTCAATTAAAAAATTCTTAGCATTTTCAGCCATACTTAAGCCCACCACTTTCCTGATGATGTTGTCTCCTAATGTTACTTTGCATCTAGTCCTGGTCTCCAAAATTATGAACTTCTTCATGTCTCCAATCATATGTCTTGAGCAACCACTATCCAGGTACAACATACTCTCACTAGGTCTTTTGTGAGAGCACCCATATAAAGTCATTCAAGGGTTAGATTTGGGAACCCAAGTGAGTTTGGGTTCCTCCTTATGCTTGCATGAATGAGATGTATGCATTCTATGTTGTGATGAATGCAATTTAGGTCTTTACACTAGGTGTGTCCTGTGGTGAATCGTGCAAGTGTGGGCTATGTGACCTAGCATACCAAAAGAAAAGAGCCTAACACCAGGAAATGGGTTCACTAACTAACCTATGTGGGTGGTGATGTCTCTTCCTAGGTTTGAATGATTCATGCTATTGTGATGGATTGCAAAACTCTTCAAGTGAAGGTGGTTTTTTATTTTCATTCAAAGACTTTATCTTAACTTGTAAAAATTGGTTTGCATGTTTAAGATTTGTATTTTCAAATTTCAAATGATGTTTATTGCTATATATCTCCCATGCAAGTTTATCTAATTTCTTATACTTTATTTCTAATTCAATATGCGATGTTTTCAAGGATTCGTGTACATAAGATAATTCAATATGCTTCTTATTTAATGCATCAAACTAATCAAGCAGGGACATGCCTTCTCTATCTAAATCAGAATATTATTTAACTAAGTTAGCATGCTATATTTGTAAAGTACTAAATTCAATGTATAGACTAGTATGGATTTTCTTTAACCTTTTATATGAGTCATGGATTTTCTCAGAAATAACCAACAAATCTTCATATGAAAGTTGACATATCTCATCTTGATCCGATTGATCAAGATTATCGTTAGCCATTAGACACAAATTTATTTCCTCCTCCTCTGCTTCTTCCTCTGATGATTCTGAGGCAGAGTCAGCCCAAAATGCCTCCCTTTCTTATATTTCTCCTTCTCCTCACCTTTTTCCTTAGCTGGCTAGTTCTTTATATTGGGACAATCAGCTCGGAGGTGACCTGGTTTCCTGCACTCAAAATAAATCATGTCAAATGAAACTTTAGTAGGTCTTGAGTTTTTACCTTTGTTCCCATTTTTCTGATGACGCCTCTATTTTTTTTTCATAAAATTTTTGAACTATCAGGTCATCAAGGCTATATTGTCATCTTCATCCGCTCCAGAACTTTCACAATCTGAGTTTTTTGCTTTCAAAACCACTGTTCGCTCCTTTTTTTATCCTACATCATTTTTTCTTTAACTCACTCCTTGCTCGTAAGCAATGAGTGATCCAAGCAAATTATCAATTGAATAAATATTTAAATCTATCGATTCAATAATTAAAGTAATTTTAGCATCATAGGAACTCTATAAGTATCTGAAAATCTTATTAACTTTCTCAGAATTAGAAATTTTTCTACCTAGAGCTTGTAAGGATGTCACTATTTAGGTGAACCTAGTGTACATGTCACATATGGTTTCTTTAGATTTCATTCGAAAGAATTCATAATCATGCAATAAAATGTTTAACCTAGATTGTTTAACCTCATTAGTTCTTTCATACGTAATACATAGTCTATTTCAGATCTCCTTACCAGTAGCACATGTAGATACTCTCATGTAGTCCTCAAATTTCAATACAAAAGAAACACTTTAAACACTTTGCATTTAATTGCGCTAGATCCCTATCCTCATTTCTCCATTCATTAAAAGGTACTTGAGTTTTCATGTCATTCACAAGTTTAAATGATGCAGCATATCCTTCTTGAACCAACATCCACATATGATAGTCTATAGACTATAAAAAAGTAGTCATTCTAATTTTCCAGAAATCAAATGGAATATTGTCAAACAGAGGTAGACTAGTTATGGAATAACTCTCCACAATGTTATGATTACCAAAATGAGCCATGATCAGTTTTTCAAGGTTTTTTAAAATGTTATTTTTGAAATCCTGCTCTGATACCAATTGAAAGTACGAGCTACACCAAGGGGGGGGGGGGAATTGGAAATTTGTCTCAATAAAAATAGCAATCCTAAATAGGAATTCTAATTTTTTGTGTTTTTAAATTTTAAACAAGAAAATTAAATTGATGTAGAAGCGAACTCTTAAAATATGATTGCAATAATAAGTGGTGAAATTTTTTCACTTGATCAACAAAGAATTAGACTATGATTTTCACCAAGTAATTCTAATGAATGTAAAAATGCAAAAACGTAAATAAAGTGTAGTAAGGGAAAAATTATACCAAAAGATTTATAGTGGTTCGATCACTTGACATACGACCACTCCCTGGAGTCCAGTCCGGGAATTTCACTACTAAACAATAATTCTCCTTTTCCCCCCACATCAAGGTAGAAAAGCCTTTACAAACCTCACTTTCACCTTCCCGGCGAGGCTGAGTACAAAATGCTATATCACCCTCCTGGTGACGGTAGCGAACCTTCTCATTTTGCTCTCACCTAGAAAAGGTAGAGTACCTCAGAGGGCACGAACCTTGAAGGATCTCCCCCTTAAAAAGCTTCCCATAAGATTTTCTCAAGCTATAGGAGGAGCAACGTGCACCAAGCCAGGAACAACCGTGCAATCTCCCTCATACTCCTTCTCTCTCACAAAGGCCACCTTCTTCTTCCTCTCACAAACCCTAAAATCTTCTCAAAAAGCTCTCTCTCAAGAAATCACCTTCTAGTTATATTCCTCTCTCACACACACATCTCAAAAGACAGAAGCTTTAGATATTTAAATCAGGCTCCAAGAAATCCTAAATTTTCAATATAACCATTTCTATTCGTACAGTACGATCCAAGATCGTACATTACAATCAATTCAATACAACCTTCATCCTGGTATAAAGGAGTATGAACAAGCAATTTTTTCTGAACAGGTTTATACATTACGATACCACATCGTCCAGTATGATATGTAATTTTCTTTCTGTTCGTACAGGACGAACGTTGTGATGACCAAAAATCATCTCTATTCATCGTCTGGTACGATCCACTTCATATATTGCGATATGTTAAAAGCTTAAGGTCGTCCAGTATGATGTTTACATTTAGTACAATTAGTTCAAAAATCAACGGATCATCCAATACGATGTTTGGGACGATCAAAAATAGCCTCGGTTGATCGTACATTACAAACCATGTCATACAGTATGATAACCAATCAGAAATTAATCATTGATTTACTGACTAGTCACGGGGCTTAATTTATGTAAGTATTTAAATTATCGTACAATATGATTTGATCGTACAATATAATTAGTTCAAAATTTATGGTTTAAAAACTTACTTAAATTAATCTGGCAGCTAAAGTTTTTAATTAAAAATACATCGTACAATACGATACGATTCATACAGTATGATCTATTTATATGTAGTCATTGAGCTGCAGTAGTTCATACATTATGATTTAAACTCGTACAGATTGATCTACAGAGAGTTAAATAAGAATTTTTTACTCAAAATGAATCTCTCCCCCTTTGTGTGTGCTTGGTTGCTCAATTTGCATACACTTTATAGTTAGACTCAAAAAAAGAAAAAAATAAAATAAATGAAAAATTATAAAGTTACAAACTTCACATCCTAATCTACACAGTCTTGAGTGTTCTTGTTGTCTTGAGTAATATATGATCTCCCTGAAATATTAGTACTCACAGACAAGAGCATAATTAAAAAATATTCAATGAATAATAATTCAATCGATATTATTTATCATCATCAAAATCTCAGACTAGGGGTCATGGACTGCAACATAAGTTCCTTGTTGTTGATAGCCTTATGAACTTGTCCACTAGTAAACCCTATCATACAAATAACTTCAATACACATTGTTTCTTCTTCTTCATTATCTTCTTTCACATAAATTTCTGAATGACACCTCTAATGAACTTCAGGCTCTACATGGGGGCATCAACAAACTCTCAACTATAGGATCAAAATTAAGCACCTTCTCCTCTTCAGAAGTTATGGCTGGATGATGATGGTATCCTTTAGAGGATTCTCCAAAGTATCGACTACCATGAGTATCATCAATAAAAATTTGCATTGGAATCCATTCTGTTTGGATTTTTTTATTAGTGGATCTTTGAAAATATACTCCAGATGTCACGCTTTTGGACTTTTCTTCATGAGGCTTTGACCTCCATATTTATTTTCCTTTCTGTTGGGCTCTTTTAGCGGTAGATTCTTGGAGTCATGGTCAAAGTGTCATGCCCTAATGTGCTTTCCATGGAGCATGTTTCCTTTGTTATCTCCTTTCTTCCATTATGAGAGATGGTAACCTCTCCCTCGGAGGGGTCCTTTGAGCTTCGATGACAAGAAATCTTTGAAACTTCTTCTTCATTAGGACCTTATCCTTATCAGTCTTTAGAACTCAATATTTTCAGGCGAACTGGCGTTTTGGCTCTCTTATCTTTTGAATGGTCGGGGTTTCAGATCGACACTCCTAGAAGGATTATTTTAGCTCACTGGTGGAGCTATTTCTTTTTACCTACTTCAAGTTAGCGAATTTGTTTTGAGTGGGGATATCAGTCTCTGGTTCTTGGGCTAGTAAATTGGAATGATAAATAGGAACTGGTAATTACTGAGCTTGTAGCTCTATGTTTTTCCTCCTCCTCTATCAATTATTAAGCTTTCCTCCAAATGAGGAAACTTTAGTATCATATTTCCTAGATATTACCAGCTCTTTGGGTAGTGCTGCGGTGTTTGCATTCACCACATAAACTTCCCTTCCATCATTGGGGTGTTGTTGTAACCATTTTTAAATAGTTGCATTTGGAGGCATTTGAAGGTATAGAGCCTCCTTTTGTTGATATAAACATTTAACATATCTAGCATCAGGGATTAAATATTTTGTATTTTTGTTATTTAAACCATATTAATTCTATTTACATATTAACATAATATTATGTTTAGTATCGATTTTATGCTTTTAGTAGTGAACTTTTTTTACTAGACCTTAAAGGCCTAAAATGAACTTATAAAATCAAATACTCATGTGGATGCTATGATCGTATATTTATTAGTAGTTCAAGTCATGTCAACTCTAATCCATTCGAACAAGATGATTATACTTGAACTTAGGTTCACTTTTGACATGCATTGTAATATCATATTTTATTTTTATCCATGTAGTGCATTTTGTCAGAGTATATGCATGGTTTTTTTAAAAGAAAATTAATATACAAGTTTCTCGAAGTGGTGACTCGCTTCTCAAGCTGGTATCACTCTTCTTAGGGAACTGAATTCAATTCCAAGACTGCTGCATGCATCCTAGAGGCATTGACACCATGCTCGATGCATCATATTTAAATGTAGAACATTTTATTTTAATGTAGGAAGGGGGTATTAAACGCCTTCTTTCCACTTGTAATAGTGGTGCAAATCCAGTGGTGTTTGAATTTCTCAAACTTCTTGGGGTGTTTGCACATTTCTAAATGATAATACATTTCTTGAGGTTGGTACATGCCTTTTTTTTTTTTTTTTTTAAATTGGCAACAACACGCTTCTCGAGATAAGGGACCTTTTAGAAGTTGAAAGCATTTCTTAAAATGTTAGCATGCCTTTCAAATTGCTAATAAATTTCTTAAAGTCTAATCATAGTTATTAAGATAACTATGCACATGTCGAATTATTAATTTACTTATAGTGGCAATAATGTATTCTTAGATTCGACAATACATCAAATTGTATGCTTTCCTTGTCATCCATCAACTCTCACTCTCATGCACCAAGTTATTTCATAATATTCATACAATATGTTCTATAAAATATTGAAATAGGTCTCTTTACATATCTATAGAGTATGCCAACTAAGTAGCCCATGGTTTTGTTTCTTTTTTCAAATCCCCATTTTATATGTGGTTCCTTGGAACTGATGTTATGAGAACAAATAGATGGGTCTTCTAAAGGCAATGACATGCATTGTCCTAAAACCATTTGAATCATAACATTAATTAATTCAATTAAGATTTTTTTTTTTTAATTTAATCAACTTTAGGAACATTTTTTTTTATCTTACATTTCCATCAACTATATGTAACAAGTTCCATCCTTGACCATGACAATATCTTGACTATGAAATTCATTAAGATAACTTAGCAGATTGAACCCCTCATTCTCAACTAAATTAGTGATTTCATAAGATGATTGATTTGATATGTTTGGACTAAAAGAGGATTTCAAAATAGAGGATGAAAATTTTCTTTGCCCATAAAAAAAACTTGGCTGGTAACGAATTAAGCCCATTCTATATAAGTTTCACATTATAACTATTAAATTTATATGGCAACAGATGACTAAGAAGACGCAACAATTCCATGTCTTATAAATATTTTATCCATAATCCATATATTTATTTAATGCAATTCAATTTATGTAGTTAAATTTTAATTTTTAAAAATTAAATTAAGTTTTCAGATTTCAAATTTCCTTTATATTATTCTATTCAAATATGTTCATTCAAAATTTTGGCAATATCTCGGCGTCTCCCCCACATAGGGAGAATCTACAGGGATTCAAGGCCTACCCACCACATCAAGAAAGGTGTGCATGGTCGATGTCGGGTGATACCACGGTCATGGTTTTCAATCCCACCATGCTAAGAAAGACATGCATGAATCTTTGTGATACATGCATGGAAGCTCATAATTATCTCCGTCGTGCTAAGAAAGCGCCCATAGGGTTTACTCAATTCATCGTATGCGTCGCTCCAAGCTCTCTCCCACCATGCTACAAAAAGCGTGCATAGGTGGTTCGCTCATTGCGACGCAAGCGTTGAAAATGAGATTTGAGTTTTAGAGTTTAACAAGTGTTATACCTTGACGAACGAGGCGGCGACGATGATGATGACAAGATTTGTGGCAAGGCTAAAGATTTTTATTACTTTTATTTTTTTGATATTTTTTATATTTGTTTTTCTGATTTTTTATATATTTAGATATATGTAAAAGAAAAAATATTGGAAAATAGAGATTTTTGGATAGTGAAGATGGCAAGTTATTTTATAGTTTGTAGGCTGAGTGTGAGTTAAGGTTAGAAAGTAGGGGTTGTTTGGGTAGAAATGAGTTATGGGTTGAGAACAAGTTGCTTTTGTGCTTTAAAAGCAGTTGGAATTAAGGTTGCTAGATTAAGAGGTCATGATATTGGCTGATTTGCAAGAGAAATGGGGTAGCAGGCTGATGGGAAGGAGTCGATTGACGAGGTAGGTGGTTAGATGGGGTCGTTTGGTGACTAAGGAAGGTTAGAGAGCAACAGATCGTGCGGCAAGGGAAGGAAGGAGGTTGGATGGGCTCGCCGGCGGCGAAGATGGATAAGGCAAAGGCCGGGGAGGGTTGCAACTTGGGTAGAGTTAACAAACATATGAGAAGAGATGACGTGGTGTTGAGCTGGCTACGCAACTGCCAAAGAAAAGGAGAGAGTAAGAGAGGGAAGTAGATAGAGGAAAGCTTGTAGAGAGCAGAAAGATGGGAGCCGAGAAGTGAGAGATTTTGGCTTGAGATTGTCTTACGAATTAGGAGAGTTGAGGGAGTGGCATGATAGTTCTGAATGAGGGAGAATTATTACGTTCGGTGATCAGACTGTCTGGACACCAATCCAGACGCCCCACGTCACCCGGATACATTGGGCCTTGGGTGTATCTGGGTGATGTGGCGCGTATGGATTGATGTCCGGACGAATCCGGACACTAGACGTAATAATTTTCCCTTAATGAGAGTGTGAGATAGGGATTATGATTTTTATTATATTATATTATATTTGTTAACAAGATAAGGTAGTGGATAAAAGCGAGTGAAGATTTAGAGGAATACAAATGGCATGATTTGAAACATATTAGCATAGAAAAGAGACATATATAATAATGAAAGTTTACTTAATATCTTTATTTTAACTAATACTTATATAAATATATTAATTATTAATTATTAGTTAAATCCGTTAAGTTTAATATTGATGATATGATTTATACATTTAGACATGGAATTTAAACACAATAATAATTATTAATATATACATTTTAGCTTATATTTTAAATATTAATTATTAATTAAATATATTATTATAATATGTACATATTAACTAATATTTTAACTCTTAATTATTAGTTAAATATAGGAATTTATATTTACAAAATTTACTTAATACATACCTTATTTTATACATTTATAACATCAACTTTTTTTAATGCATATTCGCCACTCATTAATTTGTTTTTGGTGTTTCAATTTACATGTCATCATCTCCTCAAAAGCCGTCTAATTTTACGTTTTCAATTTATGTGTTGTCGCCTCACAACTCATGCCAAATTTTACATTTTTGCAAACCAAATTTTGTATTTTTACTAGCACAAATATTCAAACACTATTGCAGTCATTTCCTTGTAGTTTTAATTTTATGAACGCTTTGACGAAGATCATTTCATAAATGGATAACATTTTTACAAAGTCGAGCAAAATTTTGCTTGTAGTTCGTCAAGTTTGATCACCGTCACTCGATTACGAGGGGTCCCTCTTTATATAAATGAGGCATTCAAAACACATAAACGTAGCTTGTTTAACAATTGGGTGTCATTTGAGTAATTTTGCTGCTATTGTGCCCACTAACAACTCCTTGATCGAGTCGCATATGAACAATTCCTCTATGGCAATTTCAAAGTATTGAATGCATCAATGTGATCCATTTTGTAATTTTATAAAGTTTAAACAATTTCATCACTATCAAGACATGCCGATCTTCATTATGAATGATATCTTGTCTAGCAACAATAAATGATCATCAGCTCCATTACTTGCATGACCATGACAGATATATGGAGGTCAACATTCTCTTCCCCATCTCATATCTCTGAAGATTTCCCCATGTACTTTGTTCCATCAAACCATAAGATCTCTTTATCAACTGAAGATTTAGCGGATGGAATTTCACTTTGGGCTTTATCCTTAGTGGGTTACTAGATTGGTTAGCGTCCTTGCTATGAACAACTCCTTGCTATTATGAAAAAGGTTTGGCCACTAAAAGGTCCGCTCTCTCTTCTCTCCATCGCGGATGGTTTTTAATGCTGAAACTCAGCTCTTCTAAAGATTTCAAAATAGTATGGTCGGGCGGACCCAACTATTGGGTTCTCATTAGGGGATTAAGAGGAGGCCTTTTTGGTTTGAAGAGAAGCAAACTTATTGACCCCCTAATAAGAACCTAATAATTGGATCTTCTCCATATGATAACTAATTAGATGATATTTCCCCTAATATTAAACTTTCATCTAGTGTCCCCTCTTCCACCAAACAATTATCTCCAAAAACAAAATCCTCTACCCTTACAAAACATTCAAAAGCCAAATCTACCAAAAAGGCAAAATTCACTAAGTCTTAATGTCCTTTCCACCTTTTGCATCTTGGAATGTGAGGGGGTTTAACAGCTTCGAGAAGGTGAGAGTTTGCAACAAATACAAACTCATCAGCAACTACAATAAAGAAGTACAATTAATATCTAGAGGGGCCTTAATCTGGAGGAGATGGAGGGTTGAATATTGTAAAGTAATTATTGATCATAGATAAATTAATGTTAATCGAGTCAAATTGCCCTCGGGTCTATCCCATGCCCTCGTTGTATCTAGCATAATGCTGATTCACGTGATTCTCAATTTGATCAAAGCGATGATCAAAATGAGTTTCCATTATGTTAAAACACCGGACCATTTTTTGGTAGAAATTATGGTCGGGTCCAGGTGCAGGTGCTAGAGCTAGTGCTCCTTCTTCTCCTTCTGAACTTTCATCCCACCCAAAGAGTGTCCAAAAAGAGGCATCAATAAAGAAAATAGGAAGTTCAGTGGGTGGATCAGGATGTATTAGGTTGTACTTTTTCTCTAAGACATAGGTAACTAAGTGTTCTAAAGCTATATTTTCTTCCTCTTATTATGAGGAAATCCAATATCAGAAAGTTTGTAAATATAGTCTATGATAAGTTGGGCTTCATTAAAAGGAGTTTCAATCATTATCTAGTATGTGATAGTGGACAAAAGAGGAGTCAAATTTATGCGATCACCAGCTTTGGTAATGATAAAGGTTTTCAAGACACAATGGATAATCCTAGCTTTCTGATTAAGAGTGTATACACGAGACAAATGACTTACTTGGGCAACACCTTTAAGAGTATATTTATTTTTGACCAGTAAAAATCTGCTCTAGAGGTTAAGGTGTGTGCTCTAACTCGGGTTCTAAGGTAAAGGAAGTTTCCTAGATCTTCCTTAGTGATTTATACATGCTGATTAAAGACAAAAGTGGTAATCCTAGTGTGATCTTGGTTTAACTTCATATTTGCAAGGAACATTTGAAAGGTTTTAAGGTGATAGGCTTAAATTAGGGTAAGGATCAGAGCCCTACATAGGGTCCTAGTTGGGTATCCACGCTCTGCATTGGCAGGCTTTGCCCACCCATGCCCTCCTATGGTGACTTTTGGGATGTCATACACACCCACACACACCCACTTTCCACGCTTCTTGAATGTAGATTTCCATGGATTAATGGCCTTGAATTTTTTTTTCCATTTTCTCTGACTGTAAACTTTCAAGCCACATATCAAAATTTATCATGGTCACGATGCGGTTCAGTTTTGCGCACTGCGTAGTAAGGATTATTGTAATATGCTACATGCATATGGTAATTAGTAATGTAAATCAATTTTGTCCTCTGATGTTGAGTACCCACCCATACCCACCCACGAGGTCATGGGCGTACCTATACCCACATATGCTCATTGGGTATGGGTGGGTATGTGGGTGGGTTTGGGTATGGGTACCCAATGCATGGCTCTAGAAAGGATGAAGGAAAATTGGATTGAGGCAAATAGGGGTATGATAGAAAAGCTGATATCACTCTGAATGAGGAGTCAGAAAGGGGTTATTTTGGCTGCAAAATATCTATCAAAGCTTCCTCATTTTCCTTAGAGTGGAAGTTGTCATCCCTATAAAATCGGGAGGATGAGCCCTTAGAAGTGCGAGATCAATTGCTACTGCTAGACATTCTTAAGGTTTGGATTTAAAAAGGTTTGGAAACAAATGAGAATGTGAAGAAAAACTTATCTAAGACCCTTCTATTTAAAGAAAAATGACCTATCATATAATACAAAATTGATATCGTACGTACGATTTTTAAATTGTATGGGATGAAAAATATTTCGTACATACGAATAGAAACAAAAAAAAATGAAATAGCTTTTCATAAAATGTCATTCCCGAAGCATTATTTTGTATAGACTTTTTGACCAAACGATCTTATTCATCCAGGATGAATAAAAAATTAAAGATCGTTCTATGATAATTAGGTTCATCCACATAAGAAACTTACAGCGAGATCATACAAATGAAATGAGATTTCATACGTATGATTTGATAAATATAACTGAACAATTTAAAAATCGTCCTTAATCGTATAGAAAAAATAATATAGTTCATATAGACGATGACGACATAGTACAACATGGAATTCATTGAAAAATATAGTTTTGTGTGCTCAACTCAGAAAACTACCATGTACATGCTACATAATTTATATAGTACGAAAAATATTGTATAGTATGAAGAACACAATTAAAACAAGACATGATAAATTGAAAACCTTTTCAAAACTAATCACATTAAATTCTATGACATGCAAAAATGAAAGAAAAATACTAACAAAAATACTAATAGAAAGTCAATTATAACAACCGAAATAAAAATACACAAACGAACAAATAGTAACAAACAAATAAAGAAAATAAATAAATACATAATTATTTAGCAAATAAAGTTTGCAGAATTTTATTTTCAGCATTAAGATCAATCACACCTAATATAGTTCCTAAAGTGTTAAACATTTCAAAAGCCAGAGGTTTTGTGAAAATGACTGTAAGTTGAATTTCAATAGCAACATGATGCTATTCAATTTCTCTTTTAGCCACATGATCTCTAATAAAGTGATGTCGTATATCAATATGCTTGGTTATAGAATATTGAATATGATTCTTTGAAATGCATATGACACTAGTATTATCACAAAAATCAAAATAGTGCTAATAGAAAATCCTAAGTCAATAAATTATTATTTTAACCAAAGAACTTGTGCCACACAACTACCTAAGGTAATATATTCTGCTTTTATAGTTGAAAGGGATACTAAATTCTATTTTTGCTAGAATAAGAAACTAAAGAGTTTCCTATGAATTGATAAGTTTCAGAAGTACTTTTTTCGATCAATCCTATATCCTGTAAAATCTGAATCAAAATATCCAATGATTTCGAAAGAATAGATGTGCTTAATATACCAAATCTCTAAATTTTTAGTTTCCAAAAGATATCTCAAAATGTTTTAAAGTGCTGTCAAATGTGATACCTTTGAATCAAATTGAAATCTAGCATATAAATAAATATTAAACATGATATATGGTCTGCTAGCAGTCAAGTAAAGCAATGATCCAATTATTCCTCTATTTTTTTTTCAACATATTTTTCTTTAGAGTCCTTATCTAATTGTACTGAGAAACTCATTGGTGTAGTCATTGGTTTAGCATTATCTATTTCATATTTCTTGAGATTGTCCTTAATATACTTTGCCTGACTAAGAAATGTTTCATCCTCATTTTCTTTATGCTAAAACTAAGAAAACAACTTAAATTTATCATCAAACTCATTTCAAATTCATTACTCATTATATTTGAAAAATTATCACAAATATTTTTTTTGGTAGATCCAAATAAGATATCATCAACATATATTTGAACAATGAATATGTTATCTTCTATCCTTTTCAAAAAGAGAGTGATGTCCATACTTCCTTTCACAAATGACCTTTCTAATAGAAAAGTGCTTAACCTTTCATGCTAAGCCTTAGGTATCTATTTTAGTACATATAATACATTTTCTAATTTAAATACATGATTTGAGAATTTTAAATTTTCAAAACTTGGAGGTTGCTCAATATTAATATCCCCTTATATCCATTTGATACATCCATTTGTTACAATTTAAAACCTTTAAAACAGGCAAAGGTTAGTAAAACCTTTATCACTTCAAGTTTGGCATCAGGAGCAAAAGTTTCTTCAAAATCAATTCCTTCAATTTGATTATACCACTTGACTACCAATCTTACCTTGTTTCTAATCACAACACCTAAATAATTCATTTTATTTTTGAATACCCACTTAGTTCCAACAATACTTTGATCCATATGCCTTTCAATTAATTCCCAAATATCATTTCTAACAAATTGATCCAATTCTTTCTGCATGACAAAAATCTAAAATTCATTCGAAAGTGATTGATTTATATTAGTAGGTTTAATTATCGATATAAAGGCAGAATGGTTCAATTCTTTACTAAGTTCATGCCTAGTCTTAACACCCTCAATAGATTCACCTAAAATCAATTCTTTAGGGTGAATCTTAGAAAATTTCCATTCTCTAGGCAAAGAATTTTCTAATCCAACATTTTCTTTCAAATTTGTCTTTTCAATTCCTTAGAAAATATTTTCTTTTAGGGGGTTTTAAATCTACTATGACTTTGAACATATAAGGGTCTATCTCAATGACACGATAGCGAACTATAAACCCTAAGAAGTTTCCTGCACTAACTCCAAATACGCATTTTAAAGGATTCATCTTTAAATCAAACTTGCGCATGCGTTAAAAAATGATTCATAGATCACGGAGGTGATCTCCACGGACCTTGATTTTTACCACCAGATCATCCACATATTATTCAAGTTGCTCATGTATCATCTCATCTAAGATAACGATTATATCACGTTGATAGGTGGCCCCGGCATTCTTGAGATTGAAGGGCATCACCTTGTAACAAAATACACTTATAGGTTTATGGAAGGCAGTAAACTTTTCATCCTTGGGGTCCATCTATATCTAATTGTAACCAGATGAATCATCCATAAATGAGAAAATATTATGGGATGATGATATATCCACCATAAGCTCGTGGATAGGAAAAGGAAAATCATTCTTAGGACATGCCTTATTCAAATCACAGAAGTCGATAAAGGCACATATCTGTCCACTCTTCTTCCATATTGAAACAATAATTGCAAGCCAAGTAGGATACTTCTCTTTCCTAATGAAAACAGCTTCTATAAACTTCTTGGTTTTAGCAATCACCTGTTTTTCAATCTCTAACCTCATCCTTCGAGGTGCTTATTTAACAGGGACTATATCAGGTTTAATGACCAATTTATGGAATGCTATCTATGGGTTTAGACCAGGCATCTCGGTGTAGTTTCAGGCAAAATAGTCTCTAAACTCTGAAAATAACTTGATGTATTATTGAGGCTCTGAATCAGATAGCAAGGCACTATGAAAGATAGGCCTAGGATCTGACTCAGTACCTAAGTTAACCTCACATAATTTGTCCATGGCAGAAGTGACGCCATCTTTGAACTCTTGTGGAGCATCAAGGACCCTATCATCACCACTATCCGGATCTTCTTCATTGACAAGAGAAATAACTTGATAAGAATGGGAGATAGTATAAATGTTTGCATTATTGGACTGATTTAATCTCATATAACTTGCACCTCTTAGGCTTTGAGGGAAATCAGTCGTCCAAACTCAGTCTTACCGTAGATCTTATTCATCGGACCAAGTGGAACAAACGAGGCCTCACTCAAAAAAACTCTCAACGATAGGGGAAAAGTAATGAGGGATGCTCTTAGCCTCCATGTCCATAGCAGTCTCCTTTAGGTCCTAGCTCACAGGATCCAATGGGGCACCTACACTATGGGGTGAAGAGGCACACTCCTTAGACCATGCTGGCCCAAATATCACATACCGGTGGGGTATGGGGTGCTTATTAGTCCATAATGGACTATCATTGCTAGTGGAGGGAGCATTAGAAGATCTTTGATCGAAATTCTCAACTCCAATCCTGCGTATCTGATGGGGAGAAGGTTGTCTGCTAGTAGTCTGACGTCGAAGGTCCTCCTTCTCATCTGAGTTACTATCGACAACTAATCCACCCTAAGATATCAAATAACTATGAAAGGTAGGACGTTAATAATAACTAACAAAATATGGAGGTGATGAAGGGACTGAAGGATGACATACATCAATCATTTCATCATCTGAAGAGTCAAACTCTACAGTCAAAGAAGAAGTGCAAAGGTTAGGGGTAAGAGGTGTCTGAGTGTCGTAGTTTCGCATCTCGTAGGTCATACCTCTACCTCTACCTTGTGCTCTTTTACCTCTACTCGAGGGAACATCGTGCCTCACTGCAAGCTAAATGGGATCTCTATCAAGATGTGCAGTGGAAATACCTGGCTCAATACCAACCTGTGATGGACCTTGTACTGACGATTGTATAGGACCATGTGCATATAGCTACGTAGGATCCTATACAATACTAGAGGGTGTCACTAATGACTGGGCAGGTGGAGATTTATGAGTCTTCAGAGGTACATAATACTCGACGTCATCATAAATAGAGATCTCATGCATGAAAAAAGGCTGGGTATCTCTAGGAATGGTATACTCGGTATCATTCCTCATAAATATCATACATTGGTACAAGTTATAGGGTACTATTCCATAATCATGGATCCATGACCTTCCTAAGAAAGCACTGTATGAAGTGTAAGCCTCAATTACATGAAATTTTATCTCAATTAGAAAATTTCTAAACTTTAGAGGTAGTGTAATAGACCCTAGAGCCTGCTGACCTTAGTCATTAAAGCCTTTTAACATGATCTTGTCAAAAGTGAGCTTCAATGACCTAAGGAGAGGTTCTTCAAAGTCTTATAGGTTAGGATATTGACTAAAGCCCCTTGGTCAATGAGGACCCTATTCAACTCATAACCATTAACTTCAGCAGTGACATATAAAGGACGATTATGCTCAGAAGTCCCTAAAAGGTGATACATGACATCTCTTTCAAATGACACACATCCTTAATAGACTTAGAAGAAAAGAAGTCTTGATAGGACTCTTGTTCCAGTAGGGCCTTTACTAGTGTCTCTCTCAAGTCAGGTAACATCATCAGAGCGTCGTAGACACTCAGGAGGGAAGGAATTTTTCTTAGGTGAGCCAACACATTGTAATCCACTTCCAGCTGAGGGCCTTTCCCTTTCTCCTTAGACTGCTCTTGGGAGGTAGGGCTAGGATCGTCCTGCTAGGTTATAATGTTTTGATCTTTTTCTTTTGAATTTTTTGCGATCCGAGGTGGAAGGACCTTCCCTGAACACAAATGAACTTCATGTATTAAGTCATCCTCAATAGGAGATTCATTTGGTTTAGTGGAGGTGGCTTGTGTCGCCTCTAAGGAAAGTGCCTGGAGTATCTTCTAAATCCATGTAACAACCACCCTCTGGAATGGTAAAGACTGGTTCATCTTTGCACTCAGACTCCTCATCAAAATCATTAATATTATAAGAAATATGTAAAATAATAAAAGGGCGAGTGCTAGAAGAAGTAGAAGTAGAAATAGAAGTAAAAGATACAGAAGACCAAATGTAGATAGAATCACATTCTTCTATTATTTCATCATCAGTAGAAGGGAGAACAAAGTCCTTCAGCGTAAGTGCTGGAAGAAACCCTATCTTCCCTTCCAAAGTTACAACAAACTTTTCTCTTTCATACATTTTTTTAAACATAAAGCAGAAGAGGTAGAAAAAGAAATGTGCTCATCAGACACTACAACAGAAGAAGAAGAAGAAGAAGAAGAAGAAGAAGAAGAAGAAGGGAAAAGTGCTGGCATAGTAACTTGGGTGGCAACTATCGACTTAGATTGGGGAGGCCTCTTCTCAATTGCTTATGAACTCAGAACTGCATGATCAATTATCTTTTTAGTCTTCTTGGAGAGTACTAACTACCACTCTCCCTTAAAACTGCAGGGTGACCTGCCACTACTGTCCTGACTGTAACTCTGACTGTCACTTTGGCTGGGACAAGAGATCATTTGAACTGCCTGATTAGCTTTACCCAAAGGCTGTACCAAATTGCTATCTTGGAGATGGATCTTCCCACTGGCCATCAGCCTCTCCACCTTATCCTTGAAAATATAGCAATACTCCAAAACATGCCCAATGTGTCTATATAAGGACAAAAGAGTGGGTGATCTGTCTGTCCCTCCTCCTCCACTCTATTGTTGTTCGAGAATGTCAGGATGTTCTTCTTAATATGGAATTTAAAAATTTTCTTCACACTCTCTCTTTTAAAGGAATATTCCTTACTATGCTTCTCCTGTAAGTACTGCTGACTCTCTAGAGTTCTACGGGAAGTCCTAGGCTGCACTACTGACTAACTCTATATGTGGGAAGGCTGTGGAGGTGCTGAACTGACTAAGGGCTCATGCCCTTACATGGTGGTCTGTAGGTACTGTGTATCTCCCCTCTTATAGGTGGAGATGCCCCTGAAGACTCCTGCCCCTGAGGTCTGCATGAAGGCTGACTCTTAACCTTATGAGAGTCTGCATCAAGTATGCTATCCTAAAAACTGATAACCTTCATCAACAACTTCTGGAAGGTTATAATGTTGAATCCCTTAAGGTAGGGTGCTATCAGACCATCTATGTTCTTCAGTAAAATCTCAAATGCGAGCTACTTCTATAACTATGGCTTACACTACAAACTGAGATTCTTCCATTTGACTATGCAATCCTGTAGTGGATCTCGAGGACGCTGTCTAGTAACCACTAACTCCCCTATAATGACCCGATGCTCTACATTGATAAACCTCTATATGTACAACTTCTATAACTCTGTAAAGGTCTTGACTGAGTCATTGGGGAGGTCGGCATACCAAGCAAATGCCACCCCAACCAGGCTACTGACAAAAAGTCTCAACATCAATGTATCGTTCCTCCCTATGTTGTAGCATATGGCCCGATACTAAGCCATATGTTGCCTTAGATTCCTAAAACCATCAAAAACTCTGAATCATGGGGAAACAAAACCAGGAGGGTAGGGCTCCCTCTCATACTCCACTAGGTAAGGCCTACCTCTACTAACAACCTCTCCAGCCTTCCTGGAGGAAATGATCTGCTTGACCTTCTAGGCTATCCAATTCTGAATCTGATTGGATGATAACTGTACTGCCTGACTCTGGACTAGAAGAGTATAAGTAGGCCCTATGGGTGGTGTTGGGATTACTCTATGGACCCTATCCACTCCTATGGGGTATAGTGCAACTGGCAAAATAACTGGCTCGTCTCTGGACGTAGTAGGAGTGCCTACGCCCATCATTTGGGGTATCACCCCTAAAGCTGTCAATTGTGCTGTCATCGCTGCCATGGCTTTGTCCATCTCTTCCATCTGTGCCTAAAGGTGTAGAATAGTAGCATTCGTATCCACTGACCTTGGAGATCCACCCACCTCGGGTTCTCCCTGCTCATCATCTTCAGGTTCCCTCTGCTCGTATGAGTGACCTCGTCGAGTGACCACAAAAACTCAATGTATCAGTATATCCTTGTCTGACTCATCTATAAGTGTGTCCTCCTCGGAGAAGGCCTGGAGGAGTGCTTCTATGTAAGGACTCATAAAAAAAGTGATCCTATGGGGTCGGGAACTAACTGAGTCTCTATATGAACTAGTATACTATCAAGGGGAACTATCGCATCCATATATGCTATCGTATCACACACCATTGAAACTGCCTCTTACTCAGGGGAAGCCACTGCCTCCACTTGTCCAACTATGTATATTGGCTGAATTATCTCAACTAACCGTACTATCTCGACAGGGGTGTCTGCCTGTCGACGTCTCCAAACCCACCTACTATGATGGGGCTCCATATGGGTAATTATCTATTGAGGGACTACCATAATTGAACTGATCTGAGGCTAAGCAGGCTCCCATTACTGTATTTATCCTCGGTGACATGGGCGTCATCCAATAGTAGGAGTAACTACCGGTAGTCTAACAATTGGAGCTGTCTTAACTGACTACTGAGGTGGCTGTCCTCTCTCCAACCTATACATCTGTCTTGCAGTCTACCTCCATAACTGAAAAGTAGCATGAGAAATCTATCGTAGTAACCTCTCCCAACTGACAGGCCCACTACCACACGCTAGGCGAATGATGCTCTGAATCCTCTAAGATAGGGCTTGAACACCAGCGTCACTGGGAACCCTTGCCCGAGGTAGAGTAGCAGTGACAAGATGAGCCACCGAATGCAGGCAACATCCTCCTCATCCCTAGTGTGTGTCAGTAGAGAGAAGAGTCCTCCCTGGATCGCTTTTATCTCAGGAGCTATTACTATATCTAGGGTGGGTGCAACTTCAACTGGTCATGACCTCCGCTGCCTGGGAGCCACTCTCCTCTGAATAAGTTCCTGGTGACCTACTGCCTCTGCCATCTGCTGCCTATCTACATCAGATGCAGCCAAACGATGTCTCCTATTTTTATTCCTCCCAGCCCTTCTCCCAAGGCCGGAGGTAGAAGAGGAAGGAACATCTAAATCCACTGCCTAGGTTGTAGGGGGAATAGGGACAATCAGAAGGGTCGGGGTTAGCACGGTAGTCTTAGGGTGAGAGAGCCGAGCAAAAATAAAAAACCAACCAGAAGAAGGTGAAGGATCCTCGATCGGAGCACCTCGCTTCCTAGTATAAGTGGGAGGGAGAACCCGAACTTGAGGAACCTCCACTGGAACAATGGGTGTAACAATAGGAGGCTACTAGTGCTGAGGGATCGGAGCAAACTGTACAATAGGTACGGTAGGCACTGGCCATCTAACCACAGAATAAACAGGTGGAATAGGAAGTGGTCTAGGCACAGGTCTCTGCCTAGACCACAGGATGCACTAACTGCGTAGGAACGTGAACGGGACAAGCAGGTGCCCGGGCTGTCCATTGAGCAACTGGATATCCAAATGGATGTATGGATGCACGTCCTCTCCTCTTTGGAGGAGAGAATATGGCATCCTTAGTAGGGATCAGCCCACTAAGAGTGGTGAAGGCCGAGTTAGTGAAGGAACCAAAAGTGATTCCTCCAGCTGGAGGACTAGCTTACAGGGACTCAGGGAGGGTCATTTTGTGCGTCCAAGCCGAAGCTAAAGGTAATAGAAGGAAAAATGAAGCCATGACACTACTGTCAAGAAAAGAAATTGAAAAGATTAGTTAGAATTAAAATCAAGAAAGAAGAAAGGAATTGATAGAGATGGATAAGGGATGGGATAGCCTTCAAGGCGGGAAAGAAGTAGAGTAAGGGGAAACTCTAGCTAAGGGGGAGGAACCCTAACTAAGGAAAGACCCTAAATAAGAGTGGGATGAACCTAATATAAGGAGTACCAATCCTGGAGTACGCACAAGAAAGGATAATATATGATCCAAAGATAGAGAGAGAAATTGGTCCCACCATGGTCGTTAAAAACCTATGGACCTTCAAAAGGGACTGCTATGACGGTAGGATGGCAGAGGGATATACGACCGCACCTACCCCAGGGCATAGAGATGATCGCAGGCCTCTTCACTCCTTGATAGTGGGCTAATGGGAGGACATATTAGATCATGTATATGACCAACCATTAAGGATAGCGGCTCTCGCCAGTACACCCTGTTGGATAGTAATATACAGGACCTGATCAAAACAACGGGTTCCCCCCACCTGATACATCAGCTTGGGTGGGGTTTAGTTGATGTGGAATTCAGTTTCCCATAGGCGCAAGCCCTCATGGTTAATTACATCTCAGACCGGAGCCTAAGAAAAATCTTAATTAAGGATCATACATTATCTTTTCTAAAATGGGATTGACACATATGGTTTAGACTAAGAAGTCATACTCAAAGAAAAGAAAGGTTCAAATGGCTTAGTTAATACGCGTGGTTCACACCAGCATTCATAGGGACTAGGGTAGTGAGAGGAAATTGGAGAAAAGAAATCAAGCATTCAACACATGTATGAGAGAAAGGATAGAGGTGGCATCATCCTATGACGCAGATGGGTGGGGTTTATAACTCCATAAGAGAAGGAGGTTTACTACCATTTAAGCATACTATGAGACCAAATATAGTAGCCTCGAGTCCTAAATCTAAATTGGATTTAGTGTTCTACACAACACCAATATCCGTGTCCTAGCTAATACACCTAGGCTTATCTCATGCCTGAAAAGGAAAGCAGCTGATCACCTAAGCGTGTAAAATCCATATTGTCCAGTCTTTATGAAAGATAAGTGGGTTGATAAATTTTGGAAGTAGGTTCAATATCTAGAGAGTTTCCTAATTAGCCTTGAACTTATGTAGGGTGAATGCTTCTAGAACTAATGCAATTAAATTTTAATTTAGTTAGTTACTAATACAATGCTTGCTAGTTAAAGAGGCTAAATCATGTATTCATAAAACTTAAAAAACATGATTATAAAAAATAAATATTTAGAAAAGACTAGGCCTCCCCAAGTCCGGCACATCATCCTCATAGGTCAGATTATCCACACTCTACCCGCAGGCGGGGAGGTGTCTTATAATAAGGAAAGAGGAATGCAACATTATGCATACAACCCCGGACGATTCTAGCAGTTCCCTAGATCATTAAGTTTCTATATTTCTTAGTTCTTAAAATTTTATGTCATTAGTTATGTGTAGAAAAGTTTTTATCCTAAAGAGCCTAGCAAAAATCAGGCCACACACATGCAATAATGAAACCTAGAAAAAGTAAGCAATTTCTTTTGCACAAACATAATAAACACATCAATATAAATAAACCCAAGTAGAGTAAAAGAGAAAGTCCAAAGTCCAAGGTAAGTGTCATATAAGTACAACCCAGGGTCTGCAGAAAAGTGATGGTGGCCAGGCTCCACCGATAATAACTTGGATTCTAATCCCAATAAATGATGCAAGTCTTAAAAGCTAGGCATTTTATCTTCATGTCTTCATCTTCTGGGGGATTATCTCTCCTCTGGATCATCTCTTTTGGAACATCACCTTTTGGATTCTTCTATGGATCGTCTCTAGGTTCTTCTATGGATCGCGCTACAGAAGAATACCGAAATGACTAAGAAATTCCTCCATAAAGAGGGCCTTTCTTATTCTCTTTGGGTACTTAAGTATTTGAAATGTCAGACTTTTCAAGACTTTCACAACTCATTAAATTACATCAAATTACAAATTTCATCACATTTGAGGGAAAGAGAAAATTTAGATCCGGACTCCTGTATGGTTATCCTAGTAAAAATCATCCCAAATAGTTAATGTGTCTCATCACAACTAGTTAATAATAATGCAGAAAAGTAAACATGCATGGCCATGCTCTTGATTATTTTGAGGGATAAGCAGTATCTAGAGTACCTATATCAATTATTATTCATGAATTTTATTTAGCCCTCATTTATTTATGGGGGCTGAGCAAGCACCTGCACAAAATATCATTAGCTTTAAATCATGATAATTGCCCCCCTTTTGTTTAGCATTATATGAGCATTGCCTCCTGTATGAAAGATTATTAGCATAAAAGTACTCCTAGCCTAGAGGTAAGTCTAACGCACAATCATCTATAAGGAAAATAAAGTGAAGTGCAGTACAAGAATAAAATAAACACTCACATCAATCAAAATAACCAGCATACGTGCCACATGCATGAGCGATCACAATACAAAAAAAATATAGAAAATAGAAGCATCGGCCTAACCTAAGTCTAGAAGTGGTGCCATTGCAGATAATTCTATGTGTGTGTAGGGGCTTATGTGGCTGGGATCCTAAGCTGGGTGGTTAGTTCAAGTTGACTAAGGTTATAATTTGTTGAAGGCCAGAAAAAAATTTTAATTAAAATTTAAATATTAGTGCATTAGGTGTTGTAAATCTAAGTTTATGGATTAAACTTTTGATGATAGAAAATATTCATAATTGTATGTGACTGCCCTGCCTACAAACTTTTTAGGTCCACAAGATCGAGTGCAAGTCAAGCCAGCTCAAGATTGGATAGATTAAGTTTGAGTCCGTCAATATTTTTCCTTCTTGAGTCAATTGTAAAAGTGGTTCCTGATGCTAAGTAACCTTGCACACACACACTTGAGGGTTTTTTTTTTTTGCTATTTTCTATTTTGAGGACATCGGCCTGGACGATGTCCATATCGGCCAGGACGATCCGACTAAAAACAGAAACCCTAATTAGGGCATCCTGGTTAAGGTAGCCGTCATTAAGCATATCATCCTGGACGATCCTTTTATCGGCCATGACGATAGGCTCAAATCAGAAAGAATCAGCCGCCAGATCTATTTAGGTAAGATTTATTTTTGGAGATCGGCCAGGACGATTTAAAATAATTATGCCTAAATTAATCTGATAATCAAGAAAAGTAATTAAGGTTTGATTGATACGATCACATCATCCTGGATGATCATAGAATCATCCAGGATGATTAGTTTAAAAATCTTTGGTTGCTCCTGGACTATCAATATCGACCAGCTCTTATTCCGAGAGATGTTCTGGATGATTTTCCTCTATTTTGAACTAATCGTCTGGGATGATCATGCGATCGGCCCGGATGATCAAGCTAATTTTGGATCATCCAGACCTCCTTTCGAGCGATTGTCTGGACGATAATCTATGATTTGAACTAATTGTACAGGTCAATATGTTATCATCCTGGACCATATGAACAAATTTCTTCTGTTCGTCCCAAATCGTCCCAGCTGTTTAGCCTTAAATTGCACTGATCATACATGATGATATTTTTATAATTCTGGATGATAAAGTTGGCAAGTTGCAATTAATGAGCCATTCTGAAGCTCTTCTATTTAAGAGCTCTTGTTCTTCACTTTGTAAGATCTTTTGCTGATGTCTTGATCTAAGAGAGCCAAGAGGAGAGGGAGAGAGAGGGTGAGAGAGGGAGGAACTTGTGAGGGGAAGTTTATGAGAGGGATTCACAAAGGTTGCTCCAAGCAAGGTTCCAAGGTGTATTCTTTGGTCTTCGTCCTTTGTCCTTGGGGGTTCAAGGGAGGTCTTCTTCAGCAATTGGTTGAGGTTCTCTACTTGCTTCAAGAGGAAGCAAAAGGAGTTGTGTTCTCTGCCTCATCAGGGTTGGCGGAATGGAGTTTTTATAAGGGTTTCTTCGCCTTGCTGTGGAGCAAAAGAAAAGTCACATTTGTAGTGCAATACCCGGAGGGCGCCTCCGGGGAGTGGACATAGGTCGAGTTGACCGAACCACTATAAATTCTCCGTGTTCTTTTCTTACTACGTTCCACATTTATTTTTTTGCACGTTGATTTCTTTGTGGTGATATTGGTTTGATTTTTATTTTGTGCTTTGCTTTAAAAAAATTTTAAAATACCAATTCACACCCCCCCCCCCCTCTTGGTTAGCCTCGGGCTAGTTCTTAAGGGCGTAGCATCCCTAACGAAATTTCAAGTGGTATCGGAACAAGATTCATAAAAACTAAGTTTGAAAACATTTTAAATTTTGATCCATGGCTAACAACAGAAATTGTAATACTGCGGAAGAGTATTCTATTACCCGGCCACCTTTGTTTGATAATATCCCTTTTGATTTTTGGAAAACTCGCATGTCTACATTTTTACAATCAATTGATTATCACATGTGGATGATTGTTAAGGATGGTTATACACCTCCAACTGAAAAATTGAATGGCTTTATTGTTCCACTTCCTTTTACTGAATGTACTCTCGATGATAGAGATTTAGAACAATTAAATGCAAAATATTTGAACTATTTTTTCTGTGCTTTAAAATCAGATGATTACAAGCGTGTTTCTTTTTGCACTACTAGTAAAAAAATTTGGGATAAATTGTGTATCACCTATGAAGGTACTAATGAAGTTAAGCAATCCCGTTTGAATATTCTCTTGCATGATTACAAACTTTTCATATGAAACCTTCTAAATCGATTTCTAAAATGTATACAAGGTTTACTCAGATTGTTACTTCTTTGCATGCCTTAGGAAGAGAACTAACTAACTATGAAAAAATTAATAAAATTTTGAGATGCTTTCCTTCCTCTTTTGATGCTAAAATCACTGCAATTATTGAATCTAAAGATTTGAATATCTATTTGATTAACAACTTGGCTCACTCATTGCTTACGAGCAAGGGGTGAATCAAATAAATCTTGATGCAGGTGAGAAAAAGAAGGAGAAAGCTGTGGCATTGAAGGCCAATGACACGAACTCTAATTCTTCCTGGTCTGAAAGCTATGATATTGCCTTAATCACAAGGCAATTCAAAAGCTTTCTAAAGAAGAGGCAAAAGAACCATCAAAAGTGGAATAAATGTAAGGAAACAAAAATTTTAAGAGTTCTAATGATATGATTTACTTTAAATGTAAGAAATTCTTCTTAAAGATCATTCTATAATTGATACTAATCACATGGCTTTACTTGATGAGTTTGATGCATTAAACAAAAACATGCTGATTTAACTGATGCTCATAATTCTTTAAAATCATTCCATGCTGATTTAGAAAAATAGACTTTTCACTTGGGTCCTTATTCAACTAAATACTGGAGGTCATGGGAGTATTAATTGGCTTGGCTTTATCCATCTCATACTTCTTCAAAATATCCTTTATGTATTTTGATTGATTAAGAAATGTTTCATCATCTACTTGTATTATGTTAAACCCCAAAAAGTATGGTAACTCTCCCATCATACTCATCTCAAACTCTCTACTTATTATTTTAGAAAACTCATCACATAATCTCTTATCAGAAGATCCAAAAAGTATATCATCAATAAATATGAATAATGAGTAAATCATTTCCTACTTTCCTCAGAAAAAGGATGGTTTCTGCGCTCCCCTTAACAAACTCCCTCTCTAGTAAAAATATGCTAAGCCTCTCATACCAAGCTCTAGGTGCCTACTTTAATCCATATAAGACCTTTTTTAATTTGAAATATGATTTGGAAATTGGAAACTCTCAAAGCTTGGGGGTTATTCTATAAACACATCCTCTTTTATTATCCCATTTAATAAGGCACTCTTAACGTCTATTTGAAAAATCTTAAATCCCTTATAACATGCAAAGGCTAATAGAACTCTAATTGCTTCCAATCTAGCTACAGGGGCAAATGTCTCCTCAAAATTTATACCTTCTATTTGGTTGTACTTAGCCATCAATCTTGCCTTATTCCTAACTACCACTCCAGGATCATTCACCTTATTCTTAAAGACCCACTTAGTTCCAACTACACTTTATCCCTTAGGTCTTTTTACAAGCTCCTAAACATCATTCCTAACAAATTAGTTCAATTCCTCCTACATGGCTAAGATCCAAAACTCATCAGAAAGAGCTTAGTTTATGTTGGTGGCTTTAGTCATTCAGATAAAGGCAGAGTGGTTCACTTCCTTCCAAAGTCCATGTCTAGTCATAACTCCATCATAAAGGTCTCCTAAGATTAGATATTTAGGGTGACTCGAAGAGTATCTCTAATCTCTAGGCAAAGTGTGTGAAGGTTCAACCCTTTTCTCCAGATATATATTTTCTACTCCTTGGGTAACATCTCCTACTCCTTCAGTGTTCTGGTGCTCTACCATCTTCTCAAAATTTTCTACTCCAGTGGTAATCTCTCCAACATCATCATCATCCTCAGCTCTAGACTTTCTAGGATCAAACTCATCGAACACTACATGAGTAGTTTCCTCCACCACCAAAGTCCTCTTATTAAACTCCCTAAAAGACTTCTCAATACAATAATATCCTAAGAACACTCCTTCATCAGATTTTGGGTTAAATTTTCCTAAGTGAGACTTCCCATTGTTGTGAATGAAAACCTTACAACCAAAGATATGAAGGTGGGAAAGATTGGGTGTCCTACCCTTAAGGATCTCATAGGGTGTCTTACTAATTTGGCTCTAACATTCACCCTATTCAACACAGAATAAGCTATGTTAACTACTTCAGCCCAAAAGTATTTAGAAAGTGAATACTCAGTAAGCATGGCTCTAGCGGCTTTCACTAAGGTCTGGTTCTTTCTTTCAGCTACCCCGTTTTGCTGAGGGGTCCTAGGAGCTGAGAAGTTGTGGTTAATCCCCTTGTCCTCACAAAAATCTCCAAATCTCTCATTTTCAAACTCTCCCCATGGTCACTATGGATGGTCAAGATCTCACAACCTAACTTTTTTTGAATCCAAGTGAAGAATGCTCTAAACTCATCAAAAGACTCATTTTTGTATGACAGAAATCTAATCCAAGTGAACCTCGAGTAGTAATCGACAATCACAAAACCAAAGACTTTCCCTCCCAAGTTGGCAGTGCTATTGGGTCCAAACAAATCCATGTGAAGGACTTCTAAAGGTCTAGAGGTGCTAATATCCTTAATGGGGTGAAAAGTGGAGTGGACTTACTTTCCTAATTGGAAGGCATCATAAAGGTGGTCTTTTGAAAACTTAAGCTTGGGGACCCCTCTAACTAGGTATTTTTTGGTCACTTACATAAGGGTTTTTATACTGGAATGACATAATCTCTTGTGCCACAATCATGAATCATCAACAACAGTTTTTAAGTAAAATGAAGCAGCACATTCAATATTATTTAAGTCAAGCATATAAATATTGTTGATCCACTTTTCTTGTAAAATAGTGTTATTATTTAAGCTAATAATGCATGAATTTACCAAAAATTTTATGATGAAGCCCTTGTCGCAAAGTTGACTAATGTTGAGCAAGTTGTGTTTCAGTCCATCTACAAGCAAAATATTTTTAATCAAAAGGTTCTTGGAATTACCACTTATGCCTAAGCCTACCACCTTCCTGGTGGTGTTGTCTCCAAGAGTAACCTTGCCTCCTATCCTGGTCTCTAGCAAAATGAATTAATTGCCGTCGCCATTCATATTTCAAGAGCATCCGCTATCTAGGTACCACATACTATCACGAGACCTTTTGTGAAAGCTTGCCTATAAAATCATCAGATGTCAGATTTAGGAACCCAAACAGGTTTGGGTCGCTTCTTATGAAAAGTGGAATGCAACGCATATGTGTTATGTTGTGAATCATGTAATTTGGGTTTCCAAACCCAATGTGGACAATGGTGAATGGTGCAAGTGTGTGCAATGTGTCCTAACATGTCACATAAAAAATATCTAATTCCAGGAAATTGATGCACTGATCTATAGTGATACTTTTTATGTGATGCATGAAATGAAAGTTTTTTATTTTCAAAAGCTTTTAGATTTTTAAAATCTATATTGATTAGAAGAAATACAGAGGGATGATTGGATCTTTACTTTACCTGACTGCTAGCCGACTTAATATAATGTTTAACATTTATCTTTGTGCTAGATTTCAAGCTGATCCTAAGGAATCCCACCTGATTGTAGTTAAGAGAATTCTTAAATACCTTTTAAGGACAAAAAACTTAGGAATCTGGTACCCTAGGCACAACACTTCTTTTGAGATTATTGGATATTCTGATTCTGATTTTATAGGATATAAGGTGGATAGAAAAATCACTTCTGGAACTTGTCAATTCATTGGACAGTCTTTAGTCTCCTGGTTTAGTAGAAAGAAAAACTCTGTTGCACTTTCCACTACTGAAGCTGAGTACATTGCTTTAGGAAGTTGTGTGGCCCAAATTCTTTGGTTTAAATAGCAGGTACTACATTTAAAATTACCTGTAGGAACCATCTGAATTTTTTGTGACAACACTAGTGTCATCTGCATTTCTAAGAATCCTATCCAACATTAAAGAACTAAGCACATTGATATTAGGCATCACTTTATTAGAGACCATGTGACTAAGGGAGACATTGAGTTACACCATATGGAGACTGAGAATTAACTGGCTGACATATTTACTAAACCACTGGCCTTCGACACTTTTAGCACTTTAAGGATCAGATTGGGTGTGATTGATATTAATACATGAACTTGATTTCTATTGATTTTTATCTGTTATCTGCTGATTACTTTGCTTTATTTTTGGTAGTTTTTTTGTTGTTTACTTTTTTTTGTTTTGTTATTTTTCTTTATTTTTACTTTACTTTTTTGTATGTATTAATTTGTTTTCTTTTTCAAATTATCTCTGAATTTATATCTTATGTCATGTTTTTATCTTTTTAAAAATTTGTAGTCAATATTTTATATCTCTTAATCTGCTAAAGGATAAAAATACCGTTGATTGTGTCCTTTCTCTAACCTATTTTGGTGGTGAAACTTTCCTTTCTAAATAAAAGTCTATCTCAAATTAACAACTAGATTTTACAATTGAGATATTTTCTACCTTACTGTAATAATCTAGCTTATATTTATAACAATCAAAGTTTTTTTACTTCAAGATTTCTCATTATCCTGTCAATGCATATCTTATATGATTTTTGATTCTGTTATGTGGTTTATTCTTCACTATATTAGAGAGTGAGATTTTTCTTCTCTAATATCTAGAAGATATACTCACAACTAAGAATATTTAATAGTTTTTAGAAAAGAATCTAGCTTGAAAAAAATAATAATAAAAAAAAAGTGACCAATGATGCCAAAAGCAAAAGATGCGCGATTACGCCAAATTGAATACACACACACACACACACACACACACACACACACACAAAGTGTATAAAAAATCAAAAGATGTGCAAAGTGAGCTATTCAATAGACAAGAGGCATAAAATGGCCCATTAGAAAGCAAGCTATCTTCCTTTCTTCCAACTCTTAAAACTTAAAAGATTTCATGTATCACTTGAGATTTTCAAGGACTTGATTTCGAATTTCACAATTATAACAAACTACTTTGATACATTATTCCATAAGATATTTTTATGAAACCAAGTCTTGATCGGATCTCTTTTTCTTATCCAATTGATTTTTCTGAGTTGGGCCTTTTAATTTCAAAAGATGATTTTATCCTAAAAGAAGTCTGAGCTTAGGGTTAACATGATCGGATATTTTATCATTTTTTGGTTTTTAGATGTTATTAACTCATTAACTTATAAAATTTTAAAATCAATCACATGGAGACTATATCATGTTCATGCCTTGATTTTAAAAAAATAAAATTTCTTTACTAGTTTTTATGCCTTTTTTGTGGTTTATCGTTGTTGTTTTTTGTTGATTTTATTATTTTTGGGCATTCTCGGATCATCTCCATCCATCCTCTGATTTGAAATTTTTGTCACATTGTCCTGGACGATATTTATATCATCCTGGACGATCTGCTCATCTTTATTCAAAAACTCTATCTACTGATTATTTTGACTTTTCTACTTTCATCGTCTTGGACGATCCATTATCGTCCTAGACGATCCATTATCGTCCTGGATGATCCATTATCATCCTGGACAATATGATCGTCATTTAGTACAATCATCTTGATCGTCCTGGTTGATAGATTTATCATCCTAAACAATGCGTTTATTAGTTATCGTCCCATCTGATACACCTGTTCGTCCTGGATGATACACGTGTCAGCATGTTTAAAATCTATAAATTCGCCGGAGACGATCCATTTTTGGATAATCATCCTGGACGATCCACTGTTCGTCCTAGATGATACATGTGGCATATGATTTAAAACATTTTAAATTTGACTAGTATGATCAATTATTGAGCATCATCCTGGACAATCCACATAATTGGCCTGGACGATCTATTTTTTTTAACAGTTGTCTGGCTTGACTCCTCAGGATGATCGTCCGTGTCTAATCATCCCGAACAATATCTGATCGTCTCGGATGATTAAACCACCTTTTTTGACTAATTGTCCAGCCGTAATAATTGCGCTGAATTGGCTTGGATGATCTTGCGATCGTCCTGGATGATCCGACCGATTCTTTAAATTGAGGCCAAATTTAGCCATTTTTCTTCACACCTGTCCTTCCCTTTGCTTCCTTCCTACTGTTCCTTACCTTTTCTGCTAATTGCTAGCGGTAAGCATTCTCGTCACACATCTGGAAGCTCTTCGAGGGCCATGCTGGACCCTCAATTTTTGCAGGCAGATGATTAGGCTACCTACCACTGATACAAGACGTGCAACATTACTCTCTCCCGATTAATCAATCCAAACCACCTCTCCTATCCAGTACTCGACCTATTCACTCAAACCTCTCTCTGTTTTATTCTCACTCTTGCAATCCCTTTTAATTCAGAAATTCTCTTTGAATTTTATACCAACCTCCAAATTAATTCTGCTTACACTATTCTCACCTCGTATGTGAATCGACGCCCTGTCGAGATCACATACCAAGATTGTGCAGAATTACTATAGCTTTCCACCACAGGGGATAAGCTACATACATTGGTTTCTGATCATGATTTTAACTGGGCTACGACTAATCACTTTCTTTGCCATACCAATGCCCACTTTCATGTTGGAGAGACTAGCTCTTTACTTAAAGATGCTAGGACAATCCAGCACATCCTTTGCACCTCTATGATTTCCAAAGCCGGCGACCGAATCCATATCACTCCCCTTCTTTCACTAACCATTTTTTACATAATGGACAATCGTGAATTTAATGTAATTAACCTGATCTTTCGCTACATCAAACATTTGACTACAATTCGAGATCCAAGTCATAGAAGGAAGCCCAATCTTGCTCTAGGACATATCATTGCATATGTTATAGAATCCAAATACAACCTTCAATATCCTGCTCCTCCCGACCTTTAGCCACCCTTCTACTCAAACAGTTCCTTCAATGTCCTTCACAGTAATCGTCTCCACCCAGGGGATGAGGTAGCTCAGGGTGCCGAGGAGGAGGCTCCCGCTCCTAATTATGCACCTGTTCCTCTCTGCCAGTACTCTCAGTTGGATTAGTTGGTGAAGAGAATTGATCAGTGGAAGACCCGCTTTGAGGTCTACGTTGCTGCACAGGAGCAACAACATACTGAGGACATCATCCGCATGCAGTACCAGCACGACCAGGGCAAGGCCTGGTTTGTATCTCAGTTTGCATCATTGACCAGTTACTTTCAGTGACCACCACCACCACCTCCTCCATCTGATGATCAGGGTCCCTCATTTTACTAGTTTTTTTTATTATGCTATTTTTATGTAGTTTGTTTTTTTTATGGTTGTTTTAGTTTATGTTATATTTTTTTTTAGTTTCCTCCTCCTTTTTATGATGTTAAAGGGGGAGTAGTCTACAGTAACTTTTACTTTTGATTTTGGAATTTAGTTAACTTCTTTTCATTACACTATTTTCATTAGACTTCCATAATTGCTTATATTTTTTTGGTTGTGTTTGACATCATCAAAAAGGGGAAGATTGTTGTAAATCTAAGTTTATGGATTAGACTTTTGATGATAGCAAACATTCATAATTGTATGTGACTGCCCTGCCTACTAACTTTTTAGGTCCACAAGATCGAGTGTAACTCAAGCCGGCTCAAGATTGGGTGGATTAAGTTTGAGTCAGTCTGTATTTTTCCTTCTTGAGTCCATTGTAAAAGTTTTTTCTGATGCTAAGTAACCTTGCACACACACACACACTTGAGGGTTTTTTTGCTATTTTTTATTTTGAGTACATTGGCCTGGACGATGTCCATATAGGCCAGGACAATCCGACTAAGAACAGAAACTCTAATTAGGGCATCCTTATTAAGATAGCCATCATTAAGCACATCATCCTGGACGATCCTTGTATCGGCTAATACGATAGGCTTAAATCAGAAAGAATCAGCTGTCATATCTATTTAGGTAAGATTTATTTTTGGACATCGACCAGGACAATCCATTATATCGGTCTGGATGATTTAAAATAATTATGCCTAAATTAATATGGTAATCATGAAAGTAATTAAGGCTTGATTGATACAGTCACATCGTCCTTAACGATCATAGGATCGTCTGGTATGATCAGTTCAAAAATCCTTGGTTGCTCCTAGATGATCAATATCGGCCAGCTCTTATTCTAAGTGATGTTCTAGATGATTTTCCTTAGTTTTGAACTAATCGTTCGGGACGATCGTGCAATCGGTCCAGATGATCAAGCTAATTTTGAATTGTTCAGACCTCCTTTCTGAGCGATTGTCTAGCCGATAATCTGTTATTTGAACTAATCATACAGGATGATATTAATAAATTTTTTCTGTTCGTCCCAGATCGTCCTGGCTGATTAAGCTTAAATTGCATTGATCGTATAGGATGATATTATATTATCTTGGATGATAAAGTCGACAAGTTATAATTAATGAGCTATTCCGAAGCTCTTCTATTTAAGAGCTCTTTCTCTTCACTTTGTAAGATCTTTTGTTTCTATCTTGATCTGAGAGAGCCGAGAGGAGAGGGAGAGAGAGAGAAAGAGAGGGAGGAACTTGTGAGGGGGAGTTTGTGAGAGGGATTCACAAAGGTTGCTCCAAGCAGAATTCCAAGGTGTCTTCTCCGGTCTTTATCCTTTGTCCTTGTGGGTTCAAGGGAGGTCTTCTTCAGCAATTGGTCGAGGTTCTCTGCCTACTTCAGGAGGAAGTAAAAGGAGTTGGATTCTCTGCCTCGCTGGGGTTGGCGGAAAGGATTTTTTGTAATGGATTCTTTGCCTTACTGTGGGAGAAAAAGGAGAGTCACGTTTGTAGTGCAATACCCGGAGGGCGCCTCCAGGGAGTGGACGTAGGTCGAGTTGATCGAACCACTATAAATTCTCGGTGTTATTTTCTTACTATGTTTCGCATTTATTTTTCCACACGTTGATTTCTTTGTGGTGATATTGGTTTGATTTATATTTTGTTCTTTGCTTAAGAAAATTTTTAAAATATCAATTCACCCCCCTCTTGGTTACCCTCACGCTAGTTCTTATGGGGTTAACATCCCTAATGAACTTTTAAAATTAAGTTGGTTTCTGGAATCCTAATATTTTTAATAAATAGTAGACTCTAATTGGAGTTGAATGAAAATGAGTTTTCCTAATTTGAAATTTTCTACAATTAGTTATGAATTTCTAAAGTTTGGATATTTATTAAATTATCTAAATTATTTAATTAAAGGGTGATTTTATGGTTTTGATCCAAATCAGCTCCAAACTAATTGGAATCACCCCCAAAGGTCAGAAATGACTTAAGAACGTGTTTCCAAGTGTTTGGAAAATATTTAGAATTTTTAATATTTTTTAATTATCTTAAAACAAGGGTTAAATTAAAGGCTAGGTTGGGGTGAAACTAAGGGGCCCTATTTATCTAAGGTTAAGTACTAAATGTTGAACAATTTGAGCTATTGTAGGTAATTTTTTAGGTTAAAATAAATTTATTATAGTTTTTAGAAGTTATTGGGTCCTATTTAATGGAAAAATTAGGGTTGGTTAACTAAGGGGTCTAAAAGCTCCTAAAAATTCATAGAAAATTATGAGAGGTTTAAGATGTCACTAAGTTTAAATGTTGAAGTTTTCATGTTAATCAATGATCTATCCTATCTTCTTAAATTTTTTTAAGTTTGCTAGATGGGTCTTTAATTATTGTCCTTAGGGTGTCACTACGTTGAGCTGGTTTAAACTGAGTTTTGAACTAACCCTCAAGGTAACAATGTATGGAGTACACAAAAATAATAAACACTCCATGTCCTTATATCTATGAGAGCCTAAACTAAGTGCTCGTGCATCCTACACATGTAAAGTACGATAAAAGAAAAAATAAAGCATGCCTATCGAGGCGATTAGTAAATGATTTGGGGTCCAATCATTCACTAATCCACTCCCCCATGATTGCTCTTCATATGTATAGTCTAATGTTTAAAATTTTATAAATAGTGGATCTCTCAAAATTAGGGTTTAAAATATAAGTAATTTTAAAGTGACCCACTAAGGATAAATCAGTAACACCAGCATTGAAAGCAAAATTATTTAGCTCACCTAATTTGTTCAGAGGCAGAGGGAGCCCCCCAGCTTTATCATTAGTGCTCCTACAACAGTTGAAATCACCTTAAATTAATAAAAAAAGATCAATTTATAATAAATAGATATAAGGGAAGTCGACTGGTCACCCTAATGAAATTTCAAAAAGAGTTTGAAAATAATTTGTAATTTAAAAATATATATTATGCTAACAATTTAAATAATATAAAAATACACAATATAGTTAAGTAAAATAGAAATCTGTCAAAATAGAAAAATTTAGCTTATAAAAATATTTTTAAATTATAATTCACATTTTTATGAAAAGAACGATGTATGGCACGCCGAAATATAATTTAAGACGAATTAGATATGAAATTTTGAAATTTAAAGGAAATAAAAAGGATTTTTAAAATAATATTAAAAATAATTTTTAAATGAAGTAAACTTAAAATAATGAAGTTTCTAAAATTTAATATTAATTAATAATAATAATAATAATAATAATAATAATAATAATAATTTTAAAATATTACTAATGATAATGATAATAGTTTTAAAATAACACTAACAATAATAATAATAATAATAATTATTATTATTATAAAATTAATGATGATAAACAGTGAAATAATAATAAAATAATAACTATAATAATAATAATAATTATTATTATTATAATTATAATAATAGAAATACTTTTTAAAGTAATAATTAAAATAATAATAATAATAATAATATTAAAAATAATAATGATAATAATAATAAATCAACAACAACAAAATAATTAAAAATAATAATTATTGTAAATAATTATAACTAAAATAATGATAATAGTAATATAATATTAATTATTACTAAAAATAGAATAATGATTTTTAATTTAAAAAGTTTTTTTTTTACCTTTTTTAAAGTAATTCAAAATTTAATTATTATTTTTAAATGAAATTAATTTTAAATTAAGGAGGATTAAAATATGAGCGATTTGATATATTATACATATTTTTTGAATTTAAAGTGGATTTGTTTATGATTTTTTGAAGAAAATAGGGTTTAAAAAAATTAAAACTAATTTTAATTAATTAAAAGACAGTGGCGGCGGGCCACATGGCTCCTCCCCGGGACTGGCTCCACTTATCCACGTCGGCGTAGCATGGAAGCCATTGGAACCGCGCGGTTTGAGCGGATGGCCTGGATCTTTCCACGTGGCAAGCGAAACCACGGGGCGGAGGTTTGCGCTAAATCTAGATCGCGGAGGGGCCTAATCGTGACCGTCAATCAAAATATCAATGGTTCTGATCTTCCGTCAGCGCATGCGGACGTAACCTGAAGCCCTAAGTCATTTTTCATCTTGTTCTCACAATTGGGATGTTGAAATCTTATGAAATTTTAAAGCTAGGGCCTATGTATGAACAAAAATCGCGGGGTCGTAATCACGAGCTGAAACATGTTATATTGAAAGGTAATTAGATCTAAGTGTCCTTACCTAGGTTTAGGGATTTCACCTCGAGGACGGTTTGACCCGTATATTGGATTGTTGCACTTGTAGACTATCCACACTCCTTTTTGGAGAAGAAATCATGGGCTCTTGACGCCTAGATCAAACAGAAGATGTGTTGAAATATATTTGCCTTTAGTTCACCGGAGTTCTCACCACTGGCGTGCTTTGGACATTGGGATTTGGTTGGAAAAGGTTGAGGGAGATTAGGGGAGCTGGCACACGAGGTCTCTCGGCTTTGGAGCTCTTGAAAAGGGAAATAATGCCAAAAGTCCTTAATCCAACCCTAAAACTCCTATTTAAACCTCCTAACCCTATGATCAATGGCTAGGATCTGATCATGAGCACAATATGATGAAAAATGAGCCTTGGGGCCATGGGTTTGAATTAGCCTTAATTAGGAATGATTTTAGAGCTTTAAATGGATTTAATTTGGCTTTAATATGCCAAATTAATCTAATTAGGGCTTGGTTTGACCAAGTCAAGGTTTGACTTGGTCAAATCAATTAATTAGGTCAAAGGAGCAGTGGGTTTGAGCCAAGCATGGGTTTGAATTCAAATAGACCCATTTAGGCCATTTGGGTCAACCTGGGTTGACCTAGTCAACCAGGTTGACCCAGGATATGGGTCAAGGCCCAGTAGGTTTGGTCTGACCTATTGAGTCTAAGGGAAGCAAGGATTTGAGCCATGGGAGAATGAATTAGTTTGAAATCAAAAGGGAAAGTGTATAGGCTAGTCTGGGTCAACTAAGGTTGACCTAGTCAACCAGGTTGACCCAGGGCCTAGGCCTAGGCTCAAAAAACTCAGTTTGACACAGGGAGTTCATTGGGAAGGGTCCTGGGGTCTGGTTTGGTCAATTTGACCAAGTCAACCCTCCAGACACAGGGATTTTGCAAAATCAAGTTCAACAAACGGACCATTAATAGGGGCGGCGAACAACTAGTGAACCGCTCATGTTGGCGTTGACCGACTGTGCCAAAGGGAGTAAAGTGAAGAACACAATTAAAAGGTCACCAATGAGGTGGAAGAAAGTTGGGAGATCTCCTCCCGCCTTCACCTATATCAAGGGTAGAGCCTAAAAGAGAGTAAAGAGCAGTAGTACACAAGGAAGATGTCACTAGATGGTGAATAAGTAGTGGGATCCCTTACTTTCCTTACTTTTTTTTTGCCTAACCCTACAACAAGGCCAAAGTCATGAAAAGAACTAAAGTAGAGGTCACCATAAGGGTGAAAAGTAGTAAAGAATTTCTCCCTTAGCCTTACCCTATAGTGAGGGTAGAGCCGAAGAGAGAATTGAGAGTAAAGTTCACCACGAGGGTGAAAACAAAGTAAATGACTTCTTCCCTAGCCTTACCCTATAGTGAGGGTAGAGCTGAAGAGAGAACCAAGAGTAAAATAGTAAAAGTAGACTGACCATCTGCCTGACCGTATCGAAACAACAAAATAGAAGGTGAAAGAAGTGGTGAGGAATGCCTCCTAAGGGCTCTATCAGACTCTCTCAACCAGGTAAAGTGGAGCTAGCTATCTACTTGATCGTATCGATCAGCTGGATAGAAGGTGAAAGAATCCCAAATCCTCCTAATCCTTCCAGAATAGTGGATTGGGGTGACTCTATATTTTCCTGATCATATAGAAACAATAAATAAAGGAGTCACAAAATCTAGTGCCTACCTGATCACAACAGCGTACTTAGGGTAAAAGATGGTGAGGAATGCCTTCCAAGGACTCTGTCGGGCTTTCTCAACCAAGTAAGTAAAGCCAGTTATCTGCATGACTATATCGACACAACAAGTTAGAAGGAGAAAAGGATCTTGTCTCCTCCTGCTTATAATCTAGATAATTCACGTATAAAGGCTTATATATCCTCTTAAGCAGGTAAATAGGAGTAGATAAGGTTCAAACCATAATATAAATATGCGATCACAAAGTTGACCAAAATATTTATTTTATACATTCATATTAAGCCTTCAAGGCCTTTAACAAAAAAAATTCACAAACAAAGACATGAAGCCTGAGAAACTCGATCCTTTGTCACTAACTCGATGGAGTTGATAAGGTTCATCCATAAAATATAAATGTTTTCAAATGAAAATGACCCCATATTCACTACCCCGATGATGGCTATGTTGAATGTATATCTCAACCGGAGGGGTTCACAAATATTTTCAAAACCATCCCAAATGCCACTTAAAAGTCCAAAACTCTACAAATCCCAAAATCTGGATATTTAAAATTAAAATAATCTAGTCAAGCACTTAAAGAAAAATCCATCCACCATCTGCAACGTTTTGCCAAGGTGGACAAATTAAAAACTACTTTAGCTCACAAAGTGTTAAATGTGTAGTAAAAAATATTACTAGGATCCATTCTCAAATAATATCCTGCTAGTAAGGATATGGTACATATCCTCTGACTGGTAGTTTGTCACCAAATGGCACCGCAGGATAAATGTTTATGACCTGGGGTCCTTTGAACTAAGTGGTTTTGCTGTAAAATAGCTCCATGAGATACCGGTTAAGGCTAGAGCCAATACGCTCCTTATTGGAATCTAATCCTTGAGATATGAATCAATAGGATATAATTGATAGGGCACAAATCCCTTTGTTAGCTAAGGTGGATTCAAATTTGTCCCCTTAGATAAATACTCACTCTAGGTCTACATGGTCCCCTTGGACGAAGCAACCCAAAGCTACCGATAAGGATCTATTAAGAGAGTTGTTACTTAACTTTGCATACTTAACATTCTAGCAACTTATATATTTTGATGATTCCAAATATTATTATTTTGAATATTACTTTCTCCTAATATATTTTGGAAGAATTATTTTTTGGCTCTTGTGTGTACTAACATTTCAGGAAAATCATACTCTAGATTATTGAAGACTTCAAATCAAAGATTTTCTTGTTATTTTTTGTAACTTGGAGTCTGTATTTATTTTACTTGCATTGGAGAAAGTGTGATTGTAGTTAAGTAACTAAGCACACACACACCAGGGGAGAACTTTAAAATTTAGAATTTTTAATACTGATTGTATAGGATAAACTATGTTCGTACAGGATGATCAGATCAGTTATACACCTCTAGGAGAAAATGGAACAAATAGAGGGTGAGCAAAAATTTTTGAAAGTACTGTTCGTCAAGACAAATAGTCCCATTCATCCTTGAATGATGTTCTCTGGATTTTCAATTTGAACTGTTAGTCCAGACAATTAGTTTCATTCGTCACTGGATGATGTCCTCTAGATTTTCAATTTGAACTGTTCGTCAAGATGAATAGTCCCATTCATCCCTAGACGATGTTCTCTGAATTTTCAATTTGAACTTTTCTTCCAGACAAAGAGTCCCATTCGTCCCTAGACAATGTCCTCTGGATTTTAAGTTTGAACTGTTTGTCTAGACGAGTAGTCCCATTCATCCCTGGATGATGTCCTCTGGATTTTTAATTTATTCAGTTCGTCCAGATGAATCGACACCTTCATCTCTAGATGATGTTCTCTGTTCTTTGAACTTGTGATTCATCTTATTTTTCTCATCCCAACGAACCTTTGAAATAACTGTTCATACTGGATGAATTATGTTCATACGGGACGATGATCAGGTAAGAAGGAATTTCATACCAATGCACATTGAGCTCGTACACAATTGTTTTTACATTGTTTGTACGTATGAAATTCGATTATACGGGACGATCGAGTATGCACAAAATTGAAATTTTGTAGTCTTTGGAAGGTTTTTTTGAGTATTTTATATAAAAGGTCCACTTTAGACTATCTTGAGATCTTTTTGTCTATTGATCTTCATGAAAACTGAAGGGAGATTGAAGGAGAGAGTGAAAGAGAGTGTTTAAAGGAGAGTTCTTACTACTGGAGCATAAAGGGTTCACTTGGTATTCAAAGGTAAGAATCTCCATTGGTAAATTGTGGTTACTTCACTCTTTTCTCTTGTCCTTCTAGATTTCTCGTGAGAAGATCTTTCAAAGAGATCCAGTTCTCTGCTGACACTCAAGAAGTGTGAACAGCGGGAGGTTCTCTACCTACACTTGGAGAAGTGTGAAAGGATGAAGGGTTCTCTGCCTACACTTGGAGAGTGTGAATAGCAGGAAGGTTCTCTGCCTACACTTTGAGAGTGTAAACAATGGGAGGTACCCTGCCTACACTTGGAGGGTGTAAAAGGACGACGATTCTCTACCGCACTGGGTAGTGGTAGAAGAGAGATTTTGTGAAGGCTTCTCCGCCTTGTTGTGGGGGTAAAAGGAGAGACTCTAAGTGGTAATAATGCAATACCTGAAGTGGAAGACTTTAGGGAGTGGTTGCAGGTCGTGTTTGACCGAACCACTATAAATCTAGTTCCTTCTTATTTTCTGTTGCTTTTTACTTTATTTTTTTTCTGTTGATCTGTGGTTAAAAAATATTTTAAAAAAATTTCACTATAAGATTTTTATTGGTTTAAAATATAAGAGGGAAAATTTTTAGATACCAATTCAACCCCCTCTTGGTTAGCCACTTTGACATAAGCTTAGATTTAACAACCTAATTCATAAGTAATATGTTTTAACAAGTGGTATCAGAGCGTAATTTCAAAATCGTAAGGTTAGACAACTTTTTGATTAACGAGCATGACTACATTTGGAAACCGAAACACACTTGAAGGTTACTCTATAACTAGACATCCCTTATTTGACAATATTCCTTTTGATTTTTGGAAAACACACATGTCTACTTTTTTATAATCACTTGATTATCATATATGGATTTTAGTACAAGAAGGGTATACAAAACCAACTAGATTAATTAACGGAGTTAGAGTTGAAATACCCTTCGTGGACTAGACAGTAGAATAATGTGACTTAGCACAACTTAATGCTAAATGCTTGAATAATTTCTTTTGTGCTCTTAAATCTAAAGATTACATGCAGGTTTTCAATTGCAAGAGTGGAAAGGACATTTGGGATAGACTTTGTATAACTTATGAGGAGACTAATGAAGTTAAACAATCTAAACCAAATGAATCCATTTCTGATATGCACATAAGATTCACACAAATAGTCACCTCTTTACATGCATTGGGTAGGGAACTAACGAATGCTGAAATGGTTAATAAAATACTTCATTGTTTATCTACTGCTTATGATGCTAAAATAACTATGATTATAGAGTCTTGGATCACTAATTGCTTATGAGCAAGGAGCGAGTCAAAGAAAGATTGATGCAGGAGAGTCACGAAAGGAGAATAATATTGCACTAAAGGTGGAAGAGTTAGAGAGTGATCAATCTGCACCTGAGGATGAGGATGATATCGCATTAGTGACAAGACATTTTAGAAACTTTCTGAAGAGGAAGCAAAAGAGACTACAGCAATGAAATCGATGTAAATTTAATAGAAATGTCAAGGTTTTAAATGATGTTATTTGCTATGAGTGCAGGAAACCTGGACATATTAAGTCGATTGCCCAAAACTAAAATCCACTCCTAGTAAGGAGAATGTAGAGGAGAAACCAATAGTGAAGAAGGGCAATAAGAAATTCCAAAGAGCTTTCTGGGCAGACTCAGCTTCAAACTCGTTAGAGACTAAAAAGGAAGAATAAGTCACCAATCTATGCTTGATGGCTGATAATCTTGATCAGTAAGATCAAGAAAAGGATCCCTCTCACATAAGGCCTTGTGAGAGCATATGATACCTAGATAGTGGTTGCTCAAAGCATATGATTGGTGATACTACTCAATTCATATCACTGGAAGCCAGGAGTAGAGGTAGGGCTATACTTGGAGATAACACCACAAGGAAGGTGGTAGGATAGGGTATGATTGGAAATCTTAAAAACTTTTTTTATTGAAAATGTACTACTTATAGAAGGATTAAAATATAATTTATTAAGTATTAGCCAGCTATGTGATAAAGGATATTGTATAAAATTTTTTCTTACTAGCTGCATATTAAGCCTAAATGAAAATGATGTTTTGAATTGTATTCGGGTAAATAATGTGTATATGCTAGACTTGAATTGCATTAAAACTCCTACAACTTTTTGTTTAAAAACTATTTTGATGAGTCATAGCTTTGGCATAGGAGACTTTATCACTCTAGCATGAAAAATCTTAGGAGGATTACCCAAAAGAACTTAGTGAGAGGTATACAAAAACTAGACTTTACTAAGGACCACCTTTGCGATGCATATCAATTAAAAAAATAGGTGAAGTCCTCTTTTAAGTCTAATAAGGATATTAGAACTAGTAAACCATTGGAGATATTACATATGAATTTTTTTGGACAAGTTGGAATTGTACGTCTACGAGGTAAGGTATACGGATTTGTAATTATGGATGATTATTCTAGATTCACATGGGTTAGATTTCTATATTATAAGAATGAATTATTTGAGGAGTTTAGAATTTATTTGACTTAGATTCAAAGGAAAATATGATGTAAAATTTTAATAATTCAGAGTGATCATGGATGAGAAATTGAAAATGAAAAATTTGAAGATTTTTATAAGGAAAAAGGAATTGATCATAAATTTTCTGCACCTAGAACCCCTCAGCAGAATGGGATAGTCGAAAGGAAAAATATAACATTAATATAAGCTGCTCGAGCCATATTGGCAGAATACTTACTTCCTAAATATTTTTGGGCTGAGGCGGTTAGCACATCATGTTATGTTTTGAATAAGGTAAAAGTTAGATCAAATTTAAATAAAACACCCTGTGAGTTACTAAAGGGAAGAACATCTAATTTGTTACATTGGCATGTTTTTAGATGTAAGGTATTCATACATAATAATGGAAAATCTTCCTTAGAAAAATTTGATCCAAAATCAGATGAAAGAATTTTTATAGGATACTCAAGTGGTAGAAAATTTTATAGAGTATTTAATAAAAGAATTTTAGTAATTGAGGAGACCACACATGTTGCATTTAACGAATCTGGAATTTTGGAAGAATCAATTGTTGAAGAGGATGAAATAGAGATTAACTCCCAAAAGATTGAGAAAATAAATTTGAAAGAAAATTTGGAGATAGAAAACCCGATGCCTAGAGATTTGAGATTTTCTAAAAACCACCAAAAGGAATTGATTATAAATGAACCTAGTGAAGGTGTTAGGACTAGGCGTGGACTAAACAAGGAAGTCAATCATTTAGCCTTTATTTCAATGATAGAACCCACAAATATTAATCAAGCACTTTTAGATGAATTTGACATATTGGCAATGCAGGATGAATTAAATTAATTTGTAAGATATGAAGTTTGGGAATTAACTGCAAGGCCAAATAATCAAAGTGTAGTTGGAACAAAATGGGTATTCAAGAACAAAATGAATGGCTCAGGAGAAGTCATTATAAATAAGGCTAGATTGGTTACTAAGGGTTATAATCAGATTGAAGGGATTAATTTTGAGGAGACTTTTTCCCCTGTAGCTAGACTTGAAGCAATTAGGGTTTTATTAGCCTTTGCCTATTTTAGAGGATTTAAATTGTACCAAATAGATGTTAAAAGTACCTTTTTAAATGGGGTAATTCAAGATGATGTATATGTGGAACAACCTCCAAGTTTTAAAAATTTTAAACATACAAATCATATTTTCAAATTAAAAAAGGCATTATATGGATTAAAATAGGCACATAGGACTTGGTATGAGAGGTTGAGCACCTTTTATTTGAGAGATCTTTTGAAAAAGAAGTGTGGACATAACTCTATTTTTAAAGAAATTGGGAGAGAAAATACTTATTGTACAAATTTATGTTGATGATATCATTTTTGGATCTACAAATAAAAATTTTTGTTATGATTTTTTTAAATAATGAGTAGTTAATTTGAGATGAGTCTAATAGTATATTTTAGCTATTTTCTAGGCTTTAGCATTAAGCAAACTGAGGAGGGTATATTTCTTAGTCAGGCAAAGTATGTTAAGGACATCCTCAAAAAGTATGAAAAGGACAATGCTAAACTTATTAATACACCTATGAGTTCCTCAGTTCAGTTGGATAAGGACCCTAAAAGAAAATATATTGATCAATAGAAATTTATAGGAATAATTGGATATTTGCTTTACTTGACAGCTAGCCGACCCGATATCATATTTAGTGTTTGTTTATGTGCTAGATTTTAATCAGATCCAAAAGAATCACATTTGACAGTAGTGAAAAGGATTTTAAGGTATCTGTTGGTAACACTGAACTTGGGAATTTGATATCCTAAGTTTAGCTCTTCATTTAAAATAATTGGATTTTCAGATTCGAATTTTGAAGATTGTAGGGTTGATAGAAAGAGTACTTCTTGAACATATTAATTTATTGGAAATTCTTTAGTCTCTTGGTACAGTAGAAAATAAAATTCAATAATCTATCTACTGCTGAAGCTGAATACATTGCCTTAGAAAGTAGTGTGGCACAAGTACTTTGGTTGAAATAATAGTTGATTGATTTAGGATTAACAATAGGCACAATTCCTATTTATTGTGATAACAATAGTGCCATTTGTATATTTAAAAATTCTATTCAACATTCAAGAACCAAACATATAGACGTCAGGCATCATTTCATAAGAGATCATGTAACCAAAGGAGAAATTGAACTCAATCATGTATCAACAGAAAATCAACTAGCAGAAATTTTTACTAAACCATTGGCCTTTGAAACTTTCAGTACATTAAGAACAATTCTTTGTGTGATTTACTTGAATGCTTAATTAAATATTTATGCAATATTGTTATTTGTATTTGCGTGTCTTTTGATTTTGTGATTTTTTGTACGTGTTTTTCAGTGTTTTGTTCGTGCTTGATTTTGCAATCTCCGGTCTATTTGTTTTGTGTATGTTCACATCAAGATTCATGATTTTTGAGTATTGGCATGAAAATTTCAAAGTGTGAAATTCATCTGCACGAAATTATTTTTGTACGGGATGAATCCTGTAGCGTATTAACGGTTGATTTGAATGGTTTGCATGCAGGTTTTTCAAAATTTTTAATACTGTTCATCTGTACGATTGTGATGATCGTCCAAACGAAATATATTCAATCGTATGTACGCAAGTAGATGGTTATACGGATAAGATTAGTTTCTTTATTTCTGATTGTGCTTACGAACGTTCAGTTTGTATATACGAACATGTGGCAATTCAATGTGAGGGACATTTTAAACCATCATAAAAATGATCTTAAATAATCGATCATCCTGGACGAACACATTTTCGTCTGTACGATTGTTTGGTCAAAAGTCTGTACGAAAGGATGCCTTGCAAGTTACATGTTTACGAAAAATCATTTCATTTTTTGACACATTCGTTCGTACATACGAAATTTATTTTGTACGTACGAACCTAAATTCGTCTTGGAACAAATAATTTTTGTTCGTACGAAAATTCATTTTTTTCTTTAAATTGAAAGGTTTTGAACTCAAATCTCATTCACTTCAAAAACTCTTTCGTTCCTCTAAATCTTCTTTATCTTTTACATGGTTAGTTCAAACAAAAGAGATAGGAAAAATGTACTTGCTAAGGGACGCCCATCTAGAAACCTTGGAGAAAACTTTCTGTCAAAAGCAAATGAGGAGTCCTTCCCTAGGTTCGTATCCGCCAAGATCACCTCCTCTAGAGTACTTCTTCAAGATCAAAGCACTTTTTAAATTATGAAACTTTTTTGCTTCTACACAGTTTGCATTTATTCTGAGACTAGTTCACCTCTACAACAAGGAAACTTTCCACTTCTTCCTTGCAAATATGTCTTTTAACTCTGACCAAACTGTGATTAGATCGTATGTTTTTAAGAAGAAAGTAGAGATAACAAAAGCGGATTTGGGAATATTTTTAAACTTAAGGACTCAAGGGATTAGAGCCCATACTTTGAACTCTTCCTCCAACTTTGACTAGACTGCGATAAATGAGGTTATTAGAGGGTTTGAAAATGAAGTTAATTTACCTAAGGTGTACACACTTAATCGTAATGCTCAAATCATTCAGCATATTCTTCGAAGCTCCATTATTCCTTAAGCTGGGGATCGAGTAAATATTACCCCTCTTCTTTCCATAGTGACTTATTTGATTTTGATAAGCCAACCAATAGATGAAGCTCAACTGATCATGACTACATTTATGAACTTTCTGAGATTAGCCATGTCTCCCACAAGAGAAAGAAAAATATAGCCTTAGGATATCTTGTGATCTACATTTTGGAGAAGAAATATGAACTAGTCCATCCAGTTCAAAATCTAGAAGAGCCTATCTACTACAATGATGGATCATTCCGAGTAATCTTTTATAGAGCTCCACATGTGCTTAGTAGTGACTCTGAGGAGGATAGGAGAAGAGCTACACTTGCACCTACACCTACTATTAGACAAAACTTAAAGGATTTGGTCCAGCATTTTGACCGTCTTGAGACTCATGTTGATCACCACTTAGATCAAATTGAAACTCATCTACAGAAGAAGGATGTGCAGTACCAACAGGACATGGGTTGGATGCGAGGCCAATTGGATGTTATAGGCTTGAATATGGCTATGATGAGTGGCTATTATAACTTCTTCGGCCAGCCACCTCCTCCTTCAGATCAGGTCCCCTCTGAGTGATGACTGTACTTCTTTGATTCTCTCTACCAGATGTGATGCGATTTGATTGTTAGCTGTTATGTTTTTATGTTTCATGTCATGTTATGTGATGTTGATGTTTTTGTTTTATCTTTTTTTATATGATTTGTTAGTTTTTATGTGTTTATGTATTTATGTCTTTTGTATTAATATCATCCATGCACAATGTTCTATCTTCTACCAATGATATCAATAAAAGTTATCATGTCTTGTTTTACTATTTCTGATTTCATTTTAGAAATGTGTGTTAGCCCATATAATCATCTTTGAAATATTGATCTCACAAGTGCTATATTTATAATTGCAATACAAATTTAATTTCATTAGAAAATCCAATTTTTCAAAAATTGAAGTTGTGATTATAACTTGATCTAGTTAAAGAATGTCAATCTCATGTCTCTTGTTAGACTAACATAATTTTTATATTATTATTGCAATTATGATATTTTCTTATTTTGTATTTCTCTTACCAATATGAATATTGTTGTACTTAGAGAAATTTGAGATTTTAGATCATTAATTTTGTAAAGATCAATAATATACTTGAAAATGTATAAATGTACAAAAAATAAAAGAATGTGCAATGGTTTGCAATTTAAAAAAGAGGCACAAAATATGCCCATAAGTACAAGATGCACAAAATATGCCATAAATATTGAAAAGATATGCAAAGCGCTACAAGTATAAATTATTTTCTCAATCCTTCAATCTTTACATTCAAATTAATCTTTTGTTCAATTTTATTTAGTATTGAAATTTGAAGTATACAAATTTTAAATTCATTTACTTTGCAATGATTTTGCTTATCTTATTATCTAAATAATTCATATTTTTGATATTTTTTTCTTGTCTATGTTATATCTCTACTTATATCATATGAATCTTTCTATTTCTCTAATGATATTTAATTTTGTTTACAAATGTTACTCAACCTCTTTACAGGATCAATTATCAAAGGCTCTTCATACGACTTCTTACATTTCTCTATTTGTTCTTTTTCTTTTTCTATTTTTGCTGTTGTCAAAAAGGGGGAGAAATATTATTTGAAGTGTTATTTTTAAAGTTTCTTTAACGTATTGTTCGTATTCATATTCATATTTTTGTGTTCATATTTTTTGTTGCCTTTTTTGTGTTTAAATGTGATTGTTGTTATGTGTTTTTTAGTGTGTAAATATTTTAAAAATAAAAATTAGGATTAGTTCAACATATAATCCCCTTATTCTCACATGTTTATTCATTCAGGGGGAGTTTAGGAGAAACTTAGGAATTTGAAACTTATACAAATAATAATTATTTTGCCATCATCAAAAAGAGGGAGTTTGTTGAGGGAGTTGCTACTTAGATTTGCATGCTTCACATTATTGCAACTTATATGTTTTGATGATTCCAAATATTATTATTTTGGCTATTACTTTCTCCTAACATATTTTGGAAGAATTGTTATTTGGCTCTTGTGTGCACTAACATTTCAGGGAAATCATACTCCAGATTATTGAAGACTTCAAATCAAAGATCTGCTTGTTATTTTTGTAACTTGGAGTATGTATTTGTTTTACTTGAGTTAGAGAGAGTGTGATTGTAGTTAAGTAACTCAGCACACACACACTGGGGGAGAACTTTAAGATTCATAATTTTTACTACTGATCGTACAGGATGAACTAAGTTTGTACATGACGATCAGATCAGTTATACACCTCCACGCGCAAATGGAATAAACAGAGGGTGAGAAAAAATTTTTCTAAGTGTTGTTCGTCCAGACGAATAGTCCCATTCATCCCTGGATAATGTCCTCTAGATTTTCTATTTGAACTGTTCGTCCAGACGAATAGCCCCATTCGTCCATGGATGATGTCCTTTAGATTTTCAATTTGAACTGTTCATCCAGATGAATAATGCCATTTATCCCTGGACAATGTCCTCTGAATTTTTAGTTTGAACTGTTCGTTCAGATGAATAGTCCCATTCATCCCTGGATGATGTCCTCTAAATATTCAGTTTATTCAGTTCGTCCAAACTAATCGACACGTTTATCCCTGGATGATGTTATCTGTTCTTTGAACTTGTGATTCGTCTTTTTTTTGTCCCAACAAACCTTTGAAATAACTGTTCATACTAGACGAACTATGTTCATACGGGACGATGATCGGGTATGAAGGAATTTTGTACCAATGCACATTGAGTTTGTACGCAATAGTTTTTATACTATTCGTACGTACAAAATTCGATCTTACGGGACGATCGAGTACGCACAGAATTGAAATTTTGCAGTCTTTGGATAGTTTTTCGAGTCTTTCATATAAAAGGTTCACTTTAGACTGTCTTGAGATCTTTTTGTCCATTGGTCTTCGTGAAAACTGAAGGGAGATTGAAGGAGAGAGTGAAAGAGAGTGTTTGAAGGAGAGTTCTTACTACTGGAGCATGAAGGGTTCACTTGGTATTTAAAGGTTATAATCTCTATTTGTGAATTGTGGTTACTTTACTCTTTTCTCTTGTCCTTCTAGATTTCTCATGAGAAGATCTTTCAAGGAGATTCAGTTCTCTTCCGACACTCAAGGAGTGTGAACTGCGAAAGGTACTCTGCCAACACTTGGAGAAGTGTGAAAGGATGAAGGGTTTTCTACCTACACTTGGAGAGTGTGAAAAGCGAGAAGGTTCTCTGCCTACACTTTGAGAGTGTAAACAACGAGTGGTACTCTGCCTACACTTGGAGGGTGTAAAAGGACGACGGTTCTCTGCCGCACCGGGTAGTGGTGGTAGAGAGTTTTTGTTAAGGCTTCTCTGCCTTACTGTGGGGACAAAAGGAGAGACACTAAGTGGTAATAGTGCAATACCTAAAGTGGGAGACTTTAGGGAGTGGATGTAGGTCGTGTTTGGCCGAACCACTATAAATCTTATGTCTTTTTATTTTCCGCTGCTTTTAAATTTATTATTTTCTGTTGATTTTATGGTTGAAAAATCTTTTAAAAAAATTTAATGTAAGATTTTTATCAGTTTAAAATATAAGAGGGAAAATTTTTAAATACCAATTCACCCCCCCCCCCCCCCCCTCTTGGTTAGCTGTTGGGACATGAGCTTAGGTCTAACAACCTACTTCATAATTAACAAGTTTCAACAAGATCCTTCTGTAAGGTTGGGTCGACTACCTCCTCTAACTAAGTAGACCAAGGACCACGATGGCCTGGGATGATGGAACCATGGGATCTTGATCGGGTCCATCTTCCATTCCCCCACCATCCGCTTTAAGTGAAAGATGATGAAATTTCTATTTTAAATATAAAAAATTCCAACCTTTGAAATCTCCAAACTCTTCAAATTCCTAAGCTCATGCTGCTACTATATGCCAGATAACATGTATTTACTACGTATCTGATTGAGGACTAGCCTTAATCAAAAGTTCTCTCTCGTGATCAGGAGGGGTAATTAACTATAGGGGCTTGCGCCTATAGGAAACCAGAACTCATATCATAAAGTCCTTGCAAAATGAGAGTGAAATCTCTGGGTAGTTTCTTATCTACAAACTCATCTACCTTCCAAAATTTAACCCGGATCTTATTCCGTTAAAACTCCCTTGCCGAAGAAAAAGCAACATGCGGGCGGAGGCTGGGGCTGAATTTTCGGAGCCCACAATTAACTAGCTTCTTTGCCCATATTCATCCATGATGTGGGAACCCTTGCCTGCTTAACATTGTACATGGCACCAGTGCAGTGGCCCTTGCACATTTATCGCTATATTTAGGCCATAAAACATTTTTCTTCTAGGGAACGCCCAAAATAAGTATGCATAGCCTTTTTTTTTTAAATATGAGTTCATTAAAAATTTATGTAATTTTTTTTTCTAAATTTCATCTATTCATAGTGTATACTAAGCCACTAGTTTGAAGGTCGCTACCTATGCCGCCAATGTCTGATGCTCTATTTAGCTTATTATGATCACTCCTACTATAATATGGGCTGGCCCACATTCTATTCAACTCATCTCACGCACTATCATTGATCCATAGTGGTCTCTCACTTAACTTCTTGAAATCTGATGAAATGTGATGAACTTGTAAAAATCATTACTTACAACAAACACCAAATGACACAAGCTCGTAGGCATGGAGCATTTTATAAATTGCAAAATAGGAACAATAAGTACAAGAGCAATGTAAAAAACTAATCCTCTCTTTACAAGAGAGAGAGAGAGAGAGAGAGAGAGAGAGAGAGAGAGAGAGAGAGAGAGAGAGAGAGAGAGAGAGAGAGAGAGAGAGAGAGAGAGAGAGAGAGAGAGAGAGAGAGAGAGAGAGGAATAACTACATAAAAAAGAAACAACAAATACTATAAAGCATGGAATAAATAATGGCCAATAACATAAGTAATAAAGAGTTGATATATCCTTCCAAAATCTTATATTATTTTACCTTAAATATGTGATTCTCATATTAAATTTAGGACTCAAACATTATTTTCTTGATTAACTATAGTGATGTACGCCAAATTTAGAAAACAACCTAAGAGGTTGGTTAACATCCCAGTGGTCCCAAACACATACAAGGAAAATAATAATTATCCTCCCTAATACAAAAACTTGAATCACCATAGTAGAAGTAAAGAAAATAATAGATTGATAAGAGTAACAAACTTCTCAACTTGTGCTATTTGATTGAAGAGCATATCAAGTGCCATGGAAAAATACAAAGAACCTTAACAGAAATTTGACACATAAGATGTCTAGCTTCCATTGTTCAGAATTTAATTCTTGGAAGACCCAAAAAATCCTCCTTATCCAATACCAAAGAAAGTAACCCAATAACTGCAATGCCTCCCAGCCCTTTGGATGCAATTTCTGGAGCCTCCTTTTCCTCCCAATTAAACCCATCTGGTTTAGAATCTAGTGAACTGAAATCCACCCTTGGAAGACCCAGCATGCCCTCCTTAGCCAATCCTTAAAAAAGTAGCCAAACAATTATAATATCTCCATCTGTCGTTCATGGACCTTTATTTATATTTGCTACCTTACCTAGCCATCATCATCATAACTGGACTTAGTCCCTCCAATGACTTAACACAAAGTTCCCCTCTATTGAAATAACAATCAGTACACATGAATGCAGATGAAGATTTCTAGAATACAATCCTAAAACATCAGTGTTGACTTTTGTTGATTTGCAAGCTCCCTTCAGTCCAGCAATGAAATCTTTAACATTGTCCATATGATTAGAAGAAGAACTTCCTTTATAATCAAGTAATATAGCCGACCCCTTGGGTGAAAATTCTAGTGCCATTTACCTTTTACTAACATTTAATCCCGATTAGAACAAGCCAGGATTTTAGAATGAAGTCCAACATATTCATCCAATGAAATTCTAGCCGCAAGCATTCCAACATCAGTCCCGCCAACAGGAGGGAGATCCACCGCTGTAATGAAAATCCTCCACTTTATCACAACTAAACCTTTGCATTGAATTTCACGGATTCCAATGATACAACAAAAATAAAATCCACTGCCAAATTACCTTATGACCCTACAACAGGAGCAGCACCACTTCCTAAATTCTCCTTCATTTTAACAAATCTAGCCTTCCCCATAACAACGGGATCCTTCTCCTCCCCCGCCAACAGGAGAACCAAAATAGCAACTGCACTACATCCACATCGACCCCAAAATAGCGCATTAGTGTTAGTTCATTTATTAGGCGCAACAATGTCAATCTTTTAAGCGTCATAGTGCCAGATGCCTGTATTTTGTTTTCCTAGAAATATTCATTGTGTTTTGTTTGTAACTGGGTTCAATCACTTAGATAATTTTAGACCAATTCAGAGTGCTTCTATGAAATTCCCTTAGGGTGCAACTAAGGAAGTTTAGAGAAATACTAAATAACATCATTAAAGTGTTTGACTTATGTTTGTGGGAGCAAATCTCTAAGTAAAGAGGAATGAAGAGGAGATCCATTAAACCATTCTGATGATATATATCTCTTATATTTTTTTCTATCATGCTATAAAAAAAATGATATTTCTTCAATTCTACTTATATATATATATATATATATATATATATATATATATATATATATATATATATATATATATATATATATATATATATATATATATATATAAATTCTCTTATTTTGAATTGATGATGTAAATATCGTATGTAGTGCTCATGAATTCTTTTATTCCCTAAGAGATAAAAAAAGATATTTGAAATATTACCAGATCTCATTTAATGCACATAGTGGTTATAAGCATAGTTAAAATTAGGTATAATATGTGGCCTCGACGGAGGGAAGCAAGCATAACCAGGCGGTATGAAATATATTAAATTCTTAATGACATCCTTTATTTCTACAAGCTCGACAACTTCGGTCTTGAATTTTGACCCATTTGGGGCCGGATTGAGTCTAATTTGATGTCGTTGGGTTTGTATTTACGAGAGGTTCAATTCGACTATAAGTTTGCCAAAATTTGAGTTCAAATGGTCTCCGTTTTAATTTTTGAAATTTTCAATCTTTATTTTTGCCTAGAAATTCATGCTGGATCAAGATAATTTTTTGATGATATATCAATTTTAATATAAAATAAATATAATATTAAAATTTAAAAAGAACAAACAAAAAATTTCTCTTACGTATTTAAGAGAAAATAAGAAAGCAACATCCAATACCATTTTTTCTCTGATACAACTCCTAATCAATTCTTTTAAAATCGGATCGGCCCGAGTTGATTGAACCGGGAACCAGCCAGTCAGCCGATTCAAACCTTTCAATCAACTAGCTTCGCAAGAAACCAAAGCAATTCGCTTCAAATCCACGGTCCAACCGCAAGACCAGTGAGGGTTTTAAAAAATCGACTCTGAAACTCTCCAAGCACATCCCTATCCTCTTCTATATCCGCAAACACGACTAGAAGCCACCAATTTTTTCGTATATCTTCATCGGCCACTGCAACTGCTCGTCGGCGTCAGCCTCGTTTTTTCTCCCTCTACCAACTACAAGTAGGGGTGTCAATTCGAGACAACGGGTCGGGTTCGGGTCAAACCTGACTTGACCCGATTATAAACAGGTTGACCCTTATAACTCGACTCGATTTTGCAAACATGTCAGATTTGTCAACCCGGACCCGACTCGTGTGGGTTACCGGGTTGACCTGACCCGACCCGCGAAGAAATTGTGAGGGATGGATGTGGGTTCACAGAGTGAGTGGGCGCAAAGCGACTGTGTGGGTTGGACACGTGTTCGCAGGCAGCTGAAGCGCGGGAGCGACTGTTTGGCTTGAGCTGTGACGCGGACACGGGGCGCATGTATGGACTGACAGGCGACGCGGGATGCCTAGACCGACGGGAATGGCTGGACCGATGGGCACAACTGTGACACTTGGACCGACGGGCGCGACTGTGGTGTTGTGCAGCCTGTGATGTGGACATGAGCTGTGACGCGGATGGTGGACGCGATGTTGCAACTTGACGCGGATGGCAGCACATATGGGACTTGACAAGCAGGATGACGAAATGAGTCAATTCGGGTTGACCTGAGAGTTGTCGGGTCAACCCGAAACCGACCTTCTTTTCAAACGGGTTAGAAATCCAAACTCGGACCTGACCCTTTTTGCAAACGGGTTGAACTAAACCAGAATTTTTTTTGGGTCGGGTCCGGGTCGGGTTTCGGGTCGGTTCAACTTTTGACACCCCTAACTACAAGGGTTGAGTTGATTGTTGTGTTTGTGGAGGAAGAGGTTGGGCATGTTAGAACACTCTACACGTCAGCACTACATTTATTGGCTTTATTAATAAATGCTGACATGTCTTCATTCCTTTCTTGATTTCTTGTATTACAAACTCTATATATGGTTTTGAATGCTATTGTTTACTTAGGGAAAATGAATTTAGCTATAGTTTGTTTCTTCTACGTTTAGTCTTGTCCCTTTCCCACATCTTCTTTCTGCTTCAGAATCTCCAAGCCTCTCTTTGGAAATGATCTTTCATGGTATCAGAGCCACAAGGCTCAACCGCTTCTCCTTCGTTTCTCTATGGATGATCTAGGATTCATAGCATCACAATCAGTAAACGTCTCTTCCAGACAACGCAACTCAGATCTCACCAACAACTTCACCGAGTTCACCGTTCCATCACCGCTCAAATTTCTCATCTCCAACTTGAAGAATCTTGTTCCCACGGTTCTTACCAATGAAAACTGCGCCATCTGGTGTCTCCAAAATTTTCATCATTTTTCGGCAAACGGGTCTAGCGATCACCTCACTGGAGCAACCGTGTGCCCTGGCAAACTCCTTCGCCGACCAAAACCTATGGAAACTGATCGACAGATATCTCATATCAGCATTGCTATCCACTATCTCCTCTGCCGTGCTTCCCTATGTTCTCACACTTGCCACCGCCCACGACATCTGGCTCATCCTCGAACATCGCCTACAAGACACAAACCGGTCTCGTGTAATAAACCTCAAGAATGAACTCCATGAAATTCAAATGAAGGATCGGTCGATGTAAGAATAACTTGTTAAAATCAAGAACCTCATAGACAATATAGCCGCCGCTAGCTCCACAATCGACACCGAGGACATCATTTTATATATCTTGAACGGACTTCCCACCATCTACAACCCATTCAAGACAGCAATACACACCTCCTTGAACCCCATAAGTCTTGACATTCTTTATTCTTTACTATGCAATGAAGAAATAAATCTGCAACATGAACAAACCAAAGAATTTCAATCCCAACTTTACATTACAGCTCTTCTCTTTACCCGTAACAAATCTGCTCGTGGCCGGTTCACTAAATATCACGGACGAGGCTCTACCTCTCGTCCGACAACCTCCCAACAAAATCCAACTTCCGCAAATCACTCATCTTCTTTCAGACCCACTTGTCAAATTTGCTGCAAGATCAGCCACATTGCCTTAAATTGCTGGCACAGATGCAACATGCAGTACGCCCCTTCTTGCTCATCTTCAAATCCGCGAGCCTTACTCACTCATCAACAGACCTCTCCAATCACTGAATGGGTCTTGGATTCCGGCGCTATCTCTCATCTGACTTTCGACGCTTCCAACCTTCACCATTCCGCTCCTTACCACGGGCTGGACTCTGTGTCCATAGCTAACAACAGCACACTGTCCATCCAACACACCGGTCAAGGTCTCCTACCGCTATCGGACACGACTCATAAGCTTTACCTTTGCAACCTCTTACACATTCCATCACTTTCTCACAATTTGCTCTCCATTTTAAAACTAACTGCATATAATAATGTTTCTATATGTTTTGACACTAATGAATTTGTTATCAAGAATCTTCAGGACAATCGGTCACTTCTTCATGGTCGCAATCGTGACAACCTCTACCAAATTTTGATCCCCTCCGCCAAGAAAGTCACTGCTCTTACCGCCTTGGCTACCACCTAATCCTTATGGCACGCTCGTCTTGGACACCCCAACTAGCGACTGATATCTTCTCTCGTCTCTCACATACCAGATCTTAACAATCTACCCTCTACCACTCATACTTGTATTTCTTGTAATATGGCCAAAAACCACAAGCTACCTTTCACCGAACGCGTTTCTTCTTGTAACAAATCTTTCCAACTTATTCACTCCGGTGTTTGGGGCCCCACTCCACAAATGTCTCTAAATGGATACAAATACTACGTCATTTTCATTAACGATTATTTTCATTTCTACTGGATTTACTTTATGACCTCTAAGCAAGAAACATTTTCAAAGTTTCAACAATTTCATAAACTCATCAATAACAAATTCAACAAAAATATACAAACCTTCTGCTCGGACGGCGGAGGAGAATTTACAAGCAATCTTTTTCGCAATTATCTTACTGTTCACATCATCACACATCAAATAAGTTGCCCTTACACTCCCGAACAAAATGGGTTAGCCGAACGTAAACATCACCATCTCCTCGAACTTACCAGAACTCTTCTTCACGCTGCTAGTCTTCCTCACCAGTTCTAGGCTGAGGCACTCTCAACAACGCACTACATCATAAATTGCCTACCATCTAAAGCCATCTCGCTACAAACCCCATTCCAAAAACTTTACAATCGCTCACCCACAACGACCGTCTCCGCACCTTCGACTGTCTCTGTTTCCCTTGGCTTTAATCTCAAACCTCTAGCAAACTAACACCTCGCTCTCACGAATGTATATTTATAGGATACTCCAATCTCCACAAAGGTTATCGCTATTTCAATATCAACACCAACCAGATTCACATATCCTGCCATGTTGTTTTTCATGAACAAATATTTACTTTCCATGTCTCTCGTCAAACCACATAAGCCAATTTGACGGCTTTGCAACTTTCTCCTCTCCTACTCGTCCCAATATCTCACCTACCTACTAAGCACACTAACACTCCCGCCCCATCATAACTTCCGAACACACCTATAGATACATCTAACACCAATCAATTCCAACACATTCCCTCTTCCTCTGTTTCCAACAGCTCCACCCAATCCATACCAACACAATCACTCACAATACCTAGACACCATATGCAAACCAGACTCAAGTCTGACATCTCTTGCCCAAAACAAAATTTTGATCTTTCTATCACCTCCTCTTCCAACGTCACCTCTACCTCTTACTCTCAAGCCGCCAAACATCAACACTGTCAAAACGCCATGTCATCTGAATTTATGGCCCTCCAAAAATAATCCATGTGGTTGCTCGTCCCTTCACCGCCGAATAAACCCATCCTCGGATGTAAATGGACCTTCAAGATCAAACGTCATTCTAATGGCCAACTTTCGCAATATAAAGCTCGCTTAGTTTCCCAAGGTTGCTCACAAGAATTCAGCATCAACTACACTGACACCTTCAGCCCCGTCGCAAAAAAATGCCCACGATTCGCATGCTCATCACGCTCGCTCTTCACCACCGACGGCCCATCCTCCAGCTAGATGTCTCCAACACTTTTCTCCACGGCGAACTTCAAGTAGAAGTTTATATGAAACAACCTCCTGGATTCGTCTACTCCCAACATCCTGGACATGTTTACAAACTACTCAAATCCATCTATGGTCTAATACAATCCACACGTCAATGGTTTCACAAATTTACTGACTTGTTACAGCTTCTCGGATTCAAATTCAGCAAAGCCGATCCCTCTTTACTTTTATACCATCAAGACAACATTCATATAATTGTACTGATATATGTAGATGATATTTTTATTACAGGATCCAACCAAAATAAAATCAATTCGCTCCTTTAGCAACTGAATTCCAAATACAATCTCAAATAATTGGGCAACATCTCTCTAATCCTCGGCATTCAAGTCACGAAAACTTTTGCCGCCTACTTCCTCTCCCAACAACACTACGCGCATCAACTAATTCAAACAGCCGGTTTCTCCAAGTGCAAACCAGCCCCCACACCCATGTCACCACAACGAACCAAAGGTAAAACTGACGGCACTCCCTTTTCCGAACCTCAATTTTTTAGGAAACTTGCCGGCTCTCTCCAATACCTATCCATTAATCGACCGGACATCTCCTTCGCCACAAACTCTATCTGCTAACACATGCACCAACCAACCAACAATGATTTCAAACAACTCAAACGGGTGATAAGGTACATTTTTAAGGCACGATCAGCTTCGACACCCCCATCTCTTTCGGTGATCTACAATTGTAAACCTATGTGGACGCCGACTGGACAGCGGACACTGTTGACAGAAAATCTACATCTAGTTTCTGCACCTTCCTTGGCACCAAACTCATTTCCTGGACCGTCAAAAAGAAAGTTACAATAGCCAAATCTTCTACATAAGCATAATACCAATCCATCTCGTCCGCCACATCGGATGTTCTCTGACTCCGTCGTCTCCTTGGTGAACTGCACATTCAGCAACACGCTCCGACAATAATCTACCGCGACAACACCTCCACTATAGCACTAGCCAACAATCCCGTCTTCCACGCTCGAATAAAGCACATAGAAATTTGAAATTACTAAATGACAAGAGGGGGGTGAATTGTGAAAATCTTTTCCTTAATAAAAATAACCCTAAACAAGAGTTCTAATTTTTTTTGTTATTTTTGAAATTCTACAACAAAATTTTAAGCAATTTTTCTTCCACAAATTTCACCATGCAATAGTTATGAAAATTAAATGCAAGTAAAAAGTAAATGACGATAAGAAAAAAACACACCAAGAATTTTTATAGTGGTTCGGTCAAAATATGACCTACGTCCACTCCCCGGAGTCCTCCGCTCCGGGATTTTCACTATCAAAATAGTTCTCCTTTTGCCCCCCTCGGCAAGGCGGAGAAGCCTTTACAAACCTCCCTTTCACCAACCCGGCGTGGCGGAGTGCCAAACTCTATTTTCGCCCTCCTGGCGACGGCAGAGAACCTTCTCGTTTTTCTCACTCCTGGAGAAGGCAGAGAACCTCGAGGCAACAGATGTAGACGAGCCTTTCCCTTGGAGATCCTCCCTCAAATCCTTCTAGGGCCACAGGAGGAGCAAGATGCAGCAAGCTTGGAGCAACCGTGTGATCTCCCTCACAATGCTCACCTCCTCCTTCCTCTCTCAACCCTCAAGAATTTCTCTAGAGCTCTCTCCCTTGGAATCCCTCTCTAACCACGTTCACCCTCTCTGTAATTCTCACTGAAAAGGACTTGATTGACATAAAAAAACAGGCTCCAAAAATGTCTGATTTCAAAAGTAGCCGTTACTATTCGTACAGTACGATGCAACATCGTACAGTACGATATGTATAAAAAGATGTCATCTTGGTACGAAGATGTACGAACAGTTCGAAAACAATTCGTACTGTACGATATAATATCGTATGATACGATCCAAAAAACACTATTCGTACAGGACGATGGTCTGGACGATCAGATGTCGTCTCTATTCATCGTATGGTACAATCCAATTCGTACAGTACGATGTTCTGATATTAATTAGGCCTGGATTACATGCACTAATTACGGGTTAATTTAAGTAAGTATTAAAAATAGATCGTACAGTACGAACACGTTCGTACAGTACGAGCGGCGCAAAATCACTTACTCAAATTAAACCACGGCTAGGGTTTTAGATCTGAACATATCGTACAGTACGAAGAAATTCATACAGTACGATCTATTCACATAATTGTTCACATAGCTCTGATCGTACGGTACGAAGCAAAATCGTACTGTACGATCTCCAGAGAAGAATTTCTATGACATTTTTCATTTAAAAAAAACTCTCCCCCTGTGTGTGTGCATGGTTGCTCTTACTCTTATGCATTTTGTGGCCAGACTCAATAAAATAAATTAAAATAAATAGAAAAATACAATGTTTGACTCATACTCCTAATCTACCCTTTCTTGAGTCTTCCTTTCGTCCCGAGTCACTTGTGATCTTCCTGAAATGTTAGTACTCAATGATAATAGCAAATAAAATAGTATTCAATGAAAAGTTGTTCCAAAATACTCATTATTTGGCATCATCAAAATCTCAAACTCGGGGTCATGGGTTGCAACAATCTCCCCCTTTTTGATGATGTCAAATAATTTGTTGCAAGTGAGTACGAAAAGCATTTCTTTTTTTTTGTATTTATATTTTTTTTATTTTTTTTAAGTAAACACAAGAAAAAAATATGATACCAAAAGCAAGTGCAAAACAAAAGGAATGCATTTAGATAACAGGCACAACAACAGGTACAACAAACTTCTCCCCCTTTTGACAGCACAAAAAGGAGGAGCAACTAAAAGCAAAAAGCAAAAGAAGAAAAAAAAACTACAATGCAAACACAAACAATCTAAGCAGACGGGTCCTGATCTGGTGGTGGTGGAGGTGGATTTGGTTGAAAATATTGAAATAGAGCATCGAAGCGGTGATCAATTGCAGTGAAACGTTCTCCAAACCACTGCATATCAGTCTCGTGTTACTGATGTTGTTCTTGAATATGCATGTCGAGACGAGTCTGCAGTTGGTCGAAGCAGGTGACTAAATCATCATTAGGGTGTGCTGGTGCTGGTGCTGGTGCTCGGGGTGCGGCATGGCGTCGTGGTCGAGCTGGAGCTGCGGCTGAAGCATCTTCTCCTTCTTCTTCATCAAAGACTGGATCTTCAGGCTCATGTCCCCGATGAAAGAGAATACGGAAGGAAGCATCCGTATAAAAAATAGGAAGAATGTCGGGTTCACCAGGGTAGGATAATTGATATTTATTGTGGAGGATATATCCTATTAGGTGACCAAGAGCCAGATTCTGTTTCCGTCGAGTGGTAGGTAGACGAACAAAAGTCATGTTATGGATATAGTTGCTAATTAAATCAACCTCATCAAACTTAATGTTGTACATAATAAGATAGGTAGTGACGGACAAGGTAGGGGTCAGATTGATACGGTCGCCACCTTTGGGTATGATTGAGGTTCGAAGAACATGTTGAATTATACGGGCATTTCGAGTTAAGGATTGAACAAGAGGTTGGTGTTGATGAAAAGCAGTATTCCTAAGGACTCTATTTACATCGCTCCAATCAAATTCATCGGTAAGAAACGAGCAAACCATAGGTCCTTCAGTGGACAGCCCAATATATTGGGCGATATCGGCTCTAGTGATCTCAATGGTGTGGCCACAAACAAAAGAGTGAAAAGTGGTGTTGTCGACGGTGTAGGTGAGGTTGGCGAGAAATTCAAAAAGAAGTTCAGAATTATATGGAAACGCCAGGGTTAGTAGGAATTGGAAGGTGGTGGAAGCAAAGAGGCCCATTACCTCGAAATTGAGAGCAGCCTGATTAAACATTTTTGAAGGGGAAATTTTGCAGGCTTTATATCAGTGGTAAGCTTCCTCATTTTCAGTATTCAGGAAACGATCAGGTTGGCGACTCGACGAGGACGAGCTTCCAGCAGTCATCCGACCTCGCTTAGACATTGCAATAGGGCACGAAAATGAGTGAAGGAGTGAGTGAGGAGAGGTTTGAGTGAAAAGAACGGCCTAGGTAAGGGTACTTATATGAAATTTCGTACATCGTACAGTACGATTTGGAATCGTACAGTACGATAGGCAATCAATATTCTAACTATTCTTTTCGGGAAAAGGCAGTCAACTCGTACAGTATGATAGGTATCGTATAGTACGATCAGGCGAATTTCGATCGTCCCGAGGCCTCAGTACAATTTTTGACCAAAAGTTTCGTACTGTACGAATAGGTGTATCGTACAGTACGATACATAATAAATAGTATACCAAACAGCTTTAACTCATATTTATTCCGCGTGCTGATGTGGATCGTACCGTACGAAAATGGAGTTATCGTATAGTACGATACGCAATAATGTCGTACCAACCGGGTTTAATTCGTCCCAATCCGTTGCTGACATGGATCGTATTGTACGAAGAAGAGATATCGTACAATACGGTAGGCAATAATGCGGGGATGAATATCGTACCGTACGATGTATATCGTACAGTACTAACAACATAGCTGAAATCAGCTTGTTTGTGGACAGTGAGATGTATCGTACAGTACGATGTAGGTCGTACAGTACGATGAACAGTGAATGCAGAGTTTTGGTGAGGTGAGTGTGTGATGATCAGGAGCAGCCAAAAAAAAATGTATTTTTGTTTGTTTTTTTTATGCTGTTATATCTATGGCACCTAATCTGGTCCTCAGGGTGCTAAAGGTGTCGAAAGCTAAAGGTTTTGTGAATATGTCTGCCAATTGATCTCCTGTAGCGATGTGATGTAATTCTATATCTCCCTTAGCGACGTGATCTCTAATGAAATGATGTCTAATGTCTATGTGTTTCGTTCGAGAGTGTTGAATTGGATTCTTAGAGATAAAATTGCACTTGTGTTGTCACACATGATCGAGATGGTTCCAACAGGTAGTCCAAGATCAAGAATTTGTTTTTTTTAACCATAGTACCTGTGCAACACAACTTCCTACTGCAATATATTCTGCCTTGGCTGTGGAAAGTGCTACTGAGTTTTGCTTCCTACTGGACCAAGAAACTAATGATTGTCCGATGAATTGGCAGGTACAAGAGGTGCTCTTTCTATCTATCATACATCCTGCAAAGTCAGAATCTGAGTAGCATAGGATTTCAAAGGAAGTGCTGTGTCTGGGATACAAAATTCCTAAGTTTGGGGTGCCTAGTAGATATCTAAGAATTATTTTGACAACAGTTAAGTGAGACTCTTTAGGATCGGCTTGGAAATGGGCACAAAGGCAAACACTAAACATTATGTCCTGTCTACTGGCAGTCAGGTAAAGAAGGGATCCAATCATTCCTTTATATTTTTTCTGATCTACTGATTTTCCACTAGGATCCTTATCTAATTGTATTGTCAAACTCATTGGGGTGTTCATGGGTTTTGCGCTATCCATTTCATATTTCTTTAAGATATCCTTAATATACTTTGATTGGCTAAGAAAAGTTTCATTATCCATTTGTTTTACACTAAAGCCAAGAAAGTAATTAAGTTCTCCCATATGCTCATTTCAAACTCATTACTCATTATTTTTGAAAATTCATCGCATAAGTTTTTATCCAAAGATCCAAACAAGATGTCATCCACATATATTTGAACAATGAGAATTTCTTCTTTGACCTTTTGTAAAAAGAGTGTAGTATCTACACTACCCTTTTTAAATCCTCTATCCAAAAGAAATGAGCTAAGTCTTTCGTACCATGCTTTAGGTGCTTGTTTTAATCCATATAGTGCCTTCTTTAATTTAAATACATGGTTTGGAAATTGTAAACTTTCAAATCCAGGGGGTTGCTCAACATAGACATCTTCCTTAATTACCCCGTTCAGAAATGCACTCTTTACATCCATTTGATATAACTTAAAGTTCTTGAAGCAAGCAAAAGCTAAGAGCACTCTTATGGCTTCTAGTCTAGCAACCGGGGCAAAGGTTTCTTCAAAGTCTATCCCCTCAATTTGGTTGTACCCCTTAGCTACTAGTCTTGCTTTATTCCTTATTATTGTTCCTGAATCATTCACCTTATTCTTGAAGACCCATTTTGTTCCAACAACACTATGTTCTTTAAGTCTCTTGACTAACTCCCAAACATCATTTCTGGTGAATTGGTTCAGCTCTTCTTGCATTGCTAGAATCCAAAATTCATCTCCTAAGGCTTGATCTATACTTGTGGGTTCTATCATAGAGATGAATGTTGAGTGACTAACCTCCTTCCTAAGTCCATGCCTAGTTCTTACACCTTCTGAAGGGTCTCCTAAAATTAAATCTTTAGGATGACTAGAAGAATATCTCCATTCTCTAGGCAAAACTTCCTGAGGTTCGACCCTTTCTCCTAAGGTCATAGTCTCTACTCCTTGAATTGCCTCTATTTCATCATCTTCAATTTTAGATTCTAAGGGCTGATCTGATTCATCAAATACCACATGGGTGGATTCTTCTACTACAAGGGTTCTCTTACAAAAAATTCTATAGGCCTTACCTACAGAAGAATAACCTAAGAAGACACCCTCATCAGACTTAGGATCAAATTTTCCTAAGGGATGTTTACCATTATTTAAGATGAAGCACTTACACCCAAAGACATATAAATATGAAAGGTTTGGTGTCCTACCATTAAGGAGTTCATATAGAGTTTTATTTAGCTTCGATCTTATGTTTACTCTGTTCAAAACATAACAGGCTGTGTTGACTGCTTCTGCCCAAAAGTATCTAGGAAGTGTATACTCTGCTAACATTGCCCTAGCAGCTTCTACCAAAGTTCTATTCTTCCTTTCTGCTATGCCATTCTGTTGGGGTGTTCTAGGAGCTGAGAAATTGTGTTCTATTCCTATCTCTTGACAGAATGACTCAAACCTGTCATTTTGGAACTCTCCACCATGATCGCTATGGATTGTTGATATTTCACAACCTAATTTTCGTTGAATCCATGTGGAGAATACTTTAAATTCCTCAAAAGACTCATTTTTGTGTGCTAAGAATCTTACCCAAGTAAATCTAGTGAAGTCATCTGCAATCACAAATCCATAATTCTTTCCACCTAGACTGGCTGTACTAACGGGTCCAAATAAGTCCATGTGTAGAATTTCTAGTGGCCTAGAGGTGATCACATCTCTAATTGAGTGAAAGGATGATTTGACTTATTTTCCTAGTTGGCAAGCATCACATAAGTGATCCTTGGTAAAGTCTAACTTAGGTACACCTCTAACTAGGTTTTTCTGAGTGATGTTTCTAAGAGTTTTCATACTAGCATGGCATAGTCTCCTATGCCATAGCCACGAGTCATCAACTATTGTTTTCAAGCAAAATGATTTTGAGCTATCAACACAATCAAGGTCTAACATGTAAACATTGTTCATTCGTTTTCCTTCTAAAATTATTTCATCAAATAAACTAATCAGGCATCTATCAGTAAAAAAATTAACATCAAAACCTTTGTCACACAGTTGACTAATGCTAAGTAGATTATGTTTCAAACCATCAAATAGTAAAATATTTTCAATTAAAAAATTCTTAGCATTACCAACGATACCTGAACCTATCACCTTCCTGGTAGTGTTGTTTCCCAACGTTACTTTGCCTCCAGTTTTGATCTCCAATAGGATGAACTTCTTCGTATCTCCAGTCATGTGTCGCGAGCAGCCACTATCCAGGTACCACATGCTCTCACTAGGTCTTTTGTGAGAGCATCCCTACAATTTCATTCAAAGATTAGATTTGGGAACCCAAGTGAGTTTGAGTTCCTCATTATGCTTGCATGAATGAGATGTATGCATGCTATGCTGTGATGGATGCAGTTTAGGTCTCCATACTAAGTGTGTCCTACGGTGAATTGTGCATGTGCGGGCTATGTGACCTAGCATGCCACAAGAGAAACACCTAACACCAGGAAATGGGTTTACAAATCTATGTGGGTGGTGGTGCCTCTTTCTAAAGTTTTGTGATGCATGCTGTGTTGGGGGTTTGTGAGGATGGCCTAATGTGAGTGATGCAATTTCATTTTCTAATTCTTTTATTCTCTTACTAAAAGTTTTATTTTGAGTTGTCAATCCATCAACTTCTATTAATAGCAAGTGCTCACTATGATCTACTTCTAATGCAAGTGCCGTTAGTTTTTCAAACTCTACATCTAGTTCAATATGTGATGTTTTCAAGGATTCATGCGCTTCAATTAGTTCAATATGCTTCTTATTTAATGCATCATACTCATCAAGAAGTAACATGTGATCTTTATCTAAATCAGAATTTTCTTTAACTAAGTTAGCATGCTCAATTTGTAAAGAACTAAATTCAATATTAAGTTTAGCATGCATTTTTTTCAGTTTCCTATACGAGTCATGAATATTCTCAGAAATAAACAGTAATTCATCATATGAAAGTTGACATACCTCGTCTTCATCCGATTGATCAAGGTTATCGTTAGCCATAAGACACAAATTAGTTACCTCCTCCTCTGCTTCTTCCTCTAACGATTTTGAGGCAGAGTCAGCCCAAAAAACTTTTTGTGTCCACATCTTTTCTTTCTTGTATTTGGCTTTCTCATCACCTTTCTCCTTAGCTGGTTGGCTCTTCAGATTGGGGCAATCGGCTCGAAGGTGACCTGGCTTCCTGTATTCAAAACATATTGTATCAGATGAAACCTTATTGGACCTTTAACTCTTACCTTTATTCCAGCTGTTCTGATGACCTTCTGTTTTCTCTTCAGGAAATTTTTGAACTGTCGGGTCATCAGTGCTATCTCATCGTCTTTCTCCTCTGCAGAGCTTTCACTTTCTGAGTTGCTAGCTTTTAATGCCACCGTCCGCTCCTTTTTCTTTTCACCTGCATCACTTTGCCTTTGGCTCACTCCTTGCTCGTATGCAATGAGTGACCCAAGGAGGTTATCAATAGAATAAACATTAAGATCTTTGGACTCAGTGATAGCAGTTATCTTAGCATCATAGGAACTAGGTAGGCATCTAAGAATTTTATTCACTTTCTCAGAATTTGAAATTTCTCTACCTAATGCATGCAAGGATGTCACAATTTGGGTGAACCTAGTGTACATTTCAGAAATTGTTTTGCTAGGTTTCATACGGAATAATTCATAATCATGCAGTAGAATGTTAAGCCTAGACTGTTTTACTTCGTTTGTTCCTTCGTATGTAATGCACAGTCTATCCCAAATCTCCTTACCAGAAACACAAGTAGATACTCTCATATAGTCCTCAGATTTCAATGCACAAAAAAAGCAGTTTAAGCACTTAGCATTCAGTTGGGCTAACTCCCTATCCTCATTGCTCCATTAAATAAAAGGTACAGGAGTTTTCAAACCATTAACAATCTTAAACGGTGCAACATATCTATCATTTACTAACATCCACATGCGGTAATCTATAGATTGCAAAAATGTAGACATTCTAATTTTCCAGAAATCAAATGGAATGTTATCAAAAAGTGGTGGACGAGTTATTGAATAACCCTCCGCAGTGTTACGATTACCAAAATTTGACATGATCATTTTTTCCAAGGTTTTCTAAAACACTATTTTTTAAAAACAAGCTCTGATACCAATTGAAATTACTAAATGACAAGAGGGGGGTGAATTGTGAAAATCTTTTCCTTAATAAAAATAACCCTAAACAAGAGTTCTAATTTTTTTGTTATTTTTAAAATTCTACAACAAAATTTTAAGCAATTTTTCTTCCACAAATTTCACCATGCAATAGTTATGAAAATTAAATGCAAGTAAAAAGTAAATGACTATAAGGAAAAAACACACCATGAATTTTTATAGTGGTTCGGTCAAAATATGACCTACGTCCACTCCCCGGAGTCCTTCGCTCCGAGATTTTTACTATCAAAATAGTTCTCCTTTTGCCCCCCTCGGCAAGGCGGAGAAGCCTTTACAAACCTCCCTTTCACCAACCCGGCGTGGCGGAGTGCCAAACTCTGTTTTCGCCCTCCTGGCGATGGCAGAGAACCTTCTCGTTTTTCTCCCTCCTGGAGAAGGCAGAGAACCTCGAGGCAACGGATGTAGACGAGCCTTTCCCTTGGAGATCCTCCCTCAAATCCTTCTAGAGCCACAGGAGGAGCAAGATGCAGCAAGCTTTGAGCAACCGTGTGATCTCCCTCACACCTCTTCTCCCTCACAACGCTCACCTCCTCCTTCCTCTCTCAACCCTCAAGAATTTCTCTAGAGCTTTCTCCCTTGGAATCCCTCTCTAACCACGTTCACCCTCTCTGTAATTCTCACTGAAAAGGACTTGATTGACATAAAAAAACATGCTAAAAAAACGTCTGATTTCAAAAGTAGGCGTTACTGTTCGTACAGTACGATGCAACATCGTACAGTACGATATGTATAAAAAGACGTCGTCCTGGTACGAAGATGTACGAACAATTCAAAAACAATTCGTACTGTACGATTTAATATCGTACGGTACGATCCACAAAACACTATTCGTATAGGACGATGGTCTGGACGATCAGATGTCGTCTCTGTTCATCGTATGGTAGATCCAGTTCGTACAGTACGATGTTCTGATATTAATTAGGCCTGGATTACATGCACTAATTACGGGTTAATTTAAGTAAGTATTAAAAATAGATTGTACAGTACGAACATGTTCGTACAGTACGAGCACGTTCGTACAGTACGAGCACGTTCGTACAGTACGAGCGGCGCAAAATCACTTACTCAAATTAAACCACGGCTAGGGTTTTGGATATGAACATATCGTACAATACGAAGAAATTCATACAGTACGATCTATTCACATAATTGTTCACATAGCTCTGATCGTACGGTACGAAGTAAAATCATACTGTACGATCTCCAAAAAAGAATTTCTATGACATTTTTCATTTAAAAAAAACTCTCCCCCTGTGTGTGTGCATGGTTGCTTTTACTCTTATGCATTTTGTGTCCAGACTCAATAAAATAAAATAAAATAAATAGAAAAATACAATGTTTGACTCATACTCCTAATCTACCCTTTCTTGAGTCTTCCTTTCGTCCTGAGTCACTTGTGATCTTCCTGAAATGTTAGTACTCAAGAACAATAGCAAATAAAATAGTATTCAATAAAAAGTTGTTCCAGAACACTCATTATTTGGCATCATCAAAATCTCAAACTCGGGGTCATGGGTTGCAACAAAATTGACTACCATTTCATAAGTGGACACATCAAGAATGGAAAAATCAACATATCTCACATCAGCACAACAAACCAGATAGCAAACATCCTTACCAAACCTCTATATGTCAATCAGTTCAACAATCTCCGAACCAAATTAAACATTCGCTCTTCGAATGATTAATTTGAGTTGGGACTATTAGAACACTCTACACGTCAGCATTACATTTATTGGCTTTATTAATAAATGCTGACGTGTCTTCATTCCTTTCTTGATTTCTTTTATAACAAACTCTATATATGGTTATGTACGCTATTGTTTACTCAGGGAAAATGAATTTAGCTTTAGTCTGATTCTTCTCCGTTTAGTCTTGTCGCTTTCCCGCATCTTCTTTCTGCTTCAAGATCTCCAAGCCTCTCTTTGGCAAAGATATTTCAGGGCACTCCTCGTTGGTGGATTATCCGACAAGGCTCTAGTCAAGGTCGATCGATTCTGCTGCCTGGGAGCTTGCTGTGGGCTGAATTCTTTGGGTGAAATTCTTTACCGTGGCATTCATGACGCGCCTTATGCGGCATTGTGAATTAGGATCACAACCATATGTAGTTCATTAAATAAATTAAGGATCTCATCCACCTGCATAAGGTTAAAGAAACATAGTAAACAACAGCATAAACTGTAAACATATTTCATCTAAGGAAAATTTGGAAAAGAACAAGTTTTCAGTAGTCAGTTGCCAGATGAGAATCACACTGTCTAATTGGGAATCAAGTTGTGACCATATTACCCTAATTTATATTAACGCGAGGTTTTAGGAAGACATCTCAAGGAACTAGGTTACAAGAGAATAATTCGAAGCAGCTATGGTAAAAAATGAGCTTTCAATCGAGAAAATTTTAATAACTAAAAATTCAATTGAAACTAAAGTCTATTATCTTAAAAAGATAAAACGAGAGACTCTCATATTTACTGAAAAATCAAATACTTTAAAACGTTTATTTTAGATTTTAATTATGATTGCATCTATTAATGAACAAACTTAGAGCCAATATGTATCCACTTAATCCAAAATTATATTAAAAAACAGTAGGTTATCCAAGCATCAATTTAGATGTTAATGTGTTTGATTAAAAGTATTCAGAATTGAGTAGTGAATGAATGAGAATGATATGCATACAGGTGAAATTATTATGTGTGGTCATCGGATGTTCGGATGCTATTCAAAAGCGAATCACAACTCGCCACGTCTCGTTTTACTGTGTGTCGGATGACGTGACGCACCGATGACCGCACGCAATAATTTCTCATGCATATAATCCTTGTGACTAATCCCGCTAGTATAAACTCATTGTCACCTACTATTTACTTTTTTTTTTTTATTGTTGAAGCTTCATAATTATTTATTTTGTTTTTTATTGTTACATATTAGATATGATTATATGATTATTATATCAATTATTTTATTTTTAAATAAAATTATTTATTACAGCATCTAATTTAACTCCGATCAAATCATCAAAGCCTGGACTTAATTATTAAATCTTAAGTGGCTAAGAACGAAATAATAAAATTTCATCCAAACTAAGAGACCCAAGAGAGAATAAAAATATTCCCTTTAGTTTGAATCCAGACGAGCAATTAGTTGTATTAAAAGCCTTCAAAGTTAAATTACTGCTTGATCACGTCTCTTCATTTGTCCCTTATCAATAATATATCAACCACTGAAAAACTCGGTCTAAGAAAAATCAATAATAATAAAGTAAGAATTATATTAAAGTTGAGAAGATAAAACAAAGTTCACCCACTTGCGTATTTAATTATACATCAAATCGAGAACACAAACAAGAGAAAGGCACAAAAATAACGCGATAATTGCAAAATATCGGGAAGGGTTTCTGAATCGGATCTGTTCACCAGCTGTGAAAGGAATCTGAGTTTCTCATCCTCCGCTACCGGCAGCATCCCCCGATCCGCCACCACCAGGGCGAGGGCGAGGGTAATTAAGATTCATCTTCTCAAAGTAGCCGATGGAGAGAAGAGAGAGTGAAAGCAGAAGCTCGTCCTTTCCACAGCGGGCGGGCAGGCACGAGGGGCTGCGCGAGGCGGAAAGAAGCGGAAGCGGAAGGGCCGGTCGGGGTCGGCCGGCGCCGGCCGTGGGTCGAAGGAGAGGGAGGAGGTAGAGCGAGTGGTGTCGACGGAATCCGCCCAGCGCAAGCACCACCGAACGGAGCTGCTGGTTTCCACAGCCGATGCTGGCCCAGTGCCGGGTGCAGACTGCCTCCCAGAGCCGCTCGTCTTCTGCAAGAGATCGCCACCGCCGGCTCACGCAAGCCGAAGCTGCCAGCGACCTTGCGTCAGCCCTTTTGAGGATCTCGAAAACGAGGTCATCCCCTAGCTCCGGCGCTGCATCTTCCTTGGAAGGGGAAATAATCACTTCCCCTTCCTCTTGCTCGCCGCGGTCCAGTTTTGCTCTTTTTTCCTCGATCTCCGGCGGATCTCCGGCGTCCGATCCGTCTATCGGCCGCCGCTTCATCGACTTCTTACACGGTTGGGAAATGAAATTGCTCTCTCTTTCTCTCCTCTACCTTCGGACTACTCCTTTCTACAATGGTTTATTGGTCTTTAAGGAACAACAAGAGCCTGATCCTTAAGCCCTTTGTTGAATCCGTTCTGAAAAAAGACACGATAGAAGCAAAAAATTACGAGTTTGACCGGCTTTATGGCATTTTTCTTGGCGACAGTGGAAGGACTAATAGAAAGATAAAATCAGTTTGGCACTCGTCACGCCATTTGTTCTTTTATGAACTCTGAAATGACTAGAATATCCTTGGATTTTTTATTTTGTAGCTATCCACGCGGCCATTGATTGGTGCCGTGGGTAATTTTGCCATGAGAAATTATTTACTTTCCCATATATGTGAAAAATTGCCAGAATATTTTGGTAAATGCTAAATTAATTTAAAATTATTAAATTTATTTAAAAATGAGTGTAATATAAAATTTTATATATGTAATATTTTAGATATGTTTTGATTAAAATTATATCAAAATATTATTATATAATTTTCTCTCTCTATTTTTATCCGCTTAAATATTTAATTAATTAGATTTGCAATTTTTTTTTTTTAAATAGAGGATGTTCCCTTAAATTTAATTAGTTCAATTATTTCTAATTCTATATAGAATATTTTTAACCTTTTTTTGGGCTATGAAAATAAAATATTGCAAGTCAAAAATGTGAGGAAAGGAGGAGATAATGCAAAATTAGATGGATGATTATAACATAAAGAATTTTGAGTGAAAAAAAATTAGATAAAGATATTCTTATTAAATTTCTAATTAGGATAAATTTTATAAATTTATTTTAAAATTCATTCAAATTCATAAAAAATCAATATTATACTTTTCTTAAATCAAATAAAAATTCTAATATTAAATATGATCAAAGTTTAATCAAATTATTGAGATTAAAAATTTTCATGTTTCCCTTATAAAATATATTAATTAATCGAATGTACTTAAAAAAGAAATTTAATTATAAAGTTACAACATTTCAAACTTGATGAGTTTATCTTCAACTAAAAATAGAAAAATAAATTACTATTTTAAAAATACTGATATTTTAAATTACGTTAAAACAATCAAATGAACCCTAATGTTTTCACATGTGAAAATTAGATTAATTTATAGCATTAAAAAAAAAAAGATTAATTTATAGCATTTTTGTATTCGGAATAATTGAATTTAGCATTGCTTTAATACGGTTGTTGCATTAGTTGGACGCATGTGATTGGAGATGTTTGATGGATTACTTTTCGGTTATGGGTCCATAGGCACTTATTTGTTTAATAGAATAATTCTAAACTCTTCTCCTTCTTGATTTCATACTAAAATGACTAAGCATTCTTTAAGACGGCTTTCTTATTTATTTTTTTTTTTAAATTTTTCAATAAATAAATTTTAATTTTTTTTTACTAAAAAGCTACTTTAAAATTCATTAAAAAAGTCATAAAAAACAAAATTTTAGTTGATTCAAAATAAATTCGCTAAATATGACACTTTCTTTTTTATTAATAAAATACTATGAATCACTAAATTAGTGAAATAATTTTGATAATATACTATGTTATATATTATTATGGATTTGTTAAGGATTTTTTAGGCATAGATCAAGGAAATTAAATAAACATTTTCAACAAGTAAATCACTTGCTATAGACACTATTGCAGGCTAGAATATACGCAGCGATAGAGTTGTAATTTTACGTCTTAGCATTACACAGATATCCATCTCAAACATAGAGAACACAAGGCTTTTTTTCGTGGAACCATGGAAAAAGGGAAAAACCACGGGGCCTAGCACAGTTGAAAAGATTTCACTAGAATTTGAGTTGAGTACAATGGGCTGATTCAACGTTGAGAGGGATCATATTACAAATGTCAACCATATGGTTAAAGTTTAGTATTAAAATCTGGCGTCACTTGGAAGTTGGGGCGTCAGTTAGTAGTATGATAGTGACTTGGCAGAACTCTGACGTCAGTTGATGGTCTGGCGGAGTTTAGGGCCTCAAGTAGTGTCCGACGATGGCGAGGGCCTCAAGTGGTGTTCTGGTGATGGCAAGTGCCTCAGGTGACGGTCTAGCGAAGGCGAGGGCCTCAGGTGGTGGTATACCGAAGGCGAGGGCCTCAGGTGGTGGTATACCGAAGGCGAGGGCCTCAGGTGGTGGTCCGATGAACTCAGGCAGTGGTCGAGGAGGATCTTCTTCCTTCTATTATCTTATTCTCTTCTTCACATTTTCTCTTCTTGCTAGGATCCCTCTTCAAGAGAAATGAGGGGTCTAGTTATAGATTTTTGGAGTGGAAGGGCCCGTAAATAGGTGAGAGATCAAGGGTAAATGGGGAGTGGTTGGATGGACAGCCGATGTTGAATCCCTTGATCATGGACCAATTGATGACCATTTGAATGTTTTAGTGATGTCAGATTTTTGTGATATTGGGCTCATTGGATTTATCTTGTCGAGTCGCTCGATTTGACTATAAGCACATTATATTTGCAAACTGTTTGGTAGTCCAAATTGTGGTTCAAACCTTCCAACAGTGCTTCTAACTTGATTTGGACCCATTTAAGTTCGGATTGGGTTGGATTTGGTGTCGTTGGGTTCATATTCTCGAGTCGCTCAGTTCGACTATAAGTTTGTTGAAATCAAAATTCAGATGCTACCAATTTTAATTTTGGAAGTTTCAAACTTGATTTTGCATCAAGATTCATGCCCGATCAAGATAAATTTTTGATAACATATCAGATGCCCCCTATTTCGGATGTCGAGGCTCCAGAAGTTCAAAAATATGCATTGTAGCATGTGGGAAATTTTTTGGGTAATTTAAAATTTGAGCGTAGTCCGATCATGGGCGTAGAGGTCCTGAATTGCTTGAAAAATATCAAAATTGTGTCCAGGACGTTGAAAAATGATTTTGGGGACCTCAAAAACATCTGATTTGGCCTTTATAGAGCCAAAATCAGACCCCAAAATGAAATGGGATGGAAATCCACCACTGGCCGCCGTTGCGTTGCCAGCCTCTAGCATACAGTGCCGTGCCTGCACGGTCGCTAGTGCGACTAGAGTCGCCGGCCTGCTAGGCTCGCGCCTGGCCCGACTCGAGCACTGGCCCACACGCTCGTGCCTGGCCCGCATTGACCCGTCGACCGGCCCGCATGGCCGGCGCATGGTTAGCTGGTGGTTAGGTCAATTTTTTTTTAAAGATATATCCTTTTTTTTAACTTCCCTAACGCCTCCAACTTCCCCCTCACGCTTATAAATACTCCCCTTAGGGTATGAAAATTCACACCATCTCTTCTCCCTCAATTTTTTCAATTGAGGCATTCCCTTGACTCTATCCAAGCCCAAGGCCCCTCTCTGTGCAAGAAGGATCGGAGATCCCCCTTCTCCCCCCAACACCCTTCATGTCTTCTTTCAATTGAGGTATTTCGTTGGCCCTGTATGGGTGGTATCCCTCATCCAAGCTTAAGACACCTCTCTTTGTAAGAAGGTGATCCTCACTTATTCAATTGCACGACCCCTCCTTACACAGGAGTAATGTCTGGTGACCTCCTTCCATTTAAAGATCCTATGATCAGGGGAGACCCTTTAGAGCGGAGGCTAAATAAGTAAGTGAGGGTAGATGAGATAGCGTCCACTATTACGAGTGACTTTCTAATCATTTTCTGAAAGAATTTTCATTTTTTGAATGATGTGCTGGCGACTGTCCCTAATAGGTTCGATCGGGTTGGCCTTCCTCCTCCTGGGTACTTGACTGATTTTGATACCAGTTTGCTAGCGGGATTACGCTTTCCACCTCATGTGGAGCTGATCAAAATTTCACGGTTGTGAGGGGTGAGCTTATCCCAATTTTCATACAGATCCATGTCGGTGACTGTGGGGTTGATTTCATTTTTTAGAGAATGATAAGTTATTCTGACACTTGAGCACCTTTCATAGATAGGTCGACTCACCAGTGACATGCATGGGTGTGTAAGATTTAGATCTAAATGGTAGAATTTGCATACCCGTGATTCTTGAAAGAGCTGTGCCAGCACATTTTTCTTTATGAAAAATGATTGGGGTCTGATTGAGAAGTGGGGGAAGATGGAAGATCTGCCAGCCCCTCTACATGTCGGGGAAAAAGACATAATGAGGATCCTCAAAGTTTCATACATAAAACATCTTCTGTATAAGGTTCGTTGCATGAGTAGATACATAGAGGAAGAATTCTTTATTCAAGGACAGGTTGTCGTTTCATGCTGGGAGGATGGATGCAAGTATGTGGAAGCCATCTTCCAAGGTTCCCAAACCCCTGCCCCAGCTTCAAAGGACCGACAAGGCTCTACCTAACTCTTCTCCTACCAAGTTTCACATCCATGGGGATGTCTTGAACCATCAATGTGTCAGACGTCACAAAGCTATTGACTTGGTGAGTAATATCTTCATAATTCTTCTTCCCTTTTTCCTTTTAGGATGGCTTCTAACATACTTTTCTCCTTTATTTAGGTTTTCGCATCTTTGGATCGATCTTATTGAAATTTTGAATGAATGGAATAATGAATTTATGAAGATTAAATATCTTCAAGGAGAGTTCAAGTGAAAGTACGACCATAAGACAAAGGAGACAAAAGTGCTAGAAAAGGAGTTGTGCAAGTGCAGAACTGAATTAGCAAACACAATAAACTCGATTTCTCTTCAAAATCAGCAGACAGATTGGCTTCAAATTGATCTGATGAAGGCACAAGCAAAGATTACCCAGCTTTTGAAGGATCAAATGGTCTTCGAAGAGAAGATAACATCACTTAATGCAAAAAATAAGAGGTCTCATACTCTTATATCTTAAAAGGAGGATGCTTTATCTAACTCATAATCTTCAAGAGTTATTGAAGATTTTAAGAAGTTAACAACTTTCAGGATCATAATCCAAGATCACATTCAGGAGGCTCGAGATTATATCTATGATGTAGAAGTGAAGGTCTTGAAGCAGTAGTGTAGTGATGATGGATTCATTTAGGGCTTTTTGAAGGGAGCTTGTTTGATATAGCGAAGGTTGGAGTTTAAGTCAAAGGGGTAACCTCTAGTCAGTTTTTAGATGACTTTCCTTTAGACTCTGATGACGATGAGATAGAAAGTGAGCTATAGAAGGCCTTTGCTATTGAAGTGGATGATGAGATTGTAGATATTAAGTAGCATTTTTATTTTTTATGCTCCATTAGTTGTATCACTTTTTTTTAGTGATTATGATGTATCAGATGTTTGTGTTCATATGTGTTGTCTTCTATGATTTAGTAGATGGTTGTTGATGCATTTATTAGTGGAAAATGTTCCAGTGTTATTATTTTAGCTCAAGTGAATTTTATTTATGCTTGTTTAAGGTACTCGACTTGTCTGAGGCTTTTAGTAAATGCGTTCCAAGTTAGGACAATTCATTAAGAATGTATGACATATCTGAGATTATATGTCAGAGCATTACTCTATGATGCTAACATGTTTAGAAGATGTCGAGAGAATTCACGAAGGATGTGTGACTTATCTAAGGTTGTTTGTCAGAGTTTTCCCGATAGAGTTAATCTGTATGGAAGAGGTTGGATTGAATCCCCCTGGGATTAATCATCCAGTGATTGAGGTTCAATAAAGAGTGCGTATACCTTGAATCAAGGATATAAAAATTAAATGACACCCACAAAGGGTGTTTGACCTATCCAAGGTTATTAATTAAATCATTATTTAATACTTTTTAACCTTTGTGGAAGAGGTCAGATTAAATCCCCCCTGGGATTGATCATCCATTGATTGAGATACAATAATGATTGTGTGTTGTTTGAATCAAAGATCTCAAGATCGAAGTTTACAGTTTGTGCGAATCTATCAATATGATTTTACTTGGAAGAAGATAATAATGTAACTCAACGAGGGAACATAGTTTTATTATATTAAACAAATGCATACTTCCCTGAGATAACTTAGAGATGAAGAAGCTACAAACACCACAAATAATAGAAGATAAACAACGTTCAATACCGAAGACATATAACGCTAAAGACTAGAAATACTAAAGACATATAATACTTAAAAAATGTAGCACTACTGTGCTCTACTGATACTGCTTGTGGAGATTGTCTACATTCTAAGTCCAATGAAGCATCTTTCCATCAACATCATTCAATTTGAAAGTCCCGAACTTCACCACAACTGCTACTGAGTATGGACCCTCCTAGAGGGGGGAGAGTTTATTATATTGAGGGCCTTTTCTTGTTGCATTGATGTTGCGTATAACTAGATCTCCAATCAATATACACCGTGGTTTCATCCTTAAGTTATAGTGATGAGAAACTCTTTGGTGGTATGTAAATCTTGAGCATCACCTCGTCTCTTACTTCTGGAAGGAGGTCTAGGTTGTACCTAAGTTTTTCTTCATTACAATTGAGGTCAAAAGTTTGAACTCTATGACTTGGGACTTCAATTTCAATGAGAATAATAGCTTATGTGCCAAAGTAAAGATTGTATGGGGTTTCTTCTGTTGGAGTTCTTGCTACGGTATGATAGGCCTAGAGGATATTTCGGAGCTCGTCAGCCCATTGCCCCCTAGCTTTCTCTAGTCATGTCTTTAATCCCTTCAGAATAGTTCAATTAGTGACCTCTGTTTGTCCATTAGTCTGAGGATGGGTCATAGCAGTGTGTACTAGCTCAATGTTGAGATCTTTGCAAAAGGTGGTAAAGACCCTTCCAGTGAACTGTGTTTCATTATTGGTGATAACTTTTGTAGGAATGCCAAAATGACATATTATATTCTTCGACAAGAATTATTTGGCAATTTATTTTGTAATTTTTGCTAGAGGTTCTGTTTCTACCCACTTTGTGAAATAGTCTACAACCAATATGATGAAGTTCCATTTACTCGTGGCTATAGGAAAGGGTCCTACTATGTCAATCCCCCATTGGGAGAAAGGTTAGGGACTCTGTAATGTTGATATCTCTATGATAGGTAGATGGGTGAGGTTGGCATGTAATTAGCAATTGTTACATTTTTCTATGAGCTCTAGTACGTCCTGCTTTATCTTTGGCGAGTAACCTAATTTTAGGACTTTTTAGGCTAATGCACTTCCACCCAGATGTTCTCCGCAGATGCCTGAATGTACTTCTTGGAGTGCATAATTTTCCTCTAAAGAAGGAAGGAACTTAAGGTAGGGTCCCGAGAAGGATCATTTGTACAATTCCGCATTAATAATAGCAAAGTTTACTGGATGCCTTCAAAGTCGTACTTATATTAGGTCTTCAAGAAAAATGCCTTATTGTAAGAAAGTTAGAAAGGGATTTATCCAAGATGTCTCTATTGACTCTTCGATTGATTGTATTATCCATGGGCCCATAATACTTGGGAAATGGATCTCCTTGATATACTTTCTTTTGAAAGTGTCACTAGTTGTGGAGGTAGCCAGTTTGGAGAGGGCATATTCTCGTGCATTTTGTTATCATAGAATATGGATGATCTTATGTTTGTTTATATAGGCTAAGAGTAGCTTTATTACATTGCAATATAGGGCCAGTTGGGGGTTATGAATGTCAAACTCTCCCTCCACCTGTGTAGAAATTAATTGTGAATTAGTGTAGATCACCAAGTTTTTGCACTTTACAGTCGATTTCTAACCTTAACCCAACAACAAGGGCCTCATATTCTATTGTATTGTTTGTTATAGGGAACTTGAATCGGAGTCCGTATTCAAGAAAAACTTGTTATGGAGAGATCAACAGAACTCCTGTCCTGACACCAAAACCTCTGGAGTCCCCATCAACATACAACGTCCAGCACGGGGGAGAGGGAGAAACACTCGGTGGATTGTCAGATATCGAGATTGTGCATTCAACCACAAAAACTGCAAGTGCTTGAGATTTGATATCGAGTCTAAGTAAGTAGTGAATGTAAAACTCTCCCAATTCTACGGACCACTTGATGAGTCTACCAGACACTTCTGGATTTTGTAGGATACTTTTTAGTTGCAAATTCATGTAGACTCTGATTGTATGGGCTTGGAAGTATATGTGTATCTTTCTGGCTGAGTATACTAACGCCAAAGCTGTCTTATCTGCTGAGGGATAATGTCCTTCTATTTCAGATAAGATCTTACTGACATAATATGTAGGATGTTGTATAGCTTTCTCCTTCTATACTAAGATTGTACTGATTGCCTGGGTATAAATAAATAAAGTATAAATATAATCTTTCTCTCATAATTGGTTTTGAGAGTAACAAAGTTGAGGCTAGATAGGTTCAGAGCTACTCGAAGGCCTCCTAACATTCATTAATCCATTGAAATCCTGAGCTACGAGCACCTCTGAAGATCTTAAAGAAGGGTAGATATATATCTCCTAAGTGAGCCAAGAAGCGAGAAAGTGTTGCAATCCTTTCATTTAATCTCTAAACTTCTTTGATGTTTCTTCGAGGCACCATGTACTTTAGAGCCTTGATATTCTCAGGATTAGCCTCAATCCCTCAGTGGGTAACCCTGAAACTCAGAAATTTTTCTAAGGAAACTCCGAATATACATTTAGAGGGATTGAGGCGCATGTTAAAAGATCGAAGGAGATAGAAATATTGCTTCAAATCAATGATATGCTAAGATTTTTAAAAGCTTATCACTAGTATATCGTCTACATAAACCTCCATTGTATGCCCTACAAGGTCTTTAAACACCTTATTCATGAGGCACTGATATGTGGCTCCTGCATTCTTCAGTCTGAATACTATAACTTAGTATTAGTAAAATCCTATGTCTATTTGAAGAAATGTTGCCTTCTCATATGTAGGATTCATTCTTATTTAATTATAGCCTGAGTAGGCATCCATGAAACTCAGCATTTGATGCCCAGATGTGGCATCAACCAAATTATCGATATGAGGGAGCAAAAAGCTATCCTTTAGACAGACCTTATTGAGGTATGTGTAGTCTATACGCATACTCCAAGCTCCACAAGTCTTCTTGACCATAACCACAGTCACAAGCCAGGTGGGATAGTGCACTTCTCATATGAATCCAGCCTCCGAGAGTTTATCGAGTTTATTTTTGATTGCTTGCTGGCGTTCTGGTGAAAAACTTCACTTCTTCTGAACATCCGGCTTGTACATTAGGTTTACTTTGAGGGAGTGTGTGATTAATTTAGGGCTAATTCCAGGCATATCTGCTGGACTCCAAACAAATACATCTTGATTTATTTATAGGAACTATATGTACTTTGTCTTCTCTTCCTCTAAGAGTAATGATCCGATCAATACTGTTCTTGAAGGATATTCATCGGATAGGGAGATACAAGCTAAATCCTCGACGGGGAAGGCCTTTTAAGGAATGTCCTCATTTTACAGATTAAAGTCTTCGATGCTCAAGGTAATTGATGGGTGTGGTTTAGCCTGCCAAAGATAGCAGGATTGTTCTTCTTGCTAATCTCCTCGTACTATGCCAATCCTTGATGGGGTGAGAAATTTGAGTTTGAGGTGTGGGATCGAGGTAATGATCCCGAAGATTGACTGTAGTGTCTTTTCAAAGATATTATTATATGCTAACTCTGACTTTATAATAATAAACTGGATGGAGAGTGTTGCCTATCAGGGGAATTCTCCCAATATAATGGGAAGGCTTATTGTACCTTCCACTCATATAGGTTGATTGCCAAATCCATATAGCAAACCTGTAGCAGGTTAAAGCTTCTCTCGAGCGAGGCCCATGTTAAGAAAAGTGGAGTAGAATAAGTTAACTACGGAGCTCCCATTATCGACCAAGATCCTTTTGACTTTATAGCATGACTCGCCAATCCCTGCACTTATTACAAGTGGGTCTTGATGAGGGCTCCTTATTCCCTCTAAGTCAGAATCATTTAAGGCAATATAGTGGTCAGTACGGGACTTCTTTGATGTTGTCTCCTTGGTGATGGCAATCAGGACTTAACTTGGCATTAAAGGACGACAATAGTTTCAATTTCACTAACTATTTATCAATTATTTGCCGACTGCATTTGTTGTTGATTCTGCCCCCAGCCGGACCACCCTCATCCCGAGCCGGGCGATTCTGAATGAATTGTTGAAGATATTCTTATCATATCAGCCTCTCTATTTCTTCCTTGAGCTGCCTACATGCTTCAATAGTGTGTCCTCGACTATAAGGGAAATGAAAATATTGCTCCTAGTTTCTAACGTTGGGCTTCAAAGGGTGCTGCCATTTCATGCTCTCCTGGTCTCGGATGGCCATCAACACATTTGTTAGGGATATATTGAGTGCTGTGTACTCTTTCTCTTGGTGAGGCACTCATCGCAGCTGTGAGGGTCGAGGGGGAAGATTGTAGTTTCCTTACTTCTTTCACTATGAGGATGGGTTTTCTATTCTCGGTGTACTTTTCACTTCTCATTTATTTACTCAAATTATTTTCTATAAGCATGAATGGCTTCATTGGAGGAGATTTGGGCCTCCACTCGATGGATCAGATTCACATATGAATGTACCATATATCGCATGAGTACTGTGTAGAAGGGACCAAGATGAAGCCCTCCGAGGAATACACCTCTAAGTAACTCAAGATCTACCCTTGGAATTTACTGGTCCTTAGTAGAAAATCTTTGAAAGTACTCCTTGAAAGACTCATTTTTATTCTAGCAAATTCCTGAGAGGTGGGTAGAGTCTTTGACCATCCTCTAATTGTCAACAAATTGTTCGACAAATATTTTGGCTAATTTGATGAACGTTGGAATGGATATGGGGGGAGTGAATAAAACTAGGTTTGAGCTTATTCTTTGAGGGTAGCTAGAAAAACTTGGCATAGGAGCGCATCGCAGGCTCACTGGATATGTATTATGGTCCTATATTGATCGATATATTTGTACAGGTCAGATGTCCCATTGTATGAATCGATATTCGATAGTTTTAATCTTGCCAGAATGGGGTGTTGCATAATGGCTTTAGTCAAGGGTGATGAGTCCTGGAAATCCCGTTGATGAATAGATTATCTTATATCTCATGCGGATAACTCCTATCTGGCTAGTCTTCATAATTCATGTCAAAGGGCATTACATGGAGTTCAATGATATGATGTTGGAATAAGTCCTCAGGGATGTTTAGAGGAATGTGATGCTAGCAGCCTGCACGCGAAGGATGGGTAGAGCTTGCCATGTTAGCAAGCTCATTCTCTAGATGTGTTGGAGGGCACATTCTTGGCGATGGAAGGGGAACCTCAACATGAAGAACATCTTTGAATCCTGGTGGATCTCGAGGGAGAATATCTTCTTGGGGTTCTAGTGCCGGTGATCTAATCATTTGAAAGAGTTGAAGGATCTCATTCTAAGACTCCTCCATCTTTTTGATACGATCTTTTAGGGTGGGTCCAGATGTTCCTTCCCCAGTAGGGTTTTTGCCCCCCTAGGGTGAAAAGAAGCAGATGCCTGGCATCCCTGGTTCATGGAAGGATTCATGGATTGCTATGAGTTGGAGCAGGAGGCTCCCAAGGTGCGATGGCTACACCTGTTGGCCATTGAAGGAGTGCTTAGGATAGTGGGATTGAATTTTACCACAAATGGTGCCAAACTATTGCAGGCTAGAATATATGCGGCAATATAGTTAAAATTCTACATCTTAGCATTGTACGGATATCCAGCTCACACATATAAAATATAAGATTTTTTATGTGGAAAACTCTAGAAAAGGGGAAAACCATGGGGCCTAGCCCAGTTGAAAAGATTTCACTAGAATTTGAGTTAAGTATAGTGGGCTGATTTGTTCTTGAGGGTGATCAAATTATAAATGTCAACTGTATGCTTGAACTCTAGTGTTAAAATATGGTGTCACTTGGAGATTTGGGCATCAGCTAGTAGTCTGATAGTGACTTGGCAAAACTCTGGCGTTATTTGATAGTCTGGCGGAGTTTAGTGCATCAAGTAGTGTCCGACAAAGATGAAGGCCTCACTTGGTGGTTTGGCAAAGGCGAGGGACTCAGGTGGTGGTCTGACAAAGGTGAGAGCCCCAGGTGATAGTCTAGCAAAGTTGAAGGCCTCAACTAAAGGAAAGGGCCTCAGGTGGTGCTCCGGAGAAGGAAAGGGCCTCAGGTGGTGGTCCGACGAAGGTGAGGGCCTCGGGTGGTGGTACGGTGAAGCCGAGGGCCTTCGGTGGAGGTCCAAAAAAGGTGAGGACCTTAGGTGGTGGTCTGACAAACTCAAACGGTGGTCGAGGAGGAGCTTCTTTATTCTCTTTCTTCTCTTCTCTTCTTATCTTCTTCTCTTCTTTCTTACATCCATCTTCAAGAGAAATGAGAGATCTATTTAAATACTTTTGGTGTGGCATGGCCCGTAAATAGGTGAGAGATCAAGGGTAAATGGGGAGTGGTTGGATGGACGGATGATGTTGAATCCCTTAATCATGGACTATTTGATGGACATTTAAATGTCTTAGTGATGTTTAATTTTTGCAAACTTAGGCTCATTGTATTCATTTTTTCAAGCCGCTCTATTTTATTATAAACACGTTATGTTTGGAATCTATTTGATAATCCAAATTATGGTTCAAACCTTCAAATAGCGCTTCTAACTTTTGATTTGGACCCGTTTGGTCTCGGATTGGGTTGGATTTGGTGTCATTGGGTTTGTATTCTAAAGACGCTCAGTTCAACTATAAGTTTGCTAAAATTGGAGTTCGAATGGTCCCAATTTTAATTTTGGAAGTTTCCTACTTGATTTTGCATAGAGATTCATGCCCGATCAAGATAATTTTTTAATAACGTTTCAGACACCATGACATTGAATTTTGGATTGTAAGATTGAATAAATTTTGGTTCAAAATTATTATAATGGGAGAAATATAGATAGATTGTTTTTATAGTAATAAACAATTTATTTATGTTATTTACAATAAATGTTGATTATAAATGATTTCTAAATTTCTTTTCTTGAGTTGTATAAAGAAACAATTATGATTTATTTTAACTTCTTTTTACATAGACCAAAATAACAATGCTTTGTGATAAAAACTACTAGATTATAAATATAAGTTATTTACAAGTTCATTTAATTATTTATATCTCATAACTTGCAACATGAGATCACGCATAATTAAAGAACTTATTTGCATTTTATAATTCAGAGGATTTCATGTTAATATAAAATGATTTTAAGTATCAGAACAAATTAGCTGATTTGATCAGTTTAATTATGAATCAACCTTCTTAGTTCAGCCAAAAAACCATTTTTACAGCTATCTAAGGGTGAGCCAGAAATTGAAGCTCAAAGGCAGGAGAGTGGATTTTACGATTCTGGAGGAAGAAGGGAGGCTTTGGCAGCGAGTAATTGGCAGTCTCCTCCCCGCTCCAGTGGGGGCAATGGAGACAGTGTTAAAGGGGTGCACGGTGAGGTTCATTCTCCTAGTAAGGGGAAGTCAAACAAATTAAAGGAAAGTAGGTGGTAAATGTGAATGTGCATGGTGATGGTTATGGTGATAGACAATCCACTATCAAGATGATTGGAGAGGAGAGTGTAGCTTTTTGTGTGGGTGGAAAGCAACTATTGACCCACATTACTTCTTATAATGGAAGGGAGGTGAGGCTGGGCAAGCTCTGCTAACTGGAGAGAGTGAATTTGTGATGGAAGTGGAACACCTTCCTATGGGGTCACAACAAGATTTGTATGGTATTCAAAGCTGACAAAGGGATTATCAAGAATTCAAGATACAGAAGATGTAGATGATGGAGGTTTCTTTGGAATCATTTCAGTAAAGGAAAGCAAGTTAACTACCTAGTCTTATAAAATCCATACTAGTCGATCCTTATGAAAGATAGGTAGGTGGCTGGGTTTTTGAAAATTAAGGCTGACATCTATAGAGGTTCCTAAGTGACCTTGTACTTATGTAGGGTAGTATGCTCCTAGAACTAATGTAATTAAATTTTAATTTTAATTAGTTTCTAATATAATGCATACTAGTTAAATGTATCTAAATCATGAATGTTTGAAACTTTAAAAAGGCATTAAAATAATTTTTTAGAAAGACTAGACTTCCCTAGGTTAATCATCTCTTTCTAAATAGACAGATTATCTAGACTCTATCGTGGGCGAGGAAGTGTCTTAAAGCTAGAAGAGAGAAGATGCATTAATATGCAAGTGACTTTGGATAATTCTAGCTACTCTCTAAATCATTAGCTATCTATATTATTTAATTCCTAAAATCTTAAAATTTAATTACGAGTAGAAAACTTTTACCCTAAAAAGCCTAGAAACATCAGGCACACATACATGCAAGAAAGAAACATATAAAAAGTAGGCAATTTCTACGGCATAAGTAAAGTAAACATATTAATATAAATATCTACGAGAGTAAAAGAAATTCCAAAAGCCAATGGCAAGTGCCATATAAAGAACAACTCAGGGTCTACAGAAAAGTAATGGTGGCCAGACCCCACCAACAACAACTTCAATTCTAGTCCTACTAAATGATGTAAGTCTTAAAAACAAGACATTTCATCTTGATCATCATATTGGGATAAATTTTAATTGATTAAGTTGGTTGGTGAGTTTTAATGCTTAGGGTAATATTCTCTAAAGTTTAAGTTGAATTAATGAAATTTAGAAAAATCTAGGGTCACCCTATCCGCTAGGTGACTTTTAGAAACAACCTAGGTTTTGTGCTTTTAACATTTTTTATTAAATATTAGACCTTAAGGGGAGTAGTTAGACATTGAGTTTGTTAGATTTGGAGTTTTCTATGCAAAGTTATGATTTCTCGAAGTTTCGGACCCTAATTATTGAACAACAGTTGAACGAGGATTTGACTTTTTAATCTAGGATGATTTCTATGCTGTTCATATTTTTAATAAATACTAGATTTTAATTAGAGTTGAATGCCTTTAAGTTTACCAAATTTGGATTTTTCTAGAATTGGTTATGATTTTTTTAAGTATGTGTATTTAATGAATTATTAAAATTATCTAATTAAGGGCATTTTAGAGATTTTGATCCAAATCAGTCCCAAACCTCATGGAATCACCTCCAAAGGTCAAAAAAGACTTGAGAAGATGTTTATAAGTGTTTATGAGAAATTTTTAGATTTAATTTGAATTTATTAAAATTTTCTAAAGATATATATATATATATATATATATATATATATATATATATATATATATATATATATATATATATATATATATATATATATATATATATTAAATTTAAACTAAAGCTTTTATTCCATAAAAGGTAAAGATATAACCATCCAACTAAAGATACATCAGCTAAAAGATAAAAGCCAAAGGGAAGAAAATATCTAAATTTAGAAATCAACAGTCGATCTCAGTTAGTGGCGAAATGCTGCGGCCACCCAAATGGAAGACCAGGGCCATCCATAGGGCAAGCAATAGGCTAGCAAAATAAATCCCGAATAGATAAAAATAGTATTATGTAAGAAGACCAGTAAGATGCCGCTAGTAATGGTTGCCAATAAACCAAACAATAAGATGGAGAGCAGGTTTACGTCATCATTGCCCAAGTTAAAAGCCTCAACCACACCAACCAAGCCAACAAAAAAAAATCACAAATCCAAATTCCAAAAGCCATACAACCAAATAACCACACCTAATAACCCCCATCAATCTTCATATATATCTTCAAAATAAAAGAAACTGCCATAAACTTATTTGGATGTCCTGCGATGATAATTTCGCCCACCCAAGGAAAAATCATTTTTTATAAGATGATCCACATGCAACCTATATGATTCATGAAAAACCTCAAAAGAGTCAGAAAAAAGCACCATCCCCATCCCGACTAATAGTAGAAACATCCAACCAATCCGAATGGTCCACAGGGCAATCTCTCAACTTGCTTAAATAAGCTTACAATGCAACATTGGAAATTGAAGACACCAGCACATCAATAAATTGAGCAGGCATAAAAACCCCCACAGGTATATCCAAACCAATTATAAAAGAAACATTTATTGACACACCCAACTCAGTGGATCCATCATCCATGACCTTATTAACTCCACACTAACCCTCAACAACATCCACCAAATTTTCACCATAAACACAACCACTAGGAGACTTCTCAACAACAATAGGAGAGACAACACTAACAGGTGCACTATCCCCCTCTAAAATAATAGGAGGGTATAAACAACCTAAAGGGACATAGGCAATAATCTAGGAGCAAATCGCAGACATAGAAGCCTCCACCCAAACCTCCAAAGGAGGAACCAAAACATCCACAACTGCAGAAACATCGACCACATCCTCATGCACCACCACACTAGCAATAGGCTGAATGCCATCAATATGGCCAACCTTAACATTAACATTATTCAAAACCAGATCATCATCCTTATTCAAAATAGTATGAGCTAATGCTAAATGCGATTGAAGGATTTGGCATTCAGATTTGGAGTGCCCTAAAGACTTATAATATGAGCAATAAAAGGGAAAATCCTCCATAACCACTTGTTATATATACCCTAAAGTTTTCAGACCAACCCATATCCTATAAGGATAAGATTTAGTAACATCCAACTTAACAAAGACATGAGCCACCGAAGGCTTATAGCTAGAAGATATAACATGATCAATCTTAAGAGGCCAACCAAACAAAGAACCCAACCCATACAAAATCCTAGGGGAGAATAGATGTGGGTGTAGGTTAGGAAAAGAATTCCATATAGGAATAATGGGTGATTCAATTTCAACATCAAAGGTTGGTGTGCACTTAAAAATCTTCATGAAACAATTATTTACAAAATAAGAATGGCGTGCAAACACATGACAATAGTCTAAGTCATTAATAAGTTTGATTAACACATGCCTGGTATTAAGAATGGTAACAAAAAACTCACTATTAAGCTTGAGGTTAAAAAAAAATTTTCAAGTAGCCTCAAGCGATGGTATACGTGAAGGGAATTTGCGACAAAAAAAATAATATAAAAACACTCAAAGGGAGCCGCTATTGCTAAAACTTTCTCCTCCAAAATCCATAATGATAACAAACTACATTAAGAAGCAATTTTGAGATCCAATAAAAAAGAGGACAAAGACTGACCAAATAAAGCATCATAAAAAGACATAGAGGTAGATTTGCATGCCATAAACCTAGGATTAACCAGACATTTTCCCTCCATTAAAAAAAAAGTGATGAGGAGAAGCCAGCCAAAATAAAAACCTAAACAAAAATTAAGAAGAAAATAAAAAAATGGGATTTCAAAACATCCCTGAGATGAGAAGAGCCACCAGTGGCAACAAAAAAAGTAACGGAGAAGGAGGATCTAATAGGGATGAAGACCTTAACAGAGTACCCAGATCACATGACAGATTTGAATTTTCTAAAGATATATCGTGTTTGAGATGTCACTAAGTTTAAATGTTTCAAGTTTCATGTCATTCATAGGTGTATCCAAGCTCATAGAATTTATCCAAGTTTTCTAGATGGGTCCTCAATTATTGTTCTTAAGGTGTTGGTAGATTAAGTAGGTTTAAATCAAGTGTTAAGGACTAACCCTTGGGGTAACATGAAGGAAAAATGCAATAAATCATAACACACCATGTCATTATAACTAGGAGAGCTTAGGCTAAGTGCTCGTGTGTTCTAAACATCCAAAAGATTTAAATAATAATAAAATAAGCTTAATGATGTGATTAGTGAATGATTGGAGTCCAATCATTCACTAATCCTCCCCCATGAATTATGTCCACATGCATAACCCATGTTTAAAATTTTAAAAGATCTCTCAAAATTAAAGAATTTAATATATATAAATTTAATTTTTTAAAAAAACACACACACACACACGTATATATATATATATATATATATATATATATATATATATATATATATATATATATATATATATATAAGTTTAAAAATAAGACAATTAAAAATAATTTAGAAAATTTTATTTTTGAGAGATCCACGGGTCACCCAAAAGAGGTTTGAAAATAATTTAAAATAAATTTTTATTTTGAAAATAAATAACAAAATATTTATTTAATAGTAATTAAGTATTTAAGAAATTAAATAATTGGGTAATAATTAAGAAAATTTAGGTTTAATATCTAAAATTATTTTTAAATAAAATTCTTTAATTTTTTGAAAATTCTAAGGAATTATACTAATTTTTAAAATTTAAAATGAATTTATTATGAATTTTTGAATGTAAAAAAAGGTATTTCAAATAATTTTAAAATAGTTAATATTTAAAAAATAATTATTAAATTAAATTAAATTAAATTAAATTTTAAATTCTCCCTAATATTAAAAAAAATAATTTAAAAAGATTCTTATGAAACATAAGAAAATATTAGATTTTAATTTAAATAAATGTTAATTAAGCATTTAAATATTTAATTAATTTAGAATTAATTAAAATAAGAATATTTCCAATATTTAACTTAACTTAAAATTAAATAATTAAAATTAGTTATATTTGATTGAGATAATTTTTTTTTATTATTTAGAAAATAGTAATTATTAATAAATATTAATTTATTATTTATATTATATTAATATATAAAGATTATTTAAAAGGTTAAAATTTAAAATTTATTTAAAATATAAAAAGATATCCTAAATTACCTTAATTTTAGATTTTTATTTTTTAAATAATCTATTAATTAGTTATGATATGCTATTGTAATGATCAAAGAGGCTGATGCTCTTGGACTGCCTATTACTTCTAACTTTTTAGGAACCGAAGATCGGACGAACAAACGAAGCCAGTTCAAGATTGCGTAGGTTTAGGGTTGAGTCAATCTGTACTTTATTTTTTCTCTTCTTGAGTCTATTTGTAATGATCAAAGAGGCTGATGCTTAGTAACCCTACACACACACACACACACACACACACTTGAGAGACTTAGAATTTTTTTTTACTCATATCATCCTGGATGATATCTACATCATCCTGGACGATCGGGCTTAAAATAGAAATCTAAACAAGGATTCTTAATTAAGGCAGCCGTCATTAACAGATCATCTTGGACGATACGTGTATTGGCCAGGACGATAAGCTCAAAATAGAAAGAAGTTTCCGCCATAGACAATTAAGGTATTATGTATTTTTTAATAATCGGCCAGGATGATCATTGATCAGCCTGGACGATATTCATAAATTATGCCTTAATTGATCAGAAAATTAAGGGAGTAATTAAGGATGATTGATACGATCATATCATTCTGGATGATCACAGGATCGTCCAGAATGATCTATTCAAAAACCTTAGTCACTTCTGGATGATAAATATCGGCCAGCTCGAATTCAGGGCGATGCTCTGGACAATTTTTCTTTGATTTGAACTGATTAGTCGAGATGATTGTGAGATCGGCCTGGACGATCAAGCCAATTTTAAATCGTCCAGTTTGCGTTCAGGGCGATGCTCTGGCCAATCTTCTGAGATTTGTACTGATCGGCCAGGCCGATGTTCATATCGGCCTGGATGATATAGTCGGCAACTTGCAATTAATGAGCTTCTTTGAAGCTCTTCTATTTAAGAGCTCTTGTTTAATGTTTTGAACAATCTTTTGTTGCTGCCTTGACCTGAGAAGGCCTTGAGGAGAGAAAGAGAGAGAGGGAGAGAGAGAGAGAGAGAGGATCTTGTGAGGGGGAGCTTATGAGGGGATTCACAAGGGTTCTTCAAGGATCGCTCAGCTTCTTCTTTGTCTAGTGTTACTTGTCCATGGAAAGGTCGGTAGAGGTAAGGTTTTCAGCACTGGATTGTGGTTCTCTGCCATCTTCAGGAGGAAGCAAAAGGAGATGGGTTCTCTTCCTTGCCAGGGTGGCAAAAAGGACTTCTTTGTAAGAGCTTCTCCGCCTAGCCGTGGGGGCTAAAGGAGAGACACATTTTGTAGTGTAATACTTGGAGGGTGCCTCCAAGGAGTGGACATAGGTCAAGTTGACCGAACCACTATAAATTTTTGTGTTATTATTTTCTTGCTTCTGCACTTTAAATTTCCGCATTTATTTTTCTGGTGGTGTGATTTTGGTTTGTGATCTTACTGCTTTTGTTGAAAAGAATTTTTAAAATACCAATTCACCCCCCTCTTTGTAAGCTTAGGCCAGTTCTATAGGGCTTAACATCCCTAACGAACTTTCAAGTGGTATCAGAGCGGGATTAAAAAATTTTAAGTTTGAAAACTTTTTGATTTTGATCCATGGCTAACCTTGGGATTTGTAACACTACGGAAGGGTATTCTATTACCCGACCTCCCTTGTTCGATAACCTACCTTTTGATTTCTAGAAAACCTGCATGTCAACATTTTTACAATCTACTGATTATCACATGTGGATGCTTATCAAAGAAGGTTATTCTCCACCTTCTCATGAAATTAATGGTGTTAAAATTGAAGTTGCTTTTACTGAATGGACTTTCGATGAACGAGATTTAGCTCAATTGAATGCAAAATGTTTGAATTATTTTTTCTGTGCTTTAAAATATGAGGATTACATGTGTGTCTCTACTTGCAAAGCTGGTAAAAAAATTTGGGATAAATTATGTATCACCTATGAAGGCACTAATGAGGTTAAACAATCTCGTTTGAACATTCTCTTGCATGACTATGAACTTTTTCGTATGAAACCTCTTTAATCAATTTCTGACATGTATACTAGGTTTACTCAGATAGTTACTTCACTGCATGCACTAGGAAGAGAACTTTCAAACTTTAAAAAAGTAAACAAGATTTTGAGATGCTTGCCTTCGTCATATGATGCTAAAATCACTGCAATCACTGAATCTAAGGATTTGAACACTTATTCTATTGATAACTTACTTGGCTCACTCATTGCTTATGAGCAAGGGGTGAATCAAAGAAATCTTGATGTAGGTGAGAAGAAGAAGGAGAAAACAGTTGCACTGAAGGCGCACAAATCTGATTCTAAATCTTCCGGGTCTGAAAGCGATGAAGTTGCCTTCATCACAAGGCAATTCAAAAGCTTTCTAAGGAAGAAGCAAAAGCATCATTGGAGAAAAGGTAAGGATCATAAATATTCTAAAGGATCTTCTGATGTCATTTGTTATGAATGCAGGAAACCAAGACACGTGAGAACTGATTACCCTACACTTAAAGATCACTCAAGCAAAGGAATGGGTGAGGAGAAACCTAAGCTAAGGAAGGATAAGATGAGAGTACAAAAAGCATTTTGAGCAGATTCGGCTTCGGACTCATCGGAGACGGAACCAAAAGGTGAGACATCAAAATTGTGCTTGATGGCAGACGACAATCCTGATCAAGAAGAGGTATGTGAACTTTTCTACGATCAACTTCTTAAAGTTTCAGAAAAAATTCATGCATCATATAGAAAATTAAAGAAAACACATGCTAGCTTGAAATTAGAATTTTTGAACCTACAAAAAGAGCATGAAATTTTGACTAAAGACCATCAAATGATTGATTGAAATTACATGACTTTACTTGATGAATTTGATGAGTTAAATAAAAATCATTGTGAATTAGTTGAAAAGCATGATGCATTAAAAGTTTCACACACATCACTTGAATCTGATTTTAAGAAGTCTAAAGAGATGGAGAAAATTTTGAAGATTGAAAATGAATTAGAAACATGTAAGAAAACTAAAATGACACCTACTTTTGATCAATTCCAAAACCTAGGAAGAGGCATTATAACTAAAACCACTTAAGAAATCCCTTTTCTGGAGTTAGATGTTTTTCATGTGGCATGCTAGGACACATCTCACACACCTGTACAGTTCACCATAGTACACATTGGGTGTGGAGACCTAAGGTGCATGATCCACAGCATACCACACATGCATTGCATTCTATTCTTCATAAGAAGGAACCCAAAACTGCTTGGGTTCCTAAATCTAACATTTGATAATTTTGCAGGAGGGCTCTCACAAAAGGCCTCGTGAGAGTATGTGGTACCTGGACAGTGGATGTTCTCGACATATGATTGGTGATGCCAACCAGTTTATTGAACTAGAGTCCAGGACTGGAGGCAAGGTTACTCTTAGAGACAACACCACCATAAAGGTGGTAGGCGCAGGTATAATTGGTAATTCCAAGAACTTTATGATTGAAAATGTTTTGCTTGTAGATGGATTGAAGCACAACTTACTCAGCATCAGTCAACTCTATAACAAAGGCTTCATCGTGCAATTCTTTGCAAATTCATGCATTATAAGTTAAGTAACAACACTATTTTGCAGGGAAAGAGGATCAACAACGTCTACATGCTTGATTTAAATAACATTGAATGTACTGCTCATTTTGCTTAAAAATAGTGATTGATGATTCATGGTTGTGGTACCGGAGACTTTGTCATGCAAGTATGAAAATCCTTAGGAAAGTGACCCAAAAAGACCTAGTTAGAGGTGTCCCCAAACTCAAGTTTTTAAAAGACCACCTTTGTGATGTCTGTCAACTAGGAAAGCAAGTCCACTCCACCTTTCACCCCATTAAGGATATTAGCACCTCTAGACCTTTAGAAGTCCTTCACATGGATTTGTTTGGACCTATTAGCACTGCCAGCCTGGGAGGAAAAGTCTATGGATTTGTGATTGTTGATGACTACTCGAGGTTCACTTGGACTAGATTTCTTTCTCATAAAAATGAGTCTTTTGAGGAGTTTAAAACATTTTCTACTTGGATTCAGAAAAAGCTAGGTTGTGAGATTTTGACCATCCATAATAATCATGGGGGAGAGTTTGAGAATGAAAGATTTAAAGATTTTTGTGAGGACAAAGGGATTAGCCATAATTTTTCAGCTCCTAGGACCCCTCAGCATAATGGTGTAGCTGAAAGGAAGAATCAAATCTTGGTGGAAGCCGCTAGTGCCATGCTTACTGAGTATTCACTTCCAAAATACTTTTGGGCTGAAGCGGTTAACATAGCTTGTTATGTGTTGAATAGGGTGAATGTTAGAGCCAAATTAGAAAAGACACCCTATGAGATCCTTAAGGGTAGGACACCTAATCTTTCCCACCTTCATGTTTTTGGTTGTAAGGTTTTTATTCACAGGAATGGGAAGTCTCACTTGGGAAACTTTGATCCTAAATCTGATGAAGGAGTATTCTTGGGATATTCTAGTGTTGGGAAGTCTTTTAGGGTGTTTAACAAGAGAACTTTAATGGTGGAAGAGACAACCCATGTAGTATTTGATGAGTCTGATCCTAAGAAACATGGAGTTGAGAATGATGATGAGGTTGGAGAGATTACTAGTGGAGTAGAAAATTTGGGGAAGCGGGTAGAACACCAAAGTAATGAAGGAGTAGGAGAAGTCACCCAAGGAGTATAAAATATTGATTTGGATGAAAGGGTTGGACCTTCTCACACATTGTCTAGAGATTGGAGATACTCTACAAGTCACCCCAAGGATTTGATCTTAGGAGACCCTTCTAGTGGAGTTAAGAGTAGGCATGGACTTAGGAAGGAGGTGAACCACTATGCCTTTATCTCAATAACTGAACCTACCACCATTAACCAAGCCCTTATTGATGAGTTTTGGATTTTAGCAATGCAAGAAGAATTGAATCAATTTTTAAGGAATGATGTTTGGGAGCTTGTAGAAAGACCTAAGGAACAAAGTGTAGTTGGGACAAAGTGAGTCTTTAAGAACAAGGTGAATGATTTAAGAGTGGTGGTTAGGAATAAAGCAAGATTGGTGGCTAAGGGGTATAACCAAATAGAAGGGATAGACTTTGAGGAGACTTTTGCCCTAGTAGCTAGATTGAAAGCCATTAGAGTACTATTAGCCTTTGCCTGTTATAAAGGATTTAAGCTTTTTCAAATGGATGTCAAGAGTGCCTTTTTAAATGGGGAAATAAAAGAAGATGTGTTTGTAGAGCAACCCCCAGGTTTTGAGAGTTCCCAATTTCCAAATCATATTTTTAAATTAAAAAAGGCTTTGTATGGGTTAAAGCAGGCACCAAGAGCTTGATATGATAGGCTTAACACATTCTTACTAGAGAGGGAATTTGTCAAGGGGAGTGTAGACACCACCCTTTTTCTTAGGAGATTATTTACTCATTGTTTAGATTTATGTTGATGATATACTCTTTGGATCTTCTAATAAAAAATTGTGTGATGATTTTTCTAAGACAATGAGTAGAGAGTTTAAGATATGTTTAATGGAAGAGTTGTCCTACTTTTTGGGGTTTAGCATAAAATAATTAGAGTATGAAATCTTTTTAAATCAAACAAAATACATAAATAACATTTTGAAAAAGTATGAGATGGACAAAGCTAAGCCAATTAACACTCCCATGACTTTTAATGCTCCATTGGATAAGGATCCAAGTGGTAAATCTGTTGATCAGAAGAAGTATAGAGGCATGATTGGATCTTTACTTTACTTGACTGCAAGTCGACCTGATATTATGTTTAGTGTTTGCCTTTGTGCTAGATTTCAAGCTGACCCTAAGGAGTCCTACATGACTGCTGTTAAGAGAATATTTAGATTCCTTTTGGGGACATAAGGCTTAGGGATTTGGTACCCTAGACACAACACTTCTTTTGAGATTTTTAGTTTTTTTGACTCTGATTTTGTAGGATGTAAGGTGGATAGAAAAAGCACTTCAGGAACTTGTCAATTCATTGGACAATTTTTGGTCTCTTGGTCTAGTAGAAAGCAAAACTCTGTTGCACTTTCCACTGCTGAAGTTGAGTACATTGCTCTTGGAAGTTGTGTGCCCCAAGTCCTTTGGTTGAAACAACAGGTATTGGATTTAGGATTACCTGTAGGTACCATCTCAATCTTTTGTGACAACATTAGTGCCATATGCATCTCTAAGAATTCTATCCAACATTCAAGGACTAAGCACATTGACATTAGGCATCACTTCATTAGAGATAATATGACTAATAGAGACATTGAGTTACACTATGTGACAACTGAAAATCAATTGGCTGACATCTCTACTAAACCACTGGCCTTCGACACTTTCAGTTCTTTAAGGACCAGATTGGGTGTGATTGACATAAATGCATGAAACTTGATCTTTTAGTTACTTTCTTTTGCTTTTGTGTTTTTATTTTTAGCTTTTAGTATGTTTTACTTTCTTTTGCCTTTTTTCTCTTTTACTTAGTTTTCAAAATCATCGCTGAAATGATAACATATTCCATGCCCTTGTTTTTGAAAATTTGTAGTCAATGTGTTTTTCATCTCTCAATCTCTTAGATGGTAAAAATATTTTGTGATTGTGTCTCTTTCTCTAACCCATTTTAGTGGCATAGTTTTCTTTTCTAATAAAAAATCTATTTCAAATTAAAGATTGTGTATGAAATTAAGATCTTTTCTTAAGCTTTCTTAAGCTAATATATCTTATATTTATAATATTTACAGTCTTTTTGTCACATCAAGACCCCTCGTTACTCTTATCTTTAATTATTGATTCTGTTTGTGGTAATTCTTCCTTATGTTAGAGAGAGCTCCTATTCTCTAATAACTAAGAAGATATACTCACAACTAAGAATTGTTTAAGAGGTTATAAAAGAGAATGTAGCTTGCAAAAATAAAAAAAAAATTTTGGCCAATGATGCCAACAAAAGAAGCGCAAAGATGCCAAAATAAAAAATCTATAAAAAGATGTGCAAAGCGCCACTCAATTGACAAGAGGCATAAAATGAGCCCACTCAAAAGCAAGCTATTCTCTCTTTTTAAATCTTTTAGAACTTAGAAGTTTTGATTCTCAAAGGCTTGGTTTCGATTGTGTTACGATTGTGATGGATGGATTTCTTTTATCTTAAACCAAGTGATGGATGGATTTCTTTTTTCATATCATATTAATTCTTTGAGTTAGGTCATTGATTTCAAAAGACGATTTTACCCTAAGAAAACGTCTGAGCTAAGGGTAACCATGACCGTATATTCTACCATTCTTTGGATTGTTGAGATTGTTAACTCATTAACCCACAAGTTTTTAAATCAATCACATGGAATACTACATCATTTTCATGCCTTAGTTTAAAAACAAAAAGAATTTTGCTATTGGTCTTTTTCCCTCCTCCTTTTTGATATGTCAAAAGGGGGAGAAGTTTATGATATTTTTACACTTGTCGATTCCAAATTTTTACTGCTAACTATTTTTGTAGTGTTTTGCCATCATCAAAAAGGGGGAGATTGTTGCAAATCTATTTTCATGACTTATGTTTTGATGATTGACAAACACTATTGATTCTCTTAGATTGCCTGTTACTTCTAACTTTTCAGGAATCGAAGATCGGATGAACAAACGAAGCCAATTCAAGATTGTGTAGGTTTAGGGTTGAGTCAGTCTGTACTTTATTTTTTCTCTTCTTGAGTTTGTTTGTAATGATCAAAGAGGCTGATGCTTACTAACCCTACACACACACTTAAGAGACTTAAAATTTCTATTTTTACTCATATCGGCCAGGACGATATCTACATCGTCCTGGACGATCGGGCTTAAAGTTAAAATCTAAACAAGGATTCTTAATTAAGGCAGTCATCATTAATAGATCGTCCTAGATGATACGTGTATTGGCCAAGACGATAAGCTCAAAACAGAAAAAAGTTGCCGCCATAGACAATTAAGGTATTATGTATTTTTTAATTATCGGCCAGGATGATCATTGATCGGCCTGGACGATATTCACAAATTATGCATTAATTGATCAGGAAATCAAGGGAGTAATTAAGGATGATTGATATGATCATATCGTCCTAGATGATCGCAGGATCAGCCAGGACGATCTATTCAAAAACCTTAGTCACTTCTAGACGATAAATATCGGCCAGCTTGAATTCAGGGCGATGCTCTGGATGATTTTCCTCTGAATTGAACTGATCGGCCGGGACGATCGTGAGATTGGCTTGGACGGTCAAGCCAATTTTAAATCATCCAGTTTGTATTCAGGGCGATGCTCTGGCCGATCTTCTGAGATTTGTACTGATCGGCCAGGCCGATGTCCATATCGGCCTGGACGATATAGTCGGCAACTTGTAATTAATGAGCCCCTTTGATGCTCTTCTATTTAAGAGCTCTTGTTCAACGTTTTGAATAATCTTTTGCTGCTACCTTGATCTGAGAAGGCCTTGAGGATAGAAAGGGAGAGAGGGAGAGAGAGAGGATCTTGTGAGGGGATTCAATAGGGTGCTTCAAGGATCGCTCTGCTTCTTCTTCATCTAGAGTTTCTTATTCGTGGAAGGGTCGGTAGAGGTAAGGGTTTTAGCACTGGATTGTGGTTCTCTGCCAGTTTCAGGAGGAAGCAAAAGGAGATAGGTTCTCTGCCTTGCCGGGGTGGCAAAAAGGACTTCTTTTGAGGGCTTCTCCGCCTAGCCGTGGGGGCTAAAGGAGCGACACGTTTTGTAGTGCAATACTTGGAGGGTGCCTCCAAGGAGTGGACGTAGGTCAAGTTGACCGAACCACTATAAATTTCTATGTTATTGTTTTCTTGCTTCCGCACTTTAAATTTCCGCATTTATTTTTCTCGTGGTGTGATTTTGGTTTGTGATCTTATTGCTTTTGTTGAAAAGAATTTTTAAAATATCAATTCACCCCCCTCTTGGTTAACTTGGACCAGTTCTATAGGGCTTAACATCCCTAAAGAACTTTCATATACTGTATCATTTATTCGTATAATACGATCAGTTCAAAATTTACAATTTAAGAACTTACTTAAATTAATCTGATATGAGTCATACAGTACGATTGGTTCACAGGTAGCCGTTGAGCCACACTAATTTGTACAGTATGATTAAACTCGTACATTATGATCTACAAAGAGTTAAAAAAGAATTTTTTTACTTAAAGAAAGCTCTCCCCTTGTGCGTTTCTTTGGTTGCTTAGTTTGCATACACTTTGTGGCTAGATCTAAGAAAAGAAAAAAAGAAATAAATGTAAAATACAATATTATAGACTTCACATCTTACTCTACCCAGTCTTGAGTTTTCTTGTTGTCTTGAGTAATTATATGTTCTCCCTGAAATGTTAGTACTCACAGACACGAGCAAAACTCAAGATATTCAATGAATAACAATGTAATTCAAATCGACAATATTTGTCATCATAAAAATCTCAAGCTAGGGGTCATGGACTGCAATAGGTTTGACCCACTAAAACCAATGGAAGAGGTCTTGGGGTCTGGCTTGGTCAATTTGAAAATGTCAACCCACTTGAACTAGGATTTAGGTGAAAATAAGGTCAACACTGGTATGGTTAAATATTTATAAGGTATGGTGGGGTCTCATAATCCACTGCTCCCCCATTGACGGGTAGGCTTGCAAATGCATGAAAGAGACCTATATGGGTTAACAACCCGGAAGAACATGCTAACATTTTAGATGATAGAGTTACAGTGGAGCTATATATATATACTTGGGAGGAACAAAATAGGCGAGGGAAAACAACCAGGTTCTAGAGAATGTTGTGATGGGCAAGATACTTGGGAGGAACTTCCCTTATTTTGTTCTTAATTCTAAACTGAAGAGGCAATGGGCTCATGTTACAGAGTCTTATCTTTTTGATTATTTTGTTTGTCTATTTCCATCTTCTTTTTCTAATATTTTTATTGTCTATTTCCATCTATGGAAGAACGAGATGTTGTTCTTTTGGGTGGTCCTGGGTTTATTGGAGGCAATATGATTGGTTTAGGTAAATGGACTCCCAAATTTTCTCTTGATTTGATGAGCGATATTTCTTGACTAGTGTGGGTTCGGTTCCGATAGCTACCACTCCAATATTGGTATGCAAGGATCATTACCAGGATATCTACTATGATTATTCAACCAATGATGATAGATTCCCATATCGTTCAGCTGGCAGCTAAGAGAATTTGAAGAAATATGTATTCAACTTGATATGGGTAGGAAATTGCCAACTGGTGTCTAGGTAGAGGGACTGGAGGGGCATTTCTTTAATTCTTTTAGCCTGTGGAATATGAGGGAATTTTTAATCTCTACTTCAAGTGTGTTCGAATAGGCTATAGGTTGGAATAATTCTTGGATGATATATAAGTCAGAGTTAGAATGATAACAAATATACTCATGGTACAATCCCAAGTCTCCCAGGAGGACTGGAACATTATGAAGTTCAAAATAGCCAACCTGCCTTTAGTTGTTCTTCCCGAGCTGGGACCTCTACCTCGAATCCTTCGAATTCTTTTAGGAACAATACAAACCAGCTAGATGCTAAGTTTCATAATCATATAAAAAATCTATTTTTTGAACCAAGTTTGAATGGTAAAGGTGTTAGGAATCCTTAGAGCTCATGATCATATGGGTATTATGTGTAATAACCTGAATTTTTAAAGTTATTTTTTTTTTAAATGAAATAATTTCAATTTTAGCATCGTGCCTTGCTAAAGATAGAAGAGGAGGAAGGCAAAGAAAGAAGAGAGAGAAAAATAAAAGAAAAGCTAATTTTAGTTATCAAATTGCTTTGCCATTTTTGTAATATTTGCTCAGATTATGGTAGGTGACTCTGATCTTACATATATTTTTAAAGATTTTGATATCAACCATTTTATTCTTCCCATAATTGATTTTATTATATTTTCTCCCAATTTATTGAACTTCAAATGTGTAATGTTTTATATGATATCATATTAATTCTTGTTTATTCCATATAGGTTATTAAACCTAAGCTATTGTCCCAAGGCTAACCAGCGGGGGGGGGGGGGGGGGGGGGGGGACTAGCAATTTAAAAAATTATATTGGATTTTTATTAAAAACCATTTTAGTTAATTTCCAAAAAATAATTATCTTTTTGAAAAAGCTTTTCAATCACAATAACAAAATAATAGAAAATAAATATGAAAAATAAAAGACACAAAGATTTATAATGGTTAAGTTAATCACGACCTACATCCACTCCATGAAGACTCCCTCTTTAGGTATTGCACTATTACTAAAGTTTCTCTCTATTTTCCCCCACAGTAAGGTGGAGAATCCTTTAAAAATCATATCTTCCACCAATCCCCGTTGCGGTAGAGAACCATCATCCTTTCACACTCTCCAAGTGTCGGCAGAGAACCATCGTATGTTTACACCCTCCAAGTGTTGGCAGAGTATTGTCGTCTATTCACAACCTCCAAGTGTCGACAGAGAACCATCAAACTTTCACACCCTCCAAGTGTTAGAAGAGTATGGAATCTTCTTCAAAGCTCTTCTCACGAGCAACTTGACAGAAGAAGGGAAGAGTGATCAACAAAACACCAAGAGATCCTTACCTTTGATTAACCTTGTGAACCCTTCACACTCCACTTACAAAAAATCTCTCTCAAACACTCTTCCACACTCTCTCTTTCACTTACTCTTGAAAATGTTTTAAGAAGGATTTTTTTTACATCAATTTTAAAGGACCTTTTATATGAAAGACATAAAAACTATCCAGAAAACTAAAATTTTCAATTTTGAGCATGTACGATAGTATGTTCATACGTAAGAACAGTTCAAAAACTATTGCGTACTAACATTTTGTGAATCTGTATGAAATGACTTTGTATTCGATGATTATCTAGTATGAATCCAGTTTGTACTATACGAACAGTTAAAAAAATTTTCATCTTCTTTAGGACGAGGAGAGACCCCACATTTTTGTACTGTGGATGGCGTACGTACGATGACGATATCATACAGTACGATCAGTTCAAAAAATTTAAAGTTTGTCTGGAAGAAAAGGGAACCATCCAATTCACTCTGGATGGCATACGTACGATGACGACATGGTATGGTACGATCCATTAAAAAATTTTTCAAGTTTATCTGGATGAAAAGGGACCTGTCAAATTTGTACTCTGGATGACATACGTACGATGATGAAATCATATGGTACAATCCATTAAAAAAATTCTCAAGTTCATTTAGATGAAATGGGACTTGTCTAATTCGTACTCTAGATGGCGTACATACGATGATAGCATTATACGGTACGATCCATTCAGAAAATTCTCAAGTTTCGTTTGGAAGAAAAGGGACCAGTCCAATTCATACTTTGGACGGCGTACATACAGAGAAAACTTTGTATAGTATGATCCATACTTAAAAAATTTTTCTACTTGTAGTTTTTTTGTCTACTTGAAGGTAACAATAACCGAACATATCGTCGCGTATGAAATGAGTTCGTACAGTACAATTAGTTTAAAAGAATTATAATTTTAAACACTCCCCCAGTGTGTTTGTGGACAATTACTCAATTACAATCACACTCTCTTAGTCTCAATAAAATTAAAAATACAAACTTCATTTAAAATAAATCCTAATATGATTCGATTTGACGTCTTCAACAATCTGAAGTATGATTTCCTTGAAATGTTACTACACACAAATAACAAAACAATAATTCCAAAATATGTTACGAGAAAATATAATCAAAATACTAATATTTGGGAATCATAAAAAACATATAGGTTGCAAGAATATCAACAATCCAAAACTAAGTTACAACTAACTCAACAAATGTTTTTGAAGATTTTGGCTGCAATATTTCTGAATTTCACAAGATAAAATAAAAATTATTAATTTTTGTAATATTTTTTCTAAATAGAATTGAGTATTTTTATTTAAGCATAATGTTAATACAATCATTGTAAATTAATATAAACATATGATTGAGTAATAACTGGTCACTATTACTATTAAAAAAGTGATATTAATAGGCATAAAAATAAATAAAAGGAAAGTTTCACTAAGAATGGCTAGACTAACTGACATATACAGGATGGTGGGTCGACAGACTTTCCTTTAAATATGTAGCTTGGTGTTATCTTTGGCTGATTCACATGGTTCAATGATTGGAAGTTATAAGGAAATGATTACTATGCCGACCAATAAAGAGTAATGACTTTATTTACTAAGCCAATAATTTACTGATACTCATACAATACTAAAAAAATGCCAATTAGGCCAGAACTTTTTAGTTCTTTTGTGTGAATATTTAAAAACATATCATTGAAGCACTAATCCTATTACTATATGAATTTATTATTATTGTAAAGATTTATTATTACTATATTGCTTCATTATTACTACCATTGACTTTTTGATGGCATTATAATTATAATATTATTAATAAGGATTGATATTGTTCGAAACTGCTATTGATTCATTACACTGATTACAATTATTGATTCTCTAGTACTGAGCATGTGATATATTGAACACGTGATTAAGATATTGATTAATTTGATAGTATGTATAAATCATTATATTATTTTACTATATTGATATAATTGTGATAATCTTTACTAATACTTTATTTTTATAGCTTCAAATAATTTTTTATTGATTGATAGTATTTGAAAGTATGAGATGCACCAAGAGGGGGGTGAATTGGTATTTTTTGAAATAAAAAACAAAGGCTAAATAAGAATCTATTTTTTTTGTAATTTTTTAAAAAATAACTTAACTAATTTGAAGCATAATCTAGTGATTAAAACATGATTACAATAGCGGTGATGAGATTTTAAATCACACAACAGAGTTGTAAAATTAGATTCTCACCAAGCAGTTATAATAATTGTAAAATGAAAAAAGAAAATAAAATGTGGTAAATGGAAAAAGCACACTAGAAGATTTATAGTTATTCAGTCACTTGACCTATGTCCACTCCCTGGAGTCCACCACTCAGAGAATTCCACCACTCAAAAGTAATTCTTCTTCTGCCCCCACAGAAAGGTGGAGAAGCCTTTACACAAACTTTCTTTCACCTCCCCTGATTCGGTGGAGTGCCAGACGCTATGTCACCCTCCCTGTGATAGAAGCGGACCTTCTTATTTTTCTCCCTCCTAAAGAAGGTAGAGGACCTTTGAGGATGTTGACCTTGAAGGCTCTCACCCTAGAGAGCTCCCACAAGATTTACCCGGGCCATAGGAGGAGCAAGCGTGCAACAGGCTTGGAGCAACTATGTAATCCCCTCACACTCCTTCTCCCTCACAAACTCACCTTCCCCTTCCTCTCATAAGCCCTAAATTCCTTCAAGAAGCTCCCTCTAAAGAGTTCCCCTCCTTTGTCATGTTTCTCTATCTTTATTCAAAAGACAAAAGAATAACTTAACTATCAGGCTCCAAGAAACCCTAAGAAATTTAATTTAGCTATTTCTATTTGCAATTTCTATTTATACTGTATGATCACAGATTGTACAATACGATTAGTTCAAAATATCTTTCATCCTGATATAAAGGAGTATGAATATGTAAAAATTCTCAAATACATCATATAGTATGTTCTAGTATAATGTGGTAAACTTCTTCTATGATGTGGTAAACTTCTTATGTTCATACAGGATGAATGCTGGGATAACCAAAATGTTTGAATAGTTGCTATTTGAATGATTTATATTTGTGCAACTTATGTAGTTTTGATGATTCCAAACATTATTGTTCAGATGTATAATTATCTCCTAACAATTTAGAAGATTTGCACTTGCTCTTGTGTATACTAACATTTCAGGAAAATCAGACTCCAGACTACGAAAACTTCAAATCAAATTCAACATGAGAAATTTTGTTTATTTGAAGTGTCTTTTCTTTGAATTAATTTTGAAAGGGAGTGATTGTAATTGAGTGAATAAAATCACACACACAAACTAAGGAGATCTTGAAATTCTATACTGATCGTACAGGACGATATATATCGTACTGGACGATCTGTCAGTTATCTCCTATAGAGCATTTGGAACGAATAGGAACTTGCTTCGAAAAATTTTTCTAAGTCCTATTCGTCCAGGACGAATTTTTATATCGTCCCCGGCGATGGGCGCTCTGGAAAATTTTCGTACAGACGAAAATAAATTTCGTACCGGACGAACAGCTCTCTGGAAAATTTTCGTCCAGACGAAACCATATTATCGTCCCCGGCGATGGGCGCTCTGGAAAATTTTCGTCCAGACGAAATAAATCATCGTCCAGGACGATCGGCTCTCTGGAAAATTTTCGTCCAGACGATCAAAATTTCGTCCAAACGATAAACCGACTTAGGACAGTTTTCAGCAGTTTCTAGAACCGACCTTGTAATAACCGTTCGTACATACGAAAATATTTCGTACAGACGATCAGAAAAGCGTTTCGTTTTAATGACTCTTGAAAACCGTCCCCTACAATGAATCGACACATGTTCGTACATACGAAAAAATTTCGTACAGACGAAATTCGTATTAAAAACTGTCTTATCCACTCAACCGCTGCATTCAATCGTCCCGACGTTTGAGAGAGAAAAAAAATTCGTACTGGACGATCACAGATCGTACAGACGATCCAATAAAAAACTGCTCTCAAAACGGTTTAAATTCGCGCAAACTGTTTCTTAACACATCGTCCTGTACGAACAATTTCGTCCTGGACGATCTCCAAAAAAAAATTTTTGATTTTTAAATTTTTAAATTAACAAAAACAACAAAAAATAATCAACAACACAGAAAACATAAGATAAAAACATAAATTCAAAAACAATTCATACAAAAACACAAAAATTCACAAAATCACAAAAACAAAATACAACAAATATCAATGTTGCAAAGACATTTTGGTTAAGCATTCAAATCTATAACACCAAGCCTTGTTCTTAAAGTACTAAAGGTATCAAAGGCTAAAGGTTTTGTAAAAATGTCTGCAAGTTGATTTTCAGTTGAAACATGTATGAGTTCAATTTCTCCTTTGGATACATGATCCCTTATGAAATGATGCCTTATATCAATGTGTTTGGTTCTAGAATGTTGAATAGGATTTTTGGAAATGCAAATAGCACTAGTATTGTCACAATAAATTGGAATAGTGCCTATAGTTAATCCTAAGTCAATCAACTGTTGTTTTAACCAAAGTACTTGTGCCACACAACTTCCTAATGCAATGTATTCTGCTTCTGCAGTAGATAGTGCCACTGAATTTTGTTTTCTACTAGACCATGAAACTAATGAATTTCCAATGAATTGACATGTTCCAGAAGTGCTTTTTCTATCCACTCTATAGCCTGCAAAGTCAGAATCTGAGTAACCTATAATTTCAAATGAAGAGCTAAACTTAGGATACCAAATTCCTAAGTTTTGAGTTCCTAGTAGATATCTTAAAATCCTTTTCACTGCTGTCAAATGTGATTCTTTTGGATCTGATTGAAATCTAGCACATAAGCAAACACTAAACATAATATCTGGTCGGCTAGCAGTCAGGTAAAGTAAAGATCCAATTATCCCTCTAAATTTCTTTTGATCAACAGATTTTCCCTTAAGGTCTTTATCTAACTGAACTGAAGAACTCATTGGTGTACTAACAGGTTTAGCATTGTCCATTTCATATTTTTTGAGGATGTCCTTAATATATTTGGTTTGACTAAGAAAAGTACCTTCCTCAAGTTGCTTAATGCTAAAACCTAGAAAGTAATTTAAATCTCCCATTAGACTCATTTCAAATTCACTACTCATTGTTTTAGAAAAATCATCACAAAGATGTTTATTTGAAGATCCAAAGATGATGTCATCCACATAAATTTGAACAATAAGTATATCCTTTCCAATTTTCCTTAAAAAGAGAGTTGTATCCACACTTCCTTTTTCAAAAGATCTTTCAAGTAGGAAGGTGCTTAACCTCTCATACCAAGCCCTAGGTGCCTGTTTCAATCCATATAATGCCTTTTTTAATTTGAAAACATGATTTGGAAATTTAGAGTTTTCAAAACCTGGAGGTTGTTCTACAAAAACATCTTCTTCAATTATTCCATTTAAAAAGGCACTTTTGACATCCATTTGAAACAATTTAAAACCTTTAAAACAGGCAAAGGCTAGTAAAACCCTAATTGCTTCAAGTCTAGCTACAGGGGCAAAAGTTTCCTCAAAATCAATTCCTTCAATTTGGTTATACCCCTTAGCTACTAATCTAGCCTTATTTCTAATGACTACTCCTGAGTCATTCATTTTATTCTTGAACACCCACTTGGTTCCAACAACACTTTGATCTTTTGGCCTTGTAGTTAGTTCCCAAACTTTATTTCTTACAAATTGATTCAACTCTTCTTGCATGGCCAATATCCAAAATTCATCTGAAAGTGCTTGATCAATGTTAGTGGGTTCAACAGTAGAAATAAAGGCTGAATGATTGACTTCCTTGTTTAATCCACGCCTAGTTCTAACACCCTCACTTGGTTCACCTATGATTAATTCCTTTGGGTGGTTTTTAGAAAATCTCAAATCTCTAGGCAAAGGGTCTTCTCTTTCTAAATTTTCTTCCACATTTTCTTCCAAATTTAATCTATCTATCTTTTGAGAGTTTTCTTCAATTTCTTCTTCAACAACTTTTGGCTCTTCCATGTTTCCAATTTCATCAAAAACAACATGTGTGGTTTCTTCAATGACTAAAGTTCTTTTGTTGAATACTCTATAAGATTTTCCAACACTTGAATATCCAACAAAAATTCCTTCATCTGATTTTGGATCAAATTTTCCTAAGGCAGATTTTCCATTATTATGTATGAACACCTTGCAACCAAATACATGCAAATGAGACAAATTTGGTGTTCTTCCTTTTATCAACTCATAGGGTGTTTTATTCAAATTAGATCTCACATTCACCCTATTCAGAACATAGCATGCAGTGCTAACCGCCTCAGCCCAAAAATACCTAGGAAGAGAGTATTCTGCTAACATTGCTCGGGCGGCTTCTATTAATGTTCTGTTCTTTCTTTCAACTACTCCATTTTGTTGAGGAGTTCTAGGTGCAGAAAAATTGTGATCAATCCCCTTTTCTTTACAGAAATCTTCAAATCTTTCATTTTCAAATTCTCCTCCATGATCACTTTGTATAGAGATTATTTCACATCCTAGTTTTCTTTGTATCCAAGTTGAAAAATTTCTGAATTCCTCAAATGATTCACTCTTATGAAAAAGAAATTTAACCCAGGTGAATCTTGAAAAATCATCTACTATAACAAAACCATATACCTTTCCTCCTAGACTAACAGTGCTTACTGGTCCAAAAAGATCCATGTGTAGAATTTCTAAAGGTTTACTTGTCCTAAGATCTTTAATGGACTTAAATGAGGACCTTACTTGTTTTCCTAATTGACATGCATCACACAGATGATCCTTAGTAAAGTCTAGTTTAGGTAATCCTCTCACCAAATTCTTTTGGGTAATTTTTCTAAGATTTTTCATACTAGAATGACAAAGTCTCCTATGCCAAAGCCATGATTCATCAGAAACAGTTTTCAAACAAAAAGCAGTAGGAGATTGAATACAATTTAAATCTAGCATGTAAACATTGTTCACCCTTTTTCCATTTAAAACAATTTTTCCATTTAGGCTAATTATGCAGCTAGTAGGTAAAAATTTTACATTATAGCCCTTATCACAAAGCTGACTTATGCTAAGCAAATTATGTTTCAAGCCTTCAACTAATAAAACATTATCTATGAAAAAGTTTTTCAAGTTTCCAATCATACCTGATCCAACCACTTTCTTTGTGGTATTATCTCCAAGTGTAACCTTGCCTCCACTCCTGGCTTCCAGCGTTATGAATTGAGCAGTATCTCCAGTCATGTGCTTAGAACATCCGCTGTCCAGGTACCATATACTCTCACGAGGTCTTGTGTGAGAGTATACCTGCAAAATTCTCAAATGTTAGACCTGGGAACCCAAACTAGTTTGGGTTCACCTTTATGAAATTTATAATCAGATGCATGTGCGATATGTCTAGATTTTTGCATCTTAGATCTCCACACCAGATTAGGTTTTATCTTTAAAGTGCAGGTGTGAGATATATGTCCTAAAAATCCACAATTGTTACATTTAACATTAGGAAAAATATTCCTATGTTTTCTCTCATATGATTGTCTTCTAAGGGATTTCATAAATTTAGGATAATACTTAGGATTTGTAAAATCTTCATGTTTAGGGGGGATCCTATTATCCTCGAGAGCACTTATAGTAAGTTTATAAAATGAATTCATTTCTTCCAAGATTCGATTTGTATAATTGACTCTATATGTCTTGTGCTCAGATTCATCCTTAAATTTCTCAAATTCTTTTTCAAGTTCAACGTAGGATGATTTTAAATTCTCAAAATTTTTATTCAAGTCATCATATTCATCAAGTAGTTTCATGTGGTTGCTATCAATTAAAGCATGATCTTTCCTAAGGATTTCGTGTTCCTTATTAAGCTCTTCCAATTCTAAAACTATACTAGCATGCATCTTTTTAGTTTTCCTATATGCATCATGCATGTGTTCAGAAACTTCAAACAATTCATTATAAGTTAAATCACATACCTCTTCTTGATCTGATTGTTCAGCATTATCTGCCATCAAGCAAAGGTTGGTGACTTCTTCTTCTTTATCAGTCTCAGATGAGTCTGAAGCTGAGTCCGCCCAAAAAGCCTTTTGAAACTTCTTCTTGCCCTTCTTTACCATTGGTTTCTCCTCTACCTTCTCCTTGCTAGGAGAGGCTTTGAGTTTTGGACAGTCAGTCTTTATATGGCCTGGTTTCCTGCATTCATAACAAATTACTTCATTAGAAACCTTGCCATTTCTATTATACTTACCTCTATTCCATTGCTGGCGTCTCTTCTGCTTCCTCTTTAAAAAGCTTTTGAATTGTCTAGTCATCAGTGCTATATCATCTTCATCCTCAGGTTGTGAGTGTTCACTTTCTGACTCTTCCACATTTAGTGCAATATTCTTGTCCTTTCTTTGTTCACCTACATCAATCTTTCTTTGACTTACTCCTTGCTCGTAAGCAATGAGTGAACCAAGAAGATTGTCAATAGAATAAATGTTCAGATCTTTTGACTCTGTAATTGCAGTAATTTTAGCATCGTATGCAGTAGGTAAACAACGAAGAATCTTATTAACCATTTCAGCATTAGTTAATTCCCTACCAAGTGCATGCAAAGAGGTGACAATTTGAGTGAATCTTGTGTACATGTCAGATATAGATTCATTAGGTTTCATGCGAAATAGTTCGTAGTCATGTAACAAGATATTTAGCCTAGATTGCTTAACCTCATTTGTCCCTTCATAAGTAATACAAAGTCTATCCCATATGTCTTTTCCGCTTTTACAAGTAGAAACTCGCATGTAATCTTCAGATTTTAAAGCACAAAAGAAACTATTTAAACATTTTGCATTTAATTGTGCTAAGTCACGTTCTTCTATAGTCCAATCTGCATAGGGTGCATCTACCCTAATTCCATCAACTAATCTAGTTGGTTTTGTGTAACCTTCCTGGACTAACATCCACATGCGATAGTCAAGTGACTGTAAGAAAGTAGACATGCGTGTTTTCCAAAAATCAAAAGGAATATTGTCAAACAGTGGAGGTCTAGTGATAGAGTAACCCTCAGGAGTGTTTCGGTTTCCAAATGTAGCCATCTACGTTAATCAAAAAGTAGTTCAAACTTATGATTTTGAAACAATGCTCTGATACCACTTGTTGAGTCTAGTAATTAGGTTGTTAAGCCTAAGTAAATGTCCCAAGGCTACCAAGAGGGGGGTGAATTGGTAGTTTTTAAAAATTTTAAACCCTCTTAAAATTAAAGTTGAACCGAAATGAAATTGTCTTTTAAAGTTTGTAGAAAAATGTTTTTCAACCACAGAGTTGTTAAAACAGAAATTTAAAATGCGGAAACGTAAAAGCAATAGAGTAAATGACACCAGATTTATAGTGGTTCGGTCTATAACCAGACCTACATCCACTCCTCAGAGGCACCCTCTGAGTATTGCACTAATACCACAAAGTGACTCTCCTTTAGCACCCACAGCAAGGCGGAGAAGCCTGTACAAAACCCTCTTTTCACCACTCCCCGGTGCGGCAGAGAACCGTCGTCCTTTTACACAATCCACAGTGCTGGCAGAGAACCGTCGTCCTTTTACACTCTCCTAGTGTGGGCAGAGAACCCTACGGCTGTTCACACTCTCCAAGTGTAGGCAGAGAACCTTCTTCCTTTTACACTCTCCTAGTGTAGGCAGAGAACCCACGGCTGTTCACACTCTCCAAGTGTCGGCAGAGAACCGGACCTTCTTGAATTATCTTCTCACAAGAACCTAAAAGAAAGAAAGAAAAGAGTGAAGGAATCCAATTTCACAAGTAGAGATTCTTACCTTAGCAATCCAAGTGAAGCCTTCTTGCTCCAATGGTAGGAATCCTCCTTTGAATGCTCTCTTCCACTCTCCCCTTGACTATTCTCTCAATAGGCACGAAGATCAAATGACAAAAAGATTGGGTGGCAGTCTAATTTGAAGTATTTATACAAAAGACAAGAAAAACCGCCCAAAAACTGCAAGTTTTCAATTCTGTACGCAGTGGATCGTCCGGTACGATCGTGGATCGTCCTGGACGATTTTACTTAAACGATCTGAAACGACCCAATTTGTATATGTGTACGAAATGACTTCGTACAGCTGATCGTCCTGTACGAACTAGGTTCGTATGTACGATCGGTCAAGTCAAAAAGCCTGTACGAAGGGACGCATCGTAAGTTGTGTTGAATACGAAAAGCCGTTACATTTTGGACGAATTGGATCGTCTGTACGAAATTACTTCGTCCAGACGAACGATAATTTTTCGTCCAGGACGAATATTTTCGTCCAGGACGAACATATCGTTTTTCTTTAAATATGAGGGCTTTCAAACTTGAAAATCACACTTTCAAACATCTTTTTCAATCCCTTTCTACATCAAATCAACTATGGCCTCCTCTAGCAAGAGACAAAAAGTTTTGGTGAAGAAACCCAACAGGAATGCTCCAGACAACTTCCTTTCCAAAGCAAATGAGGAATCTTTTCCTCGTTTTGCTTCTGCAAAAATCACTCCGTCTCGCATTCTTATCCAAACGGAGTTGAAATTTCGGGTATTACACCTCTTTGCCTCAACCCAATTTCATTTCATTCTCTCTCTTGTCCACTTCTACAATAAGCAAACCTTCCATTACTTCCTAGCCAACATGAGTTTCAATTCTGACCACTCTATCATTAGTTCTTTTGTTTTTAAGAAAAAAGTTAAGATCACCAAGCACGACCTTGGTGCATTTTTAAACTTAAGGACTGAAGGATATAGAGCTCACACCCTAATGTCAGAAAACGTCTTCCATTGGTATGAAATCAATAGGGTAATTAGAGAAAATGGAATTGACAATCATGTTGCTAGAGTGGCCGGTATGACCCAAGATGCCCGAATCATCCAGCATATCCTTAGATCCTCAATTATTCCTAAAGCCGGTGATAGGATTAACATTACTCCTCTTCTTTCTTGTCTAACTTTTTTAATCATGAAAAGACAACCTATTGATGAAGCCCAACTCATCCTAGATCATATCTATGGGCTTTCAGAAATAGGACATCCTAATCAGAAAAGGAAGAAGAATATTTCTTTAGGGCACTTGATTTGTTATGTTTTGGAGAAGAAGTACAATATAGTCCATCCTGATGAGGAATATGAAGAGCCAGTTTATTACAACGATGCATCTTTCAGACTGCTATTCAGGGAGGAAAAAGAAAAAGAAAAAGCACATGATAGTGCTTCAGAAGAAGAAGAAGAAGGAGTGCAAGCTTCTGCTTCTCAATCAGATTACCAGAATCTGATTGAGATATTTGATAGACTAGAGACTCACCTTGATCAAAGGTTTGATCAATTTGATGCTCATCTTACGCAGCAGCAACATGACATTGGTAATATTAGAGATGAAGTTCATGAAATAAATACCAATGTAATGTTAATGGCCTCCTACTTCAATCTCTTTGGCGGCATTCCTCCTCCTCCTCCTCCAGAACAGTAGAAGTTTTTTTTTATGTGTGTCTGATGTTTTTTTTTGTTTTGTTGTTATGTTTTTTTTTTTGTTTAAGTTCAATGTTTTTATGTAATTTTCTTTTTAATTAATGAAAGTTTGTTTGTCTTAGATTTGTTTTGAAATGTGGCTAATCTTTATGAATTTCATTAATATTATTTTTAATCTACATTGTGCTCAAATTTGATTGTAATATGAGATTATCTATATTAGAAAATCTAGACTTTCTAAATTTATAATTTGTTTATAACTTGTTGTAGTTAGAATTTTTAAGTTCATGTCTATTCATTTAGACTACATAAAATTTAATATTGTTATTGCAATTTTGATGTTATCTTATTTTGTATTTCTATGCTCAAATGATGTTTATGCACCTAGAAATATTTGAAATGTTAGATTATAGATTTTGGAAAGAATTGGTCAAATTACTCTTGAAAATTGTACAAATGTACAAAAATCAAAAGGGATTCGCAAAAATTGTTTAAAGTTAAAAAGAGGCACAAAATAAGCCCAACCAAAGACAAATGCACAAAAATGTGCCCCAAAACTTTGAAAAGATGTGCAAAGCACCACATGTGGTAATTCTCTTCTTTCCAAATTCGTTTAATCTCTTAATTCAAATTGATCTAATGTTCATTTATATTCTATTGAACTTTGAAATATAGAATTTTTTTTTTACATCTCACTTGTAATGATTTTCAATAATCAAAATGTCTAAATTGAATCATGTCTTTGATAAATTCTTCTTACTTACAATGTTATATCATTTCATAAATTTATGAATTTCTATGATTGACCTAATATCTTTAGTTTAAAATTGCATACTCTATGTAAAATCACAATTTAGATTAAATTTTAACAATGAATTTCATATTATTATTTACATTTCTTGTCTTTTTCTTCTTCACTTTTTGTTGCTGTCAAAAAGGGGGAGAAATTATTATGTTTGTATTTTTGTTTTGTTTGTGTTTTGTGTTTTCTGTTAAAATTTTAAAAAAAAAATTTAACAAACAAAAATTTTTGTTCTTTAATGCCTCCTTAATTTTTAATGTACTCATAAATTCAGGGATGTAAATTATTATGTTTGTATTTTTGTTTTGTTTGTGTTTTGTGTTTTCTGTTAAAATTTTAAAAAAAAAATTTAACAAACAAAAATTTTTGTTCTTTAATGCCTCCTTAATTTTTAATGTACTCATAAATTCAGGGGGAGTTTAGGAGATAAGAGATTATGTTTTAACTTGAAACCATACTAATAATAATTGTTTTGCCATCATCAAAAAGGGGGAGATTGTTTGAATAGTTGCTATTTGAATGATTTATATTTGTGCAACTTATGTAGTTTTGATGATTCCAAACATTATTGTTCAGATGTATAATTATCTCCTAACAATTTAGAAGATTTGCACTTGCTCTTGTGTATACTAACATTTCAGGAAAATCAGACTCCAGACTACGAAAACTTCAAATCAAATTCAACATGAGAAATTTTGTTTATTTGAAGTGTCTTTTCTTTGAATTAATTTTGAAAGGGAGTGATTGTAATTGAGTGAATAAAATCACACACACAAACTAAGGAGATCTTGAAATTCTATACTGATCGTACAGGACGATATATATCGTACTGGACGATCTGTCAGTTATCTCCTATAGAGCATTTGGAACGAATAGGAACTTGCTTCGAAAAATTTTTCTAAGTCCTATTCGTCCAGGACGAATTTTTATATCGTCCCCGGCGATGGGCGCTCTGGAAAATTTTCGTACAGACGAAAATAAATTTCGTACCGGACGAACAGCTCTCTGGAAAATTTTCGTCCAGACGAAACCATATTATCGTCCCCGGCGATGGGCGCTCTGGAAAATTTTCGTCCAGACGAAATAAATCATCGTCCAGGACGATCGGCTCTCTGGAAAATTTTCGTCCAGACGATCAAATTTTCGTCCAAACGATAAACCGACTTAGGACAGTTTTCAGCAGTTTCTAGAACCGACCTTGTAATAACCGTTCGTACTGGACGAACCTAGTTCGTACAGGACGATCAGCTGTACGAAGTCATTTCGTACACATATACAAATTGGGTCGTTTCAGATCGTTTAAGTAAAATCGTCCAGGACGATCCACGATCGTACCGGACGATCCACTGCGTACAGAATTGAAAACTTGCAGTTTTTGGGCGGTTTTTCTTGTCTTTTGTATAAATACTTCAAATTAGACTGCCACCCAATCTTTTTGTCATTTGATCTTCGTGCCTATTGAGAGAATAGTCAAGGGGAGAGTGGAAGAGAGCATTCAAAGGAGGATTCCTACCATTGGAGCAAGAAGGCTTCACTTGGATTGCTAAGGTAAGAATCTCTACTTGTGAAATTGGATTCCTTCACTCTTTTCTTTCTTTCTTTTAGGTTCTTGTGAGAAGATAATTCAAGAAGGTCCGGTTCTCTGCCGACACTTGGAGAGTGTAAAAGGAAGAAGGTTCTCTGCCTACACTTGGAGAGTGTGAACAGCCGTAGGGTTCTCTGCCCACACTAGGAGAGTGTAAAAGGACGACGGTTCTCTGCCAGCACTGTGGATTGTGTAAAAGGACGACGGTTCTCTGCCGCACCGGGGAGTGGTGAAAAGAGGGTTTTGTACAGGCTTCTCCGCCTTGCTGTGGGTGCTAAAGGAGAGTCACTTTGTGGTATTAGTGCAATACTCAGAGGGTGCCTCTGAGGAGTGGATGTAGGTCTGGTTATAGACCGAACCACTATAAATCTGGTGTCATTTACTCTATTGCTTTTACGTTTCCGCATTTTAAATTTCTGTTTTAACAACTCTGTGGTTGAAAAACATTTTTCTACAAACTTTAAAAGACAATTTCATTTCGGTTCAACTTTAATTTTAAGAGGGTTTAAAATTTTTAAAAAACTACCAATTCACCCCCCTCTTGGTAGCCTTGGGACATTTACTTAGGCTTAACAACCTAATTACTAGACTCAACACAAAATTCATCTATATTCATGATATGGTACAACCCAACTCATACAGTATGATGTGGTAAAATATTTAGGTCAGCCAGTATGATGTATACATCATATAATATGATTAGTTCAAAAATCAAGGTTTCATTTGGTAAGATCTTCGGGATGACCAAAAATAGCCTCGGTTCATCATATAGTACAAAAAAGTTCATATAGTATGATCACAAATCATTAATTAAGCCTTGATTTAATTGACTAATTATGGGGGTTGATTTTAGCAAGTATTCAAATATTCGTATAGTACGATGGGATCGTACAGTACGATGGGATCGTACAGTACGATGGGATCGTACAGTACGATGGGATCGTACAGTACGATCAGTTCAAAATTGAATGATTTAAAAACTTGCTTTAATTAATCTGGTAGCTAGGATTTTAGATTGAAAATGGATCGTACAATACGATGGTGATCATACAGTACGATTAGTTTATAGAAGATAGTTGTTAGGCCATAGCGTTTTGTACAGTACGATTTAAAATCATACACTGTGATCTACATAAAAAATTATTTTTCCCATAAAAAAACTCTCCCCTGTGTGTGTGCATGGTTACTTAGTTTGCAAACACTTTTTATGGCCAGACTCAAGAAATAAAGGAAAACATATATAATATTACATACTCCACATCTTATTCTACACTATCACGAGTCTTCTATTGTCTTGAGCAGTATGTGATTTCCCTGAAATGTTAATACTCATAGATAAGAGTAACATTCAAAATATTCAATGAAAAATAAGATAATTCAATTAATATTATTTGTCATCATCAAAATCTCAGACTATGGGTCATAGAATATAATAATCACCCCCTTTTTGATGGTGTCAAATAAAATTGTCGATAGACAAGATAGTATATAATTTTTTTTTAAAGACAGACGAATATGCTTAGAAACATGAACATGAAAAAAATATGCATCTCATTTTAAGTTAGAAACAAAAATAAAAAACATGATATGCAACAAGAAGGCATACTAACTAAGGATAGACAAACTTCTCCCATTTTTGACATCACCAAAAAGAGGAGTACAAAAAAAAGAACTTAAAACACATCAAACATTGACTTAGTTAAAAAAGAATATCCTGATCAGGTGGTGGTGGAGGTGGCTGAAAGAAGTGATGGATGGATGCAAACTGATGATCAATTGAAGCAAATTCTTCCCCAAACCATCCATGTCCTCCTCATACTGTTGGTGTTGTTCCTGGATATGAGAGTCAAGCCAGGTTTCTAATTGGTTGATTCATTGAATAATGTCATTGTGAGGATATACAGGTGCAGGTCCTCTTTATAGAGCTGGTATTTTTGGTGGAACAGGTTATCCTGCTAGAGCAGCCTCCCCTTCTTCATCAAAATGTAGCTCATCATGTGCTTTGAAAGTTCGATGGGGATGTTAAGCCCTATGAACTTAGTCCCAAAGCTAACAAAGAAAGGTGAATTGGATAATAAAAATGATTCTTTAAACAAAGAAATAAAATCACAAACCAAATCACCACAAAAAGTGCGGAAGAAAAATAAATGCGGAAGCGATAATAAGAAAAGAACACACCGGATTTATAGTGGTTCGGTCAAACCTTGACCTACGTCCACTCCTTGGAGGCACCCTCAAAGTATTGCACTAACACAAGTGTCTCTCCTTTAGCCCCCACAACTAGGCGGAGAAGCCCTTACACAATCACTTCCACCTCTCCCGGTGCGACGGAGTTGCCGGGTCCTTTGACACCAAAGAGACTTCTTCTTTGGTGAACTTACCTCGAGACAAGCCTTGAATCCGATGGTACTAAGGTGCGAGTTCACCGGAGCAACCGTGTGGAACCCCGTCCACACTCCCTTGAGTCCCCCCTCACAGGATCTTCTCCCTCTCTCAAACTCCACCCTTTCCTCTCTCCCTTTCAAGCTCTCTCTTCAAGTTTCCCCCACAAGAACGAAGCTACAATGGCTGCCAAAGACACTTACAAAGTGCCTTGTCAAAGCTTAAATAGAAGAGCTAAAAACGAGCTCATTAATGCAAGCTACCGACATTATCGTCCAGGACGATATACATATCGTCCTGGCCGATTAGTTCAAATATGAGGAAAATCGTCCTGAATATCGCCCTGAAATGAAGCTAGACGATGTCTAATCGGCCCGGACAATCTTGCGATCGGCCTAGACGAAATCCCCATTAATTGCTTTCCAAAACTGCCTGAGAAATTTTGGAAAAATTGATCTGGATCGGCCAGGCCGATATTTATAGTCCAGGCCGATATACCAGGACGATATCCAAAAATAAGATTTTCCTAAGTAGATATGGCGGCAGATTCTTGCTGAATTGAGCCGATCGTCCTGGTCGATACAAAATCGTCAAGGACGATGTGTTTTACAAAAAGACGACTGCTTTAATGAGGATGCCCTAACTAGGATTTCTACTTTTATCAGATCGTCCAGGACGATATAAATATCGTCCCGGACGATGTTACCAAAAATAAAAATCTTTTAGGGCACAACTGAAAATCTTCCACGTTACAAATCATTAGATACCACACCAAATACAACAGACTCAAGAAAGGAAAAAGATTACAAACTGACACAGACCTAGTCTGAGCTGGTTCCAGATTGCAGTCTGATCGTGTGGACCTAAAACAATAGCACATAAGGAAATCGTAGAGAAATAAGGAATGTTTGCTATCATCAAAATCATAGATCCGCAACAATCTCCCCTTTTTGATGATGGCAAAACATTTCAATTTGAATTTTCATAAAAGTAAATCCTCCTAATCTCCCCCTCACTAGAATAAATCCTTTTAAAAAAAATAGGGGAGATGAAAATATTTTTGTTGTTTTAAAATTTTTTAAAAGAAAAAAGATACAACGTTCTCCCCCTTTGACATTATCAAAAAGAGAGGAGGCACAAACAAAAAACAAAACGAACAAATGCATTCCCTGATCAAGTGAAAAAAAAACAAATGTTCTTAAAATGAGAAAGTTACCTCTGAGTTTTAATCAAAAAACTTAGTAGAATTGGATTGACAACACATAGCCCAGTAAAGGTTAGAAAATCAAGAATTGATAATCCAAACTCAAGTTCTTTAAAAAGGCTCAAAAACTTTTTAATTCAATATCTAAATCAAGGAATAAATTAGAGAAAGAAACAGTAATTTTTCAAATCTCCTTTCATAAAATATATCTAATAGAAGATTAATGTACAATTTGTTGAATCATGAATCAAGATTTTCAAACTCAAGCATCAAAAAATCAAGGGTTTTCTTAAGCTTTAAGAAGTATAAGAATGATAAGCATTAAAATTTAGTGGGCTCATTTTATACCTCTTGACAATTGGTTGGCGCACTGTGCATCTTTTGATACACTTTATGTATTCTATATTTTTCAATTTTGGCGCTTTGCGCTTCTTTTATTTTTGACATCATTGGCTATTTTTTTTTTTTTTGATTATGCTACCTTTCTGAAATCTTAAATATCAAAAATAAACCCATACTATTGATAAAGCGAATTTCTTGATTAAGAAAATTTTGAATTAGATTCAACAACTTGCAAAAGATTCCTATGCGATAAATAAAATATAGGGAGATAAAAAATTTAGTTTCAAAAACCAATTTAAAAGATGAAAAAGATTTTAAATCAAAAGTAGAAAAACCTCTTTTAGGAAACAGAGATTGAAAGTCAAAAACATGAGTTTCCTTCCTTTGATTGTTTTTAGAGAAGTCAATCACAACTTACTAAAGATTTTAAGAAAAATTAGGAAGTAAAATTTTCATTTCTAGAAAAGTGAATGTGTGTGTAGATCAGAGAAAAATTTTTACGAGAAAAAAAAAAATTCAAAGAATAAACAAAACAAAAACGCAAAATAAAAATGACAAAACATAAAAACAAAAACACAACAAAAACACGAAAGGCTCTTAACCATTATCTCTCTCCTGGTCCGATGCTTCAGAGACCAGATCTGCCCATGAGATTTTTTGCCTTTCATTATTTCCCCAGTTTAAATTTAACTTCGCCTTACCCTTTTCTTTTGCAGGGAGAATTCTTAAATTAGGGCACTCATTTTTCATATGTCCAGGTTTCCTGCATCGAAAGCAAACAATGTCAGAGGAAATATGGACATCCTTATCACTTTTACTTTTCTTCCTCTTCTGTTTATGCATTGGTGAGCTTTGTGATTTGCTTGACAATTCATTGCTATCGTCACCAACTAAGCTTCCTCTTTCCGTATCTTCGGCTTTTAGAACGATCGTCTCACCTGCATCCAAAAGTCTTTGACTCAACCCTTGCTCGTAGGCAATGAGTGAGCCAATCAAATTATCAATAGAATAATTATTCAAATCTTTAGACTCACAAATAGCAACAACTTTAGAATCAAATTTATCCAGTAGACATCGAAGAATTTTGTTAACATTTTCAAAATTTGAAAAATCTTTTCCTAAAGCATGCAATGAGTTTACAATTTGAATAAACCTTGTATACATGTCTAAAATCATTTCAAAAGGTTTCATAGAAAACATTTCAAAATCATGCATTAAAAAATTCAACTTGGATTGCTTGATTTCACTAGTGCCTTCGTATATGGTGTGCAATTTATCCCAAACTTCCTTACCGGTAGTGCACGTGGATATTAAAATAAAATCATCAGAATTTAAAGCACAGAAAAAACAATTTAAAGACTTTGCATTTAATTGAGCATCCATTCGTTCATCTCTATTCCATTGATTAAAAGCAATATCAGTTTTAATTCCATTAACAATACGTGATGGTGATGAATAACCAGTTAAAATCATATGCCACATGCGAAAATCAATCGATTGCAAAAAAGTAGATATGCGAATTTTCCAAAAATCAAATGTAATATTTTCAAACAATGGTGGTCTAGTGATTGAATATCCTTCCGCAAAAATACGATTAGAAATATTAGCCATGGATCGAAATTCAAAGGCTTTTAAAAACTTATTTTATGAAAACCGCTCTGATACCACTTGAAAGTTCGATGGGGATGTTAAGCCCTATGAACTTAGTCCCAAAGCAAACAAAGAGAGGTGAATTGGATAATAAAAATGATTCTTTAAACAAAGAAATAAAATCACAAACCAAATCACCACAAAAAGTGCGGAAGAAAAATAAATGTGGAAGCGATAATAAGAAAAGAACACACCGGATTTATAGTGGTTCGGTCAAACCTTGACCTACGTCCACTCCTTGGAGGCACCCTCCAAGTATTGCACTAACACAAGTGTCTCTCCTTTAGCCCCCACAGCTAGGCGGAGAAGCCCTTACACAATCACTTCCACCTCTCCCGGTGCGGCGGAGTTGCCGGGTCCTTTGACACCAAAGAGACTTCTTCTTTGGTGAACTTACCTCGAGACAAGCCTTGAATCCGATGGTACTAAGGTGCGAGTTCGCCGGAGCAACCGTGTGGAACCCCCTTCACACTCCCTTGAGTCCCCCCTCACAGGATCTTCTCCCTCTCTCAAGCTCCACCCTTTCCTCTCTCCCTTTCAAGCTCTCTCTTCAAGTTTCCCCCACAAGAACGAAGCTACAATGGCTGTCAAAGACACTTACAAAGTGCATTGTCAAAGCTTAAATAGAAGAGCTAAAAACAAGCTCATTAATGCAAGTTGCCGACATTATCGTCCAGGACGATATGTTCAAATATGAGGAAAATCGTCCTGAATATCGCCCTGAAATGAAGCTGGACGATGTCTAATCGGCCCGGACGATCTTGCGATCTGCCTGGACGAAATCCCCATTAATTGCTTTCCAAAACTGCCTGAGAAATTTTGGAAAAATTGACCTGGATCGGCCAGGCCGATATTTATAGTCCAGGCCGATATACCAGGACGATATCCAAAAATAAGATTTTCCTAAGTAGATATGGCGATAGATTCTTACTGAATTGAGCCGATCGTCCTGGCCGATACAAAATCGTCCAGGACGACGTGTTTTGCAAAAAGACGGCTGCTTTAATGAGGATGCCCTAACTAGGATTTCTACTTTTGTCAGATCGTCCAGGACGATATAAATATCATCCCGGACGATGTTACCAAAAATAAAAATCTTTTAGGGCACAACAGAAAATCTTCCACGTTACAAATCATCAGATACCACACCAAATACAACAGACTCAAGAAAGGAAAAAGATTACAAACTAACACAGACCTAGTCTGAGCTGGTTCCAGATTACAGTCTGATCGTGTGGACCTAAAACAATAGCACATAAGGCAATCGTAGAGAAATAAGGAATGTTTACTATCATCAAAATCATAGATCCGCAACATGCTTGACCTCGATGAAACAAGATATGGAAGGAGGCACCCATTTAGAAAATAGGGACATTATCGTGTTCACCAAGATATGTTAACCGGTATTTGTTAAGAATAATGTATCCTATGGTAAGTCCTAGGGCTAGATTGAGTTTCCTATGTGTAGGAAGGAGAATTTGGGTTATGTTCTAAATATAGTAAATAATAAAATTATCTTCATAAAATATAGTATTAGACATGATTAGGTAGATGACAATAGAAAGGATTGGGGTCATGCATATCCGATCTCCAGCTTTGGGTATTATGGATGTCCTAAGAATGTGTTGAATGATGCAACCATTTTGGGTTAAGAACTACACAAGAGGTTAGTGTTGGTTTAAAGCAACATTTTTAAAAACCAAATGGATGAAACTCTAGTCAAACTCTTTTGTTATGAAAGAGTAGTATCAAGGTCCTTCAATAGAAAGCTCGATATATTGAGTGAGGTCTACTTTGGTGATTTATATATTTTTATGGCATACAAATGAAGTGAAGGTCAAGTTGTCAATATTTATCCTCAGGTTGGTAAGGAGGCTCATCACCTCAAAGTTAAAGGCTGCTTGATTTGGCATACAAGGAGTTATCTTGTATGCTTTGAACTTATGGTACGCATCCTCATCCTTAGCAAACAAAAAGTGATTGTAGTAGCAATGAAAGGTAGAGGAGCTTTCCAGGTTGATTCAGCCTCGTTTGCTTGAGCTCCCCATTGAGTAGAATTAAGTGATGATGAGTGTAGCGAGGAGAGGTTGAGTGAAATGAGCTTATTTCCCCTCCCATTTATAGAATTTTTGACTATTCATACCGTATGATCAAGGATTATACAGTACGATCAGGCACTTATTTTGTCTAGATAATTAGTTGGGAAAATGATGTCAAATTGTACAGTACGATCAGTATCATATAGTATGATATGAAGGAAATAGGTTCATCCCAAGGAGTCATTAGTATGACTACTGATAAAAATAATCATGTAGTACAAATGGGTATTTATACAGCATGAAGGCCAATAATATCATACAGATCAAGTTTAATTCATCCTAATCCATTTGGACACGTGGATTGTATCGTATGAAAGGGAGGTATCGTAGGGTAAGAAGGACAATCATATCGTACAAAATGATTTGAATGCATGGTCATATGTATCGTACAATATGAAGAGTAAAATACAATATGATAGGAAGATCAGAAATCAAATATGGAAAGTTAGTTAAATAGAGGGCTGCTATCTATGTATTTTGTATAGATAGTACAATATGAAGGTTAATCATACAATATGATGGGGAATAAAAATTGGTCATTTTGGGAGTTTAGTTATGTGAGTGTATGACGATAAGGAAAAACCCTAGAACAATTTTTTTTTTTTTGTGTTTTTTATTTTATTATGAATCACGCATGAATGTCTACGACACCTAGTTTTATCCTCAAGGTGCTGAAGGTGTCATAGGCTAGTGGATTTATGAATAAGTCTGCCAATTGATCTCCTATAGCTATATGGTGCAATTCTATATCTCCTTTGGCTACATAATCTCATATGAAGTGATGTCTAATGTATATATGTTTTGTTTGAGAGTGTTGAATTGGATTTTTGGATATGCAAATTGCACTAGTTTTATAACACAATATTGGGATGGTTCCTATGGGTAATCCAAGATCTTGAAGTTATTATTTAAACCATAGCACTTGTGCAACACAACTTCCTATTATTATATATTCCGCCTCGGGTGTGAAAAGGGCTACTGAATTTTGCTTATTGCTGGACCAAGAAACTAAAGATTATTGTATGAATTGACAAGTTATAGAGGTGCTTTTCCTATCTACACTACATCATATAAAATCAAAATTTGAGTACCCTAAGATTTCAGAGGAGGTGTCGTGCCTAGGATACCAAATTCTAAAATTTGGAGTACCTAGTAGATATCTAAGGATTCTTTTGACCGTAGTCAAGTGAGACCCTTTAGCGTCAGCTTGGGATTATGAATTCGATTATAAGATTTTAGTTGTCTGCGAGATTGTTTAGCTCATTATATATAGTTTAAATGATTTCAAGTCAAGGAAGAGGTTCAAAAGTATGAGTCTGATCAGGATTCCCCACATTCTATTTATTTTTATTTTAGTTATTCTTTTATGCTCAGAAATTAAAGAATATATTGTAATTGTATGATTTTTGAGTATTGTATAAGATTTTGAAATAATAATGCATATGCATTTTGAATACTATTATTTATTTTAGCATATTTAATATCAATAAAAGAGAAACATACAACTCTCTTGTTGATTTTAAAAGATAAAAAAATGATTCTTCCAAATTAAATTCTTGGACGTGATATTATGGACTTTGGGTCCAGATTATCTATAGGAGAAGTAGGCCAAAAACATGCGGTTGTCAATAAAGAAAATGATGTCTTATTAAAGGCTGGTGCTAGTAATTCTCCATAAAATGCTAGTACAAATATGAATAGACTGTTTGTTGATGAAAATTGGAGGGATATAAAGAAAAAAACTGTGTAATTCCAATTTAGTCTTTAAGGTTGGCACTAAATCTAATGTGCATAAACATGATGGAAAAGATGGAGATAATAAAGTTTGGGTCTCTAAAGCCAGTGTGAATAAGGAGCTTAAGATGTTGGGCCCAACTAAATCAATTCTGAGAAAGAGGAAGGAAAATATATATGATAATGAGGACGATAGATATGTGTCCCCTTCAGTTGCTTAATGGCCTCCACCATCTTTTGGAATTGTAAGATGGCTTCCAAAAAAGAGGTGATCTTCTATTTATATTGTTTGGAAAGTGGCAATGATATTTTCTTGGTGAGGTTGATGGAAATAAACGATGAAGTTATAGATTATAGAGAGGTGGATAAAATCATTGGGAATAGATGAGATTTTTTTTAATAATTTGTTGCTGGTGGATTGAGAGGCTTATTGACTTTTGGGAAGAGGGATGTGTATTATTTTACTGTTTAGACATCTTCATATCAACTTTTTATTGGGCTGTTGTAATCACCGAATTATATAATCAGGACGGTTGTTTATGTGTGCTAAAAAGTAAGTTCATGCGAGGAGTATCTTTGGGACCTTTTTGGTTCATTTCCTATGAAGGAAAACCCCACCATCTTGGGTGGAAACTTTACTTGTATTCTTTCAAAGCAAGAGAAGAAGGGTGGGAAATGATTTATGTTTTCCTAATGTCCTTAATAGATGTAGGATTTTATGATTAACATTGATCTTCATGCTATGAATTTCATTGGACCTTAATTCACATGGCTTAATAATGTTGCAAATCTATTTTCATGACTTATGTTTTGATGATTGAGAAACACTATTGATTCTCTTGGACTGCCTGTTACTTCTAACTATTCAGGAATCGAAGATCGGACGAACAAACGAAGCCAGTTCAAGATTGCGTAGGTTTAGGGTTGAGTCAGTCTGTACTTTGTTTTCTCTTCTTGAGTCTATTTGTAATGATCAAAGAGGCTGATGCTAACTAACCCTACACACACACACTTGAGAGACATAAAATTTCTGTTTTTACTCATATCGGCCAGGACAATATTTACTTCATACTGTACGATGTCCAGTTAGTATTGTACGAATAATTCAATAAAAATGAAGTACGATCACTAGTTATTACTGTACGAATAGTTCAATTTGTCTATTCGTATTGTATCATGTCCAGTTAGTATTGTACGAAAAGTTTAATAAAAATACAGTTCATCAAGGATGAAGCATGGGATGGCCAAATATAGCCTCTGTTGATTGTACAGTACAATCTAATTTGTATAGTACGATCAAAATTAAGCTGTTTTGATAGATTAATTATAGGATTAAACTACGTAATATTTTAAACATTGTACAATACGATCATGTTGGTACTATATGATTAGAACAACTTTTCAAATTTTAAATTTTTTTGAATTTAATGGACAGAGGGCTTTCAAATTATCACATATCATCTAGTATGATGTGGTATTCATATTGTATGATTAGTTATATTTTAAAAATATTTTTTTTTTCAGGAAAGTAAAATAATTTAATTAATTTCTGTTACACAAGATTGTACAGTGCGATCCAAATTATATAGTATGATTCAAAGAAAAATTAAAATATTTAAACATATTTTTTGCTCCCCCTATGTGTGTTCATGATCACCAATGTAACATACTTCATTATAAAGAGTTGACTCAAGAAATGAAATTTACAAACTCATTTAATATAACCAATTCTACACAATCTTGAGTCTTGAATATTCAAAAAATGGTGCTTGGTGTACCTGAAATATTAATCAAAATACAAACAAATATGTACTAGAAATACTAGGAGAAATAAAAGATTAATCAATATTATTTGTTTTCATCAAAATCATAAACTCGGAAAACTGAGCTGCAATATTTTATTGGGAAACTCTTGGCAAGGTTATGAATTGTATGGGTTCCATGTGAAATTCATTAATTGAACGATCCAATGGGTCATAAATTTTATATTTTCTATTATTTTCAATGGTATAATGTCAACCTGGATTGAAGCAAAATGTGGGTCTCTACAGGAGTGTACATTGTCTCCATACCTATTCATTATATGTTCTAAACTAGTGTCCAAGGCATTTCACCAGCGTGGACACGACTTAGGAATCCAAATTGATGCTAATGTTGACTCCATTTCACACCTATTATATGTGGATGATATCTTAATATTTTTTTTAAAGATTTTAGAGTTATTTTTAATCAGTTTTCTAGCATATTAAAGGATTACATCTTATGAACAAGTTAGAAGATTACTAAGAAAAAACTAGTTGTTATTTATGGTAAAGCATTACTTAGTTGGAAGAATAGGAGAATGGACAAGCTGTTGGTCTTTCATTTGGTGACTAAAATTAATTATTTGGGGATTAAAATTTCTCTTAGGAAGGGAGTGGTTACTAGCTTCTATGAGATGCTGAAGTGTGCTAGAGATAAATTGAATACATGTGTAGACAAAATTTGCCATTTGTTGGGAGAGCTATGCTTATTAAATCTTCTCTCCTAGCCCTCTAACATTTTGTAACCTATTATTTAGTTCCTAAAGGTGTGTTGAATGAGATGGATAAACTATGTCATCAATTTCTATAGCAAAAGGATCCTGGGAAGCACGGTATGCATTTTGCTACCTGGGAATCACAGGCTACATCATGCTACTGGGGATGATGTTTGTATTCAATCTATTGAGGCAGGGAAAGGTTTCCACTCAGCATGTATGCCACTAGGTCCTTTAAGGGCCCAAATGGCTTGGCAATTAGTATAGCATCCATATTCACCATTAAAAAGGAATCTAAGAACTAAATATGGATAGGATATATGGATTGGACCTATTGATCATGGAACTTCTATTATGTGGTGAATTATTCTTGAGGGAGCTCAGTCTCTTCAACATTTAAGTTGCTAGAAAATGCTGATGACAAGAATATACGTGTAAAACCCCTTAAGTAAAAGATGTTATACTTCTAAACATTGAGCAACCTTTTACTGTAATGGTTAGAATTTCATTTAAGAAATTATGCAATTAAGAGTGCTCATCTTAGAGAAATCCTGGGATGGGTGACCTCCTAGAAAGTTGCACCAACAAGATAAAATATTGAGGGCCTAATATAAAGTGGATAATATCTCAATAATTAAGAGTTTGAGCTATTATAATTGGTATCATATCAAAGATTAGTTGGAAGATGAGAACTAAGTGTCATACAAGATAATGAGTTATGTCATGGGAGCCACCTATTAAACTGTGTTTGGGATAAAGTGCTACATGGCGTGAGTCACTACTTGAACTTATAGGGGCCACCTCTAGTATCATATCTACTTGGTGGATGATTGTTGGATATAGATGCTAACACGAACATTAATTATTTAAGTGGGTGATATTGTGAAACCCCTTTAGTAAAATAAGCTAAACTTAAAACATCAATGCATTTTTTTGTGTACTAGTTGGAGTTCATTTAAGAAACTCCAATGCTAAGCATACTCATCACAAAGAAATTTTGTGATGGGTGACATCCTGAAAAATTACACCAATTGGATAAAACTATGAGGACCTTAGCCAATGTAGATAATATCTCAAAAGATAAGAGTTTGAGCTGTTATAGTGTGTGTAATGGATGATGTATGGATTATGGACATACCTCTCTCTTATTTTCCAACCCATTATGATCATAACAACCTCCAAAATTTAAAAGTTACTAATTTGCTTGATGTTATTTGATTGTAGAATGGCCTAGTGCCACTTAGAGGGTTTGGCCAACACCTTTTACAACTCATTCTAAATATACCATGGCACATTTATCTTGATGGTGATCAACCAGAGCTTATACATGTCAATATGAGCAAGTTTATAACCTCCATGGCCTTTGCAAAGTTATTTCAACCAACAAGAGAGGATCTTAATTGGGACAGGAAAATACAGATGCATCATAGAGAATAATTCTTCTAGTGGAAAATTGGGAAGAATGTTATTCCCATAAATTCTTGGCTTTTCTTTGAGAGGCAGCTGAAAATCTTTATCCTTGGGGGTGCTAAGTGGTGGAGGATGTTGATTATATTTTTGTTCGATGTAATAAGATAAGTGAGATAATAATAAATATTAATCAATATGGATTGCCCACCACCATAATTACTTCCTTCTAAAATATGTGTGAATAGTTGATGAAACTAGTAAAGTGTAGTCTTGTGACGGGAAGAATCTATTGGAGTGTTATCTATCACCTATAGAGTGCACAAAATGCTTTCAAACGTGGTAGACCACAAGGTACTCCTTTTATGGCTACTACGGTCCTAGATACATCCATTCACCCATATTAGAATCCTCTCTTAGTGCACTGGGATGCTAATCAGCTCAATGACCTTCCCTATAATAAACATTGATGTCCCCCTCCTGATTAGATTAAATTCAATGTGGATGCTGATCTTTTCACTTCCAACTTTGATTCCATAGATGTTATTTTAGAGATTATAATGGTAAATTCCTTTTGTCTTTTGAAAAGAATATTTTGCATTTGGATGTCATACATGCCGAGCTTCTTGCTACTCTTGCTCTCAAAAATATTCTTTATGGGTGGATGTTAGATAAATCAGGAATTGTGATTGAGGGAGATAATACCAATGTCATCAAGTGGCTTAGAAAATCTATGGAGATTTAAAAAAAGGTTGTTTGTAGAGAAGTTGGAGCATGATATCATCTTCCTGAAGGATTTTAGATAGGTCCTCTTCCACTATATACCTAGAGATAGCAAGGTATTGGTTGATTTTTGTGCATCTTATGATACTTTTAGTGCTTTGATTTGAAAATATGTTAATGATAGGAACCTTCCCTCAACATGTTTGTCTATGTTGAGGAAGAATAGTGGTATAATTGATAACAATTAGGAATACTTCTATTCTTTGTCATTCCTTTTATAATGCAAAATGCATAGTAAATTTTTTTTTTCGAACAACTAATTACATTTGAGCAAAACTAGTGGTTGAACTAGAGAATATGTTAATTTTTTCAAGAATAGAATTGATATGTAATAAAAAATTTATCTTGATCACACACAAATCTAAATGGAAGAATGAAAAAAAAATTAAAATTAAATCTTGGACCATCCAAACTACTATTTCAGTAAACTTATTATCAAATTGAACGTCTCTAAGAGGCAAACCCAACGACACTAAAATTGGTGCAATCCGAACCTAAATGGGTTCAAATCGAGTGCCTAGAGCATATTTGAAAGCTTCAAAACATTAATTATATGACCAAATGATATCCAAATGTGACATGCTTATAGTCAATTTGAGCCGCTCGATTAGTTGAATCCATCAAACCTAATATCACCAAATTCTGATATAAAAAAGACACTCAAATGCTCAATAAATGATCCATGATCAAGGGAGTTGATGTCAGTCATCCACTAAAAAAGTCCTTGCTTGCCCTTATTTGTTTCCCCATTTATAAGCCATGCCACTCTAAAAAAATAATAAATAGACACCTCGTTCTTCACAAAGGAGGAAGAGATGAAAAATAAAGGATCTCTCTTATTTTCTCAAGCATACACCACAACCTAGATCTTTTCCCGACAACTGATCGTTGCCCACAAACTATAATCCCTCAGACCACCATCGCCCACTGATTATGGTCCCTCCGACCGTCATCGCCTGTTAACTATGGTCCACTCCTTCCATAATTACCCGTTGACTATGGTCCCTCTGACCATCATTGCTTACTAACTACGGTCCTCTCCGACCACTATTGCCTGTTGCCTATCATCTACTTCGACCACCATCACCTACTTAGTACACTCCCTTCGAAGACTTTCACTTGTCCACTATAGTCCTACTGACAAAATAGACATGTAAACACTTTTCTAAAAATATCTACCATGTAGTGAGCTCTATACAATGTGTATTTGCAACATTGAGCTAGCCCCCTCCTCCGAGTAGGGATATTATTTGTAATAAACAATTAATACTAGTGGATTCATTCAAACTAAGTAAAGCTGAATGATTTTTTTTTCAAGGTTTTCCATATAAAAATCTTGGCGTCTCTTATGAATGTTACACCCCTATCCTTTATCTGTTTATGTACTTGATCTTCATACAATGCTAAGATGCTAAATTTTTTCTCTTTCTACTATTGTGTGTATTCCAGGATGCAACAAGACTGGATCAAATATAGCAATTTTTTACCTTTTAGTATTGATCAAATGATTATAATAAAAGGTTTAGAGGCTCTAGCAAGTTAATCTTTCTCTGATTTATATTTGTAAACATTTAAGTTGAATATTATTATTATTATTTGAAGTTAAATATATTAGAATTAATCAAAATATCAAGGTTGTGAAGACTGAACCAAACAATAAAATGTAAGGAGAGGTTTACAGTCTGATCGATCTGATCGGTAAAAGTGGATAACGTAATAAATATTAATGTTATTACAAATTAATAAAATTAATATAATAATTATGACAATCTAGCCTTAAATCTCAAAATTTTAAAAATTTAAACTTTGGACCATTCAAATAGATTATCACATATTATCTCTCAATATAATTAAATTATTAAATACTTTAATTATATTAAAATGATTAATATAATGATATATTATAATTAAATTATTTAACATATAGTTTAACAAAATTATATTTATGAAAATATAATAATTTAATTATAATTAACTTTTACATTTAATTATAGTGATTATAAATGAGATTCTTATAATATACGTTATAACAAATTTATAATAATAATAATATAAAATATAAATTTATACACCTAGTTTAAGTTTAAGAAATTAGGTTTTGGGATTATATGCAAATTTCTATAATAGAAAAGATAGAGAAGGTTGGTTATGGAGTATATGGTTAGTTTATACAAGGTTTAAAGGCTAGAGCATGGATTGGGCCTACTTTACATTTAAAAGCTTAAGTTTGGGATTATAGGCATATTTATATAATGAAAATGATTATGAAAGTTACGTAGATATCTGATGATTGATTAAGAATTAAATAGAGAGTTTCTATAAGGTTTAAAGGCTAGAGTATTGATTGGGCCTACTTTAAGTTTCAAAGCTTAAGTTTTGGGATTATAGGCAGATTTTTATAATATAAATGATTAGGAAGGTTATGTAGATGTCTGATAATTAATTAAGGAGTAGATAGTGAGTTTCTAGAAAGTTTAAAGTCTGGAGTATGAAGGGAACGAGTGGAAGTGATTCGAGTCAGCTTGAGCTCAACTCATTTACGAGCTCACGAGTCGAGCTTATTGAGCCACGAGTTGTAGCTTGAGCTTATACTTAAGCTAGTGTATTAAATGAGCTCTAGCTCGAGCTCAGCCTAGCTGGACTCAAAAAGTCATTGAGCTCTAAGCCCTTGATCAATATCGAGATTACTTGGGACAGATCAATCCCTAGGTCAAAGTTTTAGATGCTTTTCAAATTTCTTCTAAATTACATATATCGTAAAATTTCTAATTTACTTCCAATAAACATAAAAATATACTCATCCATCATTCTTATTATTTCCATTTACCATCAAATGTACATACAATAATTTATATATTACAGTGCATGGTTATAAACCAGAACAAGCAAATAAATAACTACTCATGGCTGTACCAAAATTAAAAAATTCCTCTATAGGCTCAAACAGATCAAATCCTGGATCCTTGGCTACTAAACCATTTCGTTTTTCCTTCATAGTCATGAAATAGAGTGCATAATATGTGTGAGTTAACATAGCTCAATAGGTCAAAGTCACCAATCTAAATTTGAATAATTAACTTATTTTTAATTAAATTAAATATAAATGAAAATTATAAGAAATATATCGCACTAAGCCTAATATTAATCACAGATAATAAAATAAAGAAAAATTTGTATTGAAAACAAACAATCAAGCACTTCATATATCTAAATCAGAAAGTAAGAGATTTATCTCAAGCCCTTTTAGCTCTCATCAGAAATAGATATCAAAACCCAGGCCTTCATGACTGCATGTGATACATATAACAAATAAGCTCTTTATGACTTCAAGTGCTTAACACATATCAGATATTCTAAATTTTGGCCCTTATAACTTCATGTGTATTAACCACTAGAACTTCCTCCAACATCAGAACTCGGCAAAACACTTATTTTAACCAAATAAGTACATGTCTTATGGCATTGAGTAAAAGAAACATAAATGAACGAACATTGACAATTCACGTAATGCTTTACTAGCAAAAAACCAATTTAACTAATGAGAAAAATTTCATAGATTCAGAACTTTACTAGATTTCAAGTATTGTTTAAAACACTATTTTGAAACTTTCATTTTACTACAATAGTTATTTTGAAGGTTGGGATTATTTTCTAGCTTAATAAAATAACACACTTTTCAAATTACTTGACTTTTTTTTTTTTTCAGAAAATACTTAAATGTCTAGAATGATTGTCTCTATAACATGTTGAAAGGTACACAATAAAGTTTAGCAATTATAAAGTTATTCTGAATTATACGCTACAAAATTATAAATTTTATCAGAAAAATTTCAAAATTATCATATTTTTTAATTTTGAGATAGGCAAAATATAATCTACTTTGATTCGAATACTTTTAGGAATTTGGCTGACAATAAAAGATAGACTGGAGTAACATAATTCCTAGTTTCTCTTTAGTATATTCCTCTCTCTCTCTCTCTCTCTCTCTCTCTCTCTCTCTCTCTCTCTAGATGCTACATTAAGAGGAAATAAATAAATTCCATTTTAAAATTTTTTTGTGGAAATGGATACTTCTATAAAATTTGAACCTTGAATTATGACGCACAACCCTACTGTTCCATAGTGCTCTCCATTAAAGAGGACAATGTCGCAACACCGCCCTAAGTGCCACAACATTGAGTTATTTTGGCCCAAAGACAAATAATTTAATATCATGGAGCTGCCAAACTTGGTGCCATGATGCCTAAATGAAAAAAAAAAAAAATAGATTTCCAAATCATGTTGGTAGACCCGTAAGACCCTCTTCAAAATAGACTCAAACACTGTCATATATACAAAATACTCATAGGCACATGCAAGGGGTGATGGACATAGATATTAAAGTGGTTAAATTCACTAAACTAGGTTAGAATAGTTACATGTGTACATGGATTTTTAGTTGGCATTATAATCCCCATTAGAAAAATGTCATTCTTGACATTTCAAAAGAAAGATCAGTTGAACACTTAGGGATATAATTGTCTCATCTCGAAATCATTCTCCCAAAGGGCTTCTCTTTCTATTATGTGCTTCCACTATACCTTAAAGTAATGCCAAAATCTATTTAAATCTTAACCTTCTAATGTCATATGCTAGAATCCTTCACGGTTTTTCTTTATTGCTCATATTTGGGTATATCTCCACCTTTTCTATAGGTACTCTATCACAACCCAACCTGACAAGACTCACTGATGGGATAGGTCCTATCAAGTTGTCTTGTGGTCGGTAATTACCTAGATCTAGTTTTAGAAAAAATTAATTTCTTTTTAAAAAATAAAATTTAAAACAAATAACAAACTACAGAGCTACAAAAACATCCAAAATGCTGAAATAAATTCATCCATAAAATTTGGTTTCTATTCATCATCAAAATGATATATACAATCATAGTACATGGATATAAACAAAAGCTATAAAATAGAGCAATAAACTAACCATAATCGTGCAAAAGATCAATAGATGAAATACATATTGACTTAGATCTGATCATGAAGTGCTAGTTATGGACAAATAAATGTGTTATTGATTTACTTTATATTTCTATAGTCAAATCTACAAAGCCAATTTTATACTACGTGGAGAGACAGACTAGCGCTACACTATCAACTTGAAAAGAGAAACATATTTATTTTCATAATTAAAACCAACACAGGGAATTTGAAATTCATCCTAAAATATAAATTCACATTCATTTATCATTTTTAATATAAAAGCAACTAACGATATGCTATTGTCTACAATATCCAAAAGCTTTTTCCTCTATCTTAGAAAGGAACTAAGATTTATTCTAGATTCTAGACACCCTATAGAGGCAAGCCTTTATATTTAATTATACCTCCAAAGAGAAAACTCTTTATTAAAGTGAGAAATATAATTTTTAAATGTATAATGATTTGATTAAAAAAATAAGTTTATCAATCTACTAACTAGGTGAAGATTTATATTTAGATTTAATTTAAATTTAGAATTCACTTAACCCTCCTAAATAGGAGATACTGAGGTGTGTATAACTGAGTTTATGTTTGTACAACTTGGGTGTATGTTTTCCTAGTGTATCTTGTCCCTTAACATCTTAAACATAATCAATTGCTTTATAAATTCAAGATATGATGACTCTATTCCTATAAATTAAAGGATGTCTAATTTTGAAGGTTTAATAAAGACTATTAATTATGAAATGATATATAATTAACATCATATATGATGTTTGAAGAAAATGAAAAATAAAATCTTTATTCCTTTATTTGTAACATAAACCCAGGGTCTGTTGTAAAAATATGGCGGCCAAGATCCACCAAAACAAGTTTGAATTTATACTCCTACGATTGAAGTAAGTTTAATTGTATTTGATTATTATCTTATGGCTCCAAGTCTCTTATATGATTCCAAAAGATAATGTCTCTCATAAGAAGAGAATATATTTCCTTTTAGAGTCCTGTATATATAAAAACAACTACATTCAATTTTTACTACTCTTTGAATTTATAACTAGATCTAAATATACAATCTAGATTCTTACTTTTACATAGAACTTTTGTATTTACATTTATACCTAGGTACATTCTATTCTACTCTTCTTTTTGTAACAAAGAAAAGATGCCATAAACATAAATGTAATGCATGTTTGGGTGCAATGTAAGGATATATAATTTAATAAATTAAAAGTACCCCAAAAAAAATATTCATGCATGATATAACATCTAGAGTACAAAAATAAACAAACACACCAAGGATATGCTCCATGCAAAGGTATCCAAATGACACCAAAACATACTGCTGGCCTAGCCTAAGACTATAGTTAGTTGTCCTAACAAATAAGTTCTATAGTGTGTACAAGGTTTGTATGGCTTTGACATGTATAAAAGGTTTGATGCTTAAGTTTTTTTTGGATTTAAAATTTTGAAATCATACTTGTACCATCTCAAATTTTATATAGGATTCTGATTTTAATAAATATGAAACAATCTATGAATCAACATGATTTTTCTCTCATTATATATATATATATATATATATATTAGATTGGATATTTATTATGGATGTTCTTACTAGACATTTGCAAAAGGATGTACCCTGGTGTATGCTTTTTGCATATAATATTCTTTTTTTTTATAATACTAGAGAGGGAGATAAATATAAACTCGAATTAGGGAGGTCAATATTAGAGTCTAAAGCTTTTTGTTTGGGTAGATCTAAAATCAAATACATGGAGTATAACTTTAGTAGTAACAGATCTTGTGGGAGGTTTGTGACTTTGAGCAATCAAGTTATTAATAAGTGTACTCATTCTTGCTATTTGGGTTATATTTTTAAGATTGATGGTGAAATAAATATGGATATTGTTAGTAGAATTCAAGTTGGATGGTTAAAGTGGAGGGTTGCTTTGGGTTTGTTGTGTGAAGAAAAGTACCACTCAAACTTAAGGGAAAATTTTATATGATGGTGGTGAGACCTGCAATGCTTTATGCTACATAATGTTGGACATTAAAAGAGAAGCATAATATAAAGTTAATTGTTGCTGAGATGAGGATTCTCAAGTGGATGAGTGGTTTTACTCTTAGAGACATGATACAAAACGAGCATATCTTTGAAAAGGTTGGAGTAGCTCCAGTGATAGACAAGATTAGAGAGAATCACCTTAGATGTTTGGTCATGTAAAATGGTAGCCTTCCAATGACCTTGTTAGGAGAGTAGATGTATTAGATTTAGTCTATGTTAAGAAAGTTATTGGTAGACCTAAAAAGATTTGGTTAGAAAATATTAGAAATAACAATTCTTTTTTAAATTGAAATAATAATTTGACTCTTAATAGGACACAATGGAGAAAAAGGATTCATGTAGCCAACCCCACGTAGTGTGATAAAGGCTTGATGTTGTTGTATTAGATTGCATATGAATGAAATGAACCATGAATTAAGCAACATTTTCTCTCAGATTTTGCATATAAAAATTGGATTGCAAATAATATAAACTAAGCCACAAAACTCATTTGCATTTATAGAAACTCTTCATCTCAAATTTTAGATATAATATTTATAAATCAGATGACATATAAACCAAAATATACTATAGGTATCTCATTCACATGCATTAGCCACAGAACTCATTTCAGATTTATTTAGGAATTTCATTGTAAGTAAATGAGATAGACCGTTGAATCAACTCACAATAAAGCCAATATTTATTTCAGATTTTTAAAAAGAAACTCCATTGCAAGAAAGAATCCTGGGATTGTTCGGTTATATTGCTCTGTGGTTTATTACTCTTGGAGAAGTCGTAATGATATTAAACATGGTAAGAATGCTATGCCGTGTTCAGTTATTGCTGCTACTGCATTGTTCTATGCTTTCTCCAAATCCAGTCCAATTCTTTCTTGCTGGGGTACTAACCTCCCTAGGGAGTCCCAAAGAACTTGGTACCCTCCACCAAAAGAATGGATTAAGGTAAATGTAGGTGCATCTTTGACAAGTTCTAATTTGGCTAGCATTGGAGGCATCTTCCGGGACTACAAAGGAAGATTTATTAGTGCTTTTGGGAAAAATGGAGTGCATTGGGATATTGGTCATCTTGAATTACAAGCTGTCCTCACGGTTAGAGAATTTTTGAAGAATTGGATGCTGGAATGTAAAGGGCTGATCATAGAAAGTGATAATGTGAATATCATCAATTTCATTCAGAATTCTTTGAAGAATAATAAGGAGAATGTGGGTAAGTGGCCGCATCAAAATCTTTGTTTTTTACATGATTTTAATAAGGTTGTTTTTCTCCATGCCTCTAGAAATTGTAATAGAGTAGCAAATTGTTGTGCTACTATGGCTTTGGAGAATAGTTTTTTCTTTGATAGCTCTTCTTTTGATCATATTCCTTCCTTGATACTAGACTTAATCAAGGAAGAGTGTGATCCCCTTATTACTTGTACTTAGCTTACCTTTTGCTTTTAATGCATTTTTCTGCATTTATTTAAAAAAAAAAAAAGTAAATGAGATAAACCATGGAATCAACTCATTAAAGCCTCTACTCATTTCAGAATTTTATTTATAAACACCGTAGCAAGTAAATGAGATAAACCGTAGAATGAACTCACATTAAAGCCACTTCAAATTTCAAATTTTTCTTTAGGAATTAAACTACAAGAAAATGAGATAAAAAAAGGAGTTCTCTTACATTTTTGCCACTATACATTTCAGATTTTAGTTTAAGAATTATATGAGATAAGAACATAGAGTTCTCTTACATTTTAGCCAATGCTTCTCTTACATTTTAGACACTGCACATTTCAGATTTTTGTTTCGGATTTAAACTACAAGAAAATGAGATAAAAAATATGGAGTTCTCTTACATTTTAGCTACTCCACATTTTAGATTTTTGTTTAGGAATTAAATTACAAGCAAATGAGATAAAAACATGAAGTTCTCTTACAATTTAGGCACTATTATACATTTTAGATTTTTATTTAGGAATTAAACTACAAGCAAATGAGATAAAAACATGAAGTTCTCTTACTTTTTACCTTGGCCGATTGGAAGAACAAGAATCTTCTTTTGTTCCTTGTTTGAAGTGCTTTTTTCTTGGCTAAATGGTAGAAAACTACTGCAGCATTCTTTTTATTTTCTTATGGAGGAGATGAACAAGCAGTAACCATTACTTCCCCCATGACTGAAATCTTCAGAAGGAGAGAGAGCAACAACTTCTTCATGTTTTCTCTCCTTTTACCTGTCCAAAAACTCCTATAGAGAGGAGTGAGTAACGTCCCAAAAGAGAGGAAAATCAGCCCAATTTTGTCTCTCTGTCCTATTGGAAAGGTGCAGCAAGCAAAGACTATCGAGCCCTCATAAAATATTAGATTAATGGATTGGATGATTGCCTTAAAATGTCGTTGATGTCATATCACTATCTAATTGCTTCCATTAAAGACAAAGATGGCACCCATAAAACCTATGTCAAATAGTCATATTAGGTGGGAATAACAAAAGAAAACTCCACCCTTGGAAACCCTTGATCCAATGATTAGGATGAGATCTCTTGCTACCTTTGGAGGCTTAAAGAAAACAAGGCGTCCTTGCATATATTCTTTTCCATTGGATTAAGAAGTGGTTATTTGGATGGCAAGCCCTAAAATTTATGAGTAGAAAGACCATCCTACCCTTCGCCATAGTGAATGGGTAGCTAGGATGATTTGCTTGATTTAAAAACTATTTGAGGGCAAAAGTGGGTTTAAATTTTACTTCACTTTGGGATTAATTTGAGATGAATTTATATAAGATTTTGTATTTTATTTGTGCATATATATTCCTTCTTTTCCTTTTTTATATGTTTTATATTTTTTATTTAATTAATATTTTTTTTTAATGTTTCAATTTATGAATAAAAACAATACGTGTTGAATTTTTAATGATATATCATTTTAGATTTTTATAGGGTTTTAAATTTGATTTAAATTTATTTTTTATTTATTTATTTTATATTTTGATATTTTTTTAATTTGAAAATTTTTATTTTTTAATATTTATTTAATTTTTGCTTTTATAAGAGAATATATATATATATATATATATATATATATATATATATATATATATATATATATATATATATATATATATATATATATATATATATATATATATATATATCATTCATTCTTAGATACATTCTAATTTGGCACATCTTCTTGTCTTATATCCTACGGTGCTCTAAAACTCTGGCGTTATGGTTTCCTTTATAGTTTTTCGTTATTTTTCCTATTGTTTTTTTTTTTGGAAAATTTTTTTGTTTCTCTCAATTTGTGGTTTTTTTTTGTTTTTCCTCTGCTTGAGGCCTTTTGGCCTTCAATGTTTTTTTGTGGTTCTACTGTGATGGCAATGAGGCTATCTTCAACTATCACGACCCCTTGGGGTATTCCTCCAGTAGGCTCTGTTGAAACTAAAAAAAGGTTTTTTTTTATATGCTTAGGGTAATGATTCTTTCACTAGAACTCGATCTTTTCATGATGTTTTGGTCGGTGTTGCCTCCACGATAGATTCTAGTTTTTCTTTTACTTGTTCCACCTTTAAAGGGGTTCCTACTTTATTAGTTTTTGAAAAGGATATTCTGAAACTTCCATCACCTTTTCAATTTAATTTAGTTAGGAAGTTCTCGTTAAGGCCTCCAATCCTTGATTCTTTTGAGGCATTTTGGGCAATCTAAAACTTTATTATTTTTTTCTATTGGTCTCTTGGACACTAGGCATGTGGCGATTTAATTGTCTAACGATTAGACAATAATAGGATCTTTTCTAGGAGATCTTATAACATAAATAACTGTCAAATAAGATTATTGAAGTGGACACCTTATTTTGACATTAAAGAAGAATCTTCTATAGTTTCTGTTTGGCTTTCTTTTTCAAATTTGATACTACATTTTTTTAACTTGCATGTGCTACATGTTTTGGGATCCATTTTTTGTCTTATTCTTCAATCCGTCCAAGCGACTGCTTCTAGATCAAGACCTTCGATTGCTAGGATTCTAGTGGAACTGGACATCACCAAAAAACTTCCAAAAGAGGCGTGGATTGGATCTGAAGCTATTGGTTATCTACAAAATGTTGAATTTGAAAATATACCCAATTTTTGCTCTCATTGCAAAGTGTATGGTCATGCTTACAATGAATGCTTTATGGCTCATCCCAACCTTCAAAAGGGAAATAAGGTGGAGAAGGCTACGAGCATTTCTGATGTGAAGGACCTTAGTAATAATGATGATGCCATTACATTAGAGGTGAACAATGCTCTGATGGCAGTTCTTGACAACTTGGAAACTATACATTTAGAAAATCATATTAGTAATCAAGTAGAAAATGTAGATAAATTTCCCATGTTGGAATATCAAAATACAGATCCTATTGGTGGTTTAGTTGTTCATAGTTTTGGAGCTGAACACAAGGTTAACTATAGCATGACTTTAAAGGAAGTTATTTAAATTGAGAACATGGAAATGGTTGCAAACAAGGATGAAGTAGTATGGGTTGGTATTATACAAAATCAGTGTGATTCAAATCATACGAAAGGGAACAGTTTTTAATTGAGGATGATGGAGAGGAAGAACATATTGAATCCTACCTAGTAAGAATGGATCTCTAGTTAGGAATTCTTGCTGTATAAATGATGTTTCCTTGTTGTCTCCCTCGACTAATTAAATCCACAATAATACTGATAATGGTTATACCAAAGCTAGTAGGAAGAAAAATAAAATTAATAAGCTCTCAGATGGTCAATCATCTAGAGTTACTCAAGCATCTATTCCTACTTCTTCGAATGGTTAAAGAAGATCATTTGGAATATTAGAGGTGTGGGTAATCTCCCTTCTTTGGATAGGGTTAAAAATTTATACAAGATTCATAACATTAATGTTTTGATTTTACTTGAGCCTTTAATTTCTTCTTCTAAACTGGTTCTATTTGTATTAAGTTGGGTTTTGATTTATCATGAGTAATTGTTCTAATAAAATTTAGATTTTTTTTTGGAAAAATTGGGTTAACTTTAAACATTCTCCATGACTATCCTCAAGTGGTTCATACTAGTATTAAGTTTCGTCAATTTTCTTGTTTTGCTTCATTTGTTTATGCATTATGATCTATGATTACTAAGAGAATTTTATTGTCTCAAATATTTGATTTTTCTAATAATATTTTAGAATCTTGGATGATTGGTGGTGATTTTAACTCTATTTCGAATCCCCTGTGAGGTGGGTGGAAACCCTCCCAATTTTCAAGCTATGGAAGACTTCAATGATATGATCTTAAATGCTAATTTGCATGATATTGGTTTTAATGGCCATGATTTTATATGGGATCAAGCTACTAGGTGGTTATGCTTAGATTGCATTCTTTTTAATAACCATTGGATTTCTAATTTTCCTAGTACTCACATTGAGCATTTATCTAGAACCTTATCAGACCATTCTCTTATGCTTTTAAATATTTATATGGAGCATAATAATATTAAATCTCCTTTTAGATTTCATAACATGTGGCTTCTTCATGAATCTTCTCTTAATATTGTTGAAAGCAATTGGCATGCCCCTTTATTTCCTTTTGATAATATTTTTGGAATAACTAGATTTTGGTTTAAAATCAAAAGCCTTAAACAGATGTTGAATTTGTGGAATAAAGTTTTGTTCAAGAACTAATTTTCTAATATTATGCATACAGAGAATCAAGTCACTTTGGCTGATAATAATTATATGCTTGACCCTACTGTGCAAAACCTTTGCTTACTTAATGAATACAAGAATTTTTTATCTAAACTTCAAATGCAAGAAGAAGTCTTTTGGAGACAAAAGATACTTCTAAGTTTGTTGTCGAGGGAGATAGGAATACTAAATTTTTTCATAATATTGCCAATCATAAGAAGGTTGCTCGTTTTATTTACAAAATTATTAATCCTGATGGTTCTCACATTGATTCTCCTAATTTAATTTATGAATATTGTATTGATTATTTTAAGAATGTGTTTAACAAGGACTTTAATCTGATGTTTGATGTGGACTTCTCATACATTCCTTCTATCATTTCCGAGGAGGATAATAATATGCTTACTAAAATTCCTTCTGCTGAAGAAATTTGGGTGATTATCAAAGATATAAACAATGATTCTGTTGCTAGTCCTGATGTTTTATGACTAAATTCTTTTAGAAAACTTGACATATTATTAAAGAGGATTTGATCAATGCTGTCATTGATTTCTTTAAGGGCAATCCTTACCGTAAGTTTTTTTTACTTTCACTTCCATTGTTATTCCCAAATGTAATGTCACTAATTTCTGGAGTGATTTTTGACCGATTAGTCTTTGCTCCTTTTTCAACAAGTTATATGCTCAATTTATTATGAGTAGATTAGCTTTAATTTTTCCTAAACTTACCTCTTTAGAACAAACTAGCTTTATTAATGATCATTCTATTTTTGATGTTGTTTTATTGGCCCAAGAATTAGTGCATGATTTGGAGCTAAAATTATTGGTGGTAATGCAATCTTCAAAATTGATATTACCAAAGCTTATGATAACCTCAATTGTGATTTTCTTTGTACCATGCTTAATATTTTTGGTTTCAGTAATGGTTTTATCAAAATCATCAAAAACTATATTGAGCATTATTTCATTTCCATTATTATTAATGGCTAGATCCATGATTTTTTTAAGTCTGCCCAAGGTCTCAGGCAGGGAGATCCCTTATCCCCTACTTTATTTATTCTAGTGATGGAATTTCTTTCTAGAGGACTTAATGATCTTTTCAAAAAGCATCCCACTTTACACTACCGGACCTTAAGTGGTTTACCTATTTTGCATTTGAGTTTTGCTGATGACTTTATTGTTTTTACTAATGGTTAAAAAAAAAAAAAAGCTTAACATTCTTTTTAGATTTCTTCATCAATTTCAAACTTCTAGTGGTTTAATGTTTAATCCTCTTAAAAGTTGTTTTATTACTATGAAGTCTATTTTTAGTCAAAGAATTATTTCTATTTAGAACAATTTTGGCTTTATACACAAGCAATTACCCCTTAAATATTTAGGCACTCCCCTTTTTAAAGGCGAGAGGAAACTGCATTTATTTGGAGACATTTTCTCTACTATCCAAGAAAAACTCTCTACTTGGGCTTTAATTTTCTTACTTTTAATGGTAGAATTGTGTTAATCAAGAGTTTTTTGTGTTCTATTCCTATCAATTTATTTCATACGCTTTAACCCACATTGATTATTTGTAGTAGGCTTGAAAGAATTTTCAACAAGTATTTTTTGGGAGATAAGGAGGGAAAGTCGGCAATTTGTTGGTCCTCTTAGAATATTGCTCTGGTATTCAAGATGAAGGTAAGCTTGGTCTTAAGAATTTAAATGACATGGTTCTTGGTTTTTCTTATAAACTTTGGTTTAATCTTAGGACTAAGAAAAAGCCTTTGGGCTAAGTTCATGTTTGCTAAGTAATGTGCTGGCAAGCACCCCCTGTTGAGTTCTTTTAAAAAAGGGAATTATTTTAATTGGAAGAGATAGTGATCCATTAAATGGGATGCTGAGAATTTTATTCAATGGGGCTTGGGGTTGGGACACATTTTCTCTTGGCAAGACAATTGGTTAGGGATCTACTCTATTGATAATATGCTTAATACTCATACTACTAGTGCATGTAAAGTTTCTTATTTTATTAATGATGGTATGTGAAATCTGGATTATCTTTCCAAGATGGTGCCTGATTTTGTCATTAAACTTATTTTGAAAGTTCCCCTCCAATTGGATAAAAAAGACTGCATTCTATTCAATAGATATAATGATGGGTATTTTAACTTAAAAAAAGTTTAGCATTCCATTAGGAATTCGCATGATAAATATAAGATTTTATCTTCCATTTGGTATAAAGTTATTCATGTCTCTTATTATATTCTTACTTGGAGAATTTTGAACAACTGCATTCTAGTGGATACTATTTTAATCAAGAGGGGTATAAATATTATTTTTAAATGCCAATGTTATTTTCACTAAGTGAACTTAAATCATGTTTTTGCTAATAGTCCTATTACTATGAAATTGTGGTTGTTTTTCAATAATTTGTTTAATAATCAATTTTCAATTATTATTATAATATTAAAAGTATTATGCAAGATTTGTTTGTGTCTTCTAAAGGTAACATGTGTAATATTATTCATGTTATTATTTGTTGGAATCTTTGGAAAAGTAGAAATGAGTCAAAACATGATAACTTTACCATGAATGCTTTGAGTATTATTATTAAAATTAAGGATAAAGTGAGATAGTTATATTCGGCAAATTTGATTAATGGGAGTAATTTTAATGGCTTCTTTGAAATTGTTGAGTTTTCATATTAATATTTCTTCTAATTCCCATTTTTGTAAAGATATTCTTATTAATTGACAAAACCTCCCTTTATTGTTCATAAACTCAATACTGATGGTTCTTTTAAAACTTTGAGTGATGGTTTTGGTGGGCTCATCTCAAATTTTAATAGTGATATTATTGTGGCTTTTGCAGGTCCCTCACATGTTAAGAATGCCATTATGGATGAGCTTCAAGCTTTAAAGTTTGGTTTTCAATTATGTATTTCTTTAGGGATTACTAATGTTTGGATTGAAGTAGATGCTAAGCTTCTGATTCATTATAATAATGGTATTATTAATGGAAATCCCTTTTACTTCTACATTATCAGGGAAATTTGTCAGTGTCTTTCTGTCATTACCTATTCTATTTCACACATCTACAGGGAAGGTAATTCGGCTGCTAATTTTTTAGCTAACGAGGGTGGAATTTCCATCCTGAGCAAACTTGTGGGTTAGACTAGGCTTTACCGTATGGGTCTTCCTTATGTTAGGATCTACTAATTTTTATGGGTGGTTGGTTTCAGTGTTGTTCTTCTTATGAGTTGTTTTTGTTTTTTGGGGTGTTTTGGCCTTGAGCTCTTCTATTCAAGCGATTCATGAAGTATGGAAAGGATTGCAATCTTGTTGATATGAACCTCTGGCCCCTTTTTCCTCCTATTTTTAGAGGTTAATGTGATTGGCGGGGCACTTAATTAGTATTTTATATCAAGGATCTGGTTGCTGCTAGATCATTTTTGTGTCTGAATTTTGTTGATATTTATTCTTTTATCTCTAAGATGTTAGTTAGTCATTATAAGCGTTTTAAGTGTTACAACTTTACTAACTCTTGGGTTCTTCATTATTATGCTATCATCCCTTGTAACTATATGGTTCTTTATTTTATTCACTATTCCAGCGGGTGCTTTCTATTCTTTCTTAGTTTGTGCAGCAGGTGTGTTGTAGGCGCGATCGTATGAGCTGTGTTTCTAAACTTGGTAACATTTTACTATGTTACAATATTTGGAATTCTTATGATGTTTTTTATTTATCTTACTTTAGTTTGCTGGTTTACCTTTTTAATCGCTGGTGTTGGTCACGGCGTGATATTTATAATTTCTATTACCTTGGTTATGCTGGGTTGTCTCCTTTTCATCTTTGGATGATTAGTTGGTTGTTCCCTATTTTGTTCTATCTTATCTTTAAATGGTCCACTTGCTCGAGGTGGTGGACTTGGCATTCTGCAAAAGATGGGGTTTGGTTCCTGAGGTTTTCATCTGCATTCATGGATGTTATTTTGTATCATGGGTTCAACTTACTCCTTGTTGTTTATTTTGGTATCAACGCTGACATGAATTGGAGGTGTGGGCTGAGGTATTCTGATTTAGTGGGACTATTTTTTTTCTATTTTCTGTAGCTTAAGGTTATTTATCAAGGCTTTTTATAATCTTTATTGGATTGCATTCTATATCTATACGGTCCTTCAAAATATGCAGCTGCATTTTCACACTTTCTCTAGTGGGCTGTATTCCCTTCTAACTATTTCTCCTATTAAAATTGTTTTTATTATGTTTCTATTTTTTGTTATTACCTTTGTCCTTGCAGGCCTTTTTTGCAGGTTTTTGTAGATTTTTTCTCATTTTGTGCAGGGTCATTTTATGGTTGAGAAGAATGAGATGATTGACTTTTATCTTTTCTTCTCCTTTTGGGCTATTAAATTTGGCCTTCGTAGAATGTTATTAGGTATTCTTGTGTTTTTGTTTTATAAGGACATCTGGCTCATAGATTCATTTTTGTTTATATTTGTAGCTCTTTTGAGCAGTAGAGAGCCAGAGGTCCTTTTAATGACCTTGTAATTATTTTTGTTGACAAAGGCTCGATGGTGGGTTTCCAAAAATAAATAAATAAATATATATATAATTTGAAAAAAACTTGTGGTTGATATTAAAAAGGAGGTCAACACTATTCAACATGCTCCTTTCTTTTCCCAGATCTTAAAAATAGAATGCAAAACCACATTGGGCTAAAATAGCTCAGCAGGCCTCAAGATCAATTTAAATTTTCAAATATTTTTTCCATTAAATATATTTTTGAGAATATTTAAATGTAGTATGATAAATTAATGTGTTGATCAAAGTAGTAAAAGCATAGCAGCTATCTAAAGATTTAAATAATATTACTAAGTTATCAAATAAATTGAAATTCATAACATAGAATAAAACAAAATAGATTTTCTCAGTCCCAAACAAAATCTCAAAGGCTTCTTCTGGCCGCATATTATTTTTAATGTGCTTATAGCACCATAACATGCCCATAGGCACTAGAGCATGCTTTTTTCCACCAAAAACATGTGTTATAGGCGCAAGAATATTTTGCTCTTTTCACAAAAATTTCTCAAAACTCTTCAATTCAAACCCTCATACACAGTGAAATCATATTAAAATATATTTTATCATGTGGTAGAAATTAAAGCATAATTAAGTCCATATCAAAATTTTACAGTTTTCTATAATAGTTTGTGATATAAGATTTTCCTAAGTACAAATTCACAGTTTCAAAACAACCAAATTACAAGAGATTGTGTAGAAGAATATTTTAAGACTTTAATCATACTATATCACAATTTTTTAAAGTCTGAATTTAAATTCCAAAACCCACAATGTAATTTTTTTTTTAAATAATTGAAATATTCATAATCTCAATCTCTATAACAAATGAAAAGTTACGTGATAAAAATTTTACCTGTGCAAACTTATCCTTGTTCTGCACTAACAGAAATATTAATTCATATAGAAATTTAGAAGAATCAAATACTTTTAAAACTTAGACAGTCATAGTGTGACCTACCTCGATCCATAAAACCTTTTAAATTATATTAAGGGATAAAAACTACCCAAAGCGGCCTAAAAACCTTCTTTCCTCTCCAAAATCTATCTCCTCTATTTTAATTTAGCTGGCATTGCCCTCAAATGGATAGAATAGTGGAATTTAAAATATAGTAAAGGGAAGAAAAAAAATTCTAAAAACCGAATAACACAATGTCATGCACCGCTACTGAGCGCCTATGAGCCAAAGCACTCGACATTGTGGCGCCAGATAATACAACTCATAGATGCTACAAGGGGATTCCAGATTTTCCAATATACATTCAAACCTATGGAATTCACTCCACAAAACATGCAAACCTCTTTCAAAAATGCATATCATTCTCAAACACATATAAAAGAGTACAAAACACAAAGGTTTAAACATTTACCTTTTTCAATAGGTTAGTATATATAAAATGAAATGCTAAATCTTGAGGTGTAACAACTCTCCCCCCTCCTAAAAAAATGTCATCCTCGATATTTTAAAACTCGAATCTTAAACCATATAAATAAATTGATATACAACTATCTCATCTCATATTCCTTCACCCAATTAGCTTTTTTTCAGTTCTATTCTTAAACTGAACTTTAACCATTATAATCTATTTTTTCCTTAATGTTTAGACATTATAGGCTAGAACGCTATGTAGCTCTTACCTTTTGCTCAGATTTGAATGTACCTTGATGTGTTTAGTAGAAACCCTATTTTTAAAATCAAATACCCATTTTCTCAGAAGTGAAATGTGTAAGAGATTATGAATTTCAAACATGTGATCTAGTAATTATAACATGTTTATCATACTTCCCAATTATTCCAACCACTTTAAAGATTCCAACGTACCTTGGAATCAACTTTTCTTTATTAGCAAATCTATTAATGACTTTCATAAGTTTAATCTTAAAATATACAAAATCTCCCACCTGAAATAGATGCTTAGCATCAAAATATAATTATTACCTATCTTGTATAGTCTTCAATCTGCCTCTAATTAGATGTATCTTTTCAATAGAATTATCAATCAAATCAAGCCCAATAAGAATTCGTTCATAAATATTTATCCAATATAATGGTGTATGACACTTCCTGTCATAGTAAGCTTCATATAAAGCCATACATATGCCTGATTAAAAGCTATTGTTCTAAGAAAACTTGATCAGAGGAATGTAATCCTCCCAGCTACCCCCAAAATCCAAAATAGAGTCTTAAAAAGTCTTCTAGTACCTGTATAGTATTCTCAAACTGTCCATCAATTTAAGGATGAAATGCCACACTAAAATGTAATTAAGTAGCCAAACCTTATCGAATACATCTTAAAAGTTTGGAGGCAAACCTACCATTAAAGACTATAAGCTTTAGTATCATATATAATTTGATAATCTCACACACATATACCTGTATTAACTTATCTATAGAATTAGAATATTGGATTTGAATGAAATGAGTTAATTTTGTCAAGCAAAATGATCCACTATAACCCAAGCAACATCATGTTCCTATCTCATCATAGGAAACCCCATAGTAAAATTTATAGTCATTTTTTTCCTATTTTTACCCGAGAATGAGTAATGGCTGTAGAAAACCTCTGAGTCATTGATGATTTTTCTTCACTAAGTAAAAGGATTCATATTTAGAAACAAAATTGGATACATCTTACTTTAATATATGCCACCAAAAGATATCTTTAGATTATTGTATATTTTACTACTTCCTGGATGAATAATATAACCTGACTAGTGAGCTTCATGGAGAATAATTGATACACAAATCTTTGGAACTAAGAACTCAAAGTCTATTCTTATAGAAGATAATACCATAATTAGATAATCATAGTTTAGACTTCTTACCATCTTTGATTAGATCAATCAACTTTTGATTTTTTATATAAAACTTCTTTGATTCCTAAATCTTTTCTTATAAGGAATACTTAAAAATCATCTAAGATAATATATTAGAATCTTGATCAGTAAAAGAAATTACCTTCAGTTGTAATCTCTCTATATCTCATATTAGAGATTCATTAGAAGTAAATTGAATGTATGAAAATATAAAAGACTTTGTACTTAGAGCATTTTCTACCCCATTGAAGGAATAGATCATATTGTGTTGTCTTATCACATGCAATTCCCAAGATCTAGTTATATATATATATATATATATATATATATATATATATATATATATATATATATATATTTCTCTTTCGATATAAATGCTAAAATAAACAACATGAAGTAGAGCTACTAAAACATCTAAAGTGTTGAAAGAAACTCATCCATAAAATTGGTTTGTCATTAATTATAAAATGATATATGCAATCATAATACATAATGATGTAATAAACTAGCCACGACTATGCAAAAATCAATAGAAAAAAGTATATATGGACTCAGATCAAATCAAGAACCACTAATCAATAGTTTCCTTCACTTTCCTATTGCCTAAAAATAGAATCCAAAATCATAGCAAGCCAAAAACATCGATCCAAGTTTCTAAATATTTCTTTTAGTAAATATTTTTTATAATATTTAAATGAATTATAATAAATCTCCATGCTGAGTAAAGTAATAAATAACTATATAATGATTCAAGTAATAATATTGAGTAGTCAAATAAATTGAAATTTATATCAAAAAATAGAACATAATAGAATTTCTTGGTCCTCGATAAAATCTCAAATGATTCTAGCTTATTATGACTCATAATATAGTTTTTGATGGGGTGATTGATGCTTACAATACGAGCTACTATGTAATTTGCTAAGTTTAAAATATGTTTAGGTTTTCTTTGATATGAAATTAATATAAGTCCACTAAAATTTGCAAGTTTACTTGCTGAATCAAGAATAAAGTAATAGAATAGAGTGTCAAGCCCACGAGAAAATGTTCTGCTTAATTACAAGTTAATTGATATTGTCAACTTTAAATGCACAACTCATCTACTAAAGATAAAAGGATATTTTTTAGGTTTTTCTTACTAAAATAAAAACTTAAAAAGAATGTTGATACTTATGAAAATAAATTATTTTGGATAATGAATGTATATAACATAACTTTCCTACTAAGACTCTTAATTATAGATGTGGATAATAACATATGCATTCCTAAATATCTGTCTATCTTATAGGGGTGAAATGAAAGGTTTATGACCTTCCTAAATTTTTTTATATGCATAAAACCTAGAATAATCAAACACTTATGGCTAGGCATGCCAATGTACAATTTCAATACTCTTGATTATTCCAGCATTCATCTGTCATGGTTATACATTTCACTATATTTTTATTATACACATGGCCATCGTATGTATTAAATAAAGAATACGATATAAAGAAAATATTGATACATTCATCAAAGAATAAGATTCTACATTAATAAACGTTATATTTTCTATATCATAACCCAAAACTAGAGAATTATCCAAAAATATAAGAAATAAAAAGCAAACTCATCTTCATTTTATTCATTGGAAGAAAATACATGGGAAGAGTAAAAAAAAAATTATCACTTATGAGGATCAAATTATCTTTTCCACACTCCTTCCACCAATAACAGAGTATCTTATGCAAATAGGCTAATATTTCTACAAGGAAAAATATCTTGTACTACCCTAGCCTCACTTAGGCTTTACTTTAAGGGAACACTAAAGAAACACACTTACAAATACAAAATTTCACACAAGTGATAGTCTTCTCAAATAATAGAACTAAAAAACTATTTATACGAAGTACATAGACATACTAAAGCATTGTGGCACTTGATAAGGTGGCATCATAATGGTGAAGAATGAACTAGCGCCTCGATATTATAATATTAGCTCCACTGTGGTGTTGGCTGACCTGGCATAATTAATAATTGAAATAGTACATATTTTAGCTAAATTGATAGGGTTCCTCACATTAAAAACTAATCTTCCATGCTTCTATAGAAGTTTGAGCACTATGGTGCTTGAATATGATTTTGGTGTTGAGGCATTGTAAGGGTTGGTGCTACATCATTCATTTTGTTAAGGCTCCCAGCACTGTAGTGTCGAATTATGGTGTTGTAGTGCTATTTAATTTCACGGTGTTGACAGTGATGATGTTGTTCCAATAATGCAATTTATGAACCTGGTGCCAGGGTACCATAAACTTGTACGCTGTAGTAATTTTGATGATAACGCTAATGTGTTTGTTACCACTTGTATTTTCTTGCCTTTTCATGTATATTTCTTGCACAAATACCACTAAAATCATATTTTTATTGGATTAAACACAATGGATAATAAATAATTTACACTTAATAAATTTTCTCTGGCTTAAACTCTTACTTTTCCTCAAGAAACTAGAAAAATCACCAATTGATCACTTAATAGCAAAAATCAAAATTAATAATTTAAAATCAATAAAATATAAGATTATACATCACAGTCTAGAAGTAAGTTCATATAAACAAAGTTATAATTCTAAAAAAAAAGTTCATAATAATTATCCCAACCAATCACCTTTGTTATTGCTTATTTTTAATTCTTTTCTCTAGGTATGTAAGTATAAAATTGAATTTTAAATTTATAAATGAATAATGTAGCCTAGGAATTAGTTGTGCTTGTAGTTTATTTGAAAGTTTACTAGTGCACCAACATATGTACTTGTTCACTTACCTTATTTTATTTGATTTAAGTATTAGGACGCATTTGAATTTAAAATTTAGCTGATACCAATTTTTGAATATGCTCATCTTTTTCTCTCTCTCTCTCTCTCTCTCTCTCTATATATATATATATATATATATATATATATATATATATATATATATATATATATATATATATATATATATATATATATATATATATATATATATATATATATCATTTTTTTAGAATTTTTCATGAATTTCACTCTTTCATATTTTTGGAGTTCATAATTAATGATTTTGAATATCAATTTTTTCCTTTATCATCTTGCAATACTAAATTTAATTGAATATAAGAATTTAATAAGACTACTAGTTCCATTTTCAAGTTACTACGATTCTCCTAATTTAAGCTACCCATATCTATTCCTTAAACTTAATTATCCATTACTCAATTAAATGGTTAATGCATTAATGTATAGTTTCTATATTTAATAACAAGTCAATAGCTTAAGTGATCTATGTTAATTAATTATTAAATTTTCAAATTATGAATTGTTACGTAATATTTATTCAAACTATTATCTAGAGTTTTATTATTGTTCTAATTTTATATGATTTTTATTTATCATTTTTATTTTGGCCTGGTAAATAGTTAAAGTGCAAATATTTGAAGAGGACAACATATAACAGTTTAAGCATAAAGAAATTAAACTAAATGTAAATAACATAACTACACAATGCAAATTAAAATTAAAAAACTTTTATATTATAAAATTACAAAATAAAGAAAACACTACACTTTAAGAAAAGAATTAAATAATAATAAATAACTTAAAAAAAAAACACAAGTGGGTTGCCTCCCATCAACACTAATTTTATATTCGTTAGTTAGACTTGTCTAGAATTATCATTTTGGCTCGATTACATCATTACCACTCATCAAGTGGTTACCATGATGATCAATCTCTTTCTCCTTAGGGTTAATTTTAGGTTCTACTAATAAAAGAGATTTCAAAATATACTAATTGAGTTTCCAAATTTTTAATTCAAGCACCTTGAATTTGTAATTGAGTTCCCAATTGAATCACTACCTCTTTGAAAGGTGTCTTTCTATTCAGAAAATGATTTCTTTAAATAAAACCTAGGGGATAAGAAGGCCTAAGATTTCCTATAAGTTGTAATGGAATATTCCAATTTCCAGATTGAATAGATTGACCTATTGTGGGCCTTCAAAAGGACACCACTTAGTGAGGACAGATTGCAAAGGGTATGATCGCACTATCTTGTAGGACAAAATGGTCCAAGGACTTTGGACTTTTTATAAGCTAGACAATGTGAGGGTAGATGAGATCATACATATAATTAACTATTGATGATAACGGCTTTCACCTACGCACCTCAATGGGTAATGATATGTATAACCTGATCAAAGTTACAAGATACCCCTCATATGATACATCAGCTCGAGTGGGGTTTATTTGACATGGGATTAAGTTTCTCATGGGCGCAAGCCCTTGTGGTTAATTACATCTTAAGCTAGGACTTAAGAAGAATCTCGATTAATGACTATACATTATTATTTCAAATGGGATTGACACATAGGGAGGAGTCTTGGAGCTTCTGATTTAGAGGGAAGGAAATGCTCAACTTTGCTTGGTCGACATACACAACTCATATCATCATTCAAAAAAGCTAAGGTAAAGAAAAAGAAACTAAAGAAAGATTACACTGCACTCTGAGCATATAAGAAGGAAAGATGGAGGTGGCATCAACCAGGTAAAAAAGATAGGTGAGATTTGTAGCCTCTGAAGGATAAATTAAAGGCTTACCTGTCGATAAGGCATACTATGGGACACTAGTAGTAGTAGCCTTGAACCCTAAATCTAGAGTGACTTTAACATTCTACACACAATACTAACACCCGTGTCCTAGCTAATACATTATTGACTTATATCATACCTGAAAAGGAAAGCCAACTAACCACCTAGTCGTATAAAATCTATGGTGTCTGGTCTTTATGAAAGATGGGTGAGTGGCTGTGTCTTTGGAAATTAATGATGATATTTAGAAGAGATTCCTAAGTGGTCTTATACTTATGAATTGTATTATGCTTCTAAGACTAATGTAATTAAATTTTGATTTTTAGTTAATTTCTAATGTAATGCATGCAAGTCAAAATCTCCAAATTAGAATTGTATGAAATTTTAAAAAAAGTTTTCAAAATAAATTTTTAAAAGACTAGACTTGTCCAGGTTTAGCACCTCATCCTTATAGGTCTTTATCTGAACTCTACCTATAGGTGGGGAAGCATCTAAATAAGGAAAGAGGTGAATGCATTAAGATGCATACGACTCTGGATGACCTACAATTCAATTTCTAGATCATTATCCTTTTATGATATTTAATTTCTAAATTTTTTAAATATTAATTATGATTAGAAGAATTTTATCACTAAGAGCCAAGTGAAATTAGACATAAACACATGTAAGAAAGAAGCTTATAAAAAGTATGTCATTTCTATTTCATAAATAAAGTAAACAAATCATCAAAATAAAGTGTCAACTAGAGCAAAAATTATTCAGAAGTCCATGGCAAGTTCCATATAATATACAACCTAGGGTTTGCAAAAAAGTAATAGTGGTCATGCTTAACCAACAAGAACCTGGATTCTAATCCTATAGAACGATGCAGATCTTAAAATAAATAAGGCATTTTTACTTGATCTTTGTCTTCTAGATCCTCTGTTTGTCTCCTTTCATCAACTTCCTCATAATATGTCTTCTAGAAAAATATCCAAATGAAAAGAAATTCCATGTAAAGAGGCTTTCTTTTCTATTTGGATCCCTTATAATTAAAAATATTTTTTTTTTATATTTTTAGAACTCTATACTTTGAATAAAATTACATCAAAAATATAAAATGAAATGTCTAGACTCTCCTGTAAGGTTAACTTAAACAATTATAATCAAATATCCCAAGTAATTATATAGGAAAATAAAAGTGCTCAAGCCAACCACACTTGGACATGCTCTTATTTATTTGGGGCTTAAGCGACTGAAGCACTTGCAGATATTATATATAATTTATTCAATTTTAGCCCTCCCTTTTTAGCATTGTATGAGAATGGAGACCTACACAAAGTATCATAAGTATAAAAATTTTTCTAAACCTAAGGGTAATCTATCGGCGTTCATATTGTAGAGATAACATAGTAATTAAAATAATCATCACAACAATCATCATAGAAAACTAAAACAACCAGCGCATGTGTCAAAAACAAATAACCACATCACAAAAATAGAAAAAAAAACACTAGTTTAACCTAAAGCTAGAAATTGTTTCCTAACAAACAGTTATATGTGTGTGTAGTAGGCTGTGCAAAATCGGGTATGTCCTGTGTTGAATAATTAGTTCATGTTATTTGTGATTTGATTTGATAAAGGCCAAAGGGGAATTTAAAATATAGTTTAAATATTAGTATGTTTAGATTAATTTTAATTAATTTTGTTGGTTGGTTAATTTTAATATTTATAATAATATTCTCTAAAATTTAAGTTGAATTAGTAAATTTCAGAAAGCCCGAGGTTATCCTATCAACTAGATCAAAGGGGTCCAAAGTTATCATTTAGAATCCAACTACATTCTGGAGTCCTAGTATTTTTTTTTTTAAATATTAGATCCTTTGGGGAGTAATTGGGATTTAAGTTTGCTAGATTTGGAGTTTTCTACACAAAGTTATGATTTTTAAAATTTTGAGCATAGCTATTGAGCTATAGTTGACCAAGGAGCTAACTTTTTTAATTGGATCAATTTCTAAAATGTTTATCTTTTTTAATAAATACTATATTTTAATTGGAGTTGAATTCCTTTTAGTTTACTCAATTTAGATTTTTATGTAATTAGTTATGATTTTTCAAAGTTTGGGTACTAGATTACTTAATAAAATTGTTTAATTAAGGGTATTAATTTTAGGATTTTCATTTAAATGAAGTCAAAACTTCTTAGGATCACCTATAAAGATTAGGAATAACATAAAAAAGTGTTTCATATTGTTTAGGAAATTTTTTTGAATTTTAATAATTTTTAATTAATTAATTTAATTAAAGGGTGATTTTAAATCAAAATTAAATTAGAGTCTTAATTATGGTCCAATTAAGGTGCCTTAATTTTCCTACTTTAAGAATTTAATTTTGAAGAACATGATATATTATTTTAAATTTTTTAGTTTAATTTGGTTTTATTGGAACTTTTAGAATTATTTTGGGGTTTAATTAAGGGGGTAAATTCAGGTTAATTAATTAAGTGACTTAGAGGGTCCTAAAAATTTCTAGAAATTTCTTGGGGGTCTGAGATGTCACTAAATTTAAATGGTTCAAGTTTCTTGTCATTTGGAAGTGTACCATAATCTCTCGAATTTCTCAAGGTTCTCTAAATAGGCCCTTAGTTATTATCTATAAGATATCCCTAGGTTGAATGGGTTCAAATTAGATGTCATGACTACTTGGGTAAAATATATAAATGAAACACACAATTACAAGTCATTTCCTTAGAACCAGTATAACCCTACGCTAAGTACTCATGCATCCTAAACATTCAAATTTTGAACATAAGGCATTTAATTAAAAACTAGACTAGTGAATAATCAAGATATGATGGTTCGCTAATCACCCCCATTAATTATATTCATTCAAGCTTAAACTATTTTTGAAATTCCGTAGGACCTCTCAATACTTAAATATTTAATATATGTATAATGTAAAAATAAAACTTCAAAATACATTTATATATCCAAATATAAGCCTTGATATTAATATTTTAAATTATCATTAAATAGTTTCAAAATATTTTGAGAGATCCACTAGTCATTTGAAATAATATAAAAATAAAATTTTAATTTTGAACATATTTAATATAATATTAATTAAATATTAAGATAAGTGAATAATTAAGATTATTTAAAATAATTTAAGTTTTGAATTTTAAAATTAGAATAATTAGTTTTTTGAAAGTTTTAATGTATTACGCAAAATTTAATAATTTAAATTTTAATTGTTTTGAATTTTTAATGTTTAAGATTAATTAAATTATTTAAATTAATTTAAAATTAATTATTATTTAAAATATTTCTTAAATTAGATTTAATTAAACCTTAAAATGTTTCTGAAAATTGAAAATATTTAAAATAATTTTCTTTAATATTTTTAAAATTATTTAAACCTAATTTATTTAAATGTTATTTAAATATTTAAAAGTTTAATTAATTTATAATTATTTAAAATATACAATATATCTTAAAATAATTTTAATTTCTAATTCATATATTTTAAAATAATTATTTAATTATTTAAAATATTTTAATGAAAAATTTTAATTTTGAAAATATTTAATGTTTAACTAATTAAATATTAGTTAATTATTTCAATATTTAATTAATATAAATTATTTAATTCATATTAAGTATTTTAACTTAAGATTTATTTTTAATTTATTAAAAATCATTTAATAATTTCATTCAAATATTTAAAATAAAATTTTGAATTTTTTGAATATAAATGGATTATTGTTAGTTAAATTTAATTAAAACTATCACATATTAAAATTTTGAAATAAATCAAAATATATCTAAGATAATTTAAATTTTTTTTTAAAATAAAGTATTTTAAATTTTGAGAAATTTGATATTAAATATTAGTTTTTGTTATTTATATTTATTTTTTAATATTATTTTAAAGTTTTTTTTTTAAAAAAAATATATTAAAATTAATCTAAATTAATTAATATAAAATGACGATGTCGGCGCTATATGGCAGCTTCGAGTTGGCTATCATAAACCACAGACGTGGGTCATAATCATTGGCAATAATTGTGCCACTACACAATCATTACTAATGATTACTATGACGCAGAAATCAACGTCGTGACACTTAACCACATTGGAGCTCGCCCTTAATCGTCTGGTCATCTGTGGTATGGAATGAATCTTGTTGATCACACCAGATAAAATAAATGATTGCAAGATCAGATCTGCTATCAAATGAAGCTGCAGAATGATAAGATCTAAGTTGTCAATAAAAAAATTAATGACCCATATTTCACACAGTTCAAGCTTGCGTAGACCGAGCCCTAGAATGGGTTATATGGCTCATTCTTTTGATTGAATTAACCAAATCAATTGTAACTTTAAACCTATATAGCTATTATGAACATAAGTCGTGGGAGACAAGTTTTACTACTTAAAAATCACTTATTAAAAAGTTAAAAACTCTAAGTGATTCTACCTAAAATTTTAATTTTACCTTGATTTAATGTGCAATTTGAACCACTTAATTGATGGTTGTGCTTGTTTACTGTCAACGCTTATTTCCTCTTTAAAAATCGGGGTTTGAAATGCCGTTGATTAAAGGATATCACCCTTGGACAAATTTAAGCTTGGTTCATCGAGAAACCCACCGGCAATGGCCTTGGCTAGTAGGGTTTGAGTTAGGAGAGGTAGAGGGAACCAAGGAAAACTTAATGGAATAGTCAACAGCTCTTGGGAGGCTTTGGGCAAGAAGAATATTCAAGACCTTTTCTAATGAGGCCTCATGCCTCTATTTATAGCCTTAACCTAGGATGGATGGCCATGTTTTCCTTCCCAGGATTAATTATGATAGATCTAAGCTCTCTTAGCTGTGCTGAGAGTCAAGGGAAGACTTGGGAGTGCTTAAATACTATGTGGGTCAAGTATTTGACCTAAATAGATAAATTTTGACCAAATTAAGGTTGAGTGACCAAGTCAACTATTGACTAGGTCAACATGGTCAAACAAGCTCGAATTAATTAGGAATTGAGCTCAAGGGGATTTAAAATTGATCTAAACTCAAATAGGAGTGATCTAGGGTGGCCTGGTTTTGGTTGACTTTGTCAACCAGGCTGATTCAGAACCTAGGTTTGGGCTCAACTAGTTATGTTTGACTCATTGAACCCACTAGAAGTGGTCCTAGGGTCTAGCTTAGTCAATTTGACTAAGTCAGCCCTCTTGACCCTAGTATAGTGAAAAGCAAGGTCAGTAAACAGACCCCGAATAGGGGTGGAAAATAATAAGTGAACCACATGTGTTAATTAACTGAATGTGATAACGGAAATAAAATAAGAAAGACATGGAGGATCACTGAAGAAAAAAAGGAAGGGAGATCATCTATCTGCCTTAACCTTTCATAACATCAGAATAGAGAAGGAAATAAAGACCAAGGGTCCCACATTCACTTGATCGAATCAAAAAATTAAATGAGAGTAACTCAATAATCACCTGACCAGATTGAAATAGTGAATAAAGAAATCATAAAATTTGATGTTTGCCTGACCATATCAAAATAATTAAACAAGGAGCGAAAGATAGCTCAACAACCCCCTACCTAAGTTATAAAATAGGGTGAATGAAGAGGTTATGAAGTATGCCTCCCAGAGACTCTATTGAGCACCCAACCAAGAAAGGATCAACATTTGCCTGACCATATTAGAACATATAATGTGAACAGCTCAATACTTACCTAACCATGTCAAAATAATGAGTAAGGAGTCAAAGGTCTAATGCCCACCTAACCATATCAAAATAGTAGAGCAAAAGAGAAAAGTCACATTACAAAAACCTGGTGCATACCTTTATAGGGATGTGAGGGAAAAGGAAAAGTAGATGGGAGAATTCCATTTTGAACAACTATCTAAGAAATCCCAATCTAACATTTTAGTTACTACATGGTAGATGATAACTCATCATGGCCACGAGTATCCAAATGTCATTAAAATTTCTTAGGCAACATTAAAATCGTATGAAGTGGGATCATTACACTGATACATCTGCAAACAATAGAAAGAGATATGCCATCAACAAAGTGTTAGAGGGCCGATTTCATTCCGAGTGGGTAATAACTGAAGCAGCAAGGAGACACACTCGCTATGAAGAACAAAACTCTATCAAAGAGAAATAATAATTAAGGAATTATAGTGGTAAACCCATACTAATATATATGATGGTATAAAATGTAAGAGAAACATCAACACATCCCAAAAACCTCTCTAGCAGCCAAGAGTTAGGCCCTGATAGGAAAGTATGTTGCTAAAGAGGTCAGGGAGCTGACCCTCTAGTAGAAAATCATAGCTCTAAAAGAGGTGATGCTAACATCTAAGACATGATATACTACATCACAATCAGGGATACAAATTGAAGTAGAGAAGGGACACACTCACCACAAAGGATAATAACTTTGAATAGGTCCAATAATCATCAAAAGATCATAGTGGAAACACCCAAGCCAACTAGTGGGACCCTATGAAAGGTGAAAGCAGCACCAACACACCCATAGAACTACTCTGATAGTTAAGAGCAGGGTATGAGTTGGAGAGTAGGTTCCCAAAAGAGAGCAAAAAGGGGGCTGATCTTTCCTTAGAAAATCCAAGCTTATGAGGAAATGATGTTAACTTCCAAGATAAAATGTACCTCATCACCAATGAGGACAACGACAATCATAAAAAATCACAACAAAATAAGTGCAAGATTACCTTTGAAGCAATCACCAAGACACTTCAAAGGAGAGGGAAAGGGGGAGAAGTCTGGGGGAACTTAAGATCTTGGAGTAAAATTGGGTTCCACCTATGACAAGGGAAATTGGTTTTCCTAAAAAAAAATGACTTTTTTATCTAAGACACGGAGAGAGAGGGATGTGTTTGGCTTTGATAATCCAGGCCATATTCACCATATGAATAAAGCTGGAGGGAGAGATTATATAGGATTTGTAAAAAAGTGACACATTAGTTTTGATAACCTATGCCACATTCAACTCATGTGAATGAACTACGGAGTATAATTACAAAAAAATTGATGTATGAATGAAATCCACATAAGGATAGTGGATCAGCATTACCATTTCTGACTAACATAGGTGAAAGTTCATTAGAAACGTTAGGCCCTTATGAACTAGCCCAAGGCTAACCAAGAGGGGGAGTGAATTGATATTTTAAAAAATTTCTCAATCAAAACACAAACTCAAACAAAACCAATAATCACCACAAAAGAAACTAAGTGTGAATATTAAATACATAAGTAATAATAAGAAAGAACATAGAGATTTAGAGTGGTTTGGTCAACTTGACCTATATCCACTCCTCGGAGGCTCCCTCTGAGTATTGCACTAAACTCAGTGACTCTCATTTTGCTCCCATAGCGAGGTGCAGAAGCCTATACAAACCTCCTTTTCATAAAACTCAGTGAGGCAGAGAATCAAACTCCTTTTGCTTCCTCCTGAAGTAGGCAGAGAATCTCATCTTCTTTTGCTTCCTCCTGAAGCAGGTAGAGAACCTCAAATCCTTTTGCTTCCTCTACAAGTAATCAGAGAACCTTGATCAGTTTCTAAAGCCAACCTCTCTCAAACCTCTAAGGACTAAGGTATGACGATCAAAGAAGATGACTCAGCTCCTTGCTTGGAGCAACCTTTGTGAAACCCCTCACAAACTCCCCCTCACAAGATCCTCTCTCCCTCTCCTTCTCTCCCCCTCTCCTCTAGGGTCACTCAGGTTAAGACACTAGCAAAAGATATTCTCTTGGGTAGAACAATAGGTCTTATATAGAAGAGCTTCTTAATTTTAACAAACTGACTTTATTATCCAGGATGATATAAATATCATCCTGTACAATCAGTACAAATTTATCTCAATCAGCAAGGATGATTTTGGATGATCAAAAGGTTTTTGTTCATATCATCCCGGATGATAGTATATCATCCTGTATGATTAGTACAAGTCATTGAATATCGTCCAGAACATTTCCTTGAATGGATGTTTGGACGATGTAAAAATAACCCGATCATCCAGGTCGATCTCAAGATCATCCTGGATAATTAGTTCAATTCAGTACTTATCATTCAAAGCATCGACTTGAATAGAAGCATGCTGGTATTTGATCATCTAGGCACAAATAAGGTTTTAAAACTCATCATCCCGACCAATCCTAAGATCATCTAGAACTATATGATCGAGCAATCAAATTTAAATTTCTTTCTTTAATTACCAGATTAATTTAGGCATAATTGCATTATATAGTACAGGATGATGTCTTGTATGATGTCCAAAAATAAAAGCTACCTAAATAGATCTGCCAGTTGATTCTTTCTGATTTGAGCATATCATCCCGGTCGATATAAATATCATCCAGGATGATGTGCTTATTGACGGCTGCCTTAACCAGGATGCCCTAATTAGGGTTTATATTTTTAACTGATCATCTAGGTTAATTTTTTAGATCATCCCAGATGATGTGAGCAAAAACAAAAAACTCTAAAATAGTCAAAAAAAAATTTCCCAAGTGTGTTTGTGTAAGGTTACTTAGCATCAGGAACCACATCGTTTATAATTGACTCAAGAAAAAGAAAAGATTACATACTAACTCAGACCTAGTCTACCCAATCTTGAGCTGGTTCAAATTGTAGTTTGATCTTGTGGACCTGAAATATTAGTAGACAAGGTAATCGTAGAAAAATAGAAGTGTTTGCTATCATCAAAATTCTATTCCCTGAAATCAGATTCATAAGAATCTCTTCCTTTTTTATAATGGAAAACAATCAATCAAGAAAAACTAACAAAAAATAATTCAAACACTACCCCCCCCTTTAAGATCACAAAAAAAGAAGGGGAAAAAAAACCAGAAAAGAAAAAGTAGGAAAAAGAAGAACAAAAGAATTTTTTTTAATCAAAGCATGAATATGAAAATGTCTCAATGTGGTTGATTTTAAAGACTTATAAGACCAATGAGTTAACATCGTCCAAATTTGAAATCGGTAGAGTATCCGATCCTGTTAACCCTAGCTTGAACTTCTCTCAAGGAAAAATCAACTTTTAAAAATAAAAGACCTAACTCATAAAATTAATTGAATAAGAATAGGAAATCCATTCAAGAATTGGTTTCAGAAAAATATCTTCTAGAATAATGTATCAACGTAATTTGTCATAATTATAAAATTCAAAATCAAGCCTTTGAAAATATCAAGTGACACATGAATTCTTCTAAGTTTTAAAAGTTTGAAAGAGAAGAGCGGTGGGCTCATTTTATACCTCTTGTTAATTAAATGGCGCACTTTGTGCATCTTTTAATTTTTGATACACTTTATATATAATTCTCAATTTGGTGTCATTGCGCATATTTTGATTTGGCATTATTGGCCTTTTTTTTTTTGCAAGCTTGATCCTTTTTCAAAACTCTTAATACTCTCAGTTGTGAGTATATCTTCCAGATATTAAAGAAAAAAAAAACCACTCTCTAATATAAGGAAGAACAAACCACAAAATAGAATCAAAATCATATGATAAATGCATTGATAGGATGGCAAGAAAACTTGAAAGTAATATAAAGACTTTGAACATTATAAATATAAGATAGATTACTGTAGCAAGATATAAAAGGATCTTAATTTCAAAGTCTAATTATTAATTTGAGATAGACTTTTATTTAGAAAAGAAAATTACATCGCTAAAAGGGTCAGAGGAAGAGAAACAATCAATGGTGTTTTCTCCCTTTAACAGATTAAGAGATGTAAAACATTGAATACAAATTAAAATAAAAAACAAAAACATGACATAAAATATCATTTCAACAGTGATCATAAATAAAAAAAAGCTAAAATAACAGAAATAAATTTAAAAAGAAATAAGAACTAGTAAAAAGTAAAATAAACAAAGTGAAATAAACAAAAGAAGAAAGGAAAAACAAAAAAAAAATTCAGAATTTAGTAAACATTAAGTTCATGCATTTATGTCAATCACACCCAATGTGATCCTTTAGATGCTAAAAGTGTGAAAAGACTGTGGTTTAGTAAAGATGTCAGCCAATCGATTCTCAGTTGTCATATGCTGTAACTCAATGTCTCCTTTGATCATATCATCTCTAATGTGATGCCTTATGTTAATGTGTTTGGTCCTTGAATATTGGGTAGGATTCTTAGAGATATATATATGGCACTAGTGTTGTCATAAAGGATTGAAATTATCCCTATAGGTAATCCTAAATCTAGAATTTGTTGCTTCAACCAAAGGACTTGGGCCAGACAACTTCCTAAGGCAATATACTCAGCTTCAGCAGTGGAAAGTGCAACATAGTTTTGTTTTCTACTAGACCAAGAGACTAAAGATTGTCCTATGAATTGACAAAAGAAGTGTTGTGCCTAGGATACTAGATTCCTAAGTTTTGGGTCCCCAAAAGATATCTAAGAATTCTCTTAACTCAGTTAGGTGGGATTCCTTAGGATCAGCTTGAAATCTAGCACAAAGACAAACACTAAATATTATATCATGTCGACTAGCAGTCAGGTAAAGTAAAGATCTAATCATCCCTCTATACTTCTTTTGATCAACAAATTTTCTATTTGAGTCCTTATCCATATGAATATTAGAAATTATGGGAGTGTGTATTGGCTTGGCTTTATCCATTTCATATTTCTTCAAGAAGTCCTTAATATACTTTAATTGACTTATAAAGGTTCCATCATCCAATTGTCTTATGCTAAACCCCAAAAAGTAGGATAAGTCTCCCATTATACTCATCTTAAACTCCTTACTCATTGTTTTAGAAAAATCATCATATAGCTTTTTATCAAAACATCCAAAAAATATATTATCAATATAGATCTGAATAATGAGTAACTCATCTCCTACTTTCTATAGAAAAAATATGGTGTCTACACTTCCCTTAACAAAATCCCTCTTTAGTAAAAATGTACTAAGCCTATCATACCAAGCTCTTGGTATCTGTTTTAATCCATATAAGACCTTTTTTAATTTTAAAACATTATTTGGAAATAGGGAACTCTCAATAAAAGTTTGATAGGGATGTTAAGCTCTTAAGAACTAGCCCGAGGCTAACCAAGAGGGGGTGAATTAGTATTTTAAAAATCTTCTTAAAATCAAAGCACAATCACAAAACAAAATCACCACAGAAATAAGTGCGGAAAAATAAATACGGAAATAATAAAGGAAAGAACACACAAGATTTATAGTGGTTCGGTCAAACCTTGACCTATGTCCACTCCTCGGAGGCACCCTCTGAGTATTGCACTAAACTTAGTGTCTCTTTTTTAGCCCCCACAACTAGGAGGAGAAGCCCTTACAAAATCACTTCCACCTTCCCCGGTGCAGCAAAGTAGCCAGGTCCTTTGACACCAAAGAGATATTCTTCTTCTGTGAACTTCCCTCAAGACAAGCCTTGAATCCGACAGTACTAAGGTGCAAGCTCGCCGGAGCAACCATGTGGAATTTTCCTCCACACTCGCTTGAGTGCCCCTTCAAGGATATTTTGCCTCTCTCAAACTCCACCCTTTCCTCTCTCCCTTTCAAGCTCTTTCTTCAAGTTTCCCCCAAAAGAATGAAGCTACAATGGCTGCCAAAGAATCTTACAAAAGTGATTTATCGAAAGCTTAAATAGAGGATCTCAAAATGAGCTCATTAATGCAACTTGCCGACTTTATCATCCAAGCCGATATGAATATCATCCTGGCCGATCAGTATAAAATAAGCTCAATCAGCCGGGATGATTTGGGATGATTAGAAGAGAATTGGTTACATCGTCCAGGCTAATACAATATCATCCTGGTCGATTAGTTCAAATTCGAGTATAATCATCCTGAACATCGCCCAGAATAGAGTCTGGCCGTTGTTAATCATCCAGGCCATTGTCCCGGCCGATCCTGCGATCGGCCCGACCGATGTGATCGTATCAATCAGCCTTAATTACTTTCAATAATTACAAGATTAATTTAGGCATAATTGTGCTGCATCGTCCAGGATGATGTCCTAAAATAAAAAATACCTAAATTGATTATAGCGACTGATTCTTTCTGATTTGAGCCTATTATCCCGGCCGATACAAGGATCGTCCAGGCCGATCAGCTTAAGGATGGCTGCCTTAATAAGGATGAATGTTTTTGAACCAATCATCCAGGCCAATATAAATATCGTCCCGGACGATGTTAACAAAAATAGTTAACTCTAGGGAACAGTCTGAAATTCTTCCAAGGTGCGTATGAGCAAGTTTACAAAGCATCAGGAGCCACACCAAATACAATAGACTGAAGAAAGGAAAAAGTGGTACACACTGACTCAGACCTAGTCTACCCAATCTTGAACAAGTTCCAAATTGCAGTCTGATCTTGTGGACCTTAAATGTCAGTAGATAAGACAGTCGTAGGGAAATAAGAGTGCTTGCTATCATCAAAATCATAATCCAAGAAAACATATCTGTAACATTCAAAACCTAGGGGTTGTTTTACAAACACATCCTATTTTATTAACCCATTTAAAAAGGTACTCTTCACGTCCATTTGGTAAAGCTTAAATCCCTTATAATAGGTAAAGGCTAGTAGAACTCTAATAGCTTCCAATTTTACTACAGGGGAAAAAGGTCTCCTCAAAATCAATCCCTTCTATTTGGTTGTACCCCTTAGCTACCAATCTTGTCTTATTCCTAACCACCATAACATAATCATTTATTTTATTCTTAAAGACTCATTTTGTTCCAACTATACTTTATCCCTTTAGTCTTTCTACAAGCTCCTAAACATCATTCCTAACAAATTGGTTTAATTCCTCTTGCATGGATAAGATCCAAAATTCATCAGTCAAGGCTTGATTAATATTGGTGGTTTCAGTCATTGAGATAAAGGTAGAGTGGTTCACTTCCTTCCTAAGTCCATGCCTTATCCTAAGATCAATTCTTGAGGATGACTCAAAGAATATCTCCAATTATATGTTGTGAGCATTTACTGTCCAGGTACCACATTCACTCAGGAGGCCTTTTGTTAGAGTTTTCCTACAAAATATCAAATGTCAGATTTAGGAACCAAAACAGGTTTGGGTTCCTTCTTATGAAAAGAAAATTATAAGGCATGTGTATTATATTATGAATCATGTAATTTGGATCTCCACACCCAATGTGTACTATGGTGAACATTGCAAGTGTGTGAAATATGTCCTAGCATGCCATATGAAAATATCTAACTCCAGGAAAAGGGTTTACTAATCTGTTCATGTTATAATGCGTCTTCCTAGGTTTGGCTTTAGATCAAGTGTGGATGTATTCCAATTTCTCTCAAGTGCATTCAATTTAGCTATAAACCTCAAGTTAGCACATTCTAAAATAGTATTATTAACATTCAAATAGTGTTCCTTATGTTTAAATTCTTCAATATAATTTTTAAAATCAAATTCAAATGAGGTGTAGGATGCTTTCAAAGAATCCTGCTCAATAATTAATTCAGAATGCTTTTTATTCAATTCATCAAACTCATCATGTAATGACATGTGGTTGCTATCAAGTTGAGTGTGATCTTTACATAAAATCTCATGCTCTTTTTATAAATATAAAAATTCCAATTTCAGGCTAGCATGAGTTTTCTTAAGTTTCTATATGATGCATGAATGTTCTCACAAACTTCAAGTAATTGATCATAGGTTGGCTCACATACATCTTCTTGATCAGATTGTCCAAGATGAACCCATCAAGCACAAGTTAGTTATCTCATCTTCAACTTTAGTCTCAGATGAGTCTGATATAGAATCTGCCCAGACAGCCTTTTGGTACTGCTTCTTGTCCTTCCTATATTTGGGTTTCTCCTTATCCTTCTCCTTGCTTAAGTGATCTTCAGGTATAGGACAGTCAGCTTTGTCATGTATAGGCTTCCTTCATTCTTAGAAAATAAGATCAGAAGAACTTTTAAAGTTTTTGCTATCCTTACCTTTTTTACACTTTTGATGATACTTATTATTCTTCCTTAGAATGCTTTTGAATTGCCTAGTGATGAAGGCAACATCATCACTTTCAGATCAAGAAGAATCAGTATCCGTGTTGTTGGCCTTTAGCGTCACAATTTTCTTCTTCTTTTTCTCACCTATATCAAAATTTCTTTGGTTCACCCCTTGCTAGTAGGCAATGAGTGATCCAAGTAAGTTATCAATAGAATAAGTATTCAAATCTTTTGATTCAGTAGTTACAGTGATCTTAGCATCAAAAGAAGAAGGCAAGCATCTCAAAATTTTATTAACTCTTTTATAATAAGTTAGTTCTCTTTCTAAAGCATGCAATGAGGTGACAATTTGATTAAATCTTGTATACATGTCAGAAATCAATTCAGTAGGTTTCATAAGAAAACATTAGTAGTCTTGCAATAGAATATTTAATCTAGATTGCTTAAGCTCATTTGTGCCTTTATAAATAATTCACAATCTATCCCAAATTTCTTTACCAATTGTACAAGTTGAAACACATATATAATCTTCAAATTTCAAAGCACACAAAAAATAGTTAAACATTTTGTATTAAGTTGCGCTAAATCTCATTCATCAAAAGTCCATTAAGTAAAAGGAAGTTTAGTTTTAATTTCATTAATTTCACGTGACAGAGGTGTATAACCATCCTTAATAAGCATCCACATATGATAATCAATTGATTATAAAAATATAAACATGTGATTTTTCCAAAAATCAAAAGGTCCAATAATAGATTATCCTTCCGGAGTATTATAATTACCAAAGTTAGCCATGGATCAAAATTTAAAAGTTTTTAAAAATATAATTTTATGAATCCTGCTCTAATACCACTTAAAAGTTTGTTAGGGATGTTAGGCCCTTATGAACTAGCCCAAGGCAAACTAAGGGGGGGGGGGGGGTGAATTGGAATTAAAAACAAATTAATCAAAACATAAACTTAAACCAAACCAGTAATCACCACAAAAGAAACTAAGTTTTAAAATTAAATATGGAAGAAATAATAAGAAAAAACACAGAGATTTATAGTGGTTCGGTCAACTCGACCTATGTCCACTCCCCGGAGGAGCCCTCCGAGTATTGAACTAAACTCAGTGATTCTCCTTTTGCTCCCACAGCAAGGCGGAGAAGCCTGTATAAACCTCCTTTTCACCAACCCCAATGAGGCAGAGAACCCAACTCTTTTACTTTATCCTGAAGTAGGCTGAGAACCTCAACTCGTATTGCTTCCTCCTGAAGAATGTAAAGAACCTTAACTCATTTTGCTTCCTCCAAAAATAGGCAGAGAACCTTGATCAGTTGCTGAATACAAACTGCCTCGAACCTCCAAGGACCAAGGGATGATGATCAGAGAAGATGACTCAGATCCTTGCTTGGAGCAAGTTTTTTGAAACCCCTCATAAATTCCCCCTCACAAGATCATCTCTCTTTCCTTCTCTCCCCCTCTCCTCTAGGCTCTCTTAGGTCAAGACAGCAGCAAAAGATACTCTCTTGGGTAGAATAAGAGGTCTTATATAAAAGAGCTTCGAAATAGCTCTTAATTGCAACAAACTGACTTTAACATCTAGGATGATATAAATATCATCATGTATGATCAGTACAAATTTAGCTCAATCAGCCAGGTCAATTTTGGACGATCAGAAGGTTTTTGTTCATATCGTCCAGGATGATAGTATATCGTTCTATACGATTAGTACATGTCGTTGAATATCATCTATAACACATTCAGAATGGATATCTAGATGATGTAAAAAAAACCTGATCGTCCAGGCTGCCCTAATTAGGGTTTCTATTTTTAGTTGATCATCCATGCTAATCTTTTGGATTATCCCGGATGATGTGAGCAAATAAATAAAACTCTAAAATAGTCAGAAAAATTCTCCCAAGTGTGTGTGTGTGCAAGATTATTTTGCATAAGGAACTATATCATTTATAATTGACTCAAGAAATGAAATAGATTACAAATTGACTCAGAATTAGTCTACCCAATCTTGAGCTGGTTCAAAGTATTTTGATCTTGTGGACCTAAAATATTAGTAGGCAAGGCAATCGCAGAGAAATATATGTGTTTTCTATCATGAGAATTCTATTCCCTGAAATAAGATTCGCAATAATAGGTTGGTATGGACCAAGTATCATATTCACTAAGGGGTCTAAGTGAATGTTTTTGGTATCCCAAACCACACTTGGGGGTAACAAGTGAAACTGGGGGGACCAACCCTTGCAAGGGGGAGACAACTTGAAGGTTTTATGCTATAGCACCAATGTAATTGGTGTACACATACATAAGCACAAACATCCCAACATCATATTAATGTATCACCTTAAAGGATAGCCTTGTACTCTTCATAACAAATAATGCATGGTGGAGGACAAATTTTCATGGTCATACAAATTGTCAAAAATTAAGAAGAATCACTTGAGGTGGCACTTGAATAGATGGAATATTTATACGTGGTTGGGAAGCACCCCCTGTAATATATAAAACTCAAGCATAGTGCTTTTTAAAGTACTACCCATTAATGATAGGCATAGAGTGAACACAATTTATATCAATGAGTAGGTAAGCACCACCTTTATAGACTCGCTCTATAGTAAAGGGGCCTTTCCAAATAGGCTCAAACTTACCACTACAGTGATGGCACAAAATGATAGGCCTATGCAAGATAAGAACTAAGTCACCTGTTGCGGATCTATGGTTTATGATTATGATGATAGCAAATATTCCTTATTTCCCTATGATTGCCTTATGTGCTAACGTTTCAGGTTCATACGATAAGACCACAATTTGGAACCAGCTCAAGATTGGGTAGACTAGGTCTGAGTCAGTTTGTAATTTTTTTTCTTTTCTTGAGTCTGTTGTATTTGTTGTGGGACCTATTGATTTGTAACTTGGAGATTTCCTGCTTTCCCTAAAAGATTTCTATTTTTGGTAATATCGACCGAGATGATATTTATATCGTCCTGGACGATATGTCCAAAATCAGAAACCTTAATTAGGGCATCCTCATTAAGGCAGCCGTCATAAACATATCGGCCTGGACGATACTTGTATCGACCAGGATGATATTCTCAATTCAGAAAGAATCAGCCGCCATAATCAGTTTAGGTATTTTTTATTTTAGGAAATCGGCCAGGACAGTATTTATATCATCTAGGACGATCTAACTCAATCATACCTAAATTGATATGGTATTATTTGGAATTCATTAATGGCTGATTGATACGATCACATCGTCCGTGATGATCTTATGATCGGCCAGGACGATGTCCTGGACGATTGACTTCGGCCATCACCAAATCAGGGCGATGATCAGGATGATTAAAATTGATTTTAAACTAATCGGTCGGGATGATCGTTAGATCGGCCAGGACGATATAACTAATTTTCTTCTGATCGTCCCAAATCGTCCCAGGCCGTTGAGCCGAATTTGAACTAATCGGCCAGAACGATATGCCTATCGTCTTGGATGATAATGTCTGCAACTTGGATTAATGAGCTCGTTTTGAGAGCTTCTATTTACGCTATGGCATGACAACTTTTGTAAGAGTCTTTGGCAGCCATTGTAGCTTCGTTCTTGTGGGGGAAACTTGGAGAGAGAGCTTGAAGGGAGAGAGGAAAGGGTGGAGTTTGAGAGGGAGAAGATCCTGTGAGGGGGAGGAACTCAAGGGAGTGTAGTGGGGGATCCACACGGTTGCTCCGGCGAACTCGCAGCTTAGTATCATCGGATTCAAGGCTTGTCTCGAGGTAAGTTCATCAAAGAAGAAGATCTCTTTGGTGTCGAAGAACCCGGCGACTCTGCTGCACCGGGGAAGGTGGAAGTGATTTTATAAGGGCTTCTCTGCCTAGCTGTGGGGGCTAAAGGAGAGACACTTAGTTAGTGCAATACTTGAAGGGTGCCTCCAAGGAGTGGACGTAGGTCAAGGTTTGACCGAACCACTATAAATCCGGTGTGTTCTTTCTTTATTACTTCTGCACTTTAATTTCTGCACTTTGGTTTTTATTGTGGTGATATTGGTTTGAGTTTTATCTTCGATTTTAAAGTTATCCAATTCACCTCTCTCTTTGTTTGCCTTAGGCCAGTTCATAAGGTCTTAACATCTCTAACGAACTTTCTAGTGCCATCAGAGCACTTTCAAGTGGTATAAGAGCAAGTTTTCATAAAATAAGTTTTTAAAAGCTTTTGAATTTTGATCCATGGCTAATCGTATTATTACGGAAGGTTATTTAATCACCAGACCTCCTTTATTTGAAAATATGTCATTTGATTTTTGGAAAACTCGCTTGTTTATTTTCTTGCAATCAATTGATTTTTATATGTGGCATATGATTTTAACTGGTTATTCATCACCGTCACGAATTATTAATGGTGTTAAAATTGATATTCCTTTTAGTTAGTGGAATAGGGAAGAACAACTCAATGCTCAATTGAATGCAAAGTCTTTAAATTTCTTTTTCTGTGCTTTAAATTCTGATGATTTTATGTTAATATCCACGTGCAATACCGGTAAAAAAGTTTGGGATAAATTACACACCATATACGAAGGCACTAGTAAAATCAAGCAGTCTAAGTTGAATTTGTTTATGCATGATTTTGAATTATTTTCCATGAAACCTTTTGAAACGATCTTAGACATGTATACCAGATTCATTCAAATTGTAAACTCATTACATGCTTTAGGAAAAGATTTGTCAAATTTTGAAAAAGTTAACAAAATTCTTCGATTTCTACTGGATAAATTTGATCCTAAAATTGTTACTATTTGTGAATCTAAAGATTTGAATGTATATTATATTGATAATGTTATTGGCTCACTCATTGCCTACGAGCAAGATTTGGGTCAAAGACTTTTGGATGCAGGTGAAACAATCGTTCTAAAAGCTGAAGTTAATGAAAGAAGAAGCTTAGTTGGTGACGATAGCAATAACTTATCAAGAAAATCACAAAGCTCACCAAAGCATAAGCAAAAGTGGAAAAAAGATAAAAATGGTAAGGATGTTAATATTTCCTCTGACGTTATTTGTTTTCGATGCAGGAAACCTGGACATATGAAAAATGAGTTCCCTAATTTAAGAATTCTTCCTGCAAAAGAAAAGGGTAAGGCGAAGCTAAATTTAAACTGGGGAAATAATGAAAAGCAAAAAGATCTCATGGGCAGATCTGGTCTTAGAAGCATCAGACCAGGAAAGAGATAATGGTTAAACGCCTTATTTGTGTCTTTCTTTTTATTTTTCATTTTTTTAATCTTTTATTATTTTTATTTTTTAGTGTTTTTGTTTTCGTTAAATGTTTTCTCTCATCAACACACACATTCACTTTTCTAAAAATGAAAAATATACTTCATGATTTTTCTTGAAATTTTTGGTAAGTTGTGTTTGACTTCTCTAAAACAGTCAAAGGAAGGAAACTCATTTATTTTTTAACTCTCAATCTCTGTTTTCTAAAAGAGGTTATCCTACTTTTGATTTAAAATCTTTTTCATCTTTTGGTTTTTGAAACAAAATTTTTTATCTCCCTACGTTTTATTTATCGCATAAGAATCTTTTATAAGTTTTTGAATCTAACTCATAATTATTTTAATCAAGCAATTCGCTTTGTCACTAAGATGGGTTTTTCTTTGTTTTTAAGAATTAAGAAAGGAAGCATATTCAAAAATTGGCCAATGATGCCAAAAATAAAAGATGCGCAAAGATACCAAATTGAAAATATAGAATACACAAAGTGTATCAAAAGATACGCAGTGCGCTAACCAATTGTCAAGGGACATAAAATGAGTCCACAAAGTTTAATGCTTACCATTTTTGTACTTCTTAAAAGCTTAAGAAAAATCCTTGATACTTTTGATACTTGAGTTTGAAAATCTTGATTCTTGATTCAAAAATTTGTGCATTGATCTTCTATTAGAAATATTTTATGGAAGGAGTTTTTGAAAAATTATTGTTTCTTTCTCTAATTTATTTTTTGATTTAGATCTTGAATCAAAAAGTTTTTTGCCTTTTTAAAGAACTTGAGTTTGGATTATCAATCTCTAGGTTTCTAACCTTTTCTGGGCTATGCGTTGTCAAATCTGATTCTACTATGATTTTGATTAAAACCAAGAGGTAACTTTATCATTTTAAGAATAATTTGTTTTTCACTAGATCAGGGAATGGTTTTGTCTTTTGGTCATTTTGTTTTTTGTTTGTGCCTCCTCTCTTTTTGATAATGTCGAAGGGGGAGAATGTAATGTTGAATTTGTATCATTTTTTTTCTTTTCAAAAAATGTAAAAGAATAAAAATATTTTTATCTCCCCTATTTTTTAAAAGGGTTTATTCTAGTGAGGGGGAGATTAGGAGAAAATATTCTTTTTTGAAAATTCAAATTGAAATTATTTGTCATCATCAAAAAGGGGGAGATTGTTGTGGATCTATGGTTTATGATTTTGATGATAGCAAACATTCCTTATTTCCCTACGATTGCCTTATATGCTAACGTTTCAGGTTCACACGATCGGACTACAAATTGGAACCAGCTCAAGATTGGGTAGACTAGGTCTGAGTCAGTTTGTAATTTTTTTTTTCTTTTCTTGAGTCTGTTGTATTTATTGTGGGACCTATTGATTTGTAACTTGGAGATTTCCTGCTTTCTCTAAAAGATTTCTATTTTTGGTAAGATCGGTCGGGATAATATTTATATCATCCTGGACGATATGTCCAAAATCAGAAACCTTAATTAGGGCATCCTCATTAAGGCAGCCGTCATAAACATATTGGCATGGACGATACTTGTATCGGCCAGGATGATATTCTCAATTCAGAAAGAATCAGCCGCCATAATCAATTTAGGTATTCTTCATTTTAGGAAATCGGCCAGGATGATATTTATATCATCCAGGATGATCTAACTCAATCATACCTAAATTGATCTGGTATTATTTGGAAATCATTAATGGCTGATTGATACGATCACATCGTTCGGGATGATCTTATGATCGGCCAGGACGATGTCATGGATGATTGACTTCGGCCAGAACCAAATCAGGGCTATGATTAGGATGATTAAAATCGGTTTTAAACTAATCAACCGGGACGATCGTTAGATTGGCCAGGATGATATAACCAATTTTCTTCTGATCGTCCCAAATCGTCCCAGGCCGTTGAGCTGAATTTGAACTAATCGGCCAGGATGATATGCCTATCGTCCTGGACGATAATGTCAGCAACTTGCATTAATGAGCTCATTTTGAGAGCTTCTATTTAAGCTATGGCATGGAAACTTTTGTAAGAGTCTTTGGCAGCCATTGTAGCTTCGTTCTTGTGGGGGAAACTTGGAGAGAGAGCTTGAAAGGGAGAGAGGAAAGGGTGGAGTTTGAGAGGGAGAAGATCCTGTGAGGGGGAGAAACTCAAGGGAGTGTGGTGGGGGATCCACATGGTTGCTCTGGCAAACTCGCACCTTAGTACCATCGGATTCAAGGCTTGTCTCGAGGTAAGTTCACCCAAGAAGAAGATCTCTTTGGTGTCAAAGGACCCAGCGACTCCGCCGCACCGGGGAAGGTGGAAGTAATTTTGTAAGGGCTTCTCCGCCTAGCTGTGGGGGCTAAAGGAGAGACACTTAGTTAGTGCAATACTTGGAGGGTGCCTCCAAGGAGTGGACGTAGGTCAAGATTTGACCGAAGCACTATAAATCCGATGTGTTCTTTCTTTATTACTTACGCACTTTAATTTTCGTACTTTGATTTTTATTGTGGTGAATTAGTTTACAAAATCACTTTCACCTTCCCCGGTGCAGCGTAGTAGCTGGGTTCTTTGACACCAAAGAGATCTTCTTCTTCCTAGAACTTCCCTCAAGACAAGCCTTGAATTCGATGGTACAATGGTGCAAGCTCGACGGAGCAACTGTGTGGAATCCCCCTGCACACTCCCTTGAAACCCCATCTAAGGATCTTTTCTCTCTTTCTCAAACTCCACCCTTTCCTCTCTCCCTTTCAAGCTCTCTCTTCAAGTTCCCTCCAAAACTATGAAGCTATAATGGATGTCAAAGACACATTTCATGAGAAAGCAAGAGGTCTTTAAATAGATTTGCAAAACTAAAATTTTTTTCCAGGCCAATCAGCGTAAATTTTACTCAATTAGCCTGATTGGTTTGTAATGATTAGACAATTTTTTTGTCATATCATTATGGCAGATCCTACGATCGGCTAGGCCGATGTGATCGTACAATCAACCTTAATTGATTTCCTTAAATACCAGATTAATTTAGAAAAAAATGTGCTGGATCGGCCAAGCTGATGCCCGGTATGATTCCCAGGATGATGTCAAAAAATAACTAATACCTAAATAGATCTAGCGGTTTATTCTTTCTATTTTGAGCCTATCATCATGGCCAATACAAAATCATCCATGATGATGTGCTTAATGATGGCATCCTTAATAAGGATGCCCTGATTATGGTTTCTACTTTTGAACTGATCGTCCAAGCCGATATAAATATCATTCCGGATGATGTTACCAAAAATAGTAATCACTAAGAACTATATAGAAATTCTTCCAAAGTGTGTGTATGCAAGGTTACTTAGCATCAAGAGCAACACCAATTACAATAGACTCAAGAAAGGGAAAAGGTACAAACTGACTCAGACCTAGTCTACCCAATCTTGAGCTGGTTTCAATTGCAGTCTGGTCTTGTGGACCTGAAATGTCAGTAGGCAAGGCAGTCGTAGAGAAATAGGAGTGTTAGCTATAATCAAAATCATAATCCATGAATTCAGGTTCGCAATAATCTCCCCCTTTTTGATGATGACAAACATTACTGGCTGAATTTGCAAAAATAAAAATATTTTCTCCTAATCTCCCCCTCACTAAAATTAAACTTTAAAAATAGAGGAAATAAAATTTTTTAGTTTTTTTAAAAAGATAATTATATAAATAAAATAGTTGTTCTCTCGCTTTGACATTATCAAAAAGAGAACGGGAATGAAAAAGTCTTTAAAAAAATGAGAAAGTTACCTCTTGATTTTATTCAAAAACTAAGGAATGGATTAACAACGCGTAATCTATAAAAGGTAAGAAATTCAGAAATTGTTAATACAAGCTCAAATTCTTTTAAAAGCTGAAAAACATTTTAATTCAATACCTAAATCAAGGAATAAATTAGAAAAAAAATACTATTTTTTCAAAACTCCTTTCATAAAATATGTCTAATAGAAGATAATGCAAAAATTGGTGAATCAGAAATCATGATTTTCAAGCTCAAGTACCGAAAATATTGAGGGTTCTCTTAAGCTTTTAGTAAACACAGAAAAAGTAAGCATACTTTTTGTAGGCTCATCTTATGACTCTTGTCAGTTTTTGGGGCACTTTACGCATCTTTTACTTTTTGATACATTGTGTATCTTTCTTAATTTGGCTTCATTGTGAATCTTTTGATTTGGCATCATTGGCCACTTTTTTTTTGATTTGACATCATTGGCTATTTTTTTTAAATATGCTACCTTTTTGAAAATTTAAAAAATAAAAGTAAACTCATTCAATTGTCACAACGAACTACTTGATTAAGAAAATTATGAGGTAGATTCAGCAACTTGAAAAAGATTTCTTTGCTATAGATAAAATATAGAGAGATGAAAAAGTTTAGTTTCAAAATCTAATTTAAAATAAGATGAAGATTTTAAATAAAAAGTAGAATAACCTCTTTTAAGAAATAGAGATTAAGAGTCAAAATTATGAGTTTCCTTTCTTTGACTGTTTTTAGAGAAGTTAACCACAACATAACTAAGAATTCAAGAAAAATAGGAGGTAGATTTTTTATTTTCAAATTTTTTTTTGTAATTTTTTTTATAAAAAATATAAAAAATACTACATAAAAAGAAAATATAAAAACAAAATTAAAAATTTTAACGAAAAAGAAAAGAAAGAAAAAAGAAGGTGAAAAAGAATAAATAAATAAATAAACCCAAAAATGAACAAAACTTAAAAATAAAATACACAAACAATGGTTTAAACATCATCTTTCTCCTAGTCTGATGATTCAGATGCAAGATTTGCCTAGGAGATTTTTTTCTTTTCATTATTTGCCATTTTTATAATTTGCTTAGCTTTACCCTTGTCTTTTGTAGGAAGAGTTCTCAAATTTGGGCATTGATTTTTTATATGTCCAGGCTTCCTACATCCAAAGTAAATAATGTCAGAAGAAATATTAACATTCTTACTATTTTTACCTTTATTCTACTTTTATTGATATTTATGCTTTGTTGAGCTTTTTAATTTGCTGGACAAGTCATTGCTTTCGTCACCAACTAAGCCACTTTCCTCCATATTTTTAGCGTTTAGCATTGTCATCTATCCTGCATCCAAAAGTATTTGACCCAAACTTTGCTCGTAGGCAATGAGTGAGCTAATTAAATTATTAATAGAATATTCTTTCAAATTTTTTGATTTACAAATAACAGCAACTTTAACATCAAACTTATCAAGTAGACAACAAAGAATTTTATTAACTTTTTTAAAGTTTGGAAACTCTTTACCTAAAACATGCAATGATGTCACAATTTAAATAAACTTAGTATACATGTCTAAGATAGTCTCATAAGATTTCATACAAAATTATTCAAAATCATGCATTAAAATATTTAACTTAGATTGCTTGATATCACTTGTGCCTTCGTATATGGTGTATAATTTATCCCAAATTTTCTTACCAGTAGTGCACATGGAAATAAACATTAAGTCTTCAAAATTTAAAGCACAAAATAAACAGTTTAATGATTTCCTATTTAATTGAGCATTAATTTGTTCTTCCTTACTCCATTGATTAAAAGTAATCTCAGTTTTAATTCCATCTAAAATACGAGATGGTATAGAATAACCATTTAAAATCATTTGTCACATTCAAAAATCAATTGATTGCGAGAAAGTAGACGTGCGAATTTTCTAAAAATCAAAAGTAATATTTTCAAATAAAAGTGGTCGGGTGATTTAATAACCTTCCGCAATATTACGATTACACAAATTAGCTATTGATCAAAATTTAAAATTTTTCAGAAACTTATTTTTATAAATCCCACTTTGATACCACTTGAAAGTTTGTTAGGGATGTTAAGCCCTTATGAACTAGTCCCAAGGCTAACCAAAAGGGGGGTGAATTGATATTTTAAAAATCCTCACAATCAAACACAATCTTAAAACTAAAACCATGATTCACCATAAGAAAACCAAGTGCGGAGATTAAATGTGAAAAAAATAAAGGAAAGAACACACCAGATTTATAGTGGTTCGGTCAAAACTTGACCTACATCCACTCCTCGGATGTACCCTCCGAGTATTGCACTAAACTCAATGTCTCTTCTTTAGCCCCCAAAGCTAGGCTGAGAATCCATTACAAAATCACTTCCACCTTCCCTAGTGCAGCGGAGTAGCCGAGTCCTTTGACACCAAAGAGATCTTCTTCTTCCGAGAACATCCCTCAAGACAAGCATTGAATCCGATGGTACTAAGGTGCAAGCTCGCTGGAGCAACTGTGTGGAATCCTCCTCCACACTCCCTTGAAACCCCTTCCGAGGATCTTCCCCTCTCTAAAATTCCACCCTTTCCACTCTCGCTTTCAAGCTCTCTCTTCAAGTTCCCTCCAAAAGAACAAAGCTACATTGGCTGCCAAAGTCACTCTTCATGAGAAAGCAAGAGGTCTTTAAATAGATTTGCAAAACAAACATTATCATCCAGGCCAATTTAAATATCGGCCTGGCTGATCAGTATAAATTTTGCTCAATCAACCCGGTCGGGTTGGGACGATTAGATAATTTTTTGGTTATATTGTCCCTGCCGATCCTGTGATCTGCCAGGCCAATGTGAACGTGCAATCAGCCATAATTGATTTTCTTAAATACCAAATTAATTTAGAAAAACAAATGTGTTGGATTGGCCAGGCTGATGCCCGGGACAATGTCCAAAAATAACTAATACCTAAATAGATATGGCAGCTGATTCTTTCTATTTTGATCATATCGTCTTCACTGATAATAAATCATCCAGGATAATGTGCTTAATGACGGCTACCTTAACAAGGATGCCCTGATTAGGGTTTCTATTTTTGTATCGATCGTCAAGATCGATATAATTATTGTCTCGGATAAAGTTACTAAAAATAGTAAACTCTAAAAACTAGTTAGAAATTCTTCCAAAGTGTGTGTGCATGCAAGGTTACTTAGTTTCAGGAGCCACACCAATTATAATAGACTCAAGAAAGGTAAAATGTACAAACTGACTCAGACCTAGTCTATCTAATCTTAAGCTGGTTCTAATGCAGTATGATCTTGTGGACCTGAAATGTTAGTAGGCAAGGCAGTCATACAGAAATAAGAGTTTATGTTATCATTAAAACCATAATCCATGAATTCAGATTCTCAACACATTGCGGTCTCCGCAAGACCATGACTCTCAAGACCCAATGGGACACCTATACTATGGTATAATGAGGCAAACTCACTAGATCATGGTGACTTATAAGGGATGAATGTGCTCGGAGGTTCCTAAGTGAAGATCTTAATCTAAAAAGATAATATATGGTATCTCTCTCAAATAGTATGTATCGTTAATTGATTTTAAAGAAAAGAAAGCTTGATAAGATTTTGGCTCTAAGAGTGCTTTTACCAGAGTCTCTCTTAAGTTAGAAGATATCATAAGATAATTGTAGACACTAAGAAGGGAATGGATTTTTCTTAGGTGAGCCAACACATTATAATCAATCTCTAGCTAAGGGGCTTTTCCTTTCTCTCTAGAGTGCTCTTGGAAAGATGGAATAGGATCATCCTGCTTGGTAATAATATTATTTTCTTTTTTTTTTAGTGTTCTTAGCCATCCTAGATCGAAAGACGTTCGCAGAATGTAAGTGAACTTCCTAAATTGAGTTAGCCTCAACAGGAGATTTATTTGGCTCAGTGGTGATGTCTTATATTGGCTCTAAGCAAAGTGACTGGAGTGGGTTCTCTGACTCATCTTCTAAATTCATATAATAACCATGCTCTAAAATAGTAAACCCAAGCTCCTCCTCACACTCAGACTCATCATCACATGAAAGATCATTAACTTTACCAAAAATGAGTAACACATGACAAGAACAAGTGCTAGAAAAGTAAAACTAGAAGGAAAAAATGCCAAAAGTAGCAAGAATCATCTTCTTCCATTATTTCATCATCAATTAATGGGAGAACAAAATCCTTCAGCATAAGTACTGGAAGGGGTCCCATATTCGCCTTTGAAGTTACAACAAATTTTCTCTTTAATATATTTTCTATTATATGAAGATAAAGAAATATGCTTAGTAGGCACTACAATAAAAAAAAATAAAGCTAGCAAAGTAACTAAGCTAGCAACTATCAACTTAGCCTTAAAAGACCTCCTCTTAACTGCTTTTAAACTCTGAATTTTCTATATGATCAAACTCTTTATCTTATGAGAGAGTATTAGCTACCTTTCTCTCTCAAAACCAAGGGGTAATTTACTGCCACTACTCTGACCATTTCTCTGACTGTCACCCTGGCTAGAACCTGAGATCATTTGAATAATCTAAGCAACCTTGCCCTGGGGCTGTACCAAATCATTTTCCTATTGGTGGATTTTCCTATTGGCCATGATTCTCTCAACTCTATCCTTGAATATATAATAATCTTTAATGACATGCCCAATATTCCTATGGAATTGACAATAGAGGGGGTGATCTATCTTCCCCTCTTCTTCCACCCTATTATTCATTGGGAATATCAAAATATTCATCTTAACCAGAAATTTAAATATTTTCTTCACAGTCTTCCTCTTAAAGGGATATTCTTTTATAAGCTCCTCCTGAAGGTACTGCTAACTCTATGGAGTCTTATTGGTGGGTATGGAATGTACTGCTAACTTCTTAGGTATGTATGACAGCTATTATGGCGTTGAACTAACCATAGGCTTCTTTCCCTTATCATGTGGCTCAAAAGTACTATGTACTTCTCCTCTTCTAGGAAGAGATACCCCTAAAAACTCTTACTATTGAGGTCAATGTGAAGGTTGACTCTTAACCTTAAGAGGGACTAGAGTGGGTTTACTGTCAGTATGTAGTACTAAGCCAAATACTACCTTGAATTCCCAAACCCATCAAAATTTTTGAAATGTTAAGGATAAAATTGAGAGGGTAAGGCTCCTACTTGTACTGTACTTGTTATGGATGACCCATGTTAACTACCTCTCCATACTTCTTAGAGGAAATAGTCTGCTAGACCTTCTATACATTTAAGTCCTAAATCTTCCTGGGTGATAATTATACTGACTGACTCTAGATTGGGTTACTGACAGTAACTATTATAGATGCCACTGAAACTACCCTCTAGACCCTATCAACTTCTACAGGGTCTGGTGCTAACACATGTGGTGCTACTGGCTCATCCCTGGATATAGTAGGACTACCTACACCCATGACATGGGGCATGGCCACCAATACTGTCAAATTGGGTTATCATTTTGTTGCGGATCTATTTTCATGGATTATGATTTTGATGATAGAAAATACTCTTATTTCTCTATGATTGCCTTATCTACTAACATTTTAGGTCCACAAGATTAGGCTACAATTTGAAACCAGCTCAAGATTGGGAATACTAGGTTTGAGTCAGAGTGTACCACTTTTTCCTTTCTTGAGTCTATTATATTTGGTGTGGCTCCTAATGCTTTGTAAACTTCTCATACACACTTTGGAAGAATTTCTGACTGTTCTCTAGAGTTTACTGTTTTTGGTAACATCGTCCGGGATGATATTTATATCAGCCTGGACAATCAGTTCAAAAATAGAAACCCTAATTAGAGCATCATCCTCATTAATGCAGCCGTCATTAAGCTGATTGGCCTGGACGATCCTTATATTAGCCAGGATGATAGGCTTAAATCAGAAAGAATCAACTGCCATGATCAATTTAGGTATTCTTTATTTCAAGACATCGGCCATGATGATATATACATCAGCCTGGATGATGCAGCACAATTATACCTAAATTAATCTGGTAATTATGGAAAGCAATTAAGGATGATTGATACGATCATACCGGTCGATTGTTGGATCAGCCAAGATGATGGCCTAGATGATTAACATTGGCCAGACTATTCCGGGTGATGTTCAAGATGATTGTACTTAGATTTGAACTAATCAGCGAGGACAATATTGTATTGTCCTAGACGATGTAACCAATTCTCTTCTGATCGTCCCAAATTATCCTGGCTGATTGAGCTTATTTTATACTGATCGGCCAGGATGATATTCATATCAGCCTGGAAGATAAAGTTGGCAAGATGCATTAATGAGCTCATTTTGAGATCTTCTATTTAAGCTTTTGACAAGGTACTTTTGTAAGAGTCTTTGGCAGCCATTGTAGCTTCGTTCTTTGGGGGAAACTTGAAGAGAGAGCTTGAAAGGGAGTGAGGAAATGGTGAAGTTTGAGAGAGGGAGAAGATCCTATGAGGTGGGACTCAAGGGAGTTTGGAAGGGGATTCTATACGGTTGCTCTGGCAAGCTTGCATCTTAGTACCATCAGATTCAAGACTTGTCTTGAAGGAAGTTCACAAAAGAAAAAGATCTCTTTGGTGTAAAAGGACCCGGTGACTCTGCCACGCTGGGGAAGGTGGAAGTGATTTTGTAAGGGCTTCTCCTCCTAGCTGTGGGGGTTAATGGAGAGACACTTAGTTTAGTGCAATACTCGGAGGGTGCCTCCAAGGAGTGGACATAGGTCAAGGTTTGACCGAGCCACTATAAATCTGGTTTGTTATTTCTTTTGTTATTTCCACTTTTAATTTCCGCATTATGTTTTCTTTGTTGTAAATTTGGTTTAGTTAGAGTTTTGTTTTAAAGATATTTAAAATACCAATTCACCTCTCTCTTAATTAGCCCTGAGATAGTTCATATGGGGCCTAACATCCCTATCAAATTATCAAGTGGTATCAGAGCAGGATTCATAAAATTTAAGTTTTTAAAAGCTTTTGAATTTTTCAACCATGTCTAATTCTTCTAATCGTAATATTGCGGAAGGTTATTCAATCACCAGACCAAATTTATTTGAAAATATTACTTTTGATTTTTGGAAGATTCGCATATCTACCTTCTTGTAATCAATTGATTTTCGTATATGGCATATGCTTTTAACTGGTTATTTTTTACCATCACGTGTTATAGATGGAATTATAGTTGATATTCCTTTTAATCAATGGAATAGTAAAGAATAAATCAATGCTCAATTGAATGCAAAATCTTTAAACTATTTTTTCTGTGCTTTAAATTCTGAAGACTTTATGTTAGTTTCAGCATGCACTACTGGTAAGGAAATTTTGGATAAATTACACACCATATACGAAGGCACTAGTGAAATCAAGCAATCAAAGTTGAATATTTTAATGCATGATGATGAACTTTTTTGTATGAAACCTTATGAGATGATCTTAGAGATGTATACTAGATTTATTCAAATTGTGACATCATTACATACTTTAGGTAAGGAGTTTTCAAATTTTTAAATAATCAATAAAATTCTTCTTTGTCTACTTGATAAGTTTGATGCCAAAGTTGTTGCTATTTATGAGTCAAAGAATTTGAATGAGTATTTTATTGATAATTTGATTCGCTCACTCATTGCCTACGAGCAAAATTTGGGTCAAAGACTTTTTTGTGTAGGTGAAACGATAGTACTAAATGCTGAAGACATGGAGCAAAGTGGCTTAGTTGGTGATGAATGTGATAACTTTTCAAGCAAATTAAAAAGCTCACCATAGCATAAGTCTCAACAAAAGTGGAATAAAAGTAAAAATAGTAAGATTGGTAAGATTACTTCTGACGTTATTTGCTTTGGATATAGGAAACCTGGACATATGAAAAATTAGTGCCCTAATTTGAGAACTTTTCCTACAAAAGAAAAGGGTAAAACTAAGCAACATGTAGAAAGGTCCTATAATGAAAGGCAAAAAATCTCCTAGGCAGACCTGGTTTTTAAAACATCGAACCAGGAGCAGGATGGTGTTCAAAAGCCTTACTTATTTGTTTTATGTTGTGTTTTAGTTTTTTTATAGTGTTTACCTTTCTTTTCTTGTTTCCTTTTTTGTCTTGAGTGTTGTATAATTTTTTTTTTGTGAAGTTTTCACTAATCAACACATACATATCACTTTTTTGAAGATCTTTTTTTTAAATGAAAAGTCTATCTTTTATTTTTTTTTTTAATTCTTAGGTAAGTTGTGGCTGACTTCTCTAAAAATAGTCAAAGAAATGAAACTCATGATTTTGACTCTCAATCTGTGTTTCCTAAAAGAGGTTATTCTACTTTTGATTTAAAATATTAATCATGTTTTAAAATAGATTTTGAAACTGAACTTTTTCATCTCCCTATATTTTATCTATCACATAGGAATCTTTTGCAAGTTGTTAAATCTATCTCATAATTTTCTTATTCAAGTAGTCCAATTTTTTAATAGAATGAGTTTACTTTTATTTTTAAAATTTCAGAAGGTAGCATATTCTAAAAAAAAAATGAACAATGATGCCAAATAAAAAAAAAAGTGGCCAATGACACCAAATTAAAAAAGATACACAAAGTGTATCAAAAAGTAAAAGATGCACAAAGTGCGCCAAAAACTGACAAGAGGCATAAAATGAGCCCACAAAGAGTACGCTTACTTTTTTCGTGTTTACTTAAAGCTTAAGAAAACACTAGATATTTTCGGTACATGATCTTGAAAATCATGTTTTTTTTTATTTACTAATTTTTGCATCAATCTTCTATTAGATATATTTTATGGAAGGAGATTTGAAAAATTAGTGTTTTTTTTTTCTAATTTATTCCTTGATTTAGATATTGGATTAAAATTTTTTTGAGCCATTAAAAGAACCTAAGTTTGGATTAACAATTTTTGAATTTCTTACCTTTACTGGATTATGAGTCATGAATCCATTCCTTACTAAGTTTTTTATTAAAAATTAGAGGTAACTTTCTCATTTTTTAAAGATTTTTTTTCTTGCTCCTTATCTTTTTGATGATGTCAAAGGGAGAGAACGTATTATTGTATTTGTATCTTTTTTTTCTCTTTTAAAAATTAAAATCAATTTTTTTTTATTTCCCCTATTTTCTAAAGTTTTATTCTAGTGAGGGGGAGATTAGGAGAACATAATTTCTTTTTTATAAATTCAACCTATAATGCTTATCATCATAAAAAAGGGGGAGATTATTACTGATCTATTTTCATGGATTAAAATATGATTTTGATGATATAATGTACTCTTATTTCTATACCACTTTCTTATCTAATGATATTTCAGGTCCATAAGATCATACTGCAATTTGGAACCAGCTCAAGATTGGGTAAACTAAGTATGAGTTAGTGTGTACCACTTTTTCCTTTCCTGAGTATTATATTTGGTGTGGCTCCTGAAGCTTTGTAAACTTGCTCATACACACATTGGAAGAATTTTTTATTGTTCCCTAGAGTTTACTGTTTTTGGTAACATCATCCGGGATGATATTTATATCAGCCTGGACGATCGGTTCAAAAATAGAAACCCTAATTAGGGCATCATCCTCTTTAAGGCAGCTGTCAATAAGCCGATTGGCCTGGATGATCCTTGTATAGGCCAGTACGATAGGCTCAAATCAGAAAGAATTAGCTGCCACGATCAATTTAGGTATTTTTTTTTTCCAGGACATCGGCCAGGATGATCTATACATCGGCCTGGACGTTACAACACAATTATGCCTAAATTAATGTAGTAATTATGGAAAGTAATTAAAGTTGATTGATACAATCACATCGGCTAATCGCAGGATCGACTAAGACGATGACCTGGATGATTAACAACGACCAGACTCTATTTCGGGAGATGTTCAGGATGATTGTACTTGGATTTTAACTAATCAGCCAGGATGATATTGTATCGGCCTGGATGATGTAACTGATCGGCCAGGACGATAAAGTCGGCAAGTTGTATTAATGAGTTTGTTTTGAGATATTCTATTTATGCTTTTGACAAGGCACTTTTGTAAGAGTCTTTGACAGCAATAATAGCTTTGTTCTTTTGAGGGAAACTTGAAGATAGAGCCTGAAAGGGAGTGAGGAAAGGGTGAAATTTGAGATAGGGAGAAGATCCTGTGAGGGGGGACTCAAGGGAGTGTAGAGGGGGATTCCACACGGTTGCTCCGGCAAGCTTGCACCTTGGTACCATCAGATTTAAAGCTTGTCTTAAGGGAAGTTCACAGAAGAAGAAGATCTCTTTGGTTTCAAAGGACTCGGGGACTTCGCCGCACCGGGGAAGGTGGAAGTGATTTTGTATATATATATATATATATATATATATATATATATATATATATATATATATATATATATATATATATATATATATATATATATATATACTCCTAATAAAAAATTTTTTTAGTTGATAAAGCTACCTAAACTACAAGCCAATATCAATTTAAAAAAATCTCAAGCCCACCTGTTCATTGGCGAAACCACTCAGAATCCTTTCTCTGTAACTTCAATTTTATTAGGTTTACTTTTATTTGCTCTTAGATCCCTAAACCCCTTTTACATATACGCAAAGTCCTAAGGGTTAGTAATAACAAATTTTTTTATCCCATACAACAGTAGTGACACTTAAGGACAAAAATTAAGGACCGGGTCTTAGAAAATCTAGACTTAGGAAGCATGCATATTTTATGATAGAAACTTATAACATAGAAAATTTAGTGACATCTCACTTTAGAATTAGTAAATATCTTTAAATTAGAATTCAATCAATTAGAAAGCTTTAGCCAATAATTGACTTAGGACATTTCAAAACCTCACAGCCTACTGCACACACTTAGATTTGTTTGTTAAGACAACCGACTCTAGTTTAAGGTTAGGCCGGTGTTTATTTCCTTACTGCACTGTGACGGGCTTTTTCTCAAGTTTTATTGCATGCTGGTTGTAAAATGTTGGTGTGTTTGTTTATTTATTTTTACTGCACTCTGTGTTGGATTGATTGACGATTAGATTACCCATATGCTAGGAGCGACCTGGATTGTTAATATGATTTTCTGCAGGTGGCCACACTCATGCAGGGCAGAAAAAGAGGGGCTAATTAATTAATAATAAATAAATGCTACAGGTGCTTCAGCTGCTTAGCCGCCAAATGAAGAAGAGTGTGGCCAAGTGTGGCTTAATAATTTAAATTCAATTGCATATATATATAACTGCGTGGGATGATTTTTGTTATAAATTGCTTAGAATAACCCTGCAGGTGGTCTAGATTTTCTTTCTTTTTCATTGAAATGTAATGTAATGTAAATGTGTTTATAAACTGTGAAAGTGATTTTGAAAGTGGGATATCACATTCAATTTGGAATCTGAAGAAAAGATAATATACCTTAAAGGATTATTCTCTTTTATTTAGAAAGCCAAATTAGAATGATTCAATATCCAAATAGAAAAGAAAATACCCCTCTTAGGGATGAGTTTCTTTTCATTTGGATATCCAGAACCCGACGGACCCGAGAAGTTCGTAGAAGAAGAAAAGACTGAACAAGAAGATTGAAGAAAGAAGATGAAGAAATGAAGATTTAAGGAACAGTATATCCCATTTCAAAAATCACTTGCGTCATTCTTAGGATTAGAATCCGGGTTTTTTTTCAGTGGTGCCCGGCCACTTTACTTTTCTGCAAATTCTGGGTGTAATATGGACATTGGACATTGGACATTATATTTGGATTATTAAAATTGATTGTTTACATTGTTTGTACAGTAGATTTTTTTTAGGACCTTGCATGCCGTGTTTTATTTTAGCCTGGATTCGAAACGGAGAGATTTTTTTCGTAAGGGTACGCTTAAAATTCTTATACTTGTAATTTTAAATAAAAATTTTTAGGCTCACATAGTAACTCTAACGATCTAAGAAGTAAGCTCGGGACCGCCGAGAGTCAGCATAAGCATATTAATACTTTCTCTTCCTTGTTAGGCACCTCCCCGCCTGCGGGTTCTGGCAGACCACTTGACCTATGAGGGTGTAGTTCTGTCAAGGGGAAGTTGTGCAATCTCTAGGAAAAAATCTATTTTCTAAGCCTAAATTTTTAAGCTGCTTCATTATGATTTTATGCATTCAAGTCAATTAGCATGCATTGCATTAGATACAAACTAAAAAGAGTCTAAAATATTAATTGCATTTCTAGACATTTATCACCCTACATAAGTTGAGGGGCTAATTAGGAATTGTCTTAGATGTCAGCCCCAATTCCTTAAAACTTAAACAACATCCCTACCCATCTTTCATAAGAGACTGGACACATGGTTTTAAAGCGCCTAGGTGGTTAGCTGGCTCCCCAATCCAGGCCGGGGTAAGTCCAGATTTGCACTTCATTAGTTAGGTTCGGGTCGCTACTTTGTAATACCCAAATTAGATTTAGGTTCCGAGGCAGATTCTTTTTAGATCTTAAGTCCTCGCCATCCGGGAATATAAATCCCAACTTTCTAATAAAATGTCAACTTAAACATAAAATTTTCTCTTAAAATGTAAAGCCCAACATAGGATAAACTGAGGTTGTCTCTGAGCTTCTCAGAATCCGACACCTCCTACTTTTCCTCCATTGACTCGCTAATAAATGTTCAACATTGAGCTTTCACCTTGAAAAATTCTTACTTCTGTTTCTTGTCTTTTACTTTGTAGTCAAAGAGTATGAAATCACTGCTTTAATCGAGAGTTTTCTTAGGAGTATTCCTCCTAGGATGTAATTAACTATAGGAGCTTGCTCTTATAGGGATTTGAGAACCCCAGATTAAAATAAACCTTATTTTATTCATATAAAATAAGGGAAGAATCTTTGGGAATGCAGATGTCTTTAAAAAACTTCATCTCAAATCTTAAATATACTTATAGGATGTTATTATTATCTTTTCAGATAATGTAATATCCTGTTTTTTATATTCAATTTTAGAAATGATGAATTTTATAAAACTCATTCTTATTTTTGGATGTCTTGAAGAATGTTATATTCATCTTTTAAGATGATATAATATTCTTCTTGCTATATCTAAATAAAAGAATGGATAAATTTTTCAAAAAGCTTATTTCTATTTTTAAACACATTCTTAAGAATTTCATGTTTATTTTTCGAAATAATATGTTATTCTTTGAACTGTTTGACTATAGAAATATCAATTTTCAAAACCCTATTTTGATATTGAATCCATTATAGAATATTGTGTCAATCTCTCGAGATTGTACTTTATTCTTAATGCAGTATTCAATTACAAAATAGGAGAAATCAAAATCTACGTGGTGACAAAATTTTTTTCCCACCACACATCAACAATTTCACACAACATGCAGTGAAAATCATAGAAAGCTCTAACATACAGCAGAAAGAAATAAACACCGGCCTAGCCTAAGTCTAAAAGTCATGCCCTAACAAAAAATTCCATGTGTGTGTATGGCTAGTGTGGCTTGGATATGTCCTAGTCTGGGTAGTTAGTTAAAGTTACCTAAAGTTCAGATTTGTTATAGGCCAAAAAAAGAAAATTTTTATTACAGATTAAATATCAATGGATTGGGGTCCATTTTAGTCAATTTAGTTGGTTGATCAATTTTAAATGCTGGGTATAGTGATATTTGAAGTTTAAATTGCATTAGCCACTTTTGGAAAGTCTCGGGTCCTCCTAGGTACTAGGATGAGGGGGTCCAAAAGATCACTATGCAAAATAAGCTAGGTTTGGGATTCCTAACATTTGAAATAAATAGTAGACTTTAAGATAAGTAGTTAGACAGGTAGTACACTGAATTTAGGGTTTCCTACACAAAGTTATGAATTTCCTAAGTTTCTGGCCTTAGAATATAGGCTGGGGTTGACCAAAAAGTTGACTTTCTAATTTAGGTGAGTTTCTAGAATCCTAATATTTTTAATAAATAATATACCCTAATTTGAGTGTAATGCAAGTGATTTTTCCTAATTTGGAATTTTTCACAATTATTTATGAGTTTTTTAATGATCGGGTATTTATGGGAATTATCTAAATTACCTAATTAAGGATTGATTTTAAGGTTTTGATCCAAACCAGCTCCAAACTAATTAGAATCATCCTCAAAGGTCAGGAGTGACCTGATAAAGTGTTTCCAAGTATTTGGAAAAAATTTGGGATTTTTAATAATTTTAATTAATTTATTAGGGAAAAAAGGTCATTTCCACCTAAGGTTAAATTGAGGATCCCTAAATTCAAACTAAGGAGCACTATTTATCTAAGGTTAAGGATCCAATACTAGACAATTTGAGGTATGGTAGGTAATTTTTTGATCTAAAATGGATTTATTATAATTTTTAGAAGGTCTTGGGGCCCTATTTAATAGGTAAATTAAGGTTGGTTAATTAAGGGGTCTAAAAGGTCCTAAAAATTTCTAGAAAATTTATGAAGGTTTTAAATGTCACTAAGTTTAAATGTTGAAGTTTTTATATCAATCAGTAATCTACCCTAGCTCCTAAATTTTTTTTAAGTTTGCTACACAGTTCCTTAATTTTTGTTCTTAGGGTGTCACAATATTGTAGGAATTTAAAGTGAAGTTTTATCTAACCCTCATGGTAATAATGAAAGGAACACATGAAAAATAGTAAGCACACCATGTACTTAGATCTAGGAGAGCCTAAGTTAGGTGGTGGTGCATCCTACGCTTGCAAACTACGATAAGAAAGAAAGTAAATTCATCTAATGAAGGGATTAGTGAATGATTGGGGCTCAACCATTCACTAATCCACACCCCCATGATTGCACTTCACACATAAGATCCATGTTTAAAATTTCATTAGGTAGACCCCTCAATATTAAAGTAATTTAAAAATATATAGTTAAAAAAGAGTTAAAAATACATATATATATTAAACATATATAAGTATATACATATATATTTAAAAATAATGTAATTAAATATAGCTTAGTTCATATGTGTATGAGGGATTTACTGATCACCCAAGCGAGGTTTCAAGAATGATTTAAAAAAAATAGTTTTTGATTTCAAAATAATAAGTATAATAGTTATTGAAGTTTTATCTAACCCTCATGGTAATAATGAAAGGAACACATGAAAAATAGTAAGCACACCATGTACTTAGATCTAGGAGAGCCTAAGCTAGGTGGTGGTGCATCCTACGCTTACAAACTACGATAAGAAAGAAAGTAAATTCATCTAATGAAGGGATTAGTGAATGATTGGGGCTCAACCATTCACTAATCCACACCCCCATGATTGCTCTTCACACATAAGATCCATGTTTAAAATTTCATTAGGTAGGCCCCTCAATATTAAAATAATTTAAAAATATATAGTTAAAAAAAGAGTTAAAAATACATATATATATATTAAACATATATAAGTATATACATATATATTTAAAAATAATGTAATTAAATATAGCTTAGTTCATATGTGTATGAGGGATCCACTGATCACCCAAGCGAGGTTTCAAGAATGATTTAAAAAAATAGTTTTTGATTTCAAAATAATAAGTATAATAGTTATTTAAATAATATTAAAAATACTCAAATAATAGTATATGATAGAAACCTATCCAAATAGAAAACATTAATTTTTGAAAATAATTCTAAAATAAAACTCATAATTTTTTGAAAAGAACGAGGTATGGCACACCAAAATCTAATTTAAAATGAAATAGTTATAAATTTTTGAAGTTTAAAACATTAAAAGTAATTTTTTTATTAAATAGTTTAAAATAATAAATACTTAAAATATTCATTAAATAAATATTAAAAAGAAAATTAAAATTTTTTGAATCATTAAAGTCTCTTAAAATATAATGATAAAATATTAGTTATAATAATAATAACAATAATAATAATAAAATAACTTTCAAATTAATAATAATAATAATAATAATAAAATAATTGTTTATTAATATAATAATAATAATAATAATAATAATAATAATAATAATAATAATAATAATAATAATAATAATAATAATAAGATAATACTAAAATAGTAAGAAATAATCTAAAAGTAATAGTTACTATAAATAAATATAATTAAAATAATGAAATATTAATAATTATCATTAAAATAATAATTTAAATAATAATAAAAGTATTTTTTACTCTTTTGATAATAACTTAAAAATTATACTTAGTATTTTAAAATAATTTTAATTTTAAATTTAAGAGGGTAAAATTCTAAAAATTTTGATATATTATACCTAATTTTTGGATTTATATTTAATTTATTATAATTTTTTGAAGCAAACTAGGTTAAAAAAGATTAATTGAGATTAGTCTAATCGGGCCGGTGGCGGGAGGCCATGTGGCGACACCAGAGTCGATCCCGCGATCACGGGCAATGATTGCGTTGCCGCACAATCATTGTCGCGTGATTGCGGCATGATTAGATGCTGCTTATCCCACTTAACCACGTAAGCATGTAGTTTGAGCCATCAGATCGACCGCGGAGCGGATCGGATGGTCGAGATTTTGACGCTTGGCGGGTGTAACTATGGGCTCCAGCTGCATGGTTAATCTGAACCATGGGGTGTTCGAATTAGGCCCGTTGATCTTGTGATCAACGGCTTGATTTAGATCTAGATCTGGCGAGCAACGAGCCGAAATAGAACCCTACTGGCATTTTTTGCCTCATTTGCTCGATTTAATGGACCAAATCAAATGAAATTTTAGACCTAGCTCGTACATGTGAAGAACATCAATGGGGAAGTGAAATCATGGTCTGAAAAGCACTTAACAGAAAGCTATTTAATCGTATGTGTTCTAAACTAGGGTTGAAGATTTTACAGTGATTTTTGGACGATTTAACCCACAAATAGGATTGTTGCACTTGTAGATTGTCCATGCTCCTTCTTATAGAAGGAATCTCGAGCTCTCGACATCTGGATCGCATGCAAAAAGACTTGAAATGTTGATCCCCTCGGGTAGCCGGAATCCTCATCGATGGCGGCTTGGGATTGTCAGGATTATCTTGGAGGAAGTAGAGGAGGGTAAAGGGAGTTCTCTCACCCAATCTCTCAGTCTCAGGAGGCTTAGAGGGAGAGAAATTAAAAAAAAAAAATCCTCTCAAAACCTATTTTTTGGCTATTTAAGACTCTAGGTCCCCAAGGAACAACTAGGATTCAATCAAGAATCAATTAGGAGGGAAAATATTTGAAATTAGTTGTTGATGGGTCCAAGGATGATTAAGAGAGCCTTAAATGCATTAAAGGGCTCTTAAATAGGCTTAAATAGGTCATATTGACCTATTAAGGGTATGGTTTGACCAAGTCAGAGTTTGATATGGTCAAACCAGTCAAATAGGTCAATGGGGGATGGAGATCAAGCCATGTAATGGGTATAAATAGATTTGATTTGAATTAAGCTCAAATTGGTCTAATGGGTCAACCGGGTTGACCCAGGGCACAAAATTAGGTCCAGTAAGTTGGGTCAGGCCCACTGAGTCCCGTGGAGGGGAGAATTTGAGCCAGGAAAGTTTGAAACTGATTTGAAGTCGATCAGGAGGAAATTTGGGTCAATTTGGGTCAACCCTAGTTGACCTGGTCAACCAGCTTGACCCAAGACCTGGGTCTGGGCTTAATAGACTCAGTATGACCCACTAAATTGGATAGGAGAGACCATGGGTCTTGGCTTGGTCAAATCGACCAAGTCAACCCCTTGGTCCAAGGGTTTTCGCAAAAATCAAGGTCAACATATGTGTGTTAAAAATAAGTAAAGATGGGTTGATCTACTGGTTGGAGATTGATTGATCTATATAAGATGGAGGGCTGACGAACTTTTCTTTAAATATATGGTTTGTGTTATCCATGACTTATTCATATAATATACTAATTAGGAGTTAAAAGAAAATGATTACTGTACTAACGAGCAAAGAGTAATGACTCTATTTACTGAGCTAATGATTTATTGATAATGATATGATACTGGAAAATAACGTAAATCCTAAGAATTTTTACTTATTTAGTGTGATTAATGAAATGCCTATTATTGAGGTATCATTGTTATTACTATATGGATTTATTACTACTAAATAGATTTATTATTATTGTATTGTTTTATTGCTCATATCACTGGACTGTTATTGTTACAGATATAGACATCGATACTATTTGATAATGTATATTCACTACACAATAAATATGTGACACAATTAATACATAATATATTGATTTGATACTAATATATAATAACTAGATAGTATGTGTATACTCCTTTATGATTTTACTATGTTGAGATGATTTTAACAATCATTATTAATGATTTTGTTTTACTATAATATATGATCTCTCTGCTGATTGATATTAGTAATATGAAGATTGCTTTATAAATTTGACATCCATATTAATTTATTGGCTTTCATACTACACTATTTTACTGTTTATAATTTTAATATGATAGCATATGAGTTTTACTATGATTTGATCCCTAACATGCATATTTCTCCTTTACTATACTTTGAATTCAGTTACGTTTTAATGACCTACGAGGATTTTTAGTTCAATATATGTGATTGAATGATTTCAAGTCAAGGCAAGGGAGATAGAGTGTAAGATTGGTCAAGATTCCTTTAAGTTTAATTTCCTTTTTATTTTAGTTATTCTTTTCTACTTATGATACTTATAATAGATTGTGTAGATCTGGAGTAGTATATATAATTTTTGACAAATAAATATAGATGTATATATTAATGTTTTGATTACTAGTTTTATTTATATTGGTATTTATATTGATAAAAAAATTAGATACCTCTAATTGTGTAAATAAAAAGATAAAAGAATAATTCTCCAAATTAGATTATGAGGCATTACACTTAATATGTGGGTGATAGAGCTTAGAAAGATTGTAGTTTGTGGGCAATGATGGTTAGAGGGACTATGGGCAGTGGGAAATAGAGGTCAGAGTGATCGTACTCGGTGAGCGATGGTGGTGGGAGGGACAAGCGATAATTGACGGACGAGCAATATTTAGTGATTGTGGGCTGCTAGGCAGTGGTATGGAAGCTGTAGGTGGTGGAATAGATGTTCAACGTTGGTAATTAGAGCAATAGTGGTGTACGGTGGATAAGCAATGGCCTTGCTACTAATGGAAGATGGGCGATGGCTAGTGATGATAAAAAAATGAGTTGTGACTTAGTTATAGTCGACGAATGGGATGTGGCTAGATGATGGTAGGCGCTTGGGTAGTGGTTGACAGAAGTTCGCTTGAGGTGGTGCTTGGATTAGAATCACTAGTGGTGGATAATGCCCATTATAGAACCATCCTAGTCTTAACTATAACTATGATCCTTTATATGGAGCAAGCTTCCTCCCCTTAAGATCATTAAAAATCTATCTATTAGAAATAAGTCCTCTATCAGCATCCTGTAAACCCGAGGTTAGGTGATGTCTACCTTAGAATTTAACTTCAATTTGTTTATTAGGAATAAGCCCTCTTTCGGTGTCCTGTATACCATAGGTCAGGTGATGCCTACCATGGAATTCAACTTTAATCCTTATGTTAGAAATAAGTCCTCTATCGACATCCTTTAGAGTTAGGGTTAGGTAATGCCTTTCTTTAGAATCAAAATTCTACTTTCATCCTTTCATTCAGTCAATGCTAATATCTGAAGCAAAACTTCATTCTACTACACATGATGGGGGTCCATTTATTAAACTCATTTATGTATGAGGTCATGAGGACTTATCTGAGCTCGTACTTAGTTATCTGATGGTTCATAATTTTTCCACTTATCAATCATATAGATCCAAGTCAAACCCAAAACCAGCCCTCAATCAAAATTCAAATCCAATACAATCAATTACAATCATTCATTTGATTATAATTGGTATGGATAATTCAAAATTAGTCGCTCAAACCCAAAATCTAGTTCAAATCTTGAATTCCATAATATAATTCTCAAGGTTAAGGACCTAGGTCTTGAAACCTTTTTTGGTGATTTTTTGTTACCTTGAAACCTAATATAACGACAATTGATTCATGATATATTAATTTCATATTGAACACACATATTCCTAGGATCATCCCTCCAAATTTGAGCTCAATCTGATACTTCTTACCCTAAAAACTGAATTAATTTCTAAATACTATAAAACCTTCAAATTTTTATAGTATAAGCCACTAAACTTTCCACCTTGTGGAATTTGACCTTTGGGCCCTCCCCAAGACCTTTAAATAATCCCATGACCTATAATATAACATCTTAACTAATAAATTTCATTTTACTAGGGTCAAAATGACCAAAATCTCCTTTAAGTGCAAAATTGAACTTTTCCCCAAGATTCAATATGGCATAGTCAAGTCTGAAAGTTCGTTAGGAATGTTAAGCCCTATGAACTTAGTCCCAAACTAACCAAGAGGGGGGGTGAATTGGTATTTTAAAAAATTCTTTTCACAAAGAACAAAAATCACATAAACCAAAATCACACCACGAGAAAAATAAATAATGCGAAAATTAAAGTGCGAAAGCAAGAAAATAATAACACAGAGATTTATAGTGGTTCGGTCAACTTGACCTACATCCACTCCTTGGAGGCACCCTCCAAGTATTGCACTACAAACGTAACTCTCCTTTAGCCCCACAACTAGGCGGAGAAGCCCTCATAAATAACCTCCTTTTTGCCACCCTGGCAAGGCAGAGAACCTATCTCCTTTTTCTTCCTCTTGAAGCTAGCAGAGAACCAACAACCAGATGCTGACTCCTTACCTCTACCGACCCTTCCACGGACAAGAAACTCTAGAAAAAGAAGAAGCAGAGCGATCCTTGAAACAACCCTTGTGAATCCCCTCACAAGCTCCCCCTCACAAGATCCTCTCTCTCTCTTCCTCTCTCTCTTTCTCTCCTCAAGTCCTTCTTAGGTCAAGGCAGCAGCAAAAAGGTTTTTCTAAATGTTGAACAAGAGCTCTTAAATAGAAGAGCTTCAAAGGAGCTCATTAATTGCAAGTTGCCGACAATATCGTCCAGGCCGATATGGACATCAGCCTGGCCGATCAGTACAAAACTCAGAAGATCGGCCAGAGCATCGCCCCGAATGCAAACTGGACAATTTAAATTTCACTTGATCATCCAGGCCGATCTCACGATTGTCCCGGCCGATCAGTTCAAATCAGAGGAAAATCGTCTCGAGCATTGCCCTGAATTCGAGCTGGCCGATATTTATCGTCCTGAAGTAACTAAGGTTTTTGAATAGATCGTCCTGGTCGATCCTGTGATCGTTCAAGACGATATAATCATATCAATCATCCTTAATTACTCCCTTGATTTCCTGATCAATTAAGGCATAATTTGTGAATATCATCCAGGCCGATCAATGATCGTCTTGGCCGATTATTTAAAAATATAGTATATCTTAATTATCTATGGCGGCAACTTCTTTCTGTTTTGAGCTTATTGTCCTGGCCGATACACGTATCGTCCAAGCCAATCTGTTAATAACGGCTGCCTTAATTAAGAATCCATATTTAGACTTTCTGTTTTAAGCCTGATCGTCCAGGACGATGTAAATATCGTCATGGCCGATATGAGTAAAAATAAAAATTCTAATTCTCTCAAGTGTGTGTGTATGGTTACTTAGAATCAGTCTCTTTGACCATTACAAATAGACTCAAGAAGAGAAAAAACAAAGTACATACTGACTTAACCTTAAACCTACGCAATCTTGAACTGGCTTCATTTGTTCCTCCGATCTTCGATTCCTGAAAAGTTAGAAGCAACATGCAGTCCAATAGAATCAATAGTATTTATCAATCATCAAAACATAAGTCATGAAAATAGATTTGCAACAATCTCCCCCTTTTTGATGATTGAAAACACGAGTAGGAAAAACTCAGAAAAAAAATAGCAGTTCATTAAAATTTCAAAAATTACAAGCAAATCAACTTTTTCTACCACAACCTACTCCCCCTATTTTCATCACAAAAAGAGGGTCCTAGACACACAAAATAAAAAAGAAAAACAACACAACAGAAACTAAAACAAACTACAAGATAAACTACAGAAATTGAAAACAGACAGCAGAAAATACAGACTAGAAAAATAAGGGACTCTAATCATCAGATGGAGGTGGTGGAGGGGGCTGCTGAAAGTAGCTGGCAAGAGTAGTAAACTGAGCATTGAACCAGGCGATGTCCTGGTCATGCTGCTGTTGCTGGTGAGTCATGTAGTTGTCAAATCAGGCTAAATCCTCAGTGCGGTGCTGCTCGTAGCGGGCAATATCCTCAGAATGTTGTTGCTCCTATGCAACAACGTAAGCGACAAAGCAAGTCTCCCATCGATCAAACCTCTCTATCAACTGATCAACTGGTGAGTGCTGGTGTAGAGGAACAGGATCAGGAACGGGAGCGGGAGCGGGAGCCTCCTCCTCCTCAGCCCCCCGAGGTTCCTCATCCCCAGGGTGGAGACGAGTAGTGTGAAGGGTACTGAAGGAATTGTTTGAGTAGAAGGGAGTTGGGAGGTTAGGAGGAATAGGATACTGAAGTTGGTATTTAGTTTTAAGGACATAGGTTATGATGTATACTAAGGCTATATTAGGTTTTCTCTTATGACCTGGATCACGGATTATGGTTAAGTGATCAATGTATCAAAAAATTAAGTCCACAGTATTAAATTCTCTACGAGCCATGATGTAGAAAGTAGTGAGGAAAAGTAGAGGGGTGATGTAGATTCGGTCCCCGGCTTTGGAATTATGGAGGTGCGAAGGACATGTTGGATTGTCCTAGCATCTTTAACTAAAGAGCTAGTCTCTCCAACATGAAAAGGTGCATTGGTCTGGCGAAGGAAGTGATTTACCGTGGCCAGTCAAGGTCAGGATCTGAAGTGATTAAGTGCAGCTTATCCCTGGTGGTGGTTAGCTGTAACAGTTCAACACAGTCCTTATATGTGATTTCTACAAGGCGTCGATTCACATAGGAGGTCAGGGCTGTGAAGGTAGAGTTAATGCAAAGGTATATATATATTGAAGACCCAATATCCCATTCAAAGTTGTTTACGTCTGTCATAGGCTTAGAAATTCGGGTTGTTGGCAGTGGTGCCCGGCCACTTTACTTTCTGCATACCCTGGGTTATAATTAAAAGGCAGTTGGCCTATGTATATTTACTTGATTGGTTTATTTATATTGATGTGTTTATTATTTTTGCGTAGTAGAAATTACTTGCTTTTTATAGATTTCTTTCTTGCATACCGAATTTGTTTTAGCCTGAATTGCATTAGGCTCTTTTAAGGACTATAAAACCCTTTTCTACTCATAATTAAAATTTAATATTTAATATTTAAATAACATAGAAATCTAATGAACCTTAGGAATTGCCAGAATCATCCAGGGTCGCATGCATATTACTGCATCTTTCTTTCCTTATTATAAGATACCTCCCTGCCTGTGGGTAGAGTCCGAATAATCTGGCCTATGAGTACGAGATGCAGGACCTAATGAGACTCAGTCTTTTCTAAAAATTATTTTTATATAAGCTTATTTTTAAAATTCAAAGCATTCATGATTCGACCTTTCAGCTAGTATTCATTATATTAGAAACTGACTAAATTAAATTTTAATTGCATTAGTTAGGAACATCTACCTGCATAAGTCTAAGTCCAATTAGGAAACTCTCAAGATATTGGTCCTACTTCAAAAAATCGTACCACCCACCCATCTCTCATAATTGACTTGAAAGCATGGATTTAAAGCGATTAGGTGGTTAGGTAGCTCCCCAATTCAGGCTGGGGTAAGTCCAGATCATTGCACTGCATTAGTTAGGACACGGGTGTTAGTGTGTATAGAACACTAAACCCAACCTAGATTTAGGATTCGAGGCTACTACATTCGATCTCGTAGTGTGCCTAAATAGTGGGTAGGTTCCTTCCTTTCATGGAGCATAAATCCCACTTATCTGCATCACAGGATAACGCCACCTCCATCCTTCTCTTACGTATGTGATTGAGTGCTTGATCTTCTTTTCCCCAGTTTCCTGTTAGTACCCTAGAGCCTACGGATGCTGGTATGAACCATGCATGTTAATTCAACCCCTTGGGACCTTTCCTCCCTTTTGAGTAGGATTTCTTAGTCTACACCCTCGTGCCAATCCCATTTTTGGGAAGGATAATGTATGATCCTTAATCGAGAGTTTTCTTAGGCTCCGTCCTGGGATATAATTAACCACGGGGGCTTGTGCCCGTAGGAAACTTGGCCCCATATCTACTAAACCCCACTCGAGCCGTTGTATCGGGTGGGGGAAACCCATGATTATGATCAGGTCGTGTATATTACTATCCATCGGGGTGCGCTGGTGAGAGCCGTTATCCTCAATGGTTAGTCGTATACACGATCCAATCTATCCCTTCCAATTGGCCCGTTCACGCTGTGCTCTTTCGGAGGTCCACAACATATTATTATCATGTTACTACTTTAATAATCTTAATTATATATCCAAATTTATTTCTAATATATAGTAGAAATAAATCATAATTAAACTTAATTTAAAAAGGGTCAAAATATTCTAATGGAAGGTAACACAAAATCTAATTGACTTGAGGTCCCTAAATTGAGAAATTACAAGTTGATCAAGTCATCTTGCATCCTGAATTATATAACAGAGAGCATCCCATATTATATATATATATATATATATATATATATATATATATAGAGAGAGAGAGAGAGAGAGAGAGAGAGAGAGAGAGAGAGAGAGAGAGTATCCTGCATTATAGAGAGAGAAAAATGACTATTTTTTGAATTTTGATTTCCCGTAAAATCTACTATCCACCGATGACAGTGGATGGTCGTCGGCCTCCGATGGGCAGTGACTCCTTTGATGGTCGTCAATCTTCTTCGAATGTTGGTAGACTTTTTTCTCGATCGAATCAAGCCTCATCTCCGCCTGCTTTTGGAGATGCTACTTTGGTGTTTGATCATGAGGCTAAGATAAGGTAAAAATATGATTTTCCTCTTATTATAAATTAATATGGATTAAAGTTTCCCAAGAAATAATTGGATTGCATTAGAAAGGGGAAGAAGGTGTTGATGGATGTCCCAGATAAATTCACAAATTTGTCTGGTTATCAAAGATAAACAAAACTAGATTGCAAATCAATTCATGGTGAGTCTTCTAAATTAGATGTTGTTTCTATAATAACAAAAGATAACATAATTGTTGATGATTCTGAAAGGTCTACAAATTTAAACTCTGTTGGTAGTATTGTAAAGACTATTCATGTATCAGGGGAGGTAGCTAGAAATAAGGAGTTGGATATAGGGGAAGTTGTTGGTGATCATCATTATGTAGATGATTTAGAAAAGGTGCAGAGTTGCAATTCGGCTGATCTGGGTAACTTAAAATCTATTGATAATTTGAAAATTGTTCCTAATCATCCTACAAACAAGGTAATAGTGAACACATGGAATAAAAAAACTAACATCAAAGCTGTGGATATTGATTTTGGCGAATGTTTGCCTGAGGATGGGGTAGTGAAGCTTCATATACAAAATGAGATGGAAAACACAAACAAATTGCATAAATCATTGGAAGTGAAACTATTTGGAGAGAATGTCCCTTACCATGTCATCGGTTTGGAATTGAGGAGGAAATGGTCTCAATTCAGAAGGTTCCATTTAAAATTTCTTGGAATGGGATGAGTATTATATGCTTTTGAAAATTTAGAGGTAATGGAAATGGTTTTTTATAGTGGACCATGGTATGTTAATGGACATATCATAGGATTGGATAGATGTCCCCCTCATTTTCGCCTACCTTTTTAAAGGGATTAGGATGCCTAATCTCCAAATATAGTGTTGGGATGAAACTAACATATACATAATTTCTTCAAAGGTTGGATTGCCATATTTAATTGATGGAAACATGTTCCAATGGGGAAGAAACGAGTTTGGAAGAATTTGCGTCAGTATCAAGCTTGAAAGTAAATTGTGGTTGGGTGTTTGGGTGGTGGGAAACAAACACTTCATTCAGAAGATTAATTATGAGAGAATATCAAACTTTTTCTTTAATTGTGGAAATATCGGGCATCTAAAGAGAAGTTGTAGAAGTGTTTGTTTAGAGAATCAGGAATCTAAAAGAATAGAAAATCTGAATGAAGACATTCAAGCTTAAAAGAAATGTTCTATAAATGTTGAAAAAGTAGATGATAAAGACAAAGATGTTACCAAAGAAGGCTATGTGTTGCGTATCTATTTTTTAGAAATAAAAATTTGATGATTACAAACACTTCTGTTTTACTTCGACTGCCTTACCTACTAATGTTTCAGGACCACAAGATCGAGACTGTAAGTTGAACCAGCTCAAGATTGGGTAGATTAGATCTGAGTCAGTTTGTAATGTACTTTTTCCTTTTCTTGAGTCAAATGTAATTCTTATGGTTCTTGATGCTAAGTAACCTTGCACACACACACACACACACCTGAGTGAATTTTTTTTGTCTAAACATAGAGTTCTCTATTTTGAGTACATCATCCAGGACGATCCAAAAATCATCCCGGACTATCAGTCAAAAAACTAAAAACCCTAATTAGGGCATCCTCGTTAAGGCAGTCGTCATTAAGTATATCGTCCTGGACGATATTTGTATCATACAGGATGATAGGTTCAAATTAGAAAAAATTAGCCGCTAGATCAATTTAGGAAGCTTTATTTTTTAATTATCGTCCAGGACCTAATCATAGATAATGTAGTGAAATTATGCCTAAATTGATCTGGAGATTAAGGAAAGTAATAAAACTTGATTGATACGATCATATCATCCTGAAAAATTGCAGGATCGCCAGGATGATCAGTTCAAAAACCTTTATTTCTTCTGAATGACCAGAGCGATGTGCTGGACGATTTGGGCAAATTTTGAACTAATCAACCAGGATGATCAAGTCATTTTACTTTTGTCCAGACTCCCATTCAAAGCGATGGTCTGGATGATACTCCTCAATTTTAACTAATTATACAGGATGATGTTATATCATCTTGTATAATATAAACAAAATTTCTTCTGATTATCCCATGTTGTCAAGGCTGATTGAGCTTAATTTGTACTGATCGTGCAGGATGATAGAACGATAATGTCGGTTCTTGAAATTATATTTAAAGGACCCAAATTTTCTCATGCTTAAGACCTTGAGTGCTGCTATCTTGACTTGAGAGAGCCTAGGGAGAGGAGAGAGAGAGAGAGAGAGAGAGAGAGAGAGAGAGAGAGAGAGAGAGAGAGAGAGAGAGAGAGAGAGAGAGAGAGAGAGAAGAACTTGTGAGGGGGAGTTTGTGAGAGAATTCACAAAGGTTGCTCCAAGCAAGGTTCCAAGTCGTTTTCTCCATTCTTCATCCTTCATCCTTGAGAGGTTCTTGGGAGGTCTACTTCAGCAAATGGTCTGGGTTCTCTGCTCGCTTAAGGAGGAAGCAAAAGGAGTCAGTTCTCTATCGCTCCGGGGTTTGTTTAAATGGAGTTTGTGAAAGTTTGTTAGGGATCTTAGGCCCCTTATGAACTGACCCAAGGCTAATAAAGAGAGAGGTGAATTGGAAAAGAAGATTCTTTAAATCAAAACACAAACCAAAACTTATATCACCATAATAAAATAAATAATAAAGAAAGAACACACCAGATATATAGTGGTTTGGTCAAACCTTGACCTATGTCCACTCCTTGGAGGCCCCCTCTAAGTATTGCACTAAACTAAATGTCTCTCTTTTAGCCCCCACAGCTAAGCGGAGAAGCTCTTACAAAATCACTTCCACCTTCCCCGCTGCGGCGGAGTTGCCGGGTCCTTTGACACCAAAGAGATCTTCTTCTTTGATGAACTTTCCTGGAGACAAGCCTTGAATCCGATGGTATTCAGGTGCGAGCTTGCCGGAGCAACCGTGTGGAACCCCCTCCACACTCCCTTGAGTCCCCCCTCACAGGATCTTCTCCCTCTCTCAAACTCCACCCTTTCCTTACTCCCTTTCAAGCTCTCTCTTCAAGTTTCCCCCAAAAGAACGAAGCTATATTGGTTGCCAATAACACTTATCAAGTGTCATGTCATAGCTTAAATAGAAGATCTCAAAACGAGCTCATTAATGCAAGTTGCCGACAATATCGTGAAGGATGATATGTATATCGTCCTGTACGATCAGTACAATTTAAGCCCAATCAGCCGGGATGATTTGAGGCAATCAGAAGAAGTTTGTTCATATCGTCCAGGACGATAATATATCGTCCGAGATGATCAGAACAAATCATGGAATATCGTCCTGAACATCGCCCTGAAAAATAGCTGTCTGATATCCAATCGTCCAGTGTATTGGCCTGGACAATTTTTCGATCGTTCAGGATGATTTGATCGTGCAATCAAGTCATAATTGCTTTCCTTAATTTCTAGAGAAATTTTGAAAAAATTTTCCTAGATCATCCTGGACGATATTTTATAATCCTGGACAATCCACCTCGATGATGTCCAAAAAATAAGTAATTCTTAAGTAGATCTGGCGGCAGATTCTTTCTATTTTGAGCCTATCGTCCTGGCCGATACAAAATCATCTAGGACGATGTGTTTTGCATAATGACGACTGCTTTAATGAGGATGCCCTAATTAGGGTTTCTACTTTTGAACTGATTGTCCAGGATGATATAAAATCTTCCCGGACGATGTTACCAAAAATAATCAACTCGAGGGAACAATTAGAAAATCTTCCAAGTTACAAAGTATCAGGAGCCAAACCAAATACAATAGACTCAAGAAAGGAAAAAGTGTACAAACTGACTCAGACCTAGTCTACCCAATCTTGAGCTGGTTCCAAATTGCAGTCTGATCGTGTGGACCTAAAATGTTTGTAACTAAGGCCGTCGTAGAGAAATAGAAGTGTTTGCTATCATCAAAATCATAAATCATGAAAACATATCCATAATAATCTATTGTAAAGGCTTCTCCACCTAGCTGTGGAAGCTAAAGGAGAGACACTTAGTTAGTGCAATACTCGAAGGGTGCCTCCGAGGAGTGGACGTAGGTCAAGGTTTGACCGAACCACTATAAATCCAATGTGTTCTTTCTTTATTTTATTTTCGCATCTAATTTATGCATCCATTACTCTTTGCGGTGAATTATTTTTGTTATAGTTTTGTTCTTTGATCGTTAAAAGTTTTTAAAATACCAATTCACCCCCCTCTTGGTTAGCCTCGGGACTAGTTCATAAGGGCTTAACATCCCTAACAAACTTTCAAGTAGTATCAGAGTGGGATTCATAAAATAAGTTTTTGAAAGCTTTTGAATTTTTGATCCATGGCTAATTTTGGAAATTGTTATACTGCATAAGGGTATTCTATTACCCGACAACCTTTGTTTGATAATATTTTTTTTTATTTTTGGAAAACTCGCATGTCTATGTTCTTCAATCAATTGATTATCACATGTGGATGCTTGTTAATGATGGTTATACACCTCCAACTGGTAAACTTAATGGCATTACTGTTCCACTTCCTTTTTCTAAATGGACTCTTGATGATATGGATTTAACTCAAGTTAATGCAAAATATTGAAACTGTTTTTTCTGTGCTTTAAAATCTGAAGATTACATACATGTTTCAACTTGCACTACTGGCAAAGAGATTTGGGATAAATTATATATTACTTATGAATGAACTAAAGAAGTTATGCAATCTCGATTGAATATTTTGTTACATTATTACAAACTTTTTTATATGAAACATCTGAATCAATTTATGAAATGTATACAAGGTTTACTCAAATTGTTACCTCTTTGCATGCCTTAGGAAGAGAACTTACTAACTATGAAAAAGTGAACAAAATTTTAAGATGTCTGCCTTCCTCTTTTGATGCAAAAATTACAACAATATCTGAATATAAAGATTTAAATATATATTTGATCGATACACTCATTGCTTATGAGCAAGGGGTGAACCAAAGAAATCTTGATGTAGGTGAGAGGAAGAAGGAGAAAATGGTGGCACTTAAGGTAAACAACTCGGACACTGACTCCTCCGGGTCTGAAAGTGATGATGTTGCTTTAATCATGAGGCAATTTAAGAGCTTTATAAGGAAGAAGCACAAGAATCATCAGAAGTGGAATAAAGGTAAGGGTAGCAAAAATTTTAAGAATTCTAATGATATAATTTGCTTTGAATGCAGGAAGTCAGGATATGTTAAAGCTGATTGCCCAACACTCATGTCTCACCTAAGCAAGGAAAAGGGTGAGGAGAAACCCAAGTCCAAGAAGTACAAGAAGAGATTCCAAAAGGCATTCTGGACGGATTCTGCATCAGACTCCTTTGAGACTAAACCTGAAGAGGAGACAACAAAACTGTGCTTAATGACAGACAATAATCTTAGTCATGGTGACCAAGAAAAGGTATGTGAACTAACTTATGAGCATCTACTTGAAGTTTCAGAACAAATTCATGTATCATACATAAAACTTAAAAAAATTCATGCCAACTTTAAATTAAAATTTTTAAATTTACAAAAGTAGCATGAAAATATTTTAAAAGATCACTCCCAAATTGATAGAAATCACATGACTTTACTTGATGAATTTAATACATTAAATAAAAAGCACACTGAATTAACCAAGGCACATGATTCTTTAAAATTATCTTATGCTGAGTTAGAAAACTAATTAAGAAATCTCAAATCTTTTGAGAATAAACCATTACATGCTTTTCAAAACTTTAAAAAGAAGCATCACTATAGGAGTAGACTAGTGCATCCTTTTCCTGGAGTTAGATGTTTTTTATGTGGCATGCTAGGACACATAGCACACACTTACACCATTCACCATAATTCACATTGGGTCTGGAGACCCAAGTTATATGATTCACAGTATCTATTGCATTCTACTTTTCATAAGAAGGAACCCAAACATGTTTTGATTTCTAAATATGACATTTGATAATTTTGTAGGAAAGCTCTCATAAAAGGCCTTGTTAGAGCATGTGGCACCTAGACAGTGGATGCTCTTGATATATGACTAGCGATGCCAATACATTCAATTTACTGGAGACAAGAATAAGAGGCAAGGTTACTCTTGGAGACAATACCACCAGGAAGGTGGTAGGCTCAGGTATAATTGGAAAGTCCAAGAACCTTATGATTGAAAATGTTTTACTTGTAGATGAACGGAAACACAACTTGCTCAACATCAGTCAGCTTTGCTATAAGGGCTTAACATCCCTATTGAACTTTCATGAGTGATTTACTCATTATTCAGATCTATGTCTATGATATACTTTTTGGATCTTCTAATAAAAGACTATGTGATGATTTTTCTAAATTAATGAGTAAGGAGTTTGAGATGAGTATGATGGGAGAGTTGACCTACTTTTTGGGATTTAGTATAAAATAAATGGATGATGGAACCTTTATAAATCAATCAAAATACATAAAGAATATCTTGAAGAAGTATGAAATGGATAAAGCCAAGCCAGTTAATACTCCCATGAACTCAGGAATTCAGTTGGACAAAGACCCAAATGGAAAATCAGTTGATCAGAAGAAGTACAGAGGGATGATTGGATCTTTACTTTACCTGACTGCTAGCCGACCTGATATCTTATTTAGCATTTGTCTCTATGCTAGATTTTAAGCTGATCCTTAGGAATCACACCTGACTGTAGTTAAGAGAATTCTTAGATACCTTTTAGGGACCCAAAACTTAGGAATCTGGTACCCTAGGCACAATACTTCCTTTGAGATTATTGGATTTTTTTTATTCTGACTTTGCTAGATATAAGGTGGATAAAAAAGCACTTCAGGGACCTATCAATTTATAGGATAATCGTTAGTCTCCCGGTCTAGTAGAAAGAAAAACTCGGTTGCACTTTCCACTGCTGAAATTGAGTACATTATTTTAGGAAGTTGTGTGGCCTAAGTCCTTTGGTTGAAGTAGTAAGTTCTTGATTTAGGATTACCTATAGGCACAATTCCAATCCTTTGTGCCAACACTAGTGCCATCTGCATTTCTAAGAATCCTATCCAACATTCAAGGACCAAGCACATAGACATAAGACATCACTTCATTAGAACCATATGACTAAGGGAGACATTGAGTAACACCATGTGACAACTGAGAATTAATTTGCTGACATCTTTACTAAACCACTGGCCTTCAACACTTTCAATACTTTAAGGACTAGATTGGGTGTGATTGACATAAACGCATGAAATTAATTTCTGATCTCTATTTTTAGTTTTTTATTTTCTTTTTGTTTTTCTTGTATATGTTTTCAGATTTGTTTCTCTTACTTTTAGACTCTGCTAAATCGATATCTTATGCCTTGATTTTGTTTCTAAAAATTTATAATCAATAATTAACATCTATAAATTAGTTAAATGGAAGAACACTGTTAATTGTTGCCTTCTCTCTAACTTCTTTTAGTGATATAATTTTCTTTTCTAAATAAAAATCTTTCTCAAATTAACAAATGGATTCTGAAATTGAGAACTTTTAAATCTTACTACAATAATCTATTTTATGTTTAATATTCAAAGTATTTACTTTACTTTCAGATTTTTGTAATCATGTCATTGAAATTATTATTTGATTTCTGATTCTATTTTGTGATTCATTCTTCCTTATATTAGAGAGTGAGTTTTTTCTTCTCTAATATCTAGAAGATAAAATCATAACTAAGAATATTTAAGGATTTTGAAAAAGGATTTTTGCTTACATATAAATAAAAAAAAGTGGCTAATGATGTCAAAAACAAAAGATATGCAAAGTTTCCAAATTGAAAAAAAATTTTTACACAAAGTGTATCAAAAATAAAAAGATGCGCAAAGCGCTAATCAGGTTGACAAGAGGCATAAAATGAGCCCACCAAAAGCAAGCTTCTTCGCTTTCAAAATTTTTAAATCTTAGAAGACTTTATGTGTCACTTAATATTTTTCAAAAGGCTTGTTTTCGAAATTCTGATTGTAACTAATTACTTTGATATATTATTCCATAAAATATTTTTTTGGAAATAAGTTTTTGAACGGATCTCTTCTTCTAAACCAATTGGCTTTTCTGATTTAGATTCTTATTTTTCAAAAGTTAATTTATCCTAAAGAAGACTGAGTTAGGGCTAACAGGATCGGTTGTTCTACTACTTTTTCAGATTTAGACGATGTTAACAAAGTGATTTTGAAAATTTTTGAAATCATATGGAAAAATTATCGTATTCGGTATCAAAATAAAAAATTCCAAATTTCAGTTGAAAAAAAAAACAACTCCTTGTGTTTTTTGTTCGTTTTTGTCTTTTTTTTCGTATCTAATTTTTTATTTGTTTTTATTTTTTTTATTTTTTTTGGGCCTGATCTGATCATCTCCATCTGCCCTCAATTTTTAAAATTTTCACATCATCCAAGACAATCCTCACATCATCCTAGACGATTTATTCCATTCACTTCTCGAATCCATCTACTAACTGTTCTAATTTTTCTACTGTTTATTGTCCTAGATGATGTATTATCATCCTAGAAGGTATGATCATCCTCTGCTTCAATTATCTTTGATCGTCTTGGACGATCCTCTTTCATCCTATGATACCTTTGCTTCTGCACAATTATTGGTCGTCATCCCGTACAATCCACCTGTTCGTCATGGATGATACACGTGGACATACGTTTAATAAGCCTTAAATTTGGCCATTACGATCCATTATTAGAGAATCATCCCAAACGATCCACCTGTTCATCATTGACGATACACGTGATAGTGCCTTTAAATTTTTAAATTCGGCCGGTACGATCAATCATTTTTCATCATCCTGGATGATCCACACATTAGCCAGGATGATCTACTTTTTCAACGGTCATCCGGATTATCGCCTCAGGATGATCGTCTGTGTCTTATCGTCCCGAATGATACCTGATCAGCCAGGATGATATGACTGTCTTTTTGACCAATCATCTAACCTTAATTTTTGCACCAGATCATCCTGGACGATCTTTCGATCGTCTTGGACGATTCGGTCGATTCTTTAAATACTGACCCTTTCCAGCCATTTTTCTCACACCTTTTCTTTCTACTTGCATTCTACTCTCTCTCTTCTCCATATTTTGTGGTAATGGCTGGTGGAAAATGCTCTCGTCAAGTTTCAGGAAGTTCCTCGAGGGCCACCTTAGACCCTCGATTTATGGAGGCAGAAGATCAAGCTTCCTATCATCGCTACAAATCAGCCAGCATCTCTGTGTCTCTCTCAATCAGTCCCAACTAGCTCTCTTATTCGGCACTCGATCTTTTTACTCACACCTCTCACTATTTTATTCTAACGCTCACAGTCCCCTTCAATTCTGATCTTTTATTTGAACTTTTTGTGAGCCTTAGAATTAATTCTGCTTTCACCTCTCTTGGTTCATATATGAATCGACGCCCTGTCAAGATCACATACCAAGAATATGCAAAAATTTTGCAGCTCTCCACCACAGGAAACAAACTTCACACTCTTTTCTCCGATCCTGATTATGACTGGGCTTTGACAAATCACTTTCTTCGGAACACCACAGCCCACTTTCTTATTAGAGAGACTAGCTCTTTACTCAGAGATGCTATGACTATTCAACATGTCCTTCGTACCTCTATAATCCCAAAGGCTGGTGATCATGTCCACATTACTCCTCTTCTTTTGATCACCACTTTTTACATTCTAGCCCATCGCAAATTTAATGCAACTAACTAGATCTTTTGCTATGTCGAACACTTGACCAAAATTCATGATCCAGGTCATAGGAGAAAGCCTAATCTAGCCCTAGGACATATCATTTCCTATTTCTTAAAAACCAAATAAAATCTCCAATACCCTGCTCCTCTAAATTTCCAGCCTACCTTCTACTCCAATAACTCTTTCAATGTACTTCATAGTACTTGGCTCCATCCAGGGGATGAGGAACCTCATGGGGCCGAAGAGGAGAAGGCTCCCATACCTATTCATGCACCTATTCTGCTCCACCCACACTCTCAACTGGATCAGTTGGTGGAGCGCTTTGACCAGTGGGAGGCCCGATTCGACACTTACATTGCTGCACAGGAGCAGCAACATGCTGAGGACATAACCCGCTATGAGCAGCACCACACGGAGGACTTAGCCCATTTTGATGCTTACGTTGCTCACCACCAGCAGCAGCATGACCAGGATATAGCCTGGTTTGGAGCTCAATTTCCTACACTGACTAGTTACTTTCAGCAGCCTCCACCACCACCTCCTCCACCTTCAGAAGATCAGGGTCCATCATTTTACTAGTCTTTCTTTTGTTGTAGTTTGTTTTTGTTTCTCTATTGGTAGTTTCTATTTTCTATTTTACATTTCCCACTCCTTTTTGTGATGTCAAAAGGGGGCGTGATTTGCTGTACTACTAGTTGCTTTGTACTTTGACTTTGATAGTTGACTAGTGTTCTTTTCCTTCACACTGTCTTCATTAAACTAACTGAACTCAGATTTTTTTCTTGTGTGTTTTCCATCATAAAAAAGGATAAGATTGTTGCATATCTGTTTTTCAAAAATATAATTTTGATGATTGCAAACACTTCAGTTTTACTTTGACTGCCTTGACTACTAACATTTCAGGATCACAAGATCGAGACTATAAGTTGAATTAGCTCAAGATTGGATTAGGTCTGAGTCAGTCTGTAATGTACGTTTTCCCTATCTTGAGTCAAATGTTATCCTTATGGTGCCTGATGCTAAGTAACCTTGCACACACACACCTAAGTGAATTTTTTTTCTGTCTAAACTTAGAGTTCTCTGTTTTGAGTACATCATCCAAGATGATCCAAAAATCATCTCGAACAATCAGTTAAAAGAATAGAAACCTTAATTAGGGAATCCTGGTTAAGACAGTCGTCATTAAGCATATCATCTTGGATGATATTTATATTGTACTGGACGATAGGCTCAAATCAGAAAGAATCAGCCGCTAGATTAATTTAGGATGCTTTTTTTTTAATTATCATCCAGGACATTATCCTGGACGATGTAGTGCAATTATGCCTAAATTGATCTAAAGATTAAGGAAAGTAATCAAGATAAATTGATACAATCATATCATCCTGGACGATCATAGGATTGGCCAGGATGATTAGTTCAAAAACCTTGATTTCTTTTGGACGACAAGAGCGATGTGCTGGACAATTTGGGTAGGTTTTGAATAAATCAGCCAGGACGATCATGATATCATCCTCGACGATCAAGTCATTTTACTTTCATCCAGACTCCCATTTAGAGCGATGTTCTAGAAGATACTCCTCGATGTTAACTAATCGTACAAGATGATGTTATATCATCCTGGATGATGTGAATAAAATTTCTTTCGATCATCCCATGTCATCCAGGCTGAGTGAGCTTAATTTGTACTGATCATACAGGATGATAGAAATATCATCTAGGACGATAATGTTGGTTCTTGAAATTCTATTTAAAGGACCTAGATTTTTTCATGCTTAAGACCTTAAGTGCTGCTATCTTGACCTGAGAGAACCTAGGGAGAGGGAGAGAGAGAGAGAGAGAGAGAGAGAGAGGAACTTATGAGGGGGAGTTTGTGAGAGGGTTCACAAAGGTTGCTCCATAAAAGGCCCAAAGTTGTCTTCTCCATTCTCCGTCATTCATCCTTAAGAGGTTCTTCGGAGGTCTACTTCAGCAAATGGTTTGGATTCTCTGCCTGCTTTAGGAGGAAGCAAAAGGAGTTGGTTCTCTGTCACACCGGGGTTGGTGGAAAGGAGTTTGTTGTAAATGCTTCTCTACCTAGCTATGGGAGCTAAAGGAGAGACACTTAGTTAATGCAATACTCAGAGGGTGCCTTCGAAAAGTGGACGTAGGTCAAGGTTTGTCCGAACCACTATAAATTCAGTGTGTTCTTTCTTTATTTTATTTTCGTATTAAATTTGTGCATATGTTACTCTTTGTGGTGAATGTTGAGTCCGGTAATTAGGTTGTTAAGCCTATGTAAATTTTCTACGGCTACCAAGAGGGGGGTGAATTGGTAGTTTTAAAAATTTTAAACCCTCTTAAAGATAAAGTTGAACCGAAATAAAATTTTCTTTTAAAGTTTGTAGAAAAAAGTTTTTTGACCACAGAGTTGTTAGAACTGAAATTTAAAGTGCGGAAACGTAAAAGCAATAAAGTAAATGACACCAGATTTATAGTGGTTCGTTCTATAACCAGACCTACATCCACTCCTCAGAGGCACCCTCTGAGTATTGCACTAAAACCAATAGTGACTCTCCTTTAGCACCCACAGCAAGACGGAGAAGCCTTTACAACACACTCTTTTCACCACTACCCGGAGCGGCAGAGAACCGTCGTCCTTTTACACAATCCACAGTGCTGGCAGAGAACCGTCGTCCTTTTACACTCTCCTAGTGTGGGCAGAGAACCCTACGGCTGTTCACACTCTCCAAGTGTAGGCAGAGAACCTTTCCGCTGTTCACACTCTCCAAGTGTAGGCAGAGAACCTTTCGGCTGTTCACACTCTCCAAGTGTCGGCAGAGAACCGAATCTCCTTGACTGATCTTCTCACAAGAATCTAGAAGGAAGAAGGAAAAGAGTGAAGAAATCCAATTTCACAAGTAGAGACTCTTACCTTAGTAATCCAAGTGAAGCCTTCTCGCTCTAGTGGTAGGAATCCTCCTTTGAATGCTCTCTTCCACTCTCTCCTTGGCTATTCTCTCAAGAGGCACGAAGATCAAATGACAAAAAGATTGGGTGGCAGTCTAATTTGGACTATTTATACAAAAGACATGAAGAACCGCCCAAAAACTGCAAGTTTCCAATTCTGTACGCAGTGGATCGTCCTGTACGATCCTGGATCGTCCTAGACGATTTTACTTAAACGATCTGAAACGACCCAATTTGTATATGTGTACGAAATGACTTCGTACAGCTGATCATCCTGTACGAACTAGGTTCGTCCAGTACGAACGGTTATTACAAGGTCGGTTCTAGAAACTGCTGAAAACTGTTCTAAGTCGGTTAATCATTTGGACAAAAATATGTTCGTCTGGACGAAAATTTTCCAGAGAGCCGATCGTCCTGGACGATTATTTATTTCGTCTGGACGAAAATTTTCTAGAGGACCAATCGCCACGGACGATAATTTGTTTTCGTCTGGACGAAAAATTTCCAGAGACCCGATCGTCGTGGACGATATTTAATTTCGTCTGTACGAAAATTTCCCAGAGCACTGGTCGCCTCGTACGATGATAAAATTCGTCTGGACGAAAATTTTACAGAGAACCCATCATCCGGGACGATAATAAATTTTGTCCTGGACGAATAGGACTTAGAAAATTTTTTCGAGCAAATTCTTATTCGTTCCAAGTGCTCTATAGGAGATAACTGACGGATCGTCCAGTACGATAAAAATCGTCCCGTACGATCAGTATAAAATTGTATGATCTCCTTATGTGTGTGTGTAAGTTTTTTATTCACTCAATTACAATCACTCCCTTTCAATATTAAATCAAAGAAAATGCAAACTTCAAATAAACAAAATATCTCATGTTGAATTTGATTTGAAGTTATCGTAGTCTAGAGTCAGATTTTCCTGAAATGTTAGTACACACAAGAGGAAGTGCAAATCTTCTAAAATTGTTAGGAGATAACTATACATTTGAACAATAATGTTTGGAATCATCAAAACTATATAAGTTGCACAAATATAAATCATTCAAATAGCAATTATTCAAATAATCTCCCCCTTTTTGATGATGACAAAACAATTATTATTTGTATGGTTTCAAGTTAAACAAATCTCATATCTCCTAAACTCCCCCTGAATTGATGAGTACATTAAAATAAGGAGGCATAAAGAACAAAATTTTTGTTTTTCTAAAATTTTAACACAAACAACTACAAAGTAAAAAACTTTCAAACAGAACAATCAAAACAGAAACTGCACTACAAACAGAAACAACTACAAACAGAACAATCAAAACAGAAAATACAATAATTTCTCCCCCTTTTTGACAACAACAAAAAGTGAAGAAGAAATAGACAAGAAATGTAAGTAACTATATGAAATTCATTTTTAAAATTTAATCTAAATTGTGATTGACATAGGGTATGCAATTTTAAACTAAAGATATTAGGTCAATCATAGAAATTCACAAAATTTAAGAAGTGATATAACATTGTAAGTAAGAAGAATTTTTCGAAGACATGATTCAATTTAGACATTTGACTATAGAAAATCATTACAAGAGAGATGTATAAAAAATTCTATATTTCAAAGTTCAATAGAATATAAATGAACATAAGATCAATTTGAATTAAGAGATTGAACGAATTTGGAAAGAAGAGAATTACCTCATGTGGCGCTTTGCGCATCTTTTTCAAAATTTTGGGGCACATTTTTGTGCATTTTTTCTTGGTTGGGCTTATTTTGTGCATCTTTTTCACTTTGCAAATCTTTGCGAATTCCTTTTGATTTTTGTACATTTGTACAATGTTCAAGAGTAATTGAGATCAATTCTTTCCAAAATCTATAATCTAAAATTTCAAATATTTCTAGGTGCATAAATATCACTTGAGCATAGAAATACAAAATAAGAAAACATCTAAATTGCAATAGTAATATTAACTTTTATGTAGTCTAAATGAATAGACATGAATTTAAAAGTTCTAATTACAACAAGTTATAAACAACTTATTAATTCAGAAAGTCTAGATTTTCTAATATAGATAATCTCAAATTACAATCGAATTTAAGCACTATGTAGAGTAAATAATACTCATGAAATTCATAAACATTAACCACATTTCGAAACAAATCTAATAAAAAAACTTTCATTGATACTAAAGAAACAGATTACATAAAAAGAAGAAAATACATTGAACTTAAAAAAAAATCAACATAAACACAAACACTTAACAATAAAACAGACACGATAAAAACATAACATAAAAAAAAGAAATACAACAGACACACATAAAAACATTTCTACTGTTCTGGAGGAGGAGGAGGAGGAATGCCGCCAAAAAGGTTGAAGTAGGAGGCCATCAACATTACATTGGTATTAATTTCATGAACTTCATCTTTAATACCAATGTCTTGTTGCTGCTGCGTGAGTTGAGCATCAAATTGATCAAACCTTTGATCAATTTGAGTCTCTAATCTATCAAATCTCTCAATCAGATTCTGGTAATCTGATTGAGAAGCAGAAGCTTGCACTCCTTCTTCTTCTTCCTCTTCTGAAGCACTGGCATGTGCTTTTTCTTTTTCTTTTTCCTCCTTGAAGAGCAATCTGAATGATGCATCGTTATAGTAAACTGGCTCTTCATATTCTTCATCAGGATGCACTATGTTGTATTTCTTTTCCAAAATATAAGTGATTAAGTGTCCTAATGAAATGTTCTTCTTCCTCTTCTGATCTGCATGTCCTATTTCTGAAAGCCCATAGATATGGTCTATGATAAGTTGGGCTTCATCAATAGGATGTCTTTCCATGATTAAAAAGGTTAGAACAGAAATGAGAGGGGTAATGTTAATCCTATCACCAGCTTTAGGAATAATTGAGGATCTAAGGATATGCTGGATGATTCGGGCATCTTGGGTCATACCGGAGACTCTAGCAACATGATAGGTTATGCCTATTTCTCTAATCACCCTATTGATTTGAAACCATTTGAAGGAGGTTTCTGACATTAGGGTGTGGGCTCTATATCCCTCAGTTCTTAAGTTTAAAATGCACCAAGGTCGTGCTTGGTGATCTCAACTTTTTGCTTAAAAACATAAGAACTAATGGTGGAGTGGTCAGAATTGAAACTCATGTTAGCTAGAAAGTAATGGTATTTTGCTTATTGTAGAAGTGGACGAGAGAAAGAATGAACTGAAATTGGGTTGAGGCGAAGAGGTGCAATACCTGAAATTTCAACTCAGTTTGAATAAGAATGCGAGAGGGAGTGATCTTTGCGGATGCAAAACGAGGAAAAGATTCCTCATTCGCCTTAGAAAGAAAGTTATCTCAGGCATTCCTATTTGGTTTCTTCACCAACACCTTTTGTCTTTTGCTAGAGGAGGCCATTGTTGATTTGATGTAGAAAGGGATTGAAAATGAAGTTTGGAAGTGTGATTGTTAAGTTAGAAAGCCTTCATATTTAAAGAAAAACGATACGTTCGTCCTGGATGAAAATATTCGTCCTGGACGAAAAATTATCGTTCGTCTGGACGAAATAATTTCGTACAGACGATCCAATTCGTCCAAAATGTAACGGCTTTTCGTAATCAACACAACTTACGATGCGTCCCTTCGTACAGGCTTTTTGACTTGACCGATCGTACAGACGAAAAATTTTCGTACAGACGATCAAAAAGTAAATCGTTTTAATGACTCTTGAAAACTGTCCCCTACAATGAACCGACACATGTTCGTCTGGACGAACGAAAATTTCGTACAGACGAAGTTCATATTAAAAACTGTCTTATCCACTCAACCGCTGCATTCAATCGTCCCGACGTTTGAGAGAGAAAAAAAATTCGTCCTAGACGATCATCAGATCGTACAGACGATCTAATTAAAAACTGCTCTCAAAACAGTTAAAATTCGTGCAAACTGTTCCTTCACACATCGTCCCGTACGAAACCAAATTCGTCCTGGACGATTTCCTCCAAAAAAAAATTTTTAATTTTGAATTTTTTAAATTAAGAAAATCAACAAAAATATTCAAAAACACAGAAAACATAAAACAAAACCATAAATCCAAAAACAATTCATTCAAAACACACAAAATAAAAAAACAAAACAAAACAAATATCAATGTTGCAAAGGCATTTTGTTTAAGCATTCAAATCAATAACACCAAGCCTTGTTCTTAAAGTACTGAAGGTATCAAAGGCTAAAGGTTTTGTAAAAATGTCTGCAAGTTGATTTTCAGTTGAAACATGTATGAGTTCAATTTCTCCCTTGGATACATGATCCCTTATGAAATGATGTCTTATATCAATGTGTTTGGTTCTAGAATGTTGAATAGGATTTTTGGAAATGCAAATAGCACTAGTATTGTCACAATAAATTGGAATAGTGCCTATAGTTAATCCTAAATCAATCAACTGTTATTTTAACCAAAGTACTTGTACCACACAACTTCGTAATGCAATGTATTCTGCTTCTGCAGTAGATAGTGCCACTGAATTTTGTTTTCTACTAGACCATGAAACTAATAAATTTCCAATGAATTGACATGTTCCAGAAGTGCTTTTCCTATCCACTCTACAGCCTGCAAAGTCAGAATCTGAGTAACCAATAATTTCAAATGAAGAGCTAAACTTAGGATACCAAATTCCTAAGTTTTGAGTTCCTAGTAGATATCTTAAAATCCTTTTCACTGCTGTCAAATGTGATTCTTTTGGATCTGATTGAAATCTAGCACATAAGCAAACACTGAACATAATATCTGGTCGGCTAGCAGTCAAGTAAAGTAAAGATCCAATTATCCCTCTAATTTTCTTTTGATCAACAGATTTTCCCTTAAGGTCCTTATCCAACTGAACTGAAGAACTCATTGGTGTACTAACAGGTTTAGCATTGTCCATTTCATATTTTTTGAGGATGTCCTTAATATATTTAGTTTGACTAAGAAAAGTACCTTCCTCAAGTTGCTTAATGCTAAAACCTAGAAAGTAATTTAAATCTCCCATTAGACTCATTTCAAATTCACTACTCATTGTTTTAGAAAAATCATCACAAAGATGTTTATTTGAAGATCCAAAGATGATGTCATCCACATAAATTTTAACAATAAATATATCCTTTCCAATTTTCCTTGAAAAGAGAGTTGTATCCACACTTCCTTTTTCAAAAGATCTTTCAAGTAGGAAGGTGCTCAACCTCTCATACCAAGCCCTAGGTGCCTGTTTCAATCCATATAATGCCTTTTTTAATTTGAAAACATGATTTGGAAATTTAGAATTTTCAAAACCTGGAGGTTGTTCTACAAAAACATCTTCCTCAATTACCCCATTTAAAAAGGCACTTTTGACATCCATTTGAAACAATTTAAAACCTTTAAAACAGGCAAAGGCTAGTAAAACCCTAATTGCTTCAAGTCTAGCTACAGGGGCAAAAGTTTCCTCAAAATCAATTCCTTCAATTTGATTATACCCCTTAGCTACTAATCTAGCCTTATTTCTAATGACTACTCCTGAGTCATTCATTTTATTTTTGAACACCCACTTGGTTCCAACAACACTTTGATCTTTTGGCCTTGTAGTTAGTTCCCAAACTTTATTTCTTACAAATTGATTTAACTCTTCTTGCATGGCCAATATCCAAAATTCATCTGAAAGTGCTTGATCAATGTTAGTGGGTTCAATAGTTGAAATAAAGGCTGAATGATTGACTTCCTTGTTTAATCCACGCCTAGTTCTAACACCCTCACTTGGTTCACCTATAATCAATTCCTTTGGGTGGTTTTTAGAAAATCTCAAATCTCTAGGCAAAGGGTCTTCTCTTTCTAAATTTTCTTCCACATTTTCTTCCAAATTTAATCTATCAATCTTTTGGGAGTTTTCTTCAATTTCTTCTTCAACAACATTTGGCTCTTCCATGTTTCCATTTTCATCAAAAACAACATGTGTGGTTTCTTCAATGACTAAAGTTCTTTTGTTGAATACTCTATAAGATTTTCCAACACTTGAATATCCAACAAAAATTCCTTCATCTGATTTTGGATCAAATTTTCCTAAGGCAGATTTTCCATTATTATGTATGAACACCTTGCAACCAAATACATGCAAATGAGACAAATTTGGTGTTCTACCTTTTAGCAACTCATAGGGTGTTTTATTCAAATTTGATCTCACATTCACCCTATTCAGAACATAGCATGCAGTGCTAACCGCCTCAGCCCAAAAATATCTAGGAAGCGAGTATTCTGCTAACATTGCTCGGGCGGCTTCTATTAATGTTCTGTTCTTTCTTTCAACTACTCCATTTTGTTGAGGAGTTCTAGGTGCAGAAAAATTGTGATCAATCCCCTTTTCTTTACAGAAATCTTCAAATCTTTCATTTTCAAATTCTCCTCCATGATCACTTTGTATAGAAATTATTTCACATCCTAGTTTTCTTTGTATCCAAGTTGAAAAATTTCTGAATTCCTCAAATGATTCACTCTTATGAAAAAGAAATTTAACCCAGGTGAATCTTGAAAAATCATCTACTATAACAAATCCATATACCTTTCCTCCTAGACTAACAGTGCTTACAGGTCCAAAAAGATCCATGTGAAGAATTTCTAAAGGTTTACTGGTCCTAAGATCTTTATTGGACTTAAAAGAGGACTTCACTTGTTTTCCTAATTGACATGCATCACATAGATGGTCCTTGGTAAAGTCTAGTTTAGGTATTCCTCTCACCAAATTCTTTTGGGTAATTCTTCTAAGATTTTTCATACTAGAATGACAAAGTCTCCTATGCCAAAGCCATGATTCATCAGAAACAGTTTTCAAACAAAAAGCAGTAGGAGATTGAATACAATTTAAATCTAGCATGTAGACATTGTTTACCCTTTTTCCATTTAAAACAATTTTCCCATTTAGGCTAATTATGCAGCTAGTAGGTAAAAATTTTACATTATAGCCCTTATCACATAGCTGACTTATGCTAAGCAAATTATGTTTTAAGCCTTCAACTAATAAAACATTATCTATGAAAAAGTTTTTCAAATTTCCAATCATACCTGATCCAACCACTTTCTTTGTGGTATTATCTCCAAGTGTAACCTTGCCTCCACTCCTGGCTTCCAGCGTTATGAATTGAGCAGTATCTCCAGTCATGTGCTTTGAACATCCGCTGTCCAGGTACCATATACTCTCACGAGGTCTTGTGTGAGAGTATTCCTGCAAAATTCTCAAATGTTAGACCTGGGAACCCAAACTAGTTTGGGTTCACCTTTATGAAATTTATAATCAGATGCATGTATGATATGTCTAGGTTTATGCATCTTAGTTCTCCACACCAAATTAGGTTTCATCTTTAAAGTGCAGGTGTGAGATATATGTCCCAAAAATCCACAATTGTTACATTTAACATTAGGAAAAATATTCCTATGTTTTCTTTCATATGATTGTCTTCTAAGGGATTTCATGAATTTAGGATAATATTTAGGATTTGTAAAATCTTCAAGTTTAGGGGGGTTCCTATTATCCTCGAGAGCTCTTATAGTGAGTTTGTAAAATGAATTCATATCCTCCAAGATTCGATTGGTATAATTGATTCTATATGTCTTGCTCTCAGATTCATCCTTAAAATTCTTAAATTCTTTTTCAAGTTCAGCATAGGATGATTTTAAATTCTCAAAATTTTTATTCAAGTCATCATATTCATCAAGTAGTTTCATGTGGTTGCTATCAATTAAAGCATGATCTTTCCTAAAGATTTCGTGTTCCTTATTAAGCTCTTCCAATTCTAAAACTAAACTAGCATGCATCTTTTTCATTTTCCTATATGCATCATGCATGTGTTCAGAAACTTCAAACAATTCATTATAGGTTAAATCACATACCTCTTCTTGATCTGATTGTTCAGCATTATCTGCCATCAAGCAAAGGTTGGTGACTTCTTCTTCTTTTTCAGTCTCAGATGAGTCTGAAGCTGAGTCCGCCCAAAAAGCCTTTTGAAACTTCTTCTTGCCCTTCTTTACCATTGGTTTCTCCTCTACTTTCTCCTTGCTAGGAGTGGCTTTGAGTTTTGGACAATCAGTCTTTATATGACCTGGTTTCCTGCATTCATAACAAATCACTTCATTAGAAACCTTGTCATTTCTGTTATACTTACCTCTATTCCATTGCTGGCGTCTCTTCTGCTTCCTCTTTAAAAAGCTTCTGAATTGTCTAGTCATCAGTGCAATATCGTCTTCATCCTCAGGTTGTGAGTGTTCACTTTCTGACTCTTTCACATTTAGTGCAATATTTTTGTCCTTTCTTGGTTCACCTGCATCAATCTTTCTTTGACTTACTCCTTGCTCGTAAGCAATGAGTGAACCAAGAAGATTGTCAATGGAAAAAATGTTCAGATCTTTAGACTCTGTAATTGCAGTAATTTTAGCATCGTATGCAGTAGGTAAACAACGAAGAATCTTATTAACCATTTCAGCATTAGTTAATTCCCTACCAAGTGCATGCAAAGAGGTGACAATTTGAGTGAATCTTGTGTACATGTCAGATATAGATTCATTAGGTTTCATGCAAAATAATTCGTAGTCATGTAACAAGATATTGAGTCTTGATTGCTTAACCTCATTTGTCCCTTCATAAGTTATACAAAGTCTATCCCATATGTCTTTTCCGCTTTTACAAGTGGAAACTCGCATGTAGTCTTCAGATTTTAAAGCACAAAAGAAACTATTTAAACATTTCGCATTTAATTGTGCTAAGTCACGTTCATCAATAGTCCAATCTGCATAGGGTGTTTCTACCCTAATTCCATCAACTAATCTAGTTGGTTTTGAGTAACCTTCCTGGACTAGCATCCACATGCGATAATCAAGGGACTGTAAGAAAGTAGACATGCGTGTTTTCCAAAAATCAAAAGGAATATTGTCAAACAGTGGAGGTCTAGTGATAGAGTAACCCTCAGGTGTGTTTCGGTTTCCAAATGTAGCCATCTACGTTAATTAAAAAATAGTTCAAACTTATGATTTTGAAACTATGCTCTGATACCACTTGTTGAGTCCGGTAATTAGGTTGTTAAGCCTAAGTAAATGTCCCACGGCTACTAAGAGGGGGGTGAATTGGTAGTTTTAAAAATTTTAAACCCTCTTAAAGATAAAGTTGAACCGAAATAAAATTTTCTTTTAAAGTTTGTAGAAAAAAGTTTTTCAACCAAAGAGTTGTTAGGAACTGAAATTTAAAGTGCGGAAACGTAAAAGCAATAAAGTAAATGACACCAGATTTATAGTGGTTTGGTCTATAACCATACCTACATCCACTCCTCAGAGGCACCCTCTGAGTATTGCACTAAAACCAATAGTGACTCTTCTTTAACACCCACAGCAAGGCGGAGAAGCCTTTACAACACACTCTTTTCACCACTACCCGGTGCGGCAGAGAACCGTCGTCCTTTTACACAATCCACAGTGCTGGCAGAGAACCGTCGTCCTTTTACACTCTCCTAGTGTGGGCAGAGAACCCTACGGCTGTTCACACTCTCCAAGTGTAGGCAGAGAACCTTTCCGCTGTTCACACTCTCCAAGTGTAGGCAGAGAACCTTTCGGCTGTTCACACTCTCCAAGTGTCGGCAGAGAACTGGATCTCCTTGACTGATCTTCTCACAAGAATCTAGAAGGAAGAAGGAAAAGAGTGAAGAAATCCAATTTCACAAGTAGAGACTCTTAACTTAGTAATCCAAGTGAAGCCTTCTCGCTCCTGTGGTAGGAATCCTCCTTTGAATGCTCTCTTCCACTCTCTCCTTGGCTATTCTCTCAAGAGGCACGAAGATCAAATGACAAAAAGATTGGGTGGCAGTCTAATTTGGACTATTTATACAAAAGACATGAAAAACCGCCCAAAAACTACAAGTTTCCAATTCTGTACGCAGTGGATCGTCCTGTACGATTCTGGATCGTCCTGGACGATTTTACTTAAACGATCTGAAACGACCCAATTTGTATATGTGTACGAAATGACTTCGTACAGCTGATCGTCCTGTACGAACTAGGTTCGTCCAGTACGAACGGTTATTACAAGGTCGGTTCTAGAAACTGCTAAAAACTGTTCTAAGTCGGTTAATCGTTTGGACGAAAATATGTTCGTCTGGACGAAAATTTTCCAGAGAGCCGATCGTCCTGGACGATTATTTATTTCGTCTGGACAAAAATTTTCCAGAGGACCAATCGCCACCGACGATAATTTGTTTTCGTCTGGACGAAAAATTTCCAGAGACCCGATCGTCCTGGACGATATTTAATTTCGTCTGTACGAAAATTTTCCAGAGCACTGGTCGCCTCGTACGATGATAAAATTTGTCTGGACGAAAATTTTACAGAGAACCCATCATCCGGGACGATAATAAATTTCGTCCTGGACGAATAGGACTTAGAAAATTTTTTCGAGCAAATTCCTATTCGTTCCAAGTGCTCTATAGGAGATAACTGACGGATCGTCCAGTACGATAAAAATCGTCCCGTACGATCAGTATAAAATTGTACGATCTCCTTATGTGTGTGTGTAAGTTTTTTATTCACTCAATTACAATCACTCCCTTTCAACATTAAATCAAAGAAAATGCAAACTTCAAATAAACAAAATATCTCATGTTGAATTTGATTTGAAGTTATCATTGTCTGGAGTCGGATTTTCCTGAAATGTTAGTACACACAAGAGCAAGTGCAAATCTTATAAAATTGTTAGGAGATAACTATACATTTGAACAATAATGTTTGGAATCATCAAAACTACATAAGTTGCACAAATATAAATCATTCAAATAGCAACTATTCAAACAGTGAATTGTTTTGGTTTTAGTTTTGTGCTTTGATCGTAATAAGTTTTTAAAATACCAATTCACCCCTCCTCTTGGTTAGCCTCGGGACTAGTTCATAAGGGCTTAACATCCCTAATGAACTTTCACTATGGACCTTGGGTTCAAGTCAATTATGGGAAGAGGAGGTTCAAAAAATATAGATTCAATAATACTTAGATTCGACCTTTAAAGGAAGATGAAAAAATCTTGATGGGAGAGAAGGAAAAAGAGGATGCTGTGAAGAACCTGAACCAAATTAAAACTAACAAAGTGAATGTTGAATCAGCTATTATATGGTCTAATGTTAAGAAGAAAGGCTCAAAGTAGCTCAAAGGTTTGGGACCTATCAAATTGGTTCCAAGGAATAGGAGAATGGATGGAGATGTTAAAGAGAAAATGAGGACGTCCTCCCCTCTTGTTCAATAATGTCTTTTATTGGCTTTTGGAATTGTAGAGGAGCTAGAAAGTGTTGAGAGTGTTGCTACTTAGCTTTGCATGTTTTACATTCTTACAACTTGTATATTTTTGATGATTCTAAATATTATTGTTTTGATTATTATTTTCTCTTAATATTTTTTGGAAGAATTATTTTTTGGTCTTGTGTGTACTAATATTTCAGGGAAATCATGCTCTAGATTATTGAAGATTTCAAATCAAGATTAGCTTAGAATGTTTTATAAATTGAAGACTGTATTTTTAATTTTATTGAGTCTGAGAGAGTGTAATTATAATTGAGTAACTATGCGCAAAAACACACACCCCTAGTGAAGAGTCTTAAAATTTACATTTTTTTAAAATGATCATACAGTACGAATCATGTTTGTACGAGACAATCTGATCAGTTATATTCCTAATGAGCAATGAAACGGACAGAGAGGGCCAAAATTTTTCTAAGAATAAATCATACAGGCAATATTTTCCTTTCATCCCCGAATGATCTTTTCTGTTTTTACCAAATATGAAGATCGTACGGATGATAATTTCCATTCATCCGAGGATAATCTACTCTGGATTCACCAAATGTGAAGTTCGTATGGATGATAATTCCATTCATCCTAGGATAATCTGCTCTAGATTCACCTAATGTGAAGTTCATATGGACGACAATTTACATTCATCCCAGGACGATATGCTCTAAATTCACTAAAAGTGAAGTTCGTACGGTCGATAATTTCCATTTGGCTCAGGATGATTTACTTTGGATTCACCAAATGTGAAGTTCGTCTGGACGATATTTTCCAATTGCCCCAAGACGATTTGCTTTATTTTCATCAAAATATGAAAATCGTATGAATGATAATTTTCAATCGTACTAGGATGAAGGGCTCTATCTTGTAAACTTGTAGTTCATCCTGCTTTTTCATACCAACGAACTTTGAAAAATAACTATTCTTACCGAACAAACCCTGTTCGTATAGGATGATAATCGAGTATGAAGGTAGTTCGTACCAATTCACATTCAGTTTGTACACAACAATATTTATACTATTCGTGCGTACGAAATATGATCGTATGGGATGATCGTGGACGCGCAGATTTGAAAACATGTAGTTTTCTGGACAGTTTTTCATGTCTTTTCTATTAAAGGTCCACTTAAGACTTTCATTTAATCTATTTTTCACTTGGTCTTCATAAAAAGTAAAGGGAATTTGAAGGAGAGAGTGAGAGAAAAAGTGTTTGAAGGAGATTTCTTACTATTGAAGCATGAAGGGTTCACTTGGTTACTCAAAAGGTAAGGATCTTTATGTTTACTTTATGATTTCTTCACTCTTTTCTCATCTCCTTTTAGATTTCTCGTGACAAGATCTTTCAAGATTATCTGATTCTCTGCCAACACTCGAGGAGTGTGAATAGCCGAAAGTTCTCTGCCTACACTTGGAGAGTGTGAACAGTGAAAGGTTCTCTGCCTACACTTGGAGGGTATAAAAGAATGACGGTTCTCTGCCTACACTTGGAGGGTGTAAAAGGATGACGGTTCTCTATCGCACCGTGTGTGTGTGTGTGTGTGTGTGTGTGTGTGTAAGGTTCAAACCACCTCATTTCTTGAGTGTTGTAGAACCTTAGGAAACTAAGGATTAGTTGATGAGGTTAGAAAAGTCAATCGATAATATATAGTACCTGAAGGGTAGAATAGTTTCATTGACAATGTCTCTATTAGATGGGAAAGTGGAGCACTAGTGGATAGGCAGTAGAGGGATAGATTTCTAGGTAGGTTAAATGCAAAAATTAGTTGAAAGAAATTTGTGGAGACTTTCAAGAGTTGGTTTGTCTCGCCATCTGCAGGCAGTAAATACAAGAGTCCTTTCTGTTATTGGTGTAAGGAAAAAAAGAAAGAAATGTAGTATGAGGTATAGTTTACAACTCTTTCCATGTGTGCTCTCTAGTTAGTTAGCACCCCTAAATAAAAGTGTTATATATAGATACTTGTAAGGTCTAAGAGTTTGTTTCAGGCATCCCTTAGTCTCATTTTATATTAGTGATTTCTTTGAGCTCATGGAGAGAGTGAGACTGGTGGGAATAATCTATAAGAACCTGGTGGTTTGGTTTAGCCAAACCAGTCCCTTATGCTGAAGTGAATAGGCCAATAGTGGAGACAAGCGGACAAAGCTTTTGGGTGTTGGTGAGTTCAATCACGTGAGCAAATGAAGCATTGCATTTGAATGTGAGGATCAGAGACTCTTCATTAAGATTAATGTCTTTCTTCTCAATCCAGTTAAGCCTAATGAGAGAAAATTGAGTGGAGGAAGTGAAATAGGAGGGAAACGAAATTTGAATCAAGAGAAAATTTTGAGTGAAGGAAAAAGTTTGGGGGAAAAAGATTTATACTCAGCAAGAATGAGAATAAGAAGGAAGAGGAGTGGAGAGATCTTTTCTGTTAAAAGGAAAAGTAAGTGATTCATTTTCTTGTTTAAACTTGAAGGATGAAAATTTTTTTTTGTATTTTACCCATTATTTTAAAATGTATCTACAGGTACGATTGTAGTCATTGAATCTTTTGTCTTCACAAAAAGGAAGATTAATTGGATTAATTTAGGTAATTAATATGATTTATGAATTGTTTAATTTCATATTATGTTAGAGATTAATAATAGATAATGTAATAGAAATTTTGTTGGGATGATTTTAGAGACATTCAATGTTATTTAGTAATGTTCAATTAGTTAAAAGTCCACCTTAGCAATAGTTGAAGTAGTATATGTTGTTTTAAGCAATGTAAGAATACTTGCTTTGATGATATTTGAATCATTCAAGTTAGATTTAGTATTAATTAAAATGTTATTAAAATTATTTAGAACCATGAAGGATTTAAACTGTTGAGCGAAGGTGAATAACTAAAACCAACAAAAGATCTTAAGGGAAGTTAAGCTAAGATTACATATATGTTAATAGGAAATTTAATTGAAATTAATGAAGGTATGGTTATAAAATTGCATATTCATGTAATTGTGTATGTGAACTTAGGTGTTGCAAAAGAGGCCATTTAAAAATTGTGAAAAGTTTGGAAAAGATTTTAGTTAGAAAGCAGCGAACTAGGTGATTAAGTTTATTTTATAAAAATTTTAATTTTATTATATTTGATTTAAATTATTGAACATTGTATCAGATATATTTAGTGGTTATGATCTATGTGTTTATTATGTATCAAACTGAGGAATAGTAAGCAATTAAAGTTACAAAATGAAATAAATATATGCATGTATATAAATATTTCTGAAAGGTACATATATTAATTAATATGTATGTGAAGAAAAATAAAATAAATAAAATGAGTTATAAAATATAAAGAAAATTATAACAAAAAGAATGCCTACAAATACAATATTTCACCTCCTTGTGGTACTGGCTGGGGAGCAACGTACCCATGCACATTAAATGAAAAAAAGAAATATAAATGAATGTATCTTAATTGGTATAAAAATTTGATGGTGCTCCTATCATAAATGAAAAGGGAAAGGAATAAATGAATTAAAAAAAGGAATACCATATATATTTGAAGCAAATAGTGGCGGAGCTAAAAAAAATTTCAATGAAGGACAAAATTTGTTTTGACAAACTTTCCCTCAACTTTTTCATCAGGACTTAGACTAACATAGGCAGTTTTAAAGAGAAAAAAAAAAGAACAAAAACTAGCCATAATTAATTTGTCCAAATTTAAAAATCATTTGCAAATCAGATAAATACCTATTTTGATATATTTAAATTTAAAAACAAAGTTATTATTCAAGCTTTTATAAGATTATGCATTTACTTTCAAATTCTATAAAAATCATTTATTTATAATGTATATAATATTAATAACTGGATTGATTTGATTTTGAAATTAATATAGATAAAGTGAAAGAAGCTGATAGTTGGGCGTAAGGCAAGGTAGGAAATGAAAATGGTCTTTAATATGGAATTATGTCTAACCATGGTTACATTGACACAAGAACCCAAAAGTGTTGTTCGCATACACCTTGCAAATCTCCTTACCACAGTACACAGCTTTGAAGAGTCCATTTGATACAATAATTAATAAAACAACTATAATTCCAGAAAACTAATAATTTGTCAAATCAACTAACATGCAATAATAATTGTTCAAAAAACACAAAAATACTGAAGGGCCATAATAATAACATCTTTTAACGCCTAAAGGCATTTTTTAAGGATAAAATAACTCTATTGTATCTAAAAAAATTGCATAAACTAATAGTCGTACTTCGCTTGGAGTTCTTTTGCTTTTGGGAATAAATTAATTTAATAGAGGATAAACCTTGTTCAGTAAATGATATACAAAATTTTCATTAAGCTCATTTAATTAGTTCGTTAGAAATCATTTTAGAAAATGATATGAATTTTTAAGTTTATCATTTGATAAAAAAAGAGCATACATCTTAAAACATATTTTCATCTAGAAACAACCAAACAAGCCCTCATAGGAAAAGAAAGATTTTGGGGATGCAATAGCGAAGAGAGCACTACTTATGATACGTCATCTCAAAATTAGCTTGATCGGGCACGAATCTTGAGGCAAAAGCTAGTTAGAAACTTCAAAAATTAATTTTGGGAGCACCCGAACTCCGTTTTCAGCGAGCTTACAGTCAAACTGAGCGTCTCGGAAATACGAACCCAACGACACCAAGATCAACCCAATCCAAGCTCAAATGGGTCCAAATCATGGATCCGAAGCGCTGTTGGAAGGTTCAAACCACTATTTGAGTTACCAAACGGACTCCGATTTTGACGATCTTATACTCGAATCGAAGGGCTCAACGAGACGAATCCAACGAGCCTAAGATCACTGAATTCCGACATCACTAAGGTATTCAAATGACCAACAAACGGTGCACGATCGTAGGATTCAATATCGACCGTCCATTCAACCACTCCCTATTCGCCCATGATCTCACGCCTATTTACGGGCCATGCCACTCCAGAAAATCTATAAATAGAGCCCTCATTTCTCATAAGAGGGGGACTCAAGCAAGAAGAGAAGGAGGAGGAGAAGGAGGAAGCTCCTCCTCGACGGCCGCCGGACCACCGCAGAAGCACCGCCGGACCTCCGCCGGACCGCTGCAGAAACCTCGCCGGACCACCACCGAAGCCTCGCCGGACCACCGCCGGAGTTTCATTGCACCACTGCCTTAAGGTCCGACGTTCAGTCCCGACGTCCTGCTAAAGACCCGATGTCTTGCTTAAGACCTAACGTCCTGCTTAAGACCCGACGTCCTACTCAATGCCAGACCATCAACATCCAATCTTCCAAGTGACACTGGGACTAACACCTGACTCCTTGTCTCCTACAGCCTACGGTCCTTCAGACCTCCGTCGCCTACTACGGTCCGTCCTACCTCCATCACTAGACAACGGTCTTTCAGACCCCAGTCTCCTACCGCCTACGGTCCTTCAGGCCTTCATCACCTACTACGGTCTGTTCGACCTACATCACCAGACAACGGTCTTTCAGACCCCAGCTTTCTATCGATTACAGTCCTTCAGGCCTTCGTCTCCTACTATGGTCCTTCCGACCTCCATCAACAGACAACGGTCTTTCTGACCGGGGTCTCCTGCCGACTACGGTCTCCTGCCGACTACGGTCTCCTGCCGACTACGGTCCTTCAGGCCAAACAAATCTGTATATGTAACTCCTACCATGTAATGCATCCTATATGATGTACATTTGCTACATCAATCCAAGGCCTTCTCCTAAGGAAGAGCCTCATTTGTAATCGACTACAAATACTAGTGGATTCATTCAAACTGGGCCAGGCCCCGTGGTTTTTCCCCCTTTTCAGGGGTTTTCCACGTAAAAAACTTTGGTGTCTCTTATGAATGCTACACCCTCTCACTTATATGCTTGTGTGCTGGATCTTCGTACAATGCTAAGACGTTAAACTAAATATTTCTCTACCGCCGCGAATATTCCAGGACGCAACAACTTAGAATTGGAGAAAGGAATGGAGAGAGAAGGTCTCTAAAGCATGGTTGATAGAGCAGAGCTATCATTTGTAGGACAATGAGATAAGCTGTAACTTTAGACAGAGCCATTTCTTATTTCTGAGAGATAAAGGGAGAGAGAGAGAGAGAGAGAGAGAGAGAGAGAGAGAGAGAGAGAGAGAGAGAGAGAGAGAGAGAGAGAGAGAGAGATGGCGAGCTCAACTTTCGAATGTGTCTAGGCTCTTGGTCAAAGAGAAGAGGCAAACATCTAGTGGGTCTAGGCTCACGGTAGAAGCAATAGTGGATAAACCTTATTTAGTTAACGATCAACAATACTTTCATTAGGCTCATTTGATTACTTGAAGTTAAAAATCATTTTAAAAAATGATACCATTTTAAAAATGATCATCTAATAAAAAAAAAAGCTTACATCTTAAAACGTATGTTGCATCTACAAACAACCAAATGTCCCCTCAGAGGAAAAGAAAGAATTTGGGGATGCAATAGTGTTGAGAGCAGTACTTAGAATAGGAGAAAGGATTGGAGAGAGAAAGTCTCCATAGCATGGTTAAAAGAGCAGATATATCATTTGCAAGACCATGAGATAAGACGTAACTTTAGACAAAATAATTTCTTATTTCTAAGAAAGAGGGAAAGCGAGAGAGAGAAAGAGACATGATGATGTAAACTTTCATGTGCATCTGGGCTCAAGGTTGAGGAGACGAGGAAAACATCTAACTTGTCTAGGTTTGCAATAGATGATGAGGTAAACTTCCTGCAAGCCTATGGCATGTGGTGTGTGGCGTGTGTGTATGCTCAGGGTCAAGGAAAAGAGTAGAGAGGAGGCAAAGGCGTAGAGGTAAGAAACAAAAAAAATTAGGGATTATGAAAATACATGTGATAGTACTATATTAAATACCATATTTTTTCGAGGGCTGGGGGGAAGCAAATGCCCTCGATTGTGATGGTGGTTGTAGAGTAACCTATAATATTAAGAAATGATTAAGGGCTCTATCAATCAATAATAATGTTTAGATTTTCTTTGATATAAAAAAATTGTAAAAATGCACTTAATATACGCAAGTATATATGTAGAATCAAATAACATAGTGATAGAGTATAGTATCAATCTCATGAGAAAGATATGCCCACTTGCAAATACTAGTACTATCTACTAAATTTATAACAATTATCATACTCAATAAAAATGGATGTTGTGGTGATTCAATCAGTTAAACAAAATTAGATAAAGATGTTGAATACACTATATGGATATTATGCTCAATATGATGAATATAACTAATATATTTTTCCTAATGAATCTCTTATAATTATCATACTATTCAAAGCATATGCATCACAATATCTCTATTGAGCTTGTAGGAACAAAGAATGTTTATAGATTTCCTATAGTTATATCATCTCCTTAAGAATTTAGTATATTTCATACTTTATTCTAGGGTATGATGAATACTATTTCAGTATTCCTGGGTATGCCTGCTTTCCTACGTTAAAGCTCCACATTACAATTATTTTTAACTGCACATATGACCACTATATGCATTAAATTAAGATTTAGAAATATTAAAAATATCATTTTAATCATTTAAGGAATAAGATAACTCATTAGTACTACATATGATATTTACATCATCAATCCAAAACTAAAGAATTTAGCCACTCATGGAGTAGAATTGAAACAAACTCATTATCATTAATAGCATGATTGAAAGAAAATACAAGAGATAAATATCACTATAATTTTTAATGGATATCCTCCTTTTTACTTATAGAATTTCTTCCACAAATACAAGCCAAATACTCTAATGATTGTATCATGTATTTACCTAATTTCCTTTAGTTGACATCCTAAAAGAAATTCAGAGAAGCACTCTAATTTGTACTAAAATTATCTACGTGACTAAACTCCCTTATAAACATAACATCATGTCTATTTATAGGAAAATACAAAGTAGGCATCTGACACTTCTACGCTTGAATGGTCGGCGCTACTACAACCAATAAATAAACTAATGCAGCTGCGTTATTTTTCTCACTTTGCCACGGCGCTTGGTGACGTCGATTAGTTACTTAGTGAATAGTTACATCATTTTGCTAATTAGTCATCTCCTTAGGAAGTTATAATATTGACCTCTTTATTTATGAGGTCATCAAGATCCATCCAAACTCTTTTATGTTGATTTGATGGTTGTTAATTACCCAACAATCAATCGTCCAGAATTCAATCAACACTTCAAACATTAGCATGCACTTATCTGCAATAATTCAAACTTCAATCAAACTTTAATTAGACTTCAATCAAGTTTAATTATCCAACTGATATAAATCTAAGATAATTGAAGCTACAACCCTAGACAATAACCAAGTGACTCAGTACACTGCCTTACTCTATGCACTAGCACCTAGTGATCATCACTTGAGATCCTTTATCAAATTAATAACAATCACTCAATTGATTGCCATTGATGTGGATAATGTAATTTTAATCAATCAAATTCAAAATTGTATTCAAATTAAAAATTTCATACCAAAATTCAAGGTTAAAGGCCAATGTTCTATAACCATTTTATGGGTGATTTTCAATCACCTCAAAACCATATCAAAAGACCCTTAATTCATGATCTATTAATTGCATATTTATTAGGCATGTCCCTAGGATATTTTGATTCTTGAATATGTTATTAAACCTAAGCTATTTTCCCAAGGCTAACCAAGAGGAGGGTGAATTAGTAATTTTAAAAATTTACTCTTTGATTTAAAATTTGAAAACCATTGATTCTCGTAGCAAGTTAATTAAAGTTTAAAATAACTTTTTAACCACAGAAAAATAACTTATAATAAATAAATGTAGAAATTTAAAAGACACAAAGATTTATAGTGATTCAGCCAAACATGACCTGCCTCCACTCTCTGAAGACTCCCTCTTCAGGTATTGCGCAATTACCAAAATGTCTCTCATTTTGCCCCCAAAAAATGGCAGAAAAACATTTACAAAACTTATATTCCACCAATCCCCGATGTGGGAGAGAACCATCGTCTGTTCACACCCTCCAAGTGTCGACAAAGAATCTTTGTCTATTCACACCCTTGAAAAGTCGGCAGAGAACTCCTTTCACACTCTCCAAGTGTCGGTAGAGAATCGTCTGTTGAATCTAGTAATTAGGTTGTTAAGCCTAAGTTAATGTCCCAAGGCTACCAAGAGGGGGGTGAATTGATAGTTTTAAAAAATTTTAATCCCTCTTTGAATTTAAGTTGAACCGAAATAAAAATTTTTCTTTTAAGTTTTTCTAGAAAATGTTTTTCAACCACAGAGTTCTTAAAAATTAAAAATAAAATGCGGAAACATAAAAACTGTAAAGTAAATGACACCAGATTTATAGTGGTTCGGTCTATAACCAGACCTACATCCACTAACCAGAGGCACTCTCTGAGTATTGCACTAATACCAATAGTGACTCTCCTTTTACACCCACAACAAGGCGGAGAAGACTTTACAACACACTCTTTTCACCACTACCCGGTGCGGTAGAGAACCGTCGTCCTTTTACACAATCCCCAGTGTTGGCAGAGAACCGTCGTCCTTTTACACAATCCCTAGTGTTGGTAGAGAACCGTCCGTCCTTTCACACTGTGGGCAGAGAACCCTTCCGTCTTTTCATACTCTCCTAGTGTGGGCAGAGAACCCTTCCGTCTTTTCACACTCTCCTAAGGTGGGCAGAGAACCCTAAAGCTGTTCACACTCTCCAAGTGTAGGAAGCGACCCTTTCGGCTATTCACACTCTCCAAGTGTCGGCAGCGAACCGGATCTTCTTGACAGATCTTCTCACAAGAAATCTAGAAGGAAGAAGGAAAAGAGTGAAGTAATCCAAATTCACAAGTAGAGATTCTTACCTTTGAACTCCAAGTGAAGCCTTCACGCTCTAGTGGTAGGAATCCTCCTTTGAATGCACTCTCACACTCTCTCCTTAGCTATTCTCTCAAGAGGCACGAAGATCAAATGACAAAAAGATTTGATGGCAATCTAATTTGGACTATTTATTCAAAAGACCCTATTTATATATGTGTACGAAATATCTTCATACACGCTGATCATTCCGTACGAACTAAGTTCGTCCGGTATGAACGGTTATTACTAGGTCGTTCTAGAAAACTGCTGAAAATCGTTCTAAGTCAGTTAATCGTCTGGACAAAAATTGGTTCGTCTGGATGAAATTTTTACAGACACCATATTGTCTTGGACGATAATTAATTTTGTCTGGACAAAAATTTTACAGAGAGCAACTCGTTTTCTGACGATAATTAATTTTGTCTGGACAAAAATTTTACAGAAACCAGATCGTCCTGGACGATAATTAATTTCGTCTTGACGAAAATTTTACAGAGAGCAACTCGTTTTCTAATGATAATTAATTTCGTCTTAACGAAAATTTTACAGCGAGCAACTCGTTTTCTAACGATAATTAATTTCGTCTAGACAAAAATTTTACAGAGACCAGATCATCCTGGACGATATTTAATTTCGTCTCGGACGAATAGGACTTAAAATTTTTTTCAAGCCAGTTCCTATTTGTTCTATGTGCTCAATAGGAGATAACTGTCTGATCGTCCCGTACGATCAGTATAAATTTTATATGATCTCTTTATGTATGTGTGTATGTTTTTATTCTCTCAATTATAATTACTCCCTTTCAAATTTAATTCAAAGAAAAGTACAAGCTTCAAATTTATAAAGTATCTCATGTTGAATTTGATTTTAAGTCTTCGTAGTCTGGAGTTTGATTTTCCTGAAATGTTAGTACACACAAGAGCAAATACAAATCTTCTAAAATTATTAGGAGATAACTGCACATTTGAACAATAATGTTTGGAATCATCAAAACTATACAAGTTGCAAAAATGTAAAGCATGCAAATAGCAACTATTTTAACAATCTCCCCCTTTTTGATGATGGCAAAACAATTATTATTTGTATGATTTCAATTTAAACAAATCTCCTTAACTCCCCCTGAATTGATGAATACATGAAAATAAGGAGGCATTTTGAAGCATAGAATAATATTTTTGTTTTTAAAAATTTTTTTTAACAAAATAACACAAGTCATTGACACAAAGTCATACACAAAATCAAAATGCAAATAAAACAAACAAAACATACAAACACAAATAAAATAACACAAGCCATAGACACAAAGTCATACACAAAATCAAAATGCAAACAAAACAAACAAAACATACAAACACAATAATTTCTCCCCCTTTTTGACAACAACAAAAAGTGAAGAAGAAATAGACAAGAAATGTAAATAATTATATAAAATTCATTTAAAAATTTAATCTAAATGGTGATTGACATAAGGTATGCAATCTAAAACTAATAACATTAGATAAATCATTGAAATTCATAGAATTTAATAAGTGATATAACATTGTAAGTAAGAAGAATTTATCAAAAATATGATTCAATTTAGACATTTGAATATAGAAAATCATTACAAGAGAGATGAATAAAACTTCTATATTTCAAAGTTCAATAGAATATAAATGAACATAAGATCAATTTGAATTAAGAGATTGAAAGAATTTGAAAAGAAGAGAATTACCACATGTGGCGCTTTGCGCATCTTTTTCAAATTTTTAGCACATTTTTGTGCATCTTTTGACATTGGACTAATTTTGTGCCTCTTTTTCATATTTGCGAACATTTGCGCATTCCTTTTGATTTTTGTACTCTTTGTACAATTTTCAAGAGTAATTGAAACCAATTCTTTCCAAGATCAATAATCTAAAATTTCAAAATTTTCTAAGTGCATAAATATCACTTGAGCATAAAAATACAAAATAAGAAAACATCTAAATTGCAATAATAATATTAACTTTTATGTAGTCTAAATGAGTAGACATGAGATTAAAAATTCTAATTATGATGAGTTATATACAAATTTTAAACTTAGAAAGATAAGATTTTCTAATGTAATTAATCTCAAATCACAATCTAATTTAAACACAATTAGGATTAAAAAGACTAATAAAATTCATAAGAACTAAACACATTTCAAAAACAATGCAAAATCAAAATCAACTACATCATATATTGATATTTATGAATAGGATTATAGGATCATTTCATAATATCAATACAACAGAAAATACACTAAAGTTTAAAACAATGACAAACAAACACAACTAGAACAAACACTAAATTAAACACAAATTAAAACAAATAAACTAAGAAAACATAAATATCAATGTTGCAAAAACATTTTTATTTAAGCATTCAAATCAATAACACCAAGCCTTGTTCTTAATGTACTGAAGGTATCAAAGGCTAAAGGTTTTGTAAAAATATCTGCAAGTTGATTTTCAGTTGAAACATGAGTAAGTTCAATTTCTCCCTTGGATACATAATCCCTTATGAAATGATGCCTTATGTCAATGTGTTTGGTTATAGAATGTTGAATAGGATTTTTGGAAATGCAGATAGCACTAGTATTGTCACAATAAATTGGAATAGTGCCTATAGTTAATCCTAAATCAATCAACTGTTGTTTTAACCAAAGTACTTGTGCCACACAACTTCCTAATGTAATGTATTCTGCTTCTGCAGTAGATAGTGCCACTGAATTTTGTTTTCTACTAGACCATGAAACTAATGAATTTCCAATGAATTTACATGTTCCAGAAGTGCTTTTCCTATCCACTCTACAGCCTGCAAAGTCAGAATCTGAGTAACCAATAATTTCAAATGAATAGCTAAACTTAGGATACCAAATCCCTAAGTTTTGAGTTCCTAGTAAATATCTTAAAATCCTTTTTACTGCTGTCAAATGTGATTCTTTTGGATCTGATTGAAATCTAGCACATAAGCAAACACTGAACATAATATCTGGTTGGCTAGGAGTCAAGTAAAGTAAAGATCCAATTATCCCTCTAAATTTCTTTTGATCAACAGATTTTTTCTTAAGGTCCTTATCCAACTAAACTGAGGAACTCATTGGTGTACTAACAGGTTTAACATTGTCCATTTCATATTTTTTGAGGATGTCCTTAATATATTTAGTTTGACTAAGAAATGTACCTTCCTCAAGTTGCTTAATGCTAAATCCTAGAAAGTAATTTAAATCTCCCATTAGACTTATTTCAAATTCACTACTCATTGTTTTAGAAAAATCATCATAAAGATTTTTATTTGAAGATCCAAAGATGATGTCATCCACATAAATTTGAACAATGAGTATATCCTTTTCAAATTTTGTTAAAAAGAGAGTTGTATCCACACTTCCTTTTTCAAAAGATCTTTCAAGTAGGAAGGTGCTCAACCTCTCATACCAAGCCCTAGGTGTCTGTTTCAATCCATATAATGCCCTTTTTAACTTGAAAACATGATTTGGGTATTTAGAATTTTCAAAACCTGGAGGTTATTCTACAAAAACATCTTCCTCAATTACCCCATTTAAAAAGGCACTCTTGACATCCATTTGAAACAATTTAAAACCTTTAAAATAGGCAAAGGCAAGTAAAACCCTAATTGCTTCAAGTCTAGCTACAGGGGCAAAAGTCTCCTCAAAATCAATTCCTTCAATTTGATTATACCCCTTAGCAACTAATCTAGCCTTATTTCTAATGACTACTCCTGAGTCATTCATTTTATTTTTGAACACCCACTTGGTTCCAACAACACTTTGATCTTTTGGCCTTGAAGTTAATTCCCAAACTTTATTTCTTACAAATTGATTCAGCTCTTCTTGCATGGCCAATATCCAAAATTCATTAGAAAGTGCTTGATCAATGTTAGTGGGTTCAATAGTTGAAATAAAGACTGAATGATTGACTTCCTTATTTAATCCACGCCTAGTTCTAACACCCTCACTCAGTTCACCTATAATCAATTCCCTTGGGTGGTTTTTAGAAAATTTCAAATCTCTAAGCAAAGGGTTTTCTCTTTCCAAATTTTCTTCCACATTTTCTTCCAAATTTATTCTTTTAATCTTTTGGGAGTTTTCTTCACTCTCATCTTCAACAACATTTGGCTCTTCCAAATTTCTAGATTCATCAAACACAACATGTGTGGTTTCTTCAATGACTAAAGTTCTTTTATTGAATATCCTATAAGATTTTCCAACACTTGAATATCCAACAAAAATTCCTTCATCTGATTTTGGATCAAATTTTCCTAAGGCAGATTTTCCATTATTATGAATGAACACCTTGCAACCAAATACATGTAAATGAGACAAATTAGGTGTTCTTTCTTTTAGTAACTCATAGGGTATTTTATTCAAATTTGATCTCACATTCACCCTATTTAGAACATAGCATGCAGTGCTAACCGCCTCAGCCCAAAAATATCTAAGAAGTGAGTATTCTGCCAACATTGCTCGGGCGGCTTCTATTAATGTTTTGTTTTTCCTTTCAACTACCTCGTTTTGTTGAGGGGTTCTAGGTACAGAAAAATTGTGATCAATCCCTTTTTCTTTACAGAAATTTTCAAATCTTTCATTTTCAAATTCTCCTCCATGATCACTTTGTATAGAAATTATTTCACTCCCTAGTTTCCTTTGAATCCAAGTAGAAAATTTTTTGAATTCCTCAAACGATTCACTCTTATGAAAAATAAAACTAACCCAAATGAATCTTAAGAAATCATTCACTATAATAAATCCGTATACCTTCCCTCCTAGACTTACAGTTCCTACAGGTCCAAAAAGATCCATGTGAAGAATTTCTAATGGTTTACTAGTTCTAAGATCCTTATTAGACTTAAAAGAGGACTTCACTTGTTTTCCTAATTGACATGCATCACAAAGGTGGTTCTTAGTAAAGTCTAGTTTTGGTATACCTCTCACTAAATTCTTTTGGATAATTCTCCTAAGGTTTTTCAAACTAGAATGACAAAGTCTCCTATGTCAAAGCCATGATTCATCAGAAATAGTTTTCAAACAAAAAGCAGTAGGAGATTGAATATAATTTAAATCTAGCATGTAAACATTATTTACCCTTTTTCCATTTAAAATATTTTTCCCATTTAGGCTTATTATGCAGGTAGTAGGTAAAAATTTTACATTATAGCCCTTATCACATAGTTGACTTATGCTTAACAAATTATGTTTTAAGCCTTCAACTAATAACACATTGTCTATGAAAAAGTTTTTCAAATTTCCAATCATACCTGATCCAATCACTTTCTTTGTAGTATTATCTCCAAGTGTAACCTTGCCTCCACTCCTGCCTTCCAGAGTTATGAATTGAGTAGTATCTCCAGTCATATGCTTTGAACATCCGTTGTCCAGGTACCATATGCTCTCACAAGGTCTTGTGTGAGAGCAATCCTGCAAAAACATCAAATGTTAGACCTGGGAACCCAAACAAGTTTGGGTTCACCTTTTTGAAATTTATAATCAGATGCATGTATGGTATGTCTAGGTTTATTCATCTTAGTTCTCCACACCAAATTATTTTTCATCTTTAAGTGCAGGTGTGAGATATATGTCCCAAAAATCCATAATTATTACATTTAACATTAGGAAAAATATTCCTAAGTTTTCTTCCATATGATTGTCTTTTAAGGGATTTCATGAATTCAGGATAATATTTACGATTTATAAAATCTTCAAGTTTAGGGGGTTTCCTATTATCCTCGAGAGCTCTTATTGTCAGTTTATAGAATGAATTCATATCTTCTAAGATTTGATTTGTATATTTGATTCGATATGTTTTGCTCTCAGATTCATCCTTAAAATTTTTAAATTATTTTTCAAGATCAGCATAGGATGATTTTAAATTCTCAAAATTCTTATTCAAGTCATCATATTCATCAAGAAGTTTCATGTGGTTGTTATCTATTAATGCATGATCTTTCCTAAAGATTTCATGTTCCTTCTTAAGCTCTTCCAATTCAAAACTTATACTAGCATGCATCTTTTTCATTTTCCTATATGCATCATGCATGTGTTCAAAAACTTCAAATAATTCATCATAAGTTAAGTCACATACCTCTTCTTGATCTGATTGATCAACATTATCTGCCATCAAACAAAGGTTGGTGACTTCTTCTTCTTTTTCAGTCTCAGATGAATCTGAAGCTGAGTTTGTCCAAAAATCTCTTTGAAACTTCTTCTTGCCCTTCTTTACCATTGGTTTCTCCTCTACCTTCTCCTTGCTAGGAGTGGCTTTGAGTTTTGGGAAATCAGTCTTTATATGACCTGATTTCCTGCATTCATAACAAATTACTTCATTAGAAACCTTGCCATTTCTGTTAAACTTACCTCTATTCCATTGCTGGCATCTCTTCTGCTTCCTCTTTAAAAAGCTTCTGAATTATCTAGTCATCAATGCAATATCATCTTCATCCTTAGGTTGTGAGTGTTCACTCTCTGACTCTTTCACCTTTAGTGTAATATTCTTCTCCTTTCGTGGTTCACCTGCATCAATCTTTCTTTGACTTACTCCTTGCTCATAAGCAATGAGTGAACCAAGAAGATTGTCAATAGAATATATGTTTAGATCTTTAGACTCTGTAATTGTAGTAATTTTAGCATCATAAGCAGTAGGTAAACATCGAAGAATTTTATTAACAATTTCAGCATTAGTTAATTCCCTACCAATTACATGCAAAGAAGTGACAATTTGTGTGAATCTTGTGTGCATGTCTGAAATAGATTCATTAGGTTTCATGCGAAACAATTCATAGTAATGTAACAAGATATTGAGTCTTGATTGCTTAACCTCATTTGTCCCTTCATAAGTTATATAAAGTCTATCCCATATGTCCTTTCCACTTTTGCAAGTGGAAACCCGCTTGTAGTCTTCAGATTTTAAAGCACAAAAGAAGCTATTTAAACATTTGACATTTAGTTGTGCTAAGTCACGTTCTTTTATAGTCCAATATGCAAAAGGTATTTCTACCCTAACTCCATCAACTAATATAGTTGGTTTTGTGTAACCTTCCTGAACTAGGATCCACATATGATAATCAAGTGACTGTAAGAAAGTAGACATGCGTGTTTTCCAAAAATCAAAATGTATATTATCAAACAGTGGAGGTTTAGTTATAGAGTAACCTTCAGGTGTATTTCAGTTTCCGAATGTAGCCATCTACATTAATCAAAAAGTAGTTTAAACTTATTATTTTGAAACAGAGCTCTGATACCACTTGTTGAGTCTAGTAATTAGGTTGTTAAGCCTAAGTTAATGTCCCAAGGCTACCAAGAGGGGGGGGGGGGTGAATTGGTAGTTTTAAAAAATTTTAATCCCTCTTTGAATTTAAGTTGAACCGAAATGAAAATTTTTCATTTAAGTTTTTCTAGAAAATGTTTTTCAACCACAGACTTCTTAAAAATTAAAAATAAAATGCGGAAACGTAAAAACGGTAAAGTAAATGACACCAGATTTATAGTGGTTTGGTCTATAACCAGACCTACATCCACTCCCCAGAGGCACCCTCTGAGTATTACACTAATACCAATAGTGACTCTCATTTTGCACCCACAGCAAGGCTGATAAGCCTTTACAACACACTCTTTTCACCACTAGCCGGTGTGGCAGAGAACCGTCATCCTTTAACACAATCCCCAGTGTTGGCAGAGAACCGTCATCCTTTTACATAATCCCTAGTGTTGACAGAGAACCGTCCGTCCTTTCACACTGTCCTAGTGTGGGCAGAGAACCCTTCCGTCTTTTCACACTCTCCTAGTGTGGGCAGAGAACCCTACAGCTGTTCACACTCTCCAAGTGTAGGAAGCGACCCTTTCGGCTATTCACACTCTCCAAGTGTCTGCAGCAAACCGGATCTTCTTGACAGATCTTCTCACAAGAAATCTAGAAGGAAGAAGGAAAAGAGCGAAGTAATCCCAATTCACAAGTAGAGATTCTTACCTTTGAACTCCAAGTGAAGCCTTCACGCTCCAGTGGTAGGAATCCTCCTTTGAATGCACTCTCACACTCTCTCCTTAGCTATTCTCTCAAGAGGCACGAAGATCAAATGACAAAAAGATTTGATGGCAGTCTAATTTGGACTATTTATTCAAAAGACAAGAAAAACTGCCCAAAAATTGCAAATTTTCAATTCTGTACGAAGTGGATCATCCTGTACGATCGTGGATCGTCCTGGACGATTTTACTTAAATGCTTTGAAACGACCCTATTTGTATATGTGTACGATATGTCTTCGTACACGCTGATCGTCCCGTACGAACTAAGTTCGTCCAGTACGAACGGTTATTACTTGGTCGTTCTAGAAAATTACTGAAAACCGTTCTAAGTCGGTTAATCGTCTGGACAAAAATTGGTTTGTCTGGACGAAATTTTTATAGAGACCATATCGTCCTGGACGATAAATAATTTTGTCTGGACAAAAATTTTACAGAGAGCAACTTGTTTTCTGATAATAATTGATTTCGTCTGGACAAAAATTTTATAGAGACCAGATCATCTTGGACGATAATTAATTTCGTCTGGACGAAAATTTTACATAAAGCAACTCGTTTTCTCACGATAATTAATTTTGTCTGGACAAAAATTTTACAGAAACCAGATCGTCCTGGACGTTATTTAATTTTGTCTCAGACGAATAGGACTTAGAAAATTTTTCAATCCAGTTCCTATTCGTTCTATGTGCTCAATAGGAGATAACTATCTGATCGTCCCGTACGATCTGATATCATCCCGTACGATCAGTATAAATTTTATATGATCTCTTTATATGTGTGTGTATGTTTTTATTCACTCAATTACAATCACTCCCTTTCAAATTTAATTCAAAGAAAAGTACAAGCTTCAAATTCACAAAGTATCTCATGTTGAATTTGATTTGAAGTCTTCGTAGTCTGGAGTTTGATTTTTCTGAAATATTAGTACACAAGAGCAAATACAAATCTTCTAAAATTGTTAGGAGATAACTAAACATTTGAACAATAATGTTTGGAATTATCAAAACTATACAAGTTGCAAAAAAGTAAAGCATGCAAATAACAACTATTTTAACATCGTCATCCTTTCACACTATCCAAGTGTTGGCAGAGTATCAGATCTTATTCAAAGATCATCTCACGAACAATTAATAAAGACAAGAGGAAGAGGGATAACCAAAATTACAAAGAGATCTTTACCTTTGAGTAACCTTGTGAATCCTTTATACTTCACTTGTAAGAAATCTCTCTGAAACACTCTCTCAAACACTCTCTTTCAACTGCCCTTGAAAAATCACAAAGACAAGATTTTTTCATGTTAGTTTTTGTGAACCTTTTATACAAAAGACAAAAAAAATTATCCAGAAAATTGAAATTTTTAATTTTGAGCGTACACGGTCGTACAGTATGATCGTATATTCATACATATGAACAGTTCAAAGATTATTGTGCATGAACCGTTTGTGAATTGGTATGAAATGATTTGTACACGATCATCATCCGGTACAAACAAGTTTTACCTGTGATGAACAGTAAGAAAATTTTCAAATTCGTCAGCAAGAATGGTCGGACGATGAATGGCCTCACAATTTCATACTCTAGAAGGTATGTACGAATTCTTGATCGTATAGTACTATCCTAACTTAGACAAATTCTTTTGGAATAAAAAGGGACACGTCCATTTCATACTCTAGAAAGCATGTACAAATGGTGAACGTACAATACGATCCTAATTTAGAAAAATTCTTTTGAAATGTAAACAGACCGTCCATTTCGTACTCTAGAAGGCATGCATGAATGGTGATTGTATAGTACGATGAATACTTAGTAAAATTTCATCATACTGTTCATTTTGACTGCTCATTGGGAAAATTAACTGAACAAATTATTTCATACAAGTTGCATTTGTATGGTACGATCAGTTTAAAATTTTCAAATTTTAAACTCTCCCTCGATATGTGTGTGTGTGTGCACAGTTACTCAATTACATCAAACTCTCTAAGATACAATAAAATGAAAATTATAAAATTCATTTATAATAAACCCTAAACTGTTCTGATTTGAATTTTTCAATAATCTAGAGTATGATTTTCCTAAAATATTAATACACACGAACAACAAAACAATGCATCCAATATATGTTAGGAGAAATGATAATCAAAGCAATAATATTTAGAATCATAAAAAACATACATGTTGTAAAAATATAAATAATCAAGAATTAAGTTGCAAAAATCTCAAACAATCTCCCCCTTTTTTATGATGGAAAAATAACTATTGTTTGAGTAAAATTAAATACCCCAAATTTCTCCTTAACTCCCTCTAAATGAATAAACATGTGAATAAAAGTGAATTCCCTTTAGAACAAATCTTTCTTTTTTTATTTCTCAAAAATTACAAAGCACAAAAGCAAAACACAAACAACATTCAAAAGAAAAACACAAAATAGCAAACACAAACAACATACTAAAGCAAAACATAAAATAATCAAACACAAATAATATTTCTCCCCGTTTTGACAGCAACAAAAAGAAGGAAGAAGGGAAAGTTGAAATGAAAGAAGTCAAATAAGAAACCTTAATAATTGATCATCAAAGATATTGAAATATAATTGCAATAATAAGATTATTGTTCATTAGATAAATAATGAAGTTTCAAAACATTTAAATTAACGTATAACATAAACAAGAAAAATTAATCAAGGTCGCGAAATATTCTAGACAATTAGATAAGGAGAATTATTGCAAAAGTGACGAAATGAATATTAGTTAAATTCAATTTTCATTATAAAACATAATTGAAGATTAGATTGATTTGAATTTGAAGATTAAATAATAGAGAAAATAACATATTTAATTGGTGAAATTGCGCTTCTTTTCAAATATATGTGGCACACTTTGTGCATCTTTTGTAATTTGAACTAATTTTGTCCCTCTTTTTAATTTGTGAACCATTGCGCATTCTTTTGATTTTTGTACATTTGTACATTTCTTTTTGATACACCTCTTTTTTTTAATTGATATCTCTAAAATCAATAATCTAAAAAAATCAAATTTCTCTAATTATAAAGATAATTAAATTGAAAAGAGAAATAAAAAATAATAGAATATCAAAATTACAATAATAATATTTTAATTATATTTGCCTAAAAAGAACATGAAATTGATAGCCTTAACTTGATCTAGTTATAACTTAATATGAACTTTTTGAAAAATTAGATTTCATAATGAAATTAATTTTTGTATTGCAGTTTAATTTATAACATATTTTAGATCAATTAAGACAGGATTAACATATGAGCAAACTTATATTTCACACAACGAACAAAAGCAAACAATGAAAACATGACACATTTTTTATTGATATCAATTTAAAGATGAAATACATTAAAGCGTAATTGATATCAAATCATAATAGAAAAAACAACATAACAACATTAACATAAAATCTAAATAGGGACAAGTACACAAATTATTGAACAAACACAAGTATATAAACCATTGAAATCATCACTAAGATCATCACAACTCAAATGACTGGCATAGACAATACAAAAGGATTACATCTAGAATTCTAATGGGCCCTAGTCTGGAGAAGGAGGCTAGTTGAGGACAGAAAAATAGCTATTCATCATAGTTATATTAGTGTTCACTGATTCGAACTGTCCTCAAATCCAACCCATATTATGCTGGTACTATGTATCCTACTGGTTAAGGTGAGTTTGAATTTGATCAAAATGTTGATCAAAATGACTATCTAATCGGTCAAAGTGCTGGATCATCTCCTGAAAGTTAGATCCCTGAGCAGGTGCAGGTGCTACCCCTTCTTCCTCAATATCCTCACTTGAATTATCATTTTTCCCAAAAAGTGCTCGAAACGAAGCATCGGTGAAGTAGATTGGTAATTCAAGTGGACTCTCATAATGAACAATATTGTACTTCTGTTTTAAAATATATGTCACTAGATATCCTAAAGCAATATTCTTCTTACTCTTATGAGATGAATGCCCAATTTTAGAAAGGTTATGAAAGTAATCAAGAATGAGTTAGGCTTCATCTATTGGTTGTACAATCATGATAAGATATGTAACAGTGGACAGAAGAGGAGTAATGTTTATGTGATCACCAGCCTTAAGAATGATTGCAGTTCTAAGGACATGTTGAATGATCCTTGCATTTTGATGTAAGTATAGACCCTAGGAAAATGACCTTTTTGAGAAACCCCTCTAAGAACTTTGTTTATTTCATACCAGACAAAATAAGATTTGGTGGTCAATGTGTGTACTCTAATTCCTTGAGTTCTTAAATATAGAAAGGAACTTAGATCTTCTTTCGTGATTTCTACCCGTTTCTTTAGAACATATGATCTTATCCTACTCTCATCGTCACTAAAAGTCATATTTACCAAGAAGTTGTGAAAGGTTTCTTTATTATAGGCACAGATTAAAGTGAGAATGAAGGAAAATTGTGATAAGGCAAAAAGAGGCATTACTTGAAACTGGATATCTTCTTGGAGTAAGAGTCTAAAAGAAGTGATTTTAGCAGAGACAAACCTAAAGTAAGAATCCTCATTTACTCTAGATAGAATGTTTTTGTCTCCATTCCTGGAAGACGATCCCTTAGGGACTCAACCACGCATGCTAGAACTGGCCATTTCTTAAGATGAGAAGGATTGGAAGAGGTTATTGAAGTGAATGAAAATGAATTATAAAGCCCTCCTTTTAAAGAAAAATGACCATTCGTGCGTATGAAAAAAGGCTTTGTACAGTACGATAGTCGGTTTGTACATGACAAAAATAATTTTGTATGTACGAAAGAATACGTTCAAAATGAAACAACTTTTTGTAATCATACAAGTTACGAAGTGTCCTTTCATACAGTCTTTTTAACCAGACGATCATATAGACAAATAGGTGTTTGTCCGAGGCAAATGGTTATTTAAGATCATTTTAAAGACAGTTAGGTTCATCTCCCACATCGAATGACATGTGGTTCATATGTATAAAATATAATTTCGTATGTACGATCAGTTATGATAAATAATTATTCCCAGATAACCATCTAGGTGCGTACAAATGAAAGAGTACAAATCATTCGAGATGATATAAATAACATATAGTATGATATGTATTGGAAAAATAAAACTTTATGCATTCAGTCCAAAATAACGATTAATATGCTACTGAATTCATACGGGATGAAAATAATTTTATACAGTCCGAATATAACACTTAAAAAATTCAGCACAAATGATCAGAAACATAAATTTTAATAAGTGGTGTAACACACAAAACATTAAAAACAAAAACAAAACCAAAGACTGAAAAACACTCATACAAACAAAAATATTGAAAACAAAATATAAAATACACAACGAAACATATCAAATTTTGCAGATAAGTTTATTTAAGCATTAAGATCGATCACACCTAGCCTTATTCTTAATGTGCTAAAAGTATCAAAGGCTATTGGTTTTGTAAAAATATCTGTTAGTTGATTTTAAATTGAAACATGATTCAATTCAATTTCTCCTTTAGATACATGATCCCTAATGAAATGATGTATTATGTATATATGTTTGGTTCTAAAATATTGAATAGGATTTTTTGAAATGCAGATGGCACTAGTGTTACCACAATAAATTAGAATTGTGCTTATTGTAAATCCTAAATCAATCAATTATTGTTTCAACTAAAGAACTTGTACCACACAACTTCCTAAGGCAATGTATTCAGCTTCAGCAATAGATAGGGCTATGAAATTCTATTTTCTACTAGGCCAAGAAACTAAAGAATTTCCAATAAATTGATAAGTTCTAGATGTACTCTTTCGATCAATGCTACAACCTGCAAAGTTTGAATTTGAATATCAAATTAGTTCAAATGAAGAGATAAACTTAGGATATTAAATCTTTAAGTTCTGAGTTTCCAAGAGATATCTTAAAATCCTTTTTACTATTATAAAATGTGATTCTTTTGGATCTGATTGAAATCTAACGCACAAATAAACATTAAACATAATATCGGGTCTTTTAGCAGCCAAGTAAAGTAAAGATCCAAAAATTCCTCTAAATTTCTTTTGATCAATAGATTTTCCCTTTGGGTCCTTATCCAACTGAACTAAAGAACTCATAGGTGTACTAACTGGTAGCATTATCCATTTCATACTTCTTGAGAATGCCTTAACATGCTTTGACTGACTAAAAAATATTCCCTCTTTAATTTGATTGATGCTAAAACCTAGAAAGTAATTTAAATCTCCCATTAGACTCATCTTAAATTCACTACTCATTATTTTAGAAAAATCATCACAAAGATTTTTATTTGTAGATCCAAAGATGATATCATCAACATAAATTTGTACAATGAGTATATCATCTCCCAATTTCTTCAAAAAGAGAGTGGTGTCCACACTTCTTTTTTCAAAAGATCTCTCAAGTAGAAAGTGCTAAAACTCTAATACTAAGCCCTAGGTGCATGTTTCAATCTATACAATACCTGCTTCAATTTAAAAATATGGTTTGGGTATTTTGAATTTTCAAAACCTGGAGGTTGGTTAACATAAACATCCTCTTATATTATCACATTCAAAAAGGCACTTTACTATCCATTTAATACAACTTAAATCCTTTAAAATAGGCAAAGACTAAAAAAACCCTAATTGCTTCAAGTCTCGCTACAGGGGCAAAAGCCTCCTCAGAATCAATTCCTTCAATTTGATTATACCCCATAGCCACCAATCTAGCCTTATTTTTAACAACAACTAAAATAACTAGATGGACAAGAGGGGGTGAATTGTGAAAACTTGCTTGCAACAATTAAAACCTAAGCAAGAGTTCTAATATTTTTTATGTTTTTAAATTTTTAACATGAAAATTTAAACTACTACGAAGTCAAGTGATTGATCTCAACGTGCAACAATACAATGCTTTTCTTCCAGAATTATTACCAAACAAATAATGTGAGAATTAAGTCTAAGAAAAAATAAATCACGATAAGGAAAAAACACCAGAATTTTATAGTGGTTCGGTCAAACCATGACCTACGACCACTCCTCGGAGTCCTCCGCTCCAGTAATTTCACTATAAACTATAGCTCTCCTTTTGCCCCCCTCGGCAAGGTGGAGAAGCCATTACAATACTCACTTTTACCAACCCGGTATGGCGGAGTGTCAAGCGCTATTTTCACCCTCCTGGTGATGGCAGAGAACCTTCTCATTTTTCTCCATTCTGGAGAATGCAGAGTACCTTCGAGGTGACAGATGTAGATGAGTCTCCCCCTTAGAGAGCCTCCCACAAATTCTTCCCGGGCCATAGGAGGAGCAAGATGCAGCAAGATCGAAGCAACGATGTGATATCCCTCACACCTATTCTTCCTCACCAAGCTCACCTTCTCCTTCCTCTCTCAACCCCACAAAACTTCTCAAGATCTCTCCCAAGGATTTCCTCTCTAATCATGTTCTCCTCTTCTATCTTTCTCTTTCTCAAATTATGACAATTTTGACACATTAAAATGGGCTCCAAAATCCCTGAATTTATAAAGAAGCCATTACAATTGTACAGTACGATTATTCATTGTACAGTATGATATGTATAAACAGGCTTTGTCCTGGTACGAACGTGTACGAACAGTTCAAAATAACTCGTACAGTATGATAATAAATCGTACGGTACGATCCTCAACACAATTGATCATACAGGATGATAACTAGGATGATCAAATGTCATCTCTGTTCATCGTATTGTACGATATACATCGTCCAGTACAAATGATCAAAATAAAGGCATCGTCCAGGATGAATTTCGGGATGATCAAATGCCATCTTTGTTCATCGCCTAGTATGATATACATCGTACTGTACGATGGGGAAAAAAATAAAGGATCGTCCAGGACAATCTCTGGGACGATCAGAATTCATCTATGTTCATCGTATTGTACGAACTGTTTCATACAGTATGATATTCAATTTGAAATTAAGCCTTGAATTATTCTACTAATTACGGGTTAATTTAAGTAAGTATTTTAAATAAATCATACAGTATGAAGCACTTCATACGATACAAATAGCTGAGAGAACTTACTTAAGTTAATTTGACGGCTAGGGTTACGGATTTGGAACTCGTCATAAATCGTACGGTATGAACTATTCATAGAAAATATTTTTACCAACTCAGGTCATACATGACGAAATAAATTGGTACAGTACGATCACCAGAGAAGGAAAATCTTCATTTTTACTTTTAAAACCCTCTCCCCCTGTGTGTGTGTGCATGGTTTCTTAGACTTACATGCAGTTTTAGGCCAGACTCAAAAAAATAAAATAAATAACAAAATATATTGTCAGACTCATACTCCTAATTTAACCATTCTTGAGTCTTCCCGTCATCCTGAGTAGCTTGTGATCTTCCTGAAATGTTAGTACTCATGGACAATAACCAATAATGAATGATATTCAATGAATAGTAAATCAGACGACATTATTTTCCATCATCAAAATCTCAAACTTGGGGTCATGGGTCGCAATAGTCTCCCCCTTTTTGATGATGTCAAATAATGTTGTTGAAAGAAAGTTTGAAAGGCATGTTTTTGTTTTTTTTAAAGAAAATGCAATAAAAAGGAAAATGCGATACGAGATAAAAAGAAATGCATTTAACTATAGAACAAACTATAACCTTCTCCCCCTTTTGATAGCACCAAAAAGAGGAGCAAATATTAAGAAAGAAAAAAAATGGATCTACAATGCAAAGATAATTTCAAACGGAGGATCCTGATTAGTTAGTGGTGGAGGTGAGTGTGGTTGGAAATTCTGAAGGAGAGCATCAAATCGGTGATCAATAGACGTGAAGCGTTCCCCAAACCATTGCATGTCAGTCTCATGTTGCTGATGTTGCTCTTGAATGTGAGTATCGAGACGAGTTTGAAGTTTGTCAAAGTGTTCGACCAAATCATCGTGAGGGTGTGATGGTGCAGGTGCTCGTGGTGCTGCATGTCGTCGTGGACGTGCTTGAGCTACGGTCGGGGCATCTTCTCCTTCTTCTTCGTCAAAGATAGGTTCTTCAGGCTCGTTTCCCCGATGGAAAAGAATACGGAAAGAGGCATCCGTATAAAAGATAGGAAGATTGTCGGGTTCACCAGGATAGGTCAATTGATGTTTTTTTGGAGGATATATCCTATAAGGTGACTAAGAGACAGATTTTATTTTCGTCGAGTAGTAGGTAAGCGAACGAAAGTCATATGGAAAATGTAGTCAATAATTAAATCGGCCCCGTAGAATTTTTTGTTGGTCATGATAAGATAGGTAGCGATAGATAAAGTTGGGGTCATGTTGATCCGATCGCCAGCTTTGGGTATTATGCAGGTTCTAAGGACATGTTGAATGATTCTAGAGTTTTGAGTGAGTGATTGGATGAGAGGCTGGTGTTGATAGAATGCGGTGTTCCTAAGGACTTGATTAACCTCACTCCACTCAAAGTCATTTGTGAGAAAGGAACAAACCATAAGCCCTTCAGTAGATAACCCAATGTATTGGGCGATGTCAGTTTTGATAATTTCAATATTTTGACGACAAATAAAGGAGTGGAAAGTGAGGTTGTTGACGGTGTAGGTTAGATTTGCTAGGAATTCTAAAAGAAGTTCAGAGTTGTAGGGGAAGGCCATGGGTGAGAAGGAACTGGAGGGTGGTGGAAGTAAAGAGGTTTAGTACCTCGAAATTCAGAGCACCCTGATTGAGCAGTCTGGATGGCATAATTTTACAGGCTTTGAACTTGTGATATGCATCCTCATTATCTTTATTCAAGAACCGAGCACTGTGGCGGTAAGAGGAAGACTAGCTTCCATCTACCAAGTGACCTCTCTTGATGGAGCTAGACATCGGGTAGAGGCTGAGTGAAAGGTGAGAAGGAATAAGTGTAGTGAGTGAAGTGAGTTGCAAGTGAAGATATCTGCCTATCCAGCTAATTTATAGAGTTTTTCCAACATCGTACAGTACGATATTATATCGTACAATATGATATGGTAATAATTATTCTGACGGGTCGTTTAAGGAAAAGGTGGTCAAAGTGTACAGCACGAAAAATATCGTACTATACAAACAAAAGAATATCGATCGTCCCGAGGGTCGTCAGCATGACTTTTGACCAAAAGATTCATACTGTACAAACAGGTGTATCGTACAGTACGAATGACATTTATATCGTACCAAACTTCTTTATGTCGTTCTTATCTGTTTGCTGAGGTGGATCGTACAGTACGAAGTGTAGGTATCGTACATTACGAACACCAATAATGTCATACCAAACCGAGTTATGTCGTCCCAATCCGTTCGCTAACATGACTCATATAGTACAAAGTGTTGGTATCGTACCGTACGATGCTCAATAATATCATACCAGACGGACTTGAATGACCGCCAGCTGTATCGAACAGTACGATGTAGATCGTATAATACGATCAATAGAAGAGAAATTTGATTATGGTTGTTTTCTGTGCAGATTTAGATGTATCGTATATTACGATAGTGGATCGTACAGTACGATGATTCAATGTCAAATTTGGTTGTTTTGTGTGGTGAGTGAGTGTGTGATGATCATGAGCAAACATTTTTTTTTATGTTTTTTTTTTGTTTTTTTTTTTTTTATTTTTATGCATTAATGTCAATGACACCTAGTCTAGTTCTCAAGGTGCTAAAGGTGTCAAATGCTAGAGATTTTGTGAATATGTCAGCCAATTGATCCCCTATAGCGATGTGATGTAATTCTATATCTCCGTTAGCAATGTGATCTCTTATAAAATGGTGTCTAATGTCAATGTGTTTCGTTTGAGAATGCTAAATTGGGTTCTTAGAGATGCAAATTGCACTTGTGTTGTCACACATGATTGAGATGGTTCCTACAGGTAGGCCAAGATTAAGAATTTATTATTTTAACCATAGTACTTGTGCAATGCAACTTCCTACTGTAATATATTCTGCCTCGGCTATGGAAAGAGCTACTGAGTTTTGCTTCCTACTAGGCCAAGACACTAATGATTTTCCTATGACTTGGCAGGTGCCATATGTGCTTTTTCTATCTATCCTACATCTTGCAAAATCAGAATCTAAGTACCCTAAGATTTCAAAGGAAGTGTTGTGCCTAGGATACCAAATTCATAAGTTCGGAGTGCCTAGATTCTCTTGACAGCAGTTAAGTGAGACTCTTTAGGATCGGCTTGAAAACAGGCACAGAGGCACACACTAAACATTATGGTTGGTCTACTGGCAGTTAGGTAAAAGAAGGGATCCAATCATTCCTCTATATTTTTTCTGATCTACTAATTTTCCACTAGGATCTTTGTCTAATTGAATCGTTGAGCTCATTGGAGTTCATGGGTTTAGCACTATCCATTTTGTATTTTTTCAAAATATCCTTAATGTACTTTGTTTGGCTAAGAAATATTTCGTTATCCATTTGTTTTACACTAAAGCCAAGAATGTAATTAAGTTCCTCCATCATGCTCATTTCAAACTCATTACTCATTATTTTTGAGAATTCATAATATAAGTTTTTATCCGAAGATCCAAACAAGATGTCATCCACGTAAATTTGAATAATGAAAATTTCTTCTTTATTTTTTTTGTAGAAAGAGTGTAGTATCTACACTACCCTTTTTAAATCCTCTATCCAATAGGAATGAGCTAAGTCTTTCATACCATATTCTAGGTACTTGCTTTAATCCACAAAGTGCCTTTTTTAATTTTAATACGTGATTTGGAAATTGTGAATTTTCAAATCCTGGGGGTTGCTCAACATGGACATCTTCCTTAATTACCCTGTTTAGAAACGCACTCTTTACATCCATTTGATATAGTTTGAAGTTCTTGAAGCAAGCAAAAGCTAAGAGCACTCTTATGACTTCTAGTCTAGCAATAGGGGCAAAGGTTTCTTCAAAGTCTATTCCATCAATTTGGTTGTACCCTTAGCTACTAATCTGGCTTTATTCCTTATTATTATTCCTGAATCATTCAACTTATTCTTAAAGAAACATTTTGTTCCAACAACACTTTATTCTTTAGGTCTCTTGACTAACTCCCAAACATCATTCCTGGTGAATTGGTTCAGCTTTTCTTGCATTGCTAGAATCCAGAATTCATCTCCTAAGGCTTGATTTATACTTATAGGTTCTATCATAGAGATGAATGCTGAATGACTAACCTCTTTCCTAAGTCCATGCCTAGTCCTTGCACCTTCTGATGGGTCTCCTAAAACTAGCTCTTTAGGATGACTAGAAGAATATCTCCATTCTCTAGATAAATCTTCCTGAGGTTCTACCCTTTCTCCTAAGGTCATAGTCTCTACTCCTTGAATTGCCTCTATTTCATCATCTTCAATTTTAAATTCAGAGAGCTTATCTGATTCATCAAATACTATATGGGTGGACTCTTCTACTACTAGGGTTCTCTTATTAAAGATTCTATAGGCTTTACCTATAGATGAATAACCTAAGAAGACACCCTCAATAGACTTGGGATCGAATTTTCCTAAGGAATATTTTCCATTATTCAATAAGAAGCACTTACACCCAAATACATGTAAGTGTGAAAGATTCGGTGTTCTACCTTTAAGGAGTTCATAAGGAGTTTTATTTAGCTTAGATCTGATATTTACCCTTTTTAGAACATAACACGTTATGTTGACTGCTTCTGCCCAAAAGTATCTAGGAAGGGTGTACTCCGCTAACATTGCCCTAGCGGCTTCTACCAATGTTCTATTCTTCCTTTCAGCTATACCATTTTGTTGAGGTGTTCTAGGGGCTGAGAAATTGTGTTCTACTCCTATCTCTTGACAGAATGATTCAAATCTATCATTCAAAACCTAATTTTTGTTGAATCCATATGGAGAATACCTTAAATTCCTCAAAAGACTCATTTTTATGTGCTAGGAATCTTACCCAAGTGAACCTAGTGAAGTCATCTACAATCACAAATCCATAATTTTTTCCACCTAGGCTTGCTGTGCTAACGGGTCCAAATAGGTCCATGTATAGGATTTCTAATGGCCTTGAGGTGATCACATCTATAATTGAATGAAAGGATGATTTGACTTGTTTTCTTAGTTGGCAAGCATCACATAAGTGATCCTTAGTAAATTCTAACATAGGTACACCTCTAACTAGGTTTTTTTGAGTGATGTTTCTAAGTGTCTTCAAACTAGCATAACATAGTCTCATGTCATAGCCATGAGTCATCAATAATAAATTTCAAACAAAAGGAATTTGAACTATAAATGCAATCAAGGTCTAACATATAAACATTATTCATTTTTTTCCTTCTAAAACTAGTTTATCATTTAAACTAATCAGGCATTTATTAGATAGAAATTTAATATCAAAACTTTTGTCACACAATTGACTAATTCTAAGTAAGTTATGCTTCAAACCATCAATTAATAAAACATTTTCAATTAAAAAATTCTTAGCATTACCAATAGTACCTGAGCCTATCACTTTCATGGTAGTGTTGTCTCCTAATGTTACTTTGCCTTCGGTTCTGGTCTCTAGTAGGATGAACGTCTTCATATCTCCAGTCATGTGTCACGAGTAGCCACTATCTAGGTACCACATACTCTCACTAGGTCTTTTGTGAGAGCATCCCTACAATTTCATTCAAAGATTAGATTTGGGAACCCAAGTGAGTTTGGGTTCCTCCTTATGCTTGCATGAATGAGATGTATACATGCTATGCTATGATGGATGCAGTTTAGGTCTACATACTAAGTGTGTCCTACGGTAAATTGTGCATGTGCGGGCTATGTGACCTAGCATGCCACAAGAGAAGCACCTAACACCAGAAAATGGATTCACTAACCTATTTGGGTGGTGATGCCTCTTCCTAAAGTTGTGTGATGCATGATGTGTTGGGGGTTGACTAGGTTAGGCTAATGTGAGTGATGCAATTTCTTTTTATAATTCTTTAGTTCTTTTTTGAAAAGTGTTGTTTTGATATGTCAATCAATGACCTTCTATTTTTAACAAATCTTCACTGTGATCTACTTCTAATGCAAGTTTGTCTAATCTATGAAAAGCCTCTTCTAGTTCAACATGAGTGATTTTCAAGGTTTCATGCATTTCAGTTAGTTCAATATGCTTCTTATTTAATGCATCATACTCATCAAAAAGTAGCATATGATCTCTATATAAATCAAAATTTTCCTTAAACAAGTTAGCATGCTCGATTTGTAAAGAACTAAATTAAATATTAAGCTTGGCATGCATCTTTTTCAACTTCATATACGAGTCATGGATATTCTCAAAAATAAGCAATAATTCTTCATATGAAAGTGAAAGTGCTCAGATGACACTAGAAAGTGCTCTGATACCACTTGAAAGTTTATTAGGGATATTAGGCCCTATGAACTAGCCCAAGGATGATTAAAAGAGAGAGGTGAATTGGTTGTTAAAGAACTTTTTAAATAAAACAACAAACCAAAATCACCACAAAGAAATCAACGATGCAGAAGTAATAAAGAAAAGAACACACCAGATTTATAGTTGTTCGGTCAAACCTTGACCTACGTCCACTCCTTGGAGGCACCCTCCAAGTATTGCACTAAAATAAGGGTCTCTCCTTTAGCCCCCTCAGCTAGGCGGAGAAGCCCTTACAAAATCACTTCCACCTTCCCCGGTGTGGTGGAGTCGCCAGGTCCTTTGACACCAAAGAGATCTTCTTCTTTGGTGAACTTCCTTTGATACAAGCCTTGAATCTGATGGTATTCAGGTGCGAGCTTGCCGGAGCAACCGTGTGGAACCCCCTCCACACTCCCATGAGTCCCCCCTCACATGATCTTCTCCCTCTCTCAAACTCCACCCTTTCCTCACTCCATTTCAAGCTCTCTCTTCAAGTCTCCCCAAAAAGAATGAAGCTACAATGGCTGCCAAAGACACTTACTAAGTGTCATGTCATAGCTTAAATAAAAAATCTCAAAATGAGCTCATTAATGCAAGTTGCCGACTTTATCGTCCAGGACGATAAGAATATTGTCCTGTACGATCAGTACAATTTAAGCCCAATCAACCGGGACGATTTGAGATGATCATAAGAAATTTATTCATATCGTACAGGATGATAATATATTGTCCTGGACGATCAGTGCAAATTATGGAATATCATCCTCGACATCGCCCTGAAAAATAGTTATCCGATGACCAATCATCCAGCATATCGGCCTGGACGATTTTGCGATCGTCCAAGATGATTTGATTGTGCAATCAAGTCATAATTGCTTTCCTTAAATTCTAGAGAAATTTTGGAAAAATTGACTTGGATCATCCTGGATGATATTTTATAGTCCTTGACAATCCACTTGGGCGATGTCCAAAAATAGGTTATTTCTAAATAGATATGGCTGCAGATTCTTTCTGAATTGAGCCTATCGTCCTGGCCGATACAAAATCATCCAAGATGATGTGTTTTGCATAATGACGGCTGCTTTAATGAGGATGCCCTAATTAGGGTTTCTGCTTTTGGATAGATCATCCAGGATGATATAAATATCATCCCTGGTGATGTCACAAAAAATAGAAATCTTTAGGGAGCAACAGAAAATCTTTCAAGTTACAAAACATCAGGAGCCACACCAAATACAATAGACTCAAGAAAGAAAAAAATGTACAAACTGACTCAGACCTAGTCTACCCAATCTTGAGTTGATTCTAAATGCAGTCCGATCGTGTGAACCTAAAATGTCAATACATAAGGCAGTCATAGAGAAATAAGAATGTTTTCTATCATCAAAATCATAAACCATCGATCCGCAATAAAAAGTTGACATAACTCATCTTGATCCAGTTGATCAAGGTTATCATTAGCCATAAGACACAAATTTATTACCTCCTCCTCTGCTTCTTCTTCTGATGATTATGAGGCAGAGTCGGCCCATAACGCTTTTTGTGTCTTCATCTTTCCTTTCTTGTACTTGGCTTATTCCTCGCCTTTATCCTTAGTTGGTTGGCTCTTCAAGTTAGGGCAATCAGCTCGAAGGTGACCTGGCTTCCTGTACTCAAAATAGATTATATCAGAAGAAATTTTATTAGACTTCGAGCTTTTACCTTTATTCCAACCATTCTGATGACGCTTTTATTTTCTTTTTAAGAAGTTCTTGAACTGTTGGGTCATTAAATTCAATGATAACAGTTATCTAAGCATCATAGGAACTAGGTAAGTATCTCAAAATTTTACTAACTTTCTCAGAATTTGAAATCACTCTACCTAATGCATGCAAGGATGTCACAATTTGGGTGAACCTAGAGTACATGTCAGATATTGTTTCGCTAGGTTTCATACGGAAGAGTTCATAATCTTGAAATAGAATGTTAAGCCTAGACTATTTTATTTCACTTGTTCCTTCGTATGTAATACACAGTCTATCCCAAATCTCCTTACCAGCAGCACAGGTAGAAACTCTCATATAATCCTCAGACTTTAATGCATAGAAAAAGCAATTTAAACACTTAGCATTCAATTGGGCTAATTCCCTATCCTCATTGCTCCATTCATTGACAGGTACAGGAGTTTTCACTCCATTCACAGTTTTAAATGGTGCAATATATCCATCATTGACTAACATCCACATGCGGTAATCAACAGATTACAAAAAGGTAGACATTCTAATTTTCTAGAAATCAAATGGAATGTTATCAAAAAGTGGTGGACGGGTTATCGAATAACCCTCGCAGTGTTACGATTACCAAAATTCAACATGATCATTTTTTCAAGGTTTTCTAAAACACTATTTTTGAAAGCAGGCTCTGATACCAATTAAAATAACTAGATGGACAAGAGGGGGGTGAATTGTGAAAACTTTCTAACAACAATTAAAACCTAAGTAGTAGTTCTAATATTTTTGATGTTTTTAAATTTTTAACACAAAAATTTAAACTACTACGAAGTCAAGTGATTGATCAACGTACAACAATACAATACTTTTCTTCCATAATTATTACCAAGCAAATAATATAAGAATCAAGTGCAAGAAAAAGTAAATCGTGATAAGAAAAAAAGACACCATAATTTTATAGTGGTTCGGTCAAATTATGACCTACATCCACTCCCCGGAGTCCTCCGCTCTGGGAATTTCACTACAAACTATAGCACTCCTTTTGCCCCACTCGGTAAGGCGGAGAAGCCCTTACAATATTCCCTTTTACCAACCCAGTATGGCGGAGTGCCAAGGGCTATTTCTACCCTCATGGTGACGGCAGAGAACCTTCTCGTTTTTCTCCCTCTTGGAAAAGGAAGAGTACCTTCGAGGTGACGGATGTGGACGAGTCTCTCCCTTAGAGAGCCTCCCACAAGTTCTTCCCGGGCCACATGAGGAGCAAGATGCAGCAAGATCGGAGCAACCGTGTCATCTCCCTCACACCTCTTCTCCCTCACCAAGCTCACCTTCTCCTTCCTCTCTCAACCCCACAAAACTTCTCAAGAGCTCTCCAATGGATTTCCTCTCTAATCACGTTCTCCTCTTCTATCTCTCTCTCTCTCTCTCAAAATATGACAATTTTGACACATTAAAACGTGCTCCAAAATCCATGAATTTGCAAAGTAGCTATTACAGTCGTATAGTACGATATGTATAAACATGCTTCATCCTGGTACGAATGTGTACGAACAGTTCAAAATAACTCATACAGTATGATAATAAATTATACGGTACAATCCTCAACATAACTGATCATACAGCACGATAGTAAGGACAATCAAATGTCATCTCTGTTCATCATATTGTACGATATACATCGTCCAGTACGAATGGTCAAAATCAAGACATCGTCAAGGATGAATTCTGGGATGATCAAATGTTGTCTCTGTTCATCGTCTAGTACGATATACATCATACTGTACGATGGGGAAAAAAACAAAGGAACATCCAGGAAGATCTCCGGGATGATCAGAATTCGTCTCTGTTCAATGTATTGTACAAACTATTTCATATAGTACGATATTCAATTTGAAATTAAGCCTTAAATTACTCCATTAATTACTAGTTAATTTAAGTAAGTATTTAAAATAAATCGTATAGTATGAAGCACTTCGTACGGTATGAACAGCTGAGAAAACTTACTTAAGTTAATTTGACGGCTAGGGTTTAGGATTTGGAACACGTCGTACAGTACGATATAAACTGTATGGTATGAACTATTCATAAAAATCATTTTACCAACTCAGGTCATATAGTATGAAATAAATTCATACAGTACGATCACCAGGGAAGGAAAATCTTTATTTTTACTTTTAAAACCTTCTCCCCCTATGTGTGTGCATGGTTGCTCAGAATTACATGCAGTTTGTGGCCAGACTCAAAAAAATAAAATAAATAACAAAATAAGTTATCAAACTCATACTCCTTATCTAACCATTCTTGAGTCTTCCCGTCCCTTGAGTAGCTTGTGATCTTCCTGAAATGTTAGTACTCACGGACAATAACCAATAATGGATGATATTCAATGAATAATAAATCAAACGATATTATTTGTCATCATCAAAATCGCAAACTCGGGGTCATGGGTCCCAACAACAACTTCTGAGTCATTCATTTTATTTTTAAGTACCCACTTAGTTACAACTACACTTTGATCTTTTGGCCTTACAATTAATTCCAAAATATCATTCCTTATAAATTTATTTAATTCTTCTTTCATTGCCAAAATATAAAATTCATCTAAAAGGGCTTGATTTACATTTATGGGTTCTATCATCAAAATAAAGGCAGAATGATTGACCTCTTTTCTTAGTCCAAGCCTAGTCCAAACACCCTCACTAGGTTCACATAAAATCAATTCCTTAGGGTGATTTTTAGAAAAATTTAAATCTCTAGGCAAAGTATTTTCTTTCTCCAATTTTCATCCAAGTTAATCTTCTCAATCTTTTGGGAGTTATTTTCTATTTCATCCTCTTCCAAATTTGGCTCTTCCAAACTTTCAGATTTATCAAATATAACATGTGTGGTCTCCTCAACTATTAAAGTTCTTTTGTTAAATATCTATATAATTTTCCAACACTAGAGTATCCAAGAAAAATTTCTTCATCTCATTTTGGTTCAAATTTTCCTAAGGTTGATTTTTCATTATTATGTATGAACACCTTACATCCAAAAATATGTAAATGTTACAAATTAGGTGTTCTCACCTTAAGAAGCTCATAGAGTGTTTTGTTCAATTTTGATCTAACGTTCACCATATTCAAAAAATAACATGCAGTACTATCTGTTTCAGCCCAAAAATATTTATGAAGTGAATATTTTGCCAACATGGCTCTAGTAGCTTCAATTATTGTTTTGTTCTTTCTTTATACTACCCCATTCTGCATAGGGGTCCTAGGTGTAAAAAATTGTGATTAATTTCTTTTTCTTTACAAAAATTCTCAAATCTTCCATTTTCAAATTGTCCTCCATGATTACTTTGCATTGTTAAAATCTCACATCCTAATTTTATCTGAATCCAAGTCGAAAAATCTCTAAACTCCTCAAATGATTCACTCTTATGAAATAAGAATTTAACCATGAGAATCTAGTGAAATCATCAACAATCATAAATCTGTATACCTTCCATCCTAGACTTATAGTGCTAACCAATCCTAAAGGACCCATATGCAAAATCTTCAAAGGTTTACTAGTTCTAAGATCCTTATTGGAATGAAATGAGGACTTACCTTTTTTCCTAATTGACATGCATCATAAAGGTGATCCTTAGTAAAATCTAATTTTGTAATACATCTAACCAAATCCTTTTGGGTAAATTTTCTAAGATTTTTCGTGCTAGTGTGACAAAGTCTCCTATGCCATAACCAAGATTCATCATAAATAGTTTTCAAACAAAAATCATTAGGAGTTTTAATACAATTCAAATCTATCATATAAACATTGTTACCTTTATTCCATGCAAAACATCATTTCCATTTAGGCTTAATATGCAGCTAGTGGAAAAAGATTTTACACTATACCCTTTATCACATAGCTGGCTAATACTTAACAATTTATGGTTTAAGCCTTCTACAAGCAACACATTTTCTATGAAACAATTTTACAAGTTTTTGATCATACATGTGCCAACCACTTTCCTAATGGTGTTACTAGTGTAATCCTGCCTCCATTCCTGACTTCCAGCGATATGACTTATTTAGTGTCTCCAGTCATATGCTTCAAACAATCACTGTCCATGTACCAAATGATCTCACGAGGCCTTGTATGAGAGCATTCCTGCAAAATAATCAAATATTAGACTTGGGAACCCAAACAAGTTTGGGTTCTGCTTTTGGTAAAATAAAACTAGATGCATGTATGATATGACTAGGTTTATGAATCTTAGGTATCCACACTAAATGAGTTTTTTTATATAAATTACAAGTGTGTGTAATATGTCCGATCATCCCATAAGAAAAAATATTTAACTCAAGTAAATGGATTTCTCAATATTCTATAATTACTCTGTCTCTTCTTGAGTTCTAAAATTTTGGATCTCAAAATAGGATTCGTAAAATCTTCAAGTGTTGGGGGTTTCCTATTTTCTTTAAGAGCTTTTACTTTCAATTTAAGAAAATCTTCTAACACATTCTTATCAAAATTCAAATAATGCTCTCTACTCTCTGATTCATCTTTAAAATTCTTAAATTCTTTTTCTAATTAAACATAGGATGATTTTAAAAGATCATTCTTTTTATTCAAGTCAACAAATTCATTAAGTAAGCTCATGTGATTATTATCTATCAGTACATGATCTTTCCTAAGGATTTCATATTCTTTTTGCAATTCTTGCATTTTAAGGTTTAGACTAGCATGCATTTTCTTAAGTTTTCTATATGCATCATAAATTCTTTCAGAAACTTCTAACAATTCAGTATAGGCTAAGTCACATACCTCTTCTTGATCTGACTAATCAAGATTATTGGCCATTAAACATAGGTTGGTGACTTCCCTCTTTTCTATTTTTGACGAATTTGAAGTTGAGTCCGCCCAAAAAGCTATCTGAAAGCTAGGAGTGGCTTTTAGATTTTGGCAGTCAGACTTTATGTGTCTAGTTTTCCTACACTTGTAGCAAATCACATCAATAGGAACCTTAACATTCCTATTGAACTTATCTCTATTCCATTATTGGTGTCTCTTTTGCTTCCCGTTTAGAAAGGTTCTAATTTGCCTAGTCATTAAAGCGATGTTGTCCTCATCCTCAGGTTGCGATAGATCACTCTCCAACTCTTCCACTTTCATTGCAATGTTCTTCTCCTTTCATTATTCTCATGCATCAATCTATTTTTGACTCACTCCTTGCTCGTAAGTAATTAGTGATCCAAGAAGATTGTCAATAGAGTAAACATTCAAATCTTTAGACTTTGTAATCACAATTAACATATCATTATAAGCAATAGGAAAATAATGAAAATTTTTATTAACTATTTCAGCGTTCGTTAGTTCCCTACCTAATGCATGTTAAAAAATTGACTATTTTAGAAAATATTATATACATTTTATAGATGGATTCATTTGTTTTCATGCGAAATAATTCATAGTCATATAATAAGATGTTTAGCCTAGATTTCTTACTTCATTAATCTCTTCGTAGGTAATACAATAACTATCCCATATTTCCTTTCCACTTTTACAAGTGGAAACCCGCATGTAATCTTCTGACTTAAGTGCATAAAAGAAATTGTTTAAATATTTTGCATTTAATTATGCTAAGTCTTCTTCTTCTATATACCATTAAGCAAAGGGTGTTTCAACTCTAATGTTATCAACTAATCTAGTTTACCTAGTATACCTTTCTTGAACTAAAATCCACATACGATAATCTAATGATTGTAAAAATGTAGGCATGCATGTTTTCCAAAAATCGAAAGGGATATTGTCAAATAAAGGAGGTCTAGTGATCGAATACCCTTCAAGTGCATTTTAGTTTCCAAAAGTAGCCATTCTTGATTTTCAAAAAGTAGTCTAAACTTAAAATTTTTAAACAAGACTATGATACCACTTGTTGATTCTTGAATAGGTTGTTAAACCTAAGCTATTATTCCTAGGCTAACCAAGAGGGGGTGAATTGTTAATTTTAAAAATTTACACTTGGATTTAAAATTTGAAAAACATTGATTCTTGTTGAAAGTTAATTAAAGTTTCAAAAGAAATTTTCAACCATAGAAAAATAACTTGCAATAAATAAAGATGGAAATTTAAAAGACAAAGATTTATAGTGATTTGGTCAAACACGACCTACATCCACTCTCTGAAGACTCCCTCTTCAAGTATTGCACTATTACCAAAGTGTCTTTCTTTTTGCCCCACAACAAGGTGGAGAAGCCTTTACAAAACTTCTATTCCACCAATCCTTAGTGCGGCAGAGAACCATCGTCTATTTACAACCTCCAAGTGTCGGCAGAGAAGCGACGTCCTTTCACACTCTCCAAGTGTCGGTAGAGAACCGTCAACCTTTCACAGTATCCTAGTATCGATAGAGTACCAGATCTTCTTCAAATATCTTCTCACGAGTAATCTATAAAGACAAGATGAAGAGTGATAACCAAAATTATAAAGAGATCCTTACCATTGAGTAACCTTATGAACCCTTCACACTCCACTTACAAGAAATCTTTCTTAATCACTCTCTGACACTCTCTCTTTCAATTGTCTTTGAAAAATTATGAAGATAAGATTTTTTCACGTTAGTTTTAGTGGACCTTTTATATTTAAGACACAAAAAACCATCCAAAAAATTGAAGTTTTCAATTTTGAGCGTACACGATCGTACAATACGATTGAATGTTCGTACATATGAATAGTTAAAAAACTATTTTGTACAAACCTATTGTGAATCGATATGAAAGGATTCATACATGATCATCATCCGGTATGAACAAGGTTCATATGGGATGAACAATAAGAAAAATTTCAAATTTGTCGGGATGAAGAAGGGCCTCACAAATTTGTACTCTAGAAGGCATGTATGAATGCTTGATTGAATAGTACGATCCTAACTTAGAAAAATTCTTTGGAAACAAAAAGGGACCCATCCATTTCATACTCTGGAAAGCATGTATAAATGGTTATTGTATATTATAATCCTAACTTAAAAAAATTCTTTCAGAATGAAAACGGGCTTGTCAATTTTGTACTCTAGAAGGTATGTATGAATGGTGATCATACAGTACGATGGATACTCAATAAATTTTCATCATACTGTTTGTTTGACTACTCGTTAGAAAAATAACTGAACAAATCAACTCATACAAATTGCATTCGTACAGTATGATCAGTTTAAAAATTTTAAACTCTCCCCCGGTGTGTGTGTGTGCACAGTTACACAATTACATTACAAGCTCTTAGACACAATAAAATGAAAATTACAAACTTTATTTACAATAAACCCTAAACTGTTCTGATTTGAATTTTTTAATAATATGATGTATGATTTCCCTGAAATATTACTACACACGATCAACAAAATAATGCATCCAAAATATGTTAGGAGAAATGATAATCAAAGCAATAATATTTAGAATCATCAAAAACATACATGTTATAAGAATATCAACAAGCAAGAACTAAGTTGCAACAATCTCAAACAGGATAAACCCTTCAATTTTGATGCCAATATGAGACCTCCAATCCTATAAGCTCACTTCAAATCCAAATGCTACAAAACCTTCAAGTTTTTATAGCCTATGCTATTGGACCGTCCACCTCATGGAATTTGACCTTGGGACCTTCCAAACAAAATTAACAATATCCATAACCCTTATTATGGCTTGATAAGCAAAAAACTTTACTTTGCTGACTCACTACAGGAAAAATGCAATTTCTGGCATCCATTTTTCGTCAGAAAATGACCAAAATCCGCCGGAAATTAGGATTTCCGGCGGATTTCCGTCGAAAATATTTACGCCGGTTTAACGAGCATCGAAAAAGTGCTACCGACGTAAAACTTTTCGCCGAAAAAATTTCCGGCGAAAAATGCGCCGGACATATTTTCCGGTGAATATAACTACGCTGGAAATTTAAAAAAATTGAAAAAAAAAAATTTTCCTAAACTCGCTGAAGCCCTCCCCCACCCCCTCCCCGCTGAAGCCCGCTGGACCTGCCTGACCAGGGCTCATCCGCCCGGGACCCGATTCCACCGAGCCAGCTGGGCTCATCCGTTTATATTTTATATTAATATAATTTATTTAAAATATTTATAATATGAGTTTATATTTTATTTAAAATATCAACATAATAAAATTTTGAATAATTAAATTAATTTATAATGATTTAATTTAATTTATATTTAAAATAATTACTATATTTAAAAGCTAAGTTTTTTTTAAGATCAAAATAATAATTATATTTAATTTAGCACTAAATTATTAAACTTTTTAAATTATTTTATTTTAGCAATATTTTATTTACCAAAATAAATTATTTTAAATATTACTAATTGTAATTTTCTAGAAAATTTTTAATTTCGTTGGAAATCCGCCGGAAAGTCTGTCGGAAAAGCCAACAGAAAATGCGCCAGAAATAACTTCATAAATTCCGTCGGAAGTACGCCGGAAAATCCACCGGAAATATTATGTCGGAAATTCGTCGGAAAATCCGTCGGAATTTCTGACAAATTTATTTCCGCCGGAAATTCTGTCGGAAATGAGTTGTTTTCCTGTAGTGACTTAGGTTGACTTATAGTTAACCAAGTGCTCAAATGACCAAAATGCCCCCTTAAAAGCAAAATTGAAAACTTCTCTAAACTTCAATAAGGCCAATCCATATCATATAGTGAAATCTACTCTAATGCATCCTAAATATCATTAGGAGTGAATAGAACTCAAATTCAAGCTTTTTTCATACATGGTTGACCAAGTCAACTCATGCTGACCAAATTGCCCTTTAAGGGTCCAATTGGTCATTTCAAGTTAAATAGTCATTCCATTGCATGATACCACCTCCATTAGTCTCAAATCACTCATTTGAACTTCTTGGACCCAAATCAAATGCTTGGATTCATTTGGTTGACCAAGTTAACCCTTAATTTACACCAATATCAAAATTAATGCTCCAAATCATTTCAAACCAGAATAACCCTTCAAAGTACTTCAATTAAACATTACATACATGTCAAAAAATTCCCTAAGTCAAATCATTCTTAATTTGACTTGTTCAGCACAATTGGAGGGGTAAAAACCCTCTCTATTTCCATGTAGTTGACGAAACCTTCAAGTCCAATGCTCCAAGCACTTGGCTATATACACAAATAGTCAAATGTTCTTCCTTAGATGCCATATCAAATCCCTTGATTGATTTAACCTATCAAAAGGTCAAACTAGCCTTCAAATGAGCTTAAGTGGCCAAGACACCTTGGCATGCCTAACCCCTCATCAAATCCTACTATAACTTACTGTAGAGCAGCCCAATCCACTCATAAAGAGGCATTGGTGTAGCCTCTAACCCTTTTGCGGGGGGGGGGGGGGGGGGGGGGGGGGGGGGGGGTGGGGGGGGAGGGTTGGGGGGTGATGGTCTTTACCTAAAGCTCTCATTCCTTGACATTCATTCATTTACATTTCTTCAGCATCATCCATCTCTCTAAACCCTTTCCCCAGCTCCTCCAGCCATTTCCCCCCCTCTTCCAAGCTTTTTTCCACTAAATCCAAGCCTCAAAAACATTTAATTTAGCCATCATGAACTTAGTGGTTCTTCTGGCAAAGTTGGAGAGAATATCACTAGGAGCAAAAGGAGCCTAGGATTTTCAAAATCCATCCATTGATTAGTAAGAAAACTGAACTTTTAGTTAATTCTTATATGTGAAACTACTCAAAATTGGTATTGCAGGAGCCTCCAAACTCTAAGCATTAAAAGATTAGGTTGTCATGAGCTTATATTCAAATTTTGTAGAATTTAGTTGAGTATTAGGAAAGTTATGGCTATTTAAAATTTTTAGTTCATTTTAAAAAAAAAATTAAAGTTTATAAAGGTTGTAAAACCTCTAAGAACTAGCTTGAGGCTAAATAAGAGGGGGGTGAATTGGTTATTAAATATTTTTTAATAAAGAGAAAATCATTTTATAATCTTTTTATTATTTGAAAAAAAAAAAAATCGGTGGATGTAAAACTAAAGTAATTCACAATAATAAACCAAATCAGAGTTTTTAACCACATAGTAAATCATAAAAAGTGCATAAATTAAAATGCAAAAAAGTAAATAGAACGAACACACTAGATTTATAGTGGTTTGATCAATTCTGACCTACATCCACTCCCTAGAGACCTACGCTCTAGGCATTGTACTAAACTTTTTTGTGTCTCCCCTTTAGCCCCTACAGCTAGGTGGACAAGTCCTTATAAAATTACTTTCACCTTCTTAGTGTGGTGGAGAACCAAAAGTTTTTACCTAGTAATGGTAGCTAACCTTGAATCTTTTACACCCTCCAAGTGATGGCAGAGAACCACAAATCCTTTTACTCCCTCCTAGAGTTGGCAAAGAACCATGATCTTGTGCTAAAGAAGTTCACTCAGAGCCACCCATGAATCAAAGCAGAGACTTGAAGAAGATTGGGAGGAACTTTACTTAGATTAACCTTATGAAGCTCTCTAACTCCCTCTCATAAGAACTCTCCATCTCTCTCTCTCCCAAATCTCTCATCAATTCTCTCTCTAAGCTCCCTCTCAATCAAACAAACCAGCAACAGATTGTTTTTACAAGACAATATGAGAGCTTAAATAGAGAACCTCCAAAAGAAGCCCTAAATTTTAATCTGGCACTTTTGATCATCCAGTACGATCCAAGATTTTCCTATACAATTGGTTTAAAATAGCACTTTCAGCCAGTACAATTTGCACTAGTCTGAACAATGGTTTAATAGATTATTCTGATAATCCTGTATGATCTTGTGATTATTCAGTATGATTAATTTATAGATTCAACTAATCATCTAGTACTATTGTTGGTGATTAAATATCATCCCATGCAGCGATTAGTTTGTACCATGCAAAGTTTGAGGATCATCCTATACCATCAGTGGAAAATTAAGGTTTTCTGTCTTTGATGATAGGTAGCATTTAATTATCATCCCATGTAGGAATTGGTTCGTACATTATGATCATCTCTGATCATGTAGTATAATTTGATCGAATAATTTAACCATAATTAAACACCCAATTACACGATCAATTTAGGCATGATTATTGTCGGTCGTACAATACGATAGAGATCATATGATATGATTAGACAAAAAATTTTGAATATTAAAATATTACCTAAATTATGGTTGGAGGCTATTTTGCTGAATATAATAACCATCTGGTATAATTTAAATTGTATAATATGATGAGTTTAATCACCTTTAATTAACTGAGGTGCCCTAATTAGGGTTTTTATATTTTAACAGATCATCCATTATGATACAAATCATACAATATGATTAATTAAAAAAATAATTTTTTTTAACTCACCAACTTACTTCCTTTAGTGTGTGTGCAGAAGGTTACTTAGCTTAGTATCCACCATATACATGGCTTGACTCAAGATAGGTAAAAGTATATTAAAGTTGAAATTACAAACATACTCAATCCTAGTCTATCCAATCTTGAGCTGATTGAAGTTACAAATGAATGGTGGATACTAAGTCAAGAGTATTTTGCTATTCCCTTAGCTCCCCCTTACTAAGTGGTTTTTTCAAAAATAAGGGTGTTGTCATATATATATTTACCCCTCATTAAGGAAATCCAATTACAATTTTAAGAAGGATGTATCTCCCCAAAGGGAAATGAGACCATTCTACGATAATTCTTCTAATGCAACTATGACGATCATTATTTAAGTTTTCCCAAGGAAATCTAATAAAATTTTAGAAAATAATTTTTTTTAAAATCAGGTGTGTGGGGTTCCAAATCTCCTACGAGCGCAAGCCCTCGTAGTTAATTACATCGTAGGGAGACAAAAATCTCCTACGAAAACTCCCGATTAAAATGGTGGCAGAATTTTGTTAGATTTTCTAGGAGTGATATCAAAAAGAGATGAATTTTGGAAACTCAAAAAGGAATGGATCAAAATTGAGCAGTTATTGACGGAGTTAAAGGAGGAGAGGTAGGGGACACTTTGAGATTCCAGAACCATCCGGAAGTGTCCCAACTTAATCTAAGTGTTGGGCTTTATGTTTTAGGATTGAAATGAAGCTTTAATTAGAGTTAAGAATTTTATTAGAAATTTGGGACTATATTCCCGAAATTTGGGGTCTTATAATCAAAGATCTGCCCCGGAACCTAAATTTATTTTGGACACTGGACCACAGTCGTCCGATCCTAACTAATGCAGTGCAAGGTCTGGACTTACCCCGGCCTGGATTGGGGAGCCAGCTAACCACCTAATCGATTTAAAAGAGATGAGTCCGGTCTTTTATGAAAGAGTGGTAGGGACGTTATAATTAAAGTTTTGGAGAGTTGGGGCCGACATCTAGAGATTCTCCTAATTGACCCCTTTGACTTATGTTGGGTGCTAAAATGCTAAGGACTATGAAATTAAAATTTTAACTCTTTTAATTTGTATCTAATGCAATGCATGCTGGTTGACAACTTCCAAATCAAGTATGCTTGAAATTTTAAAAATAGGGTTATAAAATAATTTTTTAGAAGACTGGACTTCCCCAGGTCCGGCACCTCGTCCTCATAGGTCAGACTATCCGGACTCTACCCGCAGGCGGGGAAGGATCTAAAACAAGGAAAGAAGAAGTGCAAAAATATGCATGCGACCCCGGGGTCGATCCCCGACCAATTCCCTAGATTCGTTATCTTTCTATGTTATTTAAACTCACTAAAATTTTAGACTTTTAAGGTTATGAGTAGAAGACTTTCACACCCTCACGAGTCTCACGTATCCAGGCGAAAACAAAAAGTGGCATACAATCGCCAAAAAACTAGTAAAAGCAAGTAATCCTAAAGGCAATCAAATCATCACATCAAATATAAATTAATTAATAAATGTCCACAGGCAGAATTGTCTTGCTTATTACAAACCAGAATATTACAGAAAGTAAAGTGGCCGGGCACCACTGACAACAATCCGGATTCTAAACCTAGTAATGACGCAAGTTATTTTGAGTGGGATACTCTCAATCTTCAAATCTTCAATCTCATTCTTCTTTGGACTCCTTTTCTTCAAACTCCTTGGGTTCTTCGTAGCAAACTACCCAAATGGATAAGATGGCACTTCCCTTCAAAGGGGAAGATCACTCTTTCCTCTTTGGGTATAAAAGAAGTGTGATCCAAATTTGAATTTCCAAATGGAAAAGGAATATTTCCCAAAAGGGTACCCTTTCCTCTTTGGAATCCAAGCTTTGGACCTATGTATCCCAACTCAAACTTAACTTTCACAACACTTGACAATTATATAAATTACATTTATATCAAATCAAAAATCTAGACTCACCTGCAGGGTTATCCTAAGCAGTTAATAAAAAGAGCAATTATTCTCAAGCAGTTGTATATATGTGTAGAAAAGTAAGTAAAACACAATGGCCACGCTCTTTTTTTATTTGGGGGCTTTAGCAGCTGAAGCACCTATGCAAGCAGTTATAATAATTGAAAAATTTTTTTTATTGATTTAGCCCCATTTTATTGCCCTGCATGAGCGTGGCCACCTGCAAAAAACTGTGTCAACATCCAGATCGTACCTAACCTAAGGGTAATCTAGTCGCCAAACACATCAATCCATCCACATAGTACAGAAAAAGTAAGCAGACACAGCAAAGCAATTTCATCCACAACATGCAGTGAAAACTACGAAAAATCCGGCACACAGCAGTAAAGTAAACACCGGCCTAACCTAGATCTAGAATTGGTTGTCCTAGCACATCATCTAAAGTGTGTGAGAAAGGTCGTGTGGCTGGGGTAGATCCTAAAGAGGGTTATTAGTTGAAGTTGTCAAAAAGTCTGGGTTTGTTAAGGTTTAAAAGGGGATTTAGATTAAAATTTAAGTATTAATTAATTAAGAATTTTAATTAAACATATTTTAAAATTTAATTGATTACTACCTTTGTTTCACACCGAGGCCGTGAAGTTTATTTCACCTTCCTTGGGGCTAAGCTAATAGCCTCATAGGCCTGAGTTACCCAGTAGCAATCGGGGTTGATTAAGTTATTTAAATTGGTTAGAATTAAAAAAGTGGATTGATATTAAAGGGAGTTGGTTACTGATTTTTAAATTTTAATTAATCTAATTTTGCCATTAATTGATTCGTGGCGTTGTGCCACCAGGCTCGAGGAACCAGCCTCCTTAGGACACTTAGCCCCGCAGCTCGGAGTAGTCCAGCCGATAAACCAAATTAATGTAATTGAATTAGAGATTTTTAAAATGTTAAATAATTAAAAATTAATCTATTTTAAGATTTAACACCCCTTAGAATCCATTCGTGGCGTTATGCCACCAGGCTCGAGGAACCAGCCTCCTTAGGACACTTAGCCCCGCAGCCCGGAGTAGTCCAGCCAATAAACTTCATCTTTAGGGTGGTTGTTGTGTTTTAAACGATTTGTTAAGTGTTTTAAACATTAAGCAAATATTTTCTGAGTTTTAGAATGATTTGAGTTTTTTTAAGAATTTTGAATATTTTAATCATTTAATTAAAGGGTCAAAAGTTGAATTTTTAATTAAGCTCAAATTCTAGAATGTTTATATTTTATTAAAATACTAGACCTCACTACAATCAGTTAGACAGTAAGTACGTTGAAATCGGATTTTTCTACATTTTATTACGAAGGTTTAAAGTTCTGAACTAGTTTTGACTTAAAGTTGACCGATTTGTTGACTTTTTGAAATATTACAGTTTTCTGGAATCTAACATTTTTAGTAAATATTAGACCTATTAGGAGTTGAATGCAAGTGAGTTTGGGTGATTTGGATTTTTTCTGGAATTAGTTATGGATATTGGAAGATTTGGCTATTTAATGAGTTTTGAAATTTCTAAATTAGAAGGCCTTTTTTGCTATTTTCCTCCAAATGAATCCTAAACTCCTTGAAATCAACTCCAAAGGTCAGAAATGACCTAAGGAGAGATTCCCAAGTGATTGGGAAATTTTTGGAATTTTTAATAATAATTAATTAATTATTCTAATTAAATATTGATTTTCAGTTAAAATTAGATTAAGGTTTAAATTGCTGTCAAATAATTTTGATTTTAATTTTCATTGGTTAAGGGTTCAATTATGGTCAGTTAGAGGGGTTAAACATAATTTTTGGATTTAAATTGAGTTTATTACATTTTTTGGAAGTTTAGAGGCTCAATTAAGGGTTTAAGACTTAGAAAATTAATTAATGGTCTTAATGATTTCAAAAATCAGTAAAAAACTTTTCTAAGGCTGAGAATGTCACTAAGTTTAAGTGGTTCAAATTTCAAGTCAAGAGGATATCAATTCTAAGCACAATAAATTTTCTAAGTTTTCTAATCAAAGTCCTTAATTATTGTCCTTAATTGTGTCACTAATTTTGAATAGGTTCAAATCAAAGTTCCTCTAACCCTTTGAATAAGCATGGCATACATACACAATAGCAAGCAAACAAGTCCTTAGATCTAGGAGAGCCTAGGCTAGGTGGTGTGTGTACCTTAAACATGCAAGGATTAGATAAAATAGACATAATTAAATCAAGGTTAGTGAATGAACCAAGAAGTGGTCACTCACTAATCATCCCCATTAATTCCATTCACATAGGCTTGATCTAGGTTTAGAACTTGAATAAATCTCTCAAGAGTTTAAGAGTTTACAATATATATATATTTTTTCAAAGTATTATATTTTTTTTTATAAATAAATATATATATAAACATGCTTATATATATATATAACATAAATTTAAAATAATTAAAAAAATATTTTTGAAGACTTGAGAGATTTTCTGATTTTTTTTGAAGTTATTGAAAATAATTTTTTTAAAATTTTTTAAAATATTCAATACTTAATTAAATATTAATAAACTACTAAAATACTCAAATAATTCAAATAAAAGAAAAAAAAACAAATTTTACTTAAATAATTCTGAAAACTTTCTGGAAGTTCAGAAAAGATTAAAATACTTTTCTTAAAAAAAAATGAAAACATTTGAAATTATTTTACTTAAATAATAATTAAAATAATCACATAATCAATACTTTAAATTTCTCAAAATACAAGGCCTATCTTAAAGTGTTTTATTTTTAAATTAAAGGCCTTGAAAAACTGAAGAATTTGATATATTATATGATTTTTCTTGACTTATACTTAATTTTAAATAATTTTTAGAAGTTTTCTGTATTTAAAATGATTTTTTAAGTTATTTTAAATAAAAAAAACAGCGCTGGCGGCCACGAGGCAGCCGCTGGTTCGTGGGTTCAAAACGCGCGGCGGCGGAGGACACGCGGCGTGACGGAGTTTGCTGGATCGAAACCGCGGCGGCGCCAATGATTGGCGGCGGCGGTCAGCCACGCGTCAGTCGCAAACTGCCTCACGCGGTTTCACTTAACCACGTCAGCGGTCGGCGTGGATCGTTGGATCGAAACCGCGGGTTTGATTCAACGGACGGGATTTAATCTCGCAGTTCGATCTCGTCAAGAAAGATCGGACGGTTAGACTTTAATCCCGTGATCTCAAACGAACGATCAGGATGCCGCCGGACCAAAAGCCGAACGCCAAACGGATACACGGTCGGATGTTGGTCCCGAAAGGCTCAATCTGGACCGTTGATCTAGTGATCAACGGTCCAGAAAGTGTACACCTGAACGAGACTACGAAAACGCCCTAGAAAGCAGTTTTTGACTCGTTCTCTCGATCGGCTCGATCAATGTTTCTAAAATGGTTCATTTGAACTCTTAAGGGTTCATTGGGTCAAACCATGTTGACTGGGTCAACTAGGTTGACCCAATGGGTGGGTTTGACTAGATAAATTTGAAATGATATTTGGAGACCATTGGAGGTGGTCCCTAGGTCTTGGGAGGTCAAATTGATCAGAATCTCTATTTGAGCCCCTAAGGGCCTGTTTGGTCAACCTGGGTTGACTTGGTCAACCAGGTTGACCCAGGGTCTGGGTTTGGGCTCAACAGGTTTGAAATGATATTTTAAGACCAATGGAAGTGGTTGGATGGCCTAGAGAAGTCATCTGGGTCAAAACACCTATTTGGACCCTTAAAGGGCCCCTTGGGTCAAACCTGTTGACTTGGTCAACCAGGTTGACCCAGGGGTTGGGAATAGGTTCAAAAGATTTGAAATGACATTTGAAACTTGTTAAAGGTGGTTGCATTCAATTTGGAGTTCATTTGGTTTGAAATCCCTATTTGAGCCTTATAGGGGTATTTTGGTCAATTTTGACCTATTGGTCAACTATGGTCAAAAATGGGTCTGGAAAATGCAGTTTACTGCTCAATGGGTTAAAATCAAGGATCTGGAAGTGATTGGAGGCTTTGATAAGGATTCCAAGGTCAAGATCTCAAAGGGGTTAGGTTCAGTGGCATAGGCTGTAAATATTTGAAGGTTTTAGAGCCTTTGGATTTTAATTCAGATTCTGGGGTTAGAGACCTCAGAATGAGCTCAAAGTTGGAGGGTAACCTCTAGAGACATGTCTTATCACTTTACAAGTGATAGACCCTGAATCAGAGACCATTTGGCTGGGTTTGAAATGTTTGAAAATTCTTTGAAAAGGGTCTTTAGGACAGGGCCTTAAGACTTAGGATTTGAGTCTGGGTTTCTGGATTTGGAATGAATTTCAGGTTTGAATAACTAATATTGAAGTATCCAAATCATTTACAATCATGTTTTGATTGTTAATGGATGGATAAGGTCAAAGCTAGATTAAAGGTGGGATCAAAGTCTAGGTTGAAATTTGGATTCTCAAGTGGATTGAGTCAAAGTTTGGATATGTTTGAAATTTGAATTAATTTGGATTTGAATTGAATGGAGTTCAGATTGATTTGAGGTTTGAATTGATCAAGGGTAGGGATTGATTTGAGTCTGGATTGGTCCTAGAATCTAGAGAGATTCTAAGATCTAGGATTTAAGGGGATCCTAGGCTCTAGAGTAGGCTCTAAGGTCTAGCTCTAGGAAAAAATCCTAAGGTCTAGAGTAGATCCTATGATCTAAAATTAATCTGGAGTTTGGAAGGGCTTTAGTGACCTCATACAAAAATGAGGTCAACAATCATCCAGGATGATATTCAAATTGTTTGGAACAATCAGCCTATTTCTCTTAAATTAATCATACAGGGCAATGTTGGTCATCCTGGTTGAAAGGGCTTTTTTGTACTAATCATACAGGATAATTTGTCGATCCTACTGTACGATCTGTCACACAAAATTAAAAATTAGGTCTTTTTTAGAATCTTTATATTTAATTAATTATATTAACCTTTGAGTTAATCTTTTATTGTAGAGGAGATCTGAAAGAGAGCTTTAAGAAGGATGAAAGAGAGCTTTGAGAAGGAAGAGAGAGAGCTTGAGAGAAAGAGAGAGAGAGAGAGAGAGAGAGAGAGAGAGAGAGAGAGAGAGAGAGAGAGAGATCTTTATGAGGGGGAGTAATGAGGGATTCACAAAAGTTTCTCTAAGTAAGGTGTTAATAGTCTTCTTTGAGTTGCTTCTCGTATTCCATAATGGCTCTACGGAGATCTTCATCAGCATTAGATCAAGGTTCTCTGCCTACTCCAGGAGGGAGTAAAAGGACTCCCAGGTTCCTTGCCTTCACCAGGTGGGTGAAAAAGGATTTCCGTGTTCTCTTCCTACTCCAAGAGGGAGTAAAAGGATTCAAGGTACTCTTCCTCATTAGGTCAGTGGAAAGATTTTTTAAAGGCATCTCTACATTACTGATTAGTGCAATACTTGGAGAGGGAGTTTCCAAGGAGTGGATGTAGGTCAAGTTGACAAAACCACTATAAATTTTAGTATGTTTTTTCTATTTACTTTTCTGATTTTGATTTTTGCATTATTCTACGATTTGTTTTGTGGTCAAAAATCTCTAATCTTTGTTATTATAAAATTAGTTTTGCTTCCATATAAATCATTTATTTTAAAATATTCAAAAATATTTCAAAAAGATTTTATTTTTTTAAGAAATTTTTAAATAAGCAATTCACCCCCCTTTTTGTTAGCCTCGAGACTAGTTCTTTAGGGTTTAACACCCCTCACAAACTTTTAAGTGATATCAGAGCATGATTCATAAGGTCATCTTTTAGAAAACTTTTGAATTTAGATTCATGGCTCACTTTGAAAATAGAATCACTAATGAAGGAAATTCAATTACAAGATCACCTCTTTTTGATAATATATCTTTTGATTTTTGGAAAATGTGCATGTCCACATTTTTAGAATTAATTGATTATCGTATGTGGATGCTTATTATGGAAGGTTATTTCATACCTTATAGATTAGTAAATAATATTAAAAAAAAAATTCTTTTGCTAATTAGACTACTAATGATAGAGATCTACAACAACTGAATGCTAAGTGTATGAACTATTTATTATGTGCCTTCAAATCTGAAGATTATATTCGTGTTTCCACTTATTCAACTGTCAATGAAATTTGGTATAAATTATACATAACATATGAAGGTACAAACAAAGTTAAACAATCTAGACTGAACATTCTTCTACATGATTATAAACTTTTCCACATGAAACCTAGCCAATCTATTTCTAAAATGTATACTAGGTTTACATAAATTGTTGCATCCCTACATGCCTAAGGAAGAGAACTAACAAATTATGAAAATGTTAACAAGATTCTAAGATATTTTTCTTCTTCCTTTAATGCAAAAATTATTGTCATTATTAAATCTAAAGACTTAAATATTTATTCAATTGATAACTAACTTGGATCACTCATTGCTTACAAGCAAGGAGTGAACCAAAGGAAGCTTGATACAGGTGAGAAGAAACGGGAGAAAGTTGTAGCCTTAACGGCTAATGATTCTGACATTGTTTCTTCAGGTTCTGAAAATGATGTCATTGCTTTAATAACTAGGCAATTCAAGAGCTTCTTAAGGAAAAAAATAAAATCATCATTAGAAATGAAACAATGGTAAGAATAATAAGAATTCTAAAGTTTATTTTGATGTTATTTTTTTTAATACAGGAAGCCAGGGCATTTGAATTCTAATTGCCCAACTCTTAAAGCTCACCAAAGCAAGGAGAAGGGTAAAAAAAACCCAAGTTCGTTAAGGATAAGAAAAGGACCAAAAAGGCTTTCTGGGAGGACTCAATATCTGACTCCTCTAAAACTGAAGCAAAAGAGAAGGTAACAAAACTGTGCTTAATGGCTGAAGATCATCTTTATCACTTTGATCAAGAGGATGTATGTGATCTTACTTATGATCAATTACTTGAAGTTTCTAAAAAAATTCATTCTTCATATAGAAAGCTCAAAAAATAGCATGCTAGCCTTACAATTGATTTTTTAACTCTATAGAAAGAGCATGAATGCTTAAGAAAAGATCTTTCCACTTTAGTTAGAAATCATATGACTTTACTTGAAGAATTTATTGAATTGAATAAAAAAGCACTTGATTTAACTAATGAGCATGATTCCTTAAAAAGTTTACATGTTAAACTAGAAAATGCATATAAGAACTTGGATATTCTTACATCTCGTTTAGATAGTAAGAACCACGCATTAAAAATAGAAAAGTCAATTCTTGAAAGTTCAAATAAGTTTTTAAAAGCTGAATTAACTACTTTCAAAGAAAATAAAAAACCACCTACACTAGAAGAATTTCATAATCCATCTCATCAGCATATTTCATTCAAATCTAAGAAGAGGTGACATAACTCAAATAGATTAGTAAATCCTTTTCCTAGTGTTAGATGTCTTTCTTGTGGCATGCAAGGACATATCTCTCACATTTGCACTGTTCACCATAGACCATGTTTGGTGTGGAAACCTAAATTTTGGTGTAGAAGTGAGGAATAAGGCAAGACATAATCTCCTAGAGTTCGGTGTAATAATGACATATCTCCTAGAGTTTGGTGTAATAATGACATATCTCCTAGAGTTTTGTGAACCATTCACAATCAAATGATTTTTGTGTAGTAGGGAGGATACGATAAGATTGGTGCCTAAGGTGTATAATCAAATAAAAGGGATTAATTTTGAAGAGACTTTTTACTTTATAGCTAGATTGGAGCTATTAGAGTGCTACTAGCCTTTACTTATTTTAAGAGATTCAAACTATATCAAATGGATGTTAAGAGTGCCTTTCTAAATAGGGTGATAAAGGAAGATGTGTATATTGAACAACCCCTAGGCTTTGAAAATTCACAACTTCCCAACCATGTGTTCAAAATAAAAAAGGCATTGTACTAACTAAAACAAGCACCTAGAACATGATATGAAAGGCTAAGCACATTCCTACTAGAAAGATCTTTTATTAAGGAGAGCGTAGACACCATCTTATTTTTGAAAAAGGTAGGAGATGAATTACTGATTATTTAAATTTATGTTGATGATATTCGATTTGGATCTTCTGATAAAAATCTATGTGATGAATTCTAAAAAATAATGAATAAAGAATTTGAAATGAGTATGATGAGAGAACTGACTTATTTTTTGGGGGTTAGCATAAGGCAGAAGGATGATAGAACTTTCCTTAGTGAATCAAAATATATTAAGGACATCCTTAAGAAATATGAGATGGAAAAAGCCAAACCACTCAACACTCCAATGAGTTCAACTGTTCAGTTCAACAAGAATTCAAAAGGAAAATGTTTTGATCAAAAGAAATACAGAGAAATAATTTGATCTCTTCTTTACTTGAATGCAAGCAGATCGATATTATGTTTAATGTTTATCTATGTGAAAATTTTAGGCTGATCCAAAAGAGTCCCACTTGACTATTTTTAAGAAAATCCTTATGTACCTCTTTGGAACCCTTAACTTAGGAATATGGTATCCTAGGCATAGCACCTTATTTAAAATCATAGAATATTTTGATTCTAATTTTGTGGGATGTCAAGTTGATAAAAAAAGTACTTCTTGAACATGTTAATTCATAGGATAATCCTTAGTCTCTTGGTCCAATAGAAAACAAAACTCAATTGTCATGTCCACTATTGAAGCTAAGTACATTGCCTTAGGAACTTATGTGGCATAAGTCCTCTAGTTAAATCAATAAATTTTGGATTTAGGTTTACCTCTAAGCACAATCTCAATCCACTTTTATAACACTAGTGTTATCTGCATTTCAAAAATCCCAATCCAACACTAGGATAAAACACATTGACATAAGGAATCACTTCATTAAAGTCCATGTTACTAAAGGACATAGAGCTACACCATGTAGCCACCCAAAACTAACTCACTGATATTTTTATAAAACCACTGGCCTTTGAAACTTTTAGCATCTTAAGAACCGGATTAGGTGTCATAGATATTAATGCTTGAAATTACTACATTCTATTTTTTTTATTTTTATTTTATTTGTATGTCTATTTCTATTTATGTACTTCTGTTTTCTATTTTTCATTTTTCTATTATTTTTTCTTTTTCTTAATCAAATCAATTGTAACCACTGATTTTTTAAATGATATTTTTGTCATGCTTTTATTTTTGAAAATTCATAAATAGTGAATGTCCTCCTTAAATTAGTTAAAGGAAGAAATATCGTTGATTGTTTCTCTTCCTTAAACTCTTTTAATGGTGTATTTTCTTTTTGAAGAAAAAATCTATTTCAAATTAAAAGTTGGACTTTGAAATTGAGATCTTTTTTATCTTCTTACAGTAATTTATCTCATATGAATAATGTCATTAAATCACTTTAAACTTTTTTTTATCAGGTTGTTGCATTTATCATATGAATATGGTTCTGATTTCTGGTTTATTCTTCCTTATATTAGAGAGTGAGATTTTCTTCTCTTATATCTGGAAGATATTCTCACAATGGAGAGTCTTTAAAGGCTTTGAAAGGTAGCTAGCTCGTCAAAATGATAAGAAGTACAAAATGAGCCCAAAAGAAAACTAAAAAAATGTGCAATGATTACCAAATAATTGAAAGATATACAAAGTGTATCAAATAAAATTAAAATATGTGCAAAGTGTGCCAAAAAACTAACAAGAGGCACAAAATGACATAAAGAAATAAGCTTCCTTCTCTTTCAAAGCTTTAAATCTTAAGAGAATTCATGTGCCACTTGATATTTTCAAACACTTAATTTTTGAAACTCATTATATTGATTAAGTACTTTTATATATTATTTTATCATATATTTTTCTGAAATGAAGTTTTAAATAGATAACTTTTTTATCTAATTTCTTTTATGAGTTAGATTTTTGTTTTCAAAAGATTTTTACCCTCTAAAAAATCTAAGGTGGGGTTAACAGGATCAGTTGTTCAACTATTTTTGAAATTCGGTGTAGTTAATTTATTTCTTACTAATTTTTATTCCAATCATAAGGAAAATTTATCACTTTCTAGTGTTGATCGATTAAAAAAATGTTCTTTTTATTTTGATTTATGTCTTATTTTTATCTGTGTATTATTTTATGTTTTTGTTCTATGCAGTGCTTTTCTTGTTCCCTCTTTTTGTGATGTCAAAAGGGGGAGTAGTTATTGGGTTGTTTGCTTTTGTCTTTAGCAGAATCTATCTTGTTTTACTACTATTGTTTCATGTTTCATTTTTTTCTACCTTTCTTTAATTTAAAAAAAAAAATGAAAATTTTGTTTGATCAGAAATTTTTAAATACAATATTTACCATCATCGAAAAGGCAAAGAATATTATGCATCTGGATCCAAATACCTTGATATTAATGCTAACAAGTATTATTATTTCTTTAGCATAACTATTATTGAATATCTATTTTATTTTCCTTACGTACTAACCTTTCAGGTCCACAAAGATCACTTATAATGCAAATCAGCTTAGGATCGGGTAAATTAGGGTTGAGTCTGCTTGTAATTTCACATTAAGGTATTTTTTAAATTTCTTGGTCAAATCTTGAATATGGTGTACCCCAAGCTAAGTAACCTTGCACAGACATACTAAGGGGGAGAAATTTTGTGAGTAATAGTTTTTTTTCATTATTATTTTGACTAAATCATACAAGATGATATTAGATAGTTCTTGATGATTAGTTAAAAATAGAAACCCATATTAGGGCATCCAGATGATTACAAGTGATCAAACTAATTGTAATGGATGATCCATATCATCTAGGATGATCAGCTTAAATAATGAAAATATCCACCAATCATAATTTAGGTAATGTTTTAATTTTTAATTTTTGTTCTAATCGTACAAGACGATATGCATCATCCTACACAATTTTCAATAACCATACCTAAATTGACCCAATGATTAGGAGAGTAATTATGGTTATATTGTTCAATCAAATCATACATGACGATCCATCTGGATTGTACTGGATGATTTAGTATATTTCATAGGATGATCTTCTATCATCCAAGATGAAAACCATAATTTTACTATAATCATCTTGGAGGATCGTCCCTGATGTCCTGATATATTTTTGGGATGATATGGAGATTGATACCCATCATCCACTATCATATTGGACAATTAATATGGTAAGTTAAACTAATTATCCCAGATGATCGAAAGATCATACTACACAATATATACAAATACTTGTACTGATCGCATAGATCAAAAGGTGATCATCCTGGCAGATGGGGCTTATTTTGTACTTATTGTACATGACGATCATCATGGATGATTAGTTGCACATAATTTTAAATTAGGGCTTCTTTTATTATGGAGTTGATCCAAGAGCGAGCTTAGAGAAGGAAGAGGGAGAGCTTGAAATAAAGAGAGAGAGAGAGAGAGAGAGAGAGAGAGAGAGAGAGAGAGAGAGAGAGAGAGAGAGAGAGAGAGAGAGAGAGAGAGAGAGAGAGAGAGAGAGAGAGAGAGAGAGAGAGAGAGAGAGAGAGAGAGAGAGATCCTTGTGAGGAAAAGTTTGTGAGGGAATCACAAAGGTTGCTCCAAGCAAGGTGTTCACCATCTTCTTTGGGTTGCTCTACTCGTTCCTTTGTGTCTTTAGGGAGATTGTCTTAACCATTAGATACAAGTTATATGCCTACTCCATGAGGGAGTAAAAGAATTCTAGGGTTATCTTCCTACTCTAAGAGAGAGTAAAAGGTTTCAAGGTTCTCTTTCTCAGCATGTCAAGGGAAGATTTTGTAAGGGCTTCTTTGCCATGATGTGGGATCAAAAAGAGAGTCACTTCTATTTAGTGTAATACTTGGAGAGGGAGTCTCCAAAGAGTGGACATATGTTAGATTTGACCAAACCACTATAAAATTTAGTATGCTTTTTTATTACTTTCATCGCATTTTATTTTTATAATTTTTCTATGATTGAAATATCTGATTATATTGTTATTGTGAAAATTATTTTTCTTCTACATCAAGATGTTGACCTTAAATTTGTCAGAACCCTGGTTCAAAGGGTTGCCTTGATCAAATTGACCAAGCCAGGCCTGAAGACCACCTCCTTTGTGTTCACTGGGATAAACCAAGTCTTTTAAGCCCAAACCCGAGCTCTGGGTCAACCCTATTGACTGGGTCAACCCTATTGACCAGGTCAACCTAGGTTGGCCCAAGTTAACCTAATCCCTTTCTACTTGATTTCAAAACTAATCCAGAGCTTCTCAAGCTCAATTCTCACCTCCACTGGACCCAATGGGTTAAACCCAACCCATTGGACCTAGACCCTTGCCCTAGGTCAACCTGGTTGTTCAGGTCAACCCAGGTTGACCTAATTAGCCCATAATTGGGTCCAAATTAGTTTTCATTCAATCCTAACCTATCTTTGGCTCAACCCTCTACCATCTTTGACCTAATTAACCAATTTGACCATGACAAGCTTTAACTTGGTCAACCCAAGTCTTATTAGGTCAAATTAACCTATTTTAGTCAACATAAACTTTATTAATGCCTTAAAAACTTTCCTAATGATCCTTGGATTCAAACCCATGGTTAATCAACATTAATTCCCTCCTATTTGCTTCAAATTCAATCCTAGCCATGGATCTAAGCCCTTGATCCTTTAAATACCCTCTTTAGGGTTCCAAGGAGATGACTTTTTGCAATCTCACTTTCCCTAAGCCTTCTCAAGCCGAAATATTTGGTGCTTGAGCTCCCACATCTTCCCTCCACCTCTTCCAAGTCAAACACCACTAGTCAAAGTTGCTAACAAGGTGATTCCCGATGAACCGAGGCCAAAGAACATCTAAATTGATTTATTATTGATTGATGGAGATCGAAGGTTTGAATCTAACTAAAGAAGTGTACGAGTACAATATAGAATCTCAACCGTACAAAGAACTTGAATATCCAATGGTGAAATTTCTCGAAAACCCCTAACCTAGGTCACTACACTTAGGGTTAATTAGCTTTATAATGAGCGCCTTTAAGGCCAAATGAATTATTTCCCATGATTCTATTTGTATTCTTAGTCTAGGTTTAAAATTTCATTCTATTCCATCCACCCGATTGAGAGAAAACTCCTAAATATTATTAAGAGCTCTTGGGTTATGCCTGCGTGCGAACTGGTCAAATCGGGATCATTGATCTTATGTTCAAGGGTTGCGATATGGCCATCCCGTAATTTTGATTAATCATGGATTTGATCCTGCAATTAGGGTCATCGACCGGTGCCATCACCGCCATTGATTTGAAATAGCGGGAGATCAAGCAATCGAGGGTACTGCTGATTGGGTTTAAGTGAAAAGTGCGTGGGGCCTGCAGTCCGAGCAATTATGAGGTGATGATTATGCGGCGGCACAATCATTGCTAATGATTGCTGCCACCACCCACAGTTTGACCATCCAACTCGATGCTGCCATGTGTCTGACCGCCGCCGTTATAATTTGATTTACATTTCAAATTCATTTTTAATCCTTTTTAAACCTATTTTTCTTCAAAAATTAATTTAAAATTATTTTAAAATCCAAGAAATTAATAAAATGTATCAAAATTTTCAAAAAAAATGACCTCTTTAATTTTAAATTAAAATTACCCTTTAATATTCTAAGTAATTTAATTAATTATATTTTAATTATTTAATTAGTATTTAAATTATTATTGTATTAAGTATTTTCATAAAAATTAAGTATTGTATATTAATATGTTATAAATAATTAAATAAATATTTTAAAATATTATTAACTAAAATTAGAATTATTTTATGATATACTTATTATTATTTAAATGATTTTAACAATTTAGTCGTTAAAACTTTTATTAATGTTTATATTTATTAATTAATTACTTTAAAATGATAAAAATATATTTTATTCTATTTTATTATTATTATATATTTAAATCAGAGATTATCTTTCAATTATTTAATTTTTTTAAAAATATGTTTAGTATTATTATTTTAAGTAATTTATAAATATTTAAATAATTCAATAATTATGTATTTAAATAATAATTAATTAAATTCAAAAATACCTTTTAAAAACTATTTAATTAGTATTTCAACATTATTTTAAAATTTCAAAGACTTTATGTCTTAATTTATTTTAATTTAATAATTATTTTTAACAACTAATCATTTATAACTATATTAAAAACACATTTTAATGTATTAAACTTTGATAATTCATATTAAATTCATTTTAAATCAGATTTTCACGTATAAAATCTTGTATTATTAAGAAAAATATATATTTACATTTAAAATTATTTTCAGTAACCAAACATTTATTTGTCTAGTTTATATAAGAATTATTTAATTAGTTTATTATTTAAATTATTAATAAAATAATTATTTTAAAATTAAATTATTTTAAAAACCTTTTCAAACCTCCTTGGGTGGCCAGTGGAGCTCCCATGAACATATAAATTATATATATATATATATATATGACTTTGAAAATACATGTATTATTAAATCCATTAATCTTGGTAGATCCACTTCGTGGAATTTTAAACGTAGCTCATGCATATGAATGGAATTTTTGGGAAGGTTGGTCAGTGGATGATTGAGCTTCAATCATTCACTAATCGCTTCGTTATGCATGCTTACTCTTTCTTTCATCATATTTTACATGTGTAGGAAGCACGAGCACTTAGCTTATGCCCTCCAAGATATTAGGATTGATGTGTTTACTATATTTATGCATTCCCTTCATGTTTCCCTAAAAGTTAGTCTTGAACAATTAATTTAAACCTATTTAACATAACTTAAGGACAACAATTAAGGACCCATCTAGCGAACTTAGAAAAATTTTAGGATCTAGGATAGATTCCAAATTGATATGAAACTTTAAATATTTGAACTTAGTAATAATCTAAACCTCCCAGAATTTTCAAAGAATTTTTAGGACTATTTAGACCCCTTAATTAACAAACCCTAATTTAACCCATTAATTAATCCCCAATAACTTCAAAAAATTCTAATCAATTCATTTTAACTCAAAAAATTGCTTGTAATACCTCAAAAGTTTTAGAGTTTAACCCTTAATCTCAGATAATTAAGGCCCCTTAATTGAATTTCAATATGGACCATAATTTAACCCCAATTAAAATCACCTTTTTGTCTTAATTAAGTAATAAAAATTATTAAAAATTCCAAAATTTCCCCAAACAGTTGGGAACATCTCTCTAGGTCATTACTGACCTTTTGGAGTGATTCCATGTAGTTTGGAGCTGATTTGGATCAAAACTCCTAAAATGTCCATTTATTAAACAATTTTTTAATAATTCCTAAATTGCCCAAAACTTCGAAAATTCATAACTTGGCCTAAAAATCTCTAAATCTAGCAAACTCAAAGTCTAATTACTCCCCTTAAGGCCTAATATTCAAATAAAATGCTAGAACCCCCAAATATAGCCTATTTCCAATAGTGACCTTTTGGACCACCTTAGCCTAGCATATAAGAGGACCCCAGACTTTATAAAATTTGCTAATGCTACTTAAACTTCTAAGATTACTACCCTAAGCATTAGAATGGATTAACAAACTAAACTAACTAAAAATGGACTCCAAATTATTAATATTTAAACTTTAATCAAATTCCCCTTGCTAAACCTTCAATAAACTTGAACTCCAAGCAACATGAATTAACTATCCGATATAGGAAATATCCAAAGCCACAAAAGCCTACTACATGCACATATATTTGTTAGGGCACCACTTCTAGCTCTAGGATTAGGGTCAGCATTTTATTTTATTTTCTATTTTTTATGATGTGATGTACTTTTGCATATAACAGGTGTGTTGATTGATATGATGTAATGTGGTGATTATTGTGATGTTTTGTTTTATTATTGTACTTTCTCTTTGTGTTGTGATTTTTGCAATAGATCACCTATAGGCTAGAGGTTCTTTTGCTACTAATCTAGTCTTATGTATGTGGCCACGCTCGTGTAGCACTAAAATAAAGGAGGCAAAATAATTAAGGCTTTAGCACTAATATTGTTTTCTACATATGCTCCAGAGACTACTTATTCCCCTTTAAAATTAAAAGAGCATGACCAAGTGTGTTTACTTTTCCATAAATATTAACTGCTTAGATTATACTATATAAATTACTTTGATGTTTTATTAGGTTAACCATGCAAGAGAGTCTAGATTTTTCTATTTTTAAATGTAATACAATTTGTATCAAGTTTTGAAAGTCTTTAAAGGCAAGGCTTTTCAAATGTTAGGTACCAAAAGGGAGAAATAGAAGGCCCCCCTCTCGGGGAGTTTCTTTCACATTTGAGTATCCTTCTAAAGGACGATCTAGAGGAAGACGATCCTAAAAAGATGATCTGAAGGAAGGTGATCCGGAGGAAGATGACCCACCTGAAGATGGAGACTTGAAAATGAAATGCCTTGCATTTAAGACTTTTGTTATTTAGTAGGATTAGAATTCAGGTTGTTGTCGATGGGGGCAAGCCACCATTACTTTTCTACAGACCCTAGGTTATACTTATATGACACTTGTCATGGACTCTCTTAATTTACTCTTAATGGATTTATATTATTTTGTTTATTTTGTGTGAGCAATAGAAATTGCATATTTTTCTAGGTTTCTTTCTTGCATGTGCTTGGCCTATTTTTGCTAGGCTCTTTAGGATAAAATTAATTTTCTACTCTTAATTAAATTCTAAAATTTTAAATATTAAATAACATTAAAACCTAACGACCTAAAGAATAAAAGGAATTATCCATGGTCACATGCATATTAATGCATTCTCTTCTTCCTTCTATAACACACTTCCCCGCTTACGAGTATAGTTTAAATAATTTGGGTTATAAGGATGAGGTGCCAGACCTAGGGAAGTTTAGTCTTTCTAAAAATTATTTTCTATAAGCCTATTTTTAAAATTTCAAGCATTCATGATTTGAAACCTTTTAACCAACATGTATTGCATTAGAAACTCACTGAATAAAAATTTTAATTACATTAGCTTTAGGAGCATTCACACTACATAAATCCAAGGAAAATTAGGAAACTCTCTAGATGTTAGCCTTACTTCCAAAACACTCAGCCTACCTACCCATCTTTCTTAAAGATTGGACAACATGGATTTTATGTGTTTAGGTGGTTAGCTGATATTCTTTTTTTAGGCAGGATATAAGCTCATATGCATTAACTAGGTCATGAGTGTTAGTTTTGGGTAGAACACTAAATTCACCTTAGATCTAGGATTCAAGGCTACTACATTGAGTGTCTTGTAGTATGCCTCATCGGTGGGTAAGTCTCTTATTCTTTAGGACTATAAATCCTACCTATTTGAGTCACATGGATTATGACACCTCCATCCTTTCTCTCTATATGCTTCGAGTACATGATTTTTATTCTCTGACCTCTTCTCACTGCCTTAGTCCCTTTGGATGCTGAGATGAACCATGTATGTTGACTAAGTCGAGTTGAGCCCTTTCTTCCCCTTTGAGTAGAATTTCTTAGTCTCCCCTATGTGTCAATCCCTTTTTTTGGAAAGAATAATATCATATCCTTAATCAAGAGTATTTTCAGGCTCTAGCCTGAGATTTAATTAACCACATGGTCTTGTGCCCATGGGAAATAGAATTACATAATAAATAAAACCCACTCGAGCTAATGTATCAGGTGAGAGAAATGCCGTGAAACTGACCAGGTCGTACATATTATCACCCATCAGGGTGCGCTGGCGAGAGCCGCTATCTTCAATGGTTGATCATATATATCATATACTATGCCCTCCCATTGGTCTACTAATGAAGAGTGTGAGGCCTGTGATCATTTCTATCCCTTGAGAAAGTGCAGTCGTATACCCTCTACACTCTAGAGCGGCAGATCCCTTTCGGAGGTCCACATAAGAGATATTATTTTGTTATAAAAATTAAAAAAAAATATTTTTTTTCGTTTATGATTTTTTTTAAACTACTAATTTACCCCCCTCCCCCACTTGGTTAGCCTCGGGCTAGTTCTTTAGGATTTAACACCCCTCACAAACTTTCACCTAGAACCTTCCAAGTAGAGGACTTGATCTTAGTTCTTCGGATGCCTATCTTAGCTCACTAAAATATCAATGGAAATTTTGAAGCAAACTAGGAAGGACCCTTTGTCATAGAAATAATCTTCGAAGGGGGCTCGTATCAGCTAATTAAATTAAAAGAAAATCACATAATGTTGCTAGTCAATGGGTGATTCCTTAAGAAATACTATGCTTGATGTATCTTGACTATTAAATTAATAAAAAAATGTTTGTAAGTTTTAAATCAAATTGAGTTATTCTCATTCGTGTTTTGAGTTTCTACCTCCTATCTTTTCTTTTCCTTTAGGTTAGGTGATACCTTTTGTTAGGATTAGAATCACTAGTGGTGGATAATGCCCATTATAGAACCATCCTAGTCTTCTATAACTATGATCCTTTATATGGAGCAAGCTTCCTCCCCTTAAGATCATTAAAAATCTATCTATTAGAAATAAGTCCTCTATCAGCATCCTGTAAACCCGAGGTTAGGTGATGTCTACCTTAGAATTTAACTTCAATTTGTTTATTAGGAATAAGCCCTCTATCGGTGTCCTGTATACCATAGGTCAGGTGATGCCTACCATGGAATTCAACTTTAATCCTTATGTTAGAAATAAGTCCTCTATCGACATCCTTTAGAGATAGGGTTAGGTAATGCCTTTCTTTAGAATCAAAATTCTACTTTCATCCTTTCATTCAGTCAATGCTAATATCTGAAGCAAAACTTCATTCTACTATACATGATGGGGGTCCATTTATTAAACTCATTTATGTATGAGGTCATGAGGACTTATCTGAGCTCGTACTTAGTTATCTGATGGTTCATAATTTTTTCACTTATCAATCATATAGATCCAAGTCAAACCCAAAACCAGCCCTCAATCTAAATTCAAATCCAATACAATCAATTACAATCATTCATTTGATTATAATTGGTATGGATAATTCAAAATTAGTCGCTCAAACCAAAAATCTAGTTCAAATCTAGAATTCCATAATATAATTCTCAAGGTTAAGGACCTAGGTCATGAAACCTTTTTTGGTGATTTTTTGTTACCTTGAAACCTAATATAACGACAATTGATTCATGATATTAATTTCATATTGAACACACATATTCCTAGGATCATCCCTCCAAATTTGAGCTCAATCTGATACTTCTTACCCTAAAAACTGAATTAATTTCTAAATACTATAAAACCTTCAAATTTTTATAGTCTAAGCCACTAAACCCTCCACCTTGTGGAATTTGACCTTTGGGCCCTCCCCAAGACCTTTAAATAATCCCATGACCTATAATATAACATCTTAACTAATAAATTTCATTTTACTAGGGTCAAAATGACCAAAATCTCCTTTAAGTGCAAAATTGAACTTTTCCCCAAGATTCAATATGGCACAGTCAAATCTGAAAGTTCGTTAGGGATGTTAAGCCCTATGAACTTAGTCCCAAACTAACCAAGAGGGGGGTGAATTGGTATTTTAAAAAATTCTTTTCATAAAGAACAAAAATCACATAAACCAAAATCACACCACGAGAAAAATAAATAATGCAGAAATTAAAGTGCTAAAGCAAGAAAACAATAACACAGAGATTTATAGTGGTTCGGTCAACTTGACCTACGTCCACTCCTTGGAGGCACCCTCCAAGTATTGCACTACAAACGTAACTCTCCTTTAGCCCCCACAGCTAGGCGGAGAAGCCCTCACAAATAACCTCCTTTTTGCCACCCTGGCAAGGCAGAGAACCTATCTCCTTTTGCTTCCTCTTGAAGCTGGCAGAGAACCAACAATCAGATGCTGACTCCTTAACTCTACCGACCCTTCCACGGACGAGAAACTCTAGACAAAGAAGAAGCAGAGCGATCCTTGAAGCAACCCTTGTGAATTCCCTCACAAGCTCCCCCTCACAAGATCCTCTCTCTCTCTCTCCCTCTCTCTCTTTCTCTCCTCAAGTCCTTCTCAGGTCAAGGCAGCAGCAAAAAGGTTTTTCTAAATGTTGAACAAGAGATCTTAAATAGAAGAGCTTCAAAGGAGCTCATTAAATGCAAGTTGCCGACAATATCGTCCAGGCCGATATGGACATCAGCCTAGCCGATCAGTACAAAACTCAGAAGATCGGCCAGAGCATCGCCCTGAATGCAAATTGGATAATTTAAAATTCGCTTGATTGTCCAGGCCAATCTCACGATCGTCCCGGCCGATCAGTTCAAATCAGAGGAAAATCGTCTCGAGCATTGCCTTGAATTTGAGCTGGCCGATATTTATCGTCCTGAAGTAACTAAGGTTTTTGAATAGATCGTCCTGGTCGATCCTGTGATCGTTCAGGATGATATATTCGTATCAATCATCCTTAATTACTCCCTTTATTTCCTGATCAATTAAGGCATAATTTGTGAATATCATCTAGGCCGATCAATGATCATCCTGGCCGATTATTTAAAAATATAGTATACCTTAATTGTCTATGGTGGCAACTTCTTTCTATTTTGAGCTTATCGTCCTGGCCAATACACGTATCGTCCAGGCCAATCTGTTAATGATGGCTGCCTTAATTAAAAATCCATATTTAGACTTTCTATTTTAAGCCTGATCGTCCAGGACGATGTAAATATCGTCATGGCCGATATGAGTAAAAATAGATATTCTAATTCTCTCAAGTGTGTGTGTATGTTTACTTAGCATCAGTCTCTTTGACCATTACAAATAGACTCAAGAAGAGAAAAAATAAAGTACAGACTGACTCAACCTTAAACCTACACAATCTTGAACTGGCTTCATTTATTCCTCCGATCTTCGATTCCTGAAAAGTTAGAAGCAACATGCAATCCAAGAGAATCAATAGTGTTTATCAATCATCAAAATATAAGTCATGAAAATAGATTTGCAACAATCTCCCCCTTTTTGATGATGGAAAACACGAGTAGGAAAAACTCAGAAAAAAAAAAATAGCAGTTCATTAAAATTTCAAAAATTACAAGCAAATCAACTTTTCCTACCCCAACCTACTCCCCCTTTTTTCATCACAAAAAGAGGGTCCTAGACACACAAAATAAAAAAGAAAAACAACACAACAGAAACTAAAACAAACTACAAGACAAACTACAAAAACAGAAAACAGATAGCAGAAAACACAGACTAGAAAAATAAGGGATTCTGATCATCAGAGGAGGTGGTGGAGGGGGCTGCTGAAAGTAGCTGGCAAGAGTAGTAAACTGAGCATTGAACCAGGTGATGTCCTGGTCATACTGCTGTTGCTGGTGAGTCATGTAGTTGTTAAATCAGGCTAAATCCTCAGTGCGGTGCTGCTCGTAGCGGGCAATATACTCAGAATATTGTTGCTCTTATGCAACAACGTAAGCGTCAAAGCAAGTCTCCCATCGATCAAACCTCTCTATCAACTGATCAACTGGTGAGTGCTGGTGTAGAGGAACAGGATCAGGAACGGGAACAGGAGCGGGAGCCTCCTCCTCCTCAGCCCCCCGAGGTTCCTCATCCCTAGGGTGGAGACGAGTACTGTGAAGGGTACTGAAGGAACTATTTGAGTAGAAGGGAGTTGGGAGGCTAGGAGGAATAGGATACTGAAGTTGGTATTTAGTTTTAAGGACATAGGCTATGATGTATCCTAAGGCTATATTAGGTTTCCTCTTATGACCTGGATCGCAGATTATGGTTAAGTGATCAATGTATCAAAAAATTAAGTCCACAGTATTAAATTCTCTACTAGCCATGATGTAGAAAGTAGTGAGGGAAAGTAGAGGGGTGATGTAGATTCGGTCCCTGGCTTTGGAATTATGGAGGTGCGAAGGACATGTTGGATTGTCCTAGCATCTTTAACAAAAGAGCTAGTCTCTCTGACATGAAAAGGTGCATTGGTCTGGCAAAGGAAGTAATTTGTCGTGGCCAGTCAAGGTCAGGATCTAAAGTGATTAAGTGCAGCTTATCCCCGGTGGTGGTTAGCTGTAACAGTTCAACACAGTCCTGATATGTGATTTCGATAGGGCGTCGATTCACATAGGAGGTCAGGGCTGTAAAGGTAGGGTTAATGCAAAGGTTTGCAAAGAATTCTTGAAGAAACTCGGTATTAAAGGGGAAAGCAAGAGACATAATGAAACAAAGGGAGGTGTGAGCAAAAAGATCCATTACCGAGTATGAGATGTGGGTAGGATTGAAGATTCTGGAGACAGTTATCCCACACTCTTTGTATCGATGGTAGGCGGCTTCATCTTCTGCCTCCCTGAAACGAGGGTCAATCCTAGCCCTCGAAGAACTCCCAGAAGTTTGTCGAACACATTTCCCACCTGCCATAGAAGAGAGTTAGCAAGGAGACACAAGAGGAGAAGGGATGAAGTGAAAAATATGGCTGGATCGGCCAGAATTTAAAGAAATGGCCATATCGGCCAGGCCGATCGTAGAATCGTCCAGGTTGATATGGCTCAATAATTGCGTATAGGCCATTTGGTCAAAAAGGCGGTCCGATCGTCTGGGGCGATCAGATATCGGCCAGGACGATTAGACACAGGCGATCGTCCTGAGGAGGCAATCTGGACGACCGTTGAAAAAGCAGATCGTCTGGGCCGATTAGGTGTATCATCCAAGATGATGCACAATAATTAATCGTACCGGCCGAAGTTAAAAGGTTTTAAATCTCTACCACGTGTATCGTCTAGGACAAACAGTGGATCGGCCAGGACGATTGTCCAATAATGGATCATCCGGGGCCAATTTTAAGGATTTAAACGTGCTGACACGTGGATCGTCCAAGACGATCCAGTGTATCGGCCAGGACGATGCAAATAAAATGCATCGGCCGGACGAAATATTCTATCAGCTAGGACTATCATCATTATTGCAACAGAGTTCGATCAGATCGTCTAGGACGATATCGTATCATCCAGGATGATGAGTTACAGCAAGCATAGAAAAGGTCAGCAGATGGAATTTGAAGAGATTTTGTTTAATCGTCCAGGACGATACAGGTATCGGCCAGGACAATGTGCCTAGAATTTGAAACCAAGAAAAATATGGTGAGGATCAAGGCCCTCAAAAATAAAACAAAATAAAAGAAGACAAAAACACAGTAATAGAAAGCTAAAAATAAGGAAAATAAATTAAAAAAATGAATATTTTTGAATTTTAATTTTTGTAATTTTTTTTTATCAAGGCTTCATATGAGAAGTTCTCAAATAATTAAATTTTAGAGTTCCACAAGATCAAAGAGTTTAGCCAATCCTAATCAGACAAAGGTAAAATATCCGATTCTGTTAACCCTAGATCAGACGTTCCAAATGGTATAAATTTTCTTTTGAAGAACAAAAATGTTTAACTCAGAATAAACCTAATTGGGAAAAAAGAAGATCTAATCAAAACTTGTTTACAAAGAAAAAATCTCATAAATAATAAAACAAAATAATTTGTCTCAATCATGGAATTTGAAATCAAGCCTTTGAAATCATCAAATAATCAATGAGTTATCTAAGTTTTAAGAGTTTAGAGAAGAAATAGTAGCTTGAATTTAGTGGGCTCAATTTATGCCTCTTTTGTCTTTGAATTCGCTCTTTGAGCATCTTGATTTTTGATACAGTTTTGTGTATAAATATATTTCAAATTTGCATCTTTTCAATTTCCTTCTTAATTCTTTCAAGCTACATTCCCTTTAACAAAACCCCTAAAAAGACCCTTAGTTGTGAGTATATCCTCCAAATATTAGAGAATAGGAGCTCTCTCTCTAACATAGGGAAGAACAAGTCACAAAACAAAATCAAAATCATGTGATAAAAGCAATGCCAAGATTTTAAATAACTTGAAAGATATATAAGAACTTTGGATATCATGTATAAGATAGATTATTGTAGTAAGTTAAAAAGAATCTTAGTTTCAAAAACCACTGGCTCAAATGAGTTAGACTTTTGTTTAAAGCAGAAAATCATACCGCTAAACAAGGTCAGAAGGAGGAAAACCATCAATGGTGTTTTTCCCTTTAACCAATTATAGAAAAGCTAAACACTATCTTCAAAACTCCAAAATTTAAAATCTTGAAAAGATTCAATATATGGAAAACCAAATATAAAAGCAAAGAGAAAACAAAACAAATTAAAACAATAACAAAGCAGAAATAAAACACACTGAAACAAAAACACATTTCAAGAATTTATTGAAGCAGCAGGTTTAAGCATTTATGAGCTGCGAGCTTTCATATGTCCAGTTATCTTGTGTTCCCACAAGGACTTTGGTGAGAGAACACCTGCAAAACTCAACACCAGTCAAATTTAGGAACCCAAATTGGTTTGGGCCCCTTCTTAGAAAAAGTAGAGTGCAATGCAGGTATGGTATGCTGTGAATCATGCACCTTAGGTCTCCACACCTAATGTGTACTATGGTGAACAATGCAAGTGTGTGAGATGTGTCCTAGCATGTCATAAGAAAAATATCTAACTCTAGGAAAAGGATTTCTTAAATGATTTGAGTTATAATGCCTCTTCCTAGGTTTTCGCTTAGGATCAAAAGTAGATGTCATCTGATTTTTCTTACATGTTTCCAAATCATTTTGAATCCTCAAGTTAGTTCTTTTTAATGCATCATTATCAATCCTCAATTTTTTCTCAATCTATTTAGATTTCTTAAGATCAGAATTAAGTGAGGTGTGTGAAACTTTTAATACATTATGTTCATCAATTAATTCCAAATACTTTTTGTTTAAATCATCAAATTCATCAAGAAGAGCCATGTGATTTGAATCAATCATTGCATGATCTTTGAGAAAAACTTCATGCTCTTTTTGTAAATTCGAAAATTCTAATTTTAGGCTTGCATGAGTTTTCTTGAGTTTTTTGTATGATGCATATATTTTCTTACAAATCCCAAATAATTCATCATAGGTTGGTTTACATACCTCTTCCTCATCACTTTGATCTTCTCCCATTAAACACAAGTTTGTTGTTTCATTCTCAGGTTCCGTTTCAGATGAATTAGTACCATATTCCACCCAGAACGCCTTTTGGATTCTCTTCTTGTCCTTCCTAAACTTAGGTTTCTCCTCTCCCTTTTTCTTTTCTTTGCTCGAGTGATCTTGAAGTGTCAGGCAATCAGTTCTCACATGTCCTGGTTTCCTGCATCCATAACAAACAACATCAGAAGATCCTTTAACATATTTATGATCCTTACCTTTTCTCCAATTTTGATGATGCTTTTGCTTCTTCCTTAGAAAGCTTTTGAATTGCCTTGTGATGAAGGCAACTTCATCGCATTCAGACCCAGAAGATTCAGAATCTAATTTATGCGCCTTTAGTGCAACTATTTTCTCCTTTTTTTTCTCACCTGCATCAAGATTTCTTTGATTCACCCCTTGCTCGTAAGCAATGTGTGAGCCAAGTAAATTATCAATTGAATAAGTGTTCAAATCCTTAGATTTAGTCATTGCAGTGATTTTAGCATCATATGATGAAGGCAAGCATCTCAAAATCTTGTTTACTTTTTCAAAGTTTGAAAGTTCTCTTCCTAGTGCATGCAGTGAAGTAACTATCTGAGTAAACCTAGTGTACATGTCAGAAATTGATTCATGAGGTTTCATACAAAAACGTTCGTAATCATACAAGAGAATATTCAAACGGAATTGTTTAACTTTGTTAGTGCCTTCATAGGTGATACACAACTTATCCCAAATTTCTTAACCAATTTTGCAAGTAGAGACACGCATGTAATCCTCAGATTTTAAAGCATAGAAAAAATAGTTCAAACATTTTGCATTCAATTGAGCTAAATCTCGTTCATCGAAAGTCCATTCAGTAAAAGCAACTTCAGTTTTAACACCATTAATTTCACGAGAAGGTGGAGAATAACCTTCTTTGATAAGCATCCACATGCGATAATCAGTAGATTGTAAAAATGTTGACATGCGGGTTTTCCAGAAATCAAAAGGTAAGTTGTCAAACAAGGGAGGTCGTGTAATTGAATAACCTTCCGTAGTGTTACGATTCCCAAGGTTAGCCATGAATCTAATTCAAAAAGTTTTCAATCTTAAATTTTTGAATCCCGCTCTGATACCACTTGAAAGTTTGTTAGGGATGTTAAGCCCTATGAACTTAGCCCCAAGCTAACCAAGAGGGGGGGTGAATTGGTATTTTAAAAAATTCTTTTCACAAAGAACAAAAATCACATAAACAAAAATCACACCACAAGAAAAATAAACAATGCAGAAATTAAAGTGCGGAAGTAAGAAAATAATAACACAGAGATTTAGAGTGGTTCGGTCAACTTGACCTACGTCCACTCCTTGGAGGCACCCTTCAAGTATTACACTACAAACGTGACTCTCCTTTAGCCCCCACAGCTAGGCAAAGAAGCCCTCACAAAGAACCTCCTTTTTGCCACCCCGGCAAGGAAGAGAACCTATCTCCTTTTGCTTCCTCCTGAAGCTGGCAGAGAACCAACAACCAGATGCTGACTCCTTACCTCTACCAACCCTTCCACATACGAGAAACTCTAGATGAAGAAGAAGCAGAGCGATCCTTGAAGCAACCCTTGTGAATCCCCTCATAAGCTCCCCCTCACAAGATCCTCTCTCTCTCTCCCTCTCTCTCTTTCTCTCCTCAAGGCCTTCTCAGGACAAGGCAGCAGCAAAAAGGTTTTTAAAACATTGAACAATAGCTCTTAAATAGAAGAGCTTCAAAGGAGCTCATTAATTGCAAGTTGCCAATAATATCGTCCAGGCCTATATGGACATCGGCCTGGCCGATCAGTACAAAACTCAGAAGATCGGCCAGAGCATCGCCCTGAATGCAAACTGGATGATTTAAAATTGGCTTGATTATCTAGGCCGATCTCACAATCCTCCCGGCCGATCAGTTCAAATTAGAGGAAAATCGTCCAGAGCATCGCCCTGAATTCAAGCTGGCCGATATTTATCGTCCTGAAGTAACTAAGGTTTTTGAATAGATCGTCCAGGAATATATGATCGTATCAATCATCCTTAATTACTCCCTTTATTTTCTAATCAATTAAGGCATAATTTGTGAATATCGTTCAGGCCGATCAATGATCGTCCTGGCCGATTATTTAAAAATACAGTAAACCTTAATTTTCTATGCCGACAACTTCTTTCTATTTTGAGCTTATCGTCCTGGCTGATACACATATCGTCCAGGCCGATCTGTTAATGACGGCTACCTTAATTGAGAATCTATATTTAGACTTTCTGTTTTAAGCCTGATCGTCCAGGACGATGTAAATATCGTCCTGGCCGATATGAGTAAAAATAGAAATTCTAATTCTCTCAAGTGTGTGTGTGTAGGGTTACTTAGCATCAGTCTCTTTGACCATTACAAATAGACTCAAGAAGAGAAAAAACAAAGTACAGACTGACTCAACCCTAAACCTACATAATCTTGAACTGGTTTCATTTGTTCGTCCGATCTTCGATTCCTGAAAAATTAGAAGTAACATGCAGTCTAAGAGAATCAATAGTATTTTTCAATCATCAAAACATAAGTCATGAAAATAGATTTGCAACAAAATCAAACCCTAAAACCTACTCTAATGCATCCTAAAAATAGTTAGGAGTGCATTGGACTCAAACCCAAGTCTTGGTTTGACCAGGTTAATAAAGTCTACCATGGTTGACCAAAATGCCTCTTAAGGGTCCAAATTATCGTTTCAATCCAAAATGGCCATTACATTGCATGAGAACACCTCCATTGCTATCAAATGATTATATTAAACTTGTTAAGCCCAACATCAGTCTCTAGTTTGAATTGGTTGATCAGATCTACCATAAACCATGTTTCCACTCAATTAAACATCAAATCAAGTTTGAATCTCTTCAAACTCCTTTGACTACATGTCCTGGTTATTTGGGTTGGATTGGATACTTTGACCCGATCAATAGTTAACTTGGTCAACTGAGCCTAAGTCTGGTCAAATTTGACCCATTTTGGTTAAATCCTCTCATTTGATGAAATCAACCACTTCAAACCTTAAATTCCACTCCATCCCCTGACTCAAGTTTATTCAAACTATTGAAGAGTCAAGTGTTAGGAAGTTTGACCAAAGTTGACTTTTTGACTTCAATCAAAACCAACATGATTTTTGTCAAATTCTCATACACACCCAGTCAAACTTTCTTTAGGCATTAAATTTACTCCATTCCATGCCTTGAACATATCTCATCCATTGATGAGTCAAACTCCATTGGGTTTTCTCAACCTTAAATTTTTTGTCAAACCCCCTCCTGCAAGGTCTCATTCACTCTTGCATTGACCCTAGTCTTCTGAGTCCCCCTAAACTTATCTCAACCAACTCCTTACACCCCCTATCTATCACTTAAGTAGCACTAACTGCTTGACTAGTCAAAGAGTCAACTTAAGGCCCTAATTTTACCATTAAACTGTAAGATCGTTCCCGCTGATTTGTTTTTCATCCAGCTAAACCACAAATGTCCATTCAACCCACATGTCAATGAATATTTGAGATCGACTATTGACTCAGATAAGTAATATGAGGCACTACATCAGTGTGTTATACAATAATTACCAATAATTACTATGGTGCAATCATTGGTAATGATTGCTTACCGATACTACTACTTTGATCCATTGGCTTAGAGAGCATCGTGAAGTGCTGTGTGGCCCCTTCGATGCAGCAGCTTTGATCCAATGATCTAATGAGTGTCGCAAGGCGTGCTATCGCCACCACCATCACCATTTGATTTCAATTTAATACAATTAATTTTTAAATATATCTTGAGTATATTTAACTTTAGAAAATCATAACTAATTCATTTTTAATGGATTTTTATTATTTTGGTATATATGGACTCATAATTAAATTAAATTTAATTTGAAATTAAAATTAAATGGAAACCATTTATAAATATTAGGTAATTTTAATTATCCCCTACATTATTTTTAATTAATATTTTATTATTAAGTGTAATCCTGGTTTCCATTTTTGAATGGAAATCAACCAATGTTGGCCCTTAAGAACAAAAATTAAGGATGATTTTGAGAAAACTTGAGTAAATCATAGAGATAAAAATATACACACAATAGCGGTGAGATTCGATGAACAAAAACATAGGCTAGGAGCTTGTTGATATTAAAATCCATTAAGTTTAAAATTTAGTTAACTCAATATTAACCCCTTAATTAATCCTAAAACTTTAAAAATTATAATTATTTCAAATTAAATCTAAAAAATACAAATAATATATCAAACTAACCATAATTTAGTCCTCCACATAAGAAAATTAAAATCCCCTTGCCTCAATTCTTAATTTTACTTTAATTTAATTTTTAGTAAAAAAATTAATATGTAAGTAATTTAATTAATTAAAAATTCCAAATAATTCCCAAATACTTGGAACTACTTCCATGGGTCATTCATGACCTTTGGGAGTGATTCCAATGAAATTTGGATGGAGTTTGAATCAAAACCAATAAAACCTTCCCTAATTAACCAATTTTAAAATTCAATTAAATACTCAACAACAATAACAACATCATCATCATCAACATCAACAACAACATAAAGCCTTTGTCCCACTACGTGGGGGTTGGCTACATGACTCTTTTTTCTCTATTATATCCTGTTAAAAGTTAAATTCTCATTTAATTATAATAAAGATTGACCTTTTTATAATATTTTCTAAGTCCTTTTAGGTCTACCTCTACCTTTCTTAATATAAGTAAAATCTAATACCTCTACTTTCCTAACTGGGTGTGGGCTCTGAAAATTTTGCCCCAGCCTCCTCTACTACTTTTCTTTGAAGAAGTTTTAACGAATTAAGTTATGGGGTAAACTTTATGAAGGTAAATGAATTTTTAGATAAGACACTACACAAAGATTTCGCCCTCATTGTGTGACGATTCTATGATCTGAGTTCTAGTTTTCTATAGGTGTAAGCTCCTATAGTTAATTACACCTCCTGATAATGAGAGAGAACTTTGATTAAGGCTAGTCATCGATCAGATACATAGAAATATATATTATCTGGCATATAGTAGTAGCATGGGCATTTGAAATGGATGGAGAATTTATTTTTAAAATTTGAAATTGCACTATCTTGCACTTAAAGAGGATGATGGGGGAATGCAAGATGGGCCTTATAAAGATCCTATTATTTCATCATCTCAAGCCATCATGGTCCCAGGTCTATGAAATTGCTAGATGCCAATTGAAATTACTAGATGCGCTAAGAGGAGGGTGAATTGGATGATTAAAAACTTCTTTAATGAAAAGAAATATCTTTTTATGACTTTATGCGGAAGCGAATTTCATTCATAATAAAAAGATATGTAATCAATTTCATCCACGCAATTAATCACAATAAAAATAAATGCGGAAATAAAGTGCAGAAAAAATAAAGGAAAGAACACACCAATTTATAGTGGTTCGGTCAAACCATGACCTACGTCCACTCCCCGGAGGCACCCTCCGAGTATTACACTAAACCTTTAGTGATTCTCCTTTAGCCCCCACAGCTAGGCGGAGAAGCCCTTACACAATCACTTCCACCTTCCCCGGTGCGGCGGAGGAGCCGGGTCCTTTGACACCAACGAGATCTTCTTCTTCGCAAAACTTCCTTCAAGACGAACCTTGAATCCGATGGTACTGAGGTGCAAGCTCGCCGGAGCAACCGTGTGAACTCCCTTCACACTCCCTTGAAACCCCCTCCAAGGTTCTTCTCCCTCTCTCAAACTCCACCCTTTCCTCTCTCCCTTTCAAGTCCTCTCTTCAAGTTTTCTCAAGAAAAACGAAGCCACAATGGCTGCCAAAAGACTCTTACAAAGTCTTATGAGAGTGCTTAAATAGAGGGCTCAAAAAACCCTAAAAATACTCAATTCAGCCGTCAAATATAGTACCGTACGATCTCAAGATCGTCCAGTACGATGTGCAGAAATTGACCTGTTAGTACTGTACGATCCAGTTAGTACAGTACGATCCAGTTCGTACAGTACGATCCAGTTCGTACAGTACGATCCAAATGACAAATTTCAACCGTTTTGATTGCATAATCTCAGGATTAACTTAGGCAATATTTCAAACATCGTACCGTACGATTACGATTATACAACTGTTCAAATTCAAATTTTTGCCTAATTTAATGGACGGGCTTTCTAATTATAACAGATCGTATAGTACGATGTGGTGATCGTACAGTACGATTAGTTATATTCAAAATTAATTTTTTTAAGGAAAAATAAATATTTCAATTTATTTCTGTTACACCAGATCGTACAGTACGAAATAAATTCGTACAGTACGATGAACATAAAAGTTAAAATATTCATAATCATTTTTTCCTCCCTCTGTATGTGTGCATGATCAACAAACTATCATACTTCATTATAAGACTTGACTCAATAAATGAAAATTACAGACTCATTTAATACGACCAATTCTATGCAATCTTGAGCCTTGAATCTTTAAAGAACGGTGCATGATGTACCTGAAATATTAGTTAACATAGAAAGAAATATGCACTGCAAAAACCAGGAGAAATAAAAGAATAATAAATATTATTTGTTATCATCAAAATCATAAACTCGGAAGCCCGAGTTGCAACAATCTCCCCCTTTTTGATGATGTCAAATAATATTGGTTGACTTTGTAAATTAAAAAAAAATTCTCCTAAACTCCCCCTCAGTAAAAGAATTACATTAAAAATTAGGGAAATGTTTTCTTTTCTTTTTTTTTTTTAATTTTCGGTTTTTTTTTTTTAAATTAAATTAAATAACAGCAAAAATTAAAACAAAATGCAACAAACTACAATACTTTCTCCCCCTTTGACATTATCAAAAAGAAGAGATAAAATAAAATATAAAATAACAACATAATAACGAAACAAAAACATACGATTATATAAAACAAGTTAAACATACAAAAATGAAAAAAAAACATACAAAACACATAAACAAAAACACACAAACAAACCTTAACATACTTATACCTCATCATCTTGCTCCTGTTCTGATGATTCAGAAACTAGGTCTGCCCAGGAGACTTTTTGCTTTTTATCTTTTCCCCAAATTACAAACGGTTTATTTTTACTCTTTTTATTTGCAGGAAGAGTTTTTAAGTTGGGGCATTCACGCTTCAAATGTCCGGGTTTCCTACACCCAAAGCAAATTATGTCAGAACAAAACTTAACATTTTTATAATTTTTACCTTTACTCCGCTTTTGTTGATGTTCATGCTTGTGGTTCAATAGAATTTCAAATTTATTTGTTATCGATGATATCTCCTTGCTTTCATCGTCTACTAAGCCATATTCATCTGTGTCTTTGGCTTTTAGCACAATTGTCTTCTCATCACCTGCATCCAAAAATCTTTGACTCACACTTTACTCGTAGGCAATGAGTGAGCCGATTAGATTATCTATAGAATAAACATTCAAATCTTTTGATTCACATATTGCCATGACTTTGGCATCAAATTTATCAAGTAAAGAACATAGAATTTTACTAACTTTTTCAAAGTTTTAAAGTTCTCTACCTAAATCATGCAATGACATCACAATTTGATTAAATCTAGTAAACATGTCTAAGATAGTCTCATATGGCTTCATGCTGAAAAGTTCATAATCACGCATTAGAATATTCAATTTAGACTTTTTGACTTCACTAGTACCTTCATACGAAATGCATAATCTATCCCAAATTTCTTTCCCAGTAGTACATGTAGAGATTCTCATGCAATCGTCAGGATTTAATGCACAGAAAAAACAATTCAAACATTTAGCATTTAGTTGTGCATTGAATAGTTCTATTCTACTCCATTCAGTAAAAGGAATATTAATTTTGACTCCATCTATCATACGTGAAGGTACAGAATAGCCAGTTTGAATCATATTCCACATTCGATAATCAATTGATTGCAAAAATGTTGACATGCAAATTTTCCAAAAATTAAAAGAAATATTTTCAAATAAAGGTGGTCGTGTGATACAATAGCCTTCCGCAATGTTACGATTTCCAAAATATGCCATGATCAATTTTTTCAAGGTTTTCTAAAACACTATTTTTGAAACCCGCTCTGATACCAATTGAAATTGCTAGATGCCAATTGAAATTACTAGATACGCTAAGAGGGGGGTGAATTGGATGATTAAAAACTTCTTTAATGAAAAGAAATATCTTTTTATGACTTTATGCGGAAGCGAATTTCATTCATAATAAAAAGATATGTAATCAATTTCATCCACGCAATTAATCACAATAAAAATAAATGCGGAAATAAAGTGCAGAAAAAATAAAGGAAAGAACACACCAATTTATAGTGGTTCGGTCAAACCATGACCTACGTCCACTCCCCGGAGGCACCCTCCGAGTATTACACTAAACCTTTAGTGATTCTCCTTTAGCCCCCACAGCTAGGCGGAGAAGCCCTTACACAATCACTTCCACCTTCCCCGGTGCGGCGGAGGAGCCGGGTCCTTTGACACCAACGAGATCTTCTTCTTCGCAAAACTTCCTTCAAGACTAACCTTGAATCCGATGGTACTGAGGTGCAAGCTCGCCGGAGCAACCGTGTGAACTCCCTTCACACTCCCTTGAACCCCCTCCAAGGTTCTTCTCCCTCTCTCAAACTCCACCCTTTCCTCTCTCCCTTTCAAGTCCTCTCTTCAAGTTTTCTCAAGAAAAACGAAGCCACAATGGCTGCCAAAAGACTCTTACAAAGTCTTATGAGAGTGCTTAAATAGAGGGCTCAAAAAACCCTAAAATACTCAATTCAGCCGTCAAATATCGTACCGTATGATCTCAAGATCGTCCAGTACGATGTGCAGAAATTGACCTGTTAGTACTGTACGATCCAGTTAGTACAGTACGATCCAGTTCGTACAGTACGATCCTAATGACAAATTTCAACCGTTTTGATTGCATAATCTCAGGATTAACTTAGGCAATATTTCAAACATCGTACCGTACGATTATGATCGTACAGTACGATTGTACAACTGTTCAAATTCAAATTTTTGCCTAATTTAATGGACGTATAGTACGATGTGGTGATAGTACAGTACGATTAGTTATATTCAAAATTAATTTTTTTAAGGAAAAATAAATATTTCAATTTATTTCTGATACACCAGATCGTACAGTACGAAATAAATTCGTACAGTACGATGAACAGAAAAGTTAAAATATTCATAATCATTTTTTCCTCCCTCTGTATGTGTGCATGATCAACAAACTATCATACTTCATTATAAGACTTGACTCAATAAATGAAAATTACAGACTCATTTAATACGACCAATTCTATGCAATCTTGAGCCTTGAATCTTCAAAGAACGGTGCATGATGTACCTGAAATATTAGTTAACATAGAAAGAAATATGCAATGCAAATACCAGGAGAAATAAAAGAATAATAAATATTATTTGTTATCATCAAAATCATAAACTCGGAAGCCCGAGTTGCAACAGTCTACTTAGTCAGAGAAGGTAGTCGACCCAACCTAATAGAAGGAGCCTTGTCGGCAGCCATGGGTTGCTTCGTCCAAGGGTACCTTATAGACTTGGGGTGGGTGTTTATCTAAGGGAACAAATTTAACATAGCGCATTATGCCCTATCGATTAAATCATATTGATTTATATCTCAAGGATTTGATACAACTAAGGAATGTACTGTCTTTAGCCATAAACATTATCTTATGATTTCTTTTGGTGAAAAACCCACTATTTGAGAATGAATCATAGTGATATTTTGACTAGGAATTAGCTCTATTTGAGCTAAAGTGTATTTTTAAATTTGTCCTCATTGGCAAACTTTTGTGGAGGGTGGATGAATTTTTCTTTAAGTGTTTTTATAGTTTATTTCAATTTTGAATATTTTGGAGTTTTGAGATTTTGGAAATTTTAAATTTTGTTGGGCATTTGGATGGAATTTGGAAGGCATTTAAATATTTATAATTAACTCCTCCAGTTAAGATTTATGTTTTACACGGCCATCATCGGGGTATATGGGATCATTTCCATTTATGGATTGAGCCTTGTCGACTTTATAGAGCTGTCAATAGATAATTGGGTTTCATTGTTGGATTTGTTATTTTGTTAATGAATCTTCTTTGTTAGAGGCCTTGAAGGCTTTATATGAGCATATAAAATAGATATTCTGGTCGATACCTTGACCATATATCTATTTGATAATTCAAGCGGTGTGGATTCCTATTTATTCATATAAAAGGATCTAACACAAACTACATTTATTTATTAACCCGTACAGCATTCCTAGATGTCACGCATGTACTCATAACGCGATCACCGGAGCCCATGCAGGTTTTATGATTGCACGTATCGCTTGTGTACCAAACTATAATGCATATGCGAGGGTATTTTGGACATATTTAATGCTGCTCAGTTGTGTGGGAAACCCTCATTTGAATGCAGCATTCTATTTAGAAGCTCATACATGCCTTTTATCTGCTTGTATATAGGTTATAAATCTGGTGGCATGGCGTTCTACTGATTATCTGCTTATTTCATATGTGTAGACTATCATGCCCTACTTATTTCTTCCTATAGGTAGCTTATTGTGCACTAACAAATCTCTAATTATACATTTATAAATATTGTGTTCACCATAAACATGATGCCCCAGCTTGTGATTGAGTTGCTTTACATACAAATCTCTTAGCACCAGTCATAGGCATTTATATTTATTATAGTCTTCTTATTCTTGCTTACATACATCCCATTATATGTGCAACAAATTTTCTATAGTAACTCATAAGCATTTTAACTTGCTATGGTCCTTTGGAACTTTGCATGTAAGTGGCATTTGATGTGTACAATGGGTCTCCTATAACTCCTATGATAGCTTGTAGTTATATTTGCATTTTCTGCATATCATCTACTTCCACTTTCAAATTATTAATATATTTAGCTAGCATTGGATGGAGTTGACTACAAGGGTACTACAATGTTCTTTGCAACAACAATTTGTTGGTGCTTTACATTTGTTAAAGGTGATCCGCTGATTGGCAAAATGTTGCACTTTTATGTGCATCTTTTAGTGCTTGTAGTAACTTCTATATGCATCCCCAAGGTAGTTGATATTAGTTGTAGGGAGACTTATATGTTATTGTATGCCTCCCATGCTCTAGTGTTAGATGACATTGATTTCCTTTTAAGAGCTCAATGTGCTTGTATATAGCTGAGTGGCTTTGAATTAGTGCATTGGTCTACTTATCAATTGTTGTTGATAGTATGAAGAAAATCTTTCACAATAGCCTTCTCCCTTTACTCCTAGATATGTTGTTTTCTTTATGTGTGTGTTGGTTGCATATTGACCAGCAATAACAGTGAGAGGACCACATTTAAATTTCAAATTGATATTTCTTTAATAAATTAGTGCACTCATTAATAGTTTCTTATATGTAGCATTTGCAAATTGATATAGTGGAGAGGTCATCATATTTATTGCATGTCCCATCCATACACTTTTGGATGTCCATGTTCATTATGAGTTCTTGTTCTTCACTTGCAAACTCTTCTTGCTCATTGCCATTAATCTGAATACTCTCTATATATTATTTGTATATACTTTTGGAGGGGTTATTGTACACATTGTAAGTTTTCTCTTATCATGTTGTAAGTTGATTCATGGCACTAGCATTGTTATTTAGGGGTGTATGATTTCTAACATTGTAAGTGGACCACATGATCCAAAGGCCCCATATCATAGCCTCCCACTATTCTTATTATTTAGAAACAAACTCCACTTGCAAACTCCTTGCCTTCAAAGATGATTTTCCATAAACATGATGAGTTTGATATCATATCCCTAAAAATTTCATTCCAATTGAGATGATTATTACATAAGAGAAATTCCATGTTAAAGCACAAGAATCTCTACTTGTTTGCATAAGGCTTGAATGACATCTCCCAATCAACATTTGCATTTAAATGAAAATTCTTTAACATTTTGGAATCCTTTATTGATCATGTTCAAACCCATGTCAAACTTTTATTAGAGTCTTTTCCAATTCAAGTTTAATGAATTATACTTAGATTCATTCAAGTTCTTAGATAATCTTTTGAGTTTTAAAACTCGTTCCCTACTATCCAAAGTTTATCCAAGTTCTTTGTTGTTCAAGTAGCAGGTTCAAGTTCCATGTCCCCAGTTGTCCTTTGAGTTTGATCAAGTTCAATAAAAGTCCTTTATAATTGTCCAAGTCTCTTATATCTTCAGTTATAATTTTGGCAGCCTACCGATGTTTCCCCCATTTAGGGGAAAAACCAAGAGTCATAGCCTGCCCACCATATCAAGAAAGACATCCATGGTTGATGTTATGGGACACCGCGGCCATAGTCTTTGTCCTCCACCATGCCAAGAAAAGCGTGCATCGATCTTCAGAAAGCACCTGTTTGAAATAAAGCAGTTTTCCCCATGTACGAGTACTTATATTTTTGCCTCATCATGCTAAGAAAAGTACACACAAGTCTCGTTTGCCTCACCATAAGCACTGCACCAAGTTCCCTCCCACCGCGCTAAGAAAAGCATGTATAGGGGGTCCCTTGGCACGCCATAAACACCGAAATAGGATTTTTTTGGAGATTACCCGCCTCACCATGCACCGCAATGAACTTCCTCCCGTTATGCTAAGAAAAGCGCGTATGGGTTGTTATTCACCACATTGCAATTATTAAAATAGGTTTTCTTAGATTTGGAAAATACACAAAATCATATATCCTTCCTTTTTTTCTTCTTCTTTTTTTTTTCCTCTATTTTTTTTCTTTTGTTTTTCTCTCTTTTTTTTAATCCTATTATTAATCTAATGCACAAAGTGTGAAAGAGATTAACCTAAGATCATTATCTTATTGTGAGGGAAATCAGGTAGATGGTTAGGGCTTCTGGTTTGCATCTTTTGTGGGTAACTAGTATGAGTGGGCTTTAGGCTTGAGAAGGGGTTAATTATAGAGACTACTAGAGAGGGAGGGCACAAGTAAAGGATTTGAGGTCTTAATTGCTTGCATCTATTTGACAGATAGGGAGCCTGTTAGGTTGGAACTAGGGTTGAGGTATGTGGCTATCTAAGATGGGAGGAGGCAAGGGAAGTCTATCTATGAGGTCGGAGGGATTACGGGTTCAGTCTTCTCGTAGCTATAAGAGTTGAAGTGTGATTTTGATATCCAACTTGGAATCCAAAGAGGAGAGAACATCCCTTAGAGGAGAGTTCTCTTTCATCTCAAGATCAAATTCAGGATGACTTTAATATCCAAAGAGAAAATAAATCATCACATCGGGGAGATTTGGTACCCACATCAACTTTTCAAAAATTCAAATTAATTCTTCCTTAAAAAATAAAGTGACTATCGTTATCGTCATATTTGAATATTTGATAAGGGATGCTATCTTCTTCCCTTGGGAAGATATATCATTCATTATCATGACTCAAATATGAAATTAACAATAACCCATCAATATTATCATAACTAAATATTTGATTGAACTTTATTTTGACCCTTGGGTGTCACATGTTATTCTCTTTTGGATTTAGCTATTATATTTGGGATGCAATTTGAAATTCTAAGTCTAAACCCCACTAAGAAATCCTATTTCCAATTTTGAGGTGATATACCATTTTGGATGGTAGGTTCAATTCTAGAATTTTAATTCAAATTCAACTTCTATCTTCCCCAAGGAAATTTAATTTTGATTTGTTTTGCATTTTTTTCATGCAAGGCAAGTCCTCTTTTCAAATAGCAAACATAACCATATAAGTTGTCTGGAGTCATTTTTATTTTCTACATGTATTTTGATTTAATATGTTATGAAAGTTAAATTTTAAAATGGGATATTATTCATCCAACTTGAAATCTAAAGAGAAGGGAAACATCCCTTAGGGGAGAGTTCTTTTCATTTGGAGATTCAAGTTAAGATGATTTCAAAATCCAAAGAGAAAAGAAATACCCCTTCAGGAAGGAGTTCGTTTCATTTAAATGCTTGGACCAGATGAATTCTAGGAGCTTGCATAAAAGAGGAAGTTGAATGAAGGAAGACATTAAGAATACCAGATTCTTAAAATCACTTATGTCATTTCTAGGACAAGCATCCAGGTCATTGCTGGTGGTACTCGGCCACTTCTAATTTCTACAAACTCTGGGTTGTAATTAAGTGGATTTGCCACATGAACTTTTACACTTATTTGATTTATTTTAATTACATGATTTGATTGAGGTGTTTAATTTTGTGCAATAAGAATTTCGTTATCTTTCTATTATTTACTCTTGTATGTCATTTTATTTTAACATGAGCATTTTCTACTCATACAACAAAAACAACAACAACATCAAGCCTTTATCCCACTACATGGCGTCGACTACTCATAATTAAATAAAAATTTAGGCCAACATAGAAAGATAAATGAATTTAAAAAGTAAGCTCAATTTTGTGGAGGGTCTCATGCATGTATATTTTACATTCTCTTCCTTGTTAGACACCTACTTGCCTGCAGGTTATTACAGACCACCTAGCCTATTAGGGTGCTACTCCGTCTAGAGGATGTTGTGCAACTTCTAGGAAAAAAATATATTTTTAAGCCAAATTTTTAAATTACTTCATACCATTTATGCATAGAAGGTCAATCAACATACATTGTATTAAAAACTAATTAAATTAAAAAAAATTAATTTCATTCAAGCATAATCACTGTACATAAGTAAAGGGGTCAATTAGAACATTCTATAGATGTCAACCCCAACTTCTAAAAACATAAATAATTGCTCAACCATCTTTTATAAAGATCAGATCTATGGTTTTGTAGTGTTAGGTGGTTAGCTGACTCCCCAATCTAGGAACAGATAGTTCTAGATTTATATTACATTAGCTAGGTTTAGTCTAGTATGGTTTAGTGCCCAAATTTGACTTAAGATCCAGGGAAGACCTAAATTAATATGACCTCCACTTTTAGGAATATAATCCTAACATTCTAATAAAAAGACAACTCAAATTAAAATCTCTCAAAACTAAATTATAAAGCCCAATAAATAGGATAAATAGGGGTATTTCTAAAATGTTTCAGAATCCCAAAACACCTCCTACCTTTATCCATTGGCCTCCAAAATAATTTTTTAAAGTTTATCCAATCCTAGTTAATATTCTAACCTCACTCATTTGATATCACTCCTTACAAATTTAAAAATTAAATTTATACCGTTAATTTAATTGGCAGTATTCGTATGAAACTCAAGCTTCCTATGATGTAATTAAATAAGGCTTGACTTCATAGGAGATTTAAGACCATAGATCAATTTAAAAAATTAGTTAATTCTCTTTGGAAAAATCAAAATTAAAGATGATCATTATCATCATATTCAAATGATTGATAATAAATTATATTTTCTTTCCTTGGGGAGATATATCATTTCTTATCATGATTTTTATTATGAAATAATGATAACCCATTTAAATTATCGTAGCTAAATATTTGATTTATCATTATTTGTTGACACTTCATGGTCATATGTAGTTTGTTCTTGAATTTGGCATAAATATTTAGGATGAAATTTATAATTGTGAATCTGAACCCATTAAGAAACTTTATTTTCACCTTTCGAGGTGATATATTATTTCCAATTATAGGTTCAATTATAGAATTAAAATTCAAAAGTCAATTTTAAATTTCTCATAGAAATTAAAATTTTAATTACTTTGCATATTTCCAAAGTAAAATAAAGAAACTTAAAAACATATAACTGCTACATCGCGGCACTGCTAACTTTTGAATGTTGTGATGTCAAAAGAGAAATTTTGATGTAAAGGCATTATAGATTGTGAATGATGTGGCGCTGGATGACAAAAAAAAAAAAAAGGTGCTACGAAGTTGATACTTTGACACTCTGGCGTAGCTCGATCGAGAAGTCGGTGCTGCAATATCCTTTTTATAGCTCTCCGGCGGTGTTCTTTAAGGCTGACATCATTGATTTTTTTAATGCCACGGCATTGGATGATACTTATAATTTTGATCCTTTTTTATATTTTTCCTACTCATCATAATTAAAAAAGAATTTTTTGCTGAAAATATAATACATAAAATACACATTATTATACTTATTCAATTCTCCGCAACTTAAACTCTTGCTTATCTTCAAGTAAAATAATTTATAATTCTAATAAAATAATTAATCAAAATAAGCTTGATAATTTTAAATTACTAAAATATAGGATAATACATCACAGTTTAGAAGTAGTAAAAAAGAATAATATTATAATTCTAGTTTAAAAATACTAATAATTACACTAATCAATAATATTATTGGATTTCATTGGTAAAAATGAAAGTTATGATTTTTTGAAGTTATATATTATTATATAAATTTCTCGTATTATTTATATTTAAGTATTTTATATTGTATTTTATCAATATGAGTAATTATAAAATAAATATAATATTTATATGTAAGCAAGGAAGGTTAACTATTAATATTATAATTAATATGGCTTGGCTCTTAAAATATAATACCCTACGTATGAGGGTGGATCGACGAGCTTTCCTTAAAATAAGAGGTTGGTGGGGTGATTCTGGTTATAGCCTATAACCAATTGACCAAATTACACAGTTAGGTAGGTGGTGATGATAATTAATAATTAATAAAAAGTCATATGAAATAATAATGATAAAGATAATGATAATGAAGATGATAATAATGCAATGAATACCAATGAAAGAATGAATATACTACATTAAAGTTAGATGCCCTAACTTACCGGATCCTATACTCAATTATATATTGATACATATATGCATTGATAGCATTGACATATGCATTAATATATAGGATGGCATGAAAGGTTATATGTATTGTACAAATTTATATTTTACATAATTAATAAAGATAATACTATTGACCTTGATGATATTAACACCTTCATGTTTATGCTACAATCCTGATTTATTGATTTATTGATTTTCGATGTATTTATATTCTCACACCTATCATTAATTCATGAATTTAAGCATGATGTTTCTTGCTTCTTGTTATTGATAAAATTGAATCATGCTAATCATAGTTGATCATTCATGATATTGAATGATATTGATTATATTGATCAAGATGAATATACATATTAATTCCTTAAATCTTATATTAAAAGCTTTAGTGAGTTTTGGGTTTTTGTCGGATTTCGTAAGCTCATTATGTGGTTTTACTTGATTTCAAGTAAAGGTAAGGAGCTTGTGGATTGAGGCTTAGTAGTGATAATATTTTGATTTTATTTTAAATTATCTAGGCTATATGTATTATATTATAGCCAATAATGGCTATTATATATATATATATATTCCTTTACTTTTGATTTTATAGAAAGATATAAATAATGACTATATAAATGTAATATTATTTTCCAGCTGTTATTTATTTTGTTTATTACAATCAATTAGCTTTATATATTAAATTGATATGGTTGTAAATTAATTATTATTGGTTGTACCCATATGTAATTTATGTAGGAGGAGGCATATAGGTCGATATTATCTATATAAAGGTCAATGCTTCATGTGTGGTCAGGAAGATCACAAGGTGGCATAGTGCCCTTCAAATAGCTCTTAAGATTAGGCTAGAAGCTAGGGGTTGCTAGATTCAGATGAAACCAACCCCATTAGAGTAGTTAGTGACCTCTCTTTGACTCGTAGCATAGCCATATTTGGAGGGAAGCCTTATGGTGGATCAATAAGAGGTACACAATTAGAGTCTATCCTAGTTGTTAATGTAGCTCTGGTACATCCCATAGTGTATAACCTAACACACCAATAGACATGGGAGGCATTACATGTAATAACAAGTAAAGTATATATTTCTAAGCAACCTTATAGTATTGCTTTTTGTTCTAGTGCAAGTCACTATTTTTATGTCTTAGTGTATTCTAAATTATTTGAGTTTAACTCTTATTTCATTATCTCTTGAGTATATGTTATGTTGTAAATGTATGATATAATATTTGCTAGCAAGGTCTTTATGTGAGCTTGAGATTTCTAGTAGGAAGTTAGTACCAGCACAAATCTTGTGGCCTCTTAAAGAGTTCAATGTCATCATAGGTGTGGATTGGTTGAGCAAGTACCAAGATCATATCGATTATCGTAAGAAGCAGGTAAGATTATGTGTTGATGTGGAGGTGTTTTATTTTTTGGTTGCTGAGAATGTCTTTTCATCACTTATTTCTATACTGCAATTGGATAAGGCATAAGGGAAGGGAAATTTTGTATTTTGGGCTTATATGGGAGATTTAAACAAATCTATAAAAGGCCATAAGAATGTTCACCAAGTAAGAATTTTTATTTATGTATTTCCCAAACAGTTATCAAGATTGCTCTAGAGAGAGAGGTAGAGTTTTGTATTAAAGTTTTTCGAAGTGTGATTTGATAGAATGAACTACTTATAGAATGACATCGATAGAATTACAAGAGTTGAAGGTCCAGTTGCAGGAGTTGTTATATAGCAGTTTTATCAAACCTTGTGTAGCTTTTATGATGTCCATAAAGAAGAAAGATGGATCTCCGAGGATGTTTATAGATTATTTGGAGCTAAACAAGATGATAGTGAAGAATAAGTATTTATTGGCTAGGCTAGATGATTTATTTGATCAGCTGGAAGGTGAAATTATGTTTTCTAATTTGAGACGAGGCTATCACCAATTGAGTGTAAAGGATAAGGATGTGACGAAGATGACTTTTAGCACTGGATATAGGTAATATGAGTTTCTAGTAGTGCCATTTGATATGACAATTTCATCATCAGTGTTTATGGATCAGATACATCGAGTATTCAGAGAGTACTTAGATCAATTTATTTTTGTGTTCATCGATTATATTCTAGTGTATTCAAAGTATGAAAAGGAGCATGTATTCCATTTGGGTTGACTCTCGAGATGTTGATGCGAAGAAAGATGTATGCAAAGTTCTTAAAGTGTGAGTTTTGGTTGAGATCTGTGGCTTTTCTGGTGCATATAGTCAGCAAGGAGGGCATTATAGATCTTCAATAGGTACAATCCATAGTGGATTAGCCAAGACTAACATCTATGATCCTTAGAAGGATATTATAAGAAGTTTATTAGAAGTTTTTCGTAGATTGTTATCCCTCCAAGAAGATTGAATCAAAATCTCATGTCATTTGACTAGAGTGTGAAGAGAGTTTCTATAAGTTGAAGGAGTGTATAGTGTCAACCCCTATGTTCACCATCCCATCAAGTTTCGAAGGATTCCAAGTATTCAGTGATGTTTCCTTGGAGGCCTAAGATATGTGCTATAGCATGATGGAAAAGTGGTGGCTTATGCATCCAGACAATTGAAGCCACATGAAAAGAATTATCCGACTCATTATCTGGAGTTAGTAGTGATTGTATTTGCATTAAAAATATGGTGGAATTATATCTATGATGTCAGATGTGGGATCTATATTGATTATCAAAGTATGCTTAAAGCATATGTAACATTTTTTATTCAATTATAATTCAATATTGATGAAATCATCATATAAATAGTTCTGCCTTTACAAAATTAGATTTGTTCATTAAATCAACTCGGTTTAATTTTCAAAGAAGAAAAGAGAGTTGAAAGGTCTATTTGTGTTAGCTTTTTAACTATTTTGCTATTCATATCAATGTCGCAATGGCGTTTTAGCTATTATTTTTTGTTGATTTTTAAAATTTCATGAGATGAGAATTAACTTTTTATAATGAGATCTACTAAAATATGGTGACCATAAGAATATATATATATATATATATATATTGTTGCGGACTAGAATATATGCAGTGATAGAGTTAAAACACTTTTATCTCAGCATTGTACGAATATTTAGTACACAAATAGAGGAGAAATAGCAACACCAGGATTTTTACGTGGAAAACCCTAAAACGGGAAAAATCACTGGGCCACACCCAGTTGAAATAGTTCCACTAGTGTTCATTTGAAGTACAAGAGGCTGACTCGTCCTTAAAATTTAGGACGATCGGATTACAATGAATCTCATTAGGATTGAAAGTCAATTACAATGTCAAACATAGTTTCAGAGTCGTTTTGAAGTTGAGCAGAATTTTGACATCGTTTGGAAGTCCGGTAGAATTTAGGCGTTTCAGCATCGCTTGGGTGTCCGACAGAATTCTGGCATCACTCCGGCGTTGGGAAAAACTCCAGTGGTGGTCGAGGAGGAGTCTCTTCCCTCCTATTGTTCTATCCTCCTCTTCTTCTTGCTTGGGTCCCTTCTCAAGAGGAATGAGGGGTCTATTTATAGATTTTCTGGAGTGGCATGGCCCGTAAATATATAAGAGATCAAGGGCGAATATGGAGTGGTTTGGATGAATTGCCGATATTGAATCCTTAACTCGTGAACCATTTATTAGGCATTTGAAGGTCTTAATGACTTTGGAATTCGGCGATCTTAGGCTCGTTGGATTCATCTCATTGAGCCGGTCGATTCAACTATAAGCTAGTCAAGTTTGGAGATCATTTGGTAACTCAAATTATGGTACGAACTTTTGAACAAAGATTCAGATCCTTGATTTGAACTCATTTGAGCTCAGATTGAATTGAATTTGGTGTCGTTGGGTTCATATTTTTGAGATTCTTAGATTGACTATAAGTGCTGAAATCAGAGTTTATATGCTTTTAGATTAAATTTTTAAAGTTTACAGCTTGATTTTTACCTTGAGATTCGTGCTCGATCAAGATAATTTTATGATGATGTATCAAGTACCCCCTAATTTCATACGTTGAAGCTTCAGAAGTCCGAAAATACTTGTTACAAATTTTACATTGACTGATTCGCAAAATTACATTACAAAAGTTGAATATTTTCATAAACTTGCTCATAGAAGCCCTATTGAGCTCTAAAAATATCACAACTGAGTCTAGAATGTCAAAAAATGTGTCCAGAGACACCAAAAACATCAGATTTGGACCTTCTAGGCCAAAAATCGGGCCCGGACACGCATAATCAATCGGCCGGCCGGCAGCCACCCGCCGCCTCGCTATCGCGCCGGTGATGCCACGTGCGCCGTGCACCAACAGGCGAGTCCCGCACGGTCACGCGGGGTTAGTCGCACAGTTACTTTTTTTTTGCATGGGTCCATAGAAATTTCAAAAAATTCCCAAAAAATTTAGAAAAATTAGTAAAATTCACAAAATTCCAAAGAATTCTGAAATGTTCTTATCTTCTCCAAAAATACTATTAATACCCCCCAAGGCCAGGGGAAAATTTGCTCCTTCCTTTTTTCTCCTTCTTTCTTTCTAATAGTTGAGGCTTTCCACTATTATTCAGTAGGTGACTTTCCCTACTTAATTCAGTATCCCTCCTCTTATACAAAAGTTGAAATTTTCTCCTCTTTTTCTTATTCTGGCTTTCTGACAGTTGAGGCTTTATGTTGTTTTATGTATGTGACTTTCCCTACTTAAATCGGTGCCCCTCCTCTCGTACAGAAGTTAGACATTTTGCATCAATTTCTTTTTTTTTTTCTCCTCCATCATTCTAACTTTCTTATAGTTGAGGTATTTTCCTGTTTATTGTAGGCGGAATCCCCTACTAAAATTTAGGGCCCCTCCCCGTGTGTAGAAGTTAGAATTTTTGTAGTCATTTCTTTTCTTTCTCCTCCCTCATTTTAACTTTCTTACAGTTGAGTCATTCCCCTATTTGTTATAGGTGGCATCCCTTACTAAAATTTAGGGCCCCTCTTCATGTGTAGAAGTTAGAATTGGTACAGTCATTTCTTTTCTTTCTAACTCCCTCATTCTAACTTTCTTATAGTTGAGGCATTCCCTTATTTATTGTAGGCGGCATCTCCTACTAAAATTTAGGGCCCCCTCTTAATATGTAGAAGTTAGAATTTGTACAGTCGTTCCTTTTATTCTTATCTGATCTTCTTCTTATATTAGAGGAATTCCACTGTCGGAGATAGGCGGCATTCCCCTATCAAGCTTTAGTGTCCCTCTCTTATATTGAAGGAGATGTTTCCCTTCTTGTTCTTCTCTTGCGTTCTTTTTACATTGGAGGCATTCCACTTTCAAATATAAGCGGCATTCACCTATCAAGTTTCAGTGCCCCTCTATTATATAGAAGAAGTCGCGACGTGATCCTATCTTCTTAAAAGATAACCCTTGACAGAAGAAGATCAATTGATTCTTGTATGCGAGGATGATTTGAGAAGATCTAAGGGTAATAGTATCTAGGAAGAGAACCATAAGTGATGAGTAGATTGGGAGAATTTTAATATTATTAGAGAAGAAGTTCATCAATGATAGATGACCGAATTGAAGTTCGTTGGCAGTCAACGATCGAGTGGAGAGCTGAAGGAGAGAGTTTGAAGGTGCGTTGTAAGTAGCAGTCGAGCGGCAATCCAATGATGGCTGAAGTTAAGGACCGCCAGCAAATATCAAACGAATGTTCGATGAATAGTGGTAGTCCAATGACATTTTGCTAATTTAATATGCATCTATACTAAAGTGTACCGACATCAGATATCCTGAGTCAAGGGGCCGAAGTAGTGTGTTTTATTAGTGATCTGGCAACACACATATAGTGTCAACTGAGTTGAGGCCTGATGAAAACCAAATTATAATCTTTCTTTAAAGAAGAAGTGGTACGAGATGTTTCAATGTGCAGTAGAGAAGATGTCAAAATAATCTGCTAAAGATAATTTACCTTTTTTTAAGTTGTTTGATGATAGTAGCTTGTACAAATGATGTCAATGTACTTTTTTAATTTCCAATTTTTACAAAAATGAACTTGATGTGCACTTATTGCAATGTAACTCCAATTATATGAAGTCGATAATTTATCCTTCGGATGAAGTTGAATTGTTTATGCATCTTTGAGTCATATTTTTTGATAAATATGTCTTTCACGCTCTTTGAGATTTTTTAGTCTTTTAGAGGCTGAGAGAATCCACCAAAGGATATAAGACTTTTTGAGGTTATATGATAGAGTATTTGCTCGATGATGCTAACCTGTGTAGAAGAGGTCAAGAGAATCCATCAAGGATGTAAGACCTATTCGAGGTTGTATATTAGAGCCCTACTCGATGATGCTAACCTGTATGGAAGAGGTCAGGAGAATCCACCAAGGTTGTATGTCATACCCCTGCTCGATGACGTTAACCTGTATGGAAGAGGTCGAGAGAATCCATCAAGGATGTAAGACCTATCTGAGATTATATGTCAGAGCCCTACTCAATGATGTTAACCTGTATGAAAGAGGTCGAGAGAACCCACCAAGGATGTAAGACCTATCTGAAGTTGTACATCACAGCCCTGCTCGATGACGTTAACCTGCATGGAAGAGGTCGGATCAAATCCCCCAGGCATTGATCATCCAGTGATTGAGATACAATGAAGATTGTGTATTTCTCAAATCATGGATAAAGAGATTAAATTCATCGATAGTTTTTTATTTTCATTTTTATAATTTTAAAAATGTGACAATATTAAAATGGGGTGAACAATACATTACTATTTCATACAAGATAATACAATAAGTCCCTAGTATGACTTAGGGATATACAAGTTACACCGTACTCAACATATAAGATATACATACAAAGAGACAACACAATGTCTAACTTTGAAGAAAACATTTGGGATACCAAAGTGACATCCTATTTAACATAAAAGAAATACGATGAGACAAGACAATTAGTATTACTAATACAATTGCACGAAGTATGCTGTCATTCAATCTCACCAAACATTTAAATATTATTTAATGGTTGTATTTGTTATTGATTTTGTCCCCCAGCGAGATGAGCTTCCTCTCGGGTAGGTGGATCTCGAATAAATTATCAAAGGTAGCCCTGGCGGATAAGTCTTTTAATCTCATCCTTGAGTTGCTTACAGGCTTCGGTAGTGTGACCACTGTTACAAACATGTTTTTAGATTATGATTTTGATGATAGCAAACAAATCTTGTTTCACTATGACTGCCTTTCTACTACTGACTTTTCAGGACTCAAAGATCGGATGGAAATCGAAATCAGCTCAAGACTGGATAGATTAGGGTTGAGTTAGTCTGTAATTTTATTTTTATCTTCTTGAGTCAATTGTAATTGTTTGAAGTGACCAATGTCAAGGTAACCCTACACACACACACTTGAGAGATTTAGAACTTGTGTTTTTACTCACATCGTCCCGGACGATATTTATATCATCCTAGACAATCGAGTTCAAAATAGAAGCTCTAAACAGGATTCTTGTTAAGGCAGCCGTAATTAACTGAATCGGGCTGGACGATACTTGTATCGGCTATGACGATAGGCTTAATACAGAAAGAATTTGCTGACATAATCAATTTAGATATTCTATATTTTTGGAAATCGGTCAGGATGATTGTGAGATCGGCCTGGACGATATCACATAATTATGTCTAAATTAATCCAGGAATCAAGGAAGTAATTAAGGATGATTGATACGATCACATCATCCTAGACGATCTCAGGATCGACCAGGATGATCTATTCAAAAAAACCCTTAGTTACTCCTGGACAATAAATATCGGCCAGCTTGAATTCAGGGCGATGCTCTGAATGATATAGTCGGTAACTTATAATTAATGAGCTATCTTGAGCTCTTCTTTATAAGAGCTCTTGTTCAACATTTTTTGAACATCCTTGGCTGCTATCTTGACCTGAGAAAACCTAAAGGATAGAGAGAAAGGGAGAGAGAGATAGAGAGGATCTTGTGAGGGGGAGCTAGTGAGGGGATTTACAAGGGGTTGCTCCAAGCATTGTTCCACTTCTTCTTCCCTATAGTCTCTTGTCCTTGGAAGGGTTGGGAGAGGTAAGTTTCAGCAAGTGATCGAGATTCTCTGTCTGCTTCAGGAGGAAACAAAAGGAGGAAGGTTCTCTGCCTTACCGAGTGTAACAAAAAGAAGTGTTTGTAAAGGCTTCTCTGCCTAGCTGTGGGGGCTAAAGGAGAGTCACGATTGTAGTGCAATACGCGGAGGGCACCTTTAGGGAGTGGACGTAGGTCGAGTTGACCGAACCACTATAAACCTTTGTGTTCTTATTTTTACTGCTTCCGCACTTAAATTTCCGCATTGTTTATTTTATGGTGATTTCGTTTGTGAAATTTGTTGAGCTTTGCTTAAAGTTTTTAAAATACCAATTCACCTCCCCCCCCCCCCCCCCCCCTCTTGGTTAGTCTTGGGCAAGTTCTATAGGGCTTAACATCCCTAACGAACTTTCAAGTGGTATTAGAGCGGGATTCATAAAATTTGAGTTTGAAAACTTTTTGAATTTGATCCATGGCTAACTTTGAGAATCGTAACACTACTGAAGGATATTCGATTACATGACCTCCCTTGTTTGATAACCTACCTTTCAATTTTTGGAAAACCCGTATGACAATGTTTTTATAATCTACTGATTATCGCATGTGGATGCTTGTTAAAGAAGGATATTCTTCACCTTCTCATGAAATTAATGGAATTAAAACGGAAGTTACTTTTACTGAATGAACTTTCGATAAAAGAGATTTAGCTCAATTGAATGCAAAATGTTTGAACTATTTTTTCTGTGCTTTGAAATCTGAGAATTACATATGTGTTTCCACTTGCTAAACTGGTAAGAAAATTTGGAATAGGTTATGCATTACTTATAAAGGAACCAATGAAGTGAAACAATCCTATTTGAACATTCTCTTACATGACTACGAACTTTTTCATATGAAACCTTCTGAATCTATTTCTGACATGTATACACGGTTCACTTAGATTGTTACTTCATTGCATGCATTACGAAGAGAACCATTATATTTTGAATAAGTAAACAAGATTTTAAGATGCTTTCCTTCATCGTTTGATGCTAAAATCACTGCTATAATTGAATCTAAGGATTTAAACACCTATTCGATTGACAACTTACTTGGCTCACTCATTTCTTATGAGCAAGGAGTGAATCAAAGAAATCTTGATGCAGGTGAGAAGAAGGAGAAAACGGTGGCACTGAAGGCACACAAATCAGATTCTGACTCTTCCGGGTCTGAAAGCGATAAATTTCTTTTAATCACAAGGCAATTCAAAAGCTTTTTAAGGAAGAAGCAAAAGCATCATTGGAGAAAAGGCAAGGATAATAAATATTCAAAGGGATCTTCTGATGTTGTCTGTTATGAATGCAGGAAGCCTGGACATGTGAGAGCTAATTGTCCTACACTTGAAAATCACTCAAGCAAAGAAAAGGGTGAGGTGAAACCTAAGTTAAGGAAGGACAAGAAGAGAGTCCAAAAGATGTTTTGGGTGTATTCTGCATCAGATTCATCGGAGACAGAACCAGAAGAAGAAACAACAAACTTGTGCTTAATGAGAGAAGATCATCTTGATCAAAGTGATGAAGAAGAGGTATGTAAACCAACCTATGATCAATTATTTGAAATTTGTGAGAAAATTCATGCATCATACAAAAAAACTTAAAAAGACTCATGCTAGTTTAATGATGGAACTTTCTTGATGAATTTGATGATTTAAACAAAAAGCATTCAGAATTAATTAACGAGCATGATGTATTAACAGTTTCACACACCTCACTCAAATATGATTTGAAGAAATCTAAAGAATTAGAGCGCAACTTGAGGATTGATAATAATGCTTTGAAAGATACTAACTTAAGGCTTAAAGATGAATTGGACTCAATTAAGATAAATTGGATGACACCCACTTTTGATCTAAAGCTAAAACCTTGGAAGAGGCGTTATAACACTAATCATTTAAGAAATCCTTTTCATGGAATTAGATGTTTTTCATGTGGCATGCTAGGACACATCTCACACACTTGCACTATTCACCGTAGTACACATTGGGTGTGGAGATCAAAATTGCATGATTCACAGCATAGCACACATGCATTACACTCTACTTTATATGAGAAGGGACCCAAACCTATTTGGGTTCCTAAGTCTTACAATTATTGATTCTTGTAGGATTACTCTCACCAAAGACCTCGTGAGAGCATATGATACTTGGAAAAATGGAAGCTCATAACTCATAACTGCTTAAACTTGCTGCTTAACATATTATTGAATTGCTTTTTGATTATTGCTATATTTTGTTTTTGTGATAGTTTTTGTTTAGTTGTTCTAGTCGTTTTTACTTTTGTTTTCTTTATGATGTTTTTTCTTTGTTCTTAAACTTTGGAGATTTATGGCCAATGATTAGCATTTCTAAATCGGTTAAAGGGAGAAAACTCTTAAACACTATAGTTTTTTTTTTCTAAAACAAAAAGTCTATCTCATTTTAACAAATTGTTTTTGAAATTAATATCTTTTTCTTGCTACAATAGTCTATCTTATATATATATGATCCAAAGTTCTTATATATCTTTCACGTTAATTGAAATCTTGCCATTGCACTTATCATATGATTTTGATTTTCGTTTTGTGGCTTGTTCTTCTCTATGTTAGAAAGAGATCCCCTTATCTCTAATATCTAAAAGATATAATCACAACTAAGAACTTTTTTTAAAGGATTTGTTAAAGCGTTTTTAGCTTGCAAAAAGTTAAAAAGGGAAGAGGCCAATGACGCCAAATTGAAAAGAAAGCTATATATATGAAAGTGTATCAAAAATTAAAAGATGCTCAAAGAGCCAATCAAAGTGACAAGAGGCATAAAATGAGCCCACTAAATGCAAGCTATCCTCTCTTTTCAAAACTTTTAAAACTTAAAATGACTCATGGGTTATTTGATATTTTTAAATGCTTGATTTCAAATTCCATGAATAGAGACAAATTACTTTGGTATACTATTTTATAAGATATTTTATTTGTAACCAAGTTTTGAATGGATCTTCTTTTTATCCAATTTATTCTGAGTTAGACCGCTTGTTATCAAAAGATAATTTTTTATCCTGAAAGAAGTTCGAGCTAGGGTAAACAGGATCGGATTTTCTACCATTTTTCAGATTGTGACATTGTTAACTCATTGATCTTTCAAATCTTTAAAATTTAAATTATTTTGGAAATTTATCATATGTTTGCTTTGCTAAAAACAAAATTATATATATATATTAAAAAATCAAAAACTTCATTTTTTTTTTCCTTTCTTTCTTTTCTTGTTTTTATCTATTTTTTGTTGTTTTTATTTTTTATTTATTTTTATTTGGGGTTTTCTCTGATCATCTCCATCTTTCCTTGATTTTTAAATTCTTATCACATCATCCTGGCCGATACGTTTATCATCCTGGACGATATGATAATTTATCTTCAAAATTCCATCTGCTGAACCATTTCTGAGGTTTCTATAACTCATCATCCTAGACGATCCGATCGAACTCTGTTACAATCACTTTTGATCGTCATGGCCGATATAATTTTCATCCTAGTCGATGCATTTATGGTCATCGTCCTGGCTGATACACTAGATCGTCCTAGATGATCCTCGTGTCAGCACGTTTAGAATCCTTAAAATCAGCCCCAGACAATCCATTATTAGATCATCGTCCTGGCCGATCCACTGTTCGTCCTGGATAATACACGTAGCACAGGTTTATAATGTTTTAACTTCGGTCGGTACAATCAATTATTGTTCATTGTCCTGGACAATACACCTAATCGGCTCGGATGATCTATTTTTTTCAATGGTCGTCCGGCTTGACTCCTCAGGATGATCGCCTGTGTCTAATCGTCCTGGCAGATATCTGATCGGCCCGGCCGATCGGACGCCTTTTTGGCCAATCGGCCTGTACGCAATAATTGAACCAAATCGTCCTGGATGATTCTACCATCGATATAAAGAATGTGGGATAACTGTCTCTAGAGTCATCAATCTTGTCCACCTTTTGTATCTGGTAATTGATCTCTTTGCTCACACTTCTCTCTGTTTCATTCTTTCTCTCGCTTTCCCCTTTCATACTGAGCTTCTTCGTAAATTATTTGCAAATCTTCGCATAAATCCTGCTTTCACAGCCCTGACCTCCTATGTGAATCGACGCCTGGTCGAGATCATATATCAGGACTGTGCTGAATTATTACAGCTATCCACCACCGAGGATAAGCTGCATATAATTATCTCATATCTTAATTTTAACTGGTCCATTGTAAATCATTTCCTTCACCAGACCAATCCAACTTTTTATGTTGGAGAGACTAGCTCTTTAGTCAAAGATGCTAGGACAATTCAGCATGTCCTTCGAACCTCCATTATTCCAAATGGGGGTGAATTGGTAGTTTTTAAAAAAAATTTAAACCCTCTTAGTTGAACCGAAATGAAATTTTCTTTTAAGAATCCCACAGAGTCACGGAAACATCAGTAAAGTAAATGACACCAGATCTCTATAACCAGACCTACATCCACTCCTCTCTGACACTAATACCACAAAGTGACTCTCTTTATGTACAAAACCCTCATCCCCGAGAGAACACACAATCATGCTGGCAGAGAACCGTCGTCCTTTCACACTCTCCTAGTGTGAGCAGAGAACCATCGTCCTTTCACACTCTCCTAGTGTGGGCAGAGAACCGTCGTCCTTTTACACTCTCCTAGAGAGAACCCTACGGCTGTTCACACTTTTGTTCCTTCCTTTTACACTCTCCTAGTATAGGCAGAGAACCCACGTCTGTTCACACTCTCCCAGTGTCGGCAGTAACCGGACCTTCTTGAATGAATCTAGAAGGAAGAAAAGAAAAGAGTGAAGAAATCAATTTCACAAGTAGAGATTCTTACCTTTGCAGGAAGCCTCATAGGAATCCTCATTTGAATGCTCTCTTCCACTCTCCCCTTAGCTAAATAGGCACGAAGATCAAATGAGCTTTTTGGAGTATTTATACAAAAGACATGAAAAACCGCCCAAAAACTGCATTTTCAATTCTGCTGGATATCATGGATCGTTAATTTTACTTAAACGATCTGAAACGACCCAATATCATGTGTATGAAATGACTTCGTACAGCTGATCGTCCTGTACGAACTATCCCAGTGCTCAAGGTCGGTTCTAGAAACTGCCAACCGTTTGGACGAAAATATGTTCGTCTGGACGAAAATTAACTCTCTGGACGATCGTCTGGACGAAAATTTTCCACTCGCCGGGGACGATAATTTGGTTTCGTCTGGACGAAAATTTTCCAGAGAGCTGTTCGTCCGGTACGATATTTATTTTCGTCTGGACGAAAATTTTCCAGAGCGCCCATTAATTTGGTTTCACAGTCGCCGGGGACTCGTCTGGACGAATAGGACCACAAGTTCCTATTCGTTCCAAATGCTCTATAGGAGATAACTGAGGTCCAGTACGATATATATCGTCCTGTATGAGGATCTCCTTAGTTTGTGTGTGTGAGATTTTATTCACTCAATTACAATCACTCCCTTTCAAAATTAATTCAAAGAAAAGACAAACTCAAATAAACAAAATTTCTCATGGGATTTGGTTTTTGTAGTCTGAGTCTGATTTTCCTGGAGTACACACAAGAGGCTCCCTATTCATTTGCTAATGTTTGGAATCATCTACATAAGCACAAATATAAATCCAAATAGCATTCTCCATTATTCCAAAAGTTGGGGATCGAATCTCACTCCTCTACTTTCTCTGACTTTTCTATATCTCTTTTAATGCTACTGCTTAATTTTTTGATACATTAATCATTTAACTATAATCCACGCACTAAGAGGAAACATAGTTTGGACACCTCATAGCTTATATTCTTAAAATCAAATATCAACTTCAATATCCTGCTCCTCCCAACCTCTTAACTCTCTTCTACTCAAATAGTTCCTTCAATACCCTTCACAGTACTCATCTCCACCCAGAGAGATCGGGGGGCTGAGGAGGAGGAGGCTGCTCCTGCTCCCATCGTTGTTCCTCTTCGCCAGCACTCATAGTTTGACTAGTTAGTAGAGAGATTTGATCGTTGGGAGACCCATTTCAACACTTACGTTGCTGCACAGGAGCAGCAACATTCTAAGGACATTGCTTACTACAAGCAGCACCGCACAGAGGACTTAGCCCGTTTTAACAGCTACATTACTCACCAGCAGCAGCAGCACGACCAGGATATAGCCTGGTTCAATGCTCATTTTACTACGCTAGCTAGCTACTTTCAGCAGGCTCCACCACCTCCACCTCCATCTGATGATCAGGATTCCTCATTTTTTTAGTTTTAGTTTCTATTTTCTGTGGATTGCTTTCTTTTTCTGTATTATATTTTTTCATTGCTTTTGTTTTTATTTTTAGTTTCCTCCTCCTTTTTGAGATGTCAAAAGGGGGAGTAGTGTGTTTATACTTGCTCTTGTAGTATGTTTGTACTTGTTCTGTTCGAAAAATTGAAAGCTTGGTTAATTTTGCGTTACTGTTTTAGAATTGATTATCGATATATTTGCCATCATCAAAAAGGAAGAGATTGTTACAAATATGTTTTTAGATTATGATTTTGATGATAGCAAACAAATCTCATGTTTCACTATGACTGCCTTTTTTCTACTGACTTTTCAGGACTCAAAGATCAAACTAAAATCAGAATCAGCTCAAGACTGGGTAGATTAGGATTGAGTTAGTCTGTAATTTTATTTTTCCCTTCTTGAGTCAATTGTAATTGTTTGAAGTGACCAATGTAAAGGTAACCCTACACACACACACACACTTGAGAGATTTAGAACTTATGTTTTTACTCACATCGTCCCGGACGATATTTATATCGTCCTTGACGATCGAGTTCAAAACAGAAGTTCTAAATAGGATTTCTTGTTAAGGCAGCCGTAATTAACTGATCATCCTGGATGATACATGTATCGGCTAGGACGATAGGCTTAATACAGAAAGAATTTACCGACATAATCAATTTAGGTATTCTGTATTTTTAGAAATCAGCCAGGACGATCGTGAGATCGGCCTGGATGATATCACACAATTATGCCTAAATTAATCCAGGAATCAAGGAAGTAATTAAGGATGATTGATACGATCACATCGTCATGGACAATCTCAGGATCGTCCAGGACGATCTATTCAAATAAACCCTTAGTTACTCTTGTACGATAAATATCGGACAGCTTGAATTCAGGGTGATGCTCTGGACGATATAGTCGGCAACTTGCAATTAATGAGCTATCTTGAGCTCTTCTTTATAAGAGCTCTTGTTCAACATTTTTTGAACATCCTTGGCTGCTGTCTTGACTTGAGAAAACCTAAAGGAGAGAGAGAAAGAGAGAGAGAGAGAGAGAGAGAGAGAGAGAGAGAGAGAGAGAGAGAGAGAGAGAGAGAGAGAGAGAGAGAGAGAGAGAGAGAGGGAGGGAGGGAGAGAAAGAGAGAGGATCTTGTGAGGGGAAGCTTGTGAGGGGATTCACAAGGGGTTGCTCCAAGCATTGTTCCACTTCTTCTTCCCTAGAGTCTCTTGTCCTTGGAAGGGTTGGGAGAGGTAAGTTTCAGCAAGTGATCGAGGTTCTCTGCCTGTATCAGGAGGAAATAAAAGGAGGAAGGTTCTCTGCCTTGTCGGGTATGGCAAAAAGAGGTGTTTGTAAAGGCTTCTCTGCCTAGCTGTGGGGGCTAAAGGAGAGTCACGATTGTAGTGCAATACTCTGAGGGCACCTCCAGGGAGTGGACGTAGGTCGAGTTGACCGAACCCCAGGTGCACCTTTGCGTTTCCCATTGGTTTGGTTAAACTGCTTTCTATGAGCATTTATAGCTTCATCTATAGAAATTTGTGCCTCCACACGATGGATCAGATCAGTATATGAATGAACAGTGTCACGCATGAGTGCTGAATAGAAGGGGCTAGGACGAAGACCTCCAAGAAAGACCCCTCTGAGTAATTCAGGGTCTACTCCTTGAATCTGTCGAGCCTTGGTGAAAAATGCTGAAAATACTCCTTCAATTATTCTCCCTCATTTTGGCGAATCTCGGAGATGTGGGAAGAATCCTTAGCAATTCTTTGATTGGCCACAAACTGTTCATGAATAGTTTGGCTAATTTGATGAATGAAGGGATCATTCTGGACGTAAGTGAATAGAACCATGTTCGAGCCTGTCCTTTAAGGGTGACAGGAAAAACATGGCAAAGGAGTTATTCCGATGCACGTTGAATATGCATGATGGTTCTTAGTAGTCGATATGCTTTTGCAGTTCAGACGTCCTGTCATAGGACTCGATGCTTGGTAGTTTGAAGTCAATTGGAATGGGGTGATGAAGAATGGCTTCAGTTAAAGGTGATGACTCCTAGAAGTTCCACTGTCGAAGAGTTTTTCTCACATCTCCTCCAGGGAACTCTTCCCGTACTAATCTCCACAGTTCATGATGTAGGGCGTTGCGAGGGAGATCAACAATGTACGGTTGGGCTAAGTCCTTTGGGAGATCTGGAAGAATGCAAGGTTGCCGAGTTGTGGGCAAAAGATGGGTAGAACTTGTTGTATCGGTAAGTTTATTGTCCTGGTGTGATTGTAGATGCCTCCTTGGCAAAGGAAAGGGAATCTCACCATGAAGATGTTCGGGTTGAACATCTTCAAGTCTTGGTGGATCTCACGAGAGAAGAATCTCTTCTTGAGGTGTTAATGCCGGTCGTCGAGTTGAAGGATCTCATTATAAGATTCCTCCATCTTTCTAATGCGAACTTCTAGGGAAGGCCCTGAAGTTCCTTCTCCAATAGCATTATGCCCCCCCCCCCCCCCCCCCCCCATGATAAAAAGAGGCAGATATAGGGCTTCTATGATTCATAGACTGATTTCTGGATTGGTGGGAGTTGGAGCGAGAAACTCCAATGATACGACCGCTGTGCCTATTGACCATGTACCAATACTTAAAGTTGTGAGATAATATTTCTCACAAATGGCGCCAAACTGTTGTAGACTAGAATATACGCGGCAATAGAGTTAAAACACTTCCATCTGAGCGTTGTATGAATATTTAGTATACAAATAGCAGAGAAATAGCAACACTAAGATTTTACGTGGAAAACCCTAAAAGGGAAAAAACCACGGGATCACGCCCAGTTGAAATAGTTTCACTAGTGTTCGCTTGAAGTACAAGAGGCTGACGTGTCCTTAAAATTTAGGACAATCATCTTATAATGAATCTCTTTAGGATTGAAAGTCAGTTACAACGTCGAACAGAGTTCCGGCCTCGTTCCGAAATTGAGCAGAATTTTGACGTCGTTTGGAAATTTGGTAGAATTCCGGTGTCGGCAAAATTTCGACTTCACTTGGGAAGAATTCTGGCATCACACGGTCGTCAGATAGAATTCTGGCATCACTCTGGCGTTGGGTAAAACTCCGGCGGTGGTCGAGGAGGAGTTTCTTCTCTACTATTCTTTTCTTCTCCTCTTCTTCTTGCTTGGGTCCGCTCTCAAGAGAAATGAGGGGTCTATTTATAGATTTTCTGGAGTGGCATGGCCCGTAAATAGATGAGAGATCATGGGCGAATATGGAGTGGTATGGATGAACTGCCGATATTGAATCCTTCGATCGTGAACCATTTATTAGGCATTTGAAGTTCTTAATGACTTTGGAATTCGACGATCTTGGGTTCATTGGATTCATCACGTCGAGCCGCTCAATTCAACTATATGCTCGTCAAGTTCGGAGATCGTTTGGTAACTCGAATTGTGGTAGGAACTTTTGAACAGCGTTTCGGGTCCTTGATTTGAACTCATTTGGGCTCATATTGAGTTGAATTTGGTGTCATTGGGTTTGTATTTTCAAGATGCTCAGTTTGACTATAAGTTTGTTGAAATCAGAGTTCAGATGCTTTCGGATTTAATTTTTGAAGTTTCGGCTTGATTTTTGCCTCGAGATTTGTGCCCGATCAAGATAATTTTATGATTACGTATCATATATATATATATTTAGAAATATTAAAAGGCAGCACATTTATTTGATTCGAATTATAATGCCAATACAAACATCACTTTATAAACGCAAGATGGCAGCAATAATAGAAATATAAAAAAAGAGAATATTCTGTATAATAAATAAACTAATAAAATGTATAATTTTCTATCATAAATATTAAATACATGTTCTAATATTTATATAGTAATGACTAATTCCAATAACTCAAATTATTTTAATAAAAAAATATTCATAATAATTAAAAAACTACAATCGTTTCAAAAAAATCCTAATTTAGTTCAAACATTTCACTAAACTTATTAATAATTAAAAGGCTACAATTTTTTTATTGAATATGAAAAAAAGGGGAAAAAAAACTTATTAATTTGCAACCAAATTTGCTCTCTCAGCATACTTCTCTTCAAAATTTGAGCTTTTAATAATCAATTTAAAGTGGTCGTTAACTAACTAAAATTTTTAAGAACAGATTTTATGTAAATCAAATGAAAAAAAAACATGATTGTGCAGAGCGCGCGAAATTGCTTTGAACTGTGCAAAAGCCTAAATTATCGTAGCAAGCTAAGGTCCCAATCAACGTCACATCGTGTCAAGTCATGAAGATACAAAATAAATAAGAATAAAAATATTAAATTTATGACAATTTATATGAATTTATGATTAAATTTATTTAATGTTACTATAAAATATGATGATCCTAACTTAAAATTCTATCATTTTGATTTCTTTAAAGAATTCATATTTCTTCAAAATTAGCTTAATTTTTTCAAGATGATCTCAATGTGTTAATTTTTATAGCAAGATTTAGAATATTTCACTAAGAATTTATGTGATATAAACATCTAAATTTTGGTTAATTTTTACCGATTCAATTCTTCGATTAATGAAGTTATGATCAATACACTTCTAATATAATTGATTGTTTCATAAAAAAATTTAAGCTTATTAAAAATGAAATATGAATGATCCCAAAATCAAACGTAAAATTAAAATATTTGTATCAATTAAATGAAGTATTTGGTTGCGTATCAATAATGAATCTTTTATGAAACTAATTTTTCTTATTAAGGAAACCAACAAAATGAATTAACATCACATACCTAATTCATATTAAATCTGAACATGACATTGAATGGTAATTTAAAACAATATGTGATGACATACCAATTAACAGTATCATAAATTAACTCTCAAGAGTGAAGAAAAGTTCTCATAAGATTTGAAGAATAGTTCTTAGAAGATTTTAACTTAAAACACATCAAACCAAGTCTTTCCGGCATTTGAAAACTATGCAATCAAGTGATTTTGAGATACCGCGTTGCACCGGATTAGACCACTGGCACCCATCATCACCAACCTTCACTCTCATAGACAATCACCACACCTACATTTGACCACCTATTATCATCACTTGCCGCCCACTGCTCACAACCATGGCCCAACACCACGCCAAATGTCACCTACCGCCCAGTCCATCAATATCTCTATTTGTGCTCTCGCTCGATATGTTTGAAATGGATCATAACAAACAATATATATATATATATATATGATCTGCATACAGAAAAAACAACTTATATAATTTTTAAATACATGCATTTTAATTACTCTATTTTTTAATTACATATATTTAAAAAAAATATCCAAACAAATAGCCCCTAATTTGTTCATTTGACATAACAGGGCTAATATAAAGATATTTGGTCCTATATTTATGTTTTAAAAAAAAAAGGTATATGAAAGCTATATAGAAATATTTTCATATAAAAAATACTTGCTTAAATGCTGTCTCAATTTCATTTCAATCATGAAGAAAGAATAGCAGCAGCCATCCACCAAAGGCACCCAAATTTGGTCTTTTAGAAGCTACAATCAGAATTACTAAAAAAAAAAAAAAACATTAAATTATCATGAAGAACTCCCTAACCGACCTTTGATCCATAACTCAAGCGACTTGAGTTCTTCGGTGCTAATAGAATGGCCAAGATTTGGATAAGCCTGCAAGAAAATAATAAAAAGAATTTAACAGCTACACAAGACTTTAATCACATTTACATTTTGAAAATAAAATTTAATTCAGAACAAGGCTTCATTTGGGGCAACTTCTAAATACAAATTTTTAATTCAAAAAAAAATTTGTGCTACAAACTACTTTTTAAAGCATTAAAAAATCGTGTCAATTGAAGCCTAAGGATTCATTTGGGACAACCTTTTTAATGACTTTTAAACTATCTTTCTAGAAAACAATAAAAAAACTACCACAAATCAAAGCCTAAGTCTCAAAATTACTTTTTTTTTATAAAATAAATACAATTACTTAAAAATAATCAAGTCTTATATTACAGAAATTTAAAAAAAAAAAAACTAATAATTTAAAATTTTAATTGATAAATTTTTTCATTAAAGTTTAGTGTGACTTAGTAGTTGCCAATTAACTGCTGCAGCACACTGTTGGATGGCAGTAAATGAAACAAGGAGCTTACTGTCAGCTGAGTCTGCATTTCTTATTCAAAGCATTTCTTTAAAAAAGAAAATTTCCCACTCGTAAATTTATGTGAATGCTGAAAGCAACAGAATGAATGCTGTGAATTTACTTTCCTGTTGCTGCAGCTAAGTAGGGATTGAAAGCCTTACATGTATTACCAACTAGCCTTTTTTTATTTTTAAGACTTAATGGTGAACTTAATCAGTATATATATACAGATATGGATCTAATTTAGAGGAATTAATTATCAACCTACCAGAATTAATAAGAGAGGTAGGGGACATATTTACCTTAAATTCACATTGCATGCCAATATCTTCCATAAATGGAGGGCCTGCCTGACCAGCCTCAAATAAGACAGTTGGATCAGCCATTCCATGGGACCACAATATTGGCGTCTGCAAAACCTCAGAGGCCAGTAGATCAGCAAATAATGCTTTGCAATAAGATATTAGAAAAAGATATATTCAAATGTGGGCCATAGTAGTTTAATTAAAATGAACAATTTAGAAAAATTATAAAATATGAATTGAAAAATGATTATATAAGAGAGAGAGAGAGAGAGAGAGAGAGAGAGAGAGAGAATTACACAAATTGAAGGAATAAAAAAAAAAAAGAATAGACCTCTGTGATTTAACATTTAAAACTTTGTTAGAAGATGCACAAATCAGATTGCCAAATAAAATTTATGTGAAAGTATAAGAAAAATAAGTGTAGGAGAGATAATATGACTATGAAGGCTGTGCAACAAAAAAATTACACAAAATATGATTAACAGTTACATAAATAAGTGGTGGAGGAATTCTGAAGTCCCAAATAGTAGGGGTTGGGATGAGGATAATGATTATATATGATGAGTAGATCATAAGAATATGAAAGGCATAAAAGTGCATTCTATTAACCCAATAGAACAAATCGAATGTTTCATCAAAGAGAGCTTAAACCTATTATTAAAAAAATTATTTCAAAGTAAATAATAATATCACAATAAACTATATTCAATTTCAAACTAAAGTTTCCTCCAAAAAGTTGGTGTGTTAAAACAGGTTTTTGGGTCAAATTCAGGTCAAATGCGAAATTAACCTGCTCTTAACACCTCCAACCCGAACCCGATCCATTTGTTCAAAAGAGTTAAAAACTAGACCCGAGCCCGACCCAACACCAACCCAACCGACATGACCTGTCCTGCTAACCCACGAGTGCAAGCAAGTAAGCGAGAGGGCGAGCTCGACAGACATGGCAATATCCAACCGAGTGAGGGCAGGTCAAACGGGTTGTTTTCGAGTTTGTGGGTTAACCTGAACCAAATCCGATGTATCAATCGGAAAAAAAATTTAAACCCGAACCTGACCCGTTTGTTAAACAGGTCGACTTGAGCTCAGAATTTTCGAGTTGTCATATATTGACACCCCTACTAAAAAAAGGATCAATTTGATAATTTTTGAAAGCTAAACATTTACCACTAAATTATCATTTTCAATCAAACTAAATTCATCTGATGATTTATGAAGGCATAACAATTACCATTAAAATCACAGTACAAGTAATTTGCTGATATCAGTAGAAGTTGAAAATTTGTTAAAGTTTTATTAACAATATAATATTTCTCAGAAAGGGTAATTAAATCTTGCAAGTTCTTAAATTCGTTGTTTTTTTTTTTCTCATAAGGCACGGCTAGTCCAAACTAGTTTTCTAGCCCTATTTTTTATGAGATTCAATTATGGCAAGATCTTGAAGAACTCCAAAGATACCCTAATTAACAAGAATAATAAGAAAGCTACAAGGAATTGATCCACAACATATACTTTTTAAACTCAGAAGGAAGAGTACTAGAGCCTTCAACTAATATCACCAAAATAATAGAATTTCCCTAGGAGATAGAAAAGACCATGAGAGGTGCCTTACATACCACCAAAATCATATTTATTTACAGAACTAACACCCATATCATTTTTTTAACTACTGAATACACGAATTTACACATAACATGATCAAATCGTGGAAAATTTAATGGAAGCAAAAAAATGCTGGTTGAAGTTTTGTTGTGAATTTTAATATTTAGGCGAGGATATAAAAAATAGAGATAGAAAGGTGTTAGGTTTCAGAATCAAGATTTGAACGTTATATATGTGATTGCCTCTAGCAATAAATAGCTTGCTAGCAGATCAGAAGGGAACATTGCATGGAACTGGTTAGACGCCAACCAATGAACGGAAGTTATGCAAACTTCCTCTAATTATTTCTTAATTGAAATTTAGTATATGATATTTTGCTTGATTATAAAATAAAAACTTACATCACTCCTGTTTTTCCTTAGCAGTAGGCAAGGAAAATGATTAAATAAAGTTCAGTAATTCCTAGATTGTGTATGGTTTTTGGTGACCTCTAACACACATTATGGTTTATCCAAGTATGAATAGAAACTCATTAAACCAAATTATAGGTGTTTGTGTAATAATACCTTTCTAGCTTCAGGTGATACTTTTTCTTTGATTGTGCAGTTGAAAGGAACCCAACCACTAAACACAGCTCCACCACCCAAAGTTATTGGATATAGAAGCACACTAGCTAAGGTAAGAGCACCTAGGGTAAAAAAATTATAATTCATGAGTATTTGAAAGTAATTTGAAAACATTAAGCATAATAAAACTATTAAGGAATTCAACCTCCTTGGCTGAATCCACAGATAAATATATTTTCAGGACTTATGCCAGCAGCAACCTCTTTGTCTATTATAGAATGTATACTCTTCACAGCTTTGAGTACTCCTCCATCATCTTTTGGTGAAGCCTGATTTGTCAGGTCAATATCAGAGACAACAATGGTAAATATTGCTAGCAACTCATTTTTAAATGACGAGGTTAGTAAATTACCAATTACAACATCGATGATAAAGCAATATTGTCGAGTTATGCTCTTATTACCATAAAGAAAGTAACCATATACTTAATCTTTTAGTCAAGCCGTAGTTATGTAGTTTGAAGAGAACAAAGATTTAATTGTAAATGAATGATTTATGTTACAAATCTGAAATGAAATTGATCTTGTAATCTTTAAGTGACACACCTCTCCTAGAGGCTCCTACCACTGAAGGTTTATGAAGGGGTTAATGATGCAAACTAAACATTAAATGGAAAATAAGCTATCGCTTGATCTAAACTCATGATGTGAAGGTCACAACTGAGGCATCAAATTGTGATCATTTCAGCCAAAATTCAAAACAAATGGTGAGAAATTGACTGTATAATTTCTGAAATAGAATTATTGTGATCAATCAAGTTCATTCCCAATGACAATTTAGTCAATTAATAGTGAAATTTACAACTTTTCAATCACCATCATTATAATTTGAAGTGCATGTGATAAGTTTATCAAGCTGTGCTAACAGTTCATGCAACAGGCATGTCCAGAAGGCAGAAGCATATAGGATGACCTGAATAACCAGTGATTCTGAACAATGTCAATCAGAAAACATTGAACCAAATAAAATAACATGAGGGAATATATACTGGTGGGGGGAAGTAGTTACATCATTTCTCAAACCATTGTGATTCCACGCAGGTGGTGCCGTCATCATCTGGCATTAACAGGATAGCTTTCTCTCATATTCAAAATAAGATATGATGCTACCATGCTTCATGCATGATAGAGAAAATAATTGTATAACGCAGGTTAATAAGAATAAGGCTTCATTTAGGACGACTTTCTTAATGCTTTTAAAAGCAGCTTTTAGTAGAAAAATTTTATTTTTTGTACTAAAAAGCTGCTTTAAGTAGCAGTAAGAAAGTCATCTCAAACAAAGCCTAACTCCCTATGGATAGCTTATGCATCAAGTCATTGAAAGCAAAACATAAGGGATAGTTGATTGGAGAAACTTACAATACTAAGTATCTCATGAATATCTAACCGGCATGGAATGATTGCACCATCTGTTAGATAAGAAAGCTCTGATAAAATGTAGTAAAAGGCTGAGGAGCGGATCATTCAGAGTGAAAAAATATTAAGGAAACTGTGCAGTGTTTGATTCAAAAGTTCACGAAGAAATTCATGTTGCTCGTTAATTTTGGTAAGCAAGAGGATCAAGATGTAGCTACTTTGCTGGCCCATGCAACAAATTATAAAATTTATCCGTTAGAATGCCAAGGAGTAAGAAGAAACAGAAAATTAGTTAATCAAAACAAAGCCACTGCATGACATGTATTTTTGCGAAGAGATTGGACTACAGTGCAAAGTTTATGAAAGCTGATATCAACAACAGAAAACAGGAAGAATTTGGATTATAGTATGAATGTTGATTTATTAGTTATAGAATCAGAAAGAATATCATAAAGCCCATAATACATGCTTGAGATGACTATTCTTAATTATTGATATCTCATCAAAAATCGCCTTGATCAGGCAAGAATCTTGATTCATATTTGGATCAGAAACTTCTAAAATTAAATTCAGAACAATCCGAACTCTGCTTTTAGCAAATTTATAATTACACTGAACGTCTCGATAAAGCGAACCAAATGAAACAAAAGATGGTCCAATTCAAGTCCAAACAAGCCTGGATAAAGTACTTGAAATATAATTAGAAACTTAAAAATATCAATTGGATGACCTAAAGATCACCAAATCTCGCATTCTTATTGTTGAATTTAGCATCTCGACGAGACAAATCTAATAAACATCATTAAAATACTTAAAAATTGAAGGAATGGTCTATGATCGAGGAAATCAAAACAGACAATCTAATGAAGTATTCTGAATTTTGGCTACATTTATGAGAGAAACCACTTTTAAAAATTTATAAATAGGCTCTCACTCTCTATATAAGCAAGGAAGAATGACCTAAATCTTGGACTTGTTCAAGATTCAAGAGAACTTTATGCTCTAAGAATCTCAAAGCTCCACTCGAACATCACAATCAAAACATTGTCCGATATACATTGTTGGACTACCGCCCGACCATCATCATGGAATGATCGCTATCTGACAACAATCATTAAACAACCATCCACTTACTACTGTCCTCCAACCATCGTCGTCCACCTACAATCCTCTGGCTTCTATCATGCACCACCGTCGCCCGACTATAGTCTTCTATTCTACAGGATTCTGAATATTGTCACCTAGCTACACCGACACAAACTTGCTTCATCACCTACCATCATTACTCATACCTATGCACATCATCACTTATAAAATCAATGCACATTGTCGACATCATGATTCACAATGTCTGCACTGTGATTTATATTCGATTTTTTGGTCTCCAGCCTTTTCTTCTCAAAGGAGCACAACCAAACAAACAAGCAAATGATCTCTTAAAGACAACTCTCATATCACAAGACTCTTCCAACTTCAACCATATAATATATTTTTTACATTGAATCGATGACTTCTCTCAAGAAAGAACATCATTTGTAATCAATAACAAACACTAGTAGAATCATTTTAACTGGATTAGACGCTATGGTTTTTCTTTCATAAGTTTTTCATGTAAAAATCTCTCTTACAATTCTTTCACTCCTTTCTTATCTATGTCTATGTACGATCTTCTGCAAAGTTAAGACGTTAAACTGTCTATCTTCTACCATCGTGAATGTTCAAACATTCAACAATTATAAATGTAAAAGTGCTTAAGTAATATAAATATCAACCCTTTATAGGCCACATTTAGCTCACACACACACACACACACACTTTAACAGGTACATACGAGATATTGTGTGTAAAACTTTCATGACTAAAATTCTTCAGAAGATATTGACACACGCATAACATAAACCACCATCAGCGATTAATATTCTTGTAAGGCCATGAGCATGATAAGCAAACACATTCCTCAGCTCCCATACCATCTCTTCATTATATTAGCCATATCTCCCCTAAATTTTTTGTTTTAGCATAAGCATCTCTTGTGTAGTATAAATGAAAATTTCTTCATTATATTAGCCATATCTCAACTACTTGGAAATGGCTTTATGAATCATCCTCCATGTATTTCTATTGGCCGCTATATTATGTTTTAAATTTATTTTCATGAGTCATTTGGCACAGCTTCCTGATTAAACTATTCTGGCTATCGTTTTTCCTTGTATTCCTTTCACATTAGTGTAATTAATCCCATCATCTTGATGCATCTTTTGCCCTTTTTATATGCAAATGCAAAAACCAACTAATTATATTTTTTACAAGATATCTTCAATAAGTATCACTCCACCATCCCTAAAAATGCTCATTTTTCAATCTATCATTCATGGATTTACCGTTAACCCATCTTAGCATTCTTATTAATTTCACACCCAATTTAAATATTGGTGACCTCATTGATATCGAACACTAGGTACAGCAAGATTTAAGATTTTATTTTTGGTTTTCAATAAGTGACATATATCCCTATCATTTATTGCCAAAAGAGGATTATCTTGAGTGATATCACCAACTACTAGAATTCAGGGGAATTATCTTAACGACGTCCCCAACTACTAGAATTCTTAACATACCTCTTTGAGGATGCTAAAAAATAGAGAATTATCATGTTTTGGTGCATGTTATAAGAGGTGTTGATAGACACATGCTTGTAGAAGTAATTATATTTATTTTAAGCATTTAGTAGAGGAGTAACACTAGCGTTGTCAGGTCTCAAGTCCTGGATGAGAAAAGTGGAGAGTTGTGTTAGGTAGTCGACAGCCAGTGTCAAACATGTTGAATAATCATGACATTAATCCTTTAAGAAATTTTGTTAATACTAGGGCGTCCCCTGGAAGCGACGCACTGTATGGCCTGAATACATCGATTAGTGTGCAAGGGCCGCTACACCGGCGCTTGAGTACAGTGATAAATAGGCAAGGGTTCCCACATGAAGAATGGATGTGGGCAAAGAAGCTAGTCCATGAAACTAAAATTAGAATAGGGACTTGGAATATAGACTCACTTACTGAAAATTTAATAGAATTAATAGATATTATGATTCTTAGGAAGATAAATATTCTGTGCATTAAAAAAACTAAATGGGTTGGAGAGAAGGATAAGGAGAATGATAAATTTAGGATATAAACTATGATATTCAGATAGGAGCTATAATAGAAATGATGTAGGTGTGATTATAGATAAGAGTTTGAAGGATAACGTTATAAACATTAATAGAATTGGAGATATAACTATAGCTTTAAAGAATGTTATCGATGCTAAGATTATTAATATTATAAGTGCTTATGTTCCTCAAGTAGGTTTGGATATAGTTTCAAAACTAAAATTTTTGAATGACTTAGAAGAATTAATACAAAAGATACCTCTTGAAGAAAGAGTTTTTATTGGGAGATATTTAAATGGGCATGTTGGTAAAGAGGTAGATGATTTTAAAAGCATTCATGGTGATCATGGATTTGGAACGACAAATGAAGGTAGTAAGACCATATTAGATTTTTCTTTAGCTTATGATTTTCTAATAGCTAATACCTTATTTAAGAAAAGAGATGAACAACTTATCACTTATAAAAATGCATATAATAAAACACAGATTGATTATTTTATAATAAGAAAATTAGATCATTTATATTACAAAGATTGTAAAGTTATTCCGAGTAAAAATTTTTGTACCCAACATCGGTTGTTAGTTTTGATCATAAAGGGGCAGAAATAAAAAAAAATAAAGTAAAATGATTTTCTATGATTAGATGGTGACATTTAAAAAATATTAATAAAAAATTTTTTAGAGTAAGATTTTAGATCTTAAGATTTTGTCTGTGTGTGAGGATGTTAATGTTATGTGGAAAAAATAGCTATAAATATTAAGATTATTGTAAAAGTTGAGCTTGGAGTTTCGAAGGGAAAAATTTCTAATAGTAAAAATAATTAAGTGTGGAATCTACATGTGCAAAATAAGTTTAAGAAAAAAAGATTTGTTATAAAAATTGATTTAGATGTAAAAATTCTGAAAATTGAGAAAATATAAAGAGGCTCGTAAGGAATCTAAGAAAGTTATTTACGATGCAAAGAGCATAGCTTTTAATGATTTATATAATAGATTAGATATTAAAGTGGGAGAAATGTATATGTATAAATTAGCAAAACAAAGATATAATAGTAAGAATTTAGTTCAAGTGAAGTGTATAAAGGATGAAGATCAAAAAATACCTTTCTTAGAATATGATATTCAACAAAGTTGGATGAGATATTTTGCTAAACTTTTTAATGAATAATGTGAAAATACGATTGACTTTAGTGAATTTAGCACCCCAAATAAAAATAAAGATTTTTTTTTATCAGCGTATTAGTAAAACAAAAGTTAGAAAGGCTTTAAAGAAAATGAAGTGTGAAAAAGCAATTAGACATGATGATATTCCAATAGACATGTGGAAATGCTTAGGACATGAAAGAATTTCTTGGCTTACTAAATTTTTTAATATTGTTTTTAAGACTAAAAAGATGTCAGATCAGTGGAGAATTAGTGTGTTAATTCTTGTTTTTAACAATAAAGGTGATGCACAGGAGTGTGCGAATTATAGAGGAATTAAGTTAATGCATCATACTTTAAAACTATGGGAGCGAGATATAGAGCGTAGGTTGTGGCGTGAAACTAATGTTTCTCAAAATCAATTTGGATTCATGCCGGATAGGTCTACTATGCAAGCCATACATTTATTGAGAGGTTTGATGGAGACCTATAGAGAGAATAAGGAGGATCTTTAGATGATATTTATTGATTTAATTTAGAGAAAGCATATGATAAAGTTCCAAGAGAAGTTCTATGCAGAGTTCTTGAAAAGAAAGGAGTTAAGAATGCTTATATTCAAATCATTAAAGATATGTATACAGGAGCTATTACTTGTGTTCAAGCACAAGGTACTTTGACCAAATATTTTTCTATTTCAGTTGGATTACATCAAGGGTCAGTCTTAAGCCCATATCTTTTTGCTTTAGTTATGGATGTTCTCACTAAACATTTGCAAGAGTATGTACCTTGGTGTATGCTTTTTGCTGATGATATTTTTCTTGTTGATAAGACTAGAGAGAGTTGAAGGTAAACTTGAATTATACAGGTCAAACTTAGAGTCTAAAGGTTTTTGCTTCAGTAGATCTAAAATTGAATATATGGAGTGTAATTTTAGTAGCAATAAACCTAGTGAGGGGATTGTGACTTTGGCCGATCAAGTTATTAATAAGAATACACATTTTAAATATCTTGGATCTATTGTTTAGAGTGATGATGAAATAGATGGGGATATTATCAGCAGAATTCAAGTTGAATGGTTGAAGTAAAGGAATTCATCAGGCTTGTTGTGCGATAAAAAAGTCCCCCTCAAACTTAAGGAAAAATTCTATAAGATGGTGGTGAGCCTGCAATGCTTTATGGTGTCGAATGTTAGCCATTAACAGAGAAGCATAATACTAAGTTATGTGCTGCAGAGATGAGGATGCTTAGGTTGATGAGTGGCTTTACCCGTAGAGATAGAATACGAAATGAGCATATACGTGATAAGGTTGGAGTAGCTCTAGTGGAATATAAGATTAAAGAGAGTCGCCATAGATGGTTTGGTCACATTAAACGGAGGCCTTCCGATGACCCGACTAGAAAAGTTGAGGTATTAGATTTGACTTATATTAAGGTAGAGGCAGACCTAAAAAGACTTGGTTAGAAAATATAAGAAATAATCTTTCTTTATTAGATTTAATGAGAATTTGACTTTTAATAGGATATAATAGCAAAAAAGGATTCATGTAGCCGACTCCGCGTAGTGGGACAAAGGCTTGATGTTGTTATTGTTTGTTGTTTTATTTAGTGAGGCAGAGCTAGTTTTACTTGTTTATTATCCTTTATCCCATTTGTATCAACATCGATTTACCACCATAAAATAAGGGGAAATTGTTGACATATGAAGTCCAAGTATATATTCGAATATTTATAATTAGCTCACTAGTGATTTGACGAAAATAAATCTGACATTATGTAATTTAATAGTTTGCTAACTAGGTAACTAGTTAATTAACTTAAGGAGCAAGAATGAAATTGACTGCATAATATCCTAAAAAAGACTTATTGTGAGCAATCAAGCTCATTCCCAATGACAATCTAATCAAACAATGATGGTATTTTCAACTTTTCAATCATCGCCGCTAGAATATATAGTATCATGTGATAAGCTTATCAAGCTGTGCTGATAGTTTATTCAACAGGCAAGTCCAGCTAGCTGAAGCACATAAGGATAACCTGCATAGCCTGTGATTCTGAACAACTTCAATCAGAAAACATTGAACCAAATAAAATAACATAAGGGAATATACATTGGTGGGTCATGAACAAGGCAGCAGATTATTTCTTTCCATTTGGGCAAGTTGTCACGCAATTTCTCATACCATTGTGATTCCAAGCAGGTGATGCTATCATCATTTGGCATTAACAAGATATCTTTCTTTCATATTCAAAATAAGATATGTTACCATGCTTTATGCATGATAGAGAAAATAATTGGATAGTACAGGTTAATAAGAATAACTCTAGATTAATGGATTATGCCCTAAGAAACAGAAAGCAAAACTTAAGGTACAGTTGACTGGAGAAACTTACAATACCAATAGGTATCTCATGAATATCGAACCACGATGGCATGACAGCACCATCTGTAAGATAAGAAAGCTCTGATAAATTGTTGTAAAAGGCTGGTGAGGCGGATCATTAAGAGGTGAAAAGATATTGAAAAAATTGAACAGTGTTAATTCAAAAGTTTACAATAAAATTCATGCTTGCTTAATCATTTTGGTAGAAAGGATCAAGACGGAGCTAATTTGTAGGACCGTGCAAGAAACTATACGATTTATATGTTAGAATGCTAAAATGTTAGGTGAAAAAAAAAAAAGTTAATCGAAAAAAGCCACAGCATAATAACTTTTTTTACGATAAAATTGGACTATCAGTGCCAAGTTTAGGCCAGCCATATGCACGATAAAAAAACAGTTAAAATTTTAATTAGATAGTATCAGAGGTGATTTATTAGTTATAGCATAATCCAGGATATTATAAATCCCATAGTGCATGCATGTGATGAGACTATTCTTGATTATAAATGTAATGACTAACTATACAGTAATAGCCTGAATTGGACCAGCTAAGAATTTCAAGTTCTTTTAATATTTATTAAATTACTGAATAAGTTTAAAATCATTTTTATGTTTAATTTAATCACAAAATAGAACAACAAAAGCTTCAAAATGATACTATGATTAATGCTCATGAATGATTTTGTGATTTGTAAATTTAATGTGTACACAGATAATTTCCCGAAAATACTACTGCATTTATTGTATATGTAAAATTTTGTATATTCTCATCTTATTGTTAGATATTGTTCATACATGTTAAAAGTACTATTATTTTTATGTGCATGTGACTGGAAATATGAAAAATCACTAAAAGATATAAGGGCATGAACAATTGAATAAATGAATTGTGTTGTGCATAGGGTGTAATAAGGATCTGATATTGTACATGAAGTACTTGGGAGGTACAATAGGCTGAGGAGACTGATGAGTTGTGAAGATGTGTATATGATGTACTTGGGAGTAGATCTACAAACGAATAGAGCCGAGCCGAGCTAATTAGGTGCTTGTTTATGTTTGAGCTCGTTTATTATCAACTTGTTCAAGCTCGATTCTAGCTTTTATATTTGTGTTCAAACTTGGTTCATTTAAAATGGTAAATGCACATTTTTGTTTTTGTTCGGTTCGAGTTTGGTTCATTTTGTGCTTATCAAACTTTAAATAAATGAGTCTTGTCGAGCTATTAATGAACTTTACTTTTTACATAATCATTAGCTTAACAAACAAGACTTATTAAGTCTATTAACAAACAGTTGCCACGAGCTTGTTGAGGAATACATTAAGCAAGTGTTTTCGAGCTACCGAAAAGCATGTTGACAAACATATTTAGCGAGTGTTTTCAAGTTACCAAACGTGCCTGTTTATGAATAAATAAGCTAAGAAAATGATTCTTCTTATAAATAAACTTGTTCATGATTGCTATAAACAAACAATCCAACAAATCTAAACAAATATCTCTTATTCATGAACAAATTTCTCTTGTTTATGAACAAATTTCTCTTGTTTATGAACAAATTGATTCTATTTAAAGAGTATAACATAAATAAAATAAAATTAATTTTTTATAAAATAAGAAGGATTTATTATACAACAACAACATCAAGCTTTAATCCCACTATGTGGAGTCGGCTAAATGAAACTTTTTTCTCCATTGTTTCTTGTTAAGAGTTAAAATTCTCATTTAAATCTAATAAAAAATATCATTTCTAATATTTTCTAACCAAATCTTTTTTGGTCTACCTCTAATTTTCTTGACATAAGCTAAATCTAATGCATCTACTCTCATAATCGGTTCATCAGAAGGCTCACATTTTATGTGAACAAACTATCTAAAGCAACTATCTCTAAGAAATGTGACCAAACTATCTAAAGAAACCATCTCTATTCTTACGTGTCACTGAAGCTACTCCAACCTTTTCACGTATATGTTCATTTCGCATTCTATCTCTAAGAGTAAAGCCACTCACCCACCTAAGCATCCTCATCTCTGCAACACTTAACTTTATTTTATGCTTCTCATTTAATGGCCAACATTATGCATCATAAAGCATTGCAGGTCTCACCCCATCTTATAAGATTTTCCTTTAATTTTGAGGGGTACGTTTTTATCACACGACAAGCCCGATGCATTCCTCCACATTAACCATCCTACTTGAATTCTACTAATAATATCCCCATATATTCACCATCACTTTGAACAATAGACCCGAGATATCTAAAACATGTACTCTTATTAATGACTAAAACATGTACTCTTATGCTTAGTACAATTATGTTTTGCTAAATTATGAGTAATGTTGATAGCAAATTTATTGTCACAGTATATTTTCATTACCCATCTCATTTGATTTATAAATCTTCCAAAATGATTTTGAATCATACAAACTTTAAAATTACTTGGGTGATACCTCTGAATTTAAATTTAGAAATAGATCTTAAAAAAAACTGATTTTTTCTTGCTCCTCCATGTTAAAATATGTTCTTCCCAAAAAAAATATACAATATTCAAGCATTGATGTTCCATTCACTAATGATCCTACGTAATCTGCATTTCATACCCTTCAACTTGTAAATGAACCTATTTTATAGAGAATCTTTTATCATAACTTGATTTATAAAATCTGAGAATTTTATAAGCAGCTTGAATGTGAGACTCTTTAAATTGGTGTATTAATTGACTGATGAGAATAATAGCAAATTCAATATATGGACGATTATGAGATAGATCATTCTTTTAGAATATTTTTGATATATTTCTGCTAATAAAGGAATATTCTTTGCTCTTATTGAAGAACTTATATTCTAAAATTTGAGTTTTTCCATTTGATCTAAAAATGTTTCGGCAAACAGTTTCCCATGAGACTCTTTTTTCTTTACTGTCATCATCTACAACAATTATATCATTAATGTACATGATAAAAATAAAGATTTTACCATAAATTGAGTATTTTATGAAGAGAATATAATCTCATTGGCTTTATTTGTATCCAGCTTCATTTATAAATTTTGTAAATCTACCAAATCATGCTCTCTAGTTTAAGGCCATATAAAGCTTTTTTTATAATTTGCATATCCTTGTTCTTCATGAAAGACTTATCAAATCTTGGTTGTGGTTTCATATAGATTTCATCTTCAACATCTCCACGTCGAAAAGCATTTTTTACATTATGTTGTCGCATAGCTAATTCACGATTGGTTACAAGAAAAATTAAGATATGTATATTTATTTTTGCAATAGGAGAAAATGTTTTTTTTATAATTAATTCCATAAGAATGAGTATATCATTTAACTATCAATCTCATTTTATAGCATTCCAGCTCTATATTTTGTAGGAAAAAAAAAAATCATTTGCATCATACCATTTTCTTCCCTTTAGATAGTTTAATGATCTCTCAAGTGTGATTTTTTATAGATTTTTCCTATATTCTTTAATGGAATCTTTTTAATTCTTATTTTCAAGTGTCTCAAATAAAGTTTGTAGAATTGTAATAGAATTAGACTGATATTTATAAGAACATGATTTACGGGTAGAAGAAAATTTCTAAAAAGATGTATACTTAGGGAAAGGATACATAGGAGAATGTGTATTGATGAGTTTATTATTACCCAATAATAGTTTCAAGTCTTAAGTTTGCTAGAGATTTTGACTAGGCTTATTACTTCTTGTCAAAACTTAAAAGAGTATATAGTATTTGAATTGTTGGGAGTTTGTGAATGTCAAGATGAAATACAAAGATCTTATCCTTTAAATTGAGAGTACTCTCTAAAGATGAGCTGGATTGAAAAAAAAATTACTTCTCCTCAAAAGTGACATCATTAAAAAAAAATATTATAATGATAGGATGATAACACTTATATCATTTTTAGTACAAATATATCCAATAAAGACACATTTAAAAGCTCTAGGATAAAGTTTAGGCCTGTATTATTTGCAGATGTGGATATAATCAATGTACCCAAATACTTTTAGAAGAATTTTTTAGAGAAAATTATTTGTAGAGAAAATTTTAGCTAAATAGCTTATAAGACTTTTAAATTCAAGAACTACAATATAATTACTCTATCTCAATATATATATATACATATGAGAAATTCAAATATATAACTCTAAACTCCTTGTACTCAAACATGTTTGCAGACATAGAGTTAAGGTTTTTAAATGATTCCCAAGTATATAACTCTAAACTCCTTGCATTTCATCTCACTGCATTTCAAATGATTTTCAAGGCTCAACCTAAATTACTTATCAGTTATTTTTTTCAAGGTGGGGCACGTGCAAAGAAAAAGTCCCCAAGTGGGGTTGATGGCTAAAAGAGAAAGAGGAGACACACAGACTACAATCTAAGGGCTATAAGAGAATCAATTCAATGATTAGAACCTTTAATCCATGTGATCAAGGATTTCAACCAATATTGGTTGACTTAAGGGTCCCACAATCATTCCACATCTACTATATTATTTATAATTAGCTCATTAGTAATTTGACGATAACAAATCTTATATGGTGTCATCTAATATTTTGCTACAATAGTCCATTACTATATGATTGGGTGTACCCTTTTATAATTAGTCAAATTTAGAATGTACCCATACTCTAATCACTTTATACTTGATCATAAGGATCCAATTACATTTAATCTTTTATTATTATTATTATTCAAAAATTTCTCACGAATCATTCTTTTCTAAAGTTTGGATTTCTTTTATTACATATGTCTTCCACTAAAGAGTTTAGAGAGTTTCATAAATATTATTTGAAACCTATATTTTATCAAGAGAAGTGATAAAAACATGAAATCTAGGTGAAAGCCATTTATAAGTCATGATATCATAAATTCGGTGTTTGGTGCATGACGCACCCCTCAGGGTGTGTATTATTTGGATAAAACCAAAAATTCAAACCAAATCAATCTTATTAGGTTGCGTTTGTTCGATTCTTAAAGCATCGGTTCAAGTATTGGTTGTAATTTTTTTGCTTTCTTTATTTTTTGACTTTTGGTTTGACTGTTGCTTCTGCAAAATTAATCTAACTAAACATCAAAATAGATTAATATATTTGAGTATTAAACAAATAAAGTCATATAAATAAAAAACTAAAAAAGTAACAAAATGTTCAATATAATTATTATTTATTCTACATGCTAAGTTATAAATTTAAGATAAAATTATAAGTTATATATATAATTTAGGTTAAAGATAATTAATAATATTATTTAAATTAATTAAAGTTGGTTCATCCAAAATCAAACCAAATTGACCAAACTAAAGTGCTATAGGACTACCATACAACAAGAATATTAAGGAGACTTAAAGTAAATTTTATAGCATTTCAATTAGGCTTGTTACGTTGTATAAATTTGAATGTTGAGCAATTAAAAAATTATTGATATATTTAGCTTGATAAAAATAATAATGTTAAGATAGATGTGAAAAAAATAAGGATAGAATGAGGAACAATTATATTAGAGGGGCAGTGGGAATGAAAACTACTGAAGATAAGAAAATGAAGAATAGATTAAGTGGTTAGAACATGTACATTGAAGGGTTTGAAATGTACCCACCCTAAGATCTATAGATAAAATTATTGCTGAAGAATTAGGTAGAAAGATGGAAATATCAAAGGTAACAAGGACAAAAGCTGTGCAAAAAAAAATTTATGTGGAACAGGATTAACATTGCATGTAACATTAGCAAGAACAATTGGAGAAGGAGGATTAACATGGCTGACGGTAAATTGTAGAGATAAAGCTAATGATAATGATGATTATTTATATTAAATTTTGATATCTAAGTGGAAACACCTAACAAATGAAACATAAGACTCGTTAAATTCACATAGTATCATTCTACATTTTTATCCTAGACATCTCAAGCATACATTGAGTTGAGCTTTGGTCCCTTAGATACATAAAATATAATTAAATCACATATTTATATTCATAAACACATACAGAAGTATAACAATTTTATATCCCGGAAGTACAATGCCAAATGAAAATGTTGTCAAGAAAAGAAAAGAGGCAACGAAACCAAAATCCTACCATAAAAAGAAAGAAGTGTCTTTCAATCCAACAAAGATGAAAAAAGCGACCTTTTAACAAACAAAAGGGGATCAGTGAAACTGCTTCGAAACCAAAAAAACAAATCTCGAAAATTTTAATACAAGAAAACGGGGATCTTAATTTAATAGAATCACCACAGAAGAAGGAAAGCTCACAATTGCAGGAGACGGGTGAAGTAGGCGCAGAAGGGAACGACCACTTAGTGTTGCGGAACTCGGGGGAGGTGAAGAAGGTGCGTATGGGTTCATTGGCCGGGCCGGAGTCACCGAGGCCGTGGAGCCAGAGGATGAAGCTTCCGGACATATGTGTTTGTGGGTTGGCTAGATGTAGTAAGCCCCTTCGGTGGAGGAGGGAGGCCGAGAGGACGGTGACCGCGACGGCGGCGGAGAAGAGCGCGATGGGTCTCAACACCGTGGAAAGGGCCGTGGTTGCATTTACTTCTGCTCGCATTTTTCATTAACTAGTAAAACGTACACATAGTACCTTAAAAGCTTGGAGGAATTTTTTTTTTTTTTGGAAATTATGGGCAAAGCCCTTTTCATTAACTAAAAATTAGTTACAGGTAAGAAAGAAAAAACTAAAAAGGAAAATCAAGGCCAAAAGGCCAAGAAACAGAAGAGGGAAATGACAAAACCCCTCAACATCAATACAAAAAAACAGTTAAACCAAAGCAAAATTGAAAACAAAAGAAATCCAAAAATCAGTTGGAAGACCACAATCCAAGGGCTCAGTAATTGCCGCTCTCACAACCTGGTTGCAACAATAAGGGTCTTGCCATCCTAGGGGAAAATGGCAATCCAATCATCATTGCCCACTCCAGCCATAAAACCAAACGTCAGCAGACCGGAAGAGCAGAAAAAAAAAACCCCAGAGGAAGCAACAACACGAAATTCAATCCAAACTCAATCTACCCAGCAGGTATTACAGCATTTCCATCAGATTATGCCCACTTCTCCATTTTAAAATTTTTTATAGAACAGCAGCTTTGATTCTATTAGATAAGCAAGTGGACGATGAAGAGACAGTCCCAAATTTCCTCTCATTTCTTTCCCTCCAGATGTAGTAAACCGAACAGCAAACAAGCAAATAATAAAATTCCTTGTCCCTAGTATGAGTCTCTTCAATGTATTCAAAAGTTTGCAAAATGTTGGGTCTTAGCAGTAAGAATCCCAGGTTTCTCATCAGATTAGAGAGAATAGAAAATGAATAGTCACATTCAAAGAAGAGGTGGCTAATGTTTTCATTGCAGTTGTGACAGAGGTATAGGCAGCACTCACATTAATACCTTTATTAATGAGAGAATCAGCAGTTTTTAGCCCCCCCCCCCCCCCCCCCCCCCCCCCCCCCCCCCCATAATCGCCATCCAGCAAAAAGAAGAGAATCAAAAAACATAACGCTTATGCCAAATAAAATTCCACCAATTAACAATCCCATTGTCTCTATAGAAAAACTCCCTGAAATCTTTATGCTTGCATTTCTTACCATAACCCTAGAACAGATTATTATGGGTTCCCGGAGCAATAATAATATCAGAGATAGCATTGTGTACAGTTTTCGATAAATGGGCAGGTATAACCCAATTAGTCCCCTCCATAATAGCATTTATTCTCACGTTCACAGGGAAATAAGATAGGATAGGAATAAATTCCACTTTATCTTTCAGGAAATTATCTTTATACCAATGGTCCCAATATAGAGAAAATTTAGATGAAGCAGATACAATAAAATGGAAGTTACCTTTAGCAATATTAGCATCTCTACACAGCTTTTTCCAAAAACTAGAAGCCTTGGTAACAGGCTCCTTCCAGGGAGAAGTATAAGTGTGCAAAAGCCATAAAATCAAAGGGCAATGAGTATTAAATATTCTAATAATGAGAGAGCAGTTAAAACTAAAATGAATAGAATTAAGCGACGGCAAGCCAATTCCCCCCATCTTTTTAGGTTTTCAAGTGTTCCTCCATGCAATTAAGTGCATTTTCTTAGCATTTGTATCTCCAACATAGAGGAATTTAGCATTTAACCTATCTATTTTCTTAATGATAGTATTTAGTATAATACCCCCACGAATCCAGTAAGCTATCGTGTTCCAAATGGTATACCTGAGAAATTGGAGCCTGCCAGTGAATGATAAAGCCTTAGCTTTCCAACCTGAAAGCTTAGTAATAACACATTCCATAAGTTTTGCAAAACTAGCAAGCTTAGGATTATAAGGAGACAAAGGGAGCCCAAGATAGTTCATGCTAGAGGAAGTAGCAGAGATGTTTAGAGAAGAGCAAATCCTGTCTGAAATGGCACACCTGGATGGCAAGATAATAGAGTTTTTCTCATAATTTACATAAAGACCCGAAGCAAAAGAGAAGACATTGAGAATTTGAGATAGATTATTGCAATTATTGAGGTCAGCTTTCCCAAAGAGAATCAAGTCATCTGCATACATAAGATGAGACATCCTATATTCTCCAATCATAAAAGCATCAAAGATGTTCTCATGGATATTACAGTCCAGCAAGCATGAAAGAGCATCCATCACAATGCTAAAAAGATACGGACTAAGAGGGCAGCCCTGCCTAAGGCCCGAATTAGAAGCAAAGAAACCATCTAATGCACCATCAATGCAAAGAGAAAACCAAACATCAGAGATACAAGCATCAATCCAATCCACAAACAGTTTAGGAAACCCTTTTTGTAACATTCTAGCAATAAGAAATCCTCTAGAAACACTATCAAAGGCTTTTTTAATATCTAGCTTAACACACATAAGCTGGGTTTTAGAGGATTTCCTAGAATATTGAAGAATTTCATTAGCAAGGAGTACATTATCAGTAGAAATTCTATTTTTTATGAAACCAGCTTGGTTATCTTTGATAATGAGAGGCATGATGGGCTTCAATCTAGCAGCCAAAAATTTTGCAATAATTTTGTAAGTAGTGTTACAAAGCACAATGGGACTAAAATCAGAAATAGCCTCAGCATGACTGGATTTAGGAATAAGAGTAATAGCAGTAGCCTTAGTCAAGCGAGGAATGTATGCATTATGATAAAAACTCTTAATAGCATTGCAAACCATAGGTCCTGTAACCACCCAAGTAGCTTTGAAGAATTCAAAGTTATAGCCATCAGGCCCAGGAGAAGAATCAGAAGCTCCAGGCCCAGGAGAATTCCAGTGATTATATTTGCAGGAAAATCCATCTGTGCATGAGTATTGGTGTCAATTTTTTCTGTACTGGTATTAGGTTTGCAAGCCGTATTAGTATCTTTAGGAACCCAAACAACCTGAGATGGAATCATGGCATGTTTGGAAGGAGAAGCAATTTGAGAAGAGATTGAAGGAGTATTGTTAGCTATAGGATTAGCAATATCCTTCCCATTAGTTTGCTTTAAAACACCAGGACGAGTCTGAGATTTCTTGCGATGATGCCTAGAGGTACTATGTCCCCTATTTTGATTATTAGTTTGCTGCTCTGATTTTTGAGAAGTTGGACAAAAAGAGGAGAAATGAGCTAAGGAACAGCAGAAGGAGCAAGGATCGGGTTTCCATTCATATTGAATTTGCAATTTAATAACTTTTCCCTCAATAGCAACAGAAACAGATTCCGGAAAAGAAGAAGAAGTAGAAACTTGAATGCAAACCCTAGCATAAGTTAATCTAGTCTTTGCAGTAGTCAAAGCGTCAACTGCCATAGGAATCCCAATTTTTGAAGCAATCTTTGAAATACCTACAGAATTCCAGCAAACTAACGTTAGATTGTGCACTCTCACCCAAATCGGAACAGAAGTAATTTTTTTCCCTAGTTGGATGAAAATTTTTTGTCCATTTTTGGAAAATAAAAGGCTTCCCGTGAAAGAACCACGCAACTTTTGACCAGACCATTTCAAAATCTTACAACAGAGAAAATTTGAACAAAAAGAACCCATCCGTTAGGACTAAGAGTTTGAATGTACCTTTTAGCTTCCAAATACGCTTAGCAGTTTCGTTTAAAGCTTCGTAATAAGGCCTCTTACCGATCGAGTAATCAACCAGGCAAAGGCTCCATTCTTCAGCAGCAGGAACCGTGAAGTCCTTGTCAAAAGGGATAATATCCTCCGGGGTTTCCATGAGGGAAATAGGGATATGGGGGGCTGACGGTCCAGGCTCAGCAATAATGTTAGACCAGAGGCGATCTAAAACACGAGGAAAGACGGACTGAGTGGGGGAGGTAACTTGACCCATGGGCGGAAACAGAGATGGGTCAAGCAAATCCATGGAGACCACCGACAAAAGGCCGGTGGCGGCCAGTAAGAAGGATGCGAGACTCGAGAAGATGGTGGCGGCTAGGGCATCCTCCTGTCAGGACTGTTTTTTCATTATGCAAACTGCACCAGCTTGGAGGAATTAGGTAAGTATAAATGTATATCACTGAAAGACATATCCATTTATTCAATTAATCTTTTTTTAACTATTAAATTTATGCATTATATATGATATAATTAAATTATTAAAAACTAAATAAAATTATGAAATATAACTTAATATTTGAGTGACAATTTGAAAAATAAAAGTGTGAGAATATTAATTTTATTAATGACTAAGATTTGGCTGTTATTTATGTAAGTGCTTCAAGTTAGTAAAAATATGATGAAATATCAAATTAATGAGTATTATTATATTATTATGTAAAAATTACTTGCTTATACTTTTTTTATTTAAAAAAAAATTTGGAGTACAATTAGTAAGTATATTTTTATTAATTTTTATTAATATTATTTTTTAATGGTTGAGAATTATAAGAGCATACAATTATTTTAATAAAGATTATAAAATAAATATAACATTTGATACATGACAAAAAACTTCAACAACCAAGTAAAGAAATTGACGTTAGTATGTGAATTTGAAATTTCTAAAATCAACTTCGAGATCAATTTGTCACACCATAGGTCCAAACAGTGACATGGGATTTGATGAAACATAAAAAATTATTGTGTACTTACAAGAAGAAAGTTCATATATAAATAATATAAATATAATATATCATAATAAGCATTGGAAGATAAACTAAGAATTCATTTCATTATTATAATTTATAAAATAAGAGTAAATTAATGAATTATGAATATAATTAAATAAATAAAAATTTAAAATAAACAACTCCGAACAAAAAAAACTACCTAAACCTAAAAATAAATACAAATAGCTTACTATAAAAGTTTATGCCAAATGAGATCCTATGAGCTAAGTATATTTTCCTATGGCGATAGTCCACAAAACACTCCAATAGAACCTATTATGAAAAAGATTAATAATATAGATGAGTTTGAAAATTCAAACACATCAAATAATTACTATCTATCAAATTATAAACAGTAGGCCACTAGGGCATAGTATGAACAATAAGAAGAGCACAAGTTACTCTGTAATTTTTGTGAGATCAAGTTATCATATCCAAGGTTATGGTAAGACTACAATGTATAAATGAATATGTCACATGTTAAAAGGTATATTCTAATATAACGATGGTCACGATCATTGTTATAATAACTACAATAATAAATGCAAATCTACTATAACATTTCCAATGCAAAAAAAAATCATGTATCATCATTCCTCTGTGGGCTCCAAAAATTTGTGCCCCCGTCTCCCCTGCTCTTTTTGGAGTGTTTTAACATATTAAGTTTTGAGGTAAATTTTCAGAAGGCATATTGGGTTTGTAGATAAAACACTACCCAGAGATTTTGCCCTCATTTTGTGAGAACTTTACGATCTAATTTCTGGTTTCCTATAGGCGGCCCCTATAGTTAATTACTCCTCCCGATCACGAGAGAGAACTTTCGATTAAGGCTAGTCATAAATCAGATATGTAGCGATACATGTATATAGCATATGGTAGTAGTGTGGATTGATATTTGAAGAGTTTGATATTTAAAATTAGAAATTTCACCATCTTGCACTTAAAGAGGATGGTGGAGGAATGGATGAAAAACCTGATCAAGATCCCATGGTTTCGTCATCCTGGGCCATCATGATCTCTAATCTATTTAGTCAAAGGAGGTAGTCAACCCAACCTGATAGATGGATCATTGTCATCAATCATTGGTTGTGTCATACAAAGGTACCTTGTAGACCTAGGATGAATATTTGTCTAAGGAAAAAATTTTTAATCCACCTTAACTTATAGGGATTTGTACCCTATTGAATCATATCTCTAGGATTTAGCATCATTGGGAGCTTACGAGCTCCAGTCATAACCATAATTTAGTGGCACCATTTTGCGATGAACCATCCAGTTTAGAGGGCCTCAATCATAACTAATACCTGCGGTGCCATTTGGTTATAAAATTGATGGTTAGAGGACATGTGTCACATCATTACTGGGAAGAGATGATTTAAGAATGAATTCTAGTGATATTCTTGACTAGACATTAGTTCTTTATGGGCTGAAGTGATATTTGAATTTGTCAATATCGACAAACTATTACGAAAGGTGGATGAATTTTGCTTTAAGAATTTAATGGTTGAATTTCAATTTTAAATATTTAAGGTTTTGGTATTTTCTTGGAGCTTTGAACTTCATGGGCATTTGAGAATTTGGGAGGCATCTTGAACATTTGGAGTTAACACCTCTTGTTGAGATCTATGTTCAACATGATCTTTATTGGGGTTTTAATGGGCAAATTTTCTTTATTTTATGGAACCTTATCGACTCTAACAATTGGTTGACAAAGCATAGGGATTATTGTGGGTTTCATACCTTTATTTAATGAATTTTCCTTATTATGGGCCTTTAAGGCCTAACATGAAATTATAAAATAAATGTCTCGGTTGACTCCACGATTGTACATTAATTTGAGGGTTTAAGCCGTGTTGACTCCTATTTACCTATGTAGGAGGATCATGCTTGAATTTTGGTTCATCATTTGACCCACACAGCATCCCTAGACGTCACATGTGTACTTGTAACACACTTGTTGGGGCCCATGCAAGTATTTTGTTACATATATGTATTTCTTTATGTTATTTTTACACATTTGCACGTGCATTTATACTCTCATTCGTATATTAATGTACTTGTTTGTATTTGTGTGTATACATATTGATGTGCGTGTGGGGGGGGGGGCATTTTTTTCGAGTATTTGATGAGTATTTGATGGCTCCTCGCAAAAGCCTATGTTTGTCATAGTCTTTATATATTTTCCCTATAGATGACATGTAGTGCAAGTTGCAGATCTCCTACAACGACTCATAGGAGCTTGCATTTATTGAAGATCTTTTGTATTTGTTCATGGATGGCATTTTGTGTACAAGATAGGTCTCCTACGGTGGCTTGTAGGAGCTTGTATTTATTATAGCTCCTTTGAATTTACCCGTAAGTAGCACGAAGTACATGTGACAGATATCTTACAATAGTTCATAGGAGCTCATTTTGTCATATGTCATGTGTCTTTACTTGCGGGAGGACAGTGTATATACTTAATATTAGGTGGTGTTTTATTGCAAGGGTGTTGTATCATTCGCCACTTATTGTCGATCATCACTCATAAGTGTATCATTATGCATACAACACATCTCCCATTGTCATCAGCAAACGTTGGCATTTATCGTATGTTGCACCATTCATGTCTACAGGAGGCTTTATTATTTGTAGGGTAGAGTACTTTTACTTGCAAAAGCTTATATGGTTTATTATTACATTATCCTTACTTGTACCCTTGCTAGTATAAAATATGTATTGCGGATCTATTTTCATGGATTATGATTTTGATGATAGCAAACACTCTTATTTCTCTATGACTGCCTTATCTACTGATATTTCAGGTCCACAAGATCAGCCTGCAATTTGGAACCAACTCAAGATTGGGTAGACTAGGTCTGAGTCAGTTTGTACCCCTTTTTCCTTTCTTGAGTCTGTTGTATTTGGTGTGGCTCCTGATGCTATGTAACTTTGCACACACACACCTTTAAAGATTCTTCGTCTGTTCCCTAGAGTTTACTATTTTTGGTAATATCGTCCGGGACGATATTTATATCGATTTGGAAGATCAGTTCAAAAATAGAAACCCTAATTAAGGCATCATCCGTCATTAAGCCGATCATCCTAGACGATCCTTGTATCGGCCAGGACGATAGGATCAAATAAGAAAGAATCAGTCACCATGGTTAATTTAGGTATTCTTTATTTAATACATTGACCAAGAAGATCTCAATATCGGCTTGGACGATGCAGCATAATTATGCTTAAATTAATCTAGTAATTATGGAAAGCAATTAAAGCTGATTGATACGATCACATCAGCCAGACCGATCTTAGGATCGGCCCGGACAATGTCCTGGACAATTGATATCGGCCAGCATCTATTACGGGTGATGTTTAGGACGATTGTAATCAGATTTGAACTAATCGGTCAGGACAATATTGTATTGGCCTGGACGATGTAACCAATTTTCTTTTGATCGTCCCAAGTCGTCTCGGCTGATTGAGCTTATTTTGTACTGATCGACCAGGATGATATTCCTATCGGTCTGAATGATAAAGTCGGCAAGTTGCATTAATGAGCTCATTTTGAGATCTTCTATTTAAGCTTTTGATAAGGCACTTTTGCAAGTGTCTTTAGCAGCCATTATAGCTTTATTCTTATGGGGAAAACTTAAAGAGAGAGCTTGAAAGGGAGTGAGGAATGGGTGAAGCTTGAGAGAGGGAGAAGATCTTGTGAGAGGGACTCAAGGGAGTGTGGAGGGGGATTCCACATAGTTGCTCTGGCAGGCTTGCACCTTAATACCGTCGGATTCAAGTCCTATCTTGAGGGAAGTTCATAGAAGAAGAAGATCTCTTTGGTGTCAAAGGACCCGGAAACTCTGCCGCATTAGGGAAGGTGGAAGTGATTTTGTAAGAGCTTCTCCGCCTAGCTATGGGGGCTAAAGGAGAGACACTTACTTTAGTGCAATACTTGGAGGGTGCCTCCATGGAGTGGACATAGGTTAAGGTTTGACCAAACCACTATAAATTTGGTGTGTTCTTTTCTTTATTATTTCCGCATTGTGTTTTATCTATGGTGAATCTTGGTTTTGGTTTTAAGTTTCAGTTTTATTTAAAATAGAAATTTACCTATCTCTTAATTAGCCTTGGGCCAGTTCATAAGGTGCCTAACATCCCTAACGAACTTTCAAGTGGTATCAGAGCGAGATTTATAAAAATTAAGTTTTTGAAAACTTTTGAATTTTTGATCCATGGCTAATTTTTTTAATCGTAATATTGCGGAATGTTATTCAATCACCAGACCACCTTTATTTGAAAATATTACATTTAATTTTTGGAAAATTCATATATACGTTTTTGCAATCAATTGATTTTCGAATGTGACAAATTATTTTAACTGGTTATACTTTACCATCACGTATTATAGATGGAATTAAAGTTGATATTCCTTTTAATTCATAGAATAGGGAAGAACAAATTAATGCTCAATTGAATGCAAAATCTTTAAACTATTTTTTCTGTGCTTTAAATTCTGAAGACTTTATGTTAGTTTCCACATGCACTACTGATAAGAAAATTTGGGATAAATTATACATCATATACGAAGGAACTAGTGAAATCAAGCAATCCAAATTGAATTTTTTAATGCATGATTATGAACATTTTTGCATGAAACCTTAGGAGATGATCTTAGACATGTATACTAGATTTATTCAAATTATTACATCATTGCATGCTTTAGGTAAAGAGTTTTCAAACCTTAAAAAAGTTAATTAAATTCTACATTATTTACTTGATAAGTTTGATGTTAAAGTTGTTGCTATTTGTGAATCAAAAAACCTGAATGAATATTCTATTGATAATTTGATTGGCTCACTCATTGCCTACGAGCAAATCTTGGGTCAACAACTTTTGGATGCAGATGAGATGATAGTGTTAAACACTAAAGACTCAGAGCAAAGTGGCTTAGTTGGTGATGAAAGCAATGACTTAGCAAGCAAATTAAAAAGTCCACCAAAGCATAAGCATCAATAACAGAGGAATAAAGGTAAAATTTGTAAGAATGTTAAGATTTCTTTTGATGTTGTTTGCTTTGGATGTAGGAAGCCTGGACACATGAAAAATCAGTGCCCTAATTTGGGAACTCCTCCTGCAAAAGAAAAGGGCAAAGCTAAGCAAATTGTAGAAAGGGCAAATAATAAAAAGCAAAAAATCTCTTGGGCATACCTGGTTTCTGAAGCATCAGACCAGAAGCTGGATAGTGTTTAAAAGCCTTATTTATTTGTTTTGTGTTGTGTTTTAGTTTTTTTTTAGTGTTTTCTTTTTTTTTCTTTTTCATCTTGAGTGTTGTTTTTTGTTGTTGTTATTTTTTTGTGAAGTTTTCACTAATTAACACACACAAATCACTTTTTTATGATCTTTTTTTTAATGAAAAGTTTATCTATTATTTTTCTTGAATTCTTAGGTAAGTTGTGGTTGACTTCTCTAAAAACAGTCACAGAAAGGAAACTCATGATTTTGACTCTCAATCTCTGTTTCCTAAAAGAGGTTATTCTACTTTTGATTTAAAATCTTCATCATGTTTTAAATTGGATTTTGAAACTAAACTTTTTTATCTCCCTACATTTTATCTATTGCATAAGAATCTTTTACAAGTTGTTGAATCTATCTCATAATTTTTTTAATCAAGTAGTCTGTTTTGTCAACATAATAGGTTTACTTTTGCTTTTAAAATTTCATAAAGGTAGCATACTCTAAAATAATAAAAAAAATTGGTCAATGATGCCAAATAAAAAAAAATGACCAATGACGTCAAATTAAGAAAGATACACAAAGTGTATCAAAAAGTAAAAGATGCGCAAGTGCGCCAAAAACTGACATGAGGCTTAAAATGAGCCCACAAAGAGTATGCTTATTTTTTCTGTGTTTACTTAAAGCTTAAGAAAACTCTTGATATTTTTGATACTTAATCTTGAAAATCATGTTTTGATTCACCAATTTTTGCATCAATCTTCTTTTAAATATATTTTATGAAAGAAGTTTTAAAAAATTAGTGTTTCTTTTTCTAATTTATTCTTTGATTTAGATATTGAATTAAAAAAAATTTTAGCCTTTAAAAGAAACTGAGTTTGGATTAACAATTTTTGAATTTCTTACATTTACTGGATTATGCATATTGAATCCATTCCTTACTAAGTTTTTTATTAAAATTAAGAGGTAACTTTCTCATTTTTTTAAAGATTTTCTTTTGTGCCCATTCTCTTTTTGATAATGTCAAAGGGGGAGAACGTATTTGTATCTTTTTCTCTTTTAAAAATTAAAAAAAAATTATTTCCCCTATTTTTTAAAGTTTTATTCAAGTGAGTGGGAGATTAGGAGAACATGATTTCTTTTTGCAAATTCAACATATAAAGTTTGTCATCATTAAAAAGACGAAGATTGTTGCGGATCTATTTTCATGGATTATGATTTTGATCATAGCAAATACTCTTATTTCTCTATGACTGCCTTAATTACTAATACTTCAGGTCCACAAGATCAGACTGTAATTTGGAACCCGCTCAAGATTGGGTAGACTAGGTCTGAGTCAGTTTGTACCCCTTTTTCCTTTCTTGAGTCTATTGTATTTGGTGTGGCTCTTGATGCTATGTAACTTTGCACACACACACCTTGAAAGATTCTCTATCTGTTTCCTAGAGTTTACTATTTTTGGTAACATCGTTCGGGATGATATTTATATCAGCCAGGACAATCGGTTCAAAAACAGGAACCTAATTAGGACATCCTCATTAAGGCAGCCATCATTAAACCGATCAGCCTGGATGATTCTTATATCGGCCAGGATGATAGGCTCAAATCAGAAAGAATCAGCCACCATAATTAATTTAGGTATTCCTTATTTTAGTACATCGGCCAGGACGATCTCAATATCAGCCTGGACGATGCAGCATAATTATGCCTAAATTAATCTGGTAATTATGGAAAGTAATTAAAGCTAATTTATACAATCACATCGGCCGGGCTGATCACAGGATCGGTCGGGATGATGTCCTGGATGATTGATATCGGCCAACATCTATTTCGGGTGATGTTCAGGACAATTGTACTCGGATTTGAACTAATCGGTCAGGATGATATTGTATCAGCCAGGATGATATAACCAATTTTCTTCTGATCATCCCAAATCGTCCCGACTGATTGAGCTTATTTTATACTGATCGGCCAGGATGATAAAGTCAGCAAGTTGCATTAATGAGCTCGTTTTGAGATCTTCTATTTAAGCTTTTGACAAGGCACGTTTGTAAGTGTCTTTGGCAGCCATTGTAGCTTTGTTCTTTTGGGGGAAACTTGAAAAGAGAGCTTGAAAGGGAGTGAGTAATGAGTGAAGCTTGAGAGAGGGAGAAGATCCTGTGAGAGGGGACTCAAGGGAGTGTGGAGGGGGATCCACACGGTTGCTTCGGCAGGCTTGCACCTTAATACCGTCAGATTCAAGTCTTGTCTTGAGTGAAGTTCATAGAAGAAGAAGTTCTCTTTGATGTCAAAGGACTCGGCGACTTCGTCGCACCGGGGAAGGTGTAAGTGATTTTATAAGGGCTTCTCTGCCTAGTTGTGGGGGCTAAAGGAGAGACACTTAGTTCAGTGCAATACTTGGAGGGTGCCTCCAAGGAGTGGATGTAGGTCAAGGTTTGACCGAACCACTATAATATTGATGTGTTCTTTCATTTATTATTTTTGCATTTAATTTTCACATTGTGTTTTCTCTATGGTGAATCTTGGTTTTGGTTTTAAGTTTGAGTTCTATTTAAAATACCAATTCACCTCTCTCTTAATTAGCCTTGGGTCAGTTTATAAGGGGCCTATATGTAGTCTACATTGTAGTTTATTACATACTCTTCATGCTTCACTCATGGATTTTCCCTCCACTTTCTTTGCTTGCAATGTTGGGTATATTTTTCTGACATTGAATAGTGGTTTATTGTGAAGGTGATGTGTTATTCACAACTTCTTGATTACCTTCGCATATATATATATATATATATATATATATATATATATATATATATATATATATATATATATATATATATATTGCACATATGATGCATCTTCTATCATTGTCAGAGGGCATTTTCATATGCAATGATCTTCTATTTCTTGCCTGTAGAGGAATCATCACACTGGTGATGCACTCAATATCATTACTTTTAAATCTAATCATTATATAAATAGAGAATATCCTATAGTGGCTCATAGAAGTTCATATGCATATATTGTAATCATTTTGGCCTCCTTCTCACATATGCCGTGTTGAGTGTATGGTGAATCTTCTACAATGATTTGTAGATACTTACACTCGTTACTGAGAGTTCGTTAGGGATGTTAGGCCCTATGAACTAATCCCGAGGCTAACCTAGAAGGGGGGTGAATTGGTATTTTTAAAAATTCTTAAAAATAAAGAATAGATATCATAAACCAAAGTCACCACGGAAAAACAAGTGTAAAAAATAAAAGTGTGGAAGCAGTAAAAAGAACACAAGGGTTTATAGTGGTTCGGTCAACTTGACCTACGTCCACTCCCCGGAGGCGCCCTTTGAGTATTGCACTACCAACGTGACTCTCCTTTAGCCCCCATAGCTAGGCGGAGAAGCCCTTACAAAACACCTCTTTTTTGCCACCCCCGACAAGGTAGAGAACTCAACTGCTTTTGCTTCCTCCTGAAGCAGGAAGAGAACCTTGATCAATCGCTGAAGCTTACCTCTCCCAACCCTTCCAAGGACAATAAACTCTAGGGAAGAAGAAGTAGAATAATGCTTGGAGCAATCCTTGTGAACTCCCTCACAAGCTCTCCCTCACAAGATCCTCTCTCTCTCTTTCTCTCTCTCTCTCTCTCTCTCTCTCTCTCTCTCTCTCTCTCTCTCTCTCCTTTAGGTTTTCTCAGGTCAAGACAGCAGCCAAAGATCTACAAAAACATTGAACAAGAGCTCTTAAATAGAAGAGCTTCAAAGGAGCTCAATAATTGCAAGTTGCCGACTTTATCGTCCAAGACGATACTAATATCATCCTGTACGATCAGTTCAAAACACAGACGATCGGCCGGAACATCGCCCTGAAGATAATCTGGACGATTAAAAATTGGCTTGATCATCCAGGATGATCTCACGATCGTCCCGGATGATTAGTTCAAATCAGAGGAAAAACGTCCAGAGCATTACCCTAAATTCAAGCTGTCCGATCCTGATCGGCTAGGAGCAACTAAGGGTTTTTGAATATATCATCCTGGCCAATCCTGAGATCATCCAGGACGATGTGATCGTATCAATCATCCTTAATTGCTTTCTTAATTGCCGGATCAATTTAGGCATAATTGTATCATATCGTCCAGGCCAATCTCATGATCGTCTTGGCTGATTTCCAAAAATACAGAATACCTAAATTGATCATGGCGGCTATTTCTTTCTGTATTGAGCATATCATCCTCGCCAATATAAGTATCGTCCAGGCCGATAAGTTAATTATGGCTGCCTTAACTAAGAGATCATGATTAGAACTTCTATTTTGAATTCGTTCGTCCTGGATGATATAAATATCATCTAGGACGATGTAAGTAAAAACATAATTATAAATCTCTCAAGTGTGTGTGTGTAGGGTTACTTAACATCAGTCACTTCAAACATTTACAATTGACTCATGAAAGGAAAAAATAAAATTATAGACTGACTCAATCCTAATCTACCCAGTCTTGAGCTAATTCTGATTTTCGTCAGATCTTTGAGTCCTGAAAAGTCAGTAGAGAAAAGGCAGTCGTATTGTTTGCTATCATTAAAACCATAATTCATGAAACCAAATCTACAACAATCTCCCACTTTTTGATGATGGCAAACACTCCGATGATTATTTCAAAAATAGTAGTGTAAAATAAAAATTCAGAATAAAAGTTCAAACATTCAACCCTACTAACATGCAACCCTATTACTCACCCTTTTGACATCTCAAAAAGGAGGAGGAAAGTAAGAAACAAAGTATTTTTTTTTTATTTTTTTTAACCAAGGCATGAACAAGATGAAGTATTTCATGTGATTGATTTTAAAAATTTGTGAGCTAATGAATCAACATAAAAAATCCATAAAATAGTATAATATCCGATCATGGTTACCCTTAGCTCGGACTTTCTTTTAGGTTAAAATCGTCTTTGGAAATTAATGACATACCTCAAAAATTCAATTGGGTATGAGAGAAAAAAAAAATGATCCAATCATCACATGGTTTCAGAAAAAATATCTTATAGAATAATGTATTAAAGTAAATTTGTCACAATCATAAAACAATCGAAATCAAGCCTTTGATACATGAAATCTTCTAAGTTTGAAAAGATTTGAAAGGAGAGGAGAGCTTGCTTTTGGTGGGCTCATTTTATGCCTCTTGTCAATTTAATGGCGCTTTGCGCATCTTTTGATTTTTGATACACTTTGTGTATTTTGTTTTCTGGCGTCATTGCGCATCTTTTATTGGCATCATTGGCCAAATGTTTTTTACTTTTGCAAGCTCCATTCTCTTTCAAAAGCTTTTAATAACAACCTTAGTTGTGAGTATATCTTCTAGATATTAGAGAATAGGAGCTCTCTCTCTAACATAGGGAAGAATAATCCACAAAACAGAATCAATAACCAATGACAAGGGTAACGAGAAATCTTGATGTGATAAAAAGATTTTGGTTATTATAAATACAAGATAGATTTGTTGTTGCAAGGTTAGAAAGGATCTTAATTTCATACTCCATTCGTTAATTTGAAATAGATTTTTGATTAAAAAAGAAAACCGTGCCACTAAAATAGGTTAGAGAAAGGGACACAATCAACGATATATTTTTACCATCTAATAGATTAAGAGATGTAAAACACTGACTACAAATTTTTAAAAGCAAGGATAAGGCATACGATATCATTTCAGCGATGATTTTGAATTTTTTTTAAATGAAAGTAATATAATCCAAACAAAAACTAAAAGAAAAAAAGGAAAAATAAATAAAAGAAATAAAAAGAATAAAAGCAAAATAAAGCAATTAAAAGATCACGTTCATGCATTTATGTGAATCACACCCAATCTTGTCCTTAAAGAGCTAAAAGTGTCGAAGGCCAGTGGTTTAGTAAAGATGTCAGCCAGTTGATTTTTAGTTGTCACATGGTGTAACTCAATGTCTCCCTTAGGCACATAATCTCTAATAAAGTGAGCCTAATGTCAATGTGTTTAGTCCTTGAATGTTGGATAGGATTCTTAGAGATGCATATGGCACTAGTGTTGTCACAGAAGATTGAGATGGTGCCTACAGGTAATCCTAAATCCAATACCTGTTGTTTCAACCAAAGGACTTGGGCCACACAACTTCCAAGAGCAATGTACTCAGCTTCAGCAGTGAAAAGTGAAATAGAGTTTTGCTTTCTACTAGACCATGAGGTCAAAGATTGTCCTATGAATTGACAAGTTCCTGAAGTGCTTTTTCTATCCACCTTGCATCCTGCAAAATCAGAGTAAAAAAATCCAATAATCTCAAAAGAAGTGTTGTGCCTCAGATACCAAATCCCTAAGTTTTGGGTCCCCAAAAGGTATCTAAAAATTTTCTTAACTGCAGTCAGATGGGACTCCTTAGGTTCAGCTTGAAACCTAGCACAAAGGCAAACACTAAACATAATATCAGGTCGGCTAGTGCTCAGGTAAAGTAAGGATCCAATCATGCCTCTATACTTCTTCTGATCAATAGACTTACGACTTGGGACTTTATCCAACGGAACACTAGAAGTCATGGGAGTATTAATTGGCTTAGCTTTATCCATCTCATACTTCTTCAAAATATCCTTAATGTATTTTATTTGATTTAGAAAGGTTCAATCATCCAATTATTTTATGCTAAACCCCAAAAAGTAGGACAACTCTCTCATCAAACTCATCTCAAACTCTCTACTCATTATTTTAGAGAACTCATCACAAAGTTTTTTATTAGAAGATCCAAAAAGTATATCATCCACATAAATTTGAACAATGAGCAAATCATCTTCAACTTTTCTAAGAAAAAGGGTGGTGTCTACGCTCCCCTTAACAAACTCCCTTTCTAGTAAAAATGTGCTAAGCCTCTCATACCAAGCTCTTGGTGCCTGCTTTAACCCATACAAAGCCTTTTTTAAATTAAAAACATGATTTGGACATTAGAAATTCTCAAAACCTAGGGGTTATTCTACAAACACATCCTCTTTTATTTCCCCATTTAAAAAGACACTCTTAATATCCATTTGAAAAAGCTTAAATCCTTTATAAGAGGTAAAGGCTAATAGCACTCTAATGGCTTCCAATCTAGCTATAGGGGCAAAAGTCTCCTAAAAGTCTATCCCTTCTATTTGATTATACCCCTTAGCCACTAATCTTGCTTTATTCCTAACCACCACTGCAGAATCATTCACCTTGTTCTTAAAGATCCACTTTGTTCCAACTACACTTTATCCCTTAGGTCTTTCTACAAGCTCCCAAACATCATTTCTAACAAATTGATTTAACTCCTCTTGCATGGCTAAAATCCAAAACTCATTAGTAAGAGCTTGGTTTATGTTGGTGAGTTCAATCATTGAGATAAAGGCATAGTGGTTCACCTCCTTCCTAAGTCCATGTCTAGTCCTAACTCCATCAGAAGGGTCTCCTAAGATCAAATCCTTGGGGTGACTTGTAGAGTATCTCCAATCTCTAGGCAAGATGTGAGAAGCTCCAACCCTTTCATCCAATTCTATATTTTCTACTCCTTGGATGACATCTCCTACTCCTTCAACGCTTTGGTGACCTACCCCCTTCTCCAAATTTTCTAATCCAGTGGTAATCTCTCCAACATCATCATCATCCTCAACTTCAGACTTTTTAGGATCAGACTCATCAAATACTACATGGGTAGTTTCTTTCACCATCAAAGTTCTCTTGTTAAACACCCTAAAAGACTTTCCAACACTAGAATATCCTAAGAACACTCCTTCATCAGATTTAGGATCAAATTTTCCCAAGTAAGACTTCCCATTGTTGTGAATGAAAACTTTACAACCAAAGACATGAAGGTGGGAAAGATTGGGTGTCCTACCCTTACTGATCTTATAGGGTGTCCTATCTAATTTTGCTTTAACATTCACCCTATTCAACACATAACAAGCTGTGTTAACCGCTTCAGTCCAAAAGTATTTAGGAAGTGAATACTCAGCAAGCATGGCTCTAGCGGCTTCCACTAAGGTCTGGTTCTTCCTTTTAGCTACCCCGTTCTGCTGAGGGGTTCTAGGATCTGAGAAGTTGTGGCTAATCCCCTTGTCCTCACAAAAATATCCAAATCTTTCATTTTCAAACTCTCCCCCATGGTCACTATGGATGGTCAAAATCTCACAACCTAGCTTTTTCTGAATCCAAGTAGAAAATGTTTTAAACTCCTCAAAAGACTCATGTTTATGTGAAAGAAAACTAGTCCAAGTGAATCTCGAGTTGTCATCAACAATCACCAAATCATAGACTTTCCCTCCCAAGCTGGCAGTGCTAATGGGTCCAAACAAATCCATGTGAAGAACTTCTAAAGGTCTAGAGGCGCTAATGTCCTTAATGGGGTGAAAGGTGGAGTGGACTTGCTTTCCTAGTTGGTAGGCATCTCAAAGGAGGTTTTTTGAAAACTTGAGTTTGGGGACCCCTCTAACTAGGTCTTTTTGGGTCACTTTCCTAAGGGTTTTCATATTTGCATGATATAATCTCCTGTACCACAATCATGAATCATCAACAACTATTTTTAAGCAAAATGAAGCAGCGCATTTAATATTATTTAAATCAAGCATGTAGACGTTGTTGACCCTCTTTCCCTACAAAATAATATTGTTACTTAAACTTACAACGCATGAATTTGCAAAGAATTGCACGATGAAGCCTTTGTCACAAAGTTGACTAATTCTGAGCAGGTTGTGCTTTAATCCATCTACAAGCAAAACATTTTCAATCATAGGGTTCTTGAAATTACCAGTTATATCTGAGCTACCACCTTCCTGGTGGTGTTGTCTCCAAGAGTAACCTTGCCTCCAATTCTGAACTCCAGCAAAAAAATTGATTGGCATCACCAGTCATATGCCGAGAGCATCTGCTGTCCAAGTATTACGTACTCTCATGAGGCCTTTTGTGAGAGCCCACCTACAAAATTATGAAATATCAGATAAAGGAACCCAAACAAGTTTGGGTCCCTTCTTATGAAAAATAGAATGCAATGCATGTGTGGTATGCTACAATCATGCACCTTTGGTCTCCACATCCAATGTGTACTATGATGAACAGTGCAAGTGTGTGAGATGTGTCCTAACATGCCACATGAAAAGCATCTAACACCTAGAAAAGGATTCCTTAAATGGCTTGAGTTATAATGCCTCTTCCTAGGTTTTAGCTTTTAATCAAATATTGATGTCATCCTAGTTTTCTTAAGTGTATCCAATTCATTTTGAATCCTCAAGTTAGTACTTTTTAAGGCATCATTATCAATCCTCAAAACTTTCTCCATCTCTTTAGAATTCTTAAAATCAGATTCAAGTGAGGTGTGTGTGACTTTTAGTGACTCATGCTCTTTAATTAATTCACAATGCTTTTTATTTAACTCATCAAATTCATCAAGTAGAGTCATGTGATTTGAATCAATCGTAGAATGATCTTTGAGAATAACTTCATGCTCCTTTTATAAATTCAAAAATTCCAATTTCAAGCTAACATGTGTTTTCTTAAGTTTCCTATATGATGCATGAATTTTTTCATAAACTTCAAAAAGTTGGTCATAGGAAAGTTCACATTCCTCTTCTTGATCAAGATTATCGTTTTCCATTAAGCACAGGTTTGTTGTTTCATCTTCTGGTTCCATCTCTGATAAATCCGATGTAGAATCCGCCCAAAATGCCTTTCGGAGTCTCTTTTTGTCTTTTCTAAACTTGGATTTCTCCTCAATCTTTTCTTTGCTTGTGCGTCTTGAGTGTAGGGCAATCTGCTTTCACATGTCCTGGCTTCCTGCATTCATAACAAACCACATCAGACAATCCTTTAGGATATTTATTATCCTTACCTTTTCTCCAATTTTGAAGATGCATGTGTTTCTTCCTTAGAAAGTTTTTGAATTGCCTTGTGATTAAGGCAAAGTCATCGCTTTTAGACCTAGAAGAGTCAGAGTCCGATTTGTGCGCCTTCAGTGCCACTGTTTTCTCTTTCTTTTTCTCACCCGCATCAACATTTCTTTGATTCACCCCTTGCTCGTAAGCAATGAGTGAGCCAAGTAAGTTATCAATCAAGTAGGTGTTTAAATCCTTAGATTCAGTTATAGTAGTGATTTTAGCATCAAAAGAGGAAGGCAAGCATCTTAAGATTTTGTTCACTTTTTTATAGTTTGAAAGTTCTCTTCCTAAGGCATGTAAAGAAGTTACAATTTGAGTAAACCGTGTATACATATCAAAAATTGTTTCAGAAGGTTTCATACAAAAAAGTTCGTAGTCATGCAAGAGAATATTCAAACGAGATTGTTTCACTTCATTGGTTCCTTTATAAGTAATGCACAACCTATCCCAAATCTCTTTTCCAGTAGAGCAAGTAGAAACACGCATGTAATCCTCAGACTTTAAAGCACAGAAAAAATAGTTCAAACACTTCGCATTCAATTGAGTTAAATCTCTTTCATCAGAAGTCCATTCAATAAAAGCAACTTCAGTTTTAATTCCGTTAATTTTATGAGAAGGTGGAGAATATCCTTGTTTAACAAGCATCCACATGCGATAGTCAATTGATTGCAAAAAAGTAGACATGCGAGTTTTCCAAAATTAAAAGAAAGGTTGTCAAACAAAGGAGATCGTGTAATAGAATATCCTTCAGTTGTATTACGATTCCCAAAGTTAGCCATGGATCAAAATTCAAAAAGTCCCCTATTTCATCTAAAAAATTGGTAGCCCCGGGCTTCTTCCCTATTTAAGGTAAATTTTGAGAGACATAGCATTCCCCTCAATGCTATATCAGTGCTTCAGGTAGGTGTCGGATGACATCGCAGTCATATTTCTTCAATTTCCATCACTCTACGTGAGGGATTAAGGGTCACGGGTACTTATTTAAAAGAAGAAGCAATTTTCTTTCATCCGCTATGATGCGTGAGCTCTTGAGGGTGCTTAATTTCATCTTCGTCATGCTACATGAGCACTTCGAGGCCTATACGCCTTGTCATAAGCGTCGCACTGAGTTCCTTCCCACCATGGTAAGCTCATAGGGTGGTCCACCGGCTCATCGCAAGTGTCGAGTGTGGGATTTTTTGGGCTAGGAATTAAACCTTTCGCGGCTATGATGACAAGGCGATGAAGGGTGGTGAAAATGCACAAAACCTTCTCTCCCTTTTTTTTCTCATTTTAATTTTTTTTTCTTTTTTTCTTCTCTTTTTTTTTGGTGATGTATATGTACATATAGCGATGATAATGATGCAAAATTCTAATTGCATTAAGTAATTAAAAAACATAACACTAATTACACTAATTAGTGACAATAGCTATTAATGAAAACAAAAAGAACTTAATCTCTAATTTTTGTGGAGATGAAATGGAGATATGCTATTTTGTAGTGGGATTTGGGAAATGAAAATAGCATCTTTATGTGGGATGTTTAAGTAGGCGGTTTAAGTGCGTTATAGAAGGGATTGGTCAAATGATAGAAGATGGGATTCAATTGGTGGATTCATCAAGGGCTAAAGTTGGATGAGGGTTATTGCTATTTGGAGATCAAGAGGTGAGTGCATGTACGAATGTTGGTTGGATATAGACATCAGAGGAAGAGGAGGTATCATGCGAGAGATTCAATAGCCATCTACTGATTTGGGTCTAGCAACATGAGGAAGAGAAGGTGATAGTCAAGAGGGTAGGTGAATGGGTTGGAATATGTATGATTGGAAGTGTCTGACATAGGAGAAGGCTAGGGGGTCAGTTTGAGTTATTGATGTCATATGGGAGGCTATAGGTCTTGTTTAGCTGATGAGGTTGTAATTTCCAAAGTAGAGGAGGATGAGGGGATTGGCTCTTGAGGAAGAATGGTGGGCTAGGGGTTACTGTTGAAAATCTATTTTTCATGGCTTATGTTTTGATGATTGACAAACAATGCTTTTCTTGGATAGCTTATTGCTTCTAACTTTTCAGGAATCGACGATCGGACAATCAAAAAGGAGCCAAGTTCAGGAATGCGTAGGTTTAGGGTTGAGTCAGTCTGTACTTTTGTTTTTTACCTTTTGAGTCCTCTTGTAATAGTCAAAAAGACTGATACTTTATAACCCTTCACACACACACTTGAGAGAATTAGAAATTCTGTTTTTACTCATATCGGCCAGGACGATATCTTTGATCGGCCTGGACGATCAGCTTAAAACAGAAAGTCTAATTAAGGATTCTTGATTAAGGCAGCCAACATTAACCGATCGTCCTGGACGATACGTGTATCGGCCAGGACGATAAGCTCAAAACAGAAAGAAGTAGCCGCCATAGACAAGTATGGTATAGCATATCTTTAAATTATCGGCCAGGACGATCCTCGTATCGGCCTGGACGATATTAACAAATTATGCCATAATTGTTCAGGAAATCAAGGAAGTAATTAAGGATGATTGATACGATTATATCGTCCTGGACGATCGCAGGATCGGCCCCGGACGATCTAGTCAAAAACCTTAAGTTACTTCAGGACGATCAATATCGGCCAGCCCATATTCAGGGCTATTGTCAGGACGATTTTCATCTGATTTGAACTGATCGGCCAGGACGATCGTGAGATCGGCCTGGACGATCAAGCTAATTTTCAATCGTCCAATCTTGCATCCAGGGCTATGCTCTGGCCGATCTTCATTGATTTGTACTGATCGGCCAGGCCGATGTCCAGATCGGCCTGGACGATAAAGTCGGCAACTTGCAATTAATGAGCTCCTTTGAAGCTCTTCTATTTAAGAGCTCTTATTCAACGTTTTTAAAGACCTTTGGCTGCTGCCTTGACCTGAGAAGACCTTGAGGAGAGAAAGAGAGAGAGAAGAGAGAGAGAGGATCTTGTGAGGGGGAGCTTGTGAGGGGTTTCACAAGGGTTGCTTCAAGGATCTCTCTGCGTCGTCTTCGTCTAGAGTTTCTCGTCCGTGGAAGGGTCGGTAGAGGTAAGGAGTTGTGCTTTTGGTTCTGGTTCTCTGCCAGCTTCAGGAGGAAGCAAAAGGAGATAGGTTCTCTGCCTTGCCGGGGTGGCAAAAAGGAGATTCTTGTGAGGGTTTCTCCACCTAGCCGTGGGGGCTAAAGGAGAGTCACTTTTTGTTTAGTGCAATACTTGGAGGGTGCCTCCAAGGAGTGGACGTAGGTCGAGTCGACCGAACCACTATAAATCTCTGTGTTTCTTTTCTTGCTTCCGCACGTTTAATTCCGCATTATTTTCGTGGTGTGATTTGGTTATGTGACTTTATTTCTTTATTTTAAAGAGAAGTTTTTAAAATACCAATTCACCCCCCCCCTCTTGGTTAGTTTGGGACTAAGTTCATAGGGCTTAACATCCCCATCGAACTTTCAAGTGGTATCAGAGCCTGTTTCGAAAATTAAAGTTTAAAAACTTTTTGAATTTGATCCATGTCTAACTTTGGGAATCGCAACACTACGAAAGGGTATTCTATTACCCGACCTCCTCTGTTCGATAACCTACCTTTTGATTTCTGGAAAACTCGCATGTCAACTTTTTTACAATCTACTGATTATCGCATGTGGATGCTTATTCAAGAAGGTTATTCTCCACCTTCTCGTGAAATTAACGGTTTTAAAACTGAAGTTGCTTTTACCGAATGGACTTTTGATGAACGAGATTTAGCCCAATTGAATGCGAAATGTTTGAATTGCTTTTTCTGTGCTTTAAAATCTGAGGACTACATGCGTGTTTCAACTTGCAAAACTGGTAAAGAAATTTGGGATAAATTGTGCATTACTTATGAAGGCACTAATGAAGTTAAACAATCCCGTTTAAACATTCTCTTGCATGACTACGAACTTTTTCGTATGAAACCTCATGAATCAATTTCTGACATGTACACTAGGTTTACTCAGATTGCTACCTCATTGCATGCACTAGCAAAAGAACTCTCGAACTATGAAAAGTTAACAAGATTTTGAGATGCTTGCCTTCAACCTATGATGCAAAAATTACTGCAATTACTGAATCTAAAGATTTAAACACCTATTCTATTGATAACTTGCTTGGCTCACTCATTGCTTACGAGCAAGGGGTGAATCAAAGAAATCTTGATGCAGGTGAGAAGAAAAAGGAGAAAACCATTGCATTGAAGGCACACAAATCGGATTCTGAATCTTCCGGGTCTGAAAGCGATGGAGTTGCCTTCATCACAAGGCAATTCAAAAGCTTTCTAAGGAAGAAACAAAAGCATCATCAAAGTTGGAGAAAAGGTAAGGATCATAAACATACTAAAGGATCTTCTGATGTTGTTTGTTTTGAATGCAGGAAACCGGGACATGTAAGAGCCGATTGTCCTACACTTCAAGATCATTCAAGCAAGGAAAAGGAAAAAGGTGAGGAAAAAGCTAAGTCTAGGAAGGAGAATAAGAAAATCCAAAGAGGCTTCTGGGCAGAATCAGGTACTGATTCCTCTGAGACTGAACCAGAGGAAGAAACTACAAACTTGTGTTTCATGGGAGAAAACCAAAGTGATGAGGAAGAGGTATGTAGACCAACCTATGATGAATTATTTGAAATCTGTGAAAAAATCCATGCATCATATAGGAAATTAAAGAAAACTCATGCTAGCCTAAAATTAGAACATTCAAATCTACAAAAAGAGCATGAAGTTTTTCTCAAAGATCATGCAACGATTGATTCAAATCACATGGCTCTCCTTGATGAATTTGATGAATTAAACAAGAAGCATTTGGAATTAATTGATAAAAGAAATGCTTTAAAAGCTTCACACACCTCACTTAATGATGATCTTAAGAAATCTAAAGAGATTGAGAAAAATTTGAGGATTGAGAATGATGCATTGAAAAGAACTAACTTGAGAATTCAAAATGATTTGGAAACATATAAGAAAGCTAGGATGACACCAACTTTTAATCAAAGGCCAAAACCTAGGAAGAGGCATTTTTACTCAAATCATTTAAGAAAACCTTTTCCTGGAATCCAATGTTTTTCTTGTGGCATGGTAGGACACATCTCACACACTTGCACAGTTCACCGCAGTACACATTGGGTATGGAGACCTAAGATGCATAATTCAATACATACCACATCTGCATTGCACTCTACATTTCTTAAGAAGGAGCCCAAATCTGTTTGGGTTCCTAAAACTGACTGTTGTTGAGTCTTGCAGGAGTGCTCTCACCAAAGACCTCGTGGGAGCATAGGATAACTGAACATAAGGAGGCTTGCAGCTCAATTGCTAAAATCCGCTGTTTTATCACTTGCTTGATATCTTTTTTTTTGTGTGACTTTTATTTTTAGTTTTTGTGTTCATTTTTTTGTTGTCTTTAGTTTGCTTACGTTTTGTTTTTTTTTTTTCTTTATCTTTTGGCATTCCATATGATGAAACTTCTCAAGCTTTTAAATATTGGAGTTTTTCTTTTGATAGGGTTTAGCTTTTCTAAATTGATTAAAGAGAGTAAACTGGTGATGTTTTTCCCTCTTCTGACTTTGTTTAGTGGCATGATTTTTCTTTTATAAAACAAAAAGTCTAAACTCAGTTTAACCAATGACTTTTTAAGATATCTTTCTAATCTTGCTACATTAAATCATCTTATGCATAATAGTCAAAATTCTTTGATATCATTCAAACTTTTGAAATCTTACCATTGCAGTCATCACGTGATTTTGATTTTGTGTTGTGGATTGTTCTTCCCTATGTTAGTGAGAGAGCCCTTATTCTCTAATATTTGGAGGATATACTCACAACTAAGTATTTTTTTTAGGGGTATATTAAAGAGTTATTAGCTTGCAAGAGATAAAAAGGAAAAAGGCCAATGAAGCCAAATTGAAAAAAGAAAACTATATACACAAAAGTGTATCAAAAATCAAAAGATGCTCAAAGAGCCAATAAAAGTAAAAAGAGGCATAAAATTAGCCCACTAAGTGCAAGCTATCATCTCTTTGGTAAAACTCTTAAAACTTAGAAAACTCATTGATTATGTGATACGTTCAAAGATTTGATTTCAAATTCCATGATTGAGAAAAACTATTTTGGTTTATTATTTATAAGATATTTTAGTTGTTAACAAGTCTTGATTGATCTCTTAAATCCTCTTGTGTTATTCCATGTTAGGACTCTGTTGTTTTTAAAAGATTTTTTGTACCCTGAAGAATGTCTGATCTAGGGTTAATGGAATCAGTTTTTCTACCTTCCTCTAATTGGATTTTGTTAAACCTCTTGATCTCCTAAAAACTTCAAAAATTTAAATTCAAGAAAAGAATTCTCATATGATGCCTTCATAAAAAAAAAAAAAAAAAATATAGAAAAATTAAAATCCAAAAATATTCGGTGTTTGTTTTATTTTTATTTTTTTGTGTGTGTCTTTTACTGTCTTTTCTTTTGTTTTATTTTTGAGGGTCTTGATCATCACCATTCCTTTCTTGATTTCAATTTCAAGTCACATCGGCCTGGCCGATATTTATATCGTCCTGGCCGATAGGACAAATTCTTTCCAAAATCCATCTGCTGACCTTTTTCTGTGCTTAATGAAAATCATCGTCCTGGACGATACAGTATCGTCCTGGACGATTTGATCAAAACTCATGATAATAGTCCTGGCCGATAGTTTATTTGTCTGGCCGATGCATTCTATGTGCATCGTCCTGGCCGATACACTGGACCGTCCCGGACGATCCACGTGTCAGTACATTTTTATCTTTAAATTCGGCCCCGGACGATCCATTATTGGACCATCGGCCGGGCCGATCCACTGTTCGTCCTGGACGATACACGTGGCAAGCATTTAAAACGTTTTAACTTCGGCCGGTACGATCAATTATTGTGCATCGTCCTGGACGATACACCTAATCGGCCCGGACGATCTGCTTTTTCAACGGTCGTCCGGACTGACTCCTCGGGCCGATAGCCTGTGTCTAATCGGCCTGGCCGATATCTGATCGGCCCGGACGATTGGACCGCCTTTTTTGACCAATCGGCCTGTACGTAATATTGACACATATCGGCCTGGACGATTCCTCGATCGGCCAGGACGATATGGACGATTCTTTAAATATAGGCCGATCCAGCCATGTTTTCTCACACCTCATCCTTTCTCCTTTGTTTTTCTGCTTAAAGTTCTCTCATATGGCTGGTGGGAAGCGCGTCCGTCAGACCTCTGGAAGTTCCTCGAGGGCAAGGGTTGACCCTCGTTTCCGGAAGCAGAAGATGAAGCTGCTTATCATCGCTATAAGGAATGTGGAATTACTGTTTCAAGAATTATCAATCCGGCCCACATTTCCTACCCGGTAATGGATCTCTTCGCACACACTTCCCTTTGTTTCATTCTGTCCCTGGTTTTTCCTTTCAATTCTGAGTTCCTGTTAGAATTCTTTGCAAACCTCCGCATAAACCCTACCTTCACAGCCCTGTCCTCCTATGTGAATCGACGCCCTGTCGAAATCACATATCAGGACTGTGTTGAACTTTTACAGCTATCCACCACCGGAGATAAGCTGCACCTTATTGCCCTTGACCCTGATTTGATTGGTCCACGGCAAACCACTTTCTTCGCCAGACCAATGCCCGTTACCATGTTGGAGAGACTAGCTCTTTAGTCAGAGATGCTAGGACAATCCAACATGTCCTTCGCACCTCTGTCATTCCAAAGCCGTGACCGTGTCCACATTACCCCTCTACTTTCCCTCACTACCTTCTACATCATGGTACATAGGGAATTTAACACTGCAGATCTATTCTTTCGTTACATTGATCACCTAACAACAATTTGAGATCCAGGCCACAGAAGAAAGCCAAATCTAGCCTTAGGATATATCATAGCCTATGTTCTTGAAACCAAATACCAAATTCAATATCCCAATCCACCAAATTACCCAACTCTCTTCTACTCAAACAACTCATTCAGCACCCTTCACAGTACTCGTCTCCACCCGGATGAACCACGGGAGGCTAGAGAGGAGGAGGCTCCCGCTCCAGCTCCCTTTCCTGACCCAAACCCTCTCCAACAACATTCACCGGTAGATCAGTTGATTGCGAGATTTGATCGTTGGGAGACCAGATTTGATGCATATGTTGCTGCCCAAGAGCAGCAACACTCTGAGGACATCGCCCGCTACGAGCATCACCGCGCTGAGGACTTAGCTCGTTTTGACAGTTTTCTCACTCACCAGCAGCAGCAGCATGACCAGGACATCGCCTGGTTCAATGCTCAGTTTACTACCCTTGCCAGTTACTTTCAGCAGCCACCTCCACCTCCTCCATCTGATGATCAGGATCCCTCGTTCTTTTAGTTTGTGCTTTATTATTTATTGTTTTTTTTTAGTAGTCCTTCGTGATGTTTGTTGTTCTTTTTTACTGTTTTTTGGACTCTCTTTTTGTGATGAACAAAAAGGGGGAGTAGGATAGGATTGGTAAGAAAAAGTTGATGTTGTAACCTTGTTTTTTAATGAATCTGTTTTATTTTGATTTTCCTACTTGTGTTTTGTCATCATCAAAAAGGGGGAGATTGTTGCAAATCTATTTTTCATGGCTTATGTTTTGATGATTGACAAACAATGCTTTTCTTGGATAGCTTGTTGCTTCTAACTTTTCAGGAATCGACGATCGGACAATCAAAAAGGAGCCAAGTTCAGGAATGCGTAGGTTTAGGGTTGAGTCAGTCTGTACTTTGTTTTTTACCTTTTGAGTCCTCTTGTAATAGTCAAAAAGACTGATACTTTGTAACCCTTCACACACACACTTGAGAGAATTAGAAATTCTGTTTTTACTCATATCGGCCAGGACGATATCTTTGATCGGCCTGGACGATCAGCTTAAAAACAGAAAGTCTAATTAAGGATTCTTGATTAAGGCAGCCAACGTTAACCGATCATCCTGGACGATACGTGTATCGGCCAGGACGATAAGCTCAAAACAGAAAGAAGTAGCCGCCATAGACAAGTATGGTATAACATATCTTTAAATTATCGGCCAGGACGATCCTCGTATCGGCCTGGACGATATTAACAAATTATGCCATAATTGTTCAGGAAATCAAGGAAGTAATTAAGGATGATTGATACGATCATATCGTCCTGGACGATCGCAGGATCGGCCCGGACGATCTAGTTAAAAACCTTAAGTTACTTCAGGACGATCAATATCGGCCAGCCCATATTCAGGGCTATTGTCAGGACGATTTCGTCTGATTTGAACTGATCGGCCAGGACGATCGTGAGATCGGCCTGGACGATCAAGCTAATTTTCAATCGTCCAATCTTGCATCCAGGGCTATGCTCTGGCCGATCTCATTGATTTGTACTGATCGGCCAGGCCGATGTCCAGATCGGCCTGGACGATAAAGTCGGCAACTTGCAATTAATGAGCTCCTTTGAAGCTCTTCTATTAAGAGTCTCTTGTTAAACGTTTTTAAAGACCTTTGGCTGCTGCCTGAGAAGACCTTGAGGAGAGAAAGAGAGCGAAAGAGAGAGAGAGGATCTTGTGAGGGGAGAGCTTGTGAGGGGTTTCACAAGGGTTGCTTCAAGATCTCTCTGCGTCGTCTTCGTCTAGAGTTTCTCGTCCGTGGAAGTGTCGGTAGAGGTAAGGAGTTGTGCTTTGTTATGGTTCTCTGCCAGCTTCAGGAGGAAGCAAAAGGAGATAGGTTCTCTGCCTTGCCGGGGTGGCAAAAAGGAGATTCTTGTGAGGGTTTCTCCACCTAGCCGTGGGGGCTAAAGGAGAGTCACTTTTTGTTTAGTGCAATACTTGGAGGGTGCCTCCAAGGAGTGGACGTAGGTCGAGTCGACCGAACCACTATAAATCTCTGTGTTTCTTTTCTTGCTTCCGCACGTTTAATTCCGCATTATTTTCGTGGTGTGATTTGGTTTATGTGACTTTATTTCTTTATTTTAAAGAGAAGTTTTTAAAATACCAATTCACCCCCCCCCCCTCTTGGTTAGTTTGGGACTAAGTTCATAGGGCTTAACATCCCCATCGAACTTTCTACAAGTACCACAATATAATATTTTTGTTCTATAATTATAGGTATCATTCAAAATCTATCTGAGCTTTGCAGATTCACTAGCTTACAGAACTCTACTACTTCAAGTTTTCTAAAATGGCCTTCAGCTCAGGTACACTGTTATTAGTTTGTGTAGTTCATTATCTTTCTTTAGCTATTATTGATACCCTTATTTTCCTATACAGGTTTCAGGAGGAGTGGGATGCCAGTTTATGAGCTACTATAAGAGACTCTAGTTCACGTACACTTTTCTTTTGTAGCTTTACATACATTTGCATAATCTTTCTCCTTTCAATTTAACTTCTTTGTTGCTTTGTGTAGGCCTTAGAAGTGCAGAGTACCTGATCTTTAGAAGGACCAGAGAAAAGATGTCGACTTCCTCTTCTAGCATAGATTTAAGAGGTAGATTTTAGTCCTCTACAAAGGATAATGTACTTTTTTTATTATATGATGTAAATTAGAAATTTATATATAAATTTTGAATTAATAAAATAATAAAATTTTAGAAATTCAACTATTGATGAGTTCTCATTTATTTTCTGTTCTTATGACTTATGTGGTTGTTGTGTTCATGACTCTAAACATTCATTAGAGTTAGCAATTGCACTTTTTATAGTTTTACTTGAGTTTTGAGGTTTTGGTTCATTTCTGCCCTGTGTGTTATGTTACAGATATTGCTAAATGATTACCTAATTTATATTTACTAACTTGTTAGGAGATTTGTGTACATTATGCCCTATACTTCATACTTTGGTGAGATTGATGAAGGAGTATACATCAATGAACTAAACCCTTCAGGTTTATATTTGATTGGTGGAAAGGGTTCATCGGTCCAAAGCTTTGTGTATAATAGCATTGTTGATGATGAAATCCTCTTAGTTCAACTTTAAACTTTATGTGAACTTTAGGATAATTTCTTCGATCTTTTGCTTTGTGATTTCAAAGACTTATTGAAGAAAATTCCTTTGATCCTCGCTTTATTCTTTACATATATGTTGAATGATTTACAGGTTTTGGGTTTAGCAGATAATAGAAAATATAGGTAATTCCTTGACCCTTAACCAATCAAAAAGATTTCAATTTGGGTTATTTGAACTTATCATATTAGGAGCACTATAATTTAATAGCTATTGTCATTCGATTACTGAAATGGGGGTTCCTCTACTATAGTTTTTATTATGGCTTGTTGAATAGATGGAGCTATCAGTGATTAGGCCACATTTGAGCTTATTGAGTCCTACCTCATACATCTATTCAGGTTTTAGACTTGAACTGTGGAGAAACGTACTCCCTAAGCTAGATTTTGTTAAATTTTGTAGATTTGAAGTCATCCTTCTTAGTTTGAGATCTCAGAGCTTACATGCATTTGATGCCTATTGATTGAGACTCATTCTTTCCCACTATTACTTTGACTCACTAGTTATTTAGAAGAATTTAGTGGACTACGACTACTTGAATTCATCGAGTCAGATAAGCCTTTATGCTTCTTACAGTCCCAACTGATGGGTTGATGAAATGAGAGTTTCTCTACTACGGCCTTTCTTATGGCTTATTGAGTAAATGTAGCTGCCAACAACTCAACTATATCTAAGTTTATTATGTCTGACCTCTTACACCCATTCGAACCTTAATCTTCAAGCTATTAAAAAAACTTATGCTGCTCTAGCTTGACATGCTGAAATATGTAGTCATAAAAGTCTTCTTTTCTAACTTTCAAAGTCTCAATATATTGGGGAAGGCAATATCACAAACTTTTTAGACAACCACCTACATATATCTTTTCACTGTAACATTGACTCTCCCATAACTTATCCAAATTTCTTGAACTACGACAACTCTTAGTTGTCAAATCAAATAAGACTTTGTGCTTTTAATAGTCTCTACTGACGGGTTGATTAAATAAGGGGTTCCTATACTATGACATTTCTGGGTTTTTTGAGTTTGACCTTTTATGCCCTTTCAAACCTTAAGCTTTAGGCTATTAAAAGACATGTGTCACTCTAGTTGGACTTACTGGAGTGTGTAGTCACAAATTTTTTTCTCAACCTTTGAAGTCTAAGTATCTGGAAAAGGCAGTGTCCCAAACTTTTTAGAGAATTACATACATTTGCATTAATAGAGAAAATTATTATATTCATCCTTGCGAAGGAATGTTAATTTGATAATTTTATATATTTATTTGGGGATCTTGGTGCATAGCATGATGTCAACTTAAATAATATATTTAATATGTTTTAAATATTTATTTGAGATTTTGACACGAAGCATAATATCGAACCAAATAAATATTTAAAAATGGCCTATATTGTAGGAATATTTTTGATAGATCTTATAATTTAATATTTTAAATATTTATTTAGAGATTTTGTCATGCGGTGTGATGTTGACCTGAATAAATTTTTACAACCCAAGAGAATTTCAAAATACAAAATATATATATGTCGGTGAATACATATAAAGTCCATGATGCTTTGAATACATAATTGTCTTTATGCATGGTACTTCTTCAGGTATCGACTATTGATTGATGGTATGCGTCTCTAACTGTATAGGTCGATAAATTGATAAGCTTCTCCCTGGTACACCTTTTCGATAATAAGGGGCCTTCCCAATTAGATACAAATTTTCCATTGATTTTTGGTGTGGGATGATTTGACGTTTCAGCACCAGGATCAATTCCCCTTCTTTAAATGCTCGAGGATGCACCATCTGATTAATAATTTCACCATTCTTGTTTGGTAGATCTCCAGGTTTTGTTGACCCTGCATTCTAATTTCATCGAGCGTGTTAAGCTCCTCCATTACCAATCGAGCATTTTGCTTTTGAGTGAGATCATGGTGAAAAGCTATATGAAGCGACGATAGCTCGGTCTCCAATGGAAACCTTGCTCCAAGCCCAAACACCAGTGTGTAAGGATTAGCTTTGGTCAGCATTTGTAAGTAGTACAATATGCCTAAATGCCTCTACCATCTTATTATGCCAGTCTCTTTTATTTTTGGTGAGGATCTTCTTCAACAATTTCACTAACATCTTGTTGAAGGCCTCTTCCATATCCTTTACTATTGGGTTATAAATAGATGAATATTTCCAATCAATTTTATGTCAATTGATGAACATGTAAATTTTATCACTTTTGAATGTTGTGCTATTATCTGAGATTATATGGCGCGGTACACCAAATCTGTAAATAATTTTATGGGTAAATAAGTTGATTACATGCTCGGATGTGACTTCTTTAAATGGAGCCGCTTCTACCCATTTGGAAAAGTAGTCGGTTGCTGCTAGAATGAAGTAGTGTCCGATTCGATTAATGATAGTGGATATATTGGCCCAATTATATATATTTCCTTGCATTCAAATTATGAGGATGCTTTTATTGGGTGTAGTGGATTTAATAGTTGATGTATAACATCACCATGAATCTGACATTCATAGCACCTCTTAGCGTGGTGAATACAATCCCTCACCATTATTGGCTAATAATAACCAATTCTCTTTATTTTAGTAGCCATCTTAGGACTTGACTAGTATTAACCACACAATCCTTTGTGGACTTCAACTACCAATATATCAACTTCCTTGGTCCTTAGGCATCTCAACCATATTTGATTAAAATATCATCGATATAGTGTGTTGTTGATGAACTCATATCACAATGCTCTTTTCCATATTTATGCAGCTAGAGATTTGTCTATTGAGTGTTTATTTTTTTTGAAGTGGTTGATGAATAGTTGCCTTCAGTTTTCTTCTATTCAATATATAAGCAATGCAACCATGACTTCGAGCATATGTTAGATTGACATCTTTTGACTATATGGCATTCTTCTGGCTGATTATAAGTAATAATTTATTTGAGAGGTTGAGAATCAACTGGAGTTGCATTCTGCTGGCTTGAGTATAGTATTCCCTCTGCATGCAAGAATTATAATAGTCCTAGCTATAAGACATAATGAGTGTAGAGTCCAATTAGTATAAGCCACTCATCATCAATATTCTCCATCTCCTTGGCAAATTTAGTCAGGAAATCTGCTATGTGTTTCTACCCTCAAGAAACTTGAGCTATCTTAACAATTGGAACTTGTTTCAAAAGCTCGAGAGCTCGCTGATAGTAATGGGCCAATTCAAGCTTGCAAATATTATAGATACCCAAAAAATCATTTATCACAAGATGAGAGTAATTATAGATATGAAGATTTTGAATTTTGACTAAAAGCATAATCTCTAATCCTGCTATCAGAGCCTTGTATTCGACTTTATTATTAGTGTGAGGTTTAGTCAATTTAAATGAAAATCTCACTATGTCTCCCTTAAGCGCTATAAAAATAAGACCGATGTTGGCTCAAGGTTTTGCCAGATTTGGAGACTGGGTGGGTTTAATGAAAAAGCTCCATCGAAATACATCTCCTAGACATATAATTTTTCCTTTTCATTGACTTACATGATTTGCTCATCGGGAAAATTATCGTTGAGTGGAGAATCTGCAGGGAATTGGATGTGCGGTGAGAATATTTTCTTAGGTCTTTCCCTTCACTGCCTTTATGGCATGTATGTGATATCAAAATGCCACATTATCACTACCCACCTCGCTAGGTGACTTGTCAATACTGTATTGTAATCATGGATCCATAGTCTGTGATTTTGAGGATGAAAAATAATATTGAATGAATTATTAAAATTTTTTAAATATTTGAAATGATGCTTTTGACTATGAACACTAACATTTTAGTTAAGATATACATTGCTCAAGATTGCAGAAGACTCAATATTTGGGTAGAAGAGGATGTAAAAGGGTGTAATTTTATTTTATTTATTTTCTACTTCTTGAGTCTGGCCACATAAGAGTGTATGCAAAATGGGTGTCTATGCACACACAGGTGGAAGAGAAAAATATTTTTAAAAGTTAAATTTTTTTAACAAATTATTCTTTATAATTTTCAATCATACTTTATGATTTTTAATCATACTATATAATCCATTCTCTAAGAAGAGGCTTAACAGCTAATTGGAAAAATTAGTTTTTGTGAACTAATCATACTGTATGATCTTAATTATATTATATGATTCATTATAATTTGAAAACCATGGCCACCAGATTAATTAATGTAAGATTTTAAAATTGGATTTTTGAACTAATCGTACTATACGATGTTAATCATACTGTATGAACATTTGAAATCTTGCTAAAATTAACCCCCGTAATTAGTCAATCAAATTATGATTTAATTAATAATAGTCAATTATAATGTATAATGTCGATCGTACTAGACGATTGATAGAGATGAATTTTGGTCGTCCTAGTGATCATACCAAATGAAACCATAATTTTTGAACTAATCATACTATATGATATCGATCATACCAAACGACTGGCAGATATGAAAATAGGTCATCCCATAGATCATACCAAACAAAACTATGATTTTTCAACTAATCATATTGTACGATATTCATAGAGTACTAAATAATTTATCTAAAAATAACTAACCATATTGTACAATGAGAATAATACAGGACGAGTGACAGAGATGATTTTTAGTCATCCCATTAATTATCCCGTACGAATAGCAAAAATCAAACAGATCATAGTGGACGATCTCTAGATTGTACTATACGATGTATTCATAAAATTTGAACGATTGTTTACATTATAATAGATGTGACTAGTTTTGAACTGATTATACTATACAAACTTTGATCGTATTGTACGAACATTGATGACTAACTTAAATTTTAAGGATTTCTTGAAGCGTAATATAAAAGCCATGCTTTAATTTTCTCTAAGTAATAAAGAGAGGAACATGGGATTGAAGGAGGAGCTCTGAAAGAGGAGCTTTTGAGAAGAAAACCAGGGTTTGTGAGAGGAAGGAGAAGGTGAGCTTGAGCGTGTGGAAAAAGGAGTCAAGATTCTCTACCTTCTCTAGGACGGAGAAAAAGGTGTCAAGGTTCTCTGCTTGTGAAAGGAGCTTCGATCCTCTACAGCATCGGGTAGGTGGAAAAGTGTTTGTAAATGGTTCTCTACCTTATTGAGAGAGCAAAAGGAGAGTCACTTAGTTTTAGTGCAATACTCAGAGTGGAAGACTCTAGGGAGTGGATGTAGGTCAAGGTTAACCGAACCACTATAAAAATATTTGGTGTGCTTTTTCTTTTTCAAAATTTTACTTTTGGCTTTTAATTTTTTGTTATAACTGCTTTGTGGAAATCTGAGATTAATGTTCTATTATGCAATTTGGAATTACATCATTATTATTTTAAAATTATAATTAATTTGTTATCTTTAGCATTGAGAAATTAAATTATTTATTTCAAAGTTTTTGAAAAATCTATAAAATTTAGTATTCTTGTTCAGGATTATTTTTAGAAGTACCAATTGACCCCCCCTCTTGGCGCATCTCAAACTTTCAAGCTAGTCTTGTCATTAAGAACTTTAGTATTTAATATTAACGTGATTTTATAAGATAATATATAATGGTGGATTTTCTAGACTGTCAAAATCAATGCCATATAATGCTTCTCTATTGGAGAATAATGTATTTCTACTCCAATTAGCCTCTGACTAATGTAGCAGAGTACATTTTTTTGCATTATTCATTATGCTTGGCCAATAGTGCTCCGAGGGACTCTTCTTGTACTTTCATATATAATATCAGAGGCTTTCCTAAAATTGGAGCCACGAGAATGAGAGGATTTAACAAGTGACTCTTGATATTGTCAAAGGCTACTTGACATTCTGCATCCCATTTAAAATAGATATATTTCTTTATCAGGTTAGAGAATGGATGGTACCTACCCAGCATATTTGATATGAATTACCAAATGAAAGCTGATTTCCCTTGCAAAGAGCAGAGTTGACAAAGGTTCTTTAGCGGCAGTATCTCTATAATCACCTTGATCTTATTATGGTCAATCTTGATTCCTCGATGAAGAATGACATACCCAAAGAATTTACCTAAGGAGACCCCGAAGGCGCATTTGAGAGGGTTCAATTTCAGATTAAACTTCTTGATCATCTCAAAGATGATTCTTAGGACATTTAAGTAGTCTCTTCGGTCCATGCTCTTGATGAGGTCAACCATAAAGCACTTGACCTTTTGATGTATTAATTCATCAAAAATATGCATCATCATGTGTTGGTAAGTGGCACCAATATTTTTCAGGCCGAAGGGAACGACTGTGTAGTAGAATATACTGATGGATATTCTGAACAACATATGCTTTTCATCTTCAGGCTCCATCTTTATTTATTTGTAGCATGCCAATCTAGCTATAAATGAGAATATGTCATAATTGAACTTGTTATTTACTAGGAGTTCTAACACAGGAGATCTTTTTAGATTTGGTAGGGATGGCATCATGCTCATCCATATCACTCCCTAAGTGAGGAACATACTTTCTTTTTTTAGGAGTGTGCGCTACTTTGGGAAGAGTCAGTGTTATCTTTTTTCTCCCCACCCGCTTATTCTCACCTTCCTGTTTATGTCGCTTTACGATCTTTTAATTTGATACCTTGGCCTCAAGGGAGCTCGTTGGCTTCCTCTCTTTTGGAATGAGGTATTTGGAATCTTCATAAAATTTTACTTGATGAACCATAAAGGGATAGATGTCACTAAATATCTTAAACTCTTCTCCCTCTCTGAGGTATTTCATGCATTGGTGTAATATTGATGGGACAATGACATATTCGTGTAGCTAGGGATAAACTAGAAATGCCTTAAATAAGTTGTCCATGTAAATTATGTGTAACTTAGCCTCTGTATGAAGTTCCCCAAATACAATGTAGAGTACAAATAATCACATAGTCTTCTGCCCCTTCTCATTGAAGCCATGCGCCATTAACTTTTCTTTCCTGAGGTGATGCACGTTGAGACATAGTGATCTCAATGCTTTTAAGCTTATAATATTTATTGATGATATGAGATTAGTTAGGATTCGACTGATTATAATGTCATCACTCTCCTTAGTAATATATAGAGGGCAGTTATAATCTATCGTTCCAAGCATCACATCATCTTCGGTGAAGGTAATAATCGGCTCGTTGCTAGCTTGTAGCACCTCCATCATGTTATGTTCAGAAAAATACATATCATATCTCTCGGGGTCTTTGAAAGCCTAAATTAAAATCTACCGAATGTCATTGGACATCAAGAGAGCATCATATATACTGAGTTATGCTGGAATCTTTCTCAAATGGGATAAGATGTTATAATCTATCCCTTTGGTTAAAGTATATTTCTTCTTGGCGTATTTAGGGATAATATCTTCATTGATAATTATCTTCTTCCCTTTGTCTTTATTAGGTATCCCTTTGTTTGGCAGTAGAGATGACAACATTTTGCTACTTCTCAATTGCAATTTTGCTATCTCATCTAGTTTAGAATTATTTGATAGAGCATCTTCCTTAGAGTCAATCATCATAGCATCTAGAGGCTTATTTTTGGATCTAGAATCACTTTCTAGCCTCACTTGCTCCATTTGTGAAGCTATATCATGTTCAAACTTGGCTTCATTTGGGAAGTACATATCACCCTCTGAATTGTATTCCATTGATGACACCTCCATATAAGTTTCAACAGCTATTTCTTTGGCATATATTTATTTTATTGAAGCCATCGGTGTTAACAATGTTGAAATCTTGTAGGTTCTAGAATAGGTTGTTAGACCTAAACTAATGTCCCAAGGTTAACTAAGAGGGGGGGGGGGGGGGGGGGGGGTGAATTGGATATTTTAAAAATTAACGCTTTCTTGGATTTATAAAATTATGAAACTGATTAATAAATTTAAGCAAGTTAATTTTATATTTTTCAAAAATAATTTTTCAACCACAATAAATAACTTACAAAAATTAAAGCAGTGGAAATAAAAAGACAAAAGAGTTTATAGTGGTTCAGTCAAACACGATCTACATCCACTCCCTGAAGCCTCCAACTTCATATATTGCACTATACCAAAGTGGCTTTTCTTTTAAGCCTTTACAAAACTCTCTTCCACCAATCCCCAATGCAGTAGAGAACCGTCGTCCTTTTATACCCTCCAAGTGCAGGCAGAGAACCTTCAGTTGTTCACACTCTCCAAGTGTAGGAAGAGAACCTTCCGCTGTTCACACTCCTCGAGTGTCGATAGAGAACCGGATCTTCTTGAAAGATCTTCATACGAGCAATCTAGAAGAACAAGAGAAAAGGACGAAGTAAAACATAAATCACACACAAAAATCCTTACAATTGAGTAACCATGTGAACCTTTCATGCTTCAATAGGAAGAAATCTCTTTCAAACACTCTCTCACACTCTCTCCTTCAATTTCCCTTTACCATTCATAAATACTAAGTGACAAAAAGATTAAAGGTCAGTTTCTAGTGGACCTTTTATAAAAAAGACATGAAAAATCATCCAAAAAATTGAAATTTTCAAATTTGAGCATCCATGATCATATCGTGCGATCATATTTCGTATGTACGAACAATACAAAAACTGTTGCATACAAACTCATTGTGAATTGGTACGAACTGACTACGTACATGACCATCATCTTGTACAAACTGTATTCATTTGGTATGAATAGAAGAAATGTCAAGGTACGTATGTACGAACCAACAGGATGAAATGAATGGAAGCACACCAGAGCCCTTTGTCCCGGTATGATAAAAAAATATCATTCGTAGGAATTGCATTTGAGGATGAACTAGAGGGCATCATCTCGGTACGATCCATAATGACGTCCGTACGATCTTCATTAGTGCACGATCCAGAGTCTATCCCCTTGGTATGATCAAGGATGATCGTCTGTATGATCTTCATTAGTGTATGATCCAGAGCCCATCTTCTCGGTATGATCAAGGATGATCATCCGTACAATCTTCATTAGTGAATGATCCAGAGCCCATCATCCCGGTATGATCAAGGATGATCATCCATACGATCTATACTTAGAAAATTTTTGATATCTTTTGTTCGCTCAATTGCTCGTTGGGGAAAATAACTGACCAGATCATGCTTTATGAAATTGTTTCATACTATATGATCAGTTTAAAAATGTGAATTTTAGAAATCTCCCTCAATTTGTGTGTGCTCAGTTACTCAATTACAATCACACTCTTTTAGACTCAATAAAATAAAAAATATAGACTTCAATTGACAGTACACTCTAACTGATCTTGATTTGATGTCTTCAACAATCTAGAGTGTGATTTCTCTAAAATATTAGTACACACAAGAGTAAAACAATTTTTTTAAAATTTATTAGGAGAAATAATTAAAACAATAATATTTGGGATCATTAAAAACTTACAAGTTGCAAGAATGTCAAACATGCAAAGCTAAGTAGCAACTATCTCAACAAATAAGATAACTTGGCAAGTTTCTACAGAAAGAGAGTCTTCATCTGCCTCTTCTAATTCATCAATATTGATGTCTGTCATAAAATCAACGAGTTTAACGAAATGTATCGCAGTTTGGTAATATTCATCCAAACTATTGATGGCCCTTTGAGTTGCTATCTTTTTCTCTTTGAGCTTCTTCATCTTGGTCTTCTTTTTTTTTAGAGGATATTATCTTTCATGATTTTAAGGATCCATCATGGTTAGAGCATTGTTTGAAAGTGGATGCTTGTGTAATAGGCAGAGCCTTCAAATCTAGAACTGGCTTAGTAGAAGATTTCCATTTAACACCTAGAACTCCTTCTAGTTGCTTCAACATTTTACAATCTTCTTGAAGAATGCAATGTCCCACTACTCCTCTTGACGTGGTTTCTTTTCATTTATTCTTTCTTCAATTGGAAGTACGGAAGAGGACATGACCACCCGAGTTGATTCACATTATCTGACAATGTGATTTCCCCCTTTTGATACTTTCTTTCTAGATAATCTTTGTAGATATAATAATCTTTAATAGGATGGCTAAGTACCCAATGGTATGGGAAATAATTTGGGTTACAAGTATATTTTGACACCACGCGCCTTTTGTACTCTGGTAGATCTAAACTCGCTTTTATTGCCTATCGAAATAACTTGGTGATGTTATCCCTCTTAAATGAATATTCTTTATTCATTTTATCATCGAGGGATAGGAACGTTTGATCACCAGTTCCCATTATTTGCCTCTGGCATTCTTCTCCACCTTTAAATATTCATAGCTTATCATTTCCCCGAAGTATCAACTTTGGTTGGGGGTTAAGGTTATAGGCCTATTTTGGTTTTTCTTCATATTATATTAACCGATTGCCTTTTTCTACATTATAAACAACAAACTTTCCTTTATCAGTTTTGGAGAGAAATGTAGAGTCGGCCTCACCTCTTTTGGAACCCAAGGCTTAAGCTTTCTTGGACTTATCAGAGTGGTTTTATGACTTTGATAAGTTTAATTTTTCGAGCTTTGCCACTCTGTCCAGTAAGTTCTAAAATGTGGTGTTGGTGGCTATGTATAAAATAGGTTGCATCTTTTCTTCAATATTTCTCATTAATAATTACATGGCATGATCTTCTTCTAACTTTTTTCACATTTCATGCTTAAGTTATGCCAGCGAGTAAAGAATTTGGTCTCTGACTTGTCCCTTCTTCTTTTATCCAGGGTGAGACCAGCAATTGTTATCTTTTTTGTTGCGTAGATGAACCTCTTCACGAACACAGTTTCTAACTTTGTGAACATCTTTATAGATTTGTTTAGTAATTTAGCGTACCATTTGAAAGAAGTTGTCATTAAACTACTAACGAATTATCAAAAGAGTAATGCATTATTTCCTCTTGTATTTTTATAATTGTCCTTGAATTATGTCAAGTGCTATCTAGGATTTTTATTACCATTAAAGGTATTAAACTTTGGGATAGAGTACCCTTTAGTGTACAACACTTGGTCATATTCTGTAGGGTATGGATGACCTTTGCCCATCAATTTCTTCTCTTGAGTAATGAATATGGTAGGCTTGATCCTCTCGATGATTATTCCCTCCAATTGTGTAGCTGTCAGAGGATCAGAGGTACTAGCTATATTTTGTAGAGTGGGCTGACAAATAATTTTATACACCTTATAACCACTTTTAGGAGCATCACGTACTGCTAAAGCTAGAGGCATTTGGGGGTTTAAAGGATCATCATGAATATTAGGCATGGGATTAGTGGTAGCAGTCCTTTGCATCATTTACATCAAGACCGCTATTTAAGTTACATCTTATCCATCCTCTCATTCAACTGAGGAGTTTCTTTGTCTTTAGCCCTCATATGACACCTCATCTATCTTCACATGTCTGCTGACATAACAGTGTTGGGGATAAAGAGATTTTCTTCAACTTCTTTTTCCTCTTCTTTCGAAGAGTGGCCACTTCTGTTAGCAATGGGCATAACCACATCTAATGCCTCATCATTGTATCCATCTAAGTAGTCGATAATTTTCATCACCACCCTCATCATCATCTTCATACCTTACCAAATATATTCCTTCAACATCTATGGTATCCTCTTCATTTTCCTCCTCTTCTTCTTGTACTCAAATTTCTAGCGGCGCTGCCACTAGATCTCCGCTTCTTAATTCTATAAGATAATCTCTTTGACCCATGGACTATAATTAAAGTTGCTTGCTTCCTTGGGCAGAGTTGGTGAATAAAGGGATCCCCTGAAGTATTCTCCAAGGTGTCGACCGATAGATAGGGCATCATTGTGGGCCTTCTTTTGGATCCACTTCTGATGTTGTTTGTTGGAAACGACGGTTCTCTAAGTAGCCACATCAGATGCCAAGCCCAGATAAATTTTCTTTCTTTCATTTCTTCTGCATGAAGCTTCAACCTCAATATTTGCTTTCCTTTCCACTGATAACTTTTGGTGGTGGATCCCTAGACATTCCATTTAGGTGTTACGCCCCGATGCTCACAGGGTGGGACTTATCTTTTCTCTATCTTTGCTACTGTAATGGATATATGCTCTCTTAGCGGGTCCTTCTAGACTCACTCATCAATGGATTTTAGACTTTCTTCTTCTTTAACCCCTTGTCCTTCACCATCTTTAATACCTTGTATACCCTGATAGACAGAATTTTAGGCTCCTTCTTTAGAGGGACTAAGGCTCCAGGCTGTTGATCCAAAAAAAAAAAAAAATTTAGCTCATAAGAAGAGATATTTCTCATAACCCACTTTAGGCCCTTGAACCCATTCTAAGTAGGAATGGTTAATTCTAGCTCTTGGGTAGTCGATTCGATGGATATATGGGTAATTAATAATGAGCTCAGAGCTCAGGGTTCTTCCTTCTTTGTTATTTTCTTCTAAGCCTTCCTTCAGATGAGGAAGCTTCAACATCATGCTTTTCTGGTGCTGGTAACCGATCGACAAACTAGTTGTGTTGCCAATCACCATAGAGATTATTTCTCCAGCTATGACCCTCTTGATAGCTGGGGCTTCTGGTTGTGATAGCCTTTTAAATATAGAAATCCTCTTATGAGGATTTTTAGTAGCAATGACAGCTCGTGACTTTGATAGATGTGAAATATGTGCAACCATTTCAATAGCAGGTCGTTGCAATGGAAGATACACATGTCGTGTAGAAGTTCCAGCAATGTGGGGCCTCCTAGCAGACCCTTATGTACCAAATGCCAATTGAGTCACCATAAATCTGTGCGCTTTTATCAATATGTGCGCTTTTATTCATAAGGTAGATCAGATTAATAGATAAGACACTACCTAGAGATTTTGCCCTCATTTTATGAGGACTTTATGATCTGATTTCTTGTTTCCTATAGGCACAAGCCCTTATAGTTAATTATAAATTCTGATTACAAGAGAGAACTTTCAGTTAAGGCAAGTTATCAATCTGATATATAGAGATGCGAGTATCTAGTACATAGTAGTAGCATGGGTTGATATTTGGAGAGTTTGCTATTTAAAATTAGAAATTTCACCATCTTACACTTAAAGAGGATGGTGGGGAAATGGATGATGGACCCAATCATGATCATATGGTTTCATGGATCATCATCCTAAGATATCATGATTCCTTGTCTACTTAATCAGATGAGGTATTTTACCCAACCTGATAGATGGATCCTTGTTGGTAGTCATGGGTTGTGTCATCTAAGGGTATCTTGTAGACCTTGGATGAATATTTGTTTAAGGGGATAAATTTGAATCCACCTTAGCTAATAAAGGATTTTGTGCCCTATCAATTATATCTTATTGATTCATATCTTAAGGATTTAGTGCCATTGGAGAGCTTACGGGCTCTGAACAAAAATATAATTTAATGTTACCATTTCGTGGTGAACCACCTGAATATGAGGACCCTCATTATAACCATTTACTTGCGGTGCCATTTGGTTGCAAAATCACAGGTTAGAGGACATGTGTTATATCCTTACTGATAGAAGATGGTTTAATATTGAATCCTAGTAATATTATTGACTAGACATTAGCTCCTTGTGAGCTGAAGTGATTTTAAAATTGTTCACCTCGACAAACTATTGTAGAAGGTGGATGAGGTTTGCTTTAAGTCTTTGATGGTTGAATTTCAATTTTAAATATTTTGAGTTTGAATATTTTCTTAGAGTTTTGAATTTTATAGATATTTTTGAATTTCAGAGGCAACTTGAATATTTGGAATTAATCCCTCCAATTAAGATCTACGTTCAACACGACCATTATCATCATAGTTTTTTTGGGCAATTTTCATTTTGTTCATTGAACTTTATCAACTATATTATCTGGCTGACAGAGGATCGGGTTCTTTATGGGGTTTATGCCTTAATTTAATGATTTTTCCTTATTATGGGCCTTAAAGGCCTATCATGAACGTATAAGACAAATATCTCGGTCAGCACTACGATTGTATATTTATTTGATGATTCGAGCTGTGTGGACTCCTATCTACCTGACTAGGAGGATCGAGCTTGAATTTAAGTTCATCATTTAACCAGCATAGCATCCCTAGACTTCACGTGTGTACCCATAACATGCTCGGTAGGGCCTATACTGATATTTACGGTGTATCCTTATAATTATCTGTTAAACCTTGTCGACTCTATGTATTTGTTAATAGAGGATTGAGTTCATTGCCAGCTTTTATGTTTTTATAAATTTTCTTATTTATCAAAATTTAAGGCCCAACATGAACATATAAAACAAATATCTTGGTCGATACCACAACCGTATATTTGTTTAATGGTTTGAGCCATGCCGATATTTATCTACTTGCATAAAAGGATTTGACTAGAACTTGGGTTCATAATCATTCCCCCACCATCTGCTTTATGTGTAAGATGATGAAATTTTAAATTTTCAAATACAAAATCATGCTGCTAATAAATGTGAAATATCACATATATATGGATACAATGTATTCATTTGATGATTAGGCTTAATTAAAAGTTCTCTCTCATTATTAGGAGGGGTAATTAACTATAGGGGCTTGTGCCTATAGGAAATAAGAACTCAGTTCATAAAGTCCTCGCAAAATGAGGGCAAAATCTCCAGGTGGTGTCTTATCTTCAAACCCAATCTACCTTATGAAAATTTACCCCATAACTTAATTCGTTAAAACTCCCCTGAAAGCAAGGGAGACCGAGACACGAATTTTTGGAGCCCACTATATTCCAGAAATCAAAGTTATTATTTGATTTTGATATTTTCATTCCAATAATACCTTATTAATTTGAAATCTAGTGCACTATTTTTCTTTATGAATTCATGTTCAATGCATCGTTGTCGTATTCAAGTTTGCAAGTCTCCTATTTAAATTATTTGAGTTCAATTATAGTTTTTTGTCGTTTGATTCATGTTAATTTCATTTATGCTACACTTCTGCTAGATTCGTTCTTTTGAGTTCAATTTAAGTCCAATTTTGTTTAATGCCAAGTCCCTTATTTCACTGAAAAATTTAACAGCCTCCCAATGTCTCCCTAATTTAGGGGAAATTCTGAGAGACATAGCCTTCCCATTTATGCTATGTGAGCAGTTTAGGTAGGTGTCAGATGACACCATGACTATTTTTATTCAATCCCCACCATGTTACGTGACTGCTTAAGGGTCTTTGGGCACCTATTTAAAAGACGGTGCAAATTTCTTTCCCCAGCAACACTACGCGAGTACATAAGGGCTCTTAATTTAATCCTCGTCATGCTACGTGAGCACTTCGAGGCCTTCCCACCTCGTCATGAGTGTCGCATCGGGTTCCCTGCTATCACGTTGTGTAAGTGCGTAGGGTTATCCGCCGAATCGTTGCAAGCGTCGAGTGTGGGATTTTTTGGGTTAGGAATTAAACCTTTGCAGCAATGATGAAATGGAAACGACAGGTGGCAAAATTACACATAACCTTCTCTCCTTTCTTTTTTTTTTTTAATTTTTTCATATATATATATATATATATATATATATATATATATATATATATATATATATATATATATATATATATATATATATATAATGATAATGTTGTAAACTTCTAATATCATTAAGCTTTAAAAAAAAACATAACACTAATTACACTACCTAGCAATAATATTTATTAATGAAAAAAATAGAGCTTAAAGCTCCACTTCTCTTCATTTCAAAAACGATCGGACGTATCCGTACCAAAATTCTATTACAGTCATAAATAAAAAAACAAAGAGGAGATGGAGCTTTTTTTCACTTCTAGCAGCATGCCAAAATAACCCTCCAGCAAGCCATTTGCATAGAAGGTCGTCGACTTCTTCCCCGTCACTATGCCGTCCTCCATAGCCTACGACCTTCTGCTACCACTTCCAATTCCCTGCAACCGACCCTAGCCAAACACCACACAAGCTCTCAATCCCTCTAACCTCCATACCTCACGCTAGAGTTAGCCGCCTCACGTTTGATTGATAAACCCCATTCAAAACCCTTCTCCTCTCTACTCTCGATTCCCTCTATCTACCCTAGCCGCAAAATGCACCAAGCCAGAATTCCATCTTCTCCCTCAATTGAACCAAATTTATAGCAGCTCAATACCCATTCTGAAATCCTCCTACAACCTATCATTCCTATCTTCACAGGCCTCTTCAAAGCCAATTACCTAATAGCTGAAATCCACCCTAACTACTATACAACAACCCACATTAAAGCCCATGGATTGGAATCAACTCTTGGACATTCTTTTTAAAAAAGGAAGCACTGGAGAGAAACCAGCCGAATGGGTACTCATCCTCTACTTTTGAAGACGTAGTACAAATAGAAGCCAACCCACTAGCTCTACATCTCTTGAATTGGATGGATCTCTACATCAATTACCTTAAGGATGGCTCAAATGATCTTGGAAAAAGCCTATCATTCCTATCTTCACAGGCCTCTTCAAAGCCAATTACCTAATAGCTGAAATCCACCCTACTACTACACAACAACCCACATTAAAGCCCATTCCTCCTTCTCCAAAGCCCTAAATAGCCCAGACCCACTAAAATCCAAACAACCCATTTCACTTCAAAATACAAGCTTAAACCAAGCCTAATCTTCTCTAACACCTCCATCCACTCAGCCCTCAACACATAAAGCCTACGGCCCATAAAACCTTAACTCAATCAATCAGCCCACTCAATGAACTTAGCCCAAAACAACACCCTTTCATTCAACTCAAATCCAAAAATAAAAGAGTATGTTATTTTCCTATTTTACCTTATTATTATTAGCATTAATCATTGTTAATGTTAATTATTATAATTAACATTATTAGTATTAGCTAATGATTGTTAGATTCTTATATATATACTCTTCGCCAAAAAAAAAAAAAAAAAAAGAAAAGAGATTAAAAATAAAATGGAGAAGAAGGATATTAAAAAAGAAAAAAGAGAAGGAAATTTTCAAAAAAAGAAGGGGGTGGGGGTGGGGGTGGGGGTGGGGGTGGGGGTGGGGAGAAGAAAAGAAAAATAAGAAAGAAGAAGAAGAAGAAGAAGAGAAAATGATAAAAGGAAGTATTTTGTCTCGATTTGCATGCCTCAATGTTGTTACACCTAATCCTCACAAAGGTATAATTTCTAAAACTTAAAATCCCACATTTGACGTTTGTGCCGAGCTGACAAATCAGCCTACGTACTCATGTAGCACGCGGGGGGGGGGGGGGGGGGGGGGGAGTGGCGGCACTCACGATGAGGTGGGTAGACCTTTAAGCACTTATGTAGTGTGACTAGGATGAAATTAAGTACCCTTAAGTGCTCATGTGGTGTAGCGGGTGAAAGAAAATTATGCCATTTTTTAAACAGGTACCTGAAGACCCTTAAGTGCTCACATAGCATGATGGAGATTGAAGAAATATGGCTGCAGTGTCATTCAACACCTACCTGAAACACTCACATAGCATGGAGGGGAAGGCTATGTCTCTCAAAATTTTCCCCAAATAGAGGAGACACTAGGAAGCTGCCGAATGTTTCACCGAAACATGAAATTTTGTATCGAATGATAGGGGACTTGATTTGAAGTACAGTGGACATGAACTTGACTTTAATTAAATGAAAATAAACTGAAATTAGACTCGAACAATTTAAATATGAGACTTATAAAGTTGAATACAACGATAATAAATTGGACTGAAATTCAAACAAATCATAGAGAACTTTAAATTGATAAAGGCATGATCGAAATGAAAATATCTAAATCAAATAATAACTTTGAGCATTCAAATCCATTCAATGAATGTCATGCAAACAAATACAACTAGAAGGATTTGTTTGATTAAATATATTTGTAAAGTGAGTGAGCATGAAGGAATGTGATAGCATCCCTGTCACCAACAATAATTAAACTCCAAGAAGATACAACAATGAATGGGATTAAATGCAAATGAAGAAGCAAGGATTCATGCATCCCACTTATAAGCAATAACCAATGGATTCGACTATAAATTGATTACAAGCAAACATACAAAATCCTCAGCAAATATGTTATCTACAATTGGTGAATGGTGTAGCTGTAGAAGAGAACATGATTTGGTTGCAAACAACAAAATCCCAATGAGGTAGCAGGGAGTTTTCACATCAATTAGAATGCATACATTGATAAGTGAATTCACCATACAAAGACAATAAAAGACTTGTGACAATCAATATGACCCACATACAAGTAATAATCAATGAGGATTGTAGAGGATATGATGACCTCCTCACGTACAATAATTATTAACATGCAACAAGTGTAAGCATCTAAAAATCATTGCAGAAAATTTGCCATACTATCAACATGACATATTTGAGCAAAAGGCCAAAAGGATTAGAACAGAAGCATACGAACTTCTACAAACATTGTATGATATTATCTATTTATACAATGGAGTGCATCGCTAGTGTGATGAACCCTCTACAAGCAAGAAATAGAATAGCATAGTAGATGTCGGTGCCCACTAATAATGATAGAAGATGCATCATATTTGCAATTATATATACGGGGGGTGATAAACTTGTCGTAAATAACACATTGACCTCAAAATCAACCATTATTCAATGTCAGATAAATATACCCAACATTGCAAGCAATGAAAGTGGAGGGGATATTAATGAGTGAAGCATGAAGAGTATGCAACAAACTACAATACACGCTATATATTGTATATGAGCAAGGGTACAAGCAAGGATAATGAACTTGCAAAGCATACAAACTCCTGCAAGCAGAAGTACTCGACCTTACAAATGACAAAGCCTCCTACATACATGTATGGTTCAATGTACATTAAATGCCAGTTCCTACTGATGGAAATGGGAAATGTGTTGTATGTATAATGATACACTTGCGAGTTATTATCAACAACAAGGGGAGAATGATACAATACCATTGCAATCAAATGCCAATTAATATTAAGTACATACAATATCCTCTTGCATGTAAAGACACATGATATATGGCAAAATGTGAGCTCCCGTGGCCTGTTGTAAGAGATCTATCACATGCACTACATGCTACTTATGGGAAATATGAAAGAATTATAAGAAATGTAAGCTCCTATGAGTCACCGTAGAAGAATTGTCAAATACACAGAATGCCATCAATGAACAAATAGATAAGATCTCTAATAAATGCATGCTCTAACGAGTCATTATAGAAAATCTACCATATGCACTACATGTCATCTATGGGAAAATACATAAACACTATGACAAATGCAAGCTTGTGTGAGCTTTCGTAGAAGACCCATCAATTATTAAAAAAAAGCCCCCCCCCCCCCCACTACACGCACATCGATATATATACACACGAATAAAAACAAGCACAATAATGTACGAATGTAAATATAAATACACATACAAGTGTGCAAATACAACACAAAAATGCATATGTGTAACCAAATAACCACATAGGACCCGACGAGCGTGTTAGGGACGTGATGACTAAAGATGCTCCGCAGATCAAATGCTTAACTCAAGTTTAAACCTAATCCTTTTATAAGGGTAAATCCTAGTTGACATGGCTCAAACCCTCAAATAAATATACGATCATGGTATCAATCAAGATATCAGTTTTATATGTTCATATTAAGCCTTCAAGGCCGATAAATAAGAAAATCCACTAACAAAGGTATAAATCCAACAACAAAGTCGATCCTTTGTTAGTAATTATATAGATTCGATAAGGTTCAATAGATAATATTTAAAAAATATCCCTAAATACATGCATGGGCCTCGACAAATGTGTTATAGGTATACACATGATATCTGAGGATGTTGCACGTGTCAAATAATGAACCCAAGTTCAAGCCCAATCATTCTATGCAGGTAGATAGGAGTCGACATGGCTCAAACCATTAAAAAATATGGTAATGATATATTTATTTTATGTGTTCAGGATAGGCCTTCAAAGATAATAAATAGGATAATTCATAAAAATATAAAACCTAGCAATGAACCCATTCCTCTATCAGTAAACAGATAGAGTTAACAAGGTTTAACATATATTTATAAGGATGTTCCCTAAATATCCATATGGGCCCCAACGAGCTTGGTATAGGTACACATATGACATCTACGGATGATGTGTGGGTTAAATGATGAATTTAAGTTCAATCCTGATCATCCTATAGAGTAGATAGGAGTTGATATAGTTCAAACCATCAAACAAATGTACTGTCATGGTGTTTACCTAGACATTTGTTTTATATGTTCATGTTAGGCCTTCAAGGCCCATTAAAAGAAAATTTCATTAATTAAAGGCATGAAGCTCTTAATGGACCTGATCCATTAACAACTAGTTAACAGAGTCAATAATGTTCATTCAAAAAAATGAAAATTGCCCATAAAAACCTCAATGATGGTTGTGTTCAACGTATATCTCAACCGGAGGGATTAATTCCAATTATTCAAGATACCTCCTAAATTCTCAAATGCTCATAAAATTCAAAACTCCAAGAAAATACCAAAACCTGAAATATTTAAAATGAAATTCATCCATCAAATACTTAAAGCAATATACATCCACTTTCTATAATAGTTTGCCTATGTGGACCAATTCAAATATAACTTAGCTCATAAAGAGCTAATGTCTAGTAAAGAATACAACTAAGATTCATTCTCAAACCATCTCATGGTAATAAGGACATGGCACATGTGCTCTAACTAGAGATTTTACTACCAAATGGCACCATAGGTAAATAGTTATGATCAGGGCCCTCTAAATCTGGTGGTTTGCTACAAATTGGTGCCAATAATTTATGATTATGGATGGAGTTCATAAGCTCCCAAATGGCACTAAATCCTTAAGATATGAATATATAAGATATAATTAATAGGGAAGAAAGTCATTTGTTAGTTAAGATTGATTTAAATTTATCTCCTTAGATAAATATTCATCCCGAATCTATAAGGTACCCTTAGACGACGTAACGCTTGGCTGCCAACCAAGATCCTTCAATCAGGTTTGGTCGACTACCTCCTCTGACTAAGTAGATCGAGGATCATGATGGCTCAGGATGACAAAACTATTGGATCTTGATCAGATCCATCATCCCTTTCCCCACCATTATTTTTTAAGTGCAATATGGTGAAATTTCTAATTTTAAATATCAAAATCTCAAAAAATTAACCCATGCTGCTACTATATGCTTGATACACATATTTCTATATATGTGATTAATGACCAGCCTTAATTAAATGTTCTCTCTCATGATTGAGAGGGGTAATTAATTATAGGGGCTAGCCCCAATATGAAACCAGAACTCAGATCATAAAGTGTTTTAAAAATGAGGACAAAATATTTGGGTAGTGTCTTATCTACAAATGTAATCTTCCTTCTAAAAATTTACCTTGGAACTAAATCCATTAAAACTCTCCCAAAGAGCAGGGGAAGCCGGGGAACAAATTTTTGGAGCCCATATATTTTTGGTGACTCCACTAGGGTTTGGTTTCTCTTTCAATCTTTGGATAGTCATCTAAGCACTATAGTATCATCTAATTAATATGGGATAAAATTAAGAATTTTCCAAAATGATCATTTATCGAATTAAAATTTTGAATACCCTAAAATGATCTTTTAATAAATTCATTGAAAATTTTTCATTAAGCTGGGTTTTAAATTTATTTTAATTGCTTTCTTGTATTAATTTATTTTGCACTTTGTAGTCTTTGCATTTTAAAAGTGTAGGGTGATGTATAAGATGCTGATTACTAACCCTTATCTTTTATTTAAATAAATGGATCTATAGAAAACTTTGTTTACCATCCAGTTGGGATGCGACACTAGCTTCCAGCTTATAAATATTGTTTTCAACATAGGAATTCTAAATCCACCATCCTATTTGGTGAGCTACAGTTCCCTACAACTACTATAATGGATGTTGCTATCCCTGTGTATGATAAAGATTCCGAAGGGCCCTCTAAGAGGCCCTAATCTGCTGAAACCTCTGCATGCCACATGCATCTTACTGTGTTGCTATCTCCTACTATAGAGAATCCTCACAAGATAATTTATATATTTAAAGTGCTATCATATCCAGAAGTCCCGACCACCAAGAGGATTCTGACTGTTAGAAGAATTTCTGTGGTGATTGCCAACACCTTTGTCTTACCCAACAAGTCTATTGTGTTTTTAACGCATAATGTTGAAGCTTCCTCATATGGAAGAAAGCTTATTGGTATTCAAAGAAGAAAGAAGAACTATGAGCTCCGAGCTCATCAACAACTACATATACACCCATCAAATCTATCGACCTATGAGCCAGAGGTGACTATTCCCACCCAGAATGAGTTTGCAAGCCTAAGGTGGGTGAAGAGAAATAGCTATTCTAGTGAGCTAAATAAGTCATTCTAAGAGCAATAGCTTATAGCCCAAATCCCTTCGCAAAAGAAGGAGCCTAAAACTCTGTCTGCCAGAGTGTACAGGGTAATAAAATTAGTGAAGGACAAGTATTTCAAAAAAGAAATTCCAATGGCTATTACTGATTGAGGAAAAAGGACCCCAATGAGAGAATGCCTATCCGCTATAGTGGAAAGGAAGGAAAGAAGACACATCTCACCTAATGAGTATCAAGGTGTGACACATGAACCATATATTCAGGAGTCCACCGCCAAAAGGTCCCGATGGAAGGAAAATAGAGCTGAAGGTTGAAGCCTCATGAAGAAGAAAGAAGTGAAAGAAAAATTGATCTAGGCATGATATACGATGTGGCTTCCTGGAGATCCGCCCTCACCAAAAAATAATGTTAGAAGTGGGTCTAAAAGAAGACCCCATAATGACAACCATTCCAATGGTCGACACCCTTGAGAATCCTCTAGGGGATCCCATCATTGACATCCTCCGATGATCTAAAGAAGTCCTTCTAGGAGCAGTCATCGGGTCAAAGAAATCTTCTCGCTGAATTAAGAATCGGTGATCCAATGGTGGCACATCTCAAAAATTTGAGTACAAGAGGAAGAGAAGAAAAATAAAGAGGATATTATGGATATTGAAGTAGTATATATTATAATGCATAAGTAGGATGATGAGGGCGATGATGAAAATGAGCAACCTCTTAGATAGATACAATAATGCCACTATGGGGATGTGTTTGTTACCAGCAGAAGTGGAAACTCTTTGAAAGCAGTTGAAGTAGAGGTTGAAGAAAATCCCTTTGTTACCTCACTATTATGTTAGTAGACATGTGGAGATAGATGAGGCATCAGATGAGGGATAAAGATAGAGAAATATCTCAGTTGAATGAGAAGATGACTAAGATGGAGGTGATAATGTAGATGATGCGAAGGGGTGCTGCGGTCCATGCCTAATCCTCCTTTCATTCCTCCAAACCTCTAAATGCCTCAAGTTTCAGGAGTGCGGGATGCTCTTGAAGGTGGTCATGAGGTACTTAATGTAAGTTACCTGCCCACTTTATAGAACATAGCCAGTACCTCTGAGCCTGTGATAGCTATACAATAGGAGGAAATAATTAATGAGAGGATCAAGGATATTATTATTGATTAGGTGGAGAAATTATTGGGCAAAGGTCATCTATATCCAATGGAATATGACCAAGTATCATACCTAAAGGTGCACTCTATCCCAAAGTATAATACCTTCAATGGTAATAATAACCCCATAGAATATTTGACACAATTCAAAGCCACATGCGAGAATACATGAGGCAATGACACCTTACTCTTCCGATAATTCATTAGTAGTTTAACAGTAGCTCCTTTGAAATGGTATGCTTAATTGCCAAATGACTATGTGAAGACTTTCATAGAGTTCAAAACATGTTCAAAAAAATGTTTTTTAGTGTGAAAAAAAAGATAACCATCGCTAACCTCACCCTAAATAAGAGAAAAAGGGACAAGTCAGTGACCAAATACATTTCTAGCTGGCGTAACTTAAGCTTAAAATGTGAGCAGCATTTAGAAGAAGAGCATGCCATATAGTTGTTAATGAGAAACGTTAATGATATTATGCAACAACCATCACCATTTTTATGACTTAGTGGATAGAGTGGAGAAGTTCAAAAAATGAAACTTATTAAAGTCAGAAAACTCCTCTAATTAGCCACAGAAGGCTTAAGCATGGGGTACCAGTAGAGATGAGGCTAACTCTATGTTTTTCTCTAGAGCTGAAAAAGAAATATAGGTTGCTTATAATATAGACAAAGGAAACCAGCTGATGCAATACAAAGATAAGCAAAAAATAAGCCTTTAACTCTAATCCCTAACATAAACTAATACTTGGAGGAATGATAAGCCACAAACATATTAAAATGGAGGAGAATGCTCGAGGAAAATAATGAGAACTTGTGACCCATTGTTTCCTTCCCTGAAAGAAAAATTGAATAAAGAATAATCATTTAGGTGGGAGAGTATTGCTAAGTTATTTTGACAAGCGCGGGTTTAGAACTATTGAATTGTAAGAGGCCCTATGAGTGAAAATATACTGGTGAACCAAATTATTGTCAATACCATTGGGCTTAGTCAACCTATTGAAGATTGCTACATCTTTAAGGATTATCTTTAAATAAAATATCAAAGGGGAGAACTCACATTATCAAATATATATTGGCTCAGCCTAGAAAAGAATCAACTTGGGTGGTTATATCCTCTTTCATGCCCCCAGTTAAAGCAAAAAGAAATGAAAAAAGGCATCTCAAGAAGACTAGTGGGAAACTATGATCTTTAAGAAGACTATAAAATTGTTGAAGAAATTAGAAGGAGCTCCAGATATGAAATGAAAATATCCTACATAGTGAGTGCTAGATTTAAAGGCTCTCTCTATAGCACGAGCATCCACTTATAAACAATAACCTAACTAGGCTAGCTCTCCAAAATCTGGAAAGATAAAATCCTCCAAAAGGAAGACCAAGTTGAAGTAGCCCAAAGAGAAAAAAGATAGCAACTCAAAGGGCCATTAATAGTTTATAAAAATATTACCAGACTGTGAGGCATCCTATTAAACTCACTTATTTTATGATGGAGCTCAAAATTAATGAAGCAGAAGAGGCTGATGAAGACTCTCTTCCCATGAAAACATGCTAAGTTGTCTTGGAGACATCAGTGACTCTAATAAAAAATATGCCAAGGAAATAGCTATTGTAATTTGTCTGGCAGCATAATCTATGGACTACCATTCAGAGGAAGATCTATACTTCCTAAATAAAGCTAAGTCAAAGCACGATATAGTAGCGTAGATGGAGAATGTGAGGTGAGAGGGTGACTCTAAACCCAGAAATGAGTCTTTGGATGCTATGATGGCCGAGTATGAGGAAGGTGCTCCATCAAACATTTCTGAGCCAGATGAAATATCCTAAGTGCATTTGAGAAGTTGTAAGGTGATACACCTCCACCAAAGGAAGGGACATCTAATAAAGATAAAGGGAATGATATAGTTATAAATCAAGATATTATCCCTTAGGACCCTAAGAGGAAGGACACTTCACCTAAGGGGATATATTATAATATCTTATCATAACTAAGAAAAATCTTGGCATAACTTAGTATATATGATGCTTTGGTAATGTCTAAAAACCTTTGGTAGACTTTAATTCAAGCTTTTAAAGGCCTTAAAATATATGAGGCATATTTTGCTGAGCATAACTTGATAGAGATTCTACAAGCTCATAGTGAGCCGATCATCTCCTTCACTGAACATGATATGATGCTCAGAATTATAGATCATAACTGTTGCGAATCTGGAATCAAGATTAATATTTTGATTTTTTATGATAAAAAATATTATTGTTATAATTTTATTATTTCTCCTTGCATATTTTAGATATTTCTATTTATTTCTATGTATACTAACATTTCAGGAAAATCATTTACTACTCTAGATTGCTGAAGACTTCAAGACATGATAGAATAAGATTTCATCTAATAGAGTTTGTATATCTCTATTTTTTATTTTTATTTCATGAGTTTGAGCAAGGTGTGATGAAATTGGATAACTGTGCATATACGTACAAGTGGAGAGTGATAATTTTTTAAAGACTAATCATTCTATATAATATCTAATTATACTATATGATTTGACATAATTTTCCTCCAGAATGCAGTTAATGAAATCATGACTTGAATTTTTTAATTATTTAGACAATATGATGTTAAGTCATACAGATGACTGATAGAGTACAAATTAGGTTCATATTAGATCATACCGAATGAATACATTTATTTTTTGAACTATTTATACAATATAATTTTAATTTGTATAGATGACTGATAGAATATGAAATTAGGTTCGTAACAGATCGTACCGAATGAATAATTTTCTTTGAACTATTCATACACTATGATCTAAATTCATACAGATGATTGACAGAGTAAAAAATATAGTTCATACCAGATCATGTCGAATGAACATATTTATTTTCGGAATTATTCATATAGTATAATTTGCATTTATACAGACGACTGATAGTGTATGAAACTAAGTTCATCCAAGTTCATACCAAATGAAGCTTTGATTTTTGAACTGTTCATATCAGATGATCTTTAATCATACAATATGAATGCTGGATAGTTCTATTAAAAAAATACAATTTTTGGATGGCTTTTCACTTATTTTCTATATTAACAGTCCTAAAAACTATCTAAGTAAGCCTTTGCTTCAAATTTTCTCAAGGGAGGGACCATTAAGATTATATTTGAGTGAAATTTTATGAGTGGAGAGTGAGAGATCTGGTGAAGGGGAGTTATGAGGGATTCACAAGGTTGCCTAAAATGAGATTCTCTTTGTCTTCTTCAAGTTTCTATCCAACTTCTTTGGAGGCTCTTGAGAGAAGATCTTCAAGATTGGATCAAGGTTCTTTACCTTCACAAAAAGGGTGAAAAAGGATGTGACAGTATGCTGCCATCACTTGGAGAGTGTAAAAGTTGATGGTTCTCTATTGCACCGAGTTAGTGAAAAAGAGTTTATAAGGGCTTCTCCACCTTGCTATGGGGGTAAAAGGAGAGTCACTATTGTCTAGTGTAATACTAGGAGAAGGAGTCTCTAGGGAGTGGATGGAGGTTAAGTTAGATTGAATAATTATAAAATTTTATGTTTTTCTGTTGTCTTTAATTTTTCCCGCATTTTTATTTTTCTACATTTAAAATTTTGTGGATGAAAATCACTGTGATAATAATTTCTAGAAATTACTGCATGCTTAAGGATTAGTGATTTAAATTTCTAAAAAGGCTTAAAAGAAGAGTTTAAAAAATCTAAGAAATTTTTTATTAACCAATTCCGTCTTGGTTAACCTTGGGACAATTTTATAAGGTCTAACACCCTACACAAACTTTTAAGTGGTATCAAAGACAATTTAAAAAATTAAGGTTTGGACTACTTTTTGAAAAATGATCATGACTAATTTTAGAAATTGGAATACTACTGAAGGATATTCGATCACTAGAACATCTTTATTCGATGACATTCCTTTTGATTTTAAAAAAAACTCGCATGTATAATTTTTTGTAATCACTTGACTATCGCATGTGAATATTAGTACATGAATGTTATACTAGACCGATTAGAATTACTGATGACATTAGAATTGAAACACAACTTGCTAAATGGACAAAAGAAGAAAGGGAATTAGTGCAGTTAAATTCAAAATATTTAAATAGTTTTTTTTTGTGCTTTGAAATATGAGGATTATATGCTTGTTTCTACTTGTGAAATTGGAAAAGAAATCTGTGATAGACTTTGCATAATTTATGAAGAAATAAATGAGGTAAAATAATCTTGGTTGAACATTTTATTACATAATTATGAACTATTTTGCATGAAACCAAATAAATAAATTTTTGATATGTATACAAGGTTTACTCAGATTGTTATCTCATTTCATGCTTTAGGTAGATAACTTACAAATTTAGAAAAAGTTAATAAAATTTTATGTTGTTTACTTACTACTTATGATGTAAAGATAACTGCTATAACAGAGTCTAAAGATATGAATGTATATTCTACGGACAATCTGCTTGGATCTCTTATTGCTTACGATTAAGAAGTGAATCAAAGACAGATCAATGCAGGTGACAAAAGGAAAGAGAGAAATAAAGCTTTGAAAGTTGATGATTCAGAGAGTGATCAATCAATGCTAGAGGTTGAAAAAAAATATTGCACTTATGACTAAGAAATTCAAAAGTTTCCTAAAGAGAAAGCAACAATGACGTCAGTATTGAAATAAAGGTAAGTTCAATAAAAATCCAAAAGTTTCTAATGAAATCATTTATTATGAATACAGAAAGCCTGGACATATAAAGACTGGATACCCCAATCTCAAAGCTAATCCTAATAAGGAGAAAGTTGAAGAGAAAACTAAAGATATGAAGGGTAATTAAAGAATGCAAAGAGCTTTGTAGGCTAACTCAGCATTAGACTCTTCAGAAATAGAAGCAAAAGAGGAGCTTACAAATTTATACTTAATGGCGGATAAACTTGATCATTCAGATTAAGAGGAGGAATGTGGCCTATCCTTTGATGAATTATTTGAAGTTTCTTAGAAAACTCATAATGCATATTGGAAACTTAAAAATTGCTTGTTAATCCTAGTATCGAGTATTTGAATTTATAAAAAGTGCTTGAAAATTTGAGAAATGATCATGGAAACATAGATATCAATCACATGTAATTGCTAAATGAAGTTGATGATTTGAATAAGAAGCATGAACTATTAAAATTATCTTATAGTGAGCTTGAAAATGATTTTATAGTATTTATGGGTGAATCTGATCAAAGGAAACATGGTTTAAAGATTGAAAATTTTATTTTGGAAAAAATAAACTCATATCTTCAAAAAAAAAATTGAAAGATTTTAAGAATAAATAGTTAGCTCCTACACTTAAAACAATTTTATAATCCTAACCAAAAGCATACAAGATCAAAACCTAAAAAAATATATTATAACTATTATAGATTAGTAAATCAATTTCTTTGTGTTAAATATTTTTCTTGTGGAATGTTGGAGCATATTTCTCATACTTGCACTATTCATAATATAACAAATTTAATTTGGAGACCTAAGATGCATCAATCACAGCAAGTCAAACATGCATTTAGATTATCATTGTCATGAGGTGAACCTAAATTTATTTGGGTTCTCAAATATAATATTTGATAATTTTTTTTAAAAATAATATTTGATAATTTTGAAGAAACGCTCTCATATTAGCCCTTGGGAGAGCATTTAGTATATGGAAAACATATGTTAAAAATATATGACTGGAGATGCAAATCAATTTATGTTATTAGAGGCCAAGACTAGAGGCAAAGTGACACTTGGAAATAACACCAGGAGAGTGGCATGTTCAGGTATGATTGGTAACATGAAGATTTTTTTGATTGAAAATGTCATATTGGTAGAAGGATTTTAAAACATAACTTGCTAAGTATTAGTCATCTTTGTGATAAGGATTTTAATATAAAATTTTTGCCTACAAGCTGCATTATAAACCAAAATGGAGTTGATATTTTGCATGGAGATAGGATAAATAATATCTGCTTGATTTAAATTATATTAAATCCTTTAATAATTTTTTCCTAAAAACTATTACCGATGAATCTAGGTTATGACATAGAAAACTTTGTTAGAAAAGCATAAAAACCATAGAAAAATTATCCAAAAGGATTTGGTTAGAGGAATACCCAAATTAGACATCACTAAGGATCATTTTTATAATGTGTGTCAATTAGGGAAATAAGTCATGTCCTTTTTTCATTCAATTAAAGATTTTAGAACTAGCAAACCCTTAAAAGTTCTTCACATGGATCTTTTTGGACCTGTTAGCACTATAAGTCTAGGAAGGAAAGTTTTTGGGTATGTAAATGTTGATGATTTTTCTAGGTTCACTTAGATTAGATTCTTATCACATAAGAGTGAATTATTTGATGAGTTTAGACATTTTTCTACTTTGATTTAGAGGAAGCTAGGTTATTAAATTCTTGCCATTCATAGTGATCATTGTGGAGAATTTAAAAATGAAAATTTTAAAGTTTTCTATATAAAAAAAAGGGATAGATCATAACTTTTTAGCTCCAAGGACACCTCAATAGGATGGTCTTGTTGAAAGAAAGAATAAAACATTGGTAGAAACTGCTAGAGCCAAGTTGGTTGAATATTTACTTCCTAAATATTTTTTTGTTGAAGTGGTTAATATAACTTGTTATATTCTAAATAGAATGAATATTAAATCTAAGTTGAATAAGATACCTTATGATCTTCTTAAGGGTAGGACACTTAATCTGTCACATCTATATGTCTTTATATGTTAAATGTTCATTCATAATAATGACAAAACTCTTATAGAGAAATTTGATCCTAAATTTGATTTGGGAATTTTTCTAGGATATTGAAGTGTTGGCAAATCCTATTGAGTTTTTAACAAAAGGATTTTAGCAGTAGAAGATACAACGCATGTAGTTTTGGATGAGTCTGATATTTTTAGAGGGTCTAGGTTGGAAGAAGAAAATTTTGAAGAAATTACTGATTAAATAAAAAATGCAAATATTGAAGATAGGGTTATAACATAAAAATAAATTTCCTGGTGAATGGAAATATTTTAAAAGTCATATTAAAAAACTTATTTTAGGAGACATGAGTGAAGGTGTTAGAACTAGGGATGGACTTAACAAAGAAGCACTCAACATTTATTTTAATGATTGAATCCACTAATATAAATCAAGTACTTTCTAATGAATTATTGATTCTAGCTATACAGGAGTTGAATCAATTTGTTAGAAATGATGTTTGAGAGTTGATAGAAAGACCTAAATATCAAAGTGTTGTTGGAACTAAGTTGGTTTTTAAAAATAAGTTGAATGGTTTAGGTGCACTTGTTAGAAATAAGGCAAGATTAGTGGCTAATTGGGTACATTCACATAGAAGGAATTAATTTTGAGAAGACATTTGTCCCTATAGCTAGACTTAAAGCAATAAGGGTGCTTCTAGCCTTTACCTATTTTAAATGTTTTAAATTATTTCAAATGGATATTAAAAGTGACTTTCTTAATGGGTTGATTAAAGAGGATGTTTACATTGAGCAACATCTAGTTTTTAAAAAATCACAATTTCCTAATCATGCGCTTAAATTAATAAAGGTATGAAAGGCTAAACACATTCCTACTAGATAGATCATTTGTTAAAGAGAGTGCAGACACCACTCTCTTCATAAAAAGAGTAGGAGATGACATTATCATTATTCAAATTTATTTTGATCATATATTATTTTGATCTTTTAACAAAAATCTTTGTGATGACTTTTTAAAAATAATGTGTAAGGAATTTGAAATGAGTTTAATGGGAGACTTGAGTTACTTTCTTAGTTTAAACAAAAACAGAAAGAGGATGACAACTTTCCTAGTCAGTCAAATTATATTAATGATATCCTTAAAAAGTATGAAATCGATAAAGCCAAACCAATAGGTACTCCCTTGAGTTCCTCAGTTCAGTTAGATAAGGACTCTAAAGGAAAATTTGTTGATCAAAAGAAATTTAGAGGGATAATTGGGTCATTACTTTATTTAACTACTACCAGACCAGATATCTTATTCAGTATTTATCTTTATACTATATTTCAAGCTAATAAAAAAGAATCCCATTTGACTACTTTTAAAAGAATTTTAAGATATATTTTGGGAACTCAAAACTTATAGATTTGGTATCTTAGACACATAACTTCATTTGAAATTATTAGATATTTTGATTCATGATTTGTAGGATGTAGGATTGATAAAAAAAGTACTTTTGAAACTTGTCAATTTATTGAGAACTCTTTAGTTTCTTAGTCTACCAGAAGTAGAATTCAATTGCCCTTTCTACTACTAAAGTAGAATATATAACCTTAAGAAGTTATATGGAACATATTCTTTGGTTGAAATAACAACTTATAGATTTAGGTTTTTTAATTGGTACTCTTCCAATTTTTTGTGATAATATAAGTGTCATTTGTATTTCAAAGAATCAAATCCAACACTCCAAGATAAAGCATATGGGCATAAGGCATCACTTTATTAGGGACCATGTCACTAAAGGAGAAATTGAGTAACATCATATAGCTACTGAAAATTAACCTGCATATATTTTTACAAAAGCATTAGTTTTTGAAACTTTCAGTACCTTAAAAACTAGATTGGGTGTTATTGATATTCATGCTGGAAATATTGTAACTCTATGAAATGCTATTATGTATATGTTTTTTCTTTCTTTTTTTCTTGTGTTTATGATTGTATTGTGTCTTCTATTTTTGGTTTGTCTTGATTTGTTCTTCTTTATTTTATCTTTTGATTTATCCTTTTATTATTTTTGTTTTGTGTTAAATGGGTCTTGTTTGGTTTGTTTTAGAAAAATGTCTTGATCATCATGTTTAACTCTAAAATTTGATTTCCATTCGTACTATACAAACAACTTTTGTATTGTATGAATTCTTTAGATTTTTCATGATCTATTTTCTAAGTTGGGCAAAAATTTTTTCGATACCTTTACATAATAATTGTATAATATAAATACCTCATCATTTGTATGAATATTTAATCAGTAATCTGTACGAACACATGATAAAATGTTTTAGGATGAATTCATTTAGTATTTAGGGAGATTACTATTCAAAAATCATCCACGATGAATACCTGTTCATCTATATGATCCACCATTACTTCCCACTAGGATCAACGAGATGAGTGAGATGAATTTGATGAAGAAGACCCTGCTCCAACACTTTCACTTGCTCCTGTTAATGGACATGAGCATCAATTCTATCAAGATTTTATTTAGATATTTGATCACCTCGAGATTCATATGGATCAAGGATTTGATCATATTGAGACTCATTTGTACCAACAGGACTATAAATGCAATGTGGATATGAGTTGGGTTAGAAGATAATTTGATTCACGCAATGCTCAAGTAGCTTCTATTAACTACTTTACCCATTTCAGTACTCCACCGCCTCCTCCAAATTAAGATCCTTTGAGTTTTTAGTTCAGTTATTAATTTTTGTATGTTTTACTAATTTAGTACTTTTGATTTTGCATTTAGACGTTTTTGGTTTGGGATAGTTTTATTTCCTTTATGTTTGAGTATGTGTTACTTAAATTTTTTTTTTTTGTGTGTTATTGTTGATTTTTTGTTCTAGTATAAATTTTCTATGAGTTATTATTGACTATTCTAAATATTGATTTAAAGAATGAAATGTTTAAACTATTTACATTGCAATGTTATTTCCTTAGAAAAATTTTTCTCAAACTTTAAATAAAATTATAATTAGATTTAGATAAGGATATAATCTTCATGTTCTAATAAACATTTATCTTATAGTTATAATTGCTGGAAAAAAGGTGACTTATTTTTCTTTTATTTTCTTGTTCAATGTGCTAATTCCATTGTTATCTATTGGGTTTTGTTTTGTAGTTTATTCTTCCTTATATGAGAAAGTTTTTCTTTTATTTGGAAGATAATCACACAAGCTAAGATTTGTTGATTTATATTATGAAAAGTAAAAAATGTCAAAAGATCCACAAAGTGTGCCAAATTTGAAAAGAGGCATAAAATGAGCCCAACCTGAAAAAATGTGCAATGTTCGCCAAATAAAATTCAAATTCAAAAGATATGTAAATGCATCAACAAAAATTTCTCAATTCTAGTTGATAAAAAGACATAAAATGAGCCCACACTACATTAAGTTTTTCTTCTATATCTCTAATTCTTAGAAATATCCATACATTAAAAAACTATTTTAATTATTGAATTTCAAAATAATTGATTCTTATTCAAATATTGTTTTTTGCGATAATTAATCTATTTTGAGATTTCTGCATTCTTAAATGAACGTTGAACCTAGTCAATTATTGATCTAATCTTTTTTTCTTTGATTTAATTATGAGTTTTTGCATTAGGAATTTAATGTTGGACCTGCAAATTTTAAATTTATTTTCCTTATTGATCTTTATATTTATCCATAACAACTTTCATATTCAGAGGATTATTATATTTTTTTCTCTCCTCTTTTGCTGATGCCAAAAGGGGGAGGTTGTTTGTGTTGTATTTGTTTGAAGTGTTCTTAATTCTATGTTTGTAGTTTGTGTTTGTTTGAAGTCTTCTTTGGTTATGTTTTTGTAGTTTGTGTTTGTTTGGAGTCTTCTTTAATCCTGTGATTGCGAGTTTTGTGTGTTTATTAAAAAAAAGGGATGTTCCCCATGATTTTTATTTTTTGTTCGTTGAGGGGGAGCTTAGGAGAAACTAACTTTAATTTATAATTCAATTAATAAATATTTTTTCCATCATAAAAAGAGGGATATTATTACAAATCAGGAATCTTGATTCAGATTGTGATTTTTAATGATAATAAAATATTATTGTTATAATTTTATTATTTCTCCTACTATGTATTGGATATTTCTATTTATTTCTATGTGCACTAACATTTCCAAAAAATCATATGCTACTCCAGATTGCTGAAGACTTCAAAACATGGTAGAATATGATTTCAGTAATAGAGTCTGTATATCTCTATTTTTTAATTTTTATTTCTGGAGTCTAAGTAAGTGTGATTATAATTGGATAACCATGCACATACACATAGGGGGAGAGTGATATTTTTTTTAAGACTAATCATACTATACAATACACAATCGTAATGTATAATTTGACATAGTTTTCCTCAAGAATGTAGTTAATCAAATCATGGCTTACATTTTTCAACTGTTCCTATTATATGATGTCAAGTTATATATATGACTGATAGAGTATGGAATTAGGTTCATATCAGGTCATACCAAATGAACACATTTATTTTTTGAACTATTCATATTGTTCGATTTGAATTCATATAAACAACTGACATAGTATGAAATTAGGTTCATACTAGATCGTTCAAAAAGAACTAATTTTTTTTTTTTTGAAATCTTTGTACAGTACGATTTGAATTCATATAGATGATAAACATAGTATGAAATAAGGTTCGTACTAGATTGTACTGAATGAACACATTTATTTTTTGAACTATTTATACAATATGATATGCATTTGTATAGACAACTAATAGTGCACGAAACTAAGTTCATCCAAGTTAATACCAAAAGAAGCCCTAATTTTTGAACTGTTTGTATTGCACGATCTACGATCATACAATACAAATATAGGATGGTTCTCTTGAAAAAAATCAGTTTTTAGATGAGTTTTCACATGTTTTCTATATAAAGAGTCCTTGTCTAAGTAAGCCTTTTCTTTGAATTTTCTCTAGAGAGGGACTATTGAGAGTGTGTTTGGGAGAAATTTTGAAAGTAGAGAGTGAGAGATCTAGTGAAGGGGAGTTGTAAGGGATTCATAAGGTTGCCCAAAGTGAGAATCTCTTTATCTTCTTCAAGTTTCTACCTAACTTCTTTGGAGGCTCTTGAGAAAAGATGTTTAAGACAGGATCAAAGTTCTCTATATTGTGAATCTAATTTCTGGAATTATAATTTGATGATAGCAAATATTTTTTGACACTTCTATTTTTGTACGACTGCCTTACCTACTAACATTTTAGGTCAACAAGGTCAATTGTAAATCAAGTCAGCTCAATATTTGGTAGATTAGGATTGAGTCAAACTGTAAATCATCATTAAGTATTTTTTACCTTTTCTTAACTCAATTGTAGCAACATGGGTCATGTTGCTAAGTAACCTTGCACACCTATACTCAGCAAAAATTTTTGTCTATTTTTAGAGTTTTTTAATTTTGATCATATCGTCCGAGGTGATCCCTAATCATCTTGGATGATCAATTAAAAATAGAAACCCTAATTAGGGCATCCTGGTTAAAGCAGTCATAATTAAGCAAATTGTCCTGAACGATATTAGCATCGTATGGGACGATATATTCAAATCAGAAAGAATTAGCCACTAGATCTATTTAGGCATGTTTTATTTTTAGACATCGTCCAGGACATCATCTTGATGATTTAGTGTAAATATGCCTAAATTAGTGTGGTAATTAAGGAAAGTATCACGATCATACCATTGATTTCACGATCATACCATCCTGGCCGATGGCAGGATTGTTTGGGATGATCAGTTAAACAAACCTTAATTTCTTCTTGGATGACAAGAACAATGTTATGGATGATGTGTACTACTTTTGTATTATTCAGTCGGGATGATACCAAATTATCCTGGATGATCAGTTATTTTTCCATCATTCAGACATGCAATCAAGGTGATGTGCTAGATAATATTTGCCATTTTGAACTAATTGTCTGGATGATCATGAAATCATATGGGATGATCAGTTTACTTTTCCATCATCCTGACATGCATTTAGGGCAATATTCTGGACGATACTCAATGATTTGAACTAATTGTACAATATCATCCTGGATAATAAAGTTGGTTTATTACAATTAAGAGCTATTTTGGAGCTCTTCTATTTAAGACCTCTTTTTTACCCAAGATTATATCTTTTGCTACTATCTTGACCTGAGAGAACAAAGAGGAGAGGGAGAGTAAGGAGGAGAGAGAGAGAGAGAGAGAGAGAGCGAGGATCATGTGAGGGGTTTTACAAAGGTTTCTCCAAGCATGGATTTGAGTCGTCTTCTTTGATCGTTGTCCCTAGTTCCTTGGAGGTTTGAGAGAGGTCTACTTTAGCAACTGATTAAGGTTCTCTACCTACTTCAGGAGGAAGCAAAAGGAGTCAGGTTCTTTACCCGCTTTGGGAGGAAGAAAAAAGAGTTGAGTTCTTTGCCTCCTTCCGAAGGAAGTAAAAGGAGTTGGGTTCTCTACCTACTTCAGGAGGAAGCAAAAGGAGTTAGGTTCTCTACGTCACCGGTGGAAAGGAGGTTTGTATAGGCTTCTCCACCTTGCTGTGGGAGCAAAATGAGAGTCACTGAGTTTAGTGCAATACCTAGAGGAGGGGCTCCGGGTAGTGGACGTAGGTCAAGTTGACCGAACCACTATAAATTTTTGTGTGTTCTTTCTTACTATTTTCCACATTTAATTTATATACTTAGTTTTTCTTGTGGTGAATTTTGGTTTAGTTTAAGATTATATTTTTTATTGAGAAATTTTTAAAATACCGATTCACCCCCTCTTGGTTAGCTTTGGGCTAGTTCATAAGGGATTAACATCCCTAATAAACTTTCAAGTTGTATCAAAGCGGAATTCATAAAATTGAGTTTTTGAAAACTTTTGAATTTCAATCTATGACTAATTCCAAAAATCATAATACTATGGAAGGGTATTCTATTACTCGACCATATTTGTTTGATAATAATCCTTTTGATTTTTAGAAAACTCGCATGTATATATTTTTACAATCGATTGACAATCATATGTGGATGCTTATTAAAGAAGATAATTCACCTCCTTCATGTGAAATTAATGGCATTAAAGTTGAACTTCCTTTTACTAAATAGTCTTTTTATGATAGAGATTTAGCGTAACTTAATGCAAAATGATTGAACTATTTTTTCTGTGCTTTGAAATCAGAAGATTACATGCGTGTTTCAACTTGTGCTACTTGTAAAGAAATTTGGGATAAATTGTTTATTACTGAAAGTTCGATGGGGATGTTAAGCCCTATGAACTTAGTCCCAAACTAACCAAGAGGGGGGGGGGTGAATTGGTATTTTAAAAACTTCTTTTTAAACAAAGAAATAAAATCACATAAACCAAATCACACCACAAAATAATGCGGAATTTAAAAGTGCGGAAGCAAGAAAAAGAACACATAAATTTATAGTGGTTCGGTCGACTCGACCTACGTCCACTCCTTGGAGGCACCCTCCAAGTATTGCACTACACAAAAAGTGACTCTCCTTTAGCCCCCACGGCTAGGTGGAGAAACCCTCACAAGAACCTCCTTTTTTCCACCCCGGCAAGGCAGAGAACCTATCTCCTTTTGCTTCCTCCTGAAGCTGGCAGAGAACCAGAACCAAAAGCAAAACTCCTTACCTCTACCGAACCTTCCACGGACGAGAAACTCTAGACGAAGACGACGCAGAGAGATCCTTGAAGCAACCCTTGTGAAACCCCTCACAAGCTCCCCCTCACAAGATCCTCTCTCTCTCCTCTCTCTCTCTTTCTCTCCTCAAGGTCTTCTCAGGTCAAGGCAGCAGCCAAAGGTTTTTAAAAATGTTGAACAAGAGCTCTTAAATAGAAGAGCTTCAAAAGAGCTCATTAATTGCAAGTTGCCGACAATATCGTCCAGGCCGATATGGACATCGGCCTGGCCGATCAGTACAAATCAATGAAGATCGGCCAGAGCATAGCCCTGAATGAAAAACTGGACGATTGAAAATTGGCTTGATCGTCCCGGACGATCTCACGATCGTCCTGGCCGATCAGTTCAAATCAGAGGAAAATTGTCCTGACAATAGCCCTGAATACGGGCTGGCCGATATTGATCGTCCTGAAGTAACTTAAGGTTTTTGACTAGATCGGCCTGGCCGATCCTGCGATCGTCCAGGACGATCTGATTGTATCAATCATCCTTAATTACTCCCTTGATTTCCTGAACAATTATGGAATAAATTGTGAATATCGTCCAGGCCGATCCGAGGATCGTCCTGGCCGATAATTTAAAGATACAGTATACCATACTTGTCTATGGCGGCTACTTCTTTCTGTTTTGAGCTTATCGTCCTGGCCGATACACGTATCGTCCAGGACGATCTGTTAACGTCGGCTGCCTTAATTAAGAATCCTTAATTAGACTTTCTATTTTAAGCTTATTGTCCAGGCCGATCAAAGAAATCGTCCTGGCCGATATGAGTAAAAACAGAAATTCTAAGTTTCTCAAGTGTGTGTGTGAAGGGTTACAAAGCATTAGTCTCTTTGACTATTACAAGTGGACTCAAAGAGTAAAAAACAAAAGTACAGACTGACTCAACCCTAAACCTACGTATTCCTGAACTTGGCTTCTTTTTTATTGTCCGATCTTCTGATTCCTGAAAAGTTAGAAGTAACAAGCTGTCCAAGAAAAGCAGTGTTTGTCAATCATCAAAATATAAGACATGAAAAATAGATTTGCAACAATCTCCCCCTTTTTGATGATGGCAAAACACAACAAAAAGATTTAATAGCAACCATTAAAAAATAACCTCATAAACTTCTCCCCCTTTTGACACATCAAAAAGGAGGGTACATGAGAGCACAGTAAAAGAGATTCCCCTTTTTTTTTTTTTCAAGGCACATCAATGATAAAGTATTTTATGTGATTGATTTAAAAATTTGTGAGTTAACGTGTTACCAATCTCATTTAATCCATAGAATAGGAGAATATCCGTTCATGGTTTACCCTTAGCCAAAAACGTTGTCTTAGGGTAGAATCATCTTTTGAAATCAATGACCTAACTCAAATAATTAATTGGATATGAGAAAAAGAATATACCCACCACTTGGCATAATGAAAATATCTTCATAAAACAATGAGATAGATTTGTCACAATCGAACGATAATCGAGATCAAGCCTTTGAGAATCAAAACTTCTAAGTTCTAAAAGATATAAAAAGAGAGAGTAGCTTGCTTTTGAGTGGGCTCATTTTATGCCTCTTGTCAATGTTGTGGCGCTTTGCGCATCCTTTTATAAATTTTTCAATTTTTTTGGCGTCTTTGCGCTTCTTTTGTTGGCATCATTGGCCAAATATTTTTTTTTTGCAAGCTAGATTCCCTTTTTGACTCTTTTAAAAAAACTTAGTTGTGAATATATCTTCTCAGATATTAGAGAATAGGAGCTCTCTCTCTAACATAGGGAAGAATTACCACAAGCAGGATTAATAATTGAAGACAAGAGTAACGAGGGATCATGATGTGACAAAAAAACTTTTAATCATTGTAAATACAAGATAGATTTGCTTAAGCAAGCTTTAGAAAGGATCTTAGTTTCATAAACAATCTTTTATTTTGAGATAGACTTTTGATTAGAAAAGAAAACTATGCCACTAATACTAAGTTAGGGAAAGAGACACAATCACAAGATATTCATACTATCTAGGTGATTAAGTGGATGAAAACATATTAACTACAAATTGTTAAAGACAAGACAAGAGATATCATATCAGTGAAGATCTAAAACTAAGGTACACGAAAAGGTAAAAAGAAGGCAACAAAAAAAAAAGATAAAAGAAAAATTTAGCTAAAAAGGTTTCATGCATTTATGTCAATCACACCCAATCTGGTCCTTAAAGAACTGAAAGTGTCGAAGGCCAGTGGTTTAGTAAAGATGTCTGCCAGTTGGTTTTCAGTTGTCACATGGTGTAACTCAATGTCTCCCTTAGTCACATGATCTCTAATAAAGTGATGCCTAATGTCAATGTGTTTAGTTCTTGAATGTTGGATAGGATTTTTAGAGATGCATATGGCACTAGTGTTGTCACAAAAAATTGAGATGGTGCTTACATGTAATCCTAGATCCAATACCTGTTGTTTCAACCAAAGAACTTGGGCCACACAACTTCCAAGAGCAATGTATTCAGCTTCAGCAGTGGAAAGTGCAACAGAATTTTGCTTTCTACTAGACCAAGAGACCAAGGATTGTCCAATGAATTGACAAGTTCCAGAGGTGCTCTTTCTATCCACCTTGCATCCTGCAAAATCAGAGTCAGAAAAACCAATAATCTCAAAAGAAGTGCTATGTCTAGGGTACCAAATCCCTAATCCTTGTGTCCCCAAAAGATATCTAAAAATCCTTTTAATAGCAGTCATGTGGGATTCCTTAGGGTCAGCTTGAAACCTAGCACAAAGGCAAACACTAAACATAATGTCAGGTCGGCTTGCAGTCAAGTAAAGTAAAGATCCAATTATACCTCTATACTTCTTCTGATCAACAGACTTACCACTTGGGTCCTTATCCAACGGAGCACTAGAAGTCATGGGGGTGTTAATTGGCTTGGCTTTGTCCATCTCATATTTCTTCAAAATGTCTTTTATGTATTTTGTTTGATTTAGAAAAGTGCCATCTTCCAATTGTTTTATGCTAAACCCCAAAAAGTAAGATAATTCTCCCATTAAACTCATCTCAAACTCTCTACTCATTGTTTTAGAAAAATCATCACACAAATTTTTATTAGAAGATCCAAAGAGTATATCATCAACATAAATCTGAACAATGAGTAAATCATCTCCAACTTTTTTAAGAAAAAGGGTGGTGTCTACGCTCCCCTTGACAAACTCCCTCTCTAGTAAGAATGTGCTAAGCCTCTCATACCAAGCTCTAGGTGCCTGTTTTAAACCATACAAAGCCTTTTTTAATTTAAACACATGATTTGGAAATTGAGAACTCTCAAAACCTGGAGGTTGTTCTACAAACACATCTTCTTTTATCTCCGCATTTAAAAAGGCACTCTTGACATCCATTTGAAAAAGCTTGAATCCTTTATAACAAGCAAAGGCTAATAGAACTCTAATGGCTTCCAATCTAGCTACAGGGGCAAAAGTCTCTTCAAAGTCTATCCCTTCTATTTGATTGTACCCCTTAGCCACCAATCTTGCTTTATTCCTCACCACCACTCCTGAATCATTCACTTTATTCTTAAATACCCACTTTGTCCCAACTACACTTTGTCCCTTAGGTCTTTCCACAAGTTCCCAAACATCATTCCTAACAAATTGATTCAACTCTTCTTGCATTGCTAACATCCAAAACTCATCAGAGAGGGCTTGGTTAATGGTGGTGGGTTCAGTCATAGAGATAAAGGCAGAGTGGTTCACCTCCTTCCTAAGTCCATGTCTAATCTTAACTCCACTAGAAAGGTCTCCTAAGATCAAATCCTTGGGGTGACTAGTAGAGTATCTCCAATCTCTAGGCAAAGTGTGTGAAGTTTCTCCCCTTCCATCAAAAGTTTCTATTCCTTGGGTGACTCCTTCTACTCCTCCATTGCTTAGGTGCTCACTCCCCTTCCCCAAATTTTCTACTCCACTTGTAATCTCTCCAACATCATCATCATCTACTCCATGTTTCTTATGATCAGACTCATCAAAAACTACATGGGTTGTCTCTTCCACCATCAAGGTTCTTTTGTTAAACACTCTAAAAGATTTCCCAACACTAGAATATCCCAAGAATACTCCTTCATTAGATTTAGGATCAAATTTTCCCAAGTGTGACTTTCCATTATTGTGAATGAAAACCTTACAACCAAAGACATGAAGGTGGGAAAGATTGGGTGTCCTACCCTTAAGGATCTCATAGGGTGTCTTTTCTAATTTGACTCTAACATTCACCCTATTCAACACATAACATGCTGTGTTAACCGCTTCAGCCCAAAAGTATTTTGGAAGTGAATACTTAGCAAGCATGGCTCTAGCGGCTTCCACCAAGGTCCGGTTCTTCCTTTCAGCTACTCCATTCTGCTGAGGAGTCCTAGGGGCTGAAAAATTGTGGCTAATCCCCTTCTCCTCACAAAAGTCTCCAAATCTTTCATTTTCAAACTCTTCCCCATGATCACTATGGATGGTCAAAATCTCACACCCTAGCTTCTTCTGAATCCAAGTAGAAAAAGTTTTAAACTCCTCAAAAGACTCATTTTTATGAGAAAGAAATCTAGTCCAAGTGAACCTCGAGTAGTCATCAACAATCACAAAACCATAGACTTTCCCTCCCAAACTTGCTATGTAGCATGGGTCCAAACAAATCCATGTGAAGGACTTCTAAAGGTCTAGAGGTGCTAATGTCCTTTATGGGGTGAAAAGAGGAGTGAATTTGCTTTCCTAGTTGACAGGCATCACAAAGGTGGTCTTTTGTAAACTTAAGTTTGGGGACACCTCTAACTAGGTCTTTTTGGGTCACTTTCCTAAGGGTTTTCATACTTGCATGACAAAGCCTCCTGTGCCACAACCAAGAATCATCAATGACAATTTTTAAGCAGAAAGAAGCAGCACATTAAATGCTATTTAAATCAAGCATATAGACGTTGTTTACCCTCTTTCCCTGCAAAATGGTGTTGTTACTTAAACTTATAATGCATGAATTCGTGAAGAATTGTACGATGAAGCCTTTGTCACAGAATTGACTGATGCTGAGCAAGTTGTGCTTCAATCCATCTACAAGCAAAACATTTTCAATCATAAGGTTCTTGGAATTTCCGATTATACCTGCTCTTACCACCTTCCTGGTGGTGTTGTCTCCAAGAGTAACCTTGCCTCCAGTCCTGGATTCTAGTACTACAAACTGGCTAGCATCACCAGTCATATGTCGAGAGCATCCACTGTCCAGGTACCACATACTCTCACGAGGTCTTTTGTGAGAGACTTCCTGCAAAATTATCAAATGTTAGTTTTAGGAACCCAAGCAGGTTTGGGTTCCTTCTTATGAAGAGAAGAATGCAATGCATGTGTGGTATGCTGTGGATCATGCATCTTAGGTCTCCACACCCAATATGAACTATGATGAATTATGCAAGTGTGTGAGATATGTCCTAGCATGCCACAAGAAAAACATCTAACTCCAGGAAAGGGATTTCTTAAGTGATTTGAGTTATAATGCCTCTCTCTAGGTTTTGGCAATTGATTAAAAGTAGAAGTCATCATAGATTTCTTACATGCTTCTAAATCATTTTGAATCTTCAAGTTTGTGTTTTCTAAAACTTTATTTTCAATCCTCAAATTTGTTTCTATCTCTTTTGACTTCTTAAGATCAGATTCAAGAGATGTGTGTGATATTTTCAATGCATCATGCTCTTCAACTAACTTACCATGATTTTTATTTAACTCATCAAATTCATCAAGTAAAGTCATGTGATTTGAATCAATTGTTTGATGGTCTTTAATCAAAATTTCATGCTCTTTTTGTAGATTTAAGAATTCTAATTTCAAGCTAGCATGAGTTTTCTTTAATTTCCTATATGATGCATGGATTTTTTCTGAAACTTCAAGAAGTTGATCGTATGAAAGTTCACATACCTTTTCTTGATCAATTTGATCTTTTCCCATGAAACACAAGTTTGTAGTTTCTTCCTCTGGTTCAGTCTCAGAAGAATCAGTACCAGATTCTGCCCAAAAGCTCCTTTGTTTTTTCTTGTCCTTCTTAGACTTTGCTTTCTCATCAATTTTTTCTTTGCTTGATTGATCTCTAAGCTTAGGGCAATCAGTTCTCACATGTCTAGGCTTTCTGCATTCAAAACAAACAACATCAGAAGATCCTTTAATATGTTTATGATCCTTACCTTTTCTCCAACTTTGATGATGCTTTTGTTTCTTCCTTAGAAAGCTTTTGAATTGCCTTGTGATGATGGCAACTCCATCGCTTTCAGACCCGGAAGATTCAGAATCCGATTTGTATGCCTTCAATGCAATTGTTTTCTCCTTTTTCTTCTCATCTGCATCAAGATTTCTTTGATTCACCCCTTGCTCGTAAGCAATGAGTGAGCCAAGCAAGTTATCAATAGAATAGGTGTTCAAATCTTTAGATTCAGTGATTGCAGTAATTTTTGCATCATAAGCCGAAGGCAAGCATCTCACAATCTTGTTAACTTTTTCATAGTTCGAAAGTTCTTTTCCTAGTGCATGCAATGAGGTAGCAATCTGAGTAAACCTTGTGTACATGTCAGAAATCGATTCATGAGGTTTCATACGAAAAAGTTTGTAGTCATGCAAGAGAATGTTTAAACGGGATTGTTTAACTTCATTAGTGCCTTCATAAGTAATGCACAATTTATCCCAAATTTCTTTACCAGTTTTGCAAGTTGAAACACGCATGTAATCCTCAGATTTTAAAGCACAGAAAAAACAATTCAAACATTTCGCATTTAATTGAGCTAAATCTCGTTCATCAAAAGTCCATTCGGTAAAAGCAACTTCAGTTTTAAAACCGTTAATTTCACGAGAAGGTGGAGAATAACCTTCTTGAATAAGCATCCACATGCGATAATCAGTAGATTGTAAAAAAGTTGACATGCGAGTTTTCCAAAAATCAAAAGGTAGGTTATTGAACAGAGGAGGTCGGGTAATAGAATACCCTTCCGTAGTGTTGCGATTCCCAAAGTTAGACATGGATCAAATTCAAAAAGTTTTCAAACTTTAATTTTCGAATCAAGCTCTGATACCACTTGAAAGTTCGATGGGGATGTTAAGCCCTATGAACTTAGTCCCAAACTAACCAAGAGGGGGGGGGGGTGAATTGGTATTTTAAAAACTTCTTTTTAAACAAAGAAATAAAATCACATAAACCAAATCACACCACAAAATAATGCGGAATTTAAAAGTGCGGAAGCAAGAAAAAGAACACAGAAATTTATAGTGGTTCGGTCGACTCGACCTACGTCCACTCCTTGGAGGCACCCTCCAAGTATTGCACTACACAAAAGTGACTCTCCTTTAGCCCCCACGGCTAGGTGGAGAAACCCTCACAAGAACCTCCTTTTTGCCACCCCGGCAAGGCAGAGAACCTATCTCCTTTTGCTTCCTCCTGAAGCTGGCAGAGAACCAGAACCAAAAGCAAAACTCCTTACCTCTACCGACCCTTCCACGGACAAGAAACTCTAGACGAAGATGACGCAGAGAGATCCTTGAAGCAACCCTTGTGAAACCCCTCACAAGCTCCCCCTCATAAGATCCTCTCTCTCTCCTCTCTCTCTCTTTCTCTCCTCAAGGTCTTCTCAGGTCAAGGCAGCAGCCAAAGGTTTTTAAAAACGTTGAACAAGAGCTCTTAAATAGAAGAGCTTCAAAAGAGCTCATTAATTGCAAGTTGCCGACAATATCGTCCAGGACGATATGGACATCGGCCTGGCCGATCAGTACAAATCAATGAAGATCGGCCAGAGCATAGCCTTGAATGAAAAACTGGACGATTGAAAATTGGCTTGATCGTCCCGGACGATCTCACGATCGTCCTGGCCGATCAGTTCAAATCAGAGGAAAATCGTCCTGACAATAGCCCTGAATACGGGCTGGCCGATATTGATCGTCCTGAAGTAACTTAAGGTTTTTGACTAGATTGGCCTGGCCGATCCTGCGATCGTCCAGGACGATCTGATCGTATCAATCATCCTTAATTACTCCCTTGATTTCCTGAACAATTATGGCATAAATTGTGAATATCGTCCAGGTCGATCCGAGGATCGTCCTGGCCGATAATTTAAAGATACAGTATACCATACTTGTCTATGGCGGCTACTTCTTTCTGTTTTGAGCTTATCGTCCTTGCCGATACACGTATCGTCCAGGACGATCTGTTAACGTCGGCTGCCTTAATTAAGAATCCTTAATTAGACTTTCTGTTTTAAGCTTATCGTCCAGGCCGATCAAAGAAATCGTCCTGGCCGATATGAGTAAAAACAGAAATTCTAAGTTTCTCAAGTGTGTGTGTGAAGGGTTACAAAGCATCAGTCTCTTTGACTATTACAAGTGGACTCAAAGAGTAAAAAACAAAAGTACAGACTGACTCAACCCTAAACCTACGCATTCCTGAACTTGGCTCCTTTTTGATTGTCCGATCTTCTGATTCCTGAAAAGTTAGAAGTAACAAGCTGTCCAAGAAAAACAGTGTTTGTCAATCATCAAAATATAAGACATGAAAAATAGATTTGCAACAATTACTTATGAAAGAACAAATGAAGTTAAGCAATCTAGGTTGAATATTTTATTGCATGACTACAAACTTTTTCATATGAGACCTATTGAATTGATTTCTGACATGTATACTATTTTTACTCAAATTATCACCTCATTGCATGCCTTAAGAAGAGAGCTAACTAACTATGAAAAAGTGAATAGAATTTTGAGATGCTTGCCTTCTTTCTTTGATGCTAAGATTATATCAATAATTGAATTTAAGGATTTGAATACTTATTTTATTGGTAACTTACTTGGATCACTCATTGCTTACAAGCAAAAGATGAACCAAAGACAACTTGATGTAGGTAAGAAGATGATGGAGAAAACATGGCGATAAAGCTAACGATACGTATACTAATTCTTTCAGGTCTAAAAGTGATGATGTTTCCTTAATCACTAGGCAATTCAAAAGCTTTCTAAGGAAATATCACCAGCACAATCAGAAGTAGAAAAAAAAAGGAAAGGATAGCAAAAAATTTAAAGATTATTCTGATATGGTTTGCTATGAATACAAGAAGCCAGGACATATAAGAGCTGATTGTCCTACACTTAAGGTTCACCCATGCAAGGAGAAGGGTGAGGAGAAACCCATTTTTAGAAAAGACAAGTATAGGAAGCAGTTCCAAAAGGCGTTCTGGGCAAATTCTGCATCTGACTCTTCTGAGACTGAAGCTGAGGAGGAGAATACAAACTTGAGCTTGATGGTCGACGATCATCTTGGTCAGTCTGACCAAGAAGAGGTATGCGAACTAAGCTATGAATAATTAATTAAAGTTTGTGAGAAAATTCATGCATCATATAGGAAACTTAAGAAATCGCATGCTAATTTGAGATTGAAATTTTTAAATTTGTAAAAAGAGCATGAAGTTTTACGTAAAGATCACACCCAAATTGGCAATAATTATATGTCATTACTTGATGAGTTTGATTAATTAAATAAAAAGCATTCTGAGTTGATCATTGAGCATGATTCATTGAAAGCATCCTACATTGCACTTAAAACTGATTTTAAAACTTATATTGATGAAGCTGAAAGTAGGGAGCAGTATTTGAAGTTTGATAAGGATATTTTAGAAAGTGCTAACTCAATATTTAAAGATGAATTAAAAGTACTTGAGGAAAATAGGACTACACCCACACCCGATCTAAAAGTTTTAAAATCTAGATAGAGGAATTATAACCCGAACAGATTAGTAAACCCTTTTCCTAGTATTAGATGTTTTACATGGGGCATACTTGGACACATTTCACATACTTATACTATTCACCATAATACACATTGGGTGTGGAGATCCAAATTGCATGATTCATAGCCTAACACACATGCATTGCATTCTTCTTTCCATAAAAAGGGACCCAAACTTATTTGGGTTCCTAAATTTGATATTTGATAATTTTGTAGGCTTGCTCTCATAAAGGTCTCATCAGAGCATGTGGTACCTGGGCAGTGGATGCTCATGACACATAAATGGAGATGTTAACTAATTCATTTTGCTAGAGGCTAGGATTGGAGGCAAGGTCACTCGTGGAGACAAGAACACCAAGAGAGTGGTGGGCGTAGGTATAATCAGAAACTCCAAGAATCTTTTGATTAAAAATATTTTTCTTTTAGATAGACTAAAACAAAACTTGCTAAGCATCAGTCAATAGTACGATAACGACTTCATCATGAAGTTTTTGGCAAATACATGCATTATTAGTTTGAATAACAACACTATTTTATAGGGAAAGCAGATTATTAATATTTACATACTTGATTTAAAAAACATTGAATGCGCTGCTTTATTTTTCTTAAAAAATGTCATCGATGATTCATAGTTGTGGCATAGGAGGTTATGTCATGCTAATATGAAAACCCTTAAGAAAGTGACCCAAAAGGAACTAATTAGAGGTGTCCACAAGTTTAAGTTCACTAAAGACCACCTGTGTGATGCCTATCAACTAGGGAAGCAAGTCTAATACTCTTTCCACCCTATTAAGGACGTTAACACCTCTAAACCTTTAGAAGTCCTTCACATGAATTTTTTTGGATCAATTAGCACTGCCAGCTTAGGAGAGAAAGTTTATGGATTTATGATTGTTGATGACTACTTGAGGTTCACTTGGATTGAATTTCTATCTCATAAGAGTGAGTCTTTTGATGAGTTTAGATCCTTTTTCACTTGGATTCAAAAAACGTTAGGTTGTGAAATTTTGACCATCCATAGTGATCATGGGGATAGTTTAAGAGTGAGAGATTTGGAAACTTTTGTGAGGATAAAGGGATTAGCCACAACTTTTTAGCTCCTAAGAATCCTCAGTAGAACGGGGTAGCTAAAAGGAAGAATATGACCTTAGTTGAGGCTGTTAGAGTCATGCTTGTTGAGTATTCACTTCCAAAATACTTTTGGGCTGAAGCAGTGAACACATATTATTTTGTGTTAAATAAGGTAAATGTTAGAGTCAAACTAGATAAGACACCCTATAAGATTCTTAAGGGTAGGACACCCAACCTTTTTCACCTCATATCTTTGGCTGTAAGGTTTTCATTCTTAACAATGGAAAGTCATAGTTAGGAAAATTTAACCCAAAATATGTTGAAGGAGTGTTTTTAGAATATTCAAGTGTGGGGAAATCCTTTAGGGTGTTTAATAAGAGGATATTGGTGGTGGAGGAGACTACTCATATAATGTTTAATGAATCTGATCCTAAGGAGTCTAGAGTTAGGGATGAAGAAAATGTTGGAGAGAGTACCCAAGGAATTAAAAATTTGGAAAGAGGGTAGAGTCTCAAAACACTGAAGGCGTATGTGATATTACCCAAGGAGTATAAAATGCAAATTTGGAGGAATGGGTAAAACCTACACACACTTTGCCTAGAGATTGGAGATATTCTTCAAGTCATCCTAAGGAACTAATCTTAAGAGACCATTTTGAAAGTTTTAAGACTAGGCATGGACTTAGAAAAGAAGTAAACCACTCTATCTTTATCTTAATGACTGAACCAACCAATATCAACCAAGCCCTTTATGATAAGTTTTGGATCTTAGCCATGTAAGAGAAATTAAATCAATTTATTAGGAATGATGTTTGGGAGCTTGTAGAAAGTCCAAAAGGATAAAGTATAGTTGGAACCAAATGGGTCTTTAAGAATAAGATGAATGATTCTTGTGTGGTAGTTAGGAATAAGACGAGATTGGTGGCTAAGGGGTACAACGAAATATAAGGGATTGATTTTGAGGAGACCTTTGCCCCTGTAGTTAGATTGAAAGTCATTAGAGTGCTACTAGCCTTTGCCTGTTATAAGGGATTTAAGCTTTTCCAAATGGACATTAAGAGTGCCTTTTTAAATAGGGTAATAAAAGAGGATGTGTTTGTAGAGCAACCCCAGTTTTTGAGAGTTCCCAATTTTTAAATCATGTTTTCAAATTAAAAAAAGCCTTATATAGATTAAAATAAGCACCTAGAGCTTGGTATGAGAGGCTTAGCATATTCTTACTAGAGAGGGAGTTTATTAAGGGGAGCTTAGACACTACCCTTTTTTTAAGAAAAGAAGGAGATGAGTTACTTATTGTTTAGATCTATATTGATGATATACTTTTTGGTTCTTCTAATGAAAGGCTATGTGATAATTTTTTAAAAATAATGAGTAAGGAGTTTAAAATGAGTATGATGGGAGAGTTGTCCTATTTTTTGGGGTTTAGCATAAGATAATTGAATGATAGAACCTTTCTGAATCAATCAAAGTACATTAAGGATATTTTGAAGAAATATGAAATGGATAAAGCCAAGCCAATAAATACTCCCATGATCTCCAATGTTCAGTTGGATAAGGACCCAAATAGAAAATTTATTAATCAAAAGAAGTATAGAGGAATGATTGGATCTTTACTTTCCCTGATTGCTAGCCAACCTAGAGTGTTTATCTCTATGCTAGATTTCAAGCTGATCCAAAATAATCCCACCTGACTACAGTTAAGAGAATCTTTAGATACCTCTTAGAGACAAAACTTAGGAATCTAGTATCTGAGGAATAACACTTTTTTTGAGATTATTGGATATTCCAATTTTGATTTTATAGGATGTACGGTGGATAGAAAGAGCACTTCTGGGACATGCTAATTTATAGGACAATCTTTAGTCTCCTGGTCTAGTTGAATATAAAACTCTATTGTACTTTTCACTACTGAAGCTAAGTACATTACCATAGGAAGTTGGGTGGCCCAAGTTCTTTGGTTGAAGCAACAAATTCTAGATTTAGGATTACATGTATGCACAATTTCAATCCTTTGTGATAACACTAGTGCCATATGCATCTCTAAGAATCCTATCCAATATTCAAGGATCAAACACATTGACATAAGATATCACTTCATTAGAGACCATGTGACTAAAATAGACATTGAGCTACACCATGTGACAGTTCAAAATAAACTGGCTAACATGTTTAGTAAACTACTGGCCTTGACACTTTCAGCATCTTAAGGACCAGATTGGGTGTGATTGACATAAATGCATGAACTTAATGCTTTCTAAAATTCTAAATTTTATTTTTTCGATCTTGTTTTTTTATTTTTGTTGTTAATTTCTTTTCTTTTTGTTGTCTTTAGTTTTATTTATTTATTTTATCATTCTTTTTGAGTTTTTATTTCTCTTGCTTTAATTTACTTCTATTTTCTTTGATCACTACTGAAATGATATTTTGTACCTTATTTTTAATTATGAAAATTTGTAGTCAATGTTTAATATTTCAAAATCAGTTAAAGGGAGAAACACCATTGATTGTTTCCCTTCCTCTAACTTCTTTTAGTGGTGTAATTTTCTTTTATAAATAAAGTCTATCTCAAATTAACAATTGAACTTTACGATTGAATTCTTTTCTATCTTGTAATAATAATCTATCTTATATAAATTATGTTTAAAGTCATTAAATCACTTTTAAGCTTTCGTAATCTTATTGTTGCATTTATCATATGAATTTTATTCTGCTCTGTGGTTCACTCTTCCTTATATTAGATAATGAGTTTTTCTTCTATAATATATGAAAGATATTCTCATAACTGAGAGTATTTAAAAGTTTTGAAAGGGAACTAGCTTGCAAATATATATATCATCCTGAATGATCCTAAATCATCCTAGATGATCCTAAATCATCCTGAATAATCACTAAAAAATAGAAATTCTAATTAGGACATCCTGGTTAAGGCAGATGCAATTAAGCAAATCATCCTAGAAGATATTAGCATCGTTTGGGATGAAAGGCTCAAATTTGAAAGAATTAGCCGATAAATATTTTTAGTAATGTTTTATTTTTAGACCTCATCAAGAACATCGTTTTGGATGATGCAGTGTAATTATGTCTAAATTAGTGTGGTAATTAAGGAAAGTAATAAAGGTTTGATTGCACGGTCATATCATCCTGGTTGATCGTAAGATTGTCCGGGAAAATCAATCAAACAAACCTTATTTTCTTCTCGGATAACCAGAATGATGTTTACGATGATGTGTACTATTTTTGCATTAATCAGTCAGGAGATACCAAATCGTTCTAGATGATTAATTATTTTTCCATCGTCCAGACATGAAATTAGGGCAATATGCTGGACAATATTTGTTATTTTGAATTAATCATTCGGGACTATCATGAAATTATCCAGGATGATCAGTTTACTTTTCCATCATCCAGACATGCATTCAGGGTGATGTTCTGGATGATACTCAATAATTTTAAATAATCATATAAGATGATATTAATATAATCCTGGACGATAAAGTTGGTTTATTGCAATTAAGAGCTGTTTTGGAGCTCTTCTATTTAAGACCTCTTATTTACCCAAGATTATATCTTTTGCTATTGTATTTATCTGAGAGAGCGAGGTGGAGAGGGAGAGTAAGGGAGAGAGAGAGAGAGAGAGGATCTTATAAGGGGGAGTTTGTGAGGGGTTTTACAAAAGTTTCTCCAGTGTCATCTTCTATGATCGTCGTCCCTAAGTCCTTGAAGGTTTGAGAGAGGTCTACTTTAACAGCTGATCATGGTTCTCTGCCTGCTTCAGGAGAAAGAGAAAAGAGTCAGGTTCTCTGTTATTTTAGGAGGAAGCAAAAGGAGTTGGGTTCTCTGCCTGCTTCAGGAGGAAGAAAAAGGAGTTGGGTTCTCTACCTAACAGGTGTCGATGGGAAGGAGGTTTGTACAAACTTCTCTGCCTTGTTGTGGGAGCGCAAGGAGAGTCACTGAGTTTAGTGCAATACTTGGAGGAGAGGCTCTGGGGAGTGGATGTATGTCAAGTTGAACGAACTACTATAAATTTCTATGTTATTTCTTATTATTTTTTGTATTTAATTTTAGCACTTAATTTTTCTTATGGTGAATTTTTGTTTGGTTTAAGATTTTGTTTATTATTAAAAAATATTTAAAATACTAATTCACCCCCCCTCTTGGTTAGCTTTTGGCTAGTTCATAAGGGATTAACATCCCTAACAAACTTTCACTCTGCCTTCACCAAGACAATGAAAAAGGAAGTGACAATATGCTACCATCACTTGGAGAGTGTAAACGGCAATGGTTCTCTATTGTACCGAGTTGGTGGAAGAGAGTTTGTAAGGGCTTCTCCGCCTTACTGTGGGGGTAAAAGAAGAGTCACTATTGTCTATTGCAATAGTTGGAGAAGGAGTCTCTAAGGAGTGAAGGTAGGTCAAGTAGGATCGAATCTCTATAAAATTTGTTATTCTTCTGATGTCTTTAATTTTTCCAACATTGTTTTTCTATATTTAAAATTTTATGGTTAAAAAATCCTATGTGATAATCATTTTTATAAATAACTGCATGTTTAAGAATTTGTGATTTAACTTTCTAAAAAGACTTAATTTTTTTTTCAAAAATCTAAGAAAATTTTTAAAAACCAGTTCATCCCTCCCCCTCTTGGTTAGCCTTGGGACAATTCTATAAGGTCTAACAACCTATATGAACTTTTAATAACTGCCCTCTATATGTTACTGCAAAGAGCAACAACATGATAATTAGCCGAATTTTGATTGATCCTAGGTCCTTCATCAATCTTATAAGCCTAAAAGCACTAAGGTAACTTTGCCACGACATGGAGCACCTTGGGCTAGATAAGATGTTGTTGTAGGGCTTCAATGAGAAGGGGAAAAAGACCGTAGGATCATTTATACTCTCTTTTGTATTTAGAGAACTTTATACCTAAGCCAAATTTCATATGATTGATGTGGACACCATATTGAAGGAGCTATTGGATCACCCCTGGCTGCATGAATTTGACATTGTCCGATCAACACTATACCGGTGGATGAAGTACCTCAGGGATGGAAAAGAGTTTGGGAGATTCGGTGACATCCATCCCTTTTTGGTTCATGAAGTAATAATCTATAAAGATGCTAAATACTTCATTCCAAAAGAGCTAAAACCGTTGAAACCATGTCATCAAATTCAAAGACCGCAAAGCGGCCCAAATTGGATGGTGGGAAGAAGCAGGTGGGATGTAAGAAGGAAACACCAACTCTTTCCAAAGCAACAACCACTCTTAAACAAAGAAAGTATATGCCTTACCTAGGGAGTAACACAGATGGGGATGATGTCATCCCTACTAAATCTTAGAAAGTATGCCAATCAACAGTTAAAGGAAAATGATGGCCAAATACTCAGATTTTGACTATAACTATGAGTCTACCTAGAAAAGCAAGGTGTAGTGCATATGCTCAAAAAAAAAAGGTTGTCTATCGATATCAGACAATGTATAAAAATGGAGGGTCCAAAGTTTAATCAAGATTTTGAACATAAAATAAAAATTTTTAAAGCAAAGAAGCTCAGTCCTAAAGAAAACACTTCATCAGATGAGGCTGAGTAAAATGAAGTGGCTAAAGTATAATTAAGAACTGGTAAAGTATTGCAACCACCACTAAAAAAGGGGTCATCAAGCAAAGATAAGAGAAAATGTATAGTGATCAATGAAGAAATTATCCCTAACTATCATAAGAAGAAATGTGATACAAATAAAGGGATAGAGTATAATATTATTTCCTATTTAAGAAAAATTCCAGCACAGCTCAGCAATGATGAAGCTCTTCTTATGTCAAAAGATTTATGAGAAACCTTTATACAGGATCTCAAAAATCTAGAGAGATATAAAGCATGTTTCGTAGAAAGATATTTGAGAGAAGTTCTTCATGCCAGAAATGAACTTGTTGTTACGTTCTCCGAAGAAGATATAATATTGTGGACTACATAACATAATCTTCCTATACTTTTCTCAGTAGAAACTGATGGCATCATAATAAAGATAATCTTGATTGACCTTGGGTCATCAATAAATCTCATGAGTTTTTTTACACTAAGATCATTATCCCTAGATATTCAACATCTCAATCCATATAAACTTATGGTGTATTACTTTAATGTGTAAGGACAAAAAATCGTAGGGTCGTTTATTATTCTCCTAAACTTTGGAGAACTATATACAGAAGATAAATTCTATATTATCGATGTGAAAACTTCATTGAAGGCACTTTTGGGTAAACTTTGCACCAATGCATGAAATATTTAAAAGGTGGAGAAGAGCCAAATTTCTAGAGATAAACAATCCTTCAAAGTCAATGAAGTGAAAATTTATGATGATGCAAAATACTTCATTCTGAATGAAGTAAAGCTGATAAAATCTTTTGAAACTAAATCATCGACCTCATGGAGTATAAAACTACCTAAAGAAGTTGAAGAAAAGAAGATAGAAAGAAAGAGTGTGATACCAAATCATCCTAAAATTGCTAATATGTTATTTAAATCAAATAAAGTTGTACTTCATTTGGGAAGTGCCAGAGGAAGATAATGATATCTCTGAAAACTATAAGACTTTGATTAAATAAAAGACAAAGGAAAAATATTTTGTAGTTATATTGATCCCTCCACAAAATTTTAAAGAAATTGTATCATGCAAGGTTTATAATGTCGAAGAGCTTAAAATATTTTATGTACCTCCCCTATGTGGAAGTAGCAGACCAGGAAGCTTATTTTATAAATTTGGAGAGTATCAAGATGAGAATATCGATGAGCTTGGGAATTTCAATGAAGATATATAGATAATTCCTACAAAAATGCTTAGATATTTTCCCAAAGTAATTCAATAATTGATACAAAAAGATTAAATTCATAATATGGTTACTTGGCAATAAGCATATTTATTTCAATGAATGTGGTGTCAAGAACTATCAAAGATGAGTAGTCCTGATACAAAAGGCCTTTGATTTATTGTAGCAAAACATATTCAGAAAAATGTATGTTATGTGAATATGATAAATATCCGACTACTGAAAAAATATAAATATGAATGAAGAGAATGATATGGAAGCTAAACCTGCACCAGAAGAACTTAAAGATGATGGATATGCTACTACCATGGATGAGCTGAAGGAAATAAAATTGGAAACTGATGAGGACCTTTCCTGACCTTTATCAGTGTCTTCTTTATAAGAATAAAATTAAATAGATAAAAGCATTACTTAGTAGTAAATTAAGGGACTTCTTTGCCTGGACATAAGATGAAATGCCAACCTCTGATATAGTTATTCATAAATTATCCATCAAACTTGGTGTATTACCTATTAAGCAAGCTACAAGATGAATGAGACTAGAAATCGAAGAGCAAGTGATCAGAAAAACCAAGAAACTTATCAAAGTAGGTTTCAATTGAGAAGAAGAATATGTTGATTGGATAGCCAATATTGTCCCAGTGAAAAAAAAGAATGGACAAATTTGCAAATGAAGTGAGAACTTAATAAGGCATGCCCAAAAGATGACTTTTTTACTTCCAATATTAGAGGTGTTGGTTGACAATATGTCTAATTATAATATATTCTCATTTATATCTGGATCATCGGGACATAATAATATCAAAATGGTACCTAAAAATGATAAACATACATTTTTTAAGACTCCCATTAGCATATTCTGCTACACAGTCATGCCATTTGGCTTTAAGAATGCTGGAGCTACATGCCAAAAAGCTATGATGTATATATATATTTGATGTGCTTATCCACCAAAAAGTTGAATGCTATATGGATGATCTTGTTGTTAAAAGTATAGATAAAAAAGATCACCTTGAAGATTCAAGAATTACATTTAAAAGGATTAGAAAATTAAATCTCAAAATGTATCTACTCAATTGTGCCTTTGGAGTTTCATTAGGAAAGTTTATTGGGTACATTATACGACATAGAGGGATTAAGGTGGATTCTAACAAAGTCAAGGCAATTATAAAAATGCCACCTCTAAGAAGTCTTCATCAACTTCGTTCTTTACAAGGATAACTTACGTTTATATGGTGGTTTATCTCAATTTTATCAGGCATATGTCAACCATTTGCAAAATTGATGTAGAAAGATATTCATTTTAAATGGGTTAATAAATGTTAAGAAGCTTTTGACAATATTAAGAGATATATGCTAATCCCACCTATTCTTGCATTACTAATTCCAGGAAAGCCTCTTATCCTATACACTACAGCATTGGAAGAGTCCCTTGGAGCATTGCTAGCTCAGTACAATGAAGAAGGTAAATAAAATGCACTCTATTACACCAGTTGAAGGTTGTTTGGAACAGAAATATGGTACTCTCCAATTAAGAATCATTATTTGGCATTTATTTTTGCTGTCCAAAAACTCCGCCACTACATGATGTCTCATAAAATTACACTGATATTAAAGATCATTCTACTTAAGTTATTAATGATAAGATCAGCGTGGACATGTTGCTTAGCTAGGTGGGTATTAAAACTACTATAGTTTGATATCACATATATTTTATAAAAAGTAGTGAAAGGGAAAGTCTTAGCAGATTTCTTTGCCACCCATCATTTCATGTAGATTCACCGCTTAATGATGATATGCCCAATGAATAAATCACAGTTGTTATAAAAGAAGAAAAATCACAAATGTGGGAAATCTACTTTGATGGTGCATCATCAAATAAACCTGCTCAATCTCCTAACCTCCCCATAGCTCGAGTCAGTATCAATCTTATCTTTATAGCACCTAATGGAGGGATAATGAGATATTCATTTGATTTATCTAAACCCATAACCAACAATGAAGTAGAATATGAAGCTTTATAGTGGGTCTCAAAATTGTTATTTTAATGAAAATTCAAAACCTTAGACTTTTTAGCCATTCTGAACTCATTATAAATCAAGTATTGGGAATTTATAAAATTAAGAGAATCGAGTTAATTTACTATCATAGGCAAGTTCTTGAGCTCATGAAGCAAATTATAAATGTTACATTCGCTAAGTATTTTGAACTCATAATATTAAAGAAAATTATTTAGCAAAATTGGCTAAAAAAATGGTAATCATGAATAATGAGCCAATACTAATTAGTGTCAACACTCATCAAGCACTAATGCCGACAACTATGTGTTTCCTATAGTTAGAGGGGTCATCAAATTCAAGCAAGTAGGATGTAACTTTGATTGTTCTTGAATCTCCACAATAAGATATTCTTGAAAAGCAATTAGATAAATCCCAAATGTTTATGAGAACAAAATTTAGTAGAGCCTTTGAATCCTGGCTTGAATGCCTCATAATTGAAGAGAAAGATGACTGGATGGAACATTTCATCGACTACTTTAGAGAAATAAAACTCCCTGTAGATAAATCATTAGCTATGCTGATCAAGAAGAGAGCATTGTAATATACATTTGTTAATAACACACTATATCAAAGTTTATTCGATAAAATGTGGCCCACGATACTTAAAAAAGTTGAAGCTAATAAAGTTATTTCTGAAGTTCATGAAGGAGTATATGGTAATATCAATAAGGTCCTAAAATTATCATTAAAGTTATAAAAATGGGTTATTACTGGCCTTTAATGGTAGAGGACTGAACCAATTATGCAGATATATGCCATAAATGTTAAATTCATGGTAATATTATACATAAGTAGCCAAATTAGTTACATCCTACTATAATATCTACTAGACACCATTTTATATTAGCAACAATAAACTATTTTTCTAAATGGGCTGATGCAGTTCCTTTTAATGAAGTCACTACTAATTGTGTGATCAACTTCTTTACCCATGATGCTGTCTACAAATTTGGTGTACCATATTGCAAAATCTAAAATAGTGGTCCACCTTTCAAAAGTACTAAGATTTATAAATTTATTGATCGATATAAAATCTATTGATAATATTGATTGATTTATAATCCTAGAGCAAATGGATTGGCAGAAGCCTTCAACAAAATGCTGATAAAGCTACTCAAGAAAATCCTCACTAAAAATAAAAGAGAAGGGCATACTAAGGTAGTAGAGGAATTATGGGCATATCATACTACATATAAGACACTAACAAAAGAAACTCCTTATGCATTAGTATTTAGAGTTGAAGCTGTGCTGCCTCATGAAGTTGAATAGCCATAACTTTGAGTAGCTATTCAATATGACCTCATAAAAGAATAAAATGCTTGCCTACGAATGGAAGAGCTTGATGCACTGGATGAAGTCAAGCTCTAACCTGAACAAAATTTAGAAATTTATAAAGAGAAAGAAAGATAATCTTTCAATCGTATGGTACTCCATTGAACATCCAAGAAGAAGAATTGGTCTTGGTGCTGAGAAGACCAATTATCCCACTCCAAAAAAATAGAGAAAAGCTGGAACCAAATTGGGAAGGCCCATTTGTCATTGAGAATGTTTACCAAGGAGAAGCTTATCAACTCATCGATATGGAAGCTCAATGACCTACGCCCTTGATCAATGGGAGATATATAAAGAATTACTATTCTTAGAAAAATAAACCAAAGATTATTCCCTTATAAATAAATGAATATATTTCTAAGATGTTTTAAAAATTCTTCTAAAATATAGGGGCCATTTTTAAATTTTAAAAAATTCTAAGAATCTAATGGTAATTGAAATATCCCTTTAAAATAGGATGATTTTAAATATTTATTAGGGTTAACATCATCCCCCAAATAAATCTTTAATATTATTTATGATGCTATCACTATAAGGTAGAAGCTAGTGCCTTCAAGCAAGTAAATATACGATCACTATAAAAAGTGAAGATTCATCTTTGAATTTCCTAAAATCATGGAGTTCAAATGAAGAGAATTTTGGTCTAATAACTTTAACAAATCAAATTTGACAAGTATGAGCTCTTATAGTACAAGTCTGGTGCTCAAACATGTATAATAATAGTCTCAACAATTCTATATATGACCGGGTTACAGACACCTTTACATACTCAACAAGCCATGATGAGAGGCCTTAGTAGGAAATCACCTATTTTATTAACCCAATGAAAAATACCACCAAGTTTGATATTTATCAAATTTAACAAATTAAAGCTGTTCAGATTGAGAAGATTTCCTAAACTATTAAGTGGATTGTAGAAGAGAAATCTCAATCAACTTAAGGCATCAAGCCAAAATGAAAATTGCCATTAAGTTAGAGGCATTATTCCTTTATTAAATATGTCAAGAATTAAGTTAAGATTGAAGGAGCTTTACTTCTTCTATATGTCTGATAAAGCATAAAGTTTAGGATTGAATAAGTCATCCTGTAGTTCTTATAAAGCCATAGGCCAAACTAAAGGAATATTATCATCATCAAAGTCCGCCATGCATAAAGCTTTGGAAAGTTGACTACTTACCACTGACCTGATATAAATCTAAAGGATTTAGGTCATCAGTATACACTCCTTTGACAAGCTGGCCAAAGAAAGAAGCCAGGGTAGAAGGTATATTTTATTCCTAATAAATCAAGAAGATAAATCAGAGATATATAGGGTCAATTAGCATGCAATAAATATAATCTGCTATAAGGCACATATCATATTAGTTAGGGGTGCATTTGGCTCCAATAATTCCACATTTGCTTCCCTTGCCTCTCTACGCCAATCTCTTTTCTTTATTTAATGTTGATGGTGGAGAGTTTTAACTAATTTAGGTTCCGGATGAATTTTTCAGAATGCAGATTGGATTTAGATGAGACACTACTTAGATATTTCACCCTCATTTATGAGGGCTTTATGTTCTGAGTTATAGTTTCCTATTAGCACAAGCTCATATAGTTAATTACCCCATTTGATAATGAGAGAGAACTTTTGATTAAGGCTAGTCTTTAAAGAGGTCACATAGGTTATGAATCCATTCTATAATAATAGTAGTTTAAGGTTTAAATTTAATTTTATAATTTAGAATTTATCACCATGAACTTAAAACTGATGGTGGGTGGGGGGGGGGGGGGGGGATGAAGATGAGCTTGATCAATATCTTATGGTTTTGTCATCCCGGGCTGTCATGATCCCTAGTATACTTAGTTAGAGAAGGTAGTCTACCTAACTTGATAGAAGGCACCTTGTCGGCTACCATGGGTTGCTTCATCCAAGAATATTTTATAGATCTAGGTTGAAGATTATCTAAAGGGATATGTCAAAATCCACCCTAGTTGACAGAGAACTTTATGCTTATCGAATAAACCCTATGATTCATGCTTTAAGCGTTTGACACAATTAGGAATCATACGTGCTTTGGCCTTGATCATGATATAATGGTGTCATTTTGTTGCAAAATCACTTGATCAGAGGGCGTATGGCACCTCCCTACTAATAAGAGACTATTTGAGGATGAACCTTAGTGATACACTTGACACGACATTCTCTTTTTGTGAATTGAGGTTAATTTAATATTTATCACCCTAGAAAACATTTACGGGAGGTGGATGAATTTTAGTTTTAAGTTTTTAAAAGGTATATTTCATTTCAAGGAATTCTTAACTTTTATTGAATTTGAGATTTAACCCCTCTGGTTAAGATTTTGATCAACTTGACCATCATCGGGGCGGGGTTTGAGTTCATTTGTATTTGTGGATTGAACATTGTTGACTCTATCCACTTGTCGACATAGGATCGAGTTCATACTTGACTTTACTTATTGATTGATGCAACATCTCTAGACATTATGCATTTTTTTATAACACTCATGTCGGGGCCCATGTGGGTATTTGGGGGATATTTTATTATTCAAGTCAGATCAACTCTATTCTTTTCATGAAGGAGGATATAACTTGAATATTTAACCCACACATCATTCTCGAATAGTTGGATTTAGGAATCGTTTATAATGATCGAAGCATATACGGGTGTGTTATGCTTCATTTTAGTTGGACCATATTTAATACATAAAGGGGGATTTTTAAATATTTAAATATGATCCATTGTGTCATTAATTTTATCCAAAGGCATACAAACGCTTTCTGTCTGCTTGTGTTAGTATATTGCATATTCAGTGGCATCAAAGCTTTCTAGATTTTAGTTATTGCATTTAGTTTGGTTTGACTCCTCTAAGCATCACTTATCGTAGCTTGTAGAGGGTGTTTACTCAATCGGTACTAGTAAATCATGCTCATGCTCAAAGGAGAATTATCTTGCTTTCTACAAATTCTCCTATTCTCCCTCGTAAGTAAATTGATTTTTTTGATACAAGCTCCTAGACTTATTCGTAGGCTAGTTTTTATGGGCACTACGAATATCCTACTTTTATTCATAGGTGAATTTTAGCATTCATTAGAGATCCCGGGTTTGTGGTTTATAAGCATTTTGTATTTGAATTACTTCACCCGCTGTGAGTTACTTATTCATTCTTTTGACTCATTTGGATGCATAGGAACATTTATCATTTAAGATTTTAATGTGCATTTATCATTTTAAAAGTAAGTGCCTTTTATTTAAAATTAATTTAGTTCCTTACAATTTGGTTTATATCCAATTGCATGTGATTCATTAAAAGTTAAGTCCAACCTAAGTCTTCTAGAGTTCACTCAAGTCTAAGTCCATTTAGTTTTAGGTCCCCTTCTTTCTTTGAAAATTTTAGCAGCCTCCTAGCTTCCTCTCCCCATAAAATGAGGTAGCGGAGGGCATTTTCCCTTTTGGCTTGACAAGGCTGGATCAAATCAATGGCAAGGAGATTGGGAGAGCGAATCAATCATATAAAGAGTCTTCAAGTCTTCAAATGTGCGCAATGTACTGAATAAAAATTTAATTTAATTTTAATTAATTAAAAAATATTTTTATTCCCCTAAAAAATCCAACAGCCTTTCGGTGCCCCCTCCCCTCGTGGGGAGGTTGGGGAGAGCATTTGCCCTTTTGGCTTGTCTCATCCAGATCAAATCAAGGACGAAGAGATTGGGAGAGTGAATCAATCATGTTGTAGGTCTTCAATCCACTCGGCTGGATCAGATTGACGGCCAAGGAATTCGGGGGATCGTATCAACCTGGAACTTCTTTCAAAAATTTTATGTTAGAATACCTATTAATTGAGTGACTTAAGTTATTTTAAAAAATAGTTTTTATCCCCCTTGAAAAATTGTTAGCCTTTCGGTGCCCCCTCCACGTGAGGGGAGGTTGGGGAGGACACTTTCCATTTTGGTTTGTCTCGGCAGGATCAAATCGACAGCGAGGAGATTGGGAGTGTAAATCAATCCCATTAGCATATTCGATCCCTTGACTGGATCAAATCGATGGCCAAGGGCTTCGGGGGCTTCCTTCAAATCTTTTAATGTTGTAATACCAGTTTCGAAATCATCTAAAGGGAGAAGGATTAGGACATGGAAGGAGGTCACAGCTAGGGCGTTGGTTAGATAGGCGTCGGGTTGGACGACAACATTCAGGTTAGGTTTGGCTGGCGAGTAAGGCCAAGGAAAGTGGGTGCAAGAGAACAGCAGGTGGAGTTGTAAGAGCCTAGGGCTGAGTCATTCAATGCTTAGAGTCAGAGATGGAGGGGGTAAGATGGCGTTTGGGTCTAGAAGAAGGTGGTTGTTCAGCGACTGGTTGGACCAGAGCATAAGGTAGATGCAATGGTCAGTGCAGATGCAGGGAAGCATCAAGCATCAAAGAAAAATATTGCCAAAAAAAGAGAGAGTTTGGGCATTTTGATAGTCCTTTGTGTCTCAGGTACCCCCCGAAATCCCTTTCTCTTCCATTTTTATTTCATAGAGGAGATTGTGGGGAGTGGTTTGTGTGTGATCGTGGGTTCTTGTGAGTCATGTGAATGCGAGAGTTAGAGGCTAGCCGATTGAGAGTGTGGATTACCATTACAGGTTAAAAGCCAACATTTAAAGTCCTCAGCAAATATGTTGAATGGTTTATTTATAGAAGAGAACATGATTAGGTTGCAAATAATAAAATCTCAATGAGGTAGCAATGAGTCATCACATCAAATGGAATGCATATAATGATAAGTGATTTCACCATACAAAGATGGTGAAAGACTTACGATTATTGATATGAACCACCTAAAAGTAATAATCAATGGGGATTATAGAGGATATGATGACCTCTTCGCAGACAACAATAATTAACATACAAAGAGTTTAAGTATCCACAAATCATTGTAGATGATTCACCATACACTCAACATGACATATGTGAGCAAGAGTCCAAAAGGATTACAATAGGTGCCTATAAACTTTTACGATCCACTGTAGGATATTCTCCATTTATAAAATGATCATATTTAAAAGCAATGATAGTGAGTGCATTGCCAATGTGATGAATCCTCTACAGGCAAGAAACAAAAGCGTGTAACAGATGGAGGTTCCCACTATTGCAAACATGAGCACAACTATTATGATTATGATGATAACAAATATTATTATTTCTTTATTATTATTATCATTGCTTATCTATTTAGTTTTCCCTTCTCACTAACCTTTTCGGTCCACAAGCTCACTTGTAAGTCAGCTCAAGATTGGGTAGACTAGGATTTGTTGTAACTCGGGTTTTCGAGTTTATGATTTTGATGATAACAAATAATATTGATTAATCTTTTATTTATCATAGTGTTTGTAGTGTATATTTATTTGTGTGTTGGCTAATATTTCATGTACAACATGCATTGTTCTTCAAAGATTCAAGACTCAAGATTGTGTAGAATTGGTTATATTAAATGATTCTATAATTTTCATTTCTTGAGTCAAGTCCTATAATGATGTATGTTAGATTACTAACCATGCATACTCACAGGGGGAGCAAAAAATGTTTTTAATTTTTTTTATTATTTTATAAATCATACCGTATGATCTGAATAGTACTATATAATTTGGTGTAATATAAATTAATTATAATATTTTATTTTCCTAAAAAATATATTTTTAAAATATAACTAATCATATTGTACTATCACCACATTGTACTGGACTATCTGATATAATTAGAAAGCGCGGGTCTATTAAATTAGGCAAAATTTTTAATTTGAAAAGTTGTTCTAATCGTATTGTATAAACATGATCGAACTGTACGATAGTTAAAATATTGCCTAATTTAATCCTATGATTAGTCAATCAAAATGGCTTAATTTTGATATTTTGATCGTATTGTACGATCTGGATCATATTGTATGATCAACAGAGACAATTTTGGCCATCCTATGCTTTGTCCTAGACGAATTGCATTTTTATTGAACTGTTTGTACAATACTACCTGAAAATCATACAATACGAACATGCAAATTAAACTGTTCATACAGTACTAGCTGGTGATCATATTTCATATTCATTGAACTATTTATACACTACTAATTGGACATCGTATAGTACGAACAGAAAATTGAACTTTTCATACAATACTAACTGGTGATCGTATGGTACTAATAAGTCAATTTCTGCACATCATACTAGATAATCTTGCGATCGTATGGAACGATATTTGAAGGTTGAATTGAGTTTTTTAGGGTTTTTTGAGCCCTCTATTTAAGCACTCTCATATGACTTTATAAGAGTCTTTGGAATCCATTGAAGCTTCATTTTTTTAGAGAAAACTTGAAGAGAACTTGAAAGGGAAAGAGGAAAGGGTAGAGTTTGAGTGAGGGAGAAGATCCTTGGAGGGGGTTTCAAGGGAGTGTGAATGAGATTTCACACAGTTGCTTCTGCAAGCTTTCACCTCAGTACCATCGGATTCAAGGTTAGTCTTAAGTGAAGTTTGGGGAATAAGAAGATCTCTTTGGTGTCAAAGGACTCGACTCCTCTGCCGCACCGGAGAAGGTAGAAGTGATTTATTAAAGGCTTCTTTGCCTAGCTATGGGGGCTAAAGGAGAATCACTAAAGATTAAGTGTAATACTCAGAGGGTGCCTCCGGAGAGTGGACGTAGGTCAAGGTTTGATCAAACAACTATAAATCTAGTGTGTTCTTTCCTTTTTTATTTCTGCATTTATTTTCATTGAGATTAATTACGTGGGTGAGATTAATAATTTATCTTTTTATCATGAATGTAATTTGCTTTAACATAAAGTTACAAAAAGATATTTCTTTTCATTAAAGAGATTTTAAAATATCCAATTCACCCCCTGACACATCTCATACTTTCAGGATTGATTCAGTCTGTAATTTCATTTTCAATATATTTTTTAAATTTTCTTGAGTCAAATGTACTGTGATGGATCCTGAATCTAAGTAACCTTGTACACACACACACACACACACTTAAGGGAGTGAGTAAGTTAGGCAAATTTTCAATTTTTTGAATATACAAGATGATTTATATTATTATGGAAATTAAGTTCATCATAAAACCCTAATTAGGGAACCCTTTGTTAAAATAAATTTGATTAACTAATTATACCAGACAATCCAGATCATCCAGTATGATCAATTATAAACATAAAAATTAGCCTCCAATCATAATTTAGACAATATTTTATAATTCAAAATTTGTTCTTATTATACAGGATGATCCAAATCATCCTGGATGATGATTAAAATCATGCCTAAATTAATTTTATGATTAGGAGAGTAAATATAGTTAAATTTTTAATCAGATCTTACAAGATGATCCACTAAGATAGTCCAAGATGATCTATTATTCGTTGGATGATACCCATCATTTTAGACAAAAAACCATGAATTTTCTTCTAATCATCTAGCAGGATTGTGTTGGAAGTTCTGAGGCTTGTGTGGGATGATCCATACATGACCGCCCATCGTCCCATATCGTACGGGATGATAAATACAATAATGGAACTAATTGTCCTGAATGATCGCAAAATCATCCAGGATGATCTATGCAAATACTTTAATAGATCTTACAGGGCAATGCTGATCATCCTAGCTAAAAGGGGTGTTTTTTACTAATTGTATAGGACGATATGTCAATTATCCTGAATGATCAGTTGCACATATTTAAAAATAAGGGCTTCTTTTAAAGGCTCTCTATTTAAACTCTCTAATTATCCTTTAAGCAAATCTTTTGCTGGAGACCTAAGAGAGAGCTTAGAGAAGGAAGAGGGAGAGCTTAAGAGAGAAAGATCCTTATGAGGGGGAGTTATGAAGGATTCATAAAGGTTACTCTAGGAAAGGTGTTTATCAATTTTTTTCAAGCTGGTGCGCTAGTTCCTTGGTGGCTCTGAGGGAGATCTTCATCAGCATTAAATCTAGGTTCTCTATCTTCACTAGGTAAGTAAAAAGGATTCTCAGGTTATCTTCCTTCACCAGGAGGGTGAAAAAGGATTCCTAGGTTCTCTTCCTACTATAGAAGAGAGTAAAAGGATTGTCAGGTTCTCTGCCTACTCTAGGAAAGAGTAAAAGGGTCTAAGGTACTCTACCTCACCTTGTTGGTGGAAAGATTTTATAAGGGCCTCCGCATTGCCATAGAGGAAAAAGGAGAGACACTAGTTTTAGTACAATACCTGGAAAGGAGGATTCCGGGTAGTGGACGTAAGTCAAGTTGACCAAACCACTATAAATGTAGTGTGTTCTTTTTATTTATTTTTCCTGCATTTAATTTCCACATTATTCTATAATTTATTTTGTGCTTAAAATCTCTGATTTTGTTATATGCTTCCATACAAGTTGTTTGTTTTAAAATATTCAAAATAATTTTTAAAAGATTTTTTGTTTTTGTTTAAGATTTTTTTAATACTACCAATTCCCCCCTCTTAGTTAGCCTTGGGCTTGTTCTTTAGGATTTAACACCTCTCACAAACATTTAAGTGGTATCAAACAGGATTCATAAAATCAAGTTTTAGAAATCTTTTAAATTAAGATCCATGGCTAACTTTGGAAATAGAAACATCACGAAAGGATAATCAATTAAAAGAGCACTTCTTTTTGATAACATTCCATTTGATTTTTGGAGAACTCGCATGTCCACCATTTTATAATCAATTTATTATCGCATGTGGATGCTAGTTAAGGAACAATATTCTTCACCATTTTGACATGTTGATATCATGAAAATTGAAATACACTTTTCTGAATGGACTCTTAAAGTTAGAGATCTAGCACAACTGAATGCTAAATGTTTGAACTATTTTTTATTAGCCTTAAAATTTAAAGATTTTATGCGTGTTTCCTCTTTTTTACTGACAAAGAAATTTGGGACAAACTATGCATAACATATGAAGGTATAAATAAAGTTAAATAATCTAGGCTGAACATTTTAATCCATAATCATGAACTATTTTGCAAGAAATCTATTTAAATTACTTATGAAATGTATACTAGGTTTATAAAAATGGTTATATCCCTACATGTATTTGGAAGAGAACTCATAAACTATAAAAAGTTAACAAAATTATGAGATATTTAACTTCTTCCTTTGATGCTAAAATTACTGCCATTACTAAATATAAGGATCTGAATGTTTATTCAATTGATAACTTACTTGAATCACTCATTGCTTACGAGCAAGGAGTGAACGAAAGCCAGATTGATGTAGGTGAGAAGAAAAAGGGGGAAATTATAGTCTTAAAGGCTAATGATTTTGATACTGATTCTTCTGGTTCTAATAATGATGACATTGCTTTAATACATAGGTAATTCAAGAGCTTCTTAAGAAAAAAGCAAAAGCATCATAAAAAAGGGAACAAAGGTAAGAATAATAGAAATTCTAAAGGTAATACTGATGTTATTTATTTTGAATGTAGGAAGCTAAGACATTTGAAGTATGATTTCCCAACTTTTAAAGCTCACTGAAGTAAGGGGAAGGTGAAGAAAAACCTAAGTTTAAGAAGGGAAAATAAAGGATCAAAAAAACTTTCTAAGAAGACTCAACATACTCTTCTGAAATTGAAGCACAAGAGGAGGCAATAAATGTGTTCTTAGTGGCTGATGATCATCTTGACCACTCTGACAAGAGGAGGTATGTGAGCTAACCAATAATTAATTACTTAGAGTTTATAAACAAATTTATTATTCATATATGAAGCTCAAGAAGTTACATACTTAGCCTCAAAGTTGAATTTTTAAATTTGCAGAAAGAGCATGAAATCATAAGGAAAGATCATTCCACTTTAGATAACAATCATATGGCCTTGCTTGATGAATTTAATGAATTAAAAAGAAGCATTCTAAATTAACTTTCATGCATGACTCCTTGAATGCATCTCATATTGAATTAGAAAATTCAATTGATAAACTTAAGGCATGATTAAGTTAGGCTGATAATAAGGAGCATGCATTGAAAGTAGAGAATTCAATTATTGAAAGTGCAAACAAATATTTACAAGCTAAACTAACCGCTCTTAAAGAAAATAAAAAACCACTTCACTTGAAGTGTTTTATAATTCATCACCTAAGCATGCATCATTTAAATCTAGGAAGAGGCACCATAACCTAACTAGATTAGTAAATCCTTTTCCTGGAGTTAAATAATTTTCTTAAGGCATGCCAGGACATATCTCCCATACTTACACCATTCCCCATAGAAAACATTTAGTTTAGAGACCAAAACTTTAAAATTCACAGCATAACATGCATACATTTCATTCTTTCTTCTATAAGATGGGACCCAAACCTATTTGGGTTCCCAAATTTGACATCTGATAATTTTGTCGGAGTTCTCTTATAAAAGGCCTCATGAGAGCATGTGATACCTAAACAATGGATGTTCAATATATGTGACTGAAGATGCAAAATAATTCATTTTGCTAGAGGCCGAGGTAGGAGGCAAGGTAAAATTTGGAGATAACGCCACTAGGAGAGTGGTGTGCTCAGATATAATTGGAAATTCAAAAAATTTCATCATTGAAAGTGTTTTTCTTATAGATGGCTTGAAACACAATCTGATCAGCATAAGCCATCTATGTGATAAAGGCTTCAACATCAAATTCTTATCTACTAGCTATATTATAAGTTTAAATAATAACATTATTTTGCAGGAAAAAGGATAAAAAATGTTTACGTTCTTGATTTAAATAATAATGAATGTGTTGCTTCATTTTGCTTAAAAAATAATTACTTATGAATCTTTATTATGACATAGAAGGCTTTGTCATTCAAGTATGAAAAATATTAAGAAAATCACCTAAAATGACTTAGTGAGAGGTATTCCAAAACTAGAGTTCACTAAGGACCACCCATGTGATGCTTATAAGTTAGGGAAACAAGTCAAATCCTCCTTCCACTCAATCAAAGATGTTAACTCTAGCGAACCCTTATTAGTCATTCACATAGATTTCTTTGGACCTATCAACGGGAAAGTCATTGGGTATGTGATTGTTGATAATTACTCGAGGTGTTCCTGCATTGGATCCCTATCTCATAAAAGTGAATCATTCAAGAAATTTAGTGATTTCTCCGCTTGGATTCAGAGGAAGCTAGGTTGTGAAATTGTAATAATTCATAGTGACCATAGTGGAGAATTTGAGAATGAAAAATTTGAATCTTTCTATAAGGAGCAAGATATAGATCATAATTTTTTAGCTCCTAGAACCCCTCAGTAGAATGGGGTAGCTAAAAAAAGAATATGACCTTGGTAGAAGACACAATTACCATGCTAGCAAAATACTCACTTCTTAAATACTTTTGGGCAGAAGCGGTGAATACAACCTGTTATATTTCTAATAGGGTGAATGTTAGATCCAAACAAAATAAGACACCTTATGAAATCCTGAAGAGTAGGACACCCAACCTCTCTCATCTTCATATCTTTGGATAAAGGAGTGTTTTAAGTTACTCAAGTATTGGAAAATCCTATAGAGTCTTCAATAAAAGAACACTGAAAGTTAGGGAGACCACTTATATTGTATTTAATGAATTTGATAATTTTAGAGGGTCAAGGGTAGAAGAAGTGGAGGTTGTAGAAGTCTCCCAAAGATTAGAACCTTTAAATCTAGTGGAAAGGGTACAACCTAAAAGTAGATTGCCTACAATATGGAGATATTCTTCAAGTCATCTTAAAGAATTAATCTTAAGAAACCCATCTAAAGGAGTTAGAACTATGCATGGACTTAGAAAAGAAGTAAACCACTATATATTCATTTCAATGACTGAACCCACCAACCTACATTAAGCCCTATTTAATGAATTTTGGATCCTAACCATACAAGAATAGTTAAATCAATTTGTTAGGAATAATATTTGGGAGCTAGTTGAAAGACCTAAGGACCAGAGTGTGGCTGGAACTAAATGAGTTTTCAAAAATAAAATGAATGATTTTGGAGTAGTGGTGAGGAATAAGGCAAGATTGGTGGCTAAGGGTTATAATAAAATAGAAGGGATTAATTTTGAAGAGACCTTTGCCCTTGTAGCTAGATTTGAGGCCATTAGAGTGCTACTAGCCTTTACTTATTTTAAGGGATTCTAACTATAGTAAATAGATGCTAAGAGTGCCATTCTAAATGGGGTGATAAAAGAAGATGCGTATGTTCAATAACCCCTAGGCTTTGAAAATTCACAATTTCCTAATCATGTGTTCAAATAAAAAAAGGCATTATATGTACTAAAACAAGTTCCAAGGGTATGGTATGAAAGACTAAGCACATTCTTACTAGAGAGAACCTTTGTTAAGGGGATCGTAGACACCACCCTATTTCTAAAAAGGTAGTAGATGAATTACTAACTGTCCAAATTTCTGTTAATTGTATTTTATTTGGATCTTCTAATAAAAATCATTGTGATAAGTTTCAAAAATAATGAGTAAGAAATTTAGATGGCTATGATGGGAGAACTGACATACTGTTAAGAGAGTTGCTATTTGCATATTTTACATTCTTGCAACTTGTATTATTTTGATGATTTCAAATATTATTATTTTATGTATATATATCTCCTAACATTTTTTAGAAGATTTATTTTTGCTCTAGTGTATACTAACATTTCAGGAAAATTAACTCCAAGCTATGAAGACTTCAAATCAAATTGAGCAAATATTCATTTGTAAATTATAAGTTTTGAATTGAGAGGGAGTGATTGTAATTGAGTGAAAAATCACAACACACACACTTGGTGGAACAATTTTTATGAACTGATAGTACGGGACGAACCTAGTTCGTACGAGACGATCATGTCAATTAAGCCCTCAGAAGTGCAATGGATCAAATGGCAGGGTGAAATTTTTTTAAGTCCTAATCATCCAGGATGAATTTAATATCGTCTCGGGATGAATGTCTCAAGATTCTCACTTTGCACCATTCGTCCATACAAAATTAACCTTCGTCTTTGGACAAAACTCTCTGTATAAAATCATACAGGACGAAATTAACCTTCGTCTCTAGATGAAAATCTCTGAAAAAAATCATCCAGGATGAAACTTATTTGTCCCAGGATGAACCGAACCGACTTACCTCAGTTGGTTACATCCTTTAGGGATTTTGGAACCGACCTATGGAATAACCATTTTGTACTGGACGAACCTAGTTCATACGGGACGATTAGCATATACGAACATAATTCATACCAATATACATTAGGATCATTTCCAACACTTTAAGTAAAATCATCGAGGACGATCCACGATTGTACGGGACGATCCATTACATGATAACTTGAAATTTCTGTAGTTTTGGACGGTTTTTCTTGTCTCTCCTATATAAGGTCCAATTTTTACTGCCACCAAATCTTTTTGCTCATTGATCTTCATGCCTATTGAAAGAAGAGTCAAGGAGAGAGTGAGAGAGAGCATTCAAGGAAGGATTTCTATCACTGGAGCGTGAAGGCTTTGCTTGGTGTTCAAAGGTAAGATTTCCTACTTATAATTTGAGATTACTTCACTCTTTTTCTTTCTTCCTTCTAAAATTCATGTAAGAAGATCTTTCAAGGAGATCGGGTTCTCTGCCCACACTAGGAGAGTGTGAAAGGATAAAGGGTTCTCTGCCCACACTAAGAGAGTGTGAAAGGATGAAGGGTTCTCTACCCATACTAGAAGAGTGTGAAAGGATGAAGGGTTCTCTGCCCACACTAGGAGAGTGTGAAAGAATGAAGGGTTCTCTTCCCATACTAGGAGAGTGTGAAAGGACAAACAATATTCTGCTAACACTGAGGATAGTGTAAAAGGACGATGGTTCTCTTCCTCATCGAGTATTGGTGGAAAGAGTATTTGTAAAGGCTTCTTCGCCTTGCTGTGGGTGCAAAAGGAGAGACACTATTCGTATTAGTGCAATACTCAGAGGGTGCCTATGGGGAGTGGTGTAGGTCTGGTTTAGACCAAACCACTATAAATCTTGTGTCGTTTATTTTTATTGCTTTTTATTTTATGTATTTTTTTTATTTAAAAGGTTATGGTTAAAAAAATTCTTTTTATAAAAAATTTCATTAAAGTTTACTTTCGGTTCCAAAGATCAAAAAGAGGGATAATTTTTAAACTACCAATTCTCTCCCCCCTCTTGGTAGCCTTGGGACATTAACTTAGGTTTAACTACCTATTCACTAGACTCAACAAGTGGTATCAGAGCTTGATTTTAAAATCATAAGTTTAAACTACTTTTTGATTAACGTAGATGGCTACATTTGGAAACCAAAATATACCTGAGGGTTACTCTATTATTAGACCTCCACTATTTGACAATATACCTTTTGATTTTTGAAAAACATGCATGTCTACTTTCTTTTAGTCACTTGATTATCGTATGTGGATCTTAGTCCAGGAAGGTTATACAAAACCAACTAGATTAGTTGATGGAGTTAGGGTTGAAACACCTTTTGCAGACTTGACTATAGAAGAATGTGACTTAGCACAACTAAATGCTAAATGTTTAAATAGTTTTTTTTGTGCTTTAAAATCTGAAGACTACATGCGGGTTTCCACTTGCAAAAGTGGAAAGGACATATGGGATATACTTTGTATAACTTATGAGGGGACTAATGAGGTTAAGCAATCAAGACTTAATAACTTGTTACATGATTATGAATTGTTTCACATGAAATCAAATGAATCCATTTCTAATATGTACAAAAGATTCACACAAATAGTCACCTCTTTGCATGCACTTGATAGGAAACAAATGAATGCTGAAATGGTTAATAAGATTCTTCGTTGTTTACCTTCTGCTTATGATGCAAAAATTACTGCAATTACAGAGTCTAAAGATCTAAACATTTATTATATTGACAATCTTCTTGGTTCACTTATTGCTTATGAGCAAGGAGTTAGTTAAAGAAAGATTGATACAGGTGAACCACGAAAGGAGAAGAATATAGCATTGAAAGTGGAAGAGTGTGAGAGTGAACACTCACAACCTGAGGATGAAGAAGATATTGCTTTGATGACTAGACAATTTAGAAGCTTTTTAAAGAGGAAGCAGAAGAGATGCCATCAATGGAATAAAGGTAAATTTAACAAAAATGGCAAAGTTTCTAATGAAGTGATTTATTATGAATGCAGGAAACCTGGACATATCAAGATTGATTGCCCAAAACTCAAAGCCACTCCTACCAAGAAGGTAGAGGAAAAATCAACTGTAAAGAAGGGCAAGAAAAAGTTTCAAAGAGCTTTTTGGGCGGACTCTGTTTCAGTTTCATCAGAAACTGAAAAAGAAGAAGAAGTTACCAATCTTTGCTTGATGACAGATAGTCTTGATCAGTCAAATCAAGAAGAAGTAACTGACTTAACTTATGATGAATTGTTTGAAGTTTCTGAACACATGCATGATGCATATAGGAAATTGAAAAAGATGCATGCTAGTGTAAGTTTAGAATTGGAAGAACTTAAAAAGGAACATGAATCCTTAGGAAAGATCATGCTTTAATAGATGACAACCACATGAAACTACTCGATGAATTTGATGACTTGAATAAAAATCATGAGAATTTAAAATCATCCTATGCTGATCGTGAAAAAAAATATAAAAAATTTAAGGATGAATCAGAGAGCAAAATATATCGAATCAATTATACAAATCGAATCTTGGAAGATATGAATTCATTTTATAAGTTGAAAATAAAAGCTCTCGAGGATAATAGGATACCCCCCAAAATTGAAGATTTTACAAATCCTAAATTTTATCCTAAATATATGGAATCCCTTAGAAGACAAACAAATGGTAGAAGACTTAGGAATACTTTTCCTAATGTTAAATGTAATAATTGTGGATTATTTGGACATATAGCACACACCTGTACTTTGAAGATGAAATCTGAATTGGTGTGGAGACCTAAGATGCATAAGCTTAGACATATCATACATGCATTTGATTATAAATTGCTAAAAGGAGTTTGGGTTCTCAGGTTTAATAATTGATATTTTTGCAGGGTCGCTCTCACATAAGACCTCGTGAGAGCATATGGTACCCAGCGGATGTTCAAAGCATATGACTGGAGATACTGCTCAATTCATAACGCTGGAAGCCAGAAGTGGTGGCAAGGTTACACTTGGAGATAACATCACAAAGAAAGTGGTTGGATCAGGTATAATTGAAAATTTGAAAAACTTTTTTATAAATAATATGTTATTGGTTGAAGGCTTAATGTATAATTTATTAAGTATAAGTCAGCTAAGTGATAAGGGTTATAGTGTAAATTTTTTCCTAATAGCTGCATATTAAGTCTAAATGGGAAAGATGTGTTAAATGGTAAAAGGGTAAACAATATTTATATGTTAGATTTAAATTGCATTCAAACTCCTACGGCTTTTTTTTTGAAAACTATTTCTGATGAATCATGGCTATGGCATAGGAGACTTTGTCATTCTAGCATGAAAAATCTTAGGAGGATTACCCAAAAGAATTTAGTAAGAGGTATACATAAACTAGACTTTACTAAGTACCACCTTTGTGATGCATGTCAATTAGAAAAGCAAGTGAAGTCCTCTTTTCAGTAAAATAAGGATCTAAGGACTAGTAAACCTTTGGAAATCTTACACATGGATCTTTTTGGACCAGTTAGAACTGTGAGTCTAGGAGGGAAGGTATACGAATTTGTTATTGTGGATGATTAATCAAGATTCATTTGGGTTAGATTTTTATTTCATAAGAGTGAATCATTTGAGTAATTTAGAAATTACTTGACTTGGATTCAAAGAAAATTAGGGTGTGAAATTATTACTATACAAAGTGATCATGGAGGAGAATTTGAGAATGAGAGATTTGAAAATTTTTGTAATGAGAAAGGAATTGATCACAAATTTTCTGCACCTAGAACCCCTCAGCAAAATGGGATAGTTGAAAGGAAAAATAGAACATTAATAGAAGTCACCCGAGCAATGTTGGCAGAATACTCACTTCCTAGATATTTTTGGGCTGAGTTGGTTAGCACTTCATGTTATGTTCTGAATAGGGTGAATGTAAGATCTAAATTAAATAAAACACCCTATGAGTTGCTAAAAGGCAAAACACCTAATTTGTCACATTTGCATGTTTTTGGTTGCAAGGTGTTCATTCATAATAATGAAAATCTGTCTTAGGAAAATTTGATCCAAAATCAGATGAAGGAAGTTTTGTTGGATACTCAAGTGTTAGAAAATCTTATAGGGTATTCAATAAAAGAACTTTGAGTTTATTGAGGAAACCACACATATTGTATTTGATGAATCTAGAAATTTGGAAGAGCCAAATGTTATTGAATATGAGATTGTGGATAACTCCCAAAAGATTGATAGAATAAAGTATGGAAGAAAATTTAGAAATAGAAAACCCTTTGCCTAGAGATTTGAAATTTTCTAAAAACCACCCAAGGGAATTGATTATAGGTGAACCCAGTGAGGGTGTTAGAACTAGGTGTGGATTAAACAAGGATGTCAATCATTCAGCCTTTATTTCAACTATAGAACCCACTAATATTGATCAAGCACTTTCTGATGAATTTTGGATATTGGCCATGCAAGAAGAGTTGAATCAATTTGTAAGAAGTAAAGTTTGGGAATTAACTTCAAGGCCAAAAGATCAAAATGTTGTTGGAACTAAGTGGGTATTCAAAAATAAAATGAATGACTCAGGTGTAGTCATTAGAAATAAGGCGAGATTAGTTGCTAAAGGGTATAATCAGATTGAACGAATTTATTTTGAAGAGACTTTTGCCCTTGTAGCCAGACTTGAAGCAATTAGGGTTTTGCTAGCCTTTGCCTGTTTTAAAGGATTCAAATTATATCAAATGGATGTTAAAAGTACCTTCTTAAATGGGGAAACTGAAGAAGATGTTTTTGTAGAACAATCACCAAGTTTTGAAAATTCAAAATACCCAAATCATGTTTTTAAATTGAAAAAGGCATTATATGGATTAAAATAAGCACATAGGGCTTGGTATGAGAGGTTGAGCACCTTCCTACTTGAAAAATCTTTTGAAAAAGGGAGTGTGGATATAACTCTTTTTTTGAAGAAATTTAGAAAGTATATACTTATTGTTCAAATTTATGTGGATGATATCATTTTTGGTTCTTCAAATAAAAATCTGTGTGATGATTTTTCTAAAATAATGAGTAGTGAATTTGAAATGAGTCTAATGGGAGACTTAAATTACTTTCTAGGTTTTAGCATTAAGCAACTTGAGGAAGGTACATTTCTTAGCCAATCTAAATATGTCAAGGACATCCTTAAAAAAATATGAAATGGACAATGCTAAGCCTATTAGTACACCAATGAGTTCCTCAGTTCAGTTGGATAAAGATCTTAAGGGAAAATCTGTTGATCAAAAGAAATTTAGAGGGATTATTGGATCTTTACTTTACTTGACTGCTAGCTGACCCGATATCATGTTTAGTGTTTGCTTGTGTACTAGATTTCAATCAGATCCAAAAGAGTCACATTTGACAGCAGTGAAAAGGATTTTAAGATATTTGCTAGGAACTCAGAACTTAGGAATTTGGTATCCTAGGTTTAGCTCTTCATTTGAAATTATTGGTTATTTAGATTTAACTTTGCAGGCTGTAGGGTGGATAGGAAAAGCACTTATGGAACATATCAATTCATTGGAAATTCATTAGTTTCATGGTCTAGTAGAAAACAAAATTCAATGGCCCTATCTACTTTAGAAGCTGAATACATTACTTTAGGAAGTTATGTGGCACAAGTTCTTTGGTTAAAACAATAGTTGATTGATTTAGGATTAACTATAGCCACTATACCAATTTATTGTGATAATACTAGTGCTATCTGCATTTCTAAAAATCCTATTCAACATTCAAGGACCAAACACATTGACATAAGGCATCATTTCATAAGGGATCATGTATCCAAGGGAGAAATTGAACTTACCCATGTTTCAACTGAAAATCAACTTGCAGACATTTTTAAAAAACCTTTAGCCTTTGATACTTTTAGTACATTAAGAACAAGGCTTGGAGTGATTGATTTAAATGCTTAGATAAAAATGTTTTTTTCTGTAACATTGATATTTTTGTTTTGTGTCATTATGTTTTCTAGTTAGTTTATGTGATTTATTTTTTTTTTAAAAGGGTTTCTATTTAAGTAATGTCTTGTTTATTTTTATTCGTTTTTGTTTTGAGAGTGAAAATGTGAATTTGTGTTCATCATCGTCTGGGACGAAAATTCATCGTACGGGATGATTTGTGTAATATGACAAACTGTGATTTCGAACCATTTTTAAGAGCCGTTTTTAATGTAAATTTGTCTGTACGATCGTCATGATCGTCCGGGACGAAATATTTTTCAAACGACAGGATGATTGAATGTAGAAGTTGAATGGATAAAACAGTTTTTAATATGAACTTCATCCGTACGAATCTTTGGTTCGTCCAGACGAACACATGTCGGTTCATAGCGGGGGACGGTTTCTAACTACCATAAAAATGAATTGAATTTCTGATCGTCCGGACGAACACGTGTTCATCTATACGATCGTTTTGGTCAAAAGCCTGTACAAAAGGACACTTCATAAGTTGTGTGTATACGAAAAGCTGTTTCTTTTTTGACTCATTCGTTCGTCCATATGAAATTTTTTCGTACGGGACGAACGAAAATTTTGTCTAGTATGAATAGTCATTTTTTCCATGAATTAACATAATTTTTTACTGAACAGTCACATTCACACATCTGTTGCAACCCAAGACCCCGAGTTTGAGATTTTGATGATGCCAAATAATGAGTGTTTTGGAACAACCTTTCATTGAATACTATTTTATTTGCTATTGTCCTTGAGTACTAACATTTCAGGAAGATCACAAGTGACTCAGGACGAAAGGAAGACTCAAGAAAGGATAGATTAGGAGTATGAGTCAAACATTGTATTTTATTTATTTTATTTTATTTTATTTTATTGAGTCTGGCCACAAAATGCATAAGAGTAAGAGCAACCATGCACACACACAGGGGGAGAGTTTGTTTTTAAATGAAAATTGTCATAGAAATTCTTCTCTGTAGATCGTACTGTACAATTTTATTTTGTACCGTACGATCCGAGCTATGTGGACGATTCTACGAATAGATCGTACTGTACGAATATTGTCGTACTGTACGATATGTTCAGATCCAAAACCCTAGCCGTAGTTTAATTTGAGTAAGTGATTTTGTGCCGCTCGTACTGTACGAACGTGTTCGTACTGTTCGATCTATTTTTAATACTTACTTAAATTAACCCCTAATTAGTGCATGTAATCCAGGCCTAATTAATTTTTGAACATCGTACTGTACGAAATTGATCATACCATACGATGAACAGAGACGACATCTGATCGTCCAGACTATCGTCCTGTATGAATAGTGTTTTGTGGATCGTACGGTACGATATTATATCGTATAGTACGAATTGTTTTTGAACTGTTCGTACATCTTCATACCTGGACGACGTCTATTTATACATATCGTACTGTACGATATTGCATCGTACTGTACGAATAGTAACGACTACTTTTGAAATCAGAGGTTTTGGAGCCCATTTTTAGATGTCAATCAAGTCTTTTTTCAGTAAGAATCACAGAGGGGGTGAACGTGGTTAGAGAGGGATTTCAAGGGAGAGAACTCTGGAGAAATTCTTGAGGGTTGAGAGAGGAAGGAGGAGGTGAGCGTTGTGAGGGAGATGATGTGTGAGGGAGATCACATGGTTGCTCCAAGCTTGCTGCATCTTGCTCCTCCTGTGGCCCTAGAAGGATTTGAGGGAGGATCTTCAAGGGAAAGGCTCATTTACATCCGTTGCCTCGAGGTTCTCTGCCTTCTCCAGGAGGGAGAAAAACGAGAAGGTTCTCTACCGTCGCCAGGAGGGCAAAAACAGAGTTTGGCACTCCGCCACGCCGGGTTGGTGAAAGGGAGGTTTGTTAAGGCTTCTCTGCCTTGCCGAGGGGGGCAAAAGGAGAACTATTTTAATAGTGAAAATCCCAGAGCGGAGGACTCCGGGGAGTGGATGTAGGTCATATTTTGACCGAACCACTATAAAAATTCTTGGTGTGTTTTTTCCTTATCGTCGTTTACTTTTTACTTGCAATTAATTTTCATAACTATTGCATGGTGAAACTTGTGGAAGAAAAATTGTTTAAAATTTTGATGTAGTATTTCAAAAATAACAAAAAAAATTAGAAATCTTGTTTAGGGTTATTTTTATTAAGGAAAAGATTTTCATAATTCACCCCCCCCCTCTTGTCATTTAGTAATTTCAATTGGTATCAGAGTTTGTTTTTTAAAAATAGTGTTTTAGAAAACCTTGAAAAAAAACGATCATATCAAATTTTGGTAATCGTAACACTGCGGAGGGTTATTCAATAACTCATCCACCAGTCTTTGATAACATTCCATTTGATTTCTAGAAAATTAGAATGTCTACATTTTTTGTAATCTATAGATTACCGCATGTGGATGTTAAGTAAATGATGGATATGTTGCACTGTTTAAGATTGTTAATGGTTTGAAAACTCCTGTACCTTTTATTGAATGGAGCAATGAGGATAGGGAGTTAGCCCAACTGAATGCTAAGTGCTTAAACTGCTTTTTTTGTGCATTGAAATATGAGGACTATATGAGAGTATCTACTTGTGTTTATGGTAAGGAGATTTGGGATAGACTGTGCATTACATGCGAAGGAACAAACGAAGTAAAACAGTCTATGCTTAACATTCTCTGCATGATTATGAATTATTTCGTATGAAACCTAGCGAAATAATTTCTGACATGTACACTAGGTTCACCCAAATTGTGACATCCTTGCATGCATTAGGTAGAGAAATTTCAAATTCATAGAAAGTGAATAAAATTCTTAGATGCCTACCTAGTTCTTATGATGCTAAGATAACTGCTATCAATGAGTCCAAAGATCTTAATGTTTATTCTATTGATAACCTCTTTGGGTCACTCATTGCATACGAGAAAGGAGTGAGCCAAAGGCAAACTGATGAAGGTGAAAAGAAAAAGGAGCGAACGGTGGCATTAAAAGCTAGCAACTCAGAAAGTGAAAGCTCTACAGGGGAGGAAGACGATGAGATAGCACTGATGACCCGACAGTTCAAAAATTTCCTGAAGAGAAAATAGAAGCGTCATCATAAGAGCTGGAATAAAGTTAAGAGCTCAAGGTCCAATAAAGTTTCATATGATATAATCTGTTTTGAATGCAGGAAGCCAGGTCAGCTTCAAGCCGATTGCCCAAATCTGAAGAGCCAACCAGCTAAGGAGAAAGGTGATGAGAAAGCCAAATACAAGAAAGGAAAGATGAGGACACAGAAAGCTTTTTGGGCCGACTCTGCCTCAGAATCGTCAGAGGAAGAAGCAGAGGAGGAGGTAACTAATTTGTGTCTTATGGCTAACGATAACCTTGATCAATCGGATCAAGATGAGGTATGTCAACTTTCATATGATGAATTACTGCTTATTTCTGAGAATATTCATGACTCGTATAGGAAACTGAAAAAAATGCATGCTAAACTTAATATTGAATTTAGTTCTTTACAAATTGAGCATGCTAACTTAGTTAAAGAAAATTCTGATTTAGATAAAGATCACATGTTGCTTCTTGATGAGTATGATGCATTAAATAAGAAGCATATTGAACTAATTGAAGCACATGAATCCTTGAAAACATCGCATATTGAACTAGATGTAGAGTTTGAAAAACTAACGGCACTTGCATTAGAAGTAGATCATAGTGATCACTTGCTATTAATAGAAGTTGATGGATTGACAGCTCAAAATAAAACTTTTAGTGAGAGAATAAAAGAACTAGAAAATGAAATTGCATCACTCACAGGCCATCCTCGCAAACCCCCAACACAACATGCATCACAAAACTTTAGAAAGAGGCACCACCACCTACATAGATTAGTAAACCCATTTCCTGGTGTTAGGTGTTTCTCTTGTGGCATGCTAGGTCACATAGCCCGCACATGCACAATTCACCGTAGGACACACTTAGTATGGAGACCTAAACTGCATCCATCACATCATAGCATGCATACATCTCATTCATGCAAGCATCAGGAGGAACCCAAACTCACTTGGGTTCCTAAATCTAATCTTTGAATGAAATTGTAGGGATGCTCTCATAAAAGACCTAGTGAGAGCATGTGGTACCTGGATAGTGGCTGCTCGCGACACATGACTGGAGATATGAAGAAGTTCATCCTATTGGAGACCAAAACTGGAGGCAAAGTAACGTTGGGAGACAACACTACCAGGAAGGTGATAGGCTCAGGTATCGTTGGTAATGCTAAGAATTTTTTAATTGAAAATGTTTTACTAGTTGATGGTTTGAAACATAATTTACTTAGCATTAGTCAACTATGTGACAAAGGTTTTGATGTTAAATTTTTTACTAATAGATGCCTGATTAGTTTATTTGATGAAATAATTTTAGAAGGAAAACGAATGAACAATGTTTACATGTTAGACCTTGATTGCGTTGATAGCTCAAAATCATTTTGCTTGAAAACAATTGTTGATGACTCGTGGCTATAGCATAGGAGACTATGCCATGCTTGTATGAAAACTCTTAGAAACATCACTCAGAAAAACCTAGTTAGAGGTGTACCTAAGTTAGACTTTACCAAGGATCACTTATGTGATGCTTGCCAACTAGGAAAACAAGTCAAAACATCATTTCACTCAATTAGAGATGTGATCACCTCTAGGCCACTAGAAATTCTACACATGGACTTATTTGGACCCGTTAGTACAGCCAGTCTAGGTGGAAAGAATTATGGATTTGTGATTGTAGATGACTTCACTAGATTTACTTGGGTAAGATTCTTAGCACACAAAAATGAGTCTTTTGAAGAATTTAAAGTATTCTCCACATGGATTCAACGAAAATTAGGTTGTGAAATATCAACAATCCATAGCGATCATGGTGGAGAGTTCCAAAATGATAGGTTTGAGTCATTCTGTCAAGAGATAGGAATAGAACACAATTTCTCAGCTCCTAGAACACCCCAACAGAATGGCATAACAGAAAGGAAGAATAGAACTTTGGTAGAAGCTGCTAGGGCAATGTTAGCGGAGTATACACTTCCTAGATACTTTTGGGCAGAAGCAGTCAACACAGCCTGTTATGTTTTGAACAGAGTAAACATAAGATCGAAGATAAATAAAACTCCATATGAACTCCTTAAGGGTAGGACACCAAATCTTTCACATTTACATGTCTTTGGGTGTAAGTGCTTCATCTTAAATAATGGTAAACATCCCTTAGAAAAATTTGATCCTAAGTCTGATGAGGGTGTCTTCTTAGGTTATTCTTCTGTAGGTAAGGCCTATAGAATTTTTAATAAGAGAACCCTTGTAGTAGACGAATCCACCCATGTGGTATTTGATGAATCAAATAAGCCCTCAGAATCTAAAATTGAAGATGATGAAATAAAGGTAATTCAAGGAGTAGAGACTATGACCTTAGGAGAAAGGGTCGAACCTCAGGAAGCTTTGCCTAGAGAATGGAGATATTCTTCTAGTCATCCTAAAGAGTTAATTTTAGGAGACCCTTCAGAAGGTGTAAGAACTAGGCATGGACTTAGGAAGGAGGTTAGTCACTCAGCATTCATCTCTATGATAGAACCCACAAGTATAGATCAAGCCTTAGGAGATGAATTTTGGATTGTAGCAATGCAAGAAGAGCTGAACCAATTCACTAGAAATGATGTTTGGGAGTTAGTCAAGAGACCTAAAGAACACAGTGTTGTTGGTACAAAATGGGTCTTCAAAAATAAGGTGAATGATTCAGGAACAATAATAAGGAATAAAGCAAGACTTGTAGCTAAGGGGTACAATGAAATTGAGGGGATAGACTTTGAAGAAACCTTTGCCCCGGTTGCTAGACTAGAAGCCATAAGAGTGCTCTTAGCTTTTGCTTGCTTCAAGAACTTTAAGTTATATCAAATGGATGTAAAGAGTGCATTTTTGAACGGGGTAATTAAGGAAGATGTCTACGTTGAGCAACCCCCCGGATTTGAAAGTTCACAATTTCCAACCATGTATTTAAATTAAAGAAGGCACTATATGGATTAATGCAAGCACCTAGAGCATGGTACAAAAGACTTAGCTCATTTCTTTTGGATTGAGGATTTAAAAAGGGTAGTGTAGATACTACACTCTTTTTACAAAAGGTCAAAGAAGAAATTCTCATTGTTCAAATATATGTGGACGACATCTTGTTTGGATCTTCGGATAAAAACTTATGCGATGAATTTTCAAAAATAATGAGTAATGAGTTTGAAATGAGCATGATGGGAGAACTTAATTACTTTCTTGGCTTTAGTGTAAAACAAATGGATAATGGAACTTTTCTTAGTCAATCAAAGTATATTAAGGATATTTTAAAGAAATATGAAATGGATAGTGCAAAACCCATGAACACCCCAATGAGTTCGACAATCCAATTAGATAAGGATCCTAGTGGAAAATCAGTAGATTAGAAAAAATATAGAGGAATGATTGGATCCCTTCTTTACCTGACTGCCAGTAGACCGGACATAATGTTTAGTGTGTGCCTTTGTGCCCGTTTCCAAGCTGATCCTAAAGAGTCTCACTTAACTGCTGTCAAAAGAATTCTTAGATATCTACTAGGCACCCCAAACTTAGGAATTTGGTATCCCAGACACAGCACTTCCTTTGAAATCCTAGGGTACTCAGATTCTGACTTTGCAGGATGTAGGATCGATAGAAATAGCACCTCTGGTACCTACCAATTCATCGGACAATCATTAGTTTCTTGGTCCAGTAGGAAGCAAAACTCAGTAGCACTTTCCACAGCCGAGGCAGAATATATTGCATTAGGAAGTTGTGTTGCACAAGTGCTATGGTTAAAACAACAAATTCTTGATCTTGGACTACCTGTTGGAACCATCTCGATCATGTGTGACAACACAAGTGCAATTTGTATCTCTAAGAATCCATTTCAACACTCTCGAATGAAACACATAGACATTAGACATCATTTCATTAGAGATCACGTCGCTAAGGGAGATATAGAACTACATCACATCGCTACAGGAGATCAATTGGCAGACATATTCACAAAACCTTTAGCTTTCGACACCTTTAGCACCCTGAAAAAAAAAAAAAAAAAATTTGTGTTTTTTGTTTGGCTGCTCCTGATCATCACACACTCACCTCACCAAAACTCTGAGTTCATTGTTCATCGTACCGTACGACCTACATCGTACTGTACGATACATCTCATTGTCAACAAATAAACTGATTTCGGCTTTGTTGTTCGTACTGTACGATCTATATCGTACTGTACGATATTCATCCCGCATAATTGCCTACCGTATTGTACGATATATCTTCTTCGTATAATACGATCCATGTCAGCAACGGATTGGGACGAATTAAACCCGGTTGGTACGACATTATTGAGTATCGTACTGTACGATACCACCATTTCGTACGGTACGATCCACATCAGCACACGGAATAAATGTGAGTTAAAGCTGTTCGGTACGATATTTATTATGTATCGTACTGTACGATACACCTGTTAGTACAGTACGAAACGTTTGGTCAAAAGTCGTACTGAGGCCTCGGGACGATCGAAATTCGCCTGATCGTACTATACAATACCTATCGTACTGTACGATTTGACTGCCTTTTCTCGAAACGAACGGTCAGAATATTGATTGCCTATCGTACTGTACGATTAACGAAATTTCCTATAAGAACCATTGCCTAGGCCATTCTTTTCACTCAAAAACCTCTCCTCACTCACATCTTCACTCGTTTTCGTGCCCTATTGCAATGTCTAAGCGAGGTAGGATGACTGCTGGAAGCTCGTCCTCATCGAGTCGCCAACCTGATCATTTTCTAAATACTGAAAATGAGGAAGCCCACCATCGATATAGAGCCTGCAAAATTTCCCCTTCAAAAATGCTTAATCAGGTTGCTCTCAATTTCGAGGTAATGAGCCTCTTTGCTTCCACCACCTTCCAATTCCTACTCACCTTGGCGTTTCCATATAATTCTGAACTTCTTTTTGAATTTCTCGCCAACCTCACCTACACCGTCGACAACACCACTTTTCACTCTTTTGTTTGTGGCCACACCATTGAGATCACTAGAGCCGATATCGCCCAATATATTGGGCTGTCCACTGAAGGACCTATGGTTTGCTCATTTCTTACCGATGAATTTGATTGGAGCGATGTAAATAGAGTCCTTAGGAATACTGCTTTTCATCAACACCAACCTCTTGTTCAATCATTAACTCGAAATGCCCGTATAATTCAACATGTTCTTCGAACCTCAATCATACCCAAAGGTGGCGACCGTATCAATCTGACCCCTACCTTGTCCGTCGCTACCTATCTTATTATGTCCAACATTAAGTTTGATGAGGTCGACTTAATTAGCAACTACATTTGCCACTTGACTTTTGTTCATCTACCTACCACCCGACGGAAACAGAATCTAGCTCTTGGTCACCTAATAGGATATATTCTCCACAATAAATATCAATTGTCCTACCCTGGTGAACCCGACATTCTTCTTATTTTTTATACGGATGCTTCCTTTTGTATTCTCTTTCATCGGGGACATGAGCCTGAAGATCCAGTCTTTGATGATGAAGAAGGAGAAGAAGCCTCAGCTGCAGCTCCAGCTCGACCACGACGCCATGCTACACCCTGAGCACCTGCACCAGCACCAGCGCACCCTAATGATGATTTAGTCGCCTGCTTCGACCAGCTGCAGACTCGTCTCGACATGCATATTCAAGAACAACATCACCAACACGAGACTGATATGTAGTGGTTTGGAGAACGTTTCACTGCAATTGATCACCGCTTCGATGCTCTATTTCAATATTTTCAACCAAATCCACCTCCACCACCACCAGATCAGGACCCGTCTGCTTAGTTTGTTTATGTTTGTATTGTAGTTTTTTTGTTTTCTTCTTTTGCTTTTTGCTTTTAGTTGCTCCTCCTTTTTGTGCTTGTCAAAAGGGGGAGAAGTTTGTTGTACCTATTATTGTGCCTGTTATCTAAATGCATTCCTTTTGTTTTGCACTTGCTTTTGGTATCATTTTTTTTTCTTGTGTTTACTTTAGAAAAAAAAAATAAAAAAAATAAAAGAAATGCTTTTCGTACTCACTTGCAACAAATTATTTGACATCATAAAAAAGGGGGAGATTGTTGCAACCCATGACCCCGAGTTTGAGATTTTGATGATGCCAAATAATGAGTGTTTTGGAACAACCTTTCATTGAATACTATTTTATTTGCTATTGTCCTTGAGTACTAACATTTCAGGAAGATCACAAGTGACTCAGGATGAAAGGAAGACTCAAGAAAGGGTAGATTAGGAGTATGAGTCAAATATTATATTTTTCTATTTATTTTATTTTATTTTATTGAGTCTGGCCACAAAATGCATAAGAGTAAGAGCAACCATGCACACACACAGGGGGAGAGTTTGTTTTTAAATGAAAATTGTCATAGAAATTCTTCTCTGTAGATCGTACTGTACGATTTTATTTCGTACTGTACGATCCAAGCTATGTGGACGATTCTACGAATAGATCGTACTGTACGAATATTGTCGTACTGTACGATATGTTCAGATCCAAAACCCTAGCCGTAGTTTAATTTGAGTAAGTGATTTTGCGCCGCTCGTACTGTACGAACGTGTTCGTACTTTACGATCTATTTTTAATACTTACTTAAATTAACCCGTAAGTAGTGCATGTAATCCAGGCCTAATTAATTTTTGAACATCGTACTGTATGAACTTGATCGTACCATAAGATGAACAGAGACGACATCTGATCGTCCAGACTATCGTCCTGTACGAATAGTGTTTTGTGGATCATACGGTACGATATTATATCGTATAGTACGAATTGTTTTTGAACTGTTCGTATATCTTCGTACCAGGACGACGTCTGTTTATACATATCGTACTGTACGATATTGCATCGTACTGTACGAACAGTAACAACTACTTTTGAAATCAGAGGTTTTTGGAGCCCGTTTTTAGATGTCAATCAAGTCTTTTTTCAGTAAGAATTACAGAGGGGGTGAACGTGGTTAGAGAGGGATTCCAAGGGAGAGAACTCTAGAGAAATTCTTGAGGGTTGAGAGAGGAAGGAGGAGGTGAGCGTTGTGAGGGAGATCACACGGTTGCTCCAAGCTTGCTGCATCTTGCTCCTCTTGTGGCCCTAGAAGGATTTGAGGGAGGATCTTCAAGGGAAAGGCTCGTCTACATCCATTGCCTCGAGGTTCTCTGCCTTCTCCAGAGGGAGAAAAATGAGAAGGTTCTCTGCCGTCGCCAGGAGGGCGAAAAATGAGTTTGGCACTCCGCCACGCCGGGTTGGTGAAAGGGAGGTTTGTAAAGGCTTCTCCGCCTTGCCAAGGGGGAAAAAGAAGAACTATTTTAATAGTGAAAATCCCTGAGCGGAGGACTCTGGGGAGTGGACGTAGCTCATTTTTGACCGAACCACTATAAAAATTCTTGGTGTGTTTTTTCCTTATCGTCGTTTACTTTTTACTTGCATTTAATTTTCATAACTATTGCATGGTGAAACTTGTGGAAGAAAAATTGTTTAAAATTTTGCTGTAGTATTTCAAAAATAACAAAAAAAGTAGAACTCTTGTTTAGGGTTATTTTTATTAAGGAAAAGATTTTCACAATTCACCCCCCTCTTGTCATTTAGTAATTTCAACATCTCTTTCAAACCTTTCTTGTCTCAAGATCTTTCAATGGAAAGTTCTAGCAAGCGCCAAAAGTCTTTGACTAAGGGTCCACCAAGAAACACTTCTAATAAATTTTCTTTCTAAAGCCAATGAAGAATCCTATGCTAGGTTTGTCTCCACGAAAATTACCCCATCTAGATTACTCCTACAGGAAGAATTAACTTTTAAGGTAATGCACTTGTTTACCTCTACTCAATTTGGATTAATCCTCATTTTAGTACACTTGTACAACAAGGAAACCTTTCATTATTTTTTAGCGAACATGTCTCTCAACTCTGACCATTCTGTCATCAGTTCCTTTGTTTTTAAAACGAAAGTTGAAATCACCAAGACTGACCTTGGTATCTTCCTAAACTTAAGGACTGAAGGATTAAGAGCACACACCTTAACCTCCATAAATTTTAATTGGACTAAAGTAAATCGAATGATTAGAGGAGTAAACTTTAAAGATCATTTACCTAAGGTAGCAACTTTAGTTTGTGATGCCCGTATCATCCAGCATGTACTTAGAACTTTCATTATACCTAAAGCTGGTGATATAGTCAATATCACATCTCTTCTTTCTATTATTACCTTCTTGATAATGACCAGACAACCTATAGATAAGGCCCAACTCCTAATTGACTACATTTATGGCCTTTCTGAAATTGGTCATGTTGATCATAAAAGAAAGAAGAACATAGCCTTAGGACATCTGATTGCCTATATTTTAGAAAAGAAATATAATTTGATTCATCCATAATAAGATTTTGAAGAACCACTCTACTTCAACGATGCATCCTTTAGAGCTATCTTCAATAAGGAAGAACCTAGAAAAACTCATGTTTTTTTTTTTGGCCACAAATTTGGGCTAGTTAAACTAGAAAAACTCATGTTGTTCTGAGTGAAACAAAAGAAGAAAGTTGAACCTACATATGCTACTGAACCAAATTATTAAAATTTGGTTCAAAGATTTGAAAATTTAAAGGCTCATTTTGATCAAAAGTTTGATCAAATTGAAACTCATTTACAGCAGCAGGATATTTAGTACAATCAAGATATGAGATTTATGCGTGATCAGATAAATAACATAAATACCAACATGCTTATGAAGAGTAGTTACTTCAACTTCTTTGGTGCAACACCACCACCTCCTCCTCCAGATCAGGGTCCATCTGAATGATTATTCTGGTTGTTCTGTGTTTCCTTGTAGTATATGTGTTTATGTGATTTATGTGTTTGTTATTTTCTTTTAGATTGTTGTATTTTCCTTGTTTTAGTTGTATTTTTATTGATATCTTGAACTTAAAATTATAATATTTTTATTCGATATCAATATATGTTCCAATGTTTTGTTGTTTAAGTATTTTTGAAATGTGTGTTAGACTTTATGACATTCATTATTTTTTAATCTTAATAGTGCTTTAACCAAAATTGTAAATTAAAATTAATTTCATTAGAAAATCTAATTATTCTAAATTTAAGTAATGCTTATAACTTGATATTATTAGAATTTTCAATTTCATGTCGCTTATTTAGAATACATTATCTTTAATATTATTATTGAAATTTAGATGTTTTCTTATTTTGTATTTCTTTTTTCAAATAGTATTTATGCACTTAGAAAAATTTGAAATTATAAATTATTGATTTCAGAAAGAATTCAATTACTCTTAAAAATTATACAAATGTACAAAAATCAAAAGTATTGCACAAAAGTTTGCAATAAGAAAAAGAGGCACAAAATAAGCTCAAAGTAAAAAGATGCACAAAAATGTGCCATAAAATTAAAAAAGATGCAAAAAAATGTGCCATAAAATTGAAAAAGATGCACAAAGCGCCACATGTGGTAGTTACTTCTTTTCGGACTCTTTTAATCTCCTAATTCAAATTGATCTTATGTTCATTTATATTTAACATTAAAATTTGAAATATAAATTTTTTTATTCATCCTTATTGCAATGATTTTTTTTATCTTAATGTCTAAATTAACGCTTGTCTTTGAAAAAGTTCTTTTCATTATCTATGTTATATCACTTCTTAAATTATATGAAATTCTATGATTTCTCTAATGTTTTAATTTTATTTACATACCGTATTTCAATCACTTTCAAGATTAAATTATCAAATGAATTTCATACTTATGCCTACATTTCAAAAACTTATTTTCTTCTTCACTTTTTGCTGTTGTCAAAAAAGGGGAGAAATTATATGTTTGTTTTGTTGTTTTTGTTTGATTTAGTTGTGTGTTTTGTATGTTTCTTGTTTTGTATAAAATTTTTGAAAAATAATTTTTTTTCAATAAACTTATGTTTCCTTATTTTTCATGTATTCATCAATTCAGGGGGAGTTTAGGAGATTCTTAGAATTTGAAATCCTACAAATAATAATTGTTTTGCCATCATCAAAAGGGGGAGATTGTTAAGAGAGTTGCTATTTGCATGTTTTACATTCTTACAACTTGTATTATTTTGATGATTTCAAATATTATTGTTTTATGTATATATATCTCCTAAAATTTTTTGGAAGATTTATTTTTGCTCTAGTGTATACTAACATTTCAGGAAAATCAACTCCAAGCTATGAAGACTTCAAATCAAATTTTAGCAAATATTCATTTGTAATTTATAAGTTTTGAATTGAGAGGGAGTGATTGTAATTGAGTGAAAAATCACAACACACACACTTGGGGGAACAATTTTTATGAACTGATCGTACGGGACGATCATGTCAATTAAGCCCTCAGAAGTGCAATGAATCGAACAGGCAGGGTGAAATTTTTCTAAGTCCTAATCATCCAGGATGAATTTAACAATCATCCCAGGACCAATGTCTCGGGATTCTCACTTTGCACTATTCGTCCAGTCAAAATTAACCTTCATCTCTGGACGAAACTCTATGTATAAAATCATATAGGACGAAATTAACCTTCGTCTCTGGACGAAACTCTCTGTAAACAATCGTCCGGGATGAAACTTGTTCGTCCTAGGATGAACCAAACCGACTTACCTCAGTTGGTTACATCCTTCAGAGATTTTGGAAGCGACCTATGGAATAATCATTTCGTACCGGACGAACCTAGTTCATACGGGACGATTAGCGTGTACGAACATAATTCGTACCAATATACATCAGGATCATTTCCGACACTTTAAGTAAAATCGTCCAGGATGATCCACGATCGTACGGGATGATCCATTACTTGATAAGTTTAAATTTCTACAGTTTTGGATGGTTTTTCTTGTCTCTCCTATTTAAGGTCCAATTTTTACTACCACCAAATCTTTTTGCTCATTGATCTTTGTGCCTATTGAAAGAAGTGTCAAGGAGAGAGTGAGAGAGAGCATTCAAGGAAGGATTTCTATCACTGGAGCGTGAAGGCTTCGCTTGGTGTTCAAAGGTAAGATTTCCTACTTATAAATTGAGATTACTTCACTCTTTTTATTTCTTCCTTCTAGATTTCTTGTGAGAAGATCTATCAAGGAGATTGGATTTTCTGCCCACACTAGGAGAGTGTGAAAGGACGAAGGGTTCTCTACACACACTAAGAGAGTGTGAAAGGACAAACGGTTCTCTGCCCACACTAGGAGAGTGTGAAAGGATGAAGGGCTCTCTGCCCACACTAGGAGAGTGTGAAAGGATGGACGGTTCTATGCCAATACTGAGGATAGTGTAAAAGGACGACGGTTCTCTGCCTCACCGGGTATTGGTGGAAAGAGTGTTTGTAAAGGCTTCTCTGCCTTACTGTGGGTGCAAAAGGAGAGACACTATTGGTATTAGTGCAATACTCAGAGGGTGCCTCTGGGGAGTGGATGTAGGTCTGATTTAGACTGAACCACTATAAATCTTGTGTCGTTTATTTTTACTGCTTTTTATTTTCTGCATTTTTTTTGTTTAAAAAGTTATGGTTAAAAAAAATCTTTTATAAAAAATTTCATTAAAGTTTACTTTCGGTTCAAAAGATCAAAAAGAGGGATAATTTTTAAACTACCAATTCACCCCCCTCTTGGTAGCCTTGGGACATTAACTTAGGTTTGACAACCTATTCACTAGACTCAACACATACTTTCTTTGATTTAGCATAAAGCAGAAGGATGATAGAATTTTTCTTAGTCAAATAAAATAAATTAAGGATATCCTTAAGAAATATGAAATGAATAAAGTTAAGCCAGTCAACACTCCCATGCATTTCACTTTCAATTAGATAAGGATTCAAAAGGAAAATCCATTGATAAAAAAGTACAAAGAAATAATTGGATCACTTCCTTGCTTGATTACTAGCAGAACTAATATTATATTTAGTGTTTGTCTCTGTTCTAGATTTTTAGACTTATCCAAAAGAGTTCCACTTGAATGCTACTAAGCGAATCCTTATATATCTCTTGGGGACCCAAAACTTAGGAATTTAGTATAATGGGAATAACTCCTCCTTTGAAATCATAGGATATTCTAATTCAAATTTTATAGGATACTGAGTTAATAGTAAAAGAACTTCTGATCAATTCATAAGATAATCCTTAGTTTCCTGGTCCAATAAGATATAGAACTTAGTTGCCCTGTCTACTACTAAAGCTGAGTATATAACGTTAGGAAGTTGTGTGACCCATATCCTTTGGATAAAACAACAAATTTTAGATTTAATATTACAAGTAAGCATAATTTTAATCATATGTGATAACACTAGTGCCATCTGTATTTCAATGAATCTAATCTAACACACTAGGATTAAACACATTGACATAAGGCATTACTTTATTAGGGACTTATTAAAGGAGATATAGAGGTACACTATGTAACCACTATAAACTAACTTGCTGATATTTTTACAATGCCACTAGCATTTGAAACTTTCAGCATCTTAAGAACTAGATTTGGTGTAATAGATATTTATACTTGAAATTGCTACTTTCTATTTTCTGATTTTTATTTATTTTTTATTTTATTTTTATGTCTACTTCTATTTATGTATTTCTATTTTATGGTTTTTATTTTTTTATTATTTTCATTCAATGTTTTTAAAAGAATTAGATTAATGGTCACTACTGATATTGCTTTCTAAAATGACATTTTTGCCTTGATTTTAATTCAAGATATTTGTAAGTAGTGATTGACTTTTCCAAATCAGTTAAAGGAAGAAATATCGAGGATTATTTCTCTTCCTCTAACTCCTTTAGTAGTGTATTTTTCTTTTTAAAACTAAATTTATTTCAAACTGAAAGTTGGACTTTGAAAATGAGATATTTTTTATCTTCTTGCAGTAATCTATCGAATATGAATAATATTTCAAGTCATTAAATCACTTTCAAGTTTTCTTGATCAGGTTGTTATATTTATCATTTGGAGATGATTTTGATTTTTGGCTAATTTTTCTTTATACTAAAGAGTGAGTTTCCCTCTCTTATATTTGGAAGATAATCTCAAAACTTAGAGTCTTTAAAGATTTTGAAAGGAAGCCAGTATGTAAAAATGATAAGAGGCACAAAATGAGCCCAAAAGAAATAAAAAAAGATTAATAATGATCACAAAATAATTTAAAAAAGATTCATAAAGTGTGCCAAATAATTGAAAAAGAGGCACAAAATGAGCACATAAAAATAAGCTTCATTCTCTTTCAAATCTTTAAATATTAGAAGAATTCATGTGCCACTTAATATCTTAAAATACTTGATTTTTAAAACTCATGATTTTAATTGATTTCTATGGAATTTTATTCTATTTTATATTTTTTTGAAATAAAGTTTAAACATATCACTTTTTGTATCTAATTTATTTTCTAAATTAGATTTTTGGTTCAAGAAGATTTTTAACCTATAAGGAGTCCGAGCTAAGGTTAACAAGACTAGTTTACTAACTTTTCTAGATTTCAGTGTTAGTTAATTCATTTCTTATTGATTTTTTAATCTACTAAAAAGGGAAATTTATCATTTACTAGAGATTGATTGACTAAAAAATCCTTTAATTTGATTTTTGACTGGTTTGTATTTGATTTTTTGTGTTGTTTTTATACCTTTTGTGTTTTTTTTTTAAATCCTCCTGATAATCACATTCCATTCTTGAATTTTTATATTTTTGCTCACATTGTCCAAGACGATCCACATCATCCTGTACGATATGCTCAAAGATACATCTATCAGATCACAGCACATCTAATGGATGATATAAACTATTTATTGGTGATCATCCTGTATAATTTATACAATATATTGGACAATCCTCATGGCAGGAGTTGCTAGAAGATTTGAATACTTTTAGGACAATCCATTATTATGAATGACTTGGATGATTCACATGTTCATTATGGATGATATGGCCTGTCAAAGATCATCCAGGCATACTCCTTGGGGCTATCGACCTGTATCTAATAGTCCATATAATATTTGATTATCCTAGATAATAAGGCTAACATTTTGACCGATCGTCTAGAGGACATTATTATACATGATCTTCCTAAATGATCTCACAATTGTCTTGTATAATTTGGTCGATCCTATATAAACAACTAGATTTTAACCCTTTTCTTCACTCTCAACTCTCCAATCTCTCTTCTCTCTCACTCAAGCTCAAAATTCTTGGAATGGTGGGTGGTAAAAGATCTATAATGCTTGCTGGTAGCTCATTTAGGTGGGATATCGATCCTCTCTTTATTGAGGAAGCTAATGAAGTGGATTACAATTGCTATAAGATTGTTGGCATTACTCCTTCAAAGACCATTAATAAAAGTGTTTTAAACTTTCATCCTCCTTACCCTAGCCTGTCTGTTTAATTAAAAACTCTTATTTGAATTCTTTGCCAACCTTCACTTTAATAATGCTTACACTGCCTAACAATCATATATAAATCGAATTCCTGTAGAGATAACCTATGAAGATTTTCATACCTTTCTTCACCTCTCTACCACTGGAGACAAGATTCATATCTTAATCTCAAATCCTGGTTTTAATTGGGCTCCTGCTAATAATATCCTAAGGGAAATTAATGTGAAATTCTATGTAGCCTAGGCAAATACCTTAGTTAAGGATGCTCAAACCATCTAGCACATTCTTCAAACCTCCATTATTCGTAAAGTTGGGGTTCTGATTCATATTACTTCCTTTCAATCACTCACCACCTACTACATAATGGCTCATCAAGATTTTAATGATACTGATATTCTAATCTGCTACATTAAACACCTAACCAGTATTAAGGATCCTAACCATAAAAGAAAGCTAAATATAGATTTAGTACATATCATTACCTATGTCCTTGAATTTGAATATAACCTTTAGTATCTAGGCCCACCTCATCACCTCCATATTTCTACTCCAATAGCTCCTTCCATACCCTTCACAATACTCGTCATCATAATATGCATGAGGAGCCTATCGAAGGGGAGGAAGAACCTATTCCTGCATCTGACCCTATAAACGAGCAGTCTCAATTTGATCAGCTGGTCTAGTAGTTTGATCAGTGGGGGGCTCAATTTGACACCTATGTACCTGAGAAATAGTATCAACATGATTAAGACTTAGCTCATTTTGATGAATAGGTAGTGCAACAACAATAACATGACAAGGATATGGCCTGGTTTTGTGAACAGATTACATCTCCGCACTTCTACTTTCAACCACCAGCACAACCTCTTCTTGTAGGGTCCCTATGGGTTTTAGTCTATTTTTATTTCTATATTTATATTAGTCTTTTCTTCTATACTTTGAAATGTACATTTCTTTGTTCTTTATGTCTTTTAGCTTTTAGTTGTTTCCTCCTTTTTGTGATGTCAAAAGGGGGAGTAGTGTATTATTTTGTTGGTTGCATCTTATGTTTAGTTTATTTATTTTTCTACTAGTTGTTTTCTGTTTGGCTTTTCTTACAAAAATGTATAAAAAAAAATGTCTAAGAGCTTTGAAAAATTTTAATGATAATGTTTAGCATCATAAAAAATGGAGAGATTGTTACAAACCTAAGTGCAACTACAATGATTTTGATGATAACAAATATTATTATTTCTTTATTACTGTTATCATTGCTTATCTATTTAGTTTTTCCTGATCACTAACCTTTTAGGTCCACAAGCTCATTTGCATGTCAGCTCAAGATTGGATAGACAAGGATTGAGTTAGTCTAAAATTTTGTTTATAATACATGTTTATCTTTCCTGAGTCAAATGTACTATGATGGATCCTGAAGCTAAGTAACCTTGCGCACACACACTCTAGGTAATGAGTAAGTAAGTTGGGAAAATGTTTAATTTTGTAAACTAATCATACAAGATGATTTATATCTTTTATACGATCAATTCATCATAAAACCCTAATAAGGGAACCCATTATTAAAATGAATATGATTAACTAATCCTACTAAATGATTAATATCATCTAGAATGATCAATTATAAATATGAAAATTAGTTGCCAATCATAATTTAGGCAAGATTTTATAATTCAAAGTTTGTTATTATCTTACAAGATAATCCAAATCATCCTGGACGATGTATTACATTCATGCCTAAATTGATCCGATAATTAGGAGAATAATTATGGTTAAATTGATCAATCCAATCATCTATGACGATCCTCTAAGATTATCCAGGATGATCTATTATATTTTTTGGGATTATACCCATACTCTAAGATAAAAAACTATGATTTTTCTTTGGATCATCCAGCATGATCGTACTGGATTTATCGAGGCTTATATGGGACAATCCATACATCGCTGCCCATCATCCCATATCATATGGGATAATAAATGTTGTAATTGAACTAATTATCCTGGATGATCGTAGAATCTTCCAATTGTTGAGATTGTTGCAACTTAGTTCTTGATTGTTGATATTCTTACAACATGTTTGTTTTTGATGATTTCAAATAAGATTATTTTGATTATTATTTCTCCTAACATATTTTGGATGCATTGTTTTGCTATTCATGTGTACTAACATTTTAGGGAAATCATACTCTGGATTATTGAAGACTTTAAATCAGATCAGTTTAGGGTTTATTATATATGAAATATGTATTTTTCATTTTCTTGAGTCTGAGAGAGTGTGATTGTAATTGAGTAACTGTTCACACACACATGGGGGGATAGATTAAACTTTGAAATTTTTTAAACTAATCGTACTATATAAATTCACTTCGAACGGGACAATTTATTCAAATATTTTCCTCGATGAACAATCAAATGAATAGAAATGAAAATTTTTCTATGTATTAATCGTATTGTATGATCGCATTTCATACATGCCTTCTAGAGTATGAAATGGATGAGTCCCTGGTCACTCAAAAAGATTTTTTTTTAAGTATGGATCGTACTGTATGATCACATTTTAAAGATGCCTTCCAAAGTATGAAATTGTGAGGTCCCTCTTCGTCCCAACTTTTTGTCCAAATGAATTTGAAAAATTTCTGAACTGTTATTACCATACAATATCGTCATCGTACGTACGCTGTTCAGAGTACAAAATTAATAGGTCCCTTTTTTCCTTACAAACTTGAAAATATTTGTAACTGATCGCATCGTATGATGTCATCTTCGTACGTATGCTATTCAGAGTATGAAATTGCGGGGTCCTTCATCCCAACGAAGATGAAAAATTTTCTAAATGTTTATCTCAGATGAACTTGGTTCGTACCAGATGATGATCATATATGAAATGGTTTCGTACCAATGCACAATAGGTTTGTACGCAATAGTTTTTAAACTATTAATATCTACAAAATCAGATCATACTTTATGATTATGTACACTCGAAATTGAAAATTTTAGTTTTGTGGATGATTTTTTTTTCTTATGTATAAAACATCCACTGAAAATTGATGTAAAAATCTTATCTTTGTGATTTTTAAAGGGAAATTGAAAGAGAAAGTGTGAGAGATTGTTTGAGAGTGATTTCTTGCAAGAAGAGTGTTAAGGTTTCATTAGGTTACTCAAAGGTAAGTATCTCTATGTGATTTTTGTTTTCACTCTTGCTCTTATCTTTCTAGAATGCTCATGAGAAGATATTTGAAGAAGATACAGTTCTCTACCGACACTTAGAAAGTTTGAAAGGTTGACCGTTCTTTGCCGACACTCAGAGAGTTTGAAAGGATGATGATTCTCTGTTGACACTTGGAGAGTGTGAAAGAACGATGGTTCTTTATCGACACTTGGAGAGTGTGAAAGGATGAAGGTTCTGTATCGACACTTAGAGAGTGAGAAAGGACTATAGTTCTATACCGACACTTGGAGAGTGTGAATGGATGATGGTTCTCTATTGCACCGGGGGTTGGTGAAAGAGAGTTTTTATAAAGGCTTCTCCACCTTGATGTGGGGGGAAAAAGGAGAGATACTTTGGTAATAGTGCAATACTTGAAGAGGGAGTCTTCAGGGAGTAGATGTAGGTGTGTTTGATTGAACCACTATAAATCTTTATGTCTTTTAAATTTTGACATTTATTTACTGCAAGTTATTTTTCTGTGGTTGAAAAATTATTTTAAAACTTTAATTAAATTGCTACAAAACTTAAAGGTTTTCAAATTTAAAATCCAAGAGTAATTTTTTAAAAGTTACCAATTCACCCCACCTCTTGGTTAGCCTTGGGACAATAGCTTAGGTTTAACAACCTATTCAAGATTCAACACTAACACGATCTGTGCAAATACTTGAACATATTATACAGGGCAATACTGATTATCCTAGCTGAAAGGTGTGTTTTTCACTAATCATACAGGTCAATATGTAGATCGTCCTAGACAATCAGTTACATAAAATTAAAAAATTAATGCTTCTTTTGGAGTCTCTCTATTTAAACTTTCTAATTATCCTTTAAGCAAATCTTTTGCTAGAAAGGAGATCTAAGAGAGAGCTTAGAGAAGGAACAGGAAGAGCTTGAGAGAGAGAGAGAGAGAGAGAGAGAGAGTGAGTGAGAGAGAGAGAGAGATCATTGTGAGGGGGAGTTATGAGGGATTCGTAAAGGTTTCTTTAGGCAACGTGTTCATCTTCTTCTTCAAGCTACTGCCCTAGTTCCTTTATAGCATTGATGGAGATCTTCATCAACATTAAATCTTGGTTCTCTACCTTCGTCAGGTGAGTGAAAAAAGATTTTTGAATTCTTTTCCTTCACTAGATGCGTGAAAATGGATTTCTAGGTTCTCTGCCTACTCCAATGGGAGAAAGAGGATTGTTAGGTTCTTTGCCTACTCCAGGAAGAAGTAAAATGATTCAAGGTACTCTGCCTCATCGAGTTGGTGGAAAGATTTTTTAGGAGATTCTCCACCTTGTCGTGGGGGTAAAAGAAGAGACACTTCTTTTAGTGTAATACCTGGAAAGGAGGTTTCAGGGGAGTGGATGTAGGTCAAGTTGACCGAACCACTATAAATATTATGTGTTCTTTCTATTTATTTTTCCTGCATTTAATTTCCATATTATTATGTTATTTATTTTATGTTAAAAATATATGATTTTGTTTTTTTGCTTCCACACAAGTTGTTTGTTTTAAAAATATTTAAAAATATTTTAAAAAGATTTTTCATTTTGTTTAAGATTTTTTTAAAACTACCAATTCACCCCCCTCTTGGTTAGCCTCGAGCTAGTTCTTTTTTGCTCAATACCCATCAAGAACTTTCATCCAATGATAATAATAGAAGACACATCATATATGCAATAATATATGTATGCAGGAGTAATCAATTAGTTGGGAACAACACATATCCCTCATAATTAACATCTATTCAATGTTAGTTAAATATATCGAACATTGCAAGTAATGAAAGGGGAGTGAATATTCATAAGTGAACCATGAAGAGTATGTAAAGAACTATAATGCATGCTACATATTGTATACGAGCAAGGGTATAAGAAAAAATAATGCACTAGTAAAGCAGACAAGCTTATGCAAGAAAAAGTACATGACCCTACAAATGATAAGTCTCCTGCACACATGTACTGTGCAAGATATGATAAATGCCAACTTCTATTGATGGCAATGAGAGAAATATTGTATGCATAATGATTCACTTGCGAGTGATGATCGATAATAAGTGATGAATGATACAAATGTAATCGAACACCACCTAATATTAAGTATATACACTGTCCTTCTGCAAGTAAAGACATATAGCATATGGAAAAATGTGAGCTCCTGTGGATTGTTGAAAGAGATCTATCACATGTACTACATGCTACTTATAGGTAAGAATGAAGGAACTATAAAAAATACAAGCTCGTATGAGCCAACATACTAGACCTATCACGTACACAAAATGCCAACCATGAACAAATATAGTGTTGCGGATCTATTTTCATGATTTATGATTTTGATGATAGCAAACACTTCTATTTCTCTACGACGACCTCATTTACTAACATTTCAGGTTCATACGATCAAACTGCAATTTGGAACCAGCTCAAGATTGGATAGACTTTTTCCTTTCTTGAGTCAGTTTCCACACCTTTTCCTTTCTTGAGTCTATTATATTTGGTGTGGCTCCTGATGATTTGTAACTTGGAAGATTTTTTATTGTTCCCTAAATATTTCTGTATTTGGTAACATCGTCTAGGATGATATTTATATAGGCCTGGACGATCTGTTCAAAAGTAGAAACCCTAATTAGGGCATCCTCATTAAAGCAGCCATCATTATGCAAAACATATCCTCCTGGATGATTTTGTATCGGCCAAGATGATAGGCTCAAAATAGAAAGAATCTACCATTAGATCTATTTAGGATTTACTTATTTTTGGACATCGTCCAGGTGGATCGTCCAGGACTAGTAAATATCGTCCAGGAAGATCCAGGATAATTTTTCCAAAATTTCTCTGGAATTTAAGGAAAGCAATTATGACTTGATTGCACGATCAAATCGTCATGGATGATCAACAGATCATCCTGGCCGATATGCTGGACGATTGGACATCGGATAGCTCTTTTTCAGGGCGATGTTCTGGATGATATTCCATGATTTGTTCTGATTGTCCAGGACTATATATTATCATCCTGAATGATATAAACAAATTTCTTCTGATCATCTCAAATCGTCCCGGCTGATTGGGCTTATTTTGCACTGATCGTACAGGATAATATTAGTATCATCCTGGACAATAATGTTGGCAACTTGCATTAATGAGTTCATTTTGAGATCTTCTATTTAAGCTATCACATGACACTTTGTAAGTGTCTTTGACAGCCATTGTAGATTAGTTCTTTTTGGGGAAACTTGAAGAGAGAGCTTGAAAGGGAGTGAGGAAAGGGTGGAGTTTGAGAGAGGGAGAAGATATTGTGAGGGGGGACTCAAGGGAGTGTGGAGGGGGTTCCACACGGTTGTTCTGGCAAGCTCGCACCTGAATACCATCGAATTCAAGGCTTGTCTCGGGGGAAGTTCACTAAATAAGAAGATCTCTTTGGTGTCAAAGGACCCGATGACTCCACCGCACTGAGGAAGGTGGAAGTGATTTTATAAGGTTTGACCGAACCACTATAAATACGGTGTGTTCTTTTCTTATTATTGCTTCTGCATTTAATTTCTGCATCAATGATTTCCTTATGGTGTTTTGGTTTATAGTTTTGCTTTAAAAGATCTTTAACAACCAATTCACCTATCTCTTAATTAGCCTTGGGCTGGTTCATAAGGCTTAACATCCCTAACAAACTTTCAAGTGGTACAAGAGCACTTTCATACATAAGATCTCTAATAAATGTAAGCTCCTATGAGTCATTATAGGAGATCTACTAGATCCACTACCTGTCATCTATGGGAAAATACAAAAAAGACTATGACATACATGGGCTATTGTGAGCTGCCATAGAAGACCCATCAAATATTTAGGCTCCTCACAAGTACATCAAAATGTATACACACAAATATTAAAATATATATGTAAGCACATCAATATACAAATAAAGTATAAATGCACCTGCAAGTGTGTAATATAATACAAAGAAATTCATATGTGCAACCAAATACCTGCATGGGCCCCGATGAGGGTGTTACGAGCACACACGTGACATCTAGAGATGTTGCACATGTCAAATGATCAACCAAGTTTGAGCCTAATCCTTCAATGAGGGTAGATAGGAGTTGACATGGCTGAAACCATCAAATAAATATATGGTCACGGTATCGACCAAGATATCTATTTTATATGTTCATATTAGGTATTCAAGACCATTAACTAGAAAAAATCCCCAACAAAGGTATACAGCTAGCAACGAGCCCAATCCTATATAACTAATTAGATATAGTAGACAATGTTCAATAGATAATATTCAAAAATACCCCCTAAATACTCTCATAGGCCCCAATGAGCATTTTAAGGGTATATACGTGATGTTTGAGGATGTTGTGTGGGTTAAAAAATGAACCTAAGTTTGAGCCCTATCCTTCTATGCAGGTAGATAGAAGTCGATACAACTCAAACTATTAAATAAATATATGGTCATGGTATCAAATAGGATATTTATTTTGTACATTCATGTTTGGCCTTCAAGGCCAATAAATAGGAAAAATTATAAAAACATAAAAGCTAGCAATGAACCCAATCCTTCTTCAGCAAATATATAACATTTATAAGGTTTAAAAGATAATTATAAGAATGCCTCCTAAATACATGTATGGGCCCCAATGAGAATGTTACGAGCATACAGGTGACATCTAGGGTGTTGTGCGGGTCAAATGATAAACTTAATTTTAAGCATAATCCTCTTATTTGGGTAAATATATGTCGACATGGCTCGAACCATCAAATAAATGTACGATCATGGTGTCAATAAAAACATTTATTTTACACATTCATGTTTAGCCTTCAAGGCCCATAATAAGGAAAATTCATTAAAAAAAGGCATACACACCACAATGAAACTGATACTCTATTAACCAATTGTTGAAGTCAAAGGTTCAATCAATAAATTGAAAATTATTCATAAAAACCCTAATTTTGGCCATGTTGAACGTAGATCTCAATCAGATGGGTTAATTCCAAATGTTCAAGATGCCTCCCAAATTCTCAAATGCCCATGAAATTCAAAACTTCAAGAAAATACCAAAACCTAAAATATTTAAAATTGAATTCAACCATCATATACTTAAAGAAAACTCATCCACCTTCCCCAAAAGTTTATTGAGGTAAACAAATTCAAATATCACTTCATCTCATAAAGAGTTATTAACTAATCAAAAATATCATTAGGATTCATTTGCAAACCATCTCCTACCAGTAAGGAAGCAGCACGTGTCCTCTATTTATTAGTTTTACTGCCAGATGGCACCACACATAAATAATTAAGACTTGGGCTCCCTGAATTGGGTGGTTCACTATGAAATGGTGCCACTAAATTATAGTTATGGATGGTTTCGGTATGCTCGCCAATGGCAGTAAATCCTTGATATATGAATTAATATGATATAATCGATAAGGAACATAACTGTATGTTTGATAAGGTGGATTCAAAATTTCCCCATTAGATAAATATTCATCGCAGGTCTTCAATGTACCCTTGAATGATGTAAGCCATGGCTACCGACATAGATCCTTCTGCCAGGTTGGGTCGGCTACTTCCTCTGATTAAGTAGACTATGGATCTTAATGGCCCGGGATGATATAACCATGATATATCCTACGAAAACCCGTAAAAGCTTGCATTTTTTTAGATCTTTTATATATATTTATGGATGGTATTTTGTTTACGTGACAGGTCTCCTACGGTATAGCATAGGAGATTGCATTTATTATAGTTCCTTTGTATTTACCCTCAAGTTGCATGTATTCAATGTGACATATCTCGTACAACGGTCTGTAGGAGCTCACATTTTCCCAGATGTCATGTGTATTTACTTATGGGAGGAAAATGCATGTACTTAATAATGGGTGGAATTCAATTGCAAGGGTGTTATATAATTCACTACTTTTTATAGATCATCACTCCTAATTATATCATTATAAATATGATAAATCTCCCATTGCCGTTAGGAAATGTTGGCATTTATTATATGCTACATCGTATATGTCTACTGGAGGCTTTATCATTTATAGAGTCAAGTACTTTTGCTTGTAGAAGCTTTTATGCTTTGCTAGAGCATTATCCTTACTTGTACCGTTGCTCATATATAATATGTTATGTGTGTTGTAGTTTGTTACATACTCTTCATGCTTAACTCATAAATATCCCCGCCACTTTCATTACTTGCAATGTTGGGTAGATTTTTCTGACATTGAATAGTGGTTGATTGTGAGATTGTGAGGGTGATGTGTTTACTGCAACCGGTTGATTACCCTTGCATGCATATATATATATATATATATATATATATATATATATATATATATATATATATATATATATATATATATATATATATATATATATATATATATATATATATATATATATTACAAATAGGGATCCAAATATCTTGATTTTAATGATAACAAACATTATTATTTCTTTACCACTACAATTATTGAATATATATTTTGTTTGCCCTATATAATAACCTTTCAAATCCATAAAGATCACTTGCCATAATGACCAGCTCAAGATCATATAGATTAGGGTTGGGTCTACATGTAATTTCATATTAATATAGTTTTTACCTTTTTTGAGTCAAATCTTGAATATGTTGGATGCCAAGCTAAGTAAACTTACACACACCCACACACACACACACACCCACACACACACTTAGGGGGAGAAATTTGGTTAGTTAGAGATTTTTTTTTTTAATTTTTGATCAAATCATACAAGAAGATATGAGATCATATTGGAAGATCAGTTAAAAATAGAAACCATGATTAGAGCATCCAGCTAATTATAAGTGATTAAAGTCATAATACTGGATGATCCATATCATCCAGGATGATCATCTTAAATGATAAAAACAACCGCCAATCACAATTTAGGTAATGTTTTAAATTTTAATTTTTGTTCTATTCATACAGGATAATATACATCATCCTGAATGATTTATAACAATCATACATAAATTGATCCAATGATTAAGGGTGTAATTATGGTTAAATTATTCAATCATATCATATGGGATGATCCATCTAGATTGTACTAGATGATATAATATATTTTGTAAGACAATCCCTTATCATCTAAGATAAAAACCCATAACTTTACTCTAATCATCCAAGAGGATCATCCTTGACATCCCAAGATATCTTCGAGATGATATGGAGATTGCCACCCATCATCCAAGGTCATATTGGATGATCAATATAGTATCTTAAACTATTCATTCTGGATAATTACAAGATCGTATGGGATGATCTATACAAATACTTATATATATCGTACAAAGCATAAGTGATCATCCTGGCTGATAGGGCTGGTTTGTGTTTGAATAGTTGATATTTGAATGATTTATATTTGTGCAACTTATGTAGTTTTGATGATTCCAAACATTATTGTTCAAATGTATAGTTATCTCCTAACAATTTTAGAAGATTTGCACTTGCTCTTGTGTGTACTAACATTTCAGGAAAATCCGACTCCAGACTACGATAACTTCAAATCAAATTCAACATGAGATATTTTGTTTATTTGAAGTTTGCATTTTCTTTGATTTAATTTTGAAAGGGAGTGATTGTAATTGAGTGAATAAAAAAATTACACACACACATAAGGAGATCATAGAATTTTATACTGATCGTACGGGACGATATTTATCGTACTGGACGATCCGTCAGTTATCTCCTATAGAGCACTTGGAACGAATAGGAATTTGCTCGAAAAAATTTTCTAAGTCCTATTCGTCCAGGACAAAATTTATTATCGTCCCGGACGATGGGTTCTCTGTAAAATTTTCGTCCAGACAAATTTTGCTATCATACGAGGCGACCGGTCCTTTGGAAATTTTTCGTACAGACGAAATTAAATATCGTACCAGACGATCAGTTCTCTAGAAATTTTTCATCCAGACGAAAACAAATTATCGTCCGTGGCGATTGGTCCTCTGGAAAATTTTCGTCCAGACGAAATAAATAATCGTCCAGGACGATCGGCTTTCTGGAAAATTTTCGTCCACACGAACATATTTTCGTCCAAACGATTAACCGACTTAGAACAGTTTTCAGCAGTTTCTAGAACCGACCATGTAATAACCGTTCGTACTGGACGAACCTAGTTCGTACAGGACGATCATATGTACGAAGTCATTTCGTACACATATACAAATTGGGTCGTTTCAGATCGTTTAAGTAAAATCGTCCAGGACAATCCAGGATCGTACAGGACGATCCATTGCGTACAGAATTGAAAACTTGCAGTTTTTGGGCGGTTTTTCTTGTCTTTTGTATAAATAGTCCAAATTAGACTGCCACCCAATCTTTTTGTCATTTGATCTTCGTGCCTCTTGAGAGAATAGCCAAGGAGAGAGTGGAAGAGAGCATTCAAAGGAGGATTCCTACCACTGGAGCGAGAAGGCTTCACTTGGATTACTAACGTAAGAGTCTCTACTTGTGAAATTGGATTTCTTCACTCTTTTTCTTCTTCCTTCTAGATTCTTGTGAGAAGATCAGTCAAGGAGATTCGGTTCTCTGCCGACACTTGGAGAGTGTAAACTGCCGAAGGGTTCTCTGCCCACACTAGGAGAGTGTAAAAGGACAAAGGTTCTCTGTCTACACTTGGAGAGTTTGAACAGCCGTAGGGTTCTCTGCCCACACTAGGAGAGTGTAAAAGGATGACGGTTCTCTGCCAGCACTGTGGATTGTGTAAAAGGACGACGGTTCTCTGCCGCATCGGGTAGTGGTGAAAAGAGTGTGTTGTAAAGGCTTCTCCGCCTTGCTATGGGTGTTAAAGGAGAGTCACTTTGTGGTATTAGTGCAATACTCAGTGGGTGCCTCTGAGGAGTGGATGTAGGTCTGGTTATAGACCGAACCACTATAAATATGGTGTCATTTACTTTATTGCTTTTACATTTCCGCACTTTAAATTTCAGTTTTAACAACTCTGTGGTTGAAAAATAATTTTCTACAAACTTTCAAAGAAAATTTTATTTCGGTTCAACTTTATCATTAAGAGGGTTTAAAATTTTTAAAACTACCAATTCACCCCCCTCTTGGTAGCCGTGGGACATTTACTTAGGCTTAACAACCTAATTACTGGACTCAACAAGTGGTATCAGAGCATAGTTTCAAAATCATAAGTTTGAACTACTTTTTGATTAACGTAGATGGCTACATTTGGAAACCGAAACACACCTGAGGGTTACTCTATCACTAGACCTCCACTGTTTGACAATATTCCTTTTGATTTTTGGAAAACACGCATGTCTACTTTCTTACAGTCACTTGATTATCGCATGTGGATGCTAGTCCAGGAAGGTTACTCAAAACCAACTAGATTAGTTGATGGAATAAGGGTAGATACACCCTATGCAGATTGGACTATAGAAGAACGTGACTTAGCACAATTAAATGCGAAATGTTTAAATAGTTTCTTTTGTGCTTTAAAATCTGAAGACTACATGCGAGTTTCCACTTGTAAAAGCGGAAAAGACATATGGGATAGACTTTGTATTACTTATGAAGGGACAAATGAGGTTAAGCAATCAAGACTCAATATCTTGTTACATGACTACGAATTATTTTGCATGAAACCTAATGAATCTATATATGACATGTACACAAGATTCACTCAAATTGTCACCTCTTTGCATGCACTTGGTAGGGAATTAACTAATGCTGAAATGGTCAATAAGATTCTTCGTTGTTTACCTACTGCATACGATGCTAAAATTACTGCAATTACAGAGTCTAAAGATCTGAACATTTATTCCATTGACAATCTTCTTGGTTCACTCATTGCTTACGAGCAAGGAGTAAGTCAAAGAAAGATTGATGCAGGTGAACCAAAAAAGGACAAGAATATTGCACTAAATGTGGAAGAGTCAGAAAGTGAACACTCACAACCTGAGGATGAAGACGATATTGCACTGATGACTAGACAATTCAGAAGCTTTTTAAAGAGGAAGCAGAAGAGACGCCAGCAATGGAATAGAGGTAAGTATAACAGAAATGGCAAGGTTTCTAATGAAGTGATTTGTTATGAATGCAGGAAACCAGGTCATATAAAGACTGATTGTCCAAAACTCAAAGCCACTCCTAGCAAGGAGAAGGTAGAGGAGAAACCAATGGTAAAGAAGGGCAAGAAGAAGTTTCAAAAGGCTTTTTGGGCGGACTCAGCTTCAGACTCATCTGAGACTGAAAAAGAAGAAGAAGTCACCAACCTTTGCTTGATGGCAGATAAAGCTGAACAATCAGATCAAGAAGAGGTATGTGATTTAACCTATAATGAATTGTTTGAAGTTTCTGAACACATGCATGATGCATATAGGAAAATGAAAAAGATGCATGCTAGTTAGTTTTAGAATTGGAAGAGCTTAATAAGGAACACGAAATCCTTAGGAAAGATCATGCTTTAATTGATAGCAACCACATGAAACTACTTGATGAATATGATGACTTGAATAAAAATTTTGAGAATTTAAAATCATCCTATGCTGAACTTGAAAAAGAATTTAAGAAATTTAAGGATGAATCTGAGAGCAAGACATATAGAATCAATTATACCAATCGAATCTTGGAGGATATGAATTCATTTTACAAACTCACTATAAGAGCTCTCGAGGATAATAGGAACCCCCCTAAACTTGAAGATTTTACAAATCCTAAATATTATCCTAAATTCATGAAATCCCTTAGAAGACAATCATATGAAAGAAAACATAGGAATATTTTTCCTAATGTTAAATGTAACAATTGTGGATTTTTGGGACATATATCTCACACCTGCACTTTAAAGATGAAACCTAATTTGGTGTGGAGAACTAAGATGCATAAACCTAGACATATCATACATGCATCTGATTATAAATTTCATAAAGGTGAACCCAAACTAGTTTGGGTTCCCAGGTCTAACATTTGAGAATTTTGCAGGAATACTCTCACACAAGACCTCGTGAGAGTATATGGTACCTGGACAGCGGATGTTCAAAGCACATGACTGGAGATACTGCTCAATTCATAACGCTGGAAGCCAGGAGTGGAGGCAAGGTTACACTTGGAGATAATACCACAAAGAAAGTGGTTGGATCAGGTATGATTGGAAATTTGAAAAACTTTTTCATAGACAATGTTTTATTAGTTGAAGGCTTAAAACATAATTTGCTTAGCATAAGTCAGCTATGTGATAAGGGCTATAATGTAAAATTTTTACCTACTAGCTGCATAATTAGCCTAAATGGGAAAATTGTTTTAAATGGAAAAAGGGTAAACAATGTCTACATGCTAGATTTAAATTGTATTCAATCTCCTACTGCTTTTTGTTTGAAAACTGTTTCTGATGAATCATGGCTTTGGCATAGGAGACTTTTTCATTCTAGTATGAAAAATCTTAGAAAAATTACCCAAAAGAATTTGGTGAGAGGAATACATAAACTAGACTTTACCAAGGACCATCTATGTGATGCATGTCAATTAGGAAAACAAGTGAAGTCCTCTTTTAAGTCCAATAAAATCTTAGGACCAGTAAACCTTTAGAAATTCTACACATGGATCTTTTTGGACCTGTAAGCACTGTTAGTCTAGGAGGAAAGGTATATGGATTTGTTATAGTAGATGATTTTTCAAGATTCACCTGGGTTAAATTTCTTTTTCATAAGAGTGAATCATTTGAGGAATTCAGAAAATTTTCAACTTGGATACAAAGAAAACTAGGATGTGAAATAATTTCTATACAAAGTGATCATGGAGGAGAATTTGAAAATGAAAGATTTGAAGATTTCTGTAAAGAAAAGGGGATTGATCACAATTTTTCTGCACCTAGAACTCCTCAACAAAATGGAGTAGTTGAAAGAAAGAACAGAACATTAATAGAAGCCGCCCGAGCAATGTTAGCAGAATACTCGCTTCCTAGATATTTTTGGGCTGAGGCGGTTAGCACTGCATGCTATGTTCTGAATAGGGTGAATGTGAGATCAAATTTGAATAAAACACCCTATGAGTTGCTAAAAGGTAGAACACCAAATTTGTCTCATTTGCATGTATTTGGTTGCAAGGTGTTCATACATAATAATGGAAAATCTGCCTTAGGAAAATTTGATCCAAAATCAGATGAAGGAATTTTTGTTGGATATTCAAGTGTTGGAAAATCTTATAGAGTATTCAACAAAAGAACTTTAGTCATTGAAGAAACCACACATGTTGTTTTTGATGAAAATGGAAATATGGAAGAGCCAAATGTTGTTGAAGAAGAAATTGAAGAAAACTCCCAAAAGATTGATAGATTAAATTTGGAAGAAAATGTGGAAGAAAATTTAGAAAGAGAAGACCCTTTGCCTAGAGATTTGAGATTTTCTAAAAACCACCCAAAGGAATTGATTATAGGTGAACCAAGTGAGGGTGTTAGAACTAGGCGTGGATTAAACAAGGAAGTCAATCATTCAGCCTTTATTTCAACTATTGAACCCACTAACATTGATCAAGCACTTTCAGATGAATTTTGGATATTGGCCATGCAAGAAGAGTTAAATCAATTTGTAAGAAATAAAGTTTGGGAACTAACTACAAGGCCAAAAGATCAAAGTGTTGTTGGAACCAAGTGGGTGTTCAAAAATAAAATGAATGACTCAGGAGTAGTCATTAGAAATAAGGCTAGATTAGTAGCTAAGGGGTATAATCAAATTGAAGGAATTGATTTTGAGGAAACTTTTGCCCCTGTAGCTAGACTTGAAGCAATTAGGGTTTTACTAGCCTTTGCCTGTTTTAAAGGTTTTAAATTGTTTCAAATGGATGTCAAAAGTGCCTTTTTAAATGGGGTAATTGAGGAAGATGTTTTTGTAGAACAACCTCCAGGTTTTGAAAATTCTAAATTTCCAAATCATGTTTTCAAATTAAAAAAGGTATTATATGGATTGAAACAGGCACCTAGGGCTTGATATGAGAGGTTAAGCACCTTCCTACTTGAAAGATCTTTTGAAAAAGGAAGTGTGGATACAACTCTCTTTTTGAGGAAAATTGGAAAGGATATACTTATTGTTCAAATTTATGTGGATGACATCATCTTTGGATCTTCAAATAAACATCTTTGTGATGATTTTTCTAAAACAATGAGTAGTGAATTTGAAATGAGTCTAATGGGAGATTTAAATTACTTTCTAGAATTTAGCATTAAGCAACTTGAGGAAGGTACTTTTCTTAGTCAAACTAAATATATTAAGGACATCCTCAAAAAATATGAAATGGACAATGCTAAACCTGTTAGTACACCAATGAGTTCTTCAGTTCTGTTGGATAAGGACCTTAAGGGAAAATCTGTTGATCAAAAGAAATTTAGAGGGATAATTAGATCTTTACTTTACTTGACTGCTAGCCGACCAGATATTATGTTCAGTGTTTGCTTATGTGCTAGATTTCAATCAGATCCAAAAGAATCACATTTGACAGCAGTGAAAAGGATTTTAAGATATCTACTAGGAACTCAAAACTTAGGAATTTGGTATCCTAAGTTTAGCTCTTCATTTGAAATTATTGGTTACTCAGACTGACTTTGAAGGCTGTAGAGTGGATAAGAAAAGCACTTCTGGAACATGTCAATTCATTGGAAATTCATTAGTTTCATGGTCTAGTAGAAAACAAAATTCAGTGGCACTATCTACTACAGAAGTAGAATACATTGCATTAGGAAGTTGTGTGGCACAAGTACTTTGGTTAAAATAACAGTTGATTGATTTAGGATTAACTATAGGCACTATTCCAATTTATTGTGACAATACTAGTGCTATTTGCATTTCCAAAAATCCTATTCAACATTCTAGAACCAAACACATTGATATAAGACATCATTTCATAAGGGATCATGTATCCAAAGGAGAAATTGAACTCATACATGTTTCAACTGAAAATCAACTTGCAGACATTTTTACAAAACCTTTAGCCTTTGATACCTTCAGTACTTTAAAAAACAAGTCTTGGTGTTATTGATTTGAATGCTTAAACAAAATGTCTTTGCAACATTCATATTTGTTTTGTTTTGTTTTTTGATTTTGTGAAATTTTGTGTGTTTTGAATGAATTGTTTTTGGATTTATGGTTTTATTTTATGTTTTCTGTGTTTTTGAATATTTTTGTTGATTTTCTTAATTTAAAAAAAAAAATTCAAAATTAAAAAATTTTTTTTGGAGGAAATCGTCCAGGACAAAATTGGTTTCGTACGGGACGATGTGTGAAGGAACAGTTTGCGCGAATTTTTAACCGTTTTGAGAACAGTTTTTAATTAGATCGTCTGTACGATCTGATGATCGTCCAGGATGAATTTATTTTCTCTCTCAAACGTCGGGACGATTGAATGCAGCGGTTGAGTGGATAAGACAGTTTTTAATATGAACTTTGTATGTACAAAATTTTCGTTCGTCCAGACGAACATGTGTCGGTTCATTGTAGGGGACGGTTTTCAAGAGTCATTAAAACGATTTACTTTTTGATCGTCTGTACGAAAATTTTTCGTCTGTACGATCGGTCAAGTCAAAAAGCCTGTACGAAGGGACGCATCGTAAGTTGTGTTGATTACGAAAAGCCGTTACATTTTGGACGAATTGGATCATCTGTACGAATTTTTTCGTCCAGACGAACGATAATTTTTCATCCAGGACGAATATTTTCGTCCAAGACGAACATATCGTTTTTCTTTAAATATGAAGGCTTTCAAACTTGACAATCACACTTCCAAACTTCATTTTCAATCCCTTTCTACATCAAATCAACAATGGCCTCCTCTTGCAAAAGACAAAAGGTGTTGGTGAAGAAACCAAATAGGAATGCCCTAGACAACTTTCTCTCTAAGGCGAATGAGGATCTTTTCCTCGTTTTGCATCCGCAAAGATCACTCCCTCTCGCATTCTTATTCAAACTGAGTTGAAATTTCGGGTATTGCACCTCTTCGCCTCAACCCAATTTCAGTTCATTCTTTCTCTCGTCCACTTCTACAATAAGCAAACCTACCATTACTTTCTAGCTAACATGAGTTTCAATTCTGACCACTCCACCATTAGTTCTTATGTTTTTAAGCAAAAAGTTAAGATCACCAAGCACGACCTTGGTGCATTTTTAAACTTAAGAACTGAGGGATATAGAGCCCACACCCTAATGTCAGAAACATCCTTCAAATGGTTTCAAATCAATAGGGTGATTAGAGAAATAGGCATAACCTATCATGTTGCTAGAGTCTCTGGTATGACCCAAGATGCCCGAATCATCTAGCATATCCTTAGATCCTCAATTATTTCTAAAGCTGGTGATAGGATTAACATTACCCCTCTCCTTTCTGTTCTAACCTTTTTAATCATGGAAAGACATCCTATTGTTGAAGCCCAACTTATCATAGACCATATCTATGGGCTTTCAGAAATAGGACATACAGATCAGAAGAGGAAGAATAACATTTCATTAGGACACTTAATCACTTATATTTTGGAAAAGAAATACAACATAGTGCATCCTGATAAAGAATATGAAGAGTCAATTTACTATAACGATGCATCATTCAGATTGCTTTTCAAGGAGGAAAAAGAAAAAGCACATGCCAGTGCTTCAGAAGAGGAAGAAGAAGAAGGAGTGCAAGCTTCTGCATCTCAATCAGATTACCAGAATCTGATTGAGAGATTTGATAGATTAGAGACTCACATTGATCAAAGGTTTGATCAATTTGATGCTAAACTCACGCAGCAGCAACAAGACATTGGTAATATTAAAGATGAAGTTCATGAAATTAATACCAATGTAATGTTGATGGCCTCCTACTTCAACCTCTTTGGCGGCATTCCTCCTCCTCCTCCTCCAGAACAGTAGAAATGTTTTTATGTGTGTCTGTTGTATTTGTTTTTTATGTTTTTATCGTGTCTGTTTTTAAGTGTTTGTGTTTATGTTGGTTTTTCTTTTTTTTAAGTTCAATGTATTTTCTTCTTTTTATGTAATCTGTTTCTTTAGTATCAATGAAAGTTTTTTTTTATTAGACTTGTTTTGAAATGTGGTTAATGCTTATGAATTTCATGAGTATTATTTAATCTTCATAGTGCTTAAATTAGATTGTAATTTGAGATTATCTATATTAGAAAATCTAGTCTTTCTAAATTTATAAGTTGTTTATAACTTGTTGTAATTAGAACTTTTAAATTCATGTCTATTCATTTAGACTACATAAAAATTAATATTACTATTGCAATTTAGATGTTTTCTTATTTTGTATTTCTATGCTTCAAGTGATATTTATGCACTAAGAAATATTTGAAATTTTAGATTATAGATTTTGGAAAGAATTGGTCTCAATTACTCTTGAACATTGTACAAATGTACAAAAATCAAAAGGAATTCGCAAAAATTTGCAAAGTGAAAAAGAGGCACAAAATAAGCCCAATCAAGAAAAAAAATGCACAAAAATGTGCCCCAAAATTTTGAAAAAAATGCGCAAAGCGCCACATGAGGTAATTCTCTTCTTTCCAAATTCGTTCAATCTCTTAATTCAAATTGATCTTATGTTCATTTATATTCTATTGAACTTTGAAATATAGAATTTTTATACATCTCTCTTGTAATGATTTTCTATAGTCAAATGTCTAAATTGAATCATGTCTTTGATAAATTCTTCTTACTTACAATGTTATATCACTTCTTAAATTTTATGAATTTCTATGATTGACCTAATATCTTTAGTTTAAAATTGCATACCCTATGTCAATCACAATTTAGATTAAATTTTAAAAATGAATTTCATATAATTACTTACATTTCTTGTCTATTTCTTCTTCACTTTTTATTGCTGTCAAAAAGGGGGAGAAATTATTATATTTTCTGTTTTGATTGTTCTGTTTGCAAGTTTTTTTCTGTTTTGATTGTTATGTTTGCAATTTTTTTTTTTACTTTGTAGTTGTTTGTGTTAAAATTTTAGAAAAACAAAAATTTTGTTCTTTATGCCTCCTTATTTTAATGTACTCATCAATTCAGGGGGAGTTTAAGAGATAGGAGATTTGTTTAACTTGAAATCATACAAATAATAATTGTTTTGTCATCATCAAAAAGGGGGAGATTGTTTGAATAGTTGCTATTTGAATGATTTATATTTGTGCAACTTATGTAGTTTTGATGATTCCAAACATTATTGTTCAAATGTATAGTTATCTCCTAACAATTTTAGAAGATTTGCACTTGCTCTTGTGTGTACTAACATTTCAGGAAAATCCGACTCAAAACTACGATAACTTCAAATCAAATTCAACATGAGATATTTTGTTTACTTGAAGTTTACATTTTCTTTGATTTAATTTTGAAAGGGAGTGATTGTAATTGAGTGAATAAAAAAATTACACACACACATAAGGAGATCATAGAATTTTATACTGATCGTACGGGACGATATTTATCGTACTGGATGATCCGTCAGTTATCTCCTATAGAGCACTTGGAACGAATAGGAAATTGCTCGAAAAAATTTTCTAAGTCCTATTCGTCCAGGACGAAATTTATTATCGTCCTGGACGATGGGTTCTCTGTAAAATTTTCGTCCAGATGAATTTTGCTATCGTACGAGGCGACCGGTCCTCTGGAAAATTTTCGTACAGACGAAATTAAATATCGTACCGGACGATCAGGTCTCTGGAAATTTTTCGTCCAGATTTAAACAAATTATCGTCCGTGGCGATTGGTCCTCTGGAAAATTTTCGTCCAGATGAAATAAATAATCGTCCAGGACGATCGGCTCTCTGGAAAAGTTTCATCCAGACAAACATATTTTCGTCCAAACGATTAACCGACTTAGAACAGTTTTCAGCAGTTTCTAGAACTGACCATGTAATAACCGTTCGTACTGGATGAACCTAGTTCGTACAGGACGATCATATGTATGAAGTCATTTCGTACACATATACAAATTGGGTCGTTTCAGATCGTTTAAGTAAAATCGTCCAGGACGATCCAGGATCGTACAGGACGATCCATTGCGTACAGAATTGGAAACTTGCAGTTTTTGGGCGGTTTTTCTTGTCTTTTGTATAAATAGTCCAAATTAGACTTCCACCCAATCTTTCTGTCATTTGATCTTCGTGCCTCTTGAGAGAATAGCCAAGGAGAGAGTGGAAGAGAGCATTCAAAGGAGGATTCCTACCACTGGAGCGAGAAGGCTTCACTTGGATTACTAAGGTAAAAGTCTCTACTTGTGAAATTGGATTTCTTCACTCTTTTCCTTATTCCTTCTAGATTCTTGTGAGAAGATCAGTCAAGGAGATTCGGTTCTCTGCCGACACTTGGAGAGTGTAAACAGCCGAAGGGTTCTCTGCCCACACTAGGAGAGTGTAAAAGGATGAAGGTTCTCTGCCTACACTTGGAGAGTGTGAACAGCCGTAGGGTTCTCTGCCCACACTAGGAGAGTGTAAAAGGACGACGGTTCTCTGCCAGCACTGTGGATTGTGTAAAAGGATGACGGTTCTCTGCCGCACCGGGTAGTGGTGAAAAGAGTGTGTTGTAAAGGCTTCTCCGCCTTGCTGTGGGTGCTAAAGGAGAGTCACTTTGTGGTATTAGTGCAATACTCAGAGGGTGCCTCTGAGGAGTGGATGTAGGTCTGGTTATAGACCGAACCACTATAAATCTGGTGTCATTTACTTTATTGCTTTTACGTTTCCGCACTTTAAATTTCAGTTTTAACAACTCTGTGGTTGAAAAACAATTTTCTACAAACTTTAAAAGAAAATTTTATTTCGGTTCAACTTTATCATTAAGAGGGTTTAAAATTTTTAAAACTACCAATTCACCCCCTTCTTGGTAGCCGTGGGACATTTACTTAGGCTTAACAACCTAATTACTGGACTCAACAGTTTGTACTAATTATACAGGATGATTAGTTGTGCAGAATTGAAAATTAGAGCTCATTTTGGAGGCTTTCTATTTAAGCAATGTTATTAACTCTTGGGTTAATCTTTTGCTATGGAGTTAATCCAAGAGGGATCTTAGATAAGGAAGAGGGAGAGATTGAGAGAGAGATATCCTTATGAGGGGAGTTTATGATGGAATTACAAATGTTGCTCCAAACAAGGTGTTCGTTGCCTTCTTCGAGTTGCTCCATGAGTTTCTTGGTTGCTACAGGGAGATCAACTTTAGCATTAGATCCAAGTTTTCTACCTACTCCAGGAGGGAGTAAAAGGATTCCCGTGTTCTCTGCCTACTCCAAAATGGAGTAAAAGGATTCAAGGTTCTTTGTCTCACCGTGTCAGTAGAAAGATTTTGTACAGGCTTCTCCACATTGCTTTGGGAACAAATGGTGAGTAACTTCAGTTTAGTATAATACTTGGAGAGAGTGTCTCCAAGGAGTGGATGTTGGTCAGATTTGATTGAACCACTATAAAATTTGCTGTGTTCTTTTTTATTACTTGCACCGCATTTTTTATTTCTTAACTTTTTTGTTATTTGTTTTATGATTGAAATATTTGATTTTATTGTTATTGTGAAAAATATTTTTCTTCCACATCAAGAGTTATTATTTTGTTTTAAATCATTTAAAAAGATCAAAAAGATTTTCTTTTTGTTTAAGATTTTTTAAAACTACCAATTCATCCAGATTTTTTTTTTAATTCACCCCATCTTGGTTAGTCTCGCGCTAGTTCTTTAGGGTTTAACACCCCTCATGAACTTTCAATATATAAATATATTATTGCTCATTAATTCATCTTCTATCATTATTAGTGGGCATCAATTTATGCTATGCTCTTCTATTTTTTTCATGTAGAGGATTCATCACATTAGCGATTCACTCACTATCATTGCTTTAAATATGATCATTATATAAATGGAGAATATCCTATAATGGCTCATAGAAGTTTGCATGCATATGTTGTAATCCTTTCGGACTCTTGCTCACATATGTCATGTTGAGTTTATAGTGAATATTCTACAATAATTTATAGATACTTACACTCGATGCATGTTAATAATTATTGTCCGCAAGGAGGTCATTATATCCTTTACAATCCTTATTGATTATTACTTGTAGGTTGGTAATATTGATTATCACAAGTATTTTTCTATCTTTGTATGGTGAATTCACTTATTAATATCTCCATTCTAATTGATGTGATGACTCATTGCTACCTCATTGAGATTTTGTTTTTTGCAACCAAGTCATTTTCTAATCTTCTACAACTATGCCATTCACCATTTGTAGATAACATATTTTATTTCCTCGCTTAATGGTCTTCATGTATCTATTTAAAAGATGGCGCAATTTTCTTTCCCCCACTACACTACGTGAGCGCTTAAGGGTACATAATTGAAAGTTTGATAAAGGATGTTAAGCCTAAGTGAACAATCCTCAAGCACACCGAAAGGGGGTTGAAATGGTAAATTTTAAAAACTATTTTCTTACTTTAAAATACAATAATTCTATTTTTAAAAATTTTAAATAATTAAAAAATAATTAATAACTATCACTTTTTTGGAAGCAAATAATTTTATCAAAAGTCAAAATAATGATAACGATATTCTAATCAATAGAAACAAACATGAATAATTAATTTTCACTAAGTAATTATAATAGAAATAAAATTTAGAAAAAGTATAGTGTAGAAAACAAAAATCAGAATCATCACACCAGAATTTTATTGTGGTTCTGTCAAATAATGACCTACATTCACTCCCTAGAGTCCTCATCTATGAGTACTGCACTAAACTTTAGTGTATCTCCTTTAACCCCTAAAGCTAGGAGAAGAAGCCATTATAATCTTTTTACAAACCCGGTGTGGTAGAGAACCTTGACCTCCTTTCTCGCCCTCCTTGTGATGATAGAGAACCACGACCTCCTTTTTTACCCTCCAGGTGATTGTAGAGAACAACGACATCCTTTCTCACCCTCCTGGTGATGGTATAGCTCCTTGTGATGGCAAAGTACCACATCCTTAAGTTAAAGACACTCTTCCCAGAGCTACGCAAGAAACCTAGATAGACACTAGGAGGAAATAAGGAAAGTCACTTTCTTGGTGCAACCGTGTGAACCCCTCACACTATATTGCCCTTACACACAAGCTCTCCCTTTATTCTTACAAAAGCTCTCTGAGATCCCCTTCTCCAAGCTCTCTTTCAATAACACCCAGTAACCAAAGACTTGAAATAAGTCTATTAAAAAGATTAAATTCAAGGCCTCACAAAAAGCCCTAGAATTTAATTTTGTCGACATTGATCGTATAATATGATGCACAATTAGTTCAAACCACCTTGTTTGTATTATACAAATTATAAAGCACTATAGGATAAGTTCAACTGGTTATGCTAGTTATTTAATATGATTAGTTAAAATGATTTGGTTTATCATTCAGTCTGATGGCTGGCAGATAATTATCGTCCCATACAGTGATATGGTTGTATGTATGATTGGATCCAATTATTATTGTAATCCATAAACCCTAGTATGAGATTTCGATGATGACAAATAATATCATCTAAATTACTATTCATTAAATATCTTTGATTTCTACTATTGTCTGTGAGTACTAACATTTCAAGAAGATCACAAGTTACTTAGGACAACAAGAAGACTCAAGATTGGGTAGAGTAGGAGTGTGAGTTTATATCATTATAAATTTTCATTTATTTTATTTTTTCTTTTCTTGAGTTTGGCAACAAATTACATATAAGTCTGAGCAACCATGCAAACACACATGGGGAGAAGTTTTTAAAACAATGTAGATTTTTTTTCTCTGTTGATCATACTGTACAAGTTTATATCATAATGTACGATTTGATCTGGCTGAAATGTCTTTCTGTGAACAGGTCGTACTGTACGATTTCTATCATACTATATGATGTGCTACTAATAAAAAAACCTAGCTGCCATTTTTAATTTAAGTAAGTTTTATAGCCTTTCATATTATACGAAGTAATTCATACTATATGATTTAGTTTGAATATTTACTTAAATTAACCCCGTGATTAGTCGATAAATCAAGGTTTAATTTATGATTGGTTATCATACTGTACGAAGTACATCATACCGTATGATTAATCGGGGCTATTTTCAATCATCCCGGACTTCGTATTGGACGATCGCATGATTTTGACTAATCGTACTGTACAAAGTAGGTCATACCCTACGATGTATAGAGACGAGTTTCGATAGTCCTGAAAGTCATCTTGTATGAATAGAATAATTTTTCATATCATACGGTACGAGTTTAAATCGCACTGTATGATTGTATTTAGAATTTTGGCCTGTTCGTAACCCTTCGTACCAGGATGAAGGCTATTTTGTACTAATCATATTGTATGATGTTTGATAGTAATATACGATAGTAACAGCTAATTTAAAAATTCAGGGTTTTTTGGAGTCCATTTTAAGTATAAAAAAGTTTTATTTTTTGTGTGTGACTAAGAGAGAGGAACGTGATTAGAGAGGGATTCCTTGGGAGAGAGCTCTTGAGAAGATTTTAGGATTTTTGAGAGGAAGGAGAAGGTGGGCTTGGTGAGGGAGAAGGAGTATGAGGGAGATCACACGGTTGCTCCGAGCTTGCTGCACTTTGCTCCTCCTATGGCCCGAGAAGATCTTTTGGGAGGCTCTCTAAGGGGGAGACTCTTCTACATCTATGTCCTTGAAGGTACTGTGCCTTCTCCAGTAGGGAGAAAAATGAGAAGGTACGCTACCATCGCTAGGAGGGTGATAAAGCACTTGGCACTCCGCCATGCCGAGTTGGTGAAAGTGAGGTTTATTAGGGCTTCTCCACCTTTCCATGGGGGCAAAAGGAGAACTATTGTTTAGTAGTGAAATTCTCGGAGTGGAGGACTCAGGGGAGTGGACATAGGTCAAGTGACCGAACCACTATAAAATATCTGGTGTGATTTTTCCTTTATCGCTTTTATTTTTGCTTGCATTTTATTTTAATTATAATTGCTTGGTGAAAATCGTTGTGAAATTGGTTGTTGCATTTTGCGTCCAAGTACTTAATTATGTATAATTTAATTTTTTTGGTTATATTTAAAAAAAAAAACACAAAAAATATTAAAAGTCATGTTTAGGATTTTTATTGCAACAAGTTTTCCAATTCACCCCCCCCCCCCCCCCCCCCCCCCCCCCCCCTCTTGGCTCATCTCGCAATTTCAATTATGCTATACAATCTAACTAGACAAATTAACCAAAAAATATTTCTTTAATTACATCATATAATACGATACATATCATACAATATGATTAGTAAATATTTTTAATTTAAAAATATTACCAAAATTATGATTGGTTGATGGGATCTTGATTTCAACTGATTGTCCATTACGATATGGTTCATATAGTATAATTAGTTAAAATTTGTTTAATTATAATAATGATCCACTTTAATGATTTCTGATAGGTGATTGTATAGTATGATATGGATCATATAATATGATTTGTTCAAAAAATTGAACTTCTAATTTTGTGATTACCTCACTCCCTTGAGTGTGTGTGTGCATGGTTACCAAGTTTAGTATCCAAAAAATACATAATTTTGTCTTAAGACATGTAGAAACATGAAAAGTAAAAAATATAGACTCTTCTAAACACTTTAACCCTATATACATAGTCTTGAGTTGACTAATTTTATATAGTGTATGGTGGACTTGAAATGTTAATGCATGAAAGCATAGATAAGTAATAATAAAAATTAATAGGTATAACATAATAAGAAATCCAATAATATTTGTTATCATCAAAATCATATGATTTGAGTCCAGATTTGCAAGAATCTCTCCCTTTTTACTGATGGAAAATATTGTTGATAAATAACTTAAATTAATTTGTGTTATTTTTTAAACTCCCCATTACTTATTAATTTTTTGAAAAAAAGGAGAGTTTTTTAATTCTAAATATATTTTTTGTATTTTTTTTATTTTAAAATGAGGGATAAAATGAAAACAAGAAGATTGAACAAGAAATAAAAAGCTTCAGAAACATGAGCAGAAAACAAAATGCAAAATAGTAAACTAGCCCTAAATTAAACAAGAAATATAAACAACCAACAACATGCTATTCCCTTATTTAACATCACACAAAGAAGGAAACAACTAAAGAAATACACCAAAATAAAATAGACATCACAAAGAAGCAACATAAAAATAATAAAGACACAAGCACTAAAATAGAACAAACTAAAATATAAAGGGTCCTGATCAGGTGGAGGTCGTGGTGTTGGTGGTGGTTGGAAGATTCGTTTAATTGAAGCAAATTGCTCTCTAAGACAAGACATATTATTTTTATGTTGTTGCTGCTTCTATGTTACTTAGTTATCATATCAAGTCTCCCACTAATCAAATATATAAAGTAGTGTATTATATTAGGAGGAATTCTTAACAGGTGCTAGTATTGGAGGTGTTACTGGTGCTCATCCTCCCTTGGTTTCCTCTGGCTCGGGGTCAACATAGTGAAAATTTCTACGATGAGCGTTATGAAAGACGTGGAAAGAGCTATTTGAGTAGAAAGTTGGAAGAAGATCTACTGGTGCAAGGAATTAGAAATTGTACTTAGATTCAAGGACAAAGACAATGATGCGTACTAAGACAAAATTTGGTTTTCTTTTATTTCTAGGATCTCGAATGCAAGTTAGAATCTTAAGATATCAAATAATTAAATTAACTATATTGAAATCAATCTCAGCCATTATAAAATAAGTGGTGAGGGATAAAAGAGGGGTGATATTTATTCGATCCCCAGCTTTTTGAATGATTGAGATTTGAAGGATATATTGTATGATTCTAGCATCTTGAACTAAGGAATTGACGTGAGGAATAAGGTAGTAGTTAGTCTACTCACCACGGGTGGTGTTAGCTAGGGTCCAATCATAGTAAGGGTTAGAAGCTAAAAGGTGAATTTTCTCGTAAGTGGTATAAGGATGGAGGAATTCATGAAAGTATTGGTAGGTAATTTTAACAGTCCTCCAATTAACATATGATTGGAGGTTAGTACCCTCAATATTAATTTAGAAGCTAGAAAAGAATTCAAAAAGGAGTTAATAATTAAAATGATAGGCAATAGTGAGAATGAAAGGAAGGTTGGTACGAGTGAAAAGAGTGAGTACCTATAAGTTTAGAACTTCTTGATTTATGATATTTGAGGGAGTGATCCCTACAGCCTTATATCCATTGTAATTATGTTCATCAGCTTTTTCAGTAAAGCAAGGATCCACATGTCATCGGAAGGAGTTTTCGATGAGAATTCTTGATCATTTTCCATTAGCCATTTGCAAGGAAAAAGATCATAGGGAGGAAGGAAGTAGATTTGAAAAGAGTTGAGTGAATAAAAAAATTATTTTCCCTACCTTTAAATAGAAATCATTCATATAATACAAAATGATAGGTATTATACATTGATCATACTATACGATCTAGTGTATTCAGTTCATCCAGTCTGATCAATAAAAATAGTGGTCTTATCTTACAGTATGGTTAGTATAACAACAGTCATACTAAGGAGTCAGTCAGGATGATCATTGACTAGTCAGATCATCCTATATGAATAGATGTTCATATAATATGATACGCTATTAAATAATGTACCAGCCAAATTTGATTCATCCAATGCCTAGTGCTACGTGTATTTTTTAATACGAATTAGGTGTTTGTATAGTAAAATAGCTAATAATTTACCAATAAGAGCTATTGGATGTGTTGTTAGTAGTGATGTAATACTTTGTATATATCATATTGTATGTTGTGGTATCATACACTATGATGTGTGAAAAAAAATTATTTATGTGCAATGATAAGGAAAACTTCAAAAAAAAAAAAAATCTCACAAAGACTAGATCACAATCACAAATAATAAAACATGAAAAAAAGTACTAAACAAACAATAGAAAGGTACACACATAACATTCATATTTTCAATTTTTAGATCATCCTGAATCATGCATGAGTATTTATGACATCTAATATAGTCCTAAGGTGCTAAAAGTTTCTAAGGCTAGGTGTTTTATAAAGACATATGCTAGTTGATTTTTAGTAGTTACATGATGTATGTCTATATCCCCCTTGGTTACATGGTCTCTAATAAAATGATGTCGAATGTATCTGTGTTTGGTCTTGAAATATTGGATTAAATTTTTTGAAATACAGATGGCACTAGTGTTATCACATATGATTACAATAGTGCCAACATGCAGTCCAAGATCTAAGCTTTGTTGGTTAAGCCATAGGACTTGTACATTACAGCTCCCTATAGCTATATATTTTGCTTTAGTGGTGGATAGGGCTACAAAGTTTTATTTTCTACTAGATCAGGAAACTAAAGATTGTCATATAAATTATAGATTATAGAAGTAGTTTTCTTATCGACTCTACATCCTGCAAAGTTTGAATAAAAATATCCTATGATTTTAAAAGAAATACTATGTATAGGATACCAAATTATGAGGTTTTGGGTTCCTAGAAGACATCTAAGAATTCTTTTTACAACACTCATATGGAATTCTTTGGGATCAACCTAAAATTTAGTACAAAGATAAACACTAAATATGATATCAAGTCTACTAGCAGCCAAGTAAAGAAGTGTTCTAATTAATCCTCTGTACTTCTTCTGATTAATTGATCATTTGGATTCTTATCTAATTAAATGGTGGAGCTCATGGGAGTATTGATTGACTTAGCATTATCCATCTCATATTGTTTAAGAATAACTTTAATATACTTTGATTGTCTAAGGAAAGTTCCATCATCCCTTTTCTCTACACTAAATCTAAGGAAATAGGTAAACTCTCCCATCATGCTCATTTTAAACTAATCAATCATAGTTTTTGAGAATTTATCCCAAATATTTTTATTTGTACATCCAAACAGTATATCATCAACATAGATTTTAATAATGAGTAACATAGATTTGAATAATCAGTAGTTATTCTCCTTCCTTTAGAATTTCAAATGTTGTCTCTTACTAGATTAGAGGCTTTATTTACCTAAATATTGCTTTAAATATATCAAGAAAATTTGTTCCAATTTCTTATTTTTTGGTGAAGTGGATGTTAGGCGGATTCATATGATAGGCTAGAAGGAGGTTTTGCAAACTCAAAAATGTTGGTGGGTTGGGGATTCCTGATATTAATGCCTTAAGATTTGCTTTTGTTTGTTCTCTTATCTGGCGTATCATGAATAATTTGGGTCCTTTAGCTACTTGGGTGAAATTCAAATATATTTCTTTTTGGAAACCTTTCTCTCAGAAGAACTCAAAATTTTGGAAAGAGCTATATGTGATTGCCACAGAAATTTAGAGTAATATTTCTTTTAATATTACAAAAAATTCTTTTTTATCTTTATTTTGGGATCCTTGGTTTAAAAGGAAAGCTCTTCATGATATTCTTGTTAATTATGATGACTCTTTATATAATAATTATAATTGTGTTGGAGATTGGATTAATAATGGTTTGTGGGTTTTGCCAGTGCATTTTCCTAGAAACATTGTGAAGGTCATTTCATGTATCTCTATTCAGAATAAGGTTTCTTCTGTTATATCTTGAAATAAGGTGAAATTTTTTACTTTCAAGTATTTTTTAATGCTTATTATAAGGATTTGTTAGGTGGATTGGCATTCTTATATTTTGCATAAGAGGTGTGCTTTAAGATACTTTTGTTTTGTTAGATGGCTATGATTAATGGGTTGAAAATGGAAGATCTGTTAGTCAAAAGGAATATTATTGTGCCATTAAATTGTATTCTTTGTAACATTAGGGATAATTGTCAAAGACATTTATTTTTTGAATGTGATTTTTCATTCTATATCATTTTAAAATTTTTTTATGGTTTAAATTTGTTTTTGCTAAGGCTGAATCTTAACCAAGTTTTGGAGCATATTTAGAATTCAGATTGATCCAAAGATGTTAAATTTTTATTTCAGCTATATACTTGCTGCTCCATTTATTATATTTCGAAAAAGAGGAACTATAGAATGATGGATAATAAATTTGAAAGCATTTAATATACTTGTAAGAATATTAGGTTTGATGTTCGTGCTAAAGTCTTTAATTGGTCTACTTTTCTTCATATTCAACATCTTGTTGATTAATGGGTTATTTCCTTCTTGTTAAGTTTATTTTTTTGGACTGACTGTGATGTTTGGGCACCTTCTAGTTCTATTTTTGAATGGTTGATTTGGCAATCAGATTATCTGATAGGTATAATTTAACAACCAAAAGAGTGATCTATTAAGGGTTGGTTCTGGAGGTTTTCCATTTATGCTGACTCCTGGTGGTTGGGACTATTTTATTATGTCTTGTTGAGTTCTATTATGTCCTTGCATGGTACTGTTGGTGGGTTTTTGTTTGTAGGTTATTTCTGGAGTTTGGTGGAGGTTCTCATTCATCAAGGTTGTTGTGGCTTTTATTTGAGGCTGGATAGCTTCTGGATGTGAGGCTTGTTTTGCCATCTTCTTGTGCTTGGAGGATCTATTTTGTGGAGGTTAATGAGGCTGTGGTTAATGTGTTGAAGAGAAGCTATCTGATTGGTTTCAATGGCGTAGCTTCCAATGTTTTATTTTTTTGAAGTGTTTTAACATGGTTGTGCTATTTTTTCTTTCTGTTTGCTCCATTGGGTCTTGTAATTATATTTTTTAGATGTTTCTTTAATGGATATTTTTTCCATACTTTTTGGTTCTTTGTAGGATCTGTTTATCCTTTCTTCTTTTAATTTTTCTCCTAATTTTTAGGAGTTCTTTCTTTTCTTTGATTAGGTTCTAGTTTGAATTTGTAAGTTCTTCTTTATTTTTTTCTTACTATTCATTTGTATTTTCATAACTTTTTATTTTTTGGAATGAAATCGGGCATGCTTGCCCCAATTTTTCCTTAAAAAAAAAGATTATACATACACTACCCTTAACAAAATCTCAATCTAAAAGAAAGGTGCTCAGCCTTCCATTTTTAACTCTAGGTGCTTACTTTAATCCATATAATGCTTTCTTTAATTTGAATACATGATTGGGAAATTTAGAATTCTCAAAACTAGGGGTTGCTCGAAATATATATCTTCTTTAATTAACCCATTTAGGATGGTGCTTTTAAAATCCATTTGATATAGCTTGAATCATCTAAAGGAAGTAAAGGATAATAACACTCTAATGGCTTCTAGTCTTGCTAAAGTGGAAATGTCTCTTCAAAGTCAATTCCTTTAACTTGATTGTACCCCTTCGCTATGAATGTAGCCTTATTTCTAATTACTATACCAGAGTGATTCATTTTATTCTTCAAAACCCTTTTGGTTCCTACCACACTATAGTCTTTGGGTCTACTAACCAACTCTCAAATGTCATTCCTAGTAAATTGATTCAAGTCTTCTTGTATGTTTAGAATATAGAATATATGAGATAAATCTTGATCTATATTTGAGAGTTCTACCACAGAGATAAAAGTAGAGTGGCTAACCTCCTTTCTAAGTCCATACCAAGTTCTTACTCCTACTAATGGATCTCCTAGGATGCGTTCCTTAGGATGAGTAGATGAATATCTCTAATCTTTAGGCAATGGGTTCTAAGGCTTTACTCTATTTTCTAGGTCAATAGATTCTACTCCTTTGGTCATATAACCACTTCTTCTTTTTATGACCTAGGTTGAACAAATTTATCAGATTCATCAAATACAACATGTGTGGTCTCTTCAATCACTAATGTTTTCTTATTGAAAATTTTATAGGATTTACCTATAATTGAATATCCTAGGAAAACTCCATTATCAGATTTATAATCAAACTTTTCTAACAGAGTTTTTTCATTATTTAGAATGAACACCTTACATCTAAAGTCATGAAGGTGAGAGAGATTGAGTGTTCTTCATTTGAGTAACTCAAAGGGTATATTATTGAGCTTTGATTTAACTTTAACCATATTAAGAACATGGCAAGAAATTTTTATTGCTTCTATCCAAAAATACTTAGGAAGTGAGAATTCAGCTAGTATGGCTCTCTAGCAACTTCTACTATGGGTTTTATTCTTCCTTTCAGCAATCCCATTCCGCTGAGGGGTTCCAGGAGCTAAAAAATTATGTTATATGCCTAGCTCCTTACAAAATGATTCAAATTTATCATTTTGAAATTCTCCACCATGATCACTATGGATTGTTAGAATTTCACAGCCTAATTTTTTTGGAATCAATATGGAGAATGTTCTAAATTCCTTGAATGATTCATTCTTTTGTGATCTAAATTTAATCCAAGTAAATCTTGAGTAATCCTAAACATTCACATATCCATTTGCTTTCCCCCCTAAGCTAGCAATGTTTACCGGTCCAATCAAAACTATATGAAGGACTTCTAAGGGTTTACAGGTGGTAATGTCCTTAATTGAGTGGAAGAAAGTTTTGATTTGTTTTTCTAGTTGACAGGCATCACAGAGGTGGTCTATAGAGAAATTTAGTTTGGGTATACATCTAATTAGGTCCTTTTGGGTTTTCTTCTTAAGGTTTTTCATGCTTGGATGATATCATCTATTATGCCATAACCATGATTCATTAGTAATTATTTTCAAGCAAAGAGAATTAGTAGATTCAATACATTTTAAATCAAGAATGTAAATATTATTGATTCTCTTTCCTTCTAAGATAGTATTCCCATTTAAACTAATCACACAACTAGTAGATAACAAAATAATATGAAAGCTTTTGTCATACAGCTGACTTATGCTAAGCAAATTATATTTCAAGCCATATACTAATAATAATAAAAAATTTTAAATTACCTTTCATACCTAAACCTACAACTTTTCATGTGTTACCATGCCTCCTACCCTGACCTTTAATGTGATGAATGCTTTATATCTCCAATCATGTGCTTTGAGAATCAGCTGTCTAGGTACCACATACACTCACTAGGATTTTTATGAGATCATTCCAATATGAAAGTTCGTTAGGGATGTTAAGCCCTATGAACTTAGTCCCAAGCTAACCAAGAGGGGAGGGGGGGTGAATTAGTATTTTAAAAAATTTCTTTTCACAAAGAACAAAAACACCAAAATCACGCCATGAGAAAAACAATGCGGAAATAAAAGTGCTAAAGCATGAAAATAAGAACAAAGAGATTTATACTGGTTCAGTGAACTTGACCTACGTCCACTCCTTGGAGGCACCCTCCAAGTATTGCACAACAAAATGTGACTCTCTTTTAGCCCCCACGGCTAGGTGGAGAAGCCTTCACAAGAACCTTTTTTTTTGCCACCCCGGCAAGGCAGAGAACCTATCTCCTTTTGCTTCCTCCTGAAGCTGGAAGAGAACCAACAACCAGATGCTTACTCCTTACTTCTACCGACCCTTCCACGGACGAGAAACTCTAGACGAAAAAGAAGCAGAGCGATCCTTGAAGCAACCCTTGTGAATCCCCTCACAAGCTCCCCCTCACAAGATCCTCTATCTCTCCCTCTCTCTCATTCTCTTCTCAAGGCCTTCTAAGGTCAAGGCAGCAGCCAAAAGGTTGCTCAAAATGTTGAACAACAACTCTTAAATAGAAGAGCTTCAAAGGAGCTCATTAATTGCAAGTTCCCGACATTATTGTCCAGGCCGATATGGACATCGGCCTGGCCGAACAGTACAAAACCCAGAAGATAGGCCAGAGCATCGCCCTGAATGAAAAACTGGATGATTGAAAATTGGCTTGATCGTCTAGGCCGATCTCACGATCGTCCCGGCCGATCAGTTCAAATTAGAGGAAAATTGTCCTGAGCATCGCCCTGTTTACAAGCTGGCCGATCCCGATCGTCCAGGAGTAACTAAGGATTTTGAATATATCATCCTGGCCGATCCTGCAATCGTCCAGGACGATGTGATCATATCAATCATCCTTAATTACTCCATTGATTTCCTGATCAATTAAGGAATAATTTGTGAATATCATCCAGGCCGATCAATTATTGTCCTATCCGATTATTTAAAAATACAGTATACCTTAATTGTCTATGGCGGCAAATTCTTTCTATTTTGAGCTTATCGTCCTGGCCAATACACGTATCGTCCAAGCCGATATGTTAATGTCGGATGCCTTAATTAAGAATCCATATTTAGACTTTCTATTTTAAGCCTGATCGTCCAAGATGATGTAAATATCATCCTGACCGATATGAGTAAAAATAGAAATTCTAATTCTCTCAAGTGTGTGTATGTAGGGTTACTTAGCATCAATCTCTTTTACCATTACAAATAGACTCAAGAAGAGAAAAAACAAAGTACATACTGACTAAACCCTAAACCTGTGCAATCTTGAACTGGCTTCGTTTGTTCATCCGATCTTCGATTCCTAAAAAGTTAAAAGCAATAGGAAGTCCAAGTGTTTGTCAATCATCAAAACATAAGTCATGAAAATAGATTTACAATAATCTCCCCCTTTTTGATGATGGCAAACACAAGTAGAAAAAAAACTAAAAAAAAAATAGTTCATTAAAAATTCAAAGTTACATAACCTTTTTCCTACCACAACCTACTCCCCCTTTTGTCATCACTAAAAGAGGGTCCAGATACACAAAAGAAAACAACACAACAGAGACAAAAACAGACTAAAAAGCAAACTACATAAGATAGAAAACACACAACAGAAAACATAGACTAGAAAAATGAGGGATCCTGATCATTAGATGGAGGTGGTGGAGGTGGATGCGTTATCCGCCTCCCTGAAACGAGGGTCAATCCTAGCCCTCGAAGAACTCCCAGACGTCTGTCAAACTCCTTTCCCACCGGCCATAGCAAGGGATTAGCAAGGAGACATAAGAGGAGAAGGGATGAGGTGAAAAAATGGTTGGATCGGCTAGAATTTAAAGAAACGTCCATATCGGCTAGGCCGATATGGAATCATCCAGGCTGATATGGCTCAATAATTGTGTATAGGCTGATTGGTCAAAAAGGCAGTCCGATTATCCGGGCCGATCAGATATCAGATAGGACGATTAGACACAGGCGATCATCCCGAGGAGAAAATTCGGACGACCGTTGAAAAAGCAGATCGTCCGGGCCGATTAGGTGTATAGTCCAGGACGATGCACAATAATTGATCATACCGGCCCAAGTTAAGACATTTTAAATCTTTGCCATGTGTATCGTCCAGGACGAACAGTGGATCGGCCAGGATGATTGTCCAATAATGGATCGTCCGGGGCTGATTTTAAGGATTTAAACGTGCTGACAAGTGGATCGTCCAGGACGATCCAGTGTTTTGGCCAGGACGATGCACATAAAATGCATCGGCCAGACGAAATATTCTATCGTCCAGGACTATCATCATGATTGCAATAGATTTCGATCAGATTGTCCAGGGCGATATAGTATCGTCCAGGATGATGAGTTACAACAAGCACAGAAAAGGTCAGTAGAAGGATTTTGAAAAGAATTTGCCCTATCGTCCAGGATGATGATAGTATCGGCCAGGATGATGTGACTAGAATTTTGAAACCCTGGAAAAGATGGTGCTGATCAAGGCCCTCAAAAAATAAAATAAAATAAAATCAGACAAAAACATAGTAATAGAAAGCTAAAAACAACGAAAATAAAAAATGAATATTTTTGAATTTTAATTTTTCAATTTTTTTTTTGTTTTATCAAGGCTTCATATGAGAAGTTCTCAAATAATTAAATTTTAGAGTTCCACAAAATCAAGGAGTTTAGTCAATCCTAATCAGACAAAGGTAAAATATCTGATTCTGTTAACCCTAGATCAGATGTTCCTTATGGTACAAATTTTTTTTTGAAAAACAAAAAGGTTTAACTCAGAATAAACATAATTGGGCAAAAAGAAGATCCAATCAAAACTTCTTTACAAAAAAAAAAATCTCATAAATAATAAAACAAAGTAATTTGTCTCAATCAAGGAATTTGAAATCAAGCCTTTGAAATCATCAAACACCCAATGAGTTTTCTAAGTTTTAAAAGTTTTGAAAAGAGAGGATAGCTTGCATTTAGTGGGCTCATTTTATGCCTCTTGTCACTTTGATTGGATCTTTGAGCATCTTTTGATTCTTTGATACACTTTTGTGTATATATTTTTCTTTTCATTTTGGCATCATTGGCCTCTCTCCATTTTAATTCTTGCAAGCTAAAAACTCTTTAATAAACCCTTAAAAAAAACTTAGTTGTGAGTATATCCTCCAAATATTAGAGAATAGGAGCTCTCTCTCTAACATAGGAAAGAACAATCCACAAAACAAAAATCAAAATCATGTGATAAATGCAAAGGCAAGATTTTAATTAACTTGAAAGATATATAAGAACTTTGGTTATTATGCATAAGATAAATTATTGTAGCAAGAAAAAGGATCTTAATTTCAAAAACCATTGGTTAAAATGAGTTAGACTTTTGTTTAGAGAAGAAAATCATACCACAAAATAAGGTCAGAAGGAGGGAAACCATTAACGGTGTTTCTCCCTTTAACCGATTTAGAAAAGCTAAACACTATCTTCAAAACTCCAAAATTTAAAATCTTGAAAAGATTCAACATATGGAAAACCAATTATAAAAGCAAAGAGAAAACAAAATAATCTAAAATAACAACAAAGCAGAAATAAAACATACTGAAACAAAAAACACATTTCAAGAAATTATTGAAGCAGCAGATTTAAGCATTTATGAGCTGCGAGCCTTCATATGTCCAATTATCCTATGCTCCCACAAGGTCTTTGGTGAGAGCACATTTGCGAAACTCAACAACAGTCAGATTTAGGAACCCAAACTGGTTTGGGCCCCTTCTTAGAAAAAGTAGAATGCAATGCAGGTATGGTATGCTGTGAATCATGCACCTTAGGTCTCCACACCCATTGTGTACTACGGTGAACAGTGCAAGTGTGTGAGATGTGTCCTAGCATGCCACATGAAAAACATCTAACTCCAAGAAAAGGATTTCTTAAATGATTTGAGTTATAATGCCTCTTCCTAAGTTTTGGTTTAGGATCGAAAGTAGATGTCATCTGATTTTTCTTACATGTTTCCAAATCATTTTGAATCCTCAAGTTAGTTCTTTTTAATACATCATTATCAATCCTCAACTTTTTCTCAATCTCTTTAGATTTCTTAAGATCAGAATTAAGTGAGGTGTGTGAAGATTTTAATTCATTATGTTCATCAATTAATTCCAAATGCTTTTTGTTTAAATCATCAAATTCATCAAGAAGAGCCATGTGATTTGAATCAATCGTTGCATGATCTTTGAGAAAAACTTCATACTCTTTTTGTAAATTTGAAAGTTCTAATTTTAGGCTTGCATGAGTTTTCTTGAGTTTTTTGTATGATGCATGTATTTTCTCACAAATCTCAAACAATTCATCATAGGTTAGTTTACATACCTCTTCCTCATCACTTTGCTCAAGATGATCTTTCCCCATTAAGCACAAGTTTGTAGTCTCTTCCTCTAGTTCAGTCTCAAAGGAGTTAGTACCAGATTCTGCCCAGAATGCCTTTTGGAATCTCTTCTTGTCCTTCCTGAACTTAGGTTTCTCCTCACCTTTTTCCTTTTAATTGCTTGAGTTATCTTGAAGTGTTGGGAAATCAGTTCACACATGTCCTGGTTTCCTGCATTCATAACAAACAACATCAGAAGATCCTTTAACATGTTTATGATCCTTACCTTTTCTCAAATTTTGATGATGCTTTTGTTTCTTTCTTAGAAAGCTTTTGAATTGCCTTATGATGAAGGCAACTTCATCACAATAACACCCGGAAGATTCAGAATCTGATTTATGCACTTTTAGTGTAACTGTTTTCTCCTTCTTCTTCTCACCTGCATCAAGATTTCTCTTATTCACCCCTTGCTCGTAAGCAATGAGTGAGCCAAGTAAGTTATCAATAGAATAAGTGTTCAAATCCTTAGATTCAGTGATTGCAGTGATTTTAGCATCATATGATGAAGGCAAGCATCTCAAAATTTTGTTTACTTTTTCATAGTTTGAAAGTTCTTTTCCTAATGCATGCAGTGAAGTAACTATCTGAGTAAATCTAATATACGTGTCATAAATCGATTTATGAGGTTTCATACAAAAAAGTTCGTAGTAATGCAAGAGAAAATTCAAACGGGATTGTTTAACTTCATTAGTGCCTTCATAGGTGATACACAACTTATCTCAAATTTCTTTACCAGTTTTGTAAGTAGAGACACGCATGTAATCCTCAGATTTTAAAGCACAAAAAAAGTAGTTCAAACATTTTGCATTCAATTGAGCTAAATCTCGTTCATCAAAAGTCCATTCGGTAAAAGCAACTTCAGTTTTAATACCATTAATTTCACGAAAAGGTGGAGAATAACCTTCTTGAATAAGCATCCACATGCAATAATCAATAGATTATAAAAATGTTGACATGCGGGTTTTCCAAAAATCAAAAGGTAGGTTATCGAACAGGGGAGATCGGGTAATGGAATACCCTTCCGTAGTGTTACGATTTCCAAGGTTAGCCATAGATCAAAATCAAAAAGTTTTTAAACTTAAATTTTTGAATCCCGCTCTAATACCACTTGAAAGTTCGTTAGGGATGTTAAGCCCTATGAACTTAGTCCCAAGCTAACCAAGAGGGGGGGGGTGAATTGGTATTTTAAAAAATTTCTTTTCACAAAGAACAAAAACACATAAACCAAAATCACACCACGAGAAAAACAATGCGGAAATAAAAGTGCGGAAGCAAGAAAATAAGAACACAGAGATTTATAGTGGTTTGGTCAACTTTACCTACGTCCACTCCTTGGAGGCACCCTCCAAGTATTGCACTACAAAATGTGACTCTCCTTAACCCCCACGGCTAGGCGGAGAAGCCTTCACAAGAGCATCCTTTTTGCCACCCCGGTAAGGCAGAGAACATATCTCCTTTTACTTCCTCCTGAAGCTGGCAGAGAACCAACAACCAGATGCTTACTCCTTACCTCTACCGACCCTTCCACGGACGAGAAACTCTAGACGAAGAAGAAGCAGAACGATCCTTGAAGCAACCCTTGTGAATCCCCTCACAAGCTCCCCCTCACAAGATCCTCTCTCTCTCCCTCTCTCTCTTTATCTCCTCAAGGCCTTCTTAGGTCAAGGCTGTAGCCAAAAGGTTGTTCAAAACGTTGAACAAGAGCTCTTAAATAGAAGAGCTTCAAAGGAGCTCATTAATTGAAAGTTGCTGACATTATCGTCCAGGCCGATAAGGACATCGTCCTGGCCGATCAGTACAAAAATCAGAAGATCGGCCAGAGCATCGCCTTGAATTCAAAATTGGATGATTGAAAATTGGCTTGATCGTCCAGGACGATCTCACGATCGTCCCGGCCGATCAGTTCAAATCAGAGGAAAATCGTCCTGAGCATCACCCTGCTTATAAGCTGGCCGATCCCGATTGTCTAGGAGTAACTAAGGATTTTGAATATATCATCCTGGCCGATCCTACGATCGTCCAAGACAATGTGATCAAATCAATCATCCTTAATTACTCCCTTGATTTCCTGATCAATTAAGTCATAATTTGTGAATATCGTCCAGGCCCGATCAATTATCGTCCTGGCCGATTATTTAAAATACAGTATAACTTAATTGTTTATGGCGGCAACTTCTTTCTATTTTGAGCTTATCGTCCTGGCCAATACACATATCGTTCAGGCCGATATGTTAATGTCGCCTGCCTTAATTAAGAATCCATATTTAGACTTTCTGTTTTAAGCCTGATCGTCCAGGACGATGTAAATATCATCCTGGCCAATATGAGTAAAAACAAAAATTCTAATTCTCTCAAGTGTGTGTGTGTAGGGTTACTTAGCATCAGTCTCTTTGACCATTACAAATAGAATCAAGAAGAGAAAAAATAAAGTACAGACTGACTCAACCCTAAACCTACGCAATCTTGAACTGGCTTCGTTTGTTTGTCCGATCTTCGATTTCTGAAAAGTTAGAAGCAACAGGAAGTCCAAGTGTTTGTCAATCATCAAAACAAAAGTCATGAAAATAGATTTGCAACACTATAAAGTCAATCATATATTAGATTTAGGATTCCAAGTGAGTTTGAGTTCCACCTTATGCATTAATTAATGTCTTGTATGCATGCTATGCTATTGTGTAAGTTATTTAGGTCTCCATACTAGATGTGTCTTATGATGTATCATGGAAGTGCGGGCTATATGACCTAGCACGCTAAAAGAATGACACCTAACACCTAGGAAAGGGTTTACTAATCTATGTGGGTTATGGTTCCTCTTCCTAGGTGTATATAATGCATGAACATATGTGGGGTTGTACCATTGTGTTAGAGTATGTGGTGTTCTATGTTGTTCAAATGCCTGGATTTTAGCTCTTAAGATTTTTTTTTAGCATTTTCAAGGCTTGAAACTTCTTTTTTTAGTGCATGCTCATTTCCTTCTATTTTAGATGCACATATCTCAAATTATTTAAATGAATATTCTAATTTAGGATGCTTTGCGTTCAAGGATTCATATGAGTTGGATAGATCAACATGCTTCTTATTTTTTGCATCATATTCATCAAGTAAAAATATGAACCTTATCTAATGTAGATTGATCTATTTTAAGGAAATCATGTTCTTTTTACAAATTTGAGAAATCAGTGTTTAGATTAGTATACATTTTCTTGAGCTTTCTATGTGCATTTTGAATTTTTTTAAAACATCAAATAATTCATTATAAGATAACTAACATACCTTCTCTTTATTAGAATGATCAAGATTGTTATTTTCCATAAGGCATAGATTAGTTATCTACACTTCTATTTCTATTTTTGATGAATCTGAATTGGAGTTTCCCCAAAATTCCTTATGTGTCCTTTTGTTTCCTCTTTTTAAACTTTGTCATCTCTTTACCCTTCTCCTTGATTGGATGAGCTTTTAGGTTGGGGTAATCAATTCTTAAGTGACCTGACTACCTAAATTCAAAACATATATTATAAGATGATGCCTTAAATATTTTTGTTTGATTTACCTCTGTTCCAATGCTAATGACACATTTAATTTCTTTTTAGGAAGCTTTTGAATTGTCATGTAATCAGTGCTATGTCATCCTATTCCTTAGTCCGGAGCTATCACTTTCCAACTCATTTGCTTTTAGTGCCATGATTTTTCCTTTTTCTTATCTCTTGCATCTTGTAATCTCTAATTCGCACCTTGCTCATAAGCAATAACTGAGCCTAATAAATTATCTATAGAATAAACATTGAGATCCTTTGAATCATTAAAAGTAACAACCTTAACATCATAATTATTAAGTAAATATCTAAGGATTTTGTTTACTTTATCAGAGTTGGAAAGCTCTCTTCCTAAAGCATGCAGAGATGTCATGATTTTTGTAATCCTAATGTACATGTCTGGAATGGTTTCGTAGGTTTCATGCAAAAGAGTTCATAATTGTGCGAAATAGTGTTCAACCAAGATTTTTTTACCTTTATAGTTCCCTCTATGTATTTCACCATTTATTCCAAGTGTCCTTTCTAGTGGTACATGTAGAGACTCTCATGTAATCTTCAAAATTAAGAGCACAGAGAAAAATAATTTAAATACTTTGCATTTAATTGAGCTAAGTCCCTATCCTCATTGCTCCATTCATTAAATGATAACTCAATATTAATGCTATCAATAAAATGAGATGGTGTAGTATAACCCTCTTGTACTAAAAATCACTTGTGAAAATTAATAAATTGCAAGAAAGTAGACATGCAAATTTTTCAAATATCAAATGGTATGTTGTCAAATAAAGGTGGACGAGTAATAGAGTAAACTTTTATGGTGTTCCTATTTTTGAATTGTGCCATGAATCATTTTCCTCTAGGTTTTCTAAAACACTAATTTTGAGTATCAATCTGATACCAATTGAAAATTTAGTAAAGGATTTCAAGCCAAAGTGAATTGACCCTAGGCACACTTAGGGGGGGGGGGGGGGTGAATTGGTGAATTTAAAAATCTAATTGCTTACTTCAAAATGTAACACATATATTTTAATTTTTTATAGAAATTAAAAAATAAGTAACAACTATCACTTGATGTAGAAGTGAATAATTTTATCAAAAGTCAAAATAATGATGATGAAATTCTAATTAACTTAATGAAGCATTAATCACCAATTTTTACCAAATAATTATCACAGAAATAAAATGCAGAAAAAGTAAAGTGAAGAAATTAAGAAATAAGAATCAACGCATTGGAATTTGATTATGGTTCAATACCTACGCCCACTCCTTGGGGTCCTCCTCTTTGAGTATTGTACTAAACTTTAGTGTCTCTCCTATAGCCCCCACAACTAGGTGGACAAGCCTTTATAATATTTTCACCAACCCGATGCTCCAGAGAACCTTGAACTCCTTTCTCACCCTCCTTATGATGATAGGAAACCATGACCTCCTTTCTTACCCTCCTAATGATGGTAGAGAACCACGACTTCCTTTCTCACCATCCTGGTGATAGTAGAGAACCACGACCTCCTTTATCACCCTAATTATGATGGCAAAGAACCACATCTTTGAGCTAAAGAACTTATTCCTAAAGCCACCCAAGAAACCTTGACAAATACTAGGAGGAAATAAGGTATGACACTTTCTTGGAGCAACAATATGAAACCCTCATACTACTTTTCCCTCACACATAAGCTCTCCCTTTCTTCTTCCCAAAGCTCTCCTACATCCCCTTCTCCAAGCTCTCTCTCAAGAACACTCAGTAATGAAAAACTTGAAATAAGTCTATTGAGAGTGATTAAATATTAGGCCTCATAAAAAGCCCTAGAATTTAATTATGTCGACATTGAATGTAAAGTATGATTAGTTCAAATCACCTTGTTAGAGTAGTACAAATTGTAAAGTGTTGTACGATATGTTCTACTAATTATGCAGATCATCTAGTATGATATGAAGAGTAACCTAGTACGATGGCTGTTGGATAATTATCATCCCATGTATGGATCTGGTCGTATAGTACGATTGGCTCCAATAGTCCTACATAATTTAATTGAACAAATTTGCCAAAATCATTTCCCTAATTATAAGATTAATTTAGCCAAGATTTAATTATAACATATAGTATGTTACCTATTATACAATATGATTAGTATAAATTTTGAATTTTAAAATATTGCTTAAATTATCATTGGTGGCTTAGATCTTGGTTTCAATTGATTATCTTATATGATCTAGATCGTATAATATGATTAGTCAAATTATTTTATTTATCATAATTAGTTGTTTTAATAAAATTTTTATTAGCTGGTCGTACTGGATCATATAATACGATTAGTTCAGAAAATTAACTTCTAATTTTGTCACTGTCTCATTCGCTTGGGTATGTGTATATGCATGGTCACCAAGTTTAGTATCTACCAAATACATAATTTTGACTAAAGAGATGTAGATATAAGAAAAAAAAATATATATAATCTCTTTCATACATTTTAACCCTATTCTACCCAATCATGAGTTGAATAATTTTACATAGTGTACGGTGGACCTGAAATGTTAGTGCAGAAGAGAAATAAATATATAATAATAATAATAATTAATAGGAGATATCATAGTAAGGAATCCAATAATATTTATTATCATCAAAATCATAGGACTTTGGTCAAGATTTATAATATTAATTTTGTCCTCATAATGCTACTTGAGCGCTTCGAGGCCTACTCGCTTTGACTTGAGTTTCCCACTAGGTTCCCTACCACTGTGAAACATGAGTGCATAGGGTGGTCTACCAACTTATCACAAGGGTCGAGTGTGGGATTTTTTGGGTTAGTAATTGTACAATTACAGCTAAAATGACATGGCGATGATGGGTGGCAAAAATGTACAAAACCTTCTCTCTTCTCTCTCTTTATTTTTTATCATTTTCATTTTTTAAATTATCTATTTTTCTTCTCTTTTTTGTGTTGTATATATATATATCAATGATAATGATGCAAACTTCTAATATAATTAAGAAAAAATACATAACACTAATTACACTAACTAGTGACAATAGCGATTAATGAGAAAAAAAATAAAAACTTACTCTCTAATTTTGTGGAGATAAAATGGAGATAGGCTTTTTTGTAGTGGAATTTGGGGAATGAAAATAACAACTTTATGTAGGATGTTTAAGTGGGTAGTTTAAGTTGGTTATAGAATGGCTCAATTAGATGAGGGAAGATGGGATTCTATTAGAGGCTTCAACAAGGGCTAAATTCAGATGAGGGATGTTACTATCTCAAGATCAAGAGGTTAGTGAGGACACAGATGGAGGTTGGATATAGACGTCAAGAAGAAGAGTAGATTTTGTGTGAGAGCTTCAATATGCATTGGCCAGTTCATGTCTGGCGGCGTGAGGAAGAGAAGACGACAGACAAGAGGTAGGTGAATGGGTTGGAATGGATAAGATAGGAAGAGGCAGGCATAATAGAAGACTAAGGGGTATATTAAATTTTTGGATGCTAGATGAGAGGCAACAGGTCTTATTCAGCTAAGGAGGTCATGATTTATGAATTAGAGGATGACGAGGGGGTCGAGTCTTGAGGAATAATGGAGGGCGAGGGCTTGCAGGTTGGACAGGTATGCAAGAGTCAGGATTTGGTAAGGTATGTGATTTTTATCAAGGTATGGGTAGTTTAAATGGTGTCATGAAGTGGAAGGGAAGGATTGGTCTGTTAAAGGAGGAGACGGCTGAGGCGTGGAAGGAGTTCAGACCTGGAGATGGGCGTCAAATGAGATGAGATTTTGGAAATTGCTTGTAAATTGGAAAAGAGCATAAAGACCCACTTCGTTTTATTTTAAAAATGAGCACATGCACGCGATCGAGGCAGAAGTGAGATCATGTGAAGCAATAAATCAACACTGAATAGTAGGTGATGGGCACTACAATATATTGCGGTGGATTCGGCATGTTTTGAGTATGATTTATGCAAAGGTAATGATTTTAAGTTATATTTTATCCTTTTTTTGTTTGCTCATTTTTAGAGGTCAACATCGTCTCAAATATATGACTTATCAGTCATTCATCATTTTCAATTTACATATGATTACATATATGTAGTCAGTTTTGTGAAGACACCTTGAACATGAAAGGTTAACACCAACCGAAAAAATCTAATAATTTCTCATAGAATTATCATTCTGTGAGCTTGTTGGTCTGGCTAGTTAATATACAAAAGGATTTTACTGACCTATGTAGAGACATATAGTTTTTTATATTTATCATAAGTAAATTTTCATTGGGTATTACATATTAAATATGGCCATTTTTATTTTATAACAAAAGATAATTTACTTCATTCAATATAATTAATGTGCATGAAAAATAAGTATTATATTATAGGAAATATATTTAACATACAAGAATTTATGGAGTAATATATCAAGCTAAATCTATTTGTATAACTCATTATCTTATTATATGCTGAAATATATATATAAGAAATTATCGATACTAAATAATTAAAGAATATAAGTAGGATTTGTGATCCTTCTAATATCTTGGAACCTATTATATAAATTAAGGATAGTACTCCTAATAGTGAATGATATGTTCATCACTTAACAAATAATAATTACTTCAAGTTGTAGCACTAAAATGACAGTTCATTAGGGATGTTAAGCCCTTATGAACTGGCCCAAGGCTAACCAAGAGAGGGAATGAATTGGTATTTTAAAAAAAAAAATCTTTTAATCAAAGCACAATCACAAACCAAAATCAACACATAAATCAAAGTGCAAAAAAATAAACACGAAAATCAAAATAAAGAAAGATAACACTAGATTTATTGTGGTTCGGTCAACTCGACCTACGTCTACTCCCCGGAGGCGCCCTCTCTATATTGCATTACAAAAGCGACTTTCCATTTTCTCTCATAGCAAGGCAGAGAAGCCCTCACAAAAACTCCTTTTCGCCAACCCCGGCAAGGCAGAGAACCCAACTCCTTTTGCTTCCTCCTAAAGCAAGTAGAAAACCAAACTCCTTTTGCTTCCTCCTGAAGCAGGCATAGAACCCAATTCCTTTTTCTTCCTCCTGAAGAAGGCAGAAAACCTAACTCCTTTTGCTTCCTCCTAAAGCAGGCAGAGAACCTCAACCAATTACTGAAGCTTACCTCCCTTAAACCATCAAGGATGAAGGACGAAGACTGGAGAAGACGCCTTTGAACCTTGCTTGGAGAAACCTTTGTGAATCCCTCTCACAAACTCCCCCTCATAAGTTCCTCCCTCTCTCTCGCTCTCTTTCCCTCTCCTCTTAGCTCTCTCAGGTCAAGACAATAGCTAAAGGTCACTTTTCATTAGAAAATTTGGGTCCTTTAAATAGAATTTCAAGAACCAACATTATCGTCCAGGACGATTGGATTATTATCCTGGTCAATCAGTAGAAAATAAGCTGAAACAGCCGGGATGATTTGGGACAATCAGAAGAAAATTGGTTACATCGTCCAGGCTGATACAATATAGTTCTAGACAATTAGTTCAAATCTAAGGACAATCATCCTGAACATCGCCCGAAATAGAGTCTTGCTGATGTTAATCGTCCAGGACATCATCCCAGCTGATGTGATCGTATCAATCAACCTTAATTGCTTTCTATAATTACCAGATTAATTTAGGCATAATTGTGGTGCATCTTCCAGGCCGATGTATATATTGTCCTGGCCGATGTCCTAAAATAAAGAATACCTAAATTGATCATGGTGGCTGATTCTTTCTGATTTGAGCCTATCATCCTGGCTGATACAAGGATTGTCCATGATGATTTGCTTAATGAAAACTGCCTTAATAAGGATGCCCTAATTAGGGTTTCTATTTTTAGTTAGATCGTCTTGGCCGATATGAACATCGTCCAGGATGATTTACTCAAAACAAAAAAATATAAAAAATCCCTCAAGTGTGTGTGTGCAAGGTTACTTAGCATCATGAATCACTTTTACAATTGACTCAAGAAAAAAAAAATTTACAGACTTGACTCAACCTAAATCTACCCAATCTTGAGCTGGCTTGAGTTGCATTTGATCATGTGGACCTGAAAAGTTAGTAGGCAAGGCAGTCGTAAAAAAACATGAATGTTTTCTATCATCAAAAGTCTAATCCATAATCTCATATTCGCAATAATCTCCCCCTTTTTTGATAATGACAAATATAATCAGAAAAATTCAAGTAGTTTATGACAGTCTAATGAAAAATAGTGTAACGAAAAGCAGTTAGCAAAATTTTAGAATCAAAAGTACAAGATACACCAGACTACTCCCCATTTTGACATCACAAAAAGGAGGAGGAAACAGAACACAAACTAAAATAAACATATGAAAAACAAACTACATAAAATAGAAACTAAAATTAGTAAAATGTAGAACCGTGATCATCAGACGGAGGAGGTGGTGGTGGCGGTGGCTGCTTGAAGTAACTGGTCAATGAGACAAATTGAGATCCAAACCAGGCCATATCCTGGTCGTACTAGTGCTACATGCGGATGATGTCCTCAGTATGTTGCTGCTCCTGTACAACAACGTAGGCCTAAAAACATGTCTCCCACTGATCAAGTCTCTCCACCAACTGATCCAGCTGAGAGTACTGGTAGAGAGGAACAGGTTCAGGAATAGGAGTGGCAGCCTTCTCCTCCTTAGCACACTGAGCTTCCCCATCCCCTGGGTGGAGACGAGTTCTATGAAGGATGTTGAAGAAATTATTTGAGTAGAAGGGTGGTTGAAGGTCGGGAGGAGAAGGATATTGAAGGTTGTAGTTGGATTCTAGAACATATGCAATGATGTGTCATAGAGAAAGATTGGGCTTCCTTCTATGACCTAGATCTCGAATTGTAGTCAAATGTTCGATGTAGAAAAAGATCAGGTCAGTTGCATTGAATTCACAACTTTCCATTATGTAAAAAGTGGAGAGTGAAAGAAGGGGAGTGATATGGACACGATCACCGGCTTTGGGAATCATAGAGGTGCGAAGGACGTGCTGGATTGTCCTAGCATCTTTAAGTAAAGAGATAGTCTCCCCAACATGAAAAGGGGAATTGGTGTGACAAAGAAAGTGATTGGACGTAGCCTAGTTAAAATCAGGATCAGAAATGAGGGTATGCATCTTATCCCTAGTGGTTGATAGTTGCAACAGTTCCGCACAATCCTGGTATGTGATCTCGACTGGGCGTCGATTCACATACGAGGTGAGAGTAGTGTAGGAAGAATTAAAGTGAATGTTGGCATAAAATTCAAAAAGAAGTTCATTATTAAAGGGGACTGTGAGGGTGAGAGTAAAGCATAGAGAGAGGTGTGAGTAAAAAGGTCAAGTACAAGATAGGAGAGGTGCACTGGATTGATTGTTTTGGAGAGAGAAATACTATATTCTTTATAGCAATGGTAGGCAGCCTGATTGTCTGCTTCCCAAAAATGAGGGTCCAACATGCCCCTCGAGGAGCTTCAAGACGTGTGTTGAGAATGCTTGCAGCCAGCCAGTAGCAAGAAAAAGCAAGGAACAGGAAGTAGAAATCCAAAGGGAAGGAGAGGTGTGAAGAAACTTGCTGAACGGCTCAAAATTTAAAGGATTGGATGGATCATCCAGGCCGATCATAGGATCATCTAGGATGATCCGGTGCAATTATTATGTACAGGCCGATCGGTCAAAAAGGTTGTTCGATCATCAAGGATGATTAGATATCATCCGCGACGATTAGACACAGGCGATCATCCCGAAGAGTCAGGCTGGACGACCGTTGAAAAAGCAGATCGTCTAAGCCGATTATGTGGATCGTCCAGGACGATGCTCAATAATGAATCGTACCGGATGAATTTAAAATATTTTAAATCATACACCACTTATATCGTCCAGGATGAACAGTAGATCGTTCAGGACGATTGTCCAAAAATGGATCGTCCTGGGCAAAATTATAGATTTTAAACTTGCTGACACGTGTATCGTCCAAGACGAACAGGTGCATCCGACGGGATGATTACCAACAAACGCATCATCCAGGAAAAAAAATGTATCAGCAAGGACGATCAAGATGACTTTAGCAGAGGACGATCATATCATCCAGGATGATAATGGACCGTCCAGGACGATGAAGAGCAGAAAAGACAAAATATTCAGCAGATGGAGTTTTTGATAAAAAAAGAACATATCATCCAGGACAATAAAGGTATCGACTAGAATGATGGGACAAAATTTTGAACTTTAAAGGAAGGATGGAGATGATCAGAGAAGGCCAAAAAATAATAAAATCAACTAAGAATAACAACGATAAAACACAAAAAAAGGCATAAAAAATAGTAAAGAAACAAAGTTTTTTTTTTAATTTAGCAAGGCATGCATATGATAAATGCTCTTAATAATTAAATTTTAAAGATTTGTAAGATCAATGAGTTAACAAAGTCGAAATCTGAAAATGGTAGAATATCTGATCCTGTTAACCCTAGCTCGAACTTCTTTCAGGGCAAAATCATCTTTTGAAAACAAAAGACCTAACTCAGAACAAACTAATTGGGTAAAAAAAGATCTGTTCAAAGCTAGCTCCAAAGAAAATATTTTATAAAATAATATACCAAAGAAATTTGTCTCAATAATGGAATTTGAATTTAAGCATTAGAAAATATCAAGTAACCCATGAATTCTTCTAAAATTTTTTAAAAGTTTGAAAGAGGAGTAAGCTTGTCTTTTGTGGGCTCATTTTATGCCTCTTGTCAATTTGAATGATGCATTTTACGTATCGTTTGATTTTTAATACACTTTTGTGTATATTTTTCAATTTGGCATCATTGTGCATCTTTTTATTTTGGCATCATTAGCCTTTTTATTTTTTGTTCTTGCAAGCTTGATCCATTTTCAAAACTCTTAAAATATTTTTAGTTGTGAGTAGATCTTTCAGATATTAGAGAAGAGAAACTCACTCTCTAACATAAGGAAGAATAGACCACAAAGCATACTTTAGTAATTATATGATAAATACAATGACAAGATTTCAATTAACTTTAAAGTTATATAAAAACTTTAAATATTATAAATATAAGGTAGATTATTATAGCAAGATAGAAAATATCTTAATTTCAAAAATCAGTTGTTAATTTGAGATATACTTTTGTTTAGAAAAGAAAATTATACCACTAAAAGAGGTTAGAGGGAGGGAAACCATCAATGGTGTTTCTCCCCTTAACTGATTTAGAGATGTTAAAACATTAACTATAAATCTCCAAAAAATAAAAATAAGGAGAAAATATTATAAAGTAAAAAAAAATCAAAATAAAAGCAACTATAACAGAAAATATGAAAAACTAACATAAAAACTAAGGTAGAAAATAATAACACTCAATAGAGTAGTAAGCATGCAATTCAAAATTTTATTTAGCAGCAAGTTTAACCAATTTATGTGCCGCGAGCCTTTTCTTGTCAAAGAATCATATGCTCTCACGAGGTCTTTGGTGATAGCACACCTGCAAAATCATCAGATGTTAGATTTAGAAACACAAATAGGTTTGGGTTCCTTCTTATGAAAAGAAGAATGTGATGCATGAGTGTTATGTAGTGAATTATGCAATTTGGGTCTCCACACCCAATGTATGCTACGGTGAATGGTTCAAGTATGTGATATGTGTCATAACATGCCACATGAAAAACATCTAACTCCAAGAAAAGGATTTCTTAATCAGTTCAAGTTATAGTGCCTCTTCCTAGTTATTGGCTTTGGATCAAATGTGGGTGTCATCCAATTTTTCTTAAGTGCATCCAATTTTCCTTTAAACCTCAAGTGAGCATTTTCTAAATCAATATCCAAACAGTGCTTTTTATGCTCATATTCTTTAGTAGAAGCTTTAACATCATATTCAAGCGAGGTGTAGGAAGTGTTCAAAGAATCAAGCTCAATTATTAATCCAGAATATTTTTTATTTAAATCATCAAATTCATCAAGTAGAGACACGTGATTGCTATCAATTTGAAAGTGATCTTTACTCAAAATTTTATGCTCTTTTTATAAATTCAAAAACTCCAATTTTAAACTAGCATGAGTTTTCTTAAGTTTTCTATATAATGCATGTATTTTCTCACATATTTCAAGCCATTGGTCATAGGTTGGTTGGCATACCTCTTCTTGGTCAGATTGTTTAAAATCATTAGCCATTAAGCACAAGTTTGTTATCTCCTCTTCAGGTTCAGTCTCAGATGAGTCAGATACAGACTCCGGCCCGAAAAGCTTTTTGGGCTCGCTTCTTATCCTTTCTGAACTTAGGTTTCTCCTCATTCTTTTCTTTGTTTGGGTGATCCTGAAGTGTAGGCCAATCAGCTGTGATGTGTCTTGGTTTCCTGCATTCAAAACAAACAACATCAGAAGAATCTTTAAAATTTTTGTTATCCTTACCTTTATTCCACTTCTGATGATTCTTGTGCTTCTTCCTTTGAAAGCTCTTAAATTGCCTCGTAATTAAGGCCATATCATCATTTTTAGACCCAGATGAGTCATTGTCCAAGTCGTTCGCCTTAAGTGCCACCATTTTCTCCTTATTCCTCTCACCTGCATCAAGATATCTTTGGTTCACCCCTTGCTTGTAAGTAATGAGTGAACCAAGTAAGCTATCGATCGAATAGGTATTTAAATCTTTATACTAAAAAATTACAGTGATTTTAGCATCAAAAGAGGAAGGCAAACATCTTAAAATTTTGTTCACTTTTTCATAGTTAGTAAGTTCTCTTCCTAACGCATGCAATGAAGTAACAATCTGAGTAAATCTTGTATATACATTTAAAAAATTGTTTCATTAGGTTTCATAAAAAAAAGTTCAAAATAATGCAATAAAATATTAAAACGAGATTGCTTAACTTCATTAGTGCCTTCATAGGTGATACATAATTTATCCCAAATTTTTTTACCAGTTGTACAAGTTTAAACACGCATGCAATCTTCGGATTTTAAAGAACAGAAAAATTAGTTCAAACACTTTGCATTAACTTGTGCTAAATCTCTTTCATCAAAAGTCCATTTAGTAAAAGGTACTTCAGTTTTAATTCCATTAAGCTCACGAGAAGGTGAAGAATATCCTTCTTTAATAAGCATCCACATACGATAGTCAATAGATTATAAAAAAGTACACATGCGAGTTTTCCAAAATTAAAAGGATGGTTATCAAACAATGGTGGTCGTGCTATATAATATCCTTCCATTGCATTACGATTACCATTGTTAGCTATGGATCAAAATTCAAAAAGTTTTCAAACTTAATTTTTATGAATCCCACTCTGATATCACTTGATAGTTCGTTAGGGATGTCAAGCCCTTAGGAATTGGCCAAGGGCTAACCAAGAGGGGGGGGAGGTGAATTGGTATTTAAAAAAAAATTCTTACAACCAAAGCACAATCAGAAACCAAAATCACTATAGAAATCAAAGTGCAGAAAAATAAATGTGAAAACCAAAATAAATAAAGATCACACCAGATTTATAGTGGTTCGGTCAACCCGACCTACGTCCATTCCTCGAGGACTCCCTCTGAGTATTGCACTGCAAAAGTGACTCTCCTTTTTCTCCCACAACAAAGCAGAGAATCCCTCACAAAAACACCTTTCCGCCAACCCCTGCGAGGCAGAGAACCCAACTCTTTTTATTTCCTCCTAAAGAAGGTAGAGAACCAAACTCCTTTTGCTTCCTCCTGAAGCAGGCATAGAACCCAACTCCTTTTGGTTCCTCCTGAAGAAGGCAGAGAACCCAACTTCTTTTGCTTCCTCCTGAAGCAGGCAGAGAACCTCAACCAATTGCTGAAGCTTACCACCCTTAAACCCCCAAGGACGAAGGATGAAGACTGGAGAAGACACCTTGGAACCTTACTTGGAGCAACCTTTGTGAATCCCTCTCACAAACTCCCCCTCACAAGTTCCTCCCTCTCTCTCCCTCTCCTCTTGGCTCTCTCAGGTAAAGACAACACCTAAAGGTCACTTTTCATGAGAAAATTTAGGTCCTTTAAATATAATTTTAAGAACCGACATTATCATCTAGGATGATAGGAATATCATCCTGGCCAATCAATACAAAATAAGCTCAATCAGCAAGGATGATTTGGAACGATTAGAAGAAAATTAGTTACATCATCCAGGCCGAAATAATATCATCATGGTCGATTAGTTCAAATCCGAGGATAAATTCTGAACATCGCCCAGAATAGAGTCTGATCGATGTTAATCGTCCAGGACATTGTCCCAACCTATCTTGAGATCGGCCCGGCCGATGTGATCGTACCAATCAGCCTTAATTACTTTTTATAATTACCATATTAATTTAGGCATAAATATGTGGCATCGTCTAGGCTGATGTATATATTGTCCTGGCTGATATCCTGAAATAAAGAATACCTAAAATGATCATGGCGGATGATTCTTTCTGATTTGAGCCTATCATCCTGGTTGATACAAGGATCGTCCAGGATGATTTTCTTAATGACGGCTTCCTTAACCAGGATGCCCTAATAAGGGTTTCTATTTTTAGTCAGATTTTCCTGGCCGATATGAACATCATCTAGGCCGATGTACTGAAAGTAAAAAAACACAGAAAACCCCTCAAGTGTGTTTGTGCAAGGTTACTTAGCATCAGGAACCACTTTTATAATTGACTCAAGAAAGGAAAAATTACAAACTTGAATCAACCTAAATCTACCCAATGTTGAGCTGGCTTGTGTTGCATTTGATCATGTGGACCTGAAAAATTAGTATGCAAGGCAGTCGTAAAAAAACATGAATGTTTTCTATCATCAAAAGTCTAATCCATAATCTCATATTCACAACATAAAACACAAACTCTCTCGCAATCCAAATAGATAACACTTAATGTTTATCAATGCATAGTACCTAAATAATATGATCACAACAACATCAACATCATCAAGCTTTTATCCCACTACGTGGGGTTGGCTACATGAAACCTTTTTCTGCATTATGTTTAGTTTAGAGTCAAATTTTTATTTAAATCTAATAAAAAAGGCCATCTCTAATATTTTCTAACCAAGTCTTTTTGATCTACCTCTACCTTTCTTAACATAGGCCAAATCTAATACATTTACACACCTAACTAGGTCATTTGAAGGCTGACATTTTATATGAAAAAACCATCTAAGGGGGCTCTCTCTAATTTTATTTGCCACTAGAGCTACTCCAACCCTTTCACCTAACTAATATGACCATTAAATTAATTACAAGCTCACATATAATGGTATTAAAAATAGGTTAAATAACAAAAAAGGTGTATCCAAAGTTACTTAAGTTATCTCACAACCAAATATGATTAGTTATTATCAAAATTAAACCTACCTTTATGATTCTTAAACTATAATGTCTCCAAAACCAAATCAAAGATTCAATATCATGTAATATCATATATCCACAAAATACTTATTTGAATTTAATCTAAGAAAAATAGTAAAAGAAAAATAATTAATCACATTTTTTATAACAAGAACTAGCAATAAATAAAGAAAGCTTATAGATTTTTAAGAGAAGGAAAAAAACATAAAGAAGTGAAATAAAAGGAGGTGTAGAAGGAGGAGATAAGTATATATAGTTGGTGTAAGGTAATCAAGGAAGAGGAGAATCAGTTATTGACTCTTAGTTATAGGGGAAGGAGGAGATAAGAGGAAGAAAGTGTAAGAGTGGTTTGGCTACTTAGAAGGGTGAAATGTGAGAAGTGAGATGACCTAGCATGGTCTTCCTTATATCTAGAGCAATGGTGGAAAAGGGGTAGGAGAAGGAAGTGAAATTTGTATGGTTAATGGGATTACACAATGCAAATAGGGGATGAGGACAACACGTAAATGCGAGCAAAGACAGGGATAAGCTGTAATATTGACTGAAGCAGTGTGTAGTTGTACCTACTCTGATTTGACCTATTAAGAGAAATATAATGAATTGTTTCACATCTACCTCTTTCTTATGTCTATGAGTGTTTTGCATGCATGTGAGTGTATGGAACTTTTCTAAATCACATCCCAGGGGTGTGTGTGCATGAATAAAAAATATAATTTTTTTTCTTATTAGTGTTGTGGCACAAGATTGGGGGCGTTGTAGCACCTAGCTCTTAGTTTAGGTCATTTAAATTGAATAGGATCTACCCAATCATCGTTGTCTGGAGTTCCTTAGTGCTAGGTTAATGTTTTTATAAAAAATATTGATTTATACTTATTTTTATTTTGTCAAATCCATTTCTTCAACAACTTAGGCAATCAGCTAGAGAGAGAAAGTTCATTTTAGCTAACTTTGGTCCATTTTATGTTCTTAGTCCAATTTAAAAAGTTGTTTAGATCTAGGCAGATTACATCATGTCTATCTCCGTTTTGAAAAAAGATATTAAATTTAGGATTTTTTTTATTTAAATTATAGTTTCGTGGCATAAAAATAAGAATAACTTTACAACCACCAAACTCTCAGGGTGTAACTTTCTGTATGTTTTATATACTATTATTCTTAAGATTTATGTTTTTTTTTAAATTTTATTTATATAGTTTGAAAGTGTGATGGTTTTATCTAATTAGAAAAAAATTTTGATGTCAAAAATAATATTGTATATATTTAAAGGTTCAAAATAATATTCTGAACAATCTCTGATAACCTGATGAAATTCTAAAATGGTTAAATTCTACTTAATAGTGAAATTTATTTTCAACCAGTGAAGCATTATATGCATTTTATAAATTATTTTATTTATATTTATTTTATTTTAATGCAATTATATATGCACATATCTATTTTAATTGTGTGTTTTTATGGAACTCTAATATAGGAGAAAGTTTTGTTGTGCTAATTATACTAGAAGTCACTGAAATTTTGAATATCTAATATGTGATAAGTATTGACAGTCATAAGATATATTTTCTAATATGCTAGTATAGAGAGTCATTAGGGCTTGAATTCTGATGCATATTTTGATGTGAGTTATAAGGACTTAAGATAAATCAGTTACTTTATGCTCTGATATATGAAATACTTATTTATTTATATTCAATATAAAGTATATTATATTTCAATGATCTATAAGAAATAATTTACTCATTTTATTCAGTATAAGTATGTATTATTAATTATTTTTTAAATTCAATTAAATACATATTAAGTTAATTGTTATAAATTTAGATCGATGGGTATGACCTGGTGAGCTATGCTGGCTCATATATATTATGTATTCTATTTTAGGCCAAGGAAAGGATAAAATGGTGGTTGGGTAGTTGAGTATATAGGTTCTAATCGGTTTTAGTTGGTATATATAATTTCTAGTATATAGATTTATACAGTCATGTTTATTTTCTATTATGTTATGCTCTATTTTATTTTGAGTTTGTAGTCATGCACTATATTTAGGGGTGTACGTTAACCATGAGACTCGCGAGCTAGTTCAAACTTGAGTTGCTAACGAGCTCGCCCATTCAACTTATCAATCCTCAAGCTCGCATATTAAATGAGTTCGAGTTTGAGTTTGATAAGACACATCTCATTGGCTCACGAGCTTGATCGATTAAGTAAATATTTAAGGATAAATATAATCTTATTATTAATTTATACTAGTTAAATGTAATTTTCACTTCATTTAATACATTATTTATATTTAAAAAATAAAAAAAATTATAGTATTCTAAAAAAAAGTTTACAACAAATGTTTATTGCAATTTATATCATTAATACATCTACTACTACTATTACTTATCCCAAACATATTATAAAAAAAGCTTGTTTTCCTTGCTAATGTTGTGTCACTTAATAAAAGCTCTTTTTTCTTCAGTGCTTATTCTCTAGCAGGCTGATGACCAATGAGTGGCGCTTCTTTAGTACTTCTTCTCCCTCAGTGGTTTCTCCAGTTCACCCAATATGCTCCTTGAGTGGACCCCTATGAGCTTGAGTTGAGCTCTCAAGCTGAGGAGTTAAAGGATGAGCCGAGTTTGAGTTCATTTCTCAGGCTCAATTCAAGCTCGAGTTTTAGCCAATTTTTTAACTAACGAGTCGAGCTCAAATATGTTATATGACTCAAGCACTCATTTACACCCATACATTGTAGTTTATTGATTTGTATTGTATATATAATTTAAAGATGAATGAAAAGAAATTTATGGACGAGATTATTTTTTATTCATTTAGAAGTTAAGTAGTAGCTATGTAGTTTGTTTTAAAGAAATCTAAAAAACCTCCAAAACTTAGATCTTAGGCTTAGTTTTTCACTATCCAACACAATATGAAATTTTTTATCTGTGGTCATATTATGTTGAATTGTGATAGTCCCTTTTTGTATTAGAGCAATAATTTTGGGAGACAAAGATATAGGAATTGATCTGTAGTTATATGAGATAGTTCTGAGAAGTATTGGGCATTTATTTTTTTCTTATTTTTATGTGCATGCTTATTCAATTATGTGCCACCTATGTGATTGATTGATGGATCCACAAGACATAGATATAATAATTAGGTAGAGTGTAGTCAAATAACACAGGTGTAGGGTATTTCACATGCTATTAGATCTAATTTAATGACTCAATTTACAAGTTTGGTTCTCTACCTTCTCCTAGAAGGAGAAAAAATTAGAAGGTCCGTTGCCATCACCGGAAGGGTGACATAGCGTCCAGCACTCCGCCATACCAGGGAAGGTGAAAGTGAGTTTTTGTAAAGGCTTCTCCATCTTGCTGTGGGTGGAGAGATAATTTCTTTTGAGTAATGCAAATCTCATAGTGAAGGACTCAGGGGAGTGGACGTGGTCAAGGTTAACCAAACCACTATAAAAAATTCTGGTGTACTTTTTTTATTTTCCACATTTTACTTTTCTTACGTTTAACTTTGCTATAACTGCTTGGAGAAAATTTTATTTTAGCATTTCATTGAGTGATTTAAAATTTCATCACCATTGTTGCAATCGTCATTAAATTACTAACTTCCATTTTTAATTAGTTAAGTCATCTTTTGAAATAAACAAAAATTTACAAAAATAGAACTCCTTTTTAGGATTTATTTTTTAAAATAACAATCAACCCCCCCCCCCCCCCCCCCCCCCCCCCCCCCCCCCCCCCCGCCATCCCGGCTAGCAAAGAGAGAAGTTTTAGGGAAGGTTGAATTCCCTAATCATTAAGGAGGAGTTTACAGATATTTTTAAGGTATGGTTTGTACCTCCATTTGTGCGGTAGTAGATGCAAGAGAGGTTTTTGAGGTTGATTCACGGGAGAAAAAACGTTATGAAGTATGAGAAAGAATTTATTGCTTTGGCAAGGTATGCTTTAAAGTTGGTTAGCACTACTAAGGAGAAGTGCTATAGGTTTTTAAGAGTGCTCTTAGATAGTATGATATACCATTAGTTTGATTCCACATTATTGATTTCTTTAAGTTGGTAGAGATGGCATTTTTAGCCAAGAATGATTTATCAACTGCTCAGTAGCGATAGACTGCAAGTAGGAAGATGTTTGGTGGTGAGCCTTATAGTGATGAATTTCTTAGGAAGAGGAGTAGGTTTAGGCCTGGGGATTCTAAAAGAGGTTTACCATCTATTTTAGCTCCGTATGATGGTAGCATTGCTAGTTCTGGAAGTTCTATTATTGGGGCACATGTGTGCTAGCAAGTTATGGCAGGAGGCACGGGTGAGTGCCATAGGATGATAGGACACCAGCGCAGTTAGCTTAGACACATGATAGTTGAGTGTCTATGGGAAGGACCTAATAGACATTCTAAGCCCAAGTCTGAGAATTATATTAAATCAACAGGGAAATCAAGGATAATTCCACCTCATAAGTTTATTGAGGGATTTTCTAGTAGAAGTAGTGTTTCTGGTTTTATAATAGTAAAAAGACCTTAGATTTATCAGAGAGTGTCTGGTAGTTCTATTGCCTCAACTCTAGTACAAGTATATATGTACAAATTGACTTAGCATGAGGCTAAAGATGCTTAAGATGTGGTCATAAGTATGGTTTATATTTATGATATGACTGTCACATTTTGTTTGATTTTGGAACTAGATACTCATTTATTTTTGAGAGATACTTCAACTATTTATGTTTGCCAATTACATTGTTGCCTTCTTGTTTGTTTATTATCATATTAATTGGGATGGTATTGTAGCAAATAGAGTATGCTTATGTGATTAGAGATATATGATAGAAAATGGAGATGTAGTTTAATATTATTACTTATTTTTTAGTTTGATATTATTATGGATATGTATTGGTTGAGTTTGTAATACCTACAATGGCGACACAAAGTTGCACCTATTTTGATCCATTCTAGTAAGAGTAATGAAGTGAAAATTTTGCGTTAATGTTTTTTACATGTTTCTATGATTGTATTGTATGCATGGTCGAGTTTAAATTTGTTTGAAGTAGTTCTCTGGGGGTTTTGTGCAAACATGTAAAATCTAAAATTCTTTCCCTAGGTCCCCAGACTTTTGTGCAACCATGATGCTGGATTGGCAGCACTTGGTTATTGAGCTCTCCATAATATTTTTGAAAAAATATTAATGTTATGATGTTGCGGTGCCATGTTGTCTAGCAGGAAGTGCTGCAATGTGATAAGGTCGAGTGCTATGGAGCTAGTTTAAATTTTTATAAAAAAATTTGAATCCATTTCATTTCATTTTTGTCAAAATAATAGACCTCTTTTTTCTAGCTATAGAGAGAGAGACAAGAGAGCTTTTAGTGAGAGAAATTTGGGTTTTCATCACTTCCGATCCATTTTTTATTGCGAGCTAGTTCAGGGAATTGTTTGAATTAGGGCATGTTACATTCTTCCTTTCACAATTATCAAATTATATAAAATTTGGGATTTTCTAATTTAACTTATAATTTTTTATTAAAAAAAAACAAGGATAACTTTTTATCCCTAGAACTTGTATTGCGTTGTTTTCTATATATCGTAAAGATAGTTATAATGGACATTTAGGTATTTTTTAAAGAAATTTACATCAAATAGTTTGAAAAGTGTAATATTTATTTAATTAAAAAATAATTTTTATCTTAAGAAATAATATTGTTGAATAATTACAGCTTCAAAATAATATTATGAACAATCCTTGATAATTTGGTGATATTTTGAAACTATAAAGTTTTGCTTAGTGGTTGAATATGTTGTCTACCGATAATGAATTCTATTAAATTTTGAAATTGGTTTATTTTCCTTTCTTTTATTGAAATGCAAGGATATATATGCTTATCTACTTGAAATGCGTACCTCTGAGGAGATATAATGTGTGGTTAAAGTTCTGGTGCTAAATAGGCATGGATCCATAAGGGCTTATATTTCTGAATATCTGATATGTGCTAAGTATTGGGAGTTATAAGGGCCTATTTTCAAATGTGCTAACATAAAGAGTCATAAGAGCCTATTTCTATTGGGAGGTATAAAGGTATGAGGAAAATCTAATATTTTCTATTATGATATATGGAATACTTAATTTATTTACTTTTATTACAATGTTATTTAAGCTTTTAATAACTACAAGCATTACTCAATTTAGCATAGTAAATTATTATTAATTTCTTTTAAAATCATGTTGAATGTATAATAAATAAAGTATTTAAAAATTTAGATTTATAAGTGTGATCTACTGAATTATGTTTTCTCACACCTATTATGCATTCTATTTTACTTCAAGGAAAGGGGAAAGAGCCCATTGAGTAGCTATAGTCCTAGGTTCTAATATATCTGAGTTTATATAGGCTTTTTTTAAAAAAAAATTTGTGAAATGGTGGCCAATTATTTAATCATTTTATTTTGGTATGTAATCATGTACTATAGTGTAAATTCTACATATACATTTTGATGATGAATGAAAGAATAAAAATTTATGGATGATTTTATTTTCAACTTACTTGTAGTTAATTAGAAGCATTTTGGTATGTTTAAATTTAAAAGGCCCCAAAAATTTTGATCTTGGATTGGCCTATCCCAATTTAACATGATATGATATGTCATATTTATGGGTCATATTGAGTTGGATTGTAACCGTTCCTTTTTTGTATCAGATTAATAATTTTAGAGAACTAATTATAAAATAGAGCTATGAGAAATAATCCGTAATTAAGTGAAATGGTTATGGGTAGTATTTGGGCATTTATTTTTTGCTTATTTAACATGCATATCTATTAAGGTGTGTATTCTGAGTGGTTTTTTTGATGGATATATAAGACCTAAATATGATAGATGGGCAGAACGTTAGTCAAGCTAAACTAATGCAGAGTGTTACTCTTACTGTTAGTTGTGATTCCATTTCTTAATTTGCTAGTTTGGTATCCCAATTAATGGGTGAAGTACAAAGTAGGATTTCTTCAGTAATATTTAAAGATGTTGATAGACATTTACATATATTTTTAAGATTGAAGTCTCTGAGATTTGAGAGTGTTGTTGAGCCTAGAGTAGTAGAGAACTGGATGATGAGGTTGGAAAAGACTTTTGATTGGATGTCGTGCCCTCCTCAAGAGCAAGATACATTTGATTGTATTTTTGTTAGATGGTGAGGCTGAGCACTAGTGGTTGAGCTAATAGAGGGAGAACTTTAAAGGAAGGCTATAATTTTCTGATGTGCTAAGAGTTTACAACTATCTTTAAATCAAGGTTTGTACATTCATTTGCACATTAATAGATACATGAGACTTTTTTTGGACTACTTTAGGAGAGTGGGATAGTTATGCAATATGAGGAGGATTTTACTCCCTTTAGTAGGAATGCTCCGCAATTGGTTAGTGCTTCTAAAGAAAAAAGCACTATACATTTTTGAGAGAGCTCTATGATAGTTTGAGATAACTACTAATTGCATTTTAAATTTTTTTATTTCTTTGTGTTTATAGAGAGGGCCCAGCTAATAGAGAATGATCTATTGACTACTCAATAAAAGTGGACTAATAGTAGGAAAAGGTTTAGTGGATTTTATGAAAAGAGCAGAAAGTTTGAAATTGGGAATTCTATGAGAGGTGGTGAGTTTGTATTAGTTCATAATGGTGGAAGTATGGCTAGTTATGGAGACCCTACTAGTGGCACACCCATATGTTAGAGTTATGGAAGGAGACATTTTGGTCAGTGGTATAAAATAACAAGACGATACTTTATGTGTGGTCAAGAGTGGACACAAATTAGATATGTAGGAAAATTGATGATAGTCTCATCTCATATGTTTACTGAGGGATTGTCTAGTAGTGGCAGTGGTTCTGGTTTTGTGGTAGGGAGCCTATTTGGGAATGATAAAAGTGAGTCAAGAAATTATGTTGCTCCAATTCTAATTCAAGCACGTATGTACAATTTGACTTAGCACGTGACGAGAGATACTTTGGATGTGGCTACAAGTATGGCCTACATTTTTTATCTACCTTGTTATATTTTATTCAATTCTAGAGTCAATCACTCATTTAATTTTAAGAAATATTTAAATTTGATTCACTTTCCTTCTATATTATTTCTTTTTCATGTATCTTTTATTTTGATGATTGCAAAAGATATGGTAGCCAGTAGAGTATATTTTTGTGATATTGAAACATTTGAAAAAAAATGAAGATCTAATATGATACTATTACCTGTTTCTAAATTTGACATTATTCTAAGTGTGAATTGGTTGAGTCGATATAAAGATCTAATCAATTGTTTGAAAAAGAGGGTTATACTATTTTTGGGGAGTGAGAGTTATCTATTCCAGAGAGTTAGAGGTCTTTTATTATGTTTGATCATTATTGTACAAGTGCATATGTTGTGGAGGAAAGGATGAATGGAACTTTTAGCAATCTATTCATGATAGGAACTTAGAATCTTGATCTCTATATGATATCCTGGTAGTACAAAACTTTCCTAATATGTTTCATTAGGAGTTATTGAGTTTGCCACTTGACAGGGACTACAGCGGATGCCATGTGGGGGCCATGGGGGCACTGAACCCCATTGATTTTTGGGAATAGACAATAATTAATACTAATTATGGTACATTAAGTAAATATTAAATAAGCTTTATTTCATAATACACTATATTCTTTGCCAGTTCACCTTTCCCTATTCCACAGGCGCAATTAATATCCTTCGATTCCCAGATGCGTGATTCGCAAACTCGACTTGGTCGGATGAAAAGTCCGATCCCCGATGTCGGCCGCTCATTCACCTTCGTCCTAACCCCACTACCGTCTGCCTATTCACCATAGTCCTTTCCTCGCCGCCGGCCACAGGTGATTATTTTATAAATATTTAGAATATATAATAGGCTTCATTATTTATCTCGCAGAGAAAATTTGTGAAGAAATGTCATTTTTCTGGATGGGCCCTTTATCTCGGTGAATCCGGTGCACTTTGAGGTGGCATCGTTCTTGTTCATCCTTTCTTTTTCTCTTATTAACCGCCAGGTTTTTGATTTAGAAAAAAAAAAGACTTTTTTTGTTTTACAATATGATTGGGTTAATCTATGTATTGGGAACCTTAATAATCAATTTTCAGGGGAGGTCAGTGATTTAAATACTAAGAACTCATTTTGCCAGTTTAAAAAGCTCAAGGCAAAATTTTAGAACTCTTCATATTATAGAGCTCTTAGCCATAGAATATATAAAAGGCTTTAATTTGGCCTCTTTTCAGATTTTTTTTTTTTTTTTTTTTTTTTTTTTTGATACTGAGATTTTGTAATATACATGTTCACTCCTGTAGACCATGGTTTGTGTATTATTATTTTTTATGGAGTTTGTTAAGTTATTTTTATTTAAAAAATAATTTTTTTATGGATGATGTGCCCCGCCTATTTTCTTCAACAAAGAAAAATTTTCTTGTGCTTTAATTAGATGTCACATGCATGCTATTTTTTTCGGTTAAATTCTACTAGACAAACTAGTATAATTGTTGATATGAGATCAAATGATGCATTTATAAATTTAAAAGGATTTGGAGAACTTGCTTAGAAAATGCTGGAGACTATGAAGAATGAAATTTTTTCTTTGGTGTTCTTACTTATAAAACTTGCTTTGATATTGTCAAATTGCCACAACAACAATTGAACTAGAATTTTCTACAATGAACATTATAAAAAATTGTCTACGCAAAAGTATAGGAGACTCTTGAATGAATGACTGTTTACTTACTTATATTGAAAGTATATTTTTAATACTATTGACAATAAAATGATTGTATAACGATTTCAAAAAATGAAGATTAGATAGGAGAAATTATAGATGACAAATAATAAGAATATCAAGATTAGTGTTCTCAATTGTAAGTTTTTGCTTTATTATATATTTTATGTTTTTATAATGATCTAATGATTACAAAAAAATTAAAACCGTCAATGCCGGTCCCAAGCCCAGATGAAAAAGGCTGAGGGTCTTTTTTACTTCAATATTTTGTGCCCCCACATGAAAAAAATCCGGCTCCGCCCCTAGATAGAGAGATTGAGTTATGTATTGATGTATTTTAAGGTACGACTCTGATATCGAAGGATCCATATTTGATGAAACCTAAAGAGCTTTAGGAGTTGAGGTTGAAGCTTTAGGAGTTAGTTGATAGAGATTTTTCCATCCTAGTGTTCTCTATATGAAGCACCCATTCTATTTGTAAAGAAAAATGAATGTACAATGCGCATGTGCATTTATTACAAGAAATTGAATAAGGTAATAATCAAGAACAAGTATCCTCTAATAAGGATTTATAATCTGTTTTATCAACTTGTAGGAGCTTCCATATTTTTAAGATTAATTGGAGATTTGGATGAATAATACACAACTGCAAAATTTGAGTGAATATGAGCACTATTTCAGAAATGATGCCTCCATTTGATAATTGGTACAATATATTCACCCGATCAATAAATACACGAGGAAAATATAAGTTAAAAAAATAAAATAAACTTAAGCTCATTTAGCCTTCCCCATGTTCTTTTTCGTCAAGTATTCTCAAACCCTCTACCGGCCTGCTATCCGCCTCCCATACATGTGAGCTCACGCACGAGCACCTTACTACCTATCTCCTTTCAATCAAAATCTCACGCTCTACTTCAGTTATAGAACCCGCATGATCCACACGACCAAAGTTTCGCACATGAGCCGTCCCAACATATAGACCTACAGTTCCTGTGGGTGTGCAAGCCTCAAACTGACTGAACCTAGGCCTCCTGCATATTTCGTTCCAATCTGTCCTGCTCTTCTTGCACGGTCAACCTCCGCCTGCAACTACCCAACCTGATCGAACTAACCAAGCTGTTTCTCACACCTGCGCTCTCTCCTATTTCGCATGAAAACAAGCCCGCGAACCCTATTGCTTATGCGGTCAGAACTCCAATAATATACTGTATCCAATTCCATGAATGATCCCTCCATATGCCTGTTCAGACTACTTAAAAGGGAAACAATATGCTGGATTCATTTTTTTTGTTGCTATTTTAGAGAATAATTAGAACTGTCTAAATAATTAAGTAAAATTATGTATATTTAATCAAATGTTACAGTAAATAAGTTTTGATTTTTAAAATCCTCTTGTCATCGATCTGATAAAAAAGATTTCAAATCAAAGCCCTCATGTCGTTGATCTTAGATCCGACCAGAAAAATTTCAAATTGAGACCCTCACGCCGTCGATCATTGATTTAGCCAGAATGATTTCAAATTTATGACCTAACGTCATCGATCTTAAATATGGCCAGAATGTTATCAATTTAAAGACCATGCACCGACGATCTTAGATCCAGACTGGATAATTTCAAATTAAAGACCTGGCACCAACAATCTCAGATCCAGCTAGGATGATTTCAAATCAAAGAACACCTGCTATCGATCTTTGATTTGACTAGAAAGAAATTAACGGCAATGGCTGTCCTGATCACCGCTTGCGGGGAGGGAACACCGGGAGGCTGCTGAATTTTAAAAAAAAAAAAAAGAAAATATTTTATTGGAAAGCTAATGTGAACATTTAATTAATCATAATTAAATAAACTTAATTATATGATTAAAATAAAACCAAATTTTCAAAGATTGATTAATTAATTAAATGGAAATTAGTTAATTGATTGATTACTTATTTAAGTTAATTAATTAATTAATACATTGTACATCTTACTGACTAATGAATTTAATCAATTTAAAATACAATTAATTAATTTACTTGGAGAGCAATGGATGTTAAAAATATTTTTTAATTAACTAATTATTTAATCAATCAATCAATCTTTTAAAATTGTAATTAATTTAAATTATAATGGATTAATTAATTATTTAAATTGCAATAAAGCAAAACCAAGAAAGAAAACAACGAGAGGAAAGCCACTCTGGTGAAACTATGCATTTCGATTAATAATAAATAAATGGAAAAGAAAAATATGCTTATACTAAATAAATCTAAGTAGAAATCCACACAACCTAAACTTAAACTCCTAAAATTAAAACACAAAACTCACCAAAAAAAAAAAAAAACACTACGAAATTCTCCAAACCAAGGCTCCATTGTTATGTCCAAAGCATTGCAAACTCCAAGGAGTATAAGCTCCTACACATAAATAAACAAGAATAAATATTATAAAAAAATTACAGTCAATATTGGACATGACCCGAAAACCCAACCCGAACACGACATGGAAATTTCAGGTTCGGGTTGATCAGAACCCGAATCGGGTCGGGTTCGGGTTAGAGTTTTCGACCCTATTCACAAATCGGGTCGGGTTTGGGTTGACCTGGAAACCCAAAAATGACCCACTGATCGAACTGCCCGTGTTTGCCCATGGTAAATCCCGCTCCTTGCCCGCTTGCCCGCTGCCGCCCTATCAGCCCTTGGAAAATCCCACCCTGCTCGCTGCCCTGCCCTGCTTGTACGCCGCTGCTCCATCACGTGAAATTTGAAAATAGGTAGGGCGGCGGCAGGCTGCACGCCTGCACGCTGCATGTCCCGAGCCCGTGTCCAGGCTCGCCGGCTGCCGTGTCCAAGCCAGCACCCGTGTGAGGGCATGCGGCTTGCTGGTTACCAAGTCCAAACCAACGCCCGCGTCTAGGCCGCGCATGTTGGCATGGTGGAACGCACTTTCAGGTCGTGTTGGGTTGACCCGAACCTGAAGCGGGTCTGGAAAACTAACCCGTTTGTAAAAACGGGTTGGATTCGAGTTGACCCGAACAACATCGAGTTAGTTTCAGGTTCAACCTGAACCCGACCCGTGACCCGAAATTGACACCCCTAATTAGTACGGTGAACAAAACTATGGTGCAAAAAAGAGAATAAATACAGTAAACAAATTTGTGCTAAAACACTACTAAAATCAGGAAAGAAACTACTAAACAAAAACCATTGGTATAGAGGTAGTAAAGAACTATAAACTACTAAAGAAATTGTTGTCTAATCTTCCCTAACCATAAACTAACGACCTACTTCTAATTGAAGCAGTAAGACCCACTTCTTCGTAATTCATATTGCAACTTAGTTTTCATAACTATGTTTTCATATCATGTGTGTTTTTGATGATTCCAAATATATATTTTTTATTACTTTTTATCTTAAAATATATTTGATATATTGCTTTTGTTGTTTACGTGTACTAATATTTCAAAAAAAATTACTCTAGATTGTTGAAGACTTCAAGTCAGTTTTGTTTAGGATTCATTGTAATTGGAGTCTATATTTTTATACTTTTATTGAGTCTGAGAGAATGTGATTGTAATTGAGTAACTGTGTACACACACATTGGGGGAGTGTTAAGAAATTGTAAATTTTTAAACTAATCGTAATGTACGATTTCAATTCGTATGAGATGATTTTTTCAGTTATTTTCTTCAGCAAGTAGTTAATCAAAGCATGGATGAAAAAAATTTTCTAAGTACTGTTTGTATTGTATGAAGTTAGTTTCGTATAGATGATGTCCAGAGTACAAAATGCTGGGAACATTTTTATCCATATGAACAGGAAAATATTTTGAACTGTTCGTCCGAGATGATCTAGAGTTCATACAGACAACATCAAAAGTACAAAAATATTGGGAACATTTTCATCCGTACGAAAAGGTAAAATTTTTTAACTGTTCGTCTGGGATGATCTAGAGTTCATACAAATGACTTCAAGAGTATGAAATTACAATCATACTCCAGATTGTTGAAGACTTCAAGAAAGATTTGTTGAGGATTCATTGTAATTGGAGTATGTATTTTTATACTTTTATTGAGTCTAAGAGAATGTGATTGTAATTGAGTAACCATGCACACATACACTGGAGAAGTGTAAAAAATTTATAAATTTTTAAACTAATAGTACTATACAATTTCAAATCGTACGAAACACTTTGTTCAGTTATTTCCTCTAGCAAGGAGTTAATCAAAGCATGGACAGAAAAACTTTTCTAACTATTGATTGTACTGTACAAATTAAGTTTTGTATAGACGACGACTAGAGTACAAAATGCTGGGAACAATTTTGTCCATACAAACAGGTGAATTTTTTAAACTATTCGCTCTAGATGATATAGAGTTTGTACATATGACATTGAGAGTATGAAAATGTTGGGAACGTTTTTGTCCATATGAACACGTAAATTTTTTGAACTGTTCATCCAAGATGATCTAGAGTTCGTACAGATAACATCTATAGTACAAAATTATGGGGAACAGTATGATTGAGTCTAAATTCTAATTGATTACATCAAAAACATCACTTCCATTCGACTCCCAACCATTAGTAGAATGCAAAATATCACCTTAGGACATATGATTTGATATATCATAGATAAAAATATAACATCATATATCTTACTCATCGTGATCACACTCTAATCTTCTTTTCAGATGCCTTCTTTTGGATGCTTTTTCATAGAGAACAGGAGCTAGAAGACCCTCTTTTTGATGATGAAGGAGAAGCTTCCCCTGCAATTGGTCCTGTGCCTACACCACCTCTTCACCACTACCCATATAAGGAGTTGGTTCAAAGATGTGACAAACTTGAGACTCTCCTGGATCAACAGTAAACCCAACATGATAATGATATGGGTTGGTTTAGAAAGCATTTTGGAAATATTTAACGCCAATTCACAACCATCCAACAATAGTATGTTAGTTTTAGCTAGTTCTTCTAACCACATCCACCACTACAGAAAACCAGCTCATATTCGGTGAAATTTCCTACGAAAATAAATTTTTCATAGATTTTGGTGATTTTTTCAATGGATTATTGAAGGATTTTTCGAGCCGATTTTTGGACGGATTTCTAGCAGATTTTTTTATTCTTTTTCTACAGATAAAGTTTTGACCAAATTTTTTTTCTTTTAAAAATGACTATAATAAACATTTATAATTATTTATTTTGTTAAATTAAAATATATAATTTAATAACTTATTATCAAATAAAATTAAGTTAAATAATTAAATTAATTAAATAATAATAAATATTTCATTATTAAACTAAATAAATTTAAATATTATTAAATTAAATTAATTAATTAAATAAAATTAAGAAATCATTATTAAAATAAATTTATTAAATTAATTAAATTGATTAAATTGATATGTAGTTAATTTAAATAGAATAAAAAATAAAGAAAATAGTTTTTCCATAATGGTGCATTATTTAGGGGCTTGATGGCTGGTCGGTGGGGATTTGAATCCTGTAATAGGTGGGCCGCAGCTCGGGTCAGCGGGCCCACTATCAGGCTCATGTGGGTAAGTAGGCATATGCATGGGGTGGGGTAGGCTGGGCCCAGGTTTGCCTGGGGTTTCACTTGGGCGGGCCAGCTTAACAGGCTTAGCAGGCATGCATATAGGGTGGAGAGCAGGTTGGGTTGGGACCCTGCTTTCGCGGGCTAGGTTGGTGCAGCCACTTGGGTTGATCAGGGTTTACCCTTTATTTATAGTTTTTTTTTTTTTTTCTAACATAAAATAGTTTGCCAAAAAATGTACCTGATGAATAATTCCATCGGAATTTCACCAAAAATATTTCTGGTGAACTATTTTGTACCGGTATAGCTTTTTTATGCACATTATTTTGAAAAAAAAAATTCCAACAAACATTTGCTATAAATACTAATTTTTTATGGATTTTGGGCATTTTTTGACGGATTTTAGTCGGTAGTAACACTCAGTTTTCCGGCAGTGCGCCCTCACCTCATGATTAGGATCCACCACTATATTAGTTTTTTTTGTTGTGATTTCATACGTTATGTTTAAAGTCTATATATGCCTACTAGTTTATCTTTTTTTTTTTTTAAATGGATTCTTTCAATCCTTTTTGTGTTAGTTTCCTTAAAAAAATTGTGTTGCTTGTCCTTCTTCCAAATGTTATTTTCTTCTAGATGTTTTTGTTATGCTCATAGATCTCATTTGTGTGCTCTTTTCTTGAGAAGTTAGCAGTCAAATTAAAAATGTGTTTTTTGTTGATTGTATTATATGATTGATTTCATACTGTATGATCAAAATCATATTATACAATTTGGGTCATACTATACGTATGAACTATCCGATGTTCTTTGCTATCTATAATAAAACTTACTTTTATTCTAACTTAAAAAGTTTATTAAGTAATTGCTGGCATTATTAAAACTCAAAGGATAAATGAATCTTATAAATTTTGTTGTCCCTTCTTATTTCCTTTGCATGATAATTCCTTGTGTGAACTTAAAAATCAAATTTTAATAAGATGGTTGCAATGTAAACTTATTCACTCTACTACATGTTTTTATATCATTGATATTTTATGTATTTTGGCGAATGAAATTCATTATTTTTTCTATATTAGGTTTTTATTCCTATTAGAGAACTCGAGTATGCTTTGTAGATTATTTCTCCCTATATAAGAGAGAGTTTTTTCTTCTCTTCTATTTGGAAGATAATCTTACAATTGAGATTCTCAAAGATTTAGAAAGGAAGCAATTTGCAAAAAAATTTAAAAGAGGCACAAAATGAGCCCAAAATCAAAAGATGTGCAATAACGTCAAAAGTAAAGGATACACTAAATGTATCAAAAACAAAAGTAGTGCAATGTATGCATAAAACTGTTAAAAGATGAAAAAAATGAGCCCAACTTAAATCAACTATTCTTTCTAGTAAATGTTTAAATCTTAGAATATTCCTATGTTTCATAATATGTTTAATACTTGATTTTGGAAAACATTAATTCTTCATTCATCATTTTTTATAGTAATATTCTATTCAATATATTTCATGCTAGCATACTAAAAAGTTTAAGTTTTCTTATTTAATTGTAATTCTTGAATTATATTTTTGTTTAAATAAAGGATTTTAGCCTATAAAAATGTTAAGTTGTGTGTGGATACTTTAGAACTGAAATCCTTTGGTTGTAATAAAGTCAACACTTATCTTATTTGCCTTCTCTATCTATAGAGTAAGTTTATTATATTCAAAAAAGGCAAATGAGAGTTCTCAGGTCTGTGATGGTTTTATACCTTGAGTTGTTAGTCATTTTGAGTCTTTTTGTCTTATGCTTTTTTGTTTATATTTCTATTTATTTTTCTTCTTCATGATGTTTTCCCTCTTTTTTGATGTCAAAAGGGGGAATGGTATTTTGTTATTTGTTATTGAAAGTTCGATGGGGATGTTAAGCCCTATGAACTTAGTCCCAAACTAACCAAGAGGGGGGGGTGAATTGGTATTTTAAAAACTTCGTTTTTAAACAAAGAAATAAAGTCGCATAAACCAAATCACACCACGAAAATAATGCGGAATTTTAAACGTGCGGAAGCAAAAAGGAAACACAGAGATTTATAGTGGTTCGGTCGACTCGACCTACGTCCACTCCTTGGAGGCACCCTCCAAGTATTGCACTACACAAAAAGTGACTCTCCTTTAGCCCCCACGGCTAGGTGGAGAAACCCTTACAAGAACCTCCTTTTTGCCACCCCGGCAAGGCAGAGAACCTCTCTCCTTTTGCTTCCTCCTGAAGCTGGCAGAGAACCAGAACCAAAAGCACAACTCCTTACCTCTACCGACCCTTCCACGGACGAGAAACTCTAGACGAAGACGACGCAGAGAGATCCTTGAAGCAACCCTTGTGAAACCCCTCACAAGCTCCCCCTCACAAGATCCTCTCTCTCTCTTCTCTCTCTCTTTCTCTCCTCAAGGTCTTCTCAGGTCAAGGCAGCAGCCAAAGGTCTTGAAAAACGTTGAACAAGAGCTCTTTAAATAGAAGAGCTTCAAAAGAGCTCATTAATTGCAAGTTGCCGACTTTATCGTCCAGGCCGATCTGGACATCGGCCTGGCCGATCAGTACAAATCAATGAAGATCGGCCAGAGCATAGCCCTGGATGCCAGATTGGACGATTGAAAATTAGCTTGATCGTCCAGGCCGATCTCACGATCGTCCTGGCCGATCAGTTCAAATCAGACGAAAATCGTCCTGACAATAGCCCTGAATATGGGCTGGCCGATATTGATCGTCCTGAAGTAACTTAAGGTTTTGACTAGATCGGCCTGGCCGATCCTGCGATCGTCCAGGACGATATGATCGTATCAATCATCCTTAATTACTTCCTTGATTTCCTGAACAATTATGGCATAATTTGTTAATATCGTCCAGGCCGATACAAGGATCGTCCTGGCCGATAATTTAAAGATATGCTATACCATACTTGTCTATGGCGGCTACTTCTTTCTGTTTTGAGCTTATCGTCCTGGCCGATACACGTATCGTCCAGGACGATCGGTTAACGTTGGCTGCCTTAATCAAGAATCCTTATTAGACTTTCTGTTTTTAAGCTGATCGTCCAGGCCGATCAAAGATATCGGCCTGGCCGATATGAGTAAAAACAGAATTTCTAATTCTCTCAAGTGTGTGTGTGAAGGGTTACAAAGTATCAGTCTTTTTGACTATTACAAGAGGACTCAAAAGGTAAAAAACAAAAGTACAGACTGACTCAACCCTAAACCTACGCATTCCTGAACTTGGCTCCTTTTTGATTGTCCGATCGTCGATTCCTGAAAAGTTAGAAGCAACAAGCTATCCAAGAAAAGCATTGTTTTGTCAATCATCAAAACATAAGCCATGAAAAAATAGATTTGCAACAATCTCCCCCTTTTTGATGATGACAAAACATGTTAAAGGGATTTAATCATAACCATGAAAACATAACCTCATAAACTTCTCCCCCTTTTGACATATCAAAAAGGAGGGTACATGAAAGCATAGTAAAAGAAATTCCCCCTTTTTTTTTTTTTTTTTTTTTTTTTTTTTTTGAGCATATCAATGATATAGTATTCCATGTGATTGTTTTAAAAATTTGTGAGTTAATGTGTTACCAATCATATTTAATCCATAGAATAGGACAATATCCGTTCATGGTTTACCCTTAGCCAAAAACGTTGTCTTAGGGTAGAATCGTCTTTTGAAATCAATAACCTAACTCAAATAATTAATTGGATATGAGAAAAAGAATCTACCCACCACTTGGCATAAGGAAAATATCTCCATAAAACAATGAGGTAGATTTGTCACAATCGAATGATAATCGAGATCAAGTCTTTGAGAATCAAAACTTTTAAGTTCTAAAAGATATAAAAAGAGAGAATAGCTTGCTTTTGAGTGGGCTCATTTTATGCCTCTTGTCAATGTTGTGGCGCTTTGCGCATCCTTTTATAGATTTTTCAATTTTTTGGCGTCTTTGCGCTCCTTTTGTTGGCATCATTGGCCAAAATTTTTTTTTTTATTTTTGCAAGCTAGATTCCCTTTTAGACTCTTTTAAAAAACTTAGTTGTGAATATATCTTCTCAGATATTAGAGAATAGGAGCTCTCTCTCTAACATAGGGAAGAATTACCACAAGCAGGATTAATAATTGAAGACAAGAGTAACGAGGGATCATGAGGTGACAAAAAAACTTTTAATCATTGTAAATATAAGATAGATTTGCTTAAGCAAGCTTTAGAAAGGATCTTAGTTTCATAAGCAATCTTTTATTTTGAGAGAGACTTTTGATTAGAAAAGAAAACTATGCCACTAATACTAAGTTAGGTAAAGAGACACAATCACAAGATATTCATATTATCTAGGGATTAAGTGGATGAAAACATATTAACTACAAATTGTTAAAGACAAGACAAGAGATATCATATCAGTGAAGATCTAAAACTAAGGTACATGAAAAGAAATAAAAAGGAATAAAAGAAAGAAAAGAAAGTTTTCATGCATTTATGTCAATCACACCCAATCTGGTCCTTAAAGAGCTGAAAGTGTCGAAGGCCAGTGGTTTAGTAAAGATGTCTGCCAGTTGGTTTTCAGTTGTCACATGGTGTAACTCAATGTCTCCCTTAGTCACATGATCTCTAATAAAGTGATGCCTAATGTCAATGTGTTTAGTTCTTGAATGTTGGATAGGATTTTTAGAGATGCATATGGCACTAGTGTTGTCACAAAAAATTGAGATGGTGCTTACATGTATTCCTAGATCCAATACCTGTTGTTTCAACCAAAGAACTTGGGCCACACAACTTCCAAGAGCAATGTATTCAGCTTCAGCAGTGGAAAGTGCAACAGAATTTTGCTTTCTACTAGACCAAGAGACCAAGGATTGTCCAATGAATTGACAAGTTCCAGAGGTGCTCTTTCTATCCACCTTGCATCCTGCAAAATCAGAGTCAGAAAAACCAATAATCTCAAAAGAAGTGCTATGTCTAGGGTACCAAATCCCTAATCCTTGTGTCCCCAAAAGGTATCTAAAAATTCTTTTAATAGCAGTCATGTGGGATTCCTTAGGGTCGGCTTGAAACCTAGCACAAAGACAAACACTAAACATAATGTCAGGTCGGCTTGCAGTCAAGTGAAGTAAAGATCCAATCATGCCTCTATACTTCTTCTGATCAACAGACTTACCACTTGGGTCCTTATCCAACGGAGCACTAGAAGTCATGGGAGTGTTAATTGGCTTGGCTTTGTCCATCTCATATTTCTTCAAAATGTCTTTTATGTATTTTGTTTGATTTAGAAAAGTGCCATCTTCCAATTGTTTTATGCTAAACCCCAAAAAGTAAGACAATTCTCCCATTAAACTCATTTCAAACTCTCTACTCATTGTTTTAGAAAAGTCATCACACAAATTTTTATTTGAAGATCCAAAGAGTATATCATCAACATAAATCTGAACAATGAGTAAATCATCTCCAACTTTTTTAAGAAAAAGGGTGGTGTCTACGCTCCCCTTGACAAACTCCCTCTCTAGTAAGAATGTGCTAAGCCTCTCATACCAAGCTCTAGGTGCTTGTTTTAAACCATACAAAGCCTTTTTTAATTTAAACACATGATTTGGAAATTGAGAACTCTCAAAACCTGGAGGTTGTTCTACAAACACATCTTCTTTTATCTCCCCATTTAAAAAGGCACTCTTGACATCCATTTGAAAAAGCTTAAATCCTTTATAACAAGCAAAGGCTAATAGCACTCTAATGGCTTCCAATCTAGCTACAGGGGCAAAAGTCTCCTCAAAGTCTATCCCTTCTATTTGATTGTACCCCTTAGCCACTAATCTTGCTTTATTCCTCACCACCACTCCTGAATCATTCACTTTGTTCTTAAATACCCACTTTGTTCCAACTACACTTTGTTCCTTAGGTCTTTCCACAAGTTCCCAAACATCATTCCTTACAAATTGATTCAACTCTTCTTGCATTGCTAACATCCAAAACTCATCAGATAGGGCTTGGTTAATGGTGGTGGGTTCAGTCATAGAGATAAAGGCAGAGTGGTTCACCTCCTTCCTAAGTCCATGTCTAGTCTTAACTCCACTAGAAAGGTCTCCTAAGATCAAATCCTTGGGGTGACTAGTAGAGTATCTCCAATCTTTAGGCAAAGTGTGTGAAGTTTCTCCCCTTTCATTAAAAGTTTCTATTCCTTGGGTGACTCCTTCTACTCCTTCATTGCTTAGGTGCTCATTTCCCTTCCCCAAATTTTCTACTCCACTTGTAATCTCTCCAACATCATCATCATCTACTCCATGCTTCTTATGATCAGATTCATCAAAAACTACATGGGTTGTCTCTTCCACCATCAAGGTTCTCTTGTTAAACACTCTAAAAGATTTCCCAACACTAGAATATCCTAAGAATACTCCTTCATCAGATTTAGGATCAAATTTTCCCAAGTGAGACTTTCCATTATTGTGAATGAAAACTTTACAACCAAAGACATGAAGGTGGGAAAGATTAGGTGTTCTACCCTTAAGGATCTCATAGGGTGTCTTTTCTAATTTGACTCTAACATTCACCCTATTCAACACATAACATGCTGTGTTAACCGCTTCAGCCCAAAAGTATTTTGGAAGTGAATACTCAGCAAGCATGGCTCTAGCGGCTTCCACCAAGGTCCGGTTCTTCCTTTCAGCTACTCCATTCTGCTGAGGAGTCCTAGGAGCTGAAAAATTGTGGCTAATGCCCTTCTCCTCACAAAAATCTCCAAATCTTTCATTTTCAAACTCTCCCCCATGATCACTATGGATGGTCAAAATCTCACATCCTAGCTTCTTCTGAATCCAAGTAGAAAAAGTTTTAAACTCCTCAAAAGACTCATTTTTATGAGAAAGAAATCTAGTCCAAGTGAACCTCGAGTAGTCATCAACAATCACAAAACCATAGACTTTCCCTCCCAAACTTGCTATGCTAATGGGTCCAAACAAATCCATGTGAAGGACTTCTAAAGGTCTAGAGGTGCTAATGTCCTTTATGGGGTGAAAAGAGGAGTGAATTTGCTTTCCTAGTTGACAAGCATCACAAAGGTGGTCTTTTGTAAACTTAAGTTTGGGGACACCTCTAACTAGGTCCTTTTGGGTCACTTTCCTAAGGGTTTTCATACTTGCATGACAAAGCCTCCTGTGCCACAACCAAGAATCATCAATGACAGTTTTTAAGCAAAAAGAAGCAGCACATTCAATGCTATTTAAATCAAGCATATAGACGTTGTTTACCCTCTTTCCCTGCAAAATGGTGTTATTGCTTAAACTTACAATGCATGAATTTGTGAAGAATTGTACGATGAAGCCTTTGTCACATAATTGACTGATGCTGAGCAAGTTGTGCTTTAATCCATCTACAAGCAAAACATTTTCAATCATAAGGTTCTTGGAATTACCGATTATACCTGCTCCTACCACCTTCCTAGTGGTGTTGTCTCCAAGAGTAACCTTGCCTCCAGTCCTGGATTCTAGTACAACAAACTGGCTAGCATCACCAGTCATATGTCGAGAGCATCCACTGTCCAGGTACCACATACTCTCACGAGGTCTTTTGTGAGAGGCTTCCTGCAAAATTATCAAATGTTAGTTTTAGGAACCCAAGCAGGTTTGGGTTCCTTCTTATGAAGAGAAGAATGCAATGCATGTGTGGTATGCTGTGGATCTTGTACCTTAGGTCTCCATACCCAATGTGAACTATGATGAATTGTACAAGTATGTGAGATATGTCCTAGCATGCCACAAGAAAAACATCTAACTCCAGGAAAGGGATTTCTTAAGTGATTTGAGTTATAATGCCTCTCTCTAGGTTTTGGCAATTGATTAATAGTAGAATTCATCCTAGATTTCTTACATGCTTCTAAATCACTTTGAATCTTCAAGTTTGTGTTTTCTAAAATTTCATTTTCAATCCTCAAATTTTTTTCTATTTCTTTTGACTTCTTAAAATCAGATTCAAGAGATATGTGTGATAGTTTCAATGCATCATGCTCTTCAACTAACTTACCATGATTTTTATTTAATTCATCAAATTCATCAAGTAAAGTCATGTGATTTGAATCAATTGTTTGATGGTCCTTAATCAAAATTTCATGCTCTTTTTGTAGATTTAAAAGTTCTAATTTCAAGCTAGCATGAGTTTTCTTTAATTTTCTATATGATGCATGAATTTTTTCTGAAACTTCAAGAAGTTGATCATATGAAAGTTCACATACCTCTTCTTGATCACTTTGATCTTTTCCCATGAAACACAAGTTTGTAGTTTCTTCCTCTGGTTCAGTCTCAGAAGAATCAGTACCAGATTCTGCCCAAAAGCTCCTTTGGTTTTTCTTTTTGTCCTTCCTAGACTTTGCTTTTTCCTCACCTTTTTCCTTTTGTTTGCTTGAATGATCTTGAAGTGTAGGACAATCGGCTCTTACATGTCCAGGTTTCCTGCATTCAAAACAAACAACATCAGAAGATCCTTTAATATGTTTATGATCCTTACCTTTTCTCCAACTTTGATGATGCTTTTGTTTCTTCCTTAGAAAGCTTTTGAATTGCCTTGTGATGAAGGCAACTCCATCGCTTTCAGACCCGGAAGATTCAGAATCCGATTTGTGTGCCTTCAATGCAATGGTTTTCTCCTTTTTCTTTTCACCTGCATCAAGATTTCTTTGATTCACCCCTTGCTCGTAAGCAATGAGTGAGCCAAGCAAGTTATCAATAGAATATGTGTTTAAATCTTTAGATTCAGTAATTGCAGTAATTTTTGCATCATAGGATGAAGGCAAGCATCTCAAAATCTTGTTAACTTTTTCATAGTTCGAAAGTTCTTTTCCTAGTGCATGCAATGAGGTAGCAATCTGAGTAAACCTAGTGTACATGTCAGAAATTGATTCATGAGGTTTCATACGAAAAAGTTCGTAGTCATGCAAGAGAATGTTTAAACGGGATTGTTTAACTTCATTAGTGCCTTCATAAGTAATGCACAATTTATCCCAAATTTCTTTACCAGTTTTGCAAGTTGAAACACGCATGTAATCCTCAGATTTTAAAGCACAGAAAAAACAGTTCAAACATTTCGCATTCAATTGAGCTAAATCTCGTTCATCAAAAGTCCATTCGGTAAAAGCAACTTCAGTTTTAAAACCGTTAATTTCACGAGAAGGTGGAGAATAACCTTCTTGAATAAGCATCCACATGCGATAATCAGTAGATTGTAAAAAAGTTGACATGCGAGTTTTCCAGAAATCAAAAGGTAGGTTATCGAACAGAGGAGGTCGGGTAATAGAATACCCTTCCGTAGTGTTGCGATTCCCAAAGTTAGACATGGATCAAATTCAAAAAGTTTTTAAACTTTAATTTTCGAATCAAGCTCTGATACCACTTGAAAGTTCGATGGGGATGTTAAGCCCTATGAACTTAGTCCCAAACTAACCAAGAGGGGGGGGTGAATTGGTATTTTAAAAACTTCGTTTTTAAACAAAGAAATAAAGTCGCATAAACCAAATCACACCACGAAAATAATGCGGAATTTTAAACGTGCGGAAGCAAAAAGGAAACACAGAGATTTATAGTGGTTCGGTCGACTCGACCTACGTCCACTCCTTGGAGGCACCCTCCAAGTATTGCACTACACAAAAGTGACTCTCCTTTAGCCCCCACGGCTAGGTGGAGAAACCCTTACAAGAACCTCCTTTTTGCCACCCCGGCAAGGCAGAGAACCTCTCTCCTTTTGCTTTCTCCTGAAGCTGGCAGAGAACCAGAACCAAAAGCACAACTCCTTACCTCTACCGACCCTTCCACGGACGAGAAACTCTAGACGAAGACGACGCAGAGAGATCCTTGAAGCAACCCTTGTGAAACCCCTCACAAGCTCCCCCTCACAAGATCCTCTCTCTCTCTTCTCTCTCTCTTTCTCTCCTCAAGGTCTTCTCAGGTCAAGGCAGCAGCCAAAGGTCTTGAAAAACGTTGAACAAGAGCTCTTTAAATAGAAGAGCTTCAAAAGAGCTCATTAATTGCAAGTTGCCGACTTTATCGTCCAGGCCGATCTGGACATCGGCCTGGCCGATCAGTACAAATCAATGAAGATCGGCCAGAGCATAGCCCTGGATGCCAGATTGGACGATTGAAAATTAGCTTGATCGTCCAGGCCGATCTCACGATCGTCCTGGCCGATCAGTTCAAATCAGACGAAAATCGTCCTGACAATAGCCCTGAATATGGGCTGGCCGATATTGATCGTCCTGAAGTAACTTAAGGTTTTGACTAGATCGGCCTGGCCGATCCTGCGATCGTCCAGGACGATATGATCGTATCAATCATCCTTAATTACTTCCTTGATTTCCTGAACAATTATGGCATAATTTGTTAATATCGTCCAGGCCGATACAAGGATCGTCCTGGCCGATAATTTAAAGATATGCTATACCATACTTGTCTATGGCGGCTACTTCTTTCTGTTTTGAGCTTATCGTCCTGGCCGATACACGTATCGTCCAGGACGATCGGTTAACGTTGGCTGCCTTAATCAAGAATCCTTATTAGACTTTCTGTTTTTAAGCTGATCGTCCAGGCCGATCAAAGATATCGGCCTGGCCGATATGAGTAAAAATAGAATTTCTAATTCTCTCAAGTGTGTGTGTGAAGGGTTACAAAGTATCAGTCTTTTTGACTATTACAAGAGGACTCAAAAGGTAAAAAACAAAAGTACAGACTGACTCAACCCTAAACCTACGCATTCCTGAACTTGGCTCCTTTTTGATTGTCCGATCGTCGATTCCTGAAAAGTTAGAAGCAACAAGCTATCCAAGAAAAGCATTGTTTTGTCAATCATCAAAACATAAGCCATGAAAAAATAGATTTGCAACAGTTATTTGTTTTGTTGTTGTTTGCACTTCTTTTTACACCCTTTATTATTTTTTATGATTGGTGTTCATCTGAGGATGAGTTTAGACAAAATAATTTTTGAAAATCCAAAAACAATAATGTTTTCCATCATAAAAAGGGAGAGATTATTGCAAATCTGATACAAGCACTGTAATTTTAACGATAACAAATATTATTATGTTTGTCACTACTTTCCCCTATTTTTATGATATTTTATTTTATTATGTGTACTAACATTTTAGGAATTCAGTTTACCATTCACTTGCAATTCTGACGAGCTCAAGGCTGGGTAGGCCAGGGTTACAATCTATAATTTTGAATTTATTCTATAATTTTTCCTTTCTTGAGTCGTATCATGTCATTAGGTGGATATCTTTGCTAAGAAACCTTGCACACACATAGGGGGAGAGAGGAAAATGTTCTAAGGAGAGTTAATTTTTTTAATTACATCATACTGTACGATCTTATTTTGTATTGTATGAGTTTAACTCATACTGTATGATCTATTTAGCTCTATTAAAACCCTAGCCACCAGAGATTAAGTAAGATACTTAATATATACTTATCATACCATACTATCTAGTTCATACTGTATGATCTAATTAAAATCTTTGTTAATTAATCCCTCCAAATTAGGAAATCCAATCATGGATAATTATTGTGATTAATCGTATGGTATGATATAGTTCATAATGTATAATTACCTGTGTATGAAATTCATCGTCTTGGACATCATCTCAAATGAAATCCATGATTCTTGTATTGGTCATACCTTACAATGTCAAGAGTGTTGGACGATCACCCATGCATGAAATTAGCCATCTTAAGGATCGTCCCAAATGAATAGAAGGAATTTCCATAGTTTATATCGTATGATGGTTATATTGTGTTGTATGATATGTTATAAAAGTTGAACAGCTCATATGAACAATCTTGCTAGACAAGTATGAATTACAATGATTGTACCTTACGATATGTGTATCATACAATACGAATAGAAGATGGCTAATTAATATTTAGGGTTTTTTTAAGCCTACTATTTAAGCAATTATTTTTATCCTTGGGTAAATCTTTTGTTGATGATATGGCCTGAGAGATTTTAGAGAAGGAAAAGGAGATTTTGTGAGAGAGAGAAATTCTTGTGAGAGGAAGTTGTGAAGGGATTCACAAAGGTTGCTCCAAGCAAGGTTTCCATCATCCTCCTTAAGGTTTGTCCTTGGTTCCTTGGTGGCTCTAGGTAGATGATCATCGACATCAGTTTCAAGTTCTTTACCTCCTTCAGGAGGGAGTAAAAGGATTTTCATGTTCTTTTCCTACTCAAGGAGGAAGTAAAAAGATTATTAGGTTTTGTACCTACTCCAGGAGGGATTAAAAGGATTTAAGGTACTCTACCTCATTAGGTTAGTGGAAAGATTTTATTAGGGCTTCTCCACCTTGCTGATTAGTGCAATACCTGGAAAGGAGGTTTTCAGGGAGTGGAAGTAGGTTATAATTGACTGAACCACTATGAAATTCGGTGTGCTCTTTCTTATTACTTTTTTTCATATTTTTTTTTGCACTTTTCTATGATTTGTTGTTTGATGGAAAACTTTGATTGTACTTTTATTATGAAATTATATTTCTTCCACATCAATGGTTATTTTTTTATTTTAAAATATTTAAAAAGGATAAAAAGATTTTTCTTTTTGCTTAAGAATTTTTAAAACTACCAATTCACCGCCCCCCTCTTAGTTAGCCTCAGGCTAGTTCTTTAGGATTTCACAATCCTCAAAAACTTTTAGACTAGTGGTTTATGTTGATTTAAGGGTATATTCCTAATGGTCATGATGATACAAAGTCCAATCAAACTCATTTGAGATAAGGGAATGAGGATGTTGTCCTCATGTAGAAAGGCTGATATGTTCTGCTAAATCAACCTGGGTGATTTCTATGTTTGGTTTACAAATGTATGAAGTCATGCTAGAGGTTTCTAGATTTAGCCTAAGGTTTATTAATAATTCATAAAGGAGTTCTGAGTTATTGGAAAAAGTCAATGTGAAGAGAAATTGAAGAGTTGTAGAGGTAAAGATGTTTATCACCTCAAAGTTAAGTGCTGGTTGATTTACAATCAAGAAGGTGTTTTTTGCCTCCTTGTACTTGTAATAAGCATCTTCATCCCTTGTGAAAAGGAAATTATCATAAAAATAATGAGAGTAGGAGGAGGTACTACGAGTTAGTCTGTCTCATTTGCTTACACTAACCATTGGATAGGATGGTTTAGAGGGTAAGCATTTGAGGAAGTGGTGAGTGAGTGAATTGAAATATTCAAATCCTTCCAATTTATAGATTTTAGGAAGATCATACAGTATGATTGAGGTTTGTGCACTATGATCAAGGAAGTTAATTTGTCTAGATGACTTATTAGAAAAGGTGGTAAAATTGTACAATACGGTCAGTATTGTACTGGATGATCTTAAGGAATTATAATCATCCCAACGAGTCATTGGTATGGTGTTTGATGGTAAGTATTGTATAATACAAATGGGTGTTCGTACAGTACAAAATATAATTATTATCATAATGGCCTAAATGAATTCATTTCAATCCATTTTGACACATGTATCATATAGTACGATGGGAGGTATTGTAGAGTATGATTAGCAATAATTTCATTCCAAATGAATTGAATTCCTTAACTATTAGAGCCATGTATATCATACAGTATAAGCTGAGGTTTGCACAATATAATGTACATATCATGTATATAATCTTGACCTTTAATTAAATTAAGAGTTGTGATCTATGCATATGTGCATATCATACAGTACAAATATGGATCATACAATAAAATATGAACAAAAATTTGAAATAATTTATAAGTCAGTAAGGTGTGGGTGTGGTGATTAGGAAACATCTTATATATATATATATATATATATATATATATATATATATATATATATATATATATATATATATATGCATAAGAACAAACACATACATCTTTAGAAATATAAATGAATGATTTCAAATAATTTTTTTTATTTATCTTGAATTAAGTATGAATGTCAATAACACCTATTTTTTTTCCACAAGGTCCTAAGGTGTCATAGGCTAAATGTTTTATAAAGATGTCTGCCTATTGATCTCCTGTAACTATATGATGCAATTCTATATCACCACTGGCAACATGATCTCTTATAAACTGATGTTTAATGTCTAAATAGGGATTTTTGGATATACAAATAGTAACAATTCTATATCACCACAAGGTGCTAAGATGTCATAGGCTAAATGTTTTATAAAGATGTCTGCCTATTGATCTCCTGTAACTATATGATGCAATTCTATATCACCACTGGCAACATGATCTCTTATAAACTGATGTTTAATGTCTAAATTGGGATTTTTGGATATACAAATAGTAATAATGTTATCACACATAATTGGAATGGTTCCTATAGCTAGTCTAACACTACAGGAAAACACGCGATGACCATCAGAGGTTTTGGCAAATTTTTATGCGTCGGTAAGTACGACATTCTTCCCGGCGTATTATATGATGGAAGTATAACAGCATTTTTTTCATCGAAATAGTCATCGGTAGTGTTCTGATGCAAAATATGCCGGTGTTAACGTTGGAATATACAAGAATTTCATCCTAAGTGGCATATTTTATGCCATAAATAGCCGGCAGATTTATCGGCGGAGTAGATGCCTATCATTTTAAACTCAACGAATTATAACCGATAAAAAAAATACCATAAATGTTTCTGGCATATAATACGCTGAAAGTCCGCCGGTGAAAGCCTTATTTCCAAACCCGAGCCTGTTTGGCTACTAATTTGCTTCCGCCATTTCTTTGATATCTTTGCTTTGCTCTCATCATCCCAGTGTCACCCCACCCTAGATCATCATTTCCAAGGCTTCTGGACTTCTACGAGACATCGCTGATGATCATCGCCTCCATCACTGGTGAAAGGACACAATTTTGGCAAAAATTGATCATGTGTTTCGAAATTTTTGGTTGCTTTTCTTAATATAAATTTTCATAGGCCGATAAGGAGTTTTGTTTTAAAGGTTGGAATAGCTCCACCGGTGTAAAGACCGTTGAACCAAGTTTGCCGAAGTTCACCGCCTTAATCGTCGATTTCATCCATTATAAGATTTTACTTCTTGTAATTTGTTATTAGACATTTTCTAGAGGATGTGCCTTGGTGTTTTCTTTTGCTTATGATATTATCTATGTTGATAAACAAAGAGCGAAGAAGAGGGAGAGAGAGAGGGAGAGAGAGGTAGAGAAAGAGAGGTTAAAAGTCAAATTCTCATTACATGAATCCTTTTCGCCATTGTGTCCGATTAAAAGTTAAAAACTCATTTAAATCTAATAAGAAAGATCTTTTCTTAACATAAGTCAAATCTAATACCTCAACTTTCCTAACCAGCCAGGTCATCAGATGGACTCTGTTTAATGTGACCAAACCATCTAAGGCGGCTCTCTCTAATCTTATCTTCCACTGGAGCTATTCCAACCTTTTCACGTATATGCTCATTTCATATCCTAGGTGACTCTCTCTAATCTTATCTTCCATTGGAGCTATTCCAGCCTTTTCACTATATACTCATTTTGTATCCTATCTCTGAGGATCAAGCCACTCCTCCACTTCAACCATCTAACTTGAATTCTACTATTAATATCCCCATCAATTTCACCATCACTCTGAATAATAGATCATCCAAGATATCTAAAATTCATACTCTTATTAATGACTTGATCACCCATCAATATATGAATGTTACATAAATAATTATAATCCATTACTTATCTTCTCCTATATGTAGGTTATGGATATTAGAAATCAAAGAAGTTGGATGTATAACTGATTGGCAAAAGGACAAAAGGCATTAACAGATGAATTCATTAATGGGGTGAACATTTTCATTCAGACAGCAAAATAACAACCCGGCTTCATATCAGATGGAATGTTTCGATGTACATATTATAAACATAAAAATTAGTACACCTAAGACTAGATGATGTAACTGTTGATTTGTATAGTAGATGATTCATGCCACAGTATTAGTATTGGACCTCTTATGGTGTGTACGAGCTATATTTTGATTCTCAATGCGGTCCTTCTAAAAGTACTAATGTAGCTGAGGCTGAAAATATCTGACCAAATCTTGAGGAATTAGTTCATGATGCAACTGGAATACAATATGAATAATATAGAAAAGAGTTATCGAATAAGGAGACATAATTTTTATGATTTGTTTCATGCTATCCAACAACCAATATGGAAGGGGTGCACCACTCACTCAGAGTTATTTATTGCTGTGAAGATGTTAAGCATCAAGGCAGAATATAATGTTGCTCGTGAATATTTTAATCAACTCATTGGGCTACTTAAGGAAACCAATCTGATAGATAATATGATTTCTATAGATATATATCAGACAAAGAAGTTAGTTTCCAAACTTGGTTTGATATACACAAAGATAGATTGATGTGTCAATGGATGCATGTTATACTTTAAAAAAGATTTCTCAGAGATTGCATGCCGTTATTATAATGCACCAAGGTTTAAAACAAAATCTGGAAATAAAAGAAAGTAGAAGGATGTGCGTATTAGTAAGATGTTTTACTTACTAATAATTCCTACACTACAACGGCTATATGCATCCATGAGATCTACTACATATATGAGATGTTATAATGTTCACATTTCGCAAGAAGGTGATATTACACATCCATCAGAAGTAGAGGCTTGGAGACACTTTGATCGTACATATCCCACATTCGAGGTAGAATAAAAAAATATAAGATTAGGTTTATACACAGATGGTTTTACTCTATTCAGTTAGTTTGCTTCACCTTACTCATGTTGGCCTGTGATACTTAGTCCTTACAATCTTCCTCCAGAGTTATGTATGACTACTCTTTATATGTTTCTAACACTTATCATTCTAGGGCCACATAATTCAAAGTGAAGATTGATGTATTCTTACAACCGTTAATTGATGATTTAAGTTAATTATGGGAAGAGGGAGTAAGTATATATAAATCTCCACCAAATAGAACTTCAGACTGAGAGCAGCATTACTTTGGATAATTGGTGACTTTCCTACATATGGTATGCTCTCAGGTTGGAATATTTTAGGCAAGTTAGCTTGTCCATATTGTATGAAACATACAAAATCATTCACTTTAAACTATTATAGGAAGAACACTTGGTTCGATTGTCATCGCATGTTTTTACATCCAAGTCATCCTTTTAGGCAAAATAAATATGCCTTTACTAAAAATAAAATGGTGATATTCCAACCTCCTCCAAGATTAAGTAGTGAAGAAATATTTAAAAGAGTGAGGTTCATGCCCATAATAATAGATTCTACAATATGAGGTGTGCTCAGATTGCCAGGATATGGTGTCAACCATAATTGGAACAAGAAAAGTATTTTTTGGTCATTGTCATATTGGAGAATAAACTTGATTAGACATAATTGGATGTTATGCATATAGAGAAAATTGTTTTTGATAATATTTTCAATATAGTTATAGACATCAAAGATAAATCTAAAGATAATATAAAAACAAGGATGAACTTAAAGGAGATTTGTAGGAGGAAAGCATTAGAATTAAAGGATGGTGGAGGTGAAAAACTTCTCAAACCAAAACCTCATTCACATTAACTTTAGAGAAAAAATGAGCAATTTGTGAATATGTGAAGACTATACGAGTACTTGATGGATATTCTTCTAATTTAAGCAGGTGTGTTGACATAAGATCAAAGACATTATTTAGATTAAAAAGTCATGATTTTCACATCTTCATGCAATATCTACTACCAACTGCTTTTAGTTATTTGCAAGATCAAATTTTAAAGCTCTTGATCGAGCTAAGTGTATTATTTAAAGATTTATGCTCTTCTAATCTAAACGTACAGAAATTGATTCTTATGGAGCAGCAAATTTCTTTCATTCTATGTCAACTTGAGAAAATATTTCCTCTAGGATTTTTTTACTCTGTGGAGCATCTACTAGTACATTTACCATATGAGGCTATAGTCGATGGACCTGTTCAGTATCGGTGGATATATCCTTTTTAGAGATACTTAAATAAACTTAAAAAGACTGCTAAAAATAAATCACGTCCTGATGGCTCTATTTGTGAAGCATATTTAACATACGAGATAACTCAATTTTGCTCATATTACTTTGAAATAATATCTCAATCAGGTGAAAGTATAGAACCTCAAAATGTTGGTAAATCCTTTAATATATTTGTATTCAGTGGAAGTGGTGAACTGTAGGCGCTAGTTCCGTGCATTATTTGACCGATAAGGAGATGATAGTTATCACATTGTATACCATATCTCGAGTAAGTATGAGTTAATTTGTTCATTTATTTATTATTATTAACTTTGTTCTAAACTCAAAAGTTTGTAGGACGTTCAATGTTGGTTTAAGTACATCAGAATAAGGAGAAGTCTAGAAGATATTGGAGAAAGAATTCACTACTTGGTTTAAAAATAAGGTATATTTTGAATAATTTGTCTTAATTAGTTAGTATTGCATGCAATAAATATGCTAATAATATCATATTGTTCATTTAAAGGTTCACACTAAAGACAGTGATTCGCAGTATCAAGGGCTATTTGACCTAGCTTGGGGACCAAATAGATTAGTTAAATATTATCAAATATTTTTGGTCAATGGTTATAAATTCCAAACAAAATATTTGTGTGAAGGTAGGAAGACAGAAAATTTTGGTGTATGTATAAGAGGGAACCACCATACAGGGGATGATTCTGAATACTACGGGATATTACAATAAATATTAGAGGTGAAATATCCCAATCACAAGAATATTATGTATCTCTTCAATTTTGAATGGTTTGATCCAATATAGAATAAAGGCGTAAGAGTACATCTAATTTATGGTATAACAGAAGTAATGCGGGATAGAGATATGCAAAGTTTAACCCATTCATCATCGCTAGTCAGGGAAGCCTAGTCTATTATGCTAACTATCCAAGAAGATTACAAGGCAAATAGAATTGGCTTGTTGTTATGAAGACATAACAAAGGGGAGTAATTGAGAAAATCATATCAATACCATCAGCATATCAAGAAGAGTTTATGTCAAATTTAAAAAATTTTCCAATCAATGTGGATGACCAAATTTGAAATAATGAGAGCGAGTAGTAGTTAAAGGAGGTAGATTTAACCATAGAGGAAAGTCATGAGGAATCTGATAGTGTTGGAAATGTGTCATTATATAAAAGTGAATCAACAAATTATGAGTTAACATAATGTAAATTTTATTTTATTGTTGCTGCACTGCATTTATTTTATTTTACTGCACTGCATTTTATTTTATTTTTACTGCACTATTGTGTTATTTTATATTATATTTTTGTTATAACTCATGTTTCTAATATTTCTTATTTTTTATGTGTAGATGGCTTTAGGTGAAGAGCCTAGTAGAGGATTAATCAAAAATATTTTTAATAGGCACAGCAAGAAGATCAGTATAGTTGGACTATCTAGGCTAGTACGTAATGAGGGGACCACTTCCTCTCAACCTGCCACACATACTCAGCCTACCACTAAACCTACCACTCAGCCTACCACTCTATCTCAACCTTTACCCACTCCTGGAGCCAGTAGCCTGTAGTTCTACTCACCAGACCCCTTATTTCCTTCACTTTCTACCCTTACTACCCACCCCTACCTCATGGTGCCCCTCCTACTTATCCATATCCACCATATGTTCCACCATACTATCCCCCACCACCCCCTTATCCTACTATAGGTGGACCTTTGACACCAGTTGCACCAGAGCAGGCGACAAATGGTCAAATGTTGATAGCACCTGATGGTGACACGTATGTACATTCTCTTTTACTTAAGCTAACAAACATATTTATTTTATGTTATATTTTTCTCAAATAATCTTATTTTTGTAGATTCTACCCATCAAAACAACTGACATATAAAATAAAGGATATCATACAGAGCAGGTTTGACACTCCTTATGTTTCTTGGAAGCAAGTCTTGAAAGAAGTCCTAGAAATATGATTTAGAGAGTTTGAGGTATTTTCATTTATATGGTTTAATCTTTTTTTACTTAAGCTAACAAACATATATATTTTATATTATATATGTTTGAATACAAAAAGATTTTTGTTGGCTGCCCTAGCACAATGATAAAATTAGAAAGAATTTTTAAAAGCGTGGGTCCACTCGGATGCGATACATGTTCACAGACATTAGAAAGACTGGCGAGCAGCCATTGTGGAATGGAGAGACTATATGGGCTGAGTTGAACACTACTTTGGGCAGCATAGAGTATAGCAGGAGGAGGGATCAAAATCGATAGAACAGAGCTTCTGATGTTGGGGGCTTCGGTAGTTCCCTTCATACTAGTGGCTTAGTTCCACATACTGAGTACAGGCGATGTTTGGTCATGAATTTTAAAAGTTTTTTTTTTAATTTTTCTTTAATAAAAATATTAATATAATCCTATTACATAAAGAGTTACTGGGTAGAGTTCCAACTCTTGTGGAATTGCATAGTCAGACTCATAAGCGATAAGAGGATCAATAGTGGGTTGAAGAGCAAGCAAGAAAAGCTCATGGAAGTATATGTGTTTAATAATTTTTATTTTTAATCTCATATATATATATTCTACTTTCATAGGAGGAGTATACACTGCTTCGAGAGAGTCAAGCTGTAGCAGGTTAGGGTTCTTTAAGTGGCTCTATGGAGTATTCTGAGTATCGCATCTGGTTGTAAGCCATTGGAGGAATTCAACATGGTAGGGGTTATGGTTTAGGTTCACAAGCCTAGGCTTACGAGGGGATGACCAGTACTGATCCAACTTTGCAGCCAGTTCACATGAGTCCTTACATCATTAATAAATAATTGCCTTTCAAGCGGAGCTATAATAAATAAGGAAATCACAAGCTTATTGGAAAGTTCAGTTGCAAGAACAGATATAAATGCAGATGCAAGAGCAACACAATCAGTTGTTGGAAGAAATGCATAAAATGAGGGAGCAGTTGAGTGGAATAGAGGTAACTCCAACTGAGGATGAGTCCACGAATTCAGAGTAGTTTAGTTTTTCCAATGTCATATGAACTTGTATAAGTTTTTTGAATATTTTGTGTTAATGAACAATCTGTGATGTTTTTAATATTAGTTGGTTGATGTTAATGAATAATTTGTAATGTTTACATTTATGCTTTTAAGTAATTATTGAAGTTCTTTATATCTATACTGTGTAGATATGTGTTGTGGAATTATTATTTGTATATGTTTGCAGGTGTGGAAATCTGATTGCTGCCTGGGAAGGCAAATTTTTTTGTTATTACTATAGGTTTCCGACGAAATTTATGTCAGTATTTCACCAAAAAATATGATACAATAAATTTTGGTATTTGTTCTGGCGTTTTATATCCATCAAAAATATCGGCGGATACGGCGTTGGTAATAAGTCATAGCTTTTGTTTTGGCATAAGTTACAACGTATTCTCCACCGATGTTTCTGGCGGATCATTACGCTGCAAATTCTGGCATATTTAACACCAGAATGATTTGACTGTAAATGCCATATTTTGGCACATTTGGGCCAGTAATGCGTCAGAGAGTGTGCCAAAAAGCTTTCCGGCATGTTATATAGGTCGTAAAGCTTTTTCTGATCCGTGCCAAATAGGCGCATGAAAATTTGATGGAAATGCACAAGAAACCAAAACTTTCCATCCTTTTTCTGTGTTATCGGCGTATTTTGTATGTCGGTAATATCGGATTTTCCTGTAGTGTAAGATCTAAGAGTTATTTTTTTAGCCATAAGACTTGAACAATACAGCTCAATGGCTTTTTTTTTTAGAAACTGCATATAGGAATATTATTAATAAACCAAAGAAGAAGAAAAAACTAAGTGAATTTGGATAATTCACATTCTTGCCTGCAGTATATTAAAGAAATGAGGAGGAATGTGATTAATATCCAAACTATCCCAAACAAAGTCATTATTTTTAGCATAGTTAGCATAACAATCGGCTAACTTATTACAACCTCTATTAAAAAATTGAATAATAACTTGATTAAACTTTCTAAGAAAAAAGAAGTCTTCAGAGCAAGTGTTATTACCTCCTTGCACTCCTTCCTTGATTGACTTTTGAATGAATTTTAAGACATTATAATTGTCTCCTTCTATAATGATTCCTATAGCATCAAACATCCACTCTTAAAGAACTTTATTGAAATGGCTACTGTGTTTTATTTTCTACTAGATTAGGGAACTAAAGATAGTCCTATGATTTGAAAAATTCTTAAAGTACTTTTCTATTTACCTTATATCCTACAAAATCAAAATATGAATAACCTATAATTTCAAAAGAAGTTATGTGTCTAGAATACCAGATTCCTTGGTTTGGAGTGTCTAATAGATATCTAAGGATTCTCTTAATAATAGTCATGTGGGATTCTTTTGGATCAACTTGAAATATAGTGCAAAGGAAAATATTGAACATAATATCTAGTCTGGTAGTATTAAGGTAAAGAAGTTATTCAATTATTCTCATATACTTTTTCTAATCTACAAATTTTTTGTTTGGGTCCTTGTTTAATTGAACAGTAGAACTCAAGGGAGTATTCATGGCATTAGCATTATCCATTTCATACTTTATAAGGATGTCTTTGATGTATTTATTTTAGCTGAGGAAGTTTCCATCATCCATCTGCTTTATACTAAATCTAAGATGGTAACTTAGCTCTTCAATCATACTCATCTCAAATTCTTTACTCATTGTGTTTGAAAGTTCATCATATAGATTTTTATTTGAGAATCCAAATAAGATATCATCAACATAAATTTTAACAATGAGTAGGTATTCTCTTTTTTTCTTTAGGAAGAGGGTGGTTTCTACACTACCCTTAACATTGCCTCTAAGTAAAAGGAATGTGCTCAGCCTTACATACTAGGCTCTAGGTGCTTGCTTCAACCCATATAAGGCCTTCTTTAGTTTGAATATATGATTTGGGAATTATGAATTTTCAGAACTTGAGAGTTGATTGACATAAACATCCTTTTGAATCACCCCATTTAGGAAGGAACTCTTAACATCCATTTGATATAATTTAAAACCCTTAAAAGAAAGCAAAGGCTAATAACACCCTAATACCTTCTAGTCTAGATATAAGATAAAATGTTTCCTCAAAATCTATTCCTTCAATATGGTTATACCCATTAGCTACTAATATGACCTTAATCCTCTATACTATTCCAGAGTCATTCATCTTAATTTTCAAAACTCACTTTATTTCAACCACACTCTGGTCCTTAGGTCTCTTGACTAGTTCCCATAAAACATTTATAACAAATTGGTTTAGCACTTCTTGCATTGCTAGGATTCAGAATTCATTAGCTAAGGCTAGTTCTAACACCTTTAGATGGGTCTCCTAAAATAAATTCTTTAGGATGACTAGAAGAATATATCCATTCTCTAGGAATTTTTTCTTCAGGTTTTACTCGATCTCCTATAGCAATGGTTTCTACCCCTTGAATGACCTCCACTTCTTCTTCAGGTTTAGGTTTAGAGGTCTTATCTGATTAATCAAATACTACATTGTTAAACTCTTCTACTACTAGGATCCTTTTATTAAAAATTCTATAGACCTTACCTACATATGAGTAACCTAAGAAGACACCTTCATATGACTTGGGATCAAATTTTCCAAAGGGTGACTTTCCAATAATTAAGATAAAGCATCTATAGCCAAAGACACATAAGTAAGAAAGGTTGGGTGTCCTACCCTTAAGGAGTTTATAGTGAATCTTAATAAGCTTGGATCATATTTTCACCAAATTTTAAAACATAACAAGCAATATTCACTACTTATTCCCAAAATATATATAGGAAGTGAATACTCAGCTAACATTGCTCTAGTAGCTTCCACCATATTTTTTTTTTCCTTTTACTATTCCATTCTGCTTGGGGGTCCTAAGGGCTGAGAAATTATGTTATATTCCTATCACTTGGCAGAAGGATTCAAACTTATCATTTTCAAACTCTCCATCATGATCATTATGGATTTTTGAGATTTCACATCCTAAGTTCCTTTGAATCTAAGTGAAGAATGTTCTAAATTCCTCAAATGACTCACTCTTATGTGCTTCAAATCTAATCCAAGAAAAACTAGAGTTGTCATCTACTATTATAAATCCATATATCTTCCCTCCTAAGCTGGCTATATTAATAGGTCCAAATAGCTCCATGTGAAGAATTTTTAATGGCCTAAAGGTATTAATGTCTTTGATTGAATGAAATGAAGACCTTATTTATTTTTCTAGTTTTAAGGCATAACATAGGAGGTCCTTAGTGAAGACAAACTTAGGTGTGCCTCTAACTAGGTTTTTCTAGGTGATATTCCTAAAAGTCTCCTATGCCATCAATTATAGTTTTTAGGCATAATGAATTTGAATATTGAACGTAGTTCAAGTCTAACATATAAATATTCTTGATCTATTTTCCTTTTAACACAAGTTTTTCATTTAAACCAATCATTCATTTATTAGAAAGAAATTTTATATCAAATCCTTTGTTGCATAGTTGATTAATACTTAATAAGTTATGCTTTAAACCATCTACTAATAAAATATTTCAATCATAAAGTTTTTAAAGTTGGCAATTATACCTAAGCCCACCACTTTCTTACTGGTTTTATCTCCTAATATCACCTTGCCTTGTGACCTAACCTCCAGTATGATGAACTACTTCAAATCACCAATCATTTGCCTCAAGTAGCCATTGTCCAGGTACCACTTGGTTTTACCAAGTCTTTGTGAGACATCACTACAATGTCATTTAAATGTTAGATTTGGGAACCCAAGAGAGTTTGGGTTCCACATTATGCTTGAATAAATAAAATGAATATATATTATGTTATGATACAAGTAATTTCAACCTCCACACTAACTGTGTCCTATGGTGGATAGTGTATGTATAGGCTATATGTCCTAACATGCCACAAGAGTAACACCTAACTCTATGGAATGGGTTCACTAACCTATATGTGATGGTGCCTCTTCCTAAGGTTATATAATACATGTTGTGTTGAGGGATTGTGCTACTGAGCTAGTGAAGGTGATGATTTATTATTCTCAAATACATAATTGTTGCTCTTAAAAATTCATTTACATTTTTATAGCTTGCAACTTCCAATTTTAATTCATGCTTTATGATATCTAATTGAAATGCAAGTTCTTCTAATTCCTTAAATGCATTTTCTAGTTCAATGTGTGATGTTTTCAAGGAATTGTGTGCATTAGATAGGTCAATATTGAAAGTTTATGTAGGTTGTTAAACCTAATAGAACTATCCCAAGGCTAACCAAGAGGGGGTGAAATAGTTATTTAAAAATTTCTTGGAATATTTGAGAACCATATATAGAAAATTAAATCTCTTATCCTTAAAACATGTAGTTGTTTGAATATAATTTTCACAAAAAGATTTTTCAACCACAAAATATTAAAGTGCATAAAATCAAAATGTGAAAAATAAAAGAGAATAGAAAAAACACCAAATTTTATAGTGGTTCAGTCCAACTAGACCAACATCCACTCCTTGAAGACTCCTTTTTTTGGTATTGCACTAAATAATAACGACTCTCCTTTTACTCCCACAACAAGGTGGATAAGCCCAACTCTCTCCCACCAACCTAATGAGGTAGAGAATAGCCATCCTTTTTTACCCTCCCTTGTGAAGGCAGAGAACTGTCATCCTTTTTCACCTTTGTAGTGAAGGTAAAGAACTGTCATCCTTTTTTACCCTCCTTATGAAGGCAGAGAACTATCACCCTTTTTCACCCTCCCAATGAAGGCAGAGAACTGTCATCCTTTGTCATCCTCCTGGTGAAGGTAGAGAACCCATGATGCAATGTTGAAGAATTTTACTTAAGAGCCTTTAGAAGAGATAGGTAGAACCATGAAGGAGACAAAGAGATCCTCACTTTGGGCAACCTTGTGAATCCCTCAAAACTCCACGTCACTTGATCTCTCACACTTCACTCTCACAATCTCTCCCAAACAGTCACACTCAATGGCCACTCTTAAGAGAAATTCATAACAAAGGTGTTTATTGACAATTTTTATGACTCTTTATATAGAAAAGACATGAAAAATAGTCCAAAAACTAAAAAAGGAAAGAAAACTGTCCTACCATTGTAATGTACGATCACATATGGCCCCATAGGATCCATTCGTACGAACGTATATCATCCCGTATGAATAGTTAAAATTTATCTGTATGAACTAGAACAAACTCAATTTCGTCATCCATATGAATGTATATCATCTTGTATGAACATTTAAAAAAACAATGTACAATCCTATACGAACTCAATTTCATACTCTATTAGTTGTCTATATGAACTGACATCATACTATATGAGCAGTTTAAAAACTGAACAAGTTTATTAGTTATGATTATGTACGACCCCATTTCATATTATGTGAGTTGTTTGTACAAACCATACATCATATAGTATGAACTATTTAAATAAATTTAAAATTTTGACTCACTCCTCTAGTATGTGTGTGTAATGTTACCCAATTACAATCATACTCTTTCAGACTTAAGAAAAATAGAAAAATTATAGACATTATTATAAGAAACCCTAATCTAATCTATCTTGAAGTCTTCGATAGTTTGTAGTATGATTTTCCTGAAATATTAGTATACACACAAAATAAGTATAGAATAAAAAATACTATGAACATAAAGATGTGAGCCATAATATTTGTTATCATCAAAAACATAAACTCATGAGCTCAAGTTGCAACAAATATGCTTCTTATTTAATGCATTAAACTCATCTAATAAAGTCATTTGATCATTATCTAAAGTAGATTACTTGGTAATTAAATAGCATGCTTTTTTTATAAAGTAGAAAATTTTGTATTAAGACTAGCATGCTTGTTCTTAAGCTTCCTGTACGAATCATGAATTTTTTTTAGAAATAATAAATAGTGCATAATATGAGAGTTTACATAAGTCATCTTGATCTAATTGATCAAGATTATCGTTAGCCATAAAACACAGTTTTGTTTCCTCCTCTACCTCTTCTTCCGATGATTCTGATGCAGAGTTGGCTCAAAAAACTTTTTTTGTTTTTTGCTTGTCCCTCTTATACTTTGTCTTCTCTTTTTCCTTCTACTTATTTGGGTGAGTCTTTAGGTTAGGACCATCAACTCGGAGGTGGCCTGATTTCCTGCACTTGAAGAAAATTATTAGACAAAATTTTAGTAGTTTTGTGTCTTTTACCTTTGCTCCAATTATTTTGATGACACCTCTATTTATTTTTGAGAAGGCTCTTGAACTGGCACATCATCATGATAATTTTATCATTCTCCTTTGATGCAGAACTATCAATTTTAGAATCATTTGATTTTAGTGTTACAGTTCTCTCCTTCTTCTTCCCTCTTGTATCACTTTGCCTTTAACTCATTCCTTGCTCATAGGAAATGAGTGACCCAAGCAAATTATAAATGGAATAAACAATAAAATTTTTAGATTCAATGAATGCAGTTCTCTTAGCACCATAATAACAAGAAAAACAATATAAAATCTTATTAACTTTGTTAGAATTTGATAATTCTCTACCTAGTGCATGTAAGGATGTGACTATCTGGGTGAATCTAGTGTAAATTTTAGATATAGTTTCACTAGGTTTCATGTGAAAGAGTTCATAGTCATGCAAAAAAATGTTTAGACTAGACTATTTAACTTCATTGGTTCCCTCACAGGTGATACATAACCTATTCCAAATCTCTTTCCTGGTAGTGCATGTAGAAACTCACATATAGTCTTAAGATTTTAAAGCATATTAGAACAAATCAGACACTTAGCATTTAACTATACGAGTTCCCTATCCTCATAACTCCATTCAGTAAAAGAAAAATTGGTTTTAAAATAAATAACTGTTATAAATCTAAGCCCAAGTACTATAATTTTGATGATAACAAATATTATTATTTTCTTAATACTATTTATAACATAATGGTTTTCTTGCCCTACTAACAAATATTTCAGGTCCACAATTTACATCCAACTTCAATCAGCTTAAGATTAGGAAGACTAGGGTTGTGTCTTTATATAATTTCAATATCAATGTCCTTTTATCTTTCTTTAGCTAAATATGTATTGTGGTGGATCCTAAAGCTAAGTAAAATTGCATACACACAATCAAGCGAGTGAGTTGGTGAGTTAGAAAAAAATTTCTATTTTTTGAACTCAGCATACAATATGATTTATTTCATACTTGACGATCAGTTAACCAAAAAAACCCTCGTTATGGCACCCTTGATAATTATGACTTTTGAACTAATTGTACTGTACAATGCCTATCATATAGGATCATCAATTATAATTATAAAATAGCTAATAATAATAATTTAGGCATTAGTTCATTACTCATTTTTTGTTCTATTTGTATCATACAATTTTAATCATACTGTACAATATATTATAATGATGCCTAAATTAAGCCTTGTAATTAGTCAATCAAATCATGATCAAATTAATGATAACAGGATGTACTGTACAAACTTGATCGTACTATAGGACTTATAGAGAAGAAATTCAATTGTCCCAAAGATCATACCGAATGAAACCATAATTTTTAGACTATTCATATTGTACAATATTCATATCATTCGGTACGATCAGCTCATTCCTTTAAAATAATTGAGCAGTATATAGCTCTTTGTTCAATACTAATAGGAGTACTTTGAACTAATCATATTGTACGATTAGTAGCACCAAATAAAAAATCAGGGCTTCTTTTGGAAGCTCTCTATTTAAGCTCTTACATTATCTTGTGAGAAATCTTTTATTGTTGAGTTGTTTGAGAGGGAGCTTAGAGAGACAGTTGAGGAGAGCCTTGGGAGAGAAGATAGGGAGAGTTGTTGTGATGGGGAGTTGTGAGAGCTTCATAAGGTTACTCCAAGCAAGGTTCTTGATGTCTTTTTTAAGTTTCTACCTTAATTCTTTGGTAGCTCCAAGGAGACATTCTTTAGCACTAGATCCAGGTTCTCCTCCTACTATAAGTGGAGTAAAAGGATTTCTGGTTCTCTGCAAACTCCAGGTGGGAGTAAAAAGATTTGTGGTTCTCTACTAACTCCAGGAGGGAGTAAAAGTATTTCAGGTCCTCTACTTTCATCGAGTTGGTGGAAGAGATTTTTATAAGGGCTTCTTTGCCTAGTTATGGGGGACAAATGAGAGACACTAAAAAGTTTAGTGCAATGCTCAGAGGAGGCCTCCGGGGAGAGGATGTATGTCATATTTGACCAAACCACTTTAAAATTAGGTGTGTTCATTCTTTTACTTTTCTGCATTAAAATGTCTACAGTCATTTGTGATTTTAGTGTTGTTGATATTTCTTATTATTGTGAACTTAATCTCCTTCATCATTATGGGATAAACTTGTTTATTTGAAAATATTTAAAAGGATAAAAAGAAATTTCTTTTTTACTTCAGGTACTTTTTAAAATAATCAATTCACCCCCCTCTTGGTTAGCCTCAGGCTTATTCTTGAAGATTTAACTACCTTCATGAACTTTTAAGTGGTATCAGAGCGGGGTTCATAAATTAAGTTTTAAAAAACTTTCAAAAAATGATCCATGGCTAACTTTAGAATTTGTAATACTATGGAATGATATTCAATCATACGACTACCTGTATTTGATAATATTCCTTTTGATTTTTGAAAATTTTGCATGTCCACTTTCTTACATTCAATTGATTATCGCATGTAGATGTTAGTACAAGAAGGTTATTCTTCACCTTCTCATTTTGTCATTGGCATGAAAACTTAACTTCTCTTTTCTGAATGGAGCTTAGAAGATAGAGACTTAACTCAACTGAATGCTAAATGTTTAAACTACATTTTCTATGCATTAAAATCTAAAAATTACAAGCTTGTTTCTACTTGTTCAACTTGTATGTACATTTGAGACAAACTTTGCATCTATGATGGAACAAATGAAGTAAAATAATCTAGGTTGAATATTCTACTCCATGATTATGATCTATTTCACATGAAATCTAGTGATTCAATTAATGAAATGTATACTAGATTCACTCAGATTATTACTTCCTTATATGCATTAGGAAGAGAACTCACTAACTACAAAAAAGTTACAAAATCTTTTGTTGTCTACCTACTTCCTATAATATAAAAAACACTGTTATTACTGAATCTAAGGATATGAATGTTTATTCCATTGATAACTTACTTATGTTACATTGTACCTACAAATAAGGAGTGAGTCAAAGGCAGCTTGTTGTAGGTGAGAAGAGAATAGAGAAAGCTGTAGCCTTAAAGGCTATTGATTATGATAGTGATACTCCTGGAAAGAAGATGATTATATAGTGATGATGACAATATAATTTGAAATCTTTTTAAAGAAAATGAAAAAATGTCATCAGTAATGGAGTAAAGGTAAAGATAATAAAAATTCTAAAGTTTCTTTTAATGTTATTTGTTTTGAATGCATGATGCCATGGCACTAGAGGTTTGATTTCCCAAGTCTTAAAGCTCACTCGAGCAAGGAAAAGGATGAGGAAAAAAGCTAAATTCAAGAAGGGCAAGCAAAATACTTAAAGGCATTCTGGGTAGACTCTACTTCAGACTCATCTAAAACTGAAGTAGAAGAAGAGGTAACCAACCTGTGCTTAATGGCTGATAATCATCTTGATCATTCTGACAAAGAGGAGGTATATGAGCTTTCCTATGATGAATTATTTAAAGTTTCTAAGAAAATTTATATTACATATAGGAAGCTCAAGAAAGTACATACAAGCCTTAAATCTGACTTTTTAAATCTGTATAAAGAGCATAAATGCCTCAAGAAAGATCATTCCACATTGAATAATAATCATAAGGCTTTATTATATGAATTTGACTCTTTAAATAAAAAAGCATCTTTTTTTTAAATAAAAAAACATCTTGATTTAACTGCTAAACTTGATTCCTTGAAAGCATTTCATATTGATTTAGAAAAATTATTTAAATAAGTGAAGGCATGTTTAGAAGAAGCTAATAATAGAGAGCATACATTAAAATTTGAAAATGCAATTCATGAAAGTGTAAATAAAATTTTCCAAGAAAAAATAAATGTTTTCAAAGAAAATAGAACACCCATAACACTTACATAATTTCATAACACGTCATCACAGCATACTTTCAAACCTAGGAAGAGGCACCATAACCCACATAAATTAGTAATCCCTTTTCTTGGAATTAGATACTTTTCTTGTGGAATTCTAGGACACATCTCCCACACTTACACTATCTACCATATAACACATTTGGTGTGGAGACTAAATTGTATAATTCATATCATGGCATGCAAGCATTTTATCCAATATTTTATAAGGTGGAACTTAAACTTATTTGGGTTCCAAAATATATCCACTGATGATTTTATAGTGGAGCTCTCATAAAAGGCCTCATGAAAGCATGTGGTACCTGAATAGCACATATTCAAGGCACATGACTGGAGATGCAAATCAATTCATTTTGTTGAAGGCCGGGGCAGGATGTAAGGTGACACTTGGATATAAGACCACCAGGAAAGAGTGGTGGGTTCATGTATAATTGGAAACTCAAAAAATTTAGTCATGAAAAATGTTTACTAGTAGATGGTTTAAAACATAATTTGCTCATCATAAGCTAGTTATGTAATAAAGGCTTCAACATAAAATTTTTATCTATTAGTTGCATTATAAGTTCAAATGGTAATGCTGTTTTGTAGGGAGGAAGGATCAACATTAATTACATGTCTGATTTAAATTACATTGAATCTATTGCTTCTCCTTGGTTAAAATAGTTGTTGATGAATCTTGGATATGACATAGAAGACCATGTCATAAAAGCATGAAAAGCCTTAGAAACATCACCCAAAAAGACTTAGTGAGAGGAATACCCAAACTAGAGTTCACTAAGAAACACTTGTGTGATGCCTATCAATTAGGAAAATAATTCAAATCCTCTTTGCACTCAATCAAAGATATTAAGATTAGCCAACCCTTAAAATTCCTTCACATGGATCTCTTTGGACTTGTTAACACTTCAAGCCTATGAGGGAAAGTCTTTGGGTATATGGTTATTGATGATTATTTGTGGTTTACTTGGGTTAGATTTGTATCTCATAAAAGTGAATCATTTAAGGAATTTAGGACATTCTCTACTTGGATTTAGAGGAGCTATGTTAAAAAATTCTAACCATTCATAACAATTATGGTAGAGAGTTTGAAAATGAGAAATTTAAAACCCAGTATAAGGAGTAAGGGATAGATCACTACTTTTTAGCTCTTAGAACCCCTCAGTAGAACAGGGTAGCTGAAAGAAATAACATGGCCCTGGTAGATATTGCTAGAGCCATATTAGCTAAATATATACTTCCTAAATACTTCTGAATATGAATAATGTTAGATCCAACCTTAACAAGACACCCTATAAAATCCTTAAGGGTAGGACTTCCATTCTCTCTCACTGTCATGTTTTTGGATATAAAGTATTCATTCTGAATAATGGGATATCTTTACTAGGAATGTTTCACCCAAAATCTGATGGAGTTTTCCTATATTACTCAAATGTTGGAAAATCCTATAGAGTTTTATTAAAAGGACACTAGTAAAAGTGGAGAACACTCATATTATATTTGATGAATCTGATAATTCATGAGGGTCTATGGTAGAAGAAGAGGAGGTTGTAGAAATCACCCAAGGAGTATAATCTACTGTAAGAAAGGGTAGAGCCTAAAAATATACTATATAGAGAATGGAGATATTCTTCAAGTCATCCAATAGAACTTATCTAAGGAGAGTCATCTGAAGGTGTTAGAACTTAACATGTACTTAGAAAAGAAGTAAAGCACTATTCTTACATCTCAATGACTGAACCCACAAACATTAATCAAGCATTATTTGATGAATTGTGGATCCTAGCCATACAAGAAGAATTAAATTAATTTGTGAGGAATGATGTTTGGGAGTAGTTTGAAAGACCTAAAGACGAGAGTGTTGTTAGAACTAAATGGGTTTTTAAAATAAAATGAATGATTTTGGTGTAGTGGTGAGAAAGAAAGAAAGAGTAGTAACTAAGGGGTACAACCAAATATAAGGGATTGACTTTAAAGAGACCTTTTACTTATAGCTAGACTAGAATCCAGAAGGGTGGTACTAGTATTTGCACACCTTAAGGAACTTAAATTATACCAAATGAATGTCAAAAGTGCCTTTATGAATGGGAAAATAAAAGAAGATGTGAATGTTAAAAAACCCCTAGGCTTTGAAAATTATTAATTTCCTAATCATGTTATCCAATTAAAAAGGGAATTATATGAACTAAAATAAGCACTTAGAGCATGGTATGAAAGGCTTAGCACATTCATACTAGATAGAACCTTTGTTAAGAGAAGTGTAGAAACCACTCTATTTTTGAAAAAGGCTGGAGAAGAACTACTCATTGTCTAAATTTATGTTAATGGTATTCTATTTAGATCCTCTAATAAAAAGCTATGTGATAAATTTTCTAAGATAATGAGTAAGGAGTTTGTGATGAGTATGATAGGAGACCTGGCCTACATTCTTAGATTTATTATAAGGACGACGTATAATGGAATTTTTCTTAGTCAATCAAAATAAATTAAGGACATCCTTAAATAATATGAAATGAAGAAAGCTAATCCAATAAACACTCTCATGAGTTCAACTGTTCAGTTAGATAAGGATTCAAATGGAAAATCAGTTGATCGAAAGAAAAATAGGGGAATAATTATATCACTTCTTTACTTGACTGCTAGAAAAAATTATATTATGTTTAGTGTTTGTCTCTATACTAGATTTTAGGCTGATCTAAATAAGTTCCACTTGACTGCTATAAAGATAATTCATAGATATCTTTTAGGAACTTGAAACTTAGGAATTTGGTATCATAGTCATATCACTTCCTTTAAAACCATAAGATATTCTATTTTAAATTTTGCAGGATATAAGGTTGATAGGAAAAGTATTTCTAGAACATATCAAATCATAGGACAATCCTTAGTCTCTTGGTCTAGTAGAAAATTAAACTCAATAGACCTATCCACAATTAAAGATGAATACATAGCCTTAAGAAGTTGTGTGGCCCATATCTTTTGGTTAAAGTAATAAATATTAGATTTAGGATTACCTGTAGGCACAATTTCAATCTTATATGATAACACTAATGCCATATGTATTTCAAAGAATCCAATCCAACACTCCTAAAGTAATCACATATACATAAGGCACCATTTTATTAGGGACCATGTCACCAAAGGAGACATGGAGCTACATCACATAGCCACTGAAAATCATCTTGCAGATATCTTTACAAAACAACTAGCTTTTGAAACCTTCAGCACCTTAAGAACCATATAAGGTGTCATAGATATTCATGCATGAGATTCGATGCTTCAAAAAATTGAAATTTGATTATTATGATTTTTGTTTTATGTTCTATATTTTTAGTATTGTTATGGTTTTTTTATTTGTATGCATATGTGTATTTTTTTCCTTTTATCATTAAAAAAAAAATCTTTTTATTTAATGTTCTTTAAGCAATGGTTGACTCCTCTAAAAAATAGGTAAAGGAAGAAGAAATTTGTAATTATCACTCCTTCTCTAACTCCCTTAATGGTATAATTTCTTTTTATATCAAAATCTATTCCAAAATAAAAATTTGAACTAGAAATAGAAATATGTTTAATCTTCCTACAGTCATCTATCTCATTTGAAATACTTTTTCCAAGTCAATGAATCTCCTTCAAATTTTCTTAATCAAGCTGGTTATCTATATCATATGGATCGGGTTTTGATTTATATTTTCCTATTCTCTATATAAGAGAGTAAGGCTTTCATCTCTTATATTTTAATGGAAATCTCACAACTAAGACAAGTTTTCCTTAAAGGTTTTGAAAGGAAACAAGCTTGAAAAAATGACAAGAGGCACAAAATGAGCCTGAAACTAAAAAGATGTATAATATCCACCAAATTATTACAAGATACATTAAGTGTATCAAAAATTAAAAGATGTGCAATGACCGCCAAAAATTGATAAAGAGACATAAAATGAGCTCACAATGAGGTAACTTCTCTTTCTTTCAAATCTTTAAATCTTAGAAGTATCCATGCGCCACTTGATATAGACAAATAATATATTTGAAAATCATGATTCCTAGTTCATAAATTTGCATTACTATTTACTTAGATATATTTCTGAATAGAATGTTGAAAAGATCATATTTTCTTTCTAGTTTATTTTCTGAATTAGATTTTTGTTTGCAAGGACTTTAACTTGTTAGAAGCTTGAGCTAGGGTTAACAAAATTTGATTTTCTAACCTTTTCTATGTTTTAGAGTTGTCAATACATTTCTTACTATTTTATCCTTTTTGTGATGTCAAAAGGAGTAGTAGTGTGTTGTTAATCTTTTGTTTTAAATGAATCTAGTTTCATGTTTTAATTGTTTTATGTTCTACTTATGTCTATTTTGTATTTCTTTAAAAATAAAAAAAATTAATTAAACTAATTTCTGCTTTTTTTAAAAATTTCATCTTCGAGGAGTTTCAAAGGGCTTTGAAAATCCTTAACAACAATCTTTGCCATCATAAAAAAGGGAGAGATTTATACAAATCTAAGCCCAAGTACTATGATTTTGATGATAACAAATATTATTTATTTTCCAACTACTATTGTCTGTGCATGAGGATGCTAATGCTATGTGGAAAAAAGTGGCTAGTGATATTAAGAATATTGCAAAAGATGTTCTTGGAGTATCAATGGGAAAAGCTCCTAATAGTAAAAATAGTTGGTGGTGGAATCCAAATGTGCAAGAAAAGATTAAATATAAGAAGTTTTGTTATAAAAATTGGTTTAATTTTAAAAATCATGATAATTGGGCAATTTATAAAGTGGCTCGTAAGGATGCTAAGAAAGCAATATGCGATGCAAAGACATTAGCTTTTAGTGATTTATATAATAAATTAGATACTAAAGAGGGAGAAAGATATATGTATAAATTAGCCAAACAAAGAGATAGGAGTAGTAAGGATTTATTTCAAGTGAAGTGTATTAAGGATGAAGATCAAAAAATACGTTTGTTAGAAGATGATATTCAACAAAGGTGGATGAAATATTTTGCAAAACTTTTTAATGAAGATTGTAAAAATAAGATTGACAATAGTGATCTTAGCATCCTAAATAAAAATAAAGATTTATGTTTTTATTGGCGTAATAGTAAAATTGAAGTTAGAGAGGCTTTAAAGAAAATGAAGGGTGGAAAAGCTGTTGGACTTGATGATATTCCAATAGAGGTGTGGAAATGCTTAGGAGATGAAAGAATTTCATGGCTTACTAAACTTTTTAATACTATTATGAAGACTAAAAAAATTCCATATGAGTGGAGAATGAGTGTGTTAATTCCTATTTTTAAGAATAAAGGTGATGCACAAGATTGTGCGAATTATAGAGGTATTAAGTTAATGTGTCATACTTTAAAATTATGGGAGCGAGTTATGGAGCATAAGCTGCGGCGTGATACTGACGTTTCTCAAAATCAATTTGGATTCATGCCAGGTAGGTCAACTATGGAAGCCATACATTTACTAAGAGGTTTCATGGAGAAATATAGAGAAAATAAGGAGGATCTACATATGATATTTATTGATTTAGAAAAAGCATATGATAAAGTTCCAAGAGAGGTTCTATGGAGAGTTCTTGAAAAGAAAGGAGTCAATAGTGCTTATATTCAAATCATTAAAGATATGTATGCAGGAGCTATTACTTGTGTTCAAACACAAGGTGGACTGGGCAAGTATTTTCCTATTTCAGTTGGGTTACATCAAGGATCAGCCTTAAGCCCATATCTTTTTTCTTTAGTCATGGATGCTCTCACTAGACATTTGCAAGAGGATGTACCTTGGTGTATGCTTTTTGCTGATGATATTCTTCTTGTTGATAAGACTAGAGAGGGAGTTGAAGGTAAACTTGAATTATGGTGGTCAACCTTAGAGTCTAAAGGTTTTCGCTTGAGTAGATCTAAAATGGAATATATGGAGTGTAATTTTAGTAGTAATAGACCTAGAGAGGGGATTGTGACTTTGGGTGATCAAGTCATTAATAAGAGTACACATTTTAGATGTCTTGGATATGTTGTTCAGAGTGATGGTGAAATAGATGGAGATATTATCAGCAGAATTCAAGTTGGATGGTTGAAGTGGAAGAATGCATCGGGCTTGTTATGTGATAGAAACGTACCCCTCAAACATAAGGGAAAATTCTATAAGATGGTAGTGAGGCCTAAAATGCTTTTTGGTGCCGAATGTTGGACATTAAAAGAGAAGCATAATACTAAGTTAAGTGTGGCAGAGATGAGAATGCTCAGGTGGATGAGTGGCTTTACTCTTAGAGATAGGATGCAAAATGAGCATATACGTGAAAAGGTTGGAGTAGCTGCAGTAGAAGATAAGATTAGAGAGAGTCTCCTTAGATGGTTTGGTCACATAAAACGGCGGCCTTCCAATGACCCGGTTAAGAGAGTAGAGGTATTAGATTTGACTTATGTTAAGAAAGGTAGGGGTAGACCTAAAAAGACTTGGTTAGAAAATATTAGGAATGACCTTTCTTTATTAGATTTAAATGAGAATTTGATTTTTAATAGGACACAATGGAGAAAAAGGATTCATGTAGCAGACCCCACGTAGTGGGATAAAGGCTTGATGTTGTTGTTGTCATTGTTGTTGTATTGATTACATATCTATTTTGTTGCCTTTGTCATTAACAATTTAGGTCCATAGTTTGCTACCAACTTTAATCGCTCAAGATTAGGAAGATTGGCGTTGAGTCTATTTATAATTTCAATATCAATATAATTTTACCTTTTCTTGAGTCAAATATGTATCGTGGTGGATCCAAAAGCAAAGTAACCTTGTACACACATACTCAAGGGAGTGCGTGTGTGTGTGTTAGATTTTTTTTTTGAACTAATTGTACTATATTATTTATTTCATAATGGACGATTAGTTAACCAAAAAACCTTAATTAGGGCACCTTTAAAAATATGATTTTTAAACTAATCATATTGTACGATGTCTATCATATAGGATGATTAGTTATAATCATAAAATAGCCACCAATCATAATTTAAGCATTAATTTATTATTTAATTTTTTTTTTATTTGTATAGCACGGTTTTAATCATATAGTACGATATATTACAACATGCCTAAATTAAGTCATGTAATTAGTCAATCAAATCATAGTTAAATTAATGATAATAGATCATACTGTATGAACTTGATCGTATTGTATGACATACAAAGATGAAATTCAGTCGTCTCAAAGATTGTACTGAATGAAACCATGATTTTTGAACTATTTATATTGTATGATATTCATTTCATCTAGGATGGCACATTCCTTTGAACAAATCGTATAGCATGTAGCTCTTCATACAGTACTAATAGGAGTTCTTTAAACTAATTGTATTGTATGATCTTGGATCATACTATATGTTCAATAGCGCCAAATATGTCTTGCTGATTTTGGTTTCGCGGTCTTTTTCTTGTTTGAATCGCGGGGAGGATGTCCTCATCCGACCGCCGGTAGAGGATTGCCGACGGTAGTATTCAATCTGGGGTTGGTCGTAATACGACTTTGAAACCTCAAGACCAAAGATCAATTAGTTTTCGTGATGTTCTTAGAGATCAAGAAAAGCCCAGACGTTCTTCTAGTCTGGTTATCAGAGAAGGGATGAGGCAATCGGAAAGGACTAATCCTATTGTGGAAGGGAAAGGAAAGAGTATTTCTGTCGATGTTGATCAGAACGTTGAAGAGGAGGCTTTTCCGGGGTTTCAAGCGGAAAGAGAAGTTGAATTGCTGTCACCAGAGGTTAACTTGATGAGGTGAACCAGGGAAATAAATTTGAATCGGCTTGGAAAAAGACTCAACACATCAAACTGAACTTCGACTCCAAATCTACACAGCTATCGGAAGATGGGGTAGCTGTTAAACTCACACCTGATAAGGAATTATCTAATTCCCATATATTGAAGAAGTCGTTAGTTATTAAAATTCTGGGACATGAATTGCCATTTTCAATCAGTAGTCAAGAACTCAGAAGACAATGGAGTAAATATGGTAGCTTCCATCTAACGACTTTGGGTAATAATTGGATTCTGTGATCGTTTGCTAATCAGGAGCCTATGGAAGAAGTATTGAATGGGGGCCCTTGGTACAATGGAAACCACATCATAGGCATGGATAGATGGTCGCCTTCTTTCTCCACTAACTCGCTTAAAGGAATCACTTCACCAGTTTGGATTCGCTTCCCAGGACTGCCGTTGAGCTGTTGGGATGAGGACAACATCCCTATCATTGCCTCAATGATAGGTACTCCTTTGATGTTGGATGGAAATTCATTCAAATGGGGAAAGCGGGAGTACGCTCGATGCTGTGTCCGCATTGATCTGGAAAAAAAGCTTCCTACAGGCGTTTGGATAGAGGGTATTCACGGAAGATCCTTTCAACGGCTGGAATACGAAAAATTAACTTCTCTTTGTTACCAATGTGGTAGAGTTGGTCATAGCAAAGATAAATGTCCTGATTCTATTGTTGTGACTGAAACTGATATGGAATATAAAGGTTCTAAATATGTTCTGAATCAGATTGGGGAAGTAAAATCTGATATTGCTAAGAAGAATGGTGAAGAATATGGGTCTTGGATCCATGTTAAGTTCAACAATAGAAGATTCAAAAATGCCAAATATAACAATGGTGTTAATACTTCTGTTAAAAAGGTTTATAAACTTGTTGTTACGTTGAAACAGGAATGCTGCTGAGACAAAGGAGGTATGTATTACCGAGAAAAAGTCTGTCCAAGCAGAGTCAGCGAAGAAGAATCAAGATGTTGCAGTTCAAGTTCAGGAAATTCCAATTGCTGTTAATAAATTCCAAGTTTTGGATTGTGATGTAGAAGAGGGAGAGATTGCTGAAAAGATGAATGAGAAGATCTCTAGTAATTCAAATGATTTGGATCCAGATGAGGCTGTTGGTTCTCTTGAATTGCAGGATAGTAATGTTGAGCAGATAAGGGAGGAACATTCAGTAGGTTTGGCAAATTCTGTGAAAGGTAAGTTATCCAAAGAACTGAGATGTTTAGGACCTTTGGAAAATACTCAAAGGAAGAGAAGAATGGCCATAGATCATTGCAAAATAGTAGGGGATCATTCCCCTATTATTTATTAATATGGAGTCGATAATCTTTTGGAATTGTAGGGGGGCTAATAAGAGGGAAGCCTCCTTATATCTCAGAGAAATAGTGAAAGATTATAAAGGTTTCTTTGTTGGACTTACTGAAATGAAGATTTCTTCTCTTGATAGGAATGAAGTGAATCAAATCATTGGCAGTGATTGGGATTATTACCTTCATCCCTCTATTGGCAATTAAGGTGGTATTCTAGTATTATGGAAGAAGGATTTTGCTTCCTTTGAAATGATTGATCACTCTGCCCAAGTGATTATTGGCAAGCTAATCACTAATGCTTTGGGGAAGTGGAGCATTGCAACGGTTTATGGTGGTAAAGATGCTCAAACCAGAAGATTTCTTTGGAGAACTCTTGAAAACTCTTTGAGTGATGATGATCCTTGTATTATTGGTGGTGATTTCAATTGTATCCTCTCTAAGGAAGATAAAAGGGGTGGAAAGCGATTCTGTTTGTCCAAGGGCTCCAAAGACTTGAAGAACTTTATGATGAATAATGATTTCCATGATATAGGATTTGTGGGTCCTAGTTACACTTGGTGTAATAACAAGGAAGGGATCTCTAGAATTTGGGAGAGGCTTGATAGGTGTCTCTTGAATTCTAAGGCCATTCATAATATTCCTTTTGCAAAGGTACGTCATTTACCAAGGGTAGCTTCAGATCATGCTCCTATTGCTATTAATCTGGTGGAAAATCATAAGCATAAGCCGGGTTTCATTAGATTTGAAGACATGTGGAAGACTTATCCAGTTACTTGGAGTATTATTATGAAAGCTTGGAGGAAGAACGATCACGGTTCTAATGCAGAAATTCTCCAGAGAAAGCTGAGGAGAAGTATTAAGGCGGTTTACTATTGGAACAGGAATAAATGCTGTGATTTACATTTATTAAAAGAAGAACTGAAGAATGATATACTGCTATTACAAATTGAAGAAGCTTGTGAAGGAGGTTTATCAGCGGACAAATTGAAGATGTTGAGGAGCAAAGTGCAAGAACTTAATGTTACTTTGAATAGACTTTCTATATGGTGGAACCAGAGATCCAAAATTAGATGGCAGTAGGAAGGCGATATTAATTCTAACTTTTTCCATCAATTTGCTTCCGCAAAAAGGAATGGAAATATGATTTGGCAGGTCAAAGATGATAATGGGAATATGGTAGAAGACTTGGAGAATATTGAGCAGGTTTTCTACAGTTTTTTTCAGCATAAATTGTCTGCAAGAAGTTGCAATTTGACCAATTGGCCTCCCTGTCCAGATTTTCTACAGATTTCTAAAGACGATGTTGATATACTTAATCGGGATTTCACCAAGGAAGAGCTTACAAAAGCAGTTTTCATGCAAGGTAATAAGAAATCTCCAGGGTTAGATGGTATTATGTTATCTTTTTTCAAGTTTTATTGGAAGATTGTTGAGGCTGAAACTTGGAAAGCTATTGAAGATATTTTTAAAATCGGTGTTATGTTTGAAGAATGGAAGGATACTCTTCTTATTCTTATTCCTAAAATCAAGAAACCTTTGGTACCATCTAACTATAGACCTATTAGCTTATGCCAATCAACTTATAAGTTTGTGACTACAATGATTTTGAATAGAATGAATGGCTTCATTACTAAATGTATTACTGAAGAACAAGCGGCTTTTCTTCATGGTAGATCTATTTTGGATCATTGTCCCTTAGCTCAAGAGGTTATCCACAAATTTAGAATGTCTAAAAGGAAGAAGGGGCTAATGGCAGACAAGCTTGACATGGAACAAGCTTATGATAGTATGAATTCGGATACTTTATCTAAAGTGTTAAACATGTTTGGATTTCCAAGGAAGATGAATTTTCTTATCATGGAATGTGTGAGGAATGCTAGATTCTCCTTCATTATTAATGGGAAAACTTCTAATTGGATTTGTGCTGAAAATGGCTTTAGACAAGGTTGTCCTTTGTCTCCTTACTTGTATATTTTGTGCTCTCAACTATTTTCCATAGCAATGAAGCATCAAGGTCAAGGTTTGGGTAATCAAATCTCTCAGAGAGCTAATATGGTTTGTCATTTATTATTTGCTGACGATATTTTGCTTTTCTCCAATGCATCCAAAGGTCTTGCTATTAAGATTAAAAATATCATTGAGGAATTCTGTATGTGGACCGGCTTAAGGGTTAACATTGCTAAATCTCAAATTTTATTTAGCAAAGGTATGGAGAGAGTGGAGAAGATGAAAATTAAACAAATCCTTAAGTTCAAAACTGTGGAAGAATTTCAATACCTGGGAATTAAATTGATTTTGAGAAGACCCGCTTATAATGACTACAAGTTCATTATTGATGCTATTATGCGTAAGTTGAACACTTGGGGAAGTAAGTGTCTTTCTTTATCTGAAAAAATGACCCTTGCTAAGAATTCTCTGTTAAGTCTTCCTAATTTCTTTTCGGCACATTCTTTGGTTCCTAAAAGAATTCTTCATGAAGTGGATAGATGTTGTAGAAATTTTTTATGGCATAAGAGGGATGGTAGTAAAGGTATGCATTATATAGCTTGGAGAATGCTATGTAAACACAAAGATCAAGGTGGATTCAGCTTTCCTTCAGCAGTTAGGAGGGCTGGCCCTCTCAAGGCAAGACTTACTTGGAGAATATTGAAGAACAAAGAGTCGTTACTGTTTCAAAATCTCAATGCTAAATATGGAGAGAGCTGGTGGCGTGGAGGAGATAGAAATGGTAAATCAACAACTTAGAAAATTCTGAATGAAGGAGCAATTCACTTAAAACCTATACTTAGGTGGAGAGTGGTTGATGGAACTAAAATCAACGTGATGGAGGATAGATGGCTTCTGGACAAGAGTTTAAATGACTGGCCTATTACAGCAAATTGTAATGATCTTCATGGGCTGCATTTATGTCATTTTATTACAGAACTGGGTACTTGGAATTTGGAAGAGTTAAGAAATTTTTTTTCTGTGGAAGTTATTGAGCTGATTCAGGAGGTAAATATCAATAAGGATTTGAATGAAGACTTTATGGAAGAAATCAATTTTCCTTCTGGAAAATCCATTACAGCCCGAGCTGTTCTTGCGTCCAGGATAAATAATTACAGTGAAGATTGTATGGGGTTTTACAAATGGTTGAGAAGACTGAAGCTTTTTGTTCGATGTGAGCTTTTTTGGTGGAGGATCAGTAATAATTCCATTCCTACAAATGATTTTCTAAAAAGGAGAAGACTTAGTGATGATGACTGCTGTAGAAGAGGATGTCGTGAATGTGAAAACTTGGAACATATAACTGTTAAATGCAAAGAATTGACTAAGATTCTTAATCAGTTACAAGGTTGGGGGATTTATGTTCCAATTTTTGAATCAATGGCTGAAGGCTTAATTGAATTAAAGATCCTTAACACTATTGCTCCTAATAGTGTCAAAATTTACTGTGAGACGGTTTATCAGAATTGGAAAAATAGAAATGCTTTTCAGCATGGTAATCCAGCCAATTCAGTGATTATTTCAGCAACTAATGTACTATTTTCTGCTATTAACAATGCTAATCCGGTCATTGATAGCTGGGGTGCTAATCTCCCTAGGGAGTTTTAGAATTCTTGGCACCCTCTACCGCAAGACTGGATTAAAATCAATGTGGATGCATCCCTTATGTCTTCTTATTCGGCTGGAATAGGAGGATGTTTTAGAGATCATAAAGGAAGATTATTGCTTTCATTTGGAGAAAGGAAAACTCATTGGGATATTGCTCATCTTGAAATGGAAGCTATTTGGACCCTTAGAAGATTCTTGCAACCGTGGATGAGGGAGTATAGAGGAATAATAATTGAAGGAGATAATATCAATGTTATCAACTTCATAAGAGATTCTTTGAAGAAGACCAATTGGCATAGGATGGATTCGATCGAGAAGGATTTTATGTTCTTGACCGACTTCAATAAGGTGATTCTTAATCATATTCATAGGAATTGTAATAAGGTAGCCGATTGTTGTGCTACTTTAGCTTTAGATTCTAGTTTTTACTTTGATAGTTCTTCTTTTGCTAGCATTCCTTCTTCTCTTTGTTTTGTTTTGAAGAAGGAATGTGAACCTCTTCTTTAGTTGTATTCTTTCTCTATTAATTGCAATTTGCATTTCTCAAAAAAAAAAAAAATACCGCCAAATAGAAAATTAGGGCTTATTTTGGAGGCTCTCTATTTAAGCTCTTACATTGTCTTGTGAGAAAGATTTTGCTGTTGAGTTATTTAAGAGGGATCTTAGAGAGAGAGTTGAGGAGAGCTTTGGGAGAGAAGAGAGGGAAAGTTCTTGTGAGGGGGAGTTATGATAGTTTCATAAGGTTACTCCAAGAAAGGTTCCCACTGTCTTATTCAAGCTTTTACCATGATTCTTTGGTGGCTCCGAGGAGACATTCTTCAACACTAGATCCAGATTCTCTACCCAATCTAGGTGGGAGTAAAATGATTTTTGGTTCTCTACCAACTCCATCTTGGAGTAAAGGTATTCTAGTTTTCTACCAACTTTAGGAGGGTGTAAAAGGATTCAAGTTCTCTACCTTCATTAGGTCGGTGGAAGAGAATTTTGTAAGGGTTTCTCCACCTAGCTTTGGGGACTAAAGAAGATACACTAAAAGATTTAGTGCAATACGTGAAGGAGGCCTCCGAGGTATGGATGTAGGTCAAATTTAATCAAACCACTATAAAATCGAGTGTGTTTGTTCTTTTACTTTTCCACATTTTAATTCTATACTCATTTGTGATTTTAGTGTTATTCATATTTTTTATTATTGTGAACTTAATATGCTTCTATATTATTAGATAACTTGTTTGTTTTAAAATATTTAAAAATTAAAAAAAAAAAAAAAGATTTTTCTTTTTTCTTTAAGTAATTAAAAAAAAAACTAATTCATCCCCCCTCTTGGTTAGCCTCGGGCTTAATCTTAATGGTTTAACAATCGTCACAAACTTTCATTAACTATATGCGCTGGAAGTGAATAGCTAGTTTGAATCATATGCAAAATTCTATAGTCAATGTATTATAAAACGGAGGACATGTGTATTTTTTAGAAAGTAAAAGGGATATTTTCAAATAGTGGTGGATGGGTTATAGAATAACCCTCCACAGTGTTACTATTACCAAAATGAGCCATTGATCAATTTTTAAAAGTTTTCTAAAATCTTGTTTTTGAAATCCCGCTCTGATACCACTTAAAAGTTCGTGAAGCTTGTTAAATATCATGGAACTAGTCCGAAGATCACCAATAGGGGGGTGAATTGGTGTTTTTAAAAAAAACTTTAAACTTAAAAATAATAATAATAATATTATTGAAAAACTTTTCAGTAATTAAAAATACCAAATTATAATTGATTGCAGAAGAGAGTGATTTATTAAAGATATTGAATTTTACTATGATAAAATTTTTATTTATGTGATGGAGAAATAATCAATATTTTCCCAAGCAGTCAACTTAAATGACATGCAGGAAATATAAAAGTGCGAAAAGTAAAAAACACATTAAAGATTTTTATAGTGGTTCGGTCAACATTGACTTAAGTCTACTCCTTGGAGTCCTCCACTGAATATTATACTAACACTAAGTGATTCTCCTTTTCCTCCCTTAGTAAGGCTGAGAAGTACTTACAGACTCACTTTAACCAAAACTCTGATGCGGTAGAGTGCTGGATGCTATGTCACCCTCCCAATGATTGTAGCAGACCTTGACTTATTTTTCTCCCTCTTGGAGAAGGTAGGAAACCTCATCTCCTTTTTCTTCAACCAAAAGAAGGAAAAGCACCTTAGCTATTTTTTTCCCCTCTTGGAGAAGGTAGAGAACCTTAAGGACTGGACTAATAATCCTGTCTCCTTATAGAGCTTCCAAAATACTCAACTAGGCAACATGAAAAGCAAAAGCTAGCCCAAAGAACCGTGTGATCCCCTCACACTATTTCTACCTCACGCTTAAGCTCACCTTCTAATTCCTCTCTCAAACCTTGATTTTCTTCTCAAAAAGCTCATCTCTCAGAGTTCCTTCAACAGTCATACGTTCCTCTCTTATTCCCAAAGAGAATCTTCAAACATCATTAAGTATTAGGCTTCAAGAAACATTAAAATTCAAGTTAGTCATCTATGTTCATACAGTATGATTTAAGTTCATACAGTATGATCATTTAAAAATTATACCCACCTAATACGAAATAAACAGTCATTCAAAAGAATTATTTAAATTTTATAAATAGATCATACATTACTATAAATATATCATCCAATATTATCTATTTTATTTCCTTTATTCATACGAGATGATTCATGGGATGACTGAAAATTGTCTCTATTAATCATCCAATATTGGTCTCATCATACAATATGTTTAGTTGATTTCAAGTAAGTCATCCAATACGATATGAATATCATACAGTACGAATAGTTCAAAAATCATAATTTCATTTGGTACAATCTTTGTGACGACCATGTTTTGTCTCTGCTAATTGTTTGGTATGATCGATATCGTGTAGTATAATAAGTATCATTAATTGAACCATGATTTAATTGACTAATTATGGGGGTTAATTTTAGCTTGATTTTAAATATTCGTATATTATGATTGATATCATACAGTATAATTTGTTCAAAAATTAAATTTGAAAATCATACTTAAATTAATCTGACAGCTAGGATTTTTAGATCTTAACGAATCATACAGTACAATCAAGATCATACAGTACAATTAGTTCACAGAAATTAATTTTTCAATTAGTTGTTAAGCCCACTTTTTCTATTCATATTGTATAGTAAGATTGTAAGTTATACAATATGACTAGTATAAAATTTTAACATTTAAAATATGTATTACTCCCCTTGTGTGGGTGTAAATAGTCACTCAATTGTATACACTCTTATGTGGCCAGACTCAAGAAATAGAAAATAAAGAAAAATAAAATTATAGACTTTATTACTTGATATTCCTATTCTTCCCATTCTTGAGCTCAATAACCTTGAGTTGTGTATGTCTTACCTGTAAAGTTAGTGCTCACATATAGAAGAAATATCTAAAATATTTAGCAAGAAAAGTAACAATTCAAATAATAATGTTTGTCATCCTCAAAATCACAAACTAAGGATCCTACATTACAACACCATATATAATGGGAAATCACTAAGGGAAGTCATAATCCCCATTCTAAACTAAACTTCCAAGTAACTTCTAAATGAAGCCGAAAGCCTCAAATGAATCATAATAATTGGGTAACTTCTAAATGAAATCATAAGAATCAAATTAAATTTGTTATTGAGTATTCTAACAATATAAATCTGAAACCATAATGAAACTATAACTTACATCAAACCTTTATCCTTAATAAATGAGATTAAAATACCTGGCTAATAATCAGATTCCTTGGACACTACGATCAATAATTGCTAGTGTTGGTAAACTAAAACCTATGGTATTCTCGGGATCATAAAACCTTGGCATCCTGATTGGAACTACCTTCATCCCCCATCAATTATACTAAACACATAAAATTATTCATTTTTAATTAAGAGTTCTCTCTTATGTAGCAGGAGGGACAATTAATTATGGGTTCTTGCACTCCTAAGAAGTAAGAACTTAGATGTAACTATACTATGATATAATCTTTAGGGAAAATCTGATTAACTACAGTCTATCTTAAGGAGAATGGATTATGAAGTCTGTGAGGTGGGATTCATGCTGAAGTATCATATTTCTTGAGTAAATAAGAAGCTAATGAACTATTTGACATTTGCTCCAATTTTTACTATCCCATCAGGCGCAAAATGATTTTAGGTATTCAATGACACTTAACTAATAGGATTAATATCTATTCTAATGTAGCATGGAAAGGTTATATCATATGCTTCTAGGTAGTTGAATCCATATGAGAGAAATTATTAGACATTTGATTTAGAACTTACTTATATTATATTTATATTAAAGATATGGAGGCTACTTATATGGAATCAGGTGTGACATATTTTTTTACCATTAGAGCTTGAAGTACATATTTACATAGAAGGATCTAAATTTGAGTAAGGGAGATGGCTTAAGCAACTTAAGGATTATGATATGACTTCTAATTATCAGCTCGATAAAGCTAACATAATGGTTGATGCTCTAACCAAGAAGTTATTTGGGATGTCGAGTATTCTACTTACTTTTGATGAACATCTAATTTGCAATATGTAAAGACTATAATTGGAGATGTTTGCTTTTGTTGATTGGAAAATCAAGTACTTTGGCTCAAATAGTTATCTAACAATCTTTATAAGAAAGAATTCATAAAGCTCTAAAGTCAAATCCAGAATATCTAATGTTGATTAATCAAATCAGGCTTAATAAGAAAAATAAAATGTGATTATCTTATTCTGATTTTATTTTATGTAAGAATAAACTTTGGTTTCCTAGTTCTATAAATATGAGATAAATGGTTCTACATAAACCACATTATTCAGATTATACTATTCATCTAGGGAGAAGTAAGATTTGTAATTTCCTAAAAGATATATTATGATAGCCAATATTTAAAAAGTGTGTATTTGATTATATTGCTAAGTATGAGTTATGTTAATTAGTGAAAAGTTGGGAATCAATGACCAAGAGGTCTTCTGCAACCATTACCTAATCTAGAGTAAAAAAGGAAAGAAGTCACAATGGATTTTTTATGGAATTTCCTCAATCAAGGAAAGTACATAATATTATCTTGGTAGTGGTAGATCATTTCATAAAGTCTACATATTTTATTTAAATATAATATACTAATTCAATGGATAGACTAACACAAGTGTATTTGCGATAAATTATTTGACTACACATAATATAGAAGGTAATAATCTTGGATTAAGATGGTAGGTGTATCTTTAGGTTGTGGATAGGTATTCAACAAGATTTTTGTACTAAACTACACTTCAATATTACTTTCCATTTAAAAATTGATGGATAATTTAAGAGAACTATTCAAGTGTTTGAAAATCTTTTAATATTATGTATTCTAGACTTTAGTAGAATTTGGGAGGATCACATTCCTCTGATTAAATTTATTTACAACTATTTTTGATAAAGTATAGGAATAACAATTGACCTTATTTTTTATATGAGTTCATCTTGATCTACAAACCCCTAATTTCAATCTTATGGTTGACAATCATCCAGACTTAAATCAAAACTTAAATTAGCTTTAATTATCTCTTCAATCAATATTTCAATCAACTTCAATAATTGCTATAATTAACCTTCATCCATACCTTAATAAATCATTAATCATTGCATATACTCTGCATTAGTCATCTTCAATTAATTAGTCATTAATTAGTCATCAAAATGAAAGTTTGTGATGGTTGTGAAACCCTAAAGAACTAGCCTGAGGCGAACAAAGAAGGGGGGGTGAATTGGTAGTTTATAAAATTCTTTAACAAAAAAAAAATCTTTTTATGATTTTTCACCAACAACTTTATCCCTCAATGTGGAAGTAAATTAATTCAATAATAGTAATAGAAACCATAGATTTCAACCATGCATTTATCACATAAATAAATTCAAAAAAATAAAATGCAAAATTATGAAAAGGAATGACCTGCAATATTTATAGTGGTTCGGTCCAACCTAACCTATGTCCACTCCCTGGAGCCTCCCCTCCATGTATTACACTAAACAACTTTAGTGACTCTCCTTTTGGCCCAACAACAAGGTGGAGAACGTCTTATAAAATATCTTCCACCAACCTAGTGAGACAAAAGACTATAACCCTTTTTCCCCTTACAAGAGATGGAAAAGAACCTCATATCCTTTCCCCTCCAAGTGATGGCAAAGAACCACAAATTCAATCACAAGCAGAGAACCTTGAATCACTTTCACCTTCCCTGGTGTGTCAAAGTAGCTGTGTATTTTGACACCAAAGGGATCTTCTTCTTCCTGAAACTTCCCTCAAGACAAACCTTGACTATAATGGTACTGAGGTGCAAGCTTGCCATAGAAACCAAGTGAAACTCCCTTCACACTCCCTTGAAAACCCCTCCAAGGATCTTCTCCCTCACAAACTCCACCCTTTTCTCTCTCCCTTTCAAGGCTCTCTTTTCAAGTTTTCTCTAGAAGAAAAATGACTCAATGCATGCCAAAGATATATATAAAGTCTTTCTTAAGCCATAGACGGCTTTGAAAAACCCTAGAAATTCAATTTTAGCATTACTAATCATCCCATATGATCCAAGATCATATATTATGATTATTTCAAAGTACTTCTATTTGAATTGTATGAAGAAATATATGCTATAAAATTAGTTCAAAGGAATGAGCTGATCATCCAGTACAATATAAATATCGTATAATACGATTAGTTAAAAAATAATGATTATGTCTGGTATGATATTTGGGATGACCAAGCTTTGCTCTTTTAATTGTATAGTATGAACAATGTCTTTAATTAAGCCATGATTTAATTAACTAATCATTGGGTTAATTAAGGCATGATAACAAATATTATCCAGAATGATCATTTCTAATCATCCTATATGATCTGATCGAATAAATTAGCTATAATTTCCCTCTTATTATAGGATTAATTTAGGCATAATTTGTTATAATCATCCAGTACAATTCATATCATACCGTGCATTTAGTACATAATTTAAATTCAAATTATTGCCTAAATTTTGTTTGGTGGCTGATTTTCTTAATTTGAACTGATCATCCTAGATGATATGCAACATCCAGTATGATCAATACAAAATGCAGTAAATACTTAACTAGTTGTTTTAATGAGCTAATCATATAGTATAATATAAATTGTGTGGTATGATTAGTTCAAAAAATTGAATTTCTAATTTTGACTCAATTTCACTCTCTTGAGTGTGTGCGTGTATGGTCACCAAGCTAACAAACACCCTTATAGGACTTGACTCAAAAAATAAAAAGTGCGTTGATAAAAATTATAAACTTTTTAATATAACCTATTCTACCTAATCTTGAGCCCTGAATCATCAAAAAATGGTGCAATGTGTACCTAAAATATTAATCAAAACATAAATAAATATGCCCTATAAATACTAGGAGAAATAAATATGTGAGATATAATGTTTATTATCATCAAAAATATAAAATCGTAAGCTCACATTGTAATAATCTCCCCCTTTTTAATGATGGAAAACATTACTGGTTAGATTTATAAATTAAAAATATTTTCTCCTAATCTCCCATTCATTATGATAAATATTTAAAAAATAGGGGTAGAATTTTTTTTTCATTTTTAACATAAAGACAAAATAAGCCACATACAAAAAATAGATAAACTGAGTAAATACAATAGGGCGCATACCTTTTCCCCTTGTGACATTATCAAAATGAAGAGTAGCACACAAAAAATAATATAGAAGAAATAAACTATAGATCATACAGACTCAAATCAAGTGGAGGTGGTGGTGATGGTGATGTTTTTAGAAGAATCAAATAATTGCAGCAAGTTTTCTTAGACTGATAAAGTTGCCACTTGATTTTATTCAAATATTTAGTAATATATGCATTGACAATATTTAAATCCAGAAAGGTAAAAAATGAATTTTGTTAACCCTAACTTAGGATCCTCATATATTAAAGTCTTTTTAAAGGGGTACTTAGTGCCTCTTTATCAGTTTTTGATGCACTTTACATACTTAGTGTCTCTTGATTAGTTTTTGGTATACTTTGTGCATCTTCTGATTTTTGATACACAATGTGCATCTTTCAATTTTGGCATCCATTATGCATCTTTTAAATTTTGGACTCATTATTTGCCTCTTTTCATTTGTTTCAAAACTTGTTTCCTTTCTAAATCCTTAAATACTCTAAGTTGTCATATTACCTTCCAAATATGAGAGAAAAACTCACTATATTATATAAGGAAAAATCAACAATGATATAAAACCAAATCTATATGATAGTGACAAACAACTTGACTAAGAAAATTTGAAAATAGATTCATTAATTTGCAAAAATATTCATATGTGATAAAGAACTGTAGGAACATGAAACAAATCTCTATTTCTTAGTCCAATTTTTATTTTGAAAAGGATTTTAATTCAAAAAGAAATTACACCACTAAAGGTGTTAGAGGAAGAGAAACAATCAATAATTTTTCTTCCTTTAACTGTTTTAAAGGAATCAATCACTACTCACTCAAAATTTTAAGAAAAATAGGAGGTAAATTTTCATTTTAAGAAAAAGAAAAAAATGTGATTACAGAGAAGAAATTTTTATTCTCCAATGTCTATATGAAAATAAAATGATTTGTGTGTGTTGATTAGAGAGTCTTCAAAAATACATGAAAAATAATTTAAAAGATCAGAAACATAAATATTTTTTTATAAAACAAAAAACACAAAAAACTAAACACATTTAAAAAGAATAAAAAATACATACAAGCATACATTATTTATAAAATATATAACACATAAAAAAAAGCTTTATTCCTCATCTTCTTGCTCCTGGTCTGATGATTCAGAACCTAGGTATATCTAGGATATTTGTTTTCCTTTTATCATTTGCCCGTATTATAATTTGCTTATTTTTACCATTTGTCTTTGTAGAAAGAGTTTTTAAATTAGTGCACACATTTTTTATATGACCGGGTTTTCTACTCCCAAAGAAAATAACATCAGAGGAACTCTTAACATTCTTATAATTTTTATCTTTATTCCACTTTGTTGATGCTTATGTTTATGCTTTAGTAGACTTTCCAACTTTCTTGTTCTTGATGCTAACTCTTCACTCTCATTATCTATTAAGATATTTTCATCCATGTCTTCAACTTTTAGCATTATAGTTTCACCTTCATTCAAAAACTTTTGACCAAAACTTTGCTCGAAGGCAATGAGTGAGCCAATAAAATTATCAATAGAATAATCATTCAAATTTTTTTATTCATAAATAACAATAACTTTGGCATCAAACTTATTGAGTAGATAATATAGAATTTTATTGACTTTTTAAAAGTTTGAATGCTCTTTTCCTAAGGCATGTAATGATGTCACTATTTGAGTAAATCTGGTATACATGTCTAGAATAGTCTCATAAGATATCTTGCAAAATAGTTCGTAATCATGCATTAAAATATTTAACTGGATTACTTGACTTCACTAGTACCTCTGTATGTATTGCATAATTTATCCCAAATTTCCTTGATAGTAGTGTGTGTGGATACTAATATACAATCTTCATAATTCAAAACACATAAAAAAATTGTTCAAACATTTAACATTCAATAGAGCATTGATTTGTTCTACTCTATTCATTAAAAAGAATTTTAAATTTAATTCCATCTATAACATGTGAAGGTATAGAATAACCAGTTTGAATCATATGCCACATTCAATAATCCATTGATTGCAAGAAAGTAGACATGCAAATTTTCCAAAAATCAAAAGAAATATTTTCAAATAAAGGTTATGGCGTAATTGAATATCCTTCCACAATATTAAGATTATAAAAATTAGCCATTGATCAAAATTTAAATATTTTTAAACTTAATTTATAAATCCTGCTCTAATAATACTTGAAAATTTGTGAGGGTTATAAAACCTAAAGAACTACCCCAAGGTTAATCAAGAGGGGGTGAATTGGTAGTTTAAAATTTTCTTTGACAAAAAGAAAATATTTTTATGATTTCACCAATAACTTTATCCCTTACTGCCAAAGTAAATTAATTCAACATTAATAATAAAAATTAAATATTTCAACCATATAATTATTATAGAAATAAATGCAAAAAAATAAAAAGGAATGAACACACTAGATTTATAGTGGTTCGGTCCAACCTAACCTACATCCACTCCCCTGAGCCTCCCCTCAAGATATTACATTAAACCACTTTAGTGACTCTTCTTTTGCCCCCCGGTAAGGTAGAGAAGACCTTACAAAATCTTTTCAACCAACCCAATGTGGAAAAGGATCGTAATCCCTTTTCCCCCTATAAGAGATGTTAGAGAACCTTGAATCCTTTTTTACCCATAAGGTGATGGCAAAAAAGCATGAATCCTTTCACAAGAAGATAACCTTGAATTACTTTCACCATCCCCTACGCAACGAAGTAGTATGGTCTTTTGACACCAAAGATATCTTATTCTTCCCAAAACTTCCCTCAAGATAAACCTTGACTATGATGGTACTGAGGTGCAATCTTGTCAGAGCAGTCGTGTGAAACCCCTTCCACACTCCCTTGAAACCCAATCTAAGGATGTTCTCCCTTTCAAACTCCACCCTTTCCTCACTCCCTTACAAGGCTCTCTCTTCAGGTTTTCTCCACGAGAAAAATAACTCAATGCATGCAAAAGATACATACAAAGTCTTTGAGAGGCCTTAAATAGAGGTCCTTAAAAAATCCTAAAAATTCAATTTTTGCATTTCTAATCTTCCTTTATAATCTAAGATTATACAGTATGATTAGTTCAAAGAACTCCTATTAGTATTGTACAAAGAGCTATATGTTGTACGATCAATTCAATGGGATGAGTAGATCATCTAGTATGATATGAATATCGTACAATATGATTAGCACAAAAATCATGGTTTTGTCTGGTACAATCTTTGGGATGACCAAGATTCGTCTCTATTAATTATACAATATGAATATATTTATACAGTGCAAACCAATATCATTAAATAAACTATGATTTCATTAACTAGTCATGGAGGTTAATTTAGGCATGATTATTAGAAATCATTTAGTACGATTGTCACCAATCGTTTAGTATGATTTGATTGAATAAATTAGCCATAATTATCCCCATAATTAAAGGATTAATTTTGGCATAATTATATACAATCATCTAGTATGATTCAAATCATATTGTATGATTAGTACATAATTTGAATTCCAAATTATTACCTAAATTATGTTTTATGGGTGATTTTCTTGATTTGAACTGATCATCCTAGATGATATGCATCATCCAGTATAATCAGTACAAATTGTAGGAATTACTCAATTAGCTATTTTGATGAGCTGATCATAAAGTATGATATAAATCATTCAATATGATTAATTCAAAAAATTGAATTTATAATTTTGACTCAAACTCACTCCCTTGAGTGTATATGTGTGGTCACCAAGCTAGCAAATACTCTTACAAGACTTGACTCAAGAAATCAAAAGTTCTTTAATGAAAATTATATGCTCTTTCAACATAACATGTTCTACCCAATCTTGAGCCTTGAACCTTCAAAAAATAGTTCATGGTGTACCTAAAATGTTAGTTAACACACAAACAAATATGCTCTATAAATACTATGACAATGAAAAATGTGAGACATAATGTTTGTTATCTTAAAAAATATAAACTCATAAGCTTGAGTTACAATATAACATACTTTCAATTACACTTCAATCATTCAATCTACAATCAATTAATCAATCAACACTCAATAATCTAGATAATTAATATCCTTGTATTATAATCAGTTAACCCTGTGCACTGCCTTATATAGTACACTATTCCCTTGACCTCAGGAATGGTCCAAAGCACTTCACTAGGAGTTTTATACATCAAATCATTCATCATTGGCTTCTAGGATAGTGATTAACCCATATGACCCAATTAAGCTAGCCTATGCTAGCTCAATTGATCATCTACCCCAATCACCTCTAATTGAATCTTCAAATCATCCCTTACCCTCACATAATTCATCTGATTATCACTTATAATGGATTGTATTTGACTGGTCACTTTAATTTAGATAATAATTGACATGGTTAACAAAGCCTATATATGGTCAAACGGGTTTCACTCAAATCCATTCACTGTATATACTCAAATTATTCCCATCAAGTCTTCAAATCCCTTCCAATATATGATTCAAATGTAATCAAAACTTTTTATGACTCAACTTTGATAGATTTAACTTGATCAAACTATCTCAAATTCATGTAAATTATCAACTTTTAATCAAACAATCTCATTCTTATCTCAAAGGCAAAGTATACCATCTAAACTACCATCCACATTCTCTTAAAGTCCACCTCAATAATGGTAGATTGTTTAACTAGTCAAATAGTCAATAAATGATCAAATTAATTCAAATGGTCAAACCATTCAAATTAAAGCATTATATTCATTCCAAGCAATCATATCCATTCAGATTTGTTCCAAAAAATTCTTAGACCTCAACCTAACCCAACACAAGCCCTGGTTCAACCCTAAATAGCTTGAGTGGTCCCCTCCCATGACGAATAACCTAGGCTCATATTTCACCCTGAGCATATCGCCTCCCTATTGTTTAACCACCTCAGCCAGGTGTCCAACATCCAGGCTCTTCATCTGAAGCATCCTAGTCATCTAATTGAGCGCTAATGCCTAAATTGCCCTAAACCTCCCATAACTCTAATTCAATTAAAGCTCACACCACAACCGCTCCCCAGACTTCTTGAGTTTTTATTTATCTTCCACAGAGTCTTCTTTATACTTCTCAATCATTTTCCATCCATTTGGATCTTACCATCAGAAAGAGGAGGAGGTGGTCAAAATCTACTTTACTTGTCCATTCGAGACTCTTTTTCAATGATCTTTTAAGCCTAATTTCTTCATTAAAGCAATCCTCTATTCTCAATAAAGAAAAGTATTCTTGAAACATCCTTTGAGACTGCCTGTATGGAGGTTTTTTTATTTTTTATTTTTTTTACTTCTATAGAGGTATTTCTTAAACCTAAGTATCTATTTAGGTTTTTCATTAGTTTTAAAAATACTCTATGAAATCCCTTAAAAATTCAACATCACTCTTGCTTTAACCTCATTTTACTCCAATCTAAAATATAAATTCATTTAACCTGATATTTTTCAAGTTTAGAAGCTTTTGTAAATCTAAGGTTTTGTCAATTCATGCAAAGAAGATGACATCAAAATCATTTGATTCAAGTAAAATCCTATGGAAGGCCTTGATTTGGCTGCATAATATGGATGATCTTACTCAAAAAGTGGCAAAATGGGTTGGATGGGGTTCGATCTAATCCTGACCATTGATTCCTAGCCGCATGCGAGTGACATTTAGGATCTAGGGCTGACATCTTTAAGAAAAATGGTGGGGAAATGAATGGTTAATGCATGGATACACTACCTTCTATGTTTCTTAGCCACCTATCACCACATGTAAAGTTTTACCCCATCAGCACCATCATCATATTTATATATATATTACTTAATAAATATATTTTAAAATACCAGAATTTTAAAAAATTATAACCACTTTATTTTTTTTACCATTTTAACAAATAAAATCTCTTTGGATTGAGAATAACTAGCACTATTATATAAAAATAATTTTAACTCAATTTGATAAAGGTTTTTTGAATTATTTCATTTATAAGTATATCCTTTTTTATTTATAAAATAAAATAATTACATGTCAAATTTAGCTAAAATTTGGTAGAGGTAGAAAGTGATATCCTTGACATTCTATGATTTCTTTAGAGCCATTTGATGTCACAATAGCTCATGTTTGAATTTAAAAGAGCCTAGGTCATAATTTGACCAATAGTTTTGAAAATTAAGTGTCATAAGAACTTTGAATTAAAAATAAGCTTAAAATTAGATCATGCACAGTTTGAGAGAAAATACCTTTTAAATTCATATGAATTTTTTGTATTAGCCTCAAAATAGGCATGTCTAAAGCTCAAATTTGGTGGGAAAATATTTGAGGATGTCATCTACATCCTTGAACATTCCTAGCTGAATTTGATACATATATTTTTTTTAGTTGAATTTTTAAGTCTATAGGTTACTATGTGAAAAATAACTTTGATAAGTCATTACATTCAAACTATAGAGTATTAGGACACAAAATTCACGTGGTTTGTTCATATTTATGCAAGAGTTAGACACATTGATTTTCAAACCCATTTGAACCATAGTGACATCTTGGAAAAATAATTATGGTTTGTGTCTAGTGAACTTAGAAAAACTTTACAAATCCATACACACTTATAATAGAGATTAAACATTAAACTAGTGAACTTAGACACATTATACACCGTAGGATTTAATATGACCATGATTTGACTTTAATTGGCCCTAATACCAAATTAAATAAAAACTAGCCCTAATTAAGTGTTGAATCTTCCCAAAATTCACAATAATTCAAATAAAATTTATAAAAAAAAAAAAAAAAAATCAACTTCAATCAATATCTAAAATCAAAAAAAAATAAAATTTGAATCCAAAATTTATTAAATTTAATTAATAATTAATTAACCCTTAATTAAATATTAATTAAATAAATTCATTAAAATAAAATACAAATGAAATTAATCCCAAATTTTTAGGAATTTATCCAATTGTTATCATTAACCAATGTTATTAATTTCATGAATTTAATAATTAATTTGATATGAAAACTAAATAACCTAAGCTATGTTAATAATTAAGCCTTTTAAATAATTCATTAAATTCCTAATTTCAATATAATTAAATAAAGATAATAAATATAATTCAAATATCCATGATAAATTCAATTAAAATAAAATAAATAATAGAGATTATTAACTTTAGTTTAAATAAGAATTTTTAATATGTTTGAATAAAATTTATTAATAATTAATTAATAATTTATTTAAATTCTTTAATAAATATTAATTAATTAAAAATCTTAAATAATCCAAAAAATAGAAAATTATAATTAAATTTAAAATCTTTTAAACCAAATTAATTTGATAATTTTTTTGTTAAAATTCATTTTAATCAAATGAATATGATAGCAAATATTGATTAAATAAATAAATGCATTTATGCTTCATACTTGACTCCATTTGGAAGGTATTTTAGCATTTGATTTGAAGGCCTCTAATGTATTTTAAATAACCAAAAGAACCCTATGAGGTATGTTCAAATCCTTTTGGTAAGACACAAATACATTGGATTGGGGGAGAATCTTCAAACCATTAATAAATTATTGACCTTATACATCATGTTTGACTCCACTTGCAAGCATGTGCATTCGATTAAAAGGTCCCTTCTTCTATCCCTCAATAAATGATCAACCAATCTTTAAATGTTATATGTAATCTTTTATCCTATATGTGGGATAATTGCATTGTGACTATAAATGATAGAAATTATAAAGAGCCCACAACACCATGGTGTTCGATGAAACAACGACGCAACGCCACAATGAATACCATTGAGGTGCCACAAATTGGACATTGCGACATTGAATTCTCTGTTTGCAAGCACTACGATGGTAACACATCCAACACCACAGCATTACATGCATTACAACATTAAAAATACATCTTAGTAGTTCCAGATTCTCTATTGTCAAATGTTTTGGTGACATAATTTCTTGCACCTTGGCATCATTTTTTCTACTTTTGCGCCGCAGCACTCGAATGTTAACATCACCACAGACTTCGAAGGTAATAGTCAATCAGTGAAAAAATGCAACTATTCACTAAATAACTTATTCATGTCAACGAGCACTGTAATAGTGTAAATGCTTTAGCGCCAAGGTGCTAGTTTACTTTAAAGTCAGCGTAGCATCATTATTTTAAGTGCCATAGTGCTAGATGCCTTTTTATGTTTTTCTATAAATAGTAGTGATGCAATATTTATAGGTTAGTTTAGTCACTTATGTAAAATTGAATACTTTTAGAGTACTTCTCTATTTCCCTCTTAGAATAAAATCTAATAGAGGCAATGAAAATATAAGAAAAAATCATTTGGAGTTTTTTAGCCAATTTTTTTTAAAGAAACTCTATGAGATAAGGGAAAAGGTGTGAAAAGGAGAATTTGATCCTAATTGGTAATATCACTCTCTTGTATTATCATTCTTCCATGAGGTTAATGAAAATGATTTTGCTTGTTATTCAACTTATGTCTGGCAATTTTATTTTGGATTGATGATATAAAATACATGTTGAAAACTAACGAAGTCTCTTTTTTTATAAAAGTTAAAAGATGTTTTTAATATTATCTTCCTCTTTATTTAAGACACATAGTAGCCATATTTGTAGTTAAAATTTAGTGTGATGTATAGCTTCGATGGAAGAATGCAAGAACAACTAGGAGTATTGAGATAGGATGTTTGCGTGCCTAAACATAAAATGTAAAATGTTATACTTAAGGAGATAGTATAACTATAGGAGGTCAGTAGATATCATTTTTATTCCAATGAGCTTTATAGAGATCTAGGGATGCATCTTTTTAAATTACATTACTATAAAGAGTCTCATTAAAAAAATATGCAATTTAAATTCATCAATCCAAAACATTTTAATTAAATATTGTATCTAGTATTTTTACTATTTTATTCAGTGATAAAATCTCCAAAAATTATCATTTTTATTTCAGTAGGTTAATTATTGTAATTAAAATAAAAATTAGTTGTTTGTTACAAGCAAGAATATTTTGAAAGTTCATTAGGGATGTTAAGCCCTATAGAACTGACCCAAGCTAACCAAGAGGGGAGGGGGGGGGGGGGGTAAATTGGTGTTTTAAAAAAAAATCTTTTCACAAAGAAGTAAAATCACATAAACCAAAATCACACCATAAGAAAAATAAGTGTGGAAATTAAAGTGCGGAAGCAAGAAACAAGAACACAGAAATTTATAATGGTTCGGTCAACTCAACCTACGTCCACTCCCCGGAGGCGCCCTCCGAGTATTGCACTACAATCGTGACTCTCCTTTAGCTCCCACAGCTAGGCAGAGAAGCCTTTATAAAGAACTTCTTTTTGCCACCCTGACAAGGTAGAGAACCTATCTCCTTTAGCTTCCTCCAGAAGCTGGAAGAGAACCACTATTAGTTGTTGAATCCTTACCACTACCGACCCTTCCACGGATGAGAAACTCTAGACGAAGAAGAAGCAGAGCAATTCTTGAAGCAACCCTTGTGAATCACCTCATAAGCTCCCCCTCACAAGATCCTCTCTCTCTCTCTCTGTCTCTCTCTCTCTCTCTCTCTCTCTCTCTCTCTCTCTCTCTCTCTCTCTCTCTCTCTCTCTCTCTCCTCAAGATCTTCTCAGGTCAAGGCAGCAGCAAAATCTTATCAAAAACGTTGAGCAAGAGCTCTTAAATAGAAGAGCTTCAAAGGAGCTCATTAATTGCAAGTTGCCGACAATATCGTCCAGGACGATATGTACATCGTCCTGTCCGATCTGTACAAATCTCAGAAGATCGGCCAGAGCATCGCCCTGAATGCAAGCTGGACGATTTAAAATTGGCTTGATCGTCCAGGACGATCTCACGATCGTCCAGACCGATCAGTTCAAACTAGAGGAAAATCGTCCAGAGCATCGCCCTGAATTTGTGCTGGCAGATATTTATCGTCCAGAAGTAACTAAGGTTTTTGAATAGATCATCCTGGCCGATCCTAAGATCGTCCAGGACGATGTGATCATATCAATCATCCTTAATTACTTCCTTGATTTGTCTGATTAATTAAGGCATAATTGTGAATATCATCCAGGCCGATCCAAGATCGTCCTGGCCGATTGCCAAAAATACAGAATACCTTAATTGTTTATGACGACAATTTCTTTCTGTTTTGAGTTTATCGTCCTGGCCGATACACATATCATCCAGGATGATATGTTAATGACGGCTGCCTTAATTAGGAATCCTAAATAGAATCTCTGTTTTAAACTAGATCGTCCAAGCCGATACAAATATCATCCTGGCCGATGTGAGTAAAAAAAAAATTCTAAGTCTCTCAAATCTGTGTGTAGGGTTACTTAGCATCAGACTCTTTGAACATTACAAAAAGACTCAAGAAGAGAAAAAGCAAATTACAGACTTACTCAACCCTAACCTATGCAATCTTAAACTAGCTTCATTTGTTCATCCGATCTTTGATTCCTGAAAAATTAGAAGTAACAGGAAGTCCAAGAAAATCAATAGTGTTTGTTAATCATCAAAACATAAGTCATGAAAATAGATTTATAACAATCTCCCCCTTTTTGATGATGGCAAAACACTACAAAGATAATAAGAAGTAAAAATTACAGGATCAACATGTTGCAACCCATGACCCTGAGTTTGAGATTTTGATGATGCCAAATAATGAGTGTTTTGGAACAACTTTTCATTGAATACTATTTTATTTGCTATTGTCCTTGAGTACTAACATTTCAGGAAGATCACAAGTGACTCAGGACGAAAGGAAGACTCAAGAAAGGGTAGATTAGGAGTATGAGTCAAACATTATATTTTTCTATTTATTTTATTTTATTTTATTGAGCCTGGCCACAAAATGCATAAGAGTAAGAGCAACCATGCACACACACAGGGAGAGAGTTTGTTTTTAAATACAAAATGTCATAGAAATTCTTCTCTAGAGATCGTACTGTACGATTTTAATTCATACCGTACGATCAGAGCTATGTGGACAATTCTGTGAATAGATCGTACTGTATGAATATATTTGTACTGTATGATATGTTCAGATCCAAAACCCTAGCCGTAGTTTAATTTGAGTAAGTGATTTTGCGTCGTTCGTACTGTACGAACGTGTTCGTACTGTACGATCTATTTTTAATACTTACTTAAATTAACCCGTAACTAGTGCATGTAATCCAGGCCTAATTAATTTTTGAACATCGTACTGTACGAACCTGATCGTACCATACGATAAATAGAGACGAAGTATGATCATCCCAGAAATTGTCCTGGACGATCTCTTTGTTTTTGTCACATCGTACTGTACGATAGTAATCGTACCATACGATGAACAGAGACGACATCTGATCGTTAAAATAAAAATTAGTTGTTTGTTACAAGCAAGAATATTTTGAAAGTTCATTAGGGATGTTAAGCCCTATAGAACTGACCCAAGCTAACCAAGAGGGGGGGGGGGTAAATTGGTGTTTTAAAAAAAAATCTTTTCACAAAGAAGTAAAATCACATAAACCAAAATCACACCATAAGAAAAATAAGTGTGGAAATTAAAGTGCGGAAGCAAGAAACAAGAACACAGAAATTTATAATGGTTCGGTCAACTCAACCTACGTCCACTCCCCGGAGGCGCCCTCCGAGTATTGCACTACAATCGTGACTCTCCTTTAGCTCCCACAGCTAGGCAGAGAAGCCTTTATAAAGAACTTCTTTTTGCCACCCTGACAAGGTAGAGAACCTATCTCCTTTAGCTTCCTCCAGAAGCTGGAAGAGAACAACTATTAGTTGTTGAATCCTTACCTCTACCGACCCTTCCACGGATGAGAAACTCTAGACGAAGAAGAAGAAGAGCAATTCTTGAAGCAACCCTTGTGAATCACCTCATAAGCTCCCCCTCACAAGATCCTCTCTCTCTCTCTCTCTCTCTCTCTCTGTCTCTCTCTCTCTCTCTCTCTCTCTCTCTCTCTCTCTCTCTCTCTCTCTCTCTCTCTCTCCTCAAGATCTTCTCAGGTCAAGGCAGCAGCAAAATCTTATCAAAAACGTTGAGCAAGAGCTCTTAAATAGAAGAGCTTCAAAGGAGCTCATTAATTGCAAGTTGCCGACAATATCGTCCAGGACGATATGTACATCGTCTTGTCCGATCTGTACAAATCTCAGAAGATCGGCCAGAGCATCGCCCTGAATGCAAGCTGGACGATTTAAAATTGGCTTGATCGTCCAGGACGATCTCACGATCGTCCAGACCGATCAGTTCAAACTAGAGGAAAATCGTCCAGAGCATCGCCCTGAATTTGTGCTGGCAGATATTTATCGTCCAGAAGTAACTAAGGTTTTTGAATAGATCATCCTGGCCGATCCTAAGATCGTCCAGGACGATGTGATCATATCAATCATCCTTAATTACTTCCTTGATTTGTCTGATTAATTAAGGCATAATTGTGAATATCATCCAGGCCGATCCAAGATCGTCCTGGCCGATTGCCAAAAATACAGAATACCTTAATTGTTTATGACGACAATTTCTTTCTGTTTTGAGTTTATCGTCCTGGCCGATACACATATCATCCAGGATGATATGTTAATGACGGCTGCCTTAATTAGGAATCCTAAATAGAATCTCTGTTTTAAACTAGATCGTCCAAGCCGATACAAATATCATCCTGGCCGATGTGAGTAAAAAAAAAATTCTAAGTCTCTCAAATCTGTGTGTAGGGTTACTTAGCATCAGACTCTTTGAACATTACAAAAAGACTCAAGAAGAGAAAAAGCAAATTACAGACTTACTCAACCCTAACCTATGCAATCTTAAACTAGCTTCATTTGTTCATCCGATCTTTGATTCCTGAAAAATTAGAAGTAACAGGAAGTCCAAGAAAATCAATAGTGTTTGTTAATCATCAAAACATAAGTCATGAAAATAGATTTATAACAATCTCCCCCTTTTTGATGATGACAAAACACTACAAAGATAATAAGGAGTAAAAATTACAGGATCAACATGTTGCAACCCATGACCCTGAGTTTGAGATTTTGATGATGCCAAATAATGAGTGTTTTGGAACAACTTTTCATTGAATACTATTTTATTTGCTATTGTCCTTGAGTACTAACATTTCAGGAAGATCACAAGTGACTCAGGACGAAAGGAAGACTCAAGAAAGGGTAGATTAGGAGTATGAGTCAAACATTATATTTTTCTATTTATTTTATTTTATTTTATTGAGCCTGGCCACAAAATGCATAAGAGTAAGAGAAACCATGCACACACACAGGGAGAGAGTTTGTTTTTAAATACAAAATGTCATAGAAATTCTTCTCTAGAGATCGTACTGTACGATTTTAATTCATACCGTACGATCAGAGCTATGTGGACAATTCTGTGAATAGATCGTACTATATGAATATATTTGTACTGTATGATATGTTCAGATCCAAAACCCTAGCCGTAGTTTAATTTGAGTAAGTGATTTTGCGTCGTTCGTACTGTACGAACGTGTTCGTACTGTACGATCTATTTTTAATACTTACTTAAATTAACCCGTAACTAGTGCATGTAATCCAGGCCTAATTAATTTTTGAACATCGTACTGTACGAACCTGATCATACCATACGATAAATAGAGACGAAGTATGATCATCCCAGAAATTGTCCTGGACGATCTCTTTGTTTTTGTCACATCGTACTGTATGATAGTAATCGTACCATACGATGAACAGAGACGACATCTGATCGTCCAAACCATCGTCCTATACGAATAATGTTTTGTGGATCGTACCGTACGATATTATATCGTACAGTACGAATTGTTTTTGAACTGTTCGTACATCTTCGTACCAGGACGACGTTTGTTTATACATATCGTACTGTATGATGTTTCATCGTACTGTACGAACAGTAACAGATACTTTTGAAATCAGAGGTTTTTGAGCCCGTTTTAGATGTCAATCAAGTACTTTTTCAGTAAGAATCACAGAGGGGGTGAACGTGGTTAGAGAGGGATTCCAAGGGAGAGAGCTCTAGAGAAATTCTTGAGGGTTGAGAGAGGAAGGAGGAGGTGAGCGTTATGAGGGAGAAGAGGTATGAGGGAGATCACACGGTTCCTCCAAGCTTGCTGCATCTTGCTCCTCCTGTGGCCCTAGAAGGATTTAAGGGAGGATCTCTAAGGGAAAGGCTCATCTACATCCGTTACCTCGAGGTTCTCTACCTTCTCCAGGAGGGAGAAAAACGAGAAGGTTCTCTGCTGTCACTAGGAGGGCGAAAACAGAGTTTGGCACTCCACCACGCCGGGTTGGTGAATGGGAGGTTTGTAAAGGCTTCTCCGCCTTGCCGAGGGGGGAAAAAGGAGAACTATTTTGATAGTGAAAATCCCGTAGCAGAGGACTCCGGGGAGTGGAAGTAGGTCATATTTTGACCGAGCCACTATAAAAATTCTTGATGTGTTTTTTCCTTATCGTCATTTACTTTTTACTTGCATTTAATTTTCATAACTATTGCATGGTGAAATTTGTGGAAGAAAAATTGCTTAAAATTTTGTTGTAGAATTTCAAAAAAAAAACAAAAAATTAGAACTCTTGTTTAGGGTTATTTTTATTAAGAAAAAGATTTTCACAATTCACCCCCCCCCTCTTATCATTTAGTAATTTCAATTGGTATCAGAGCTTGTTTTTCAAAAATAGTGTTTTAGAAAACCTTGAAAAAAAAAACGTTCATGTCGAATTTTGGTAATCGTAACACTGCGGAGGGTTATTCAATAACTCGTCCACCACTTTTTGATAACATTCCGTTTGATTTCTGGAAAATTAGAATGTCTACTTTTTTGCAATCTATAGATTACCGTATGTTGATGTTAGTAAATGATGGGTATGTTGCACCGTTTAAGATTGTTAATGGTTTGAAAACTCCTGTACCTTTTATTAAATGGAGCAATGAGGATAGGGAGTTAGCCTAACTGAATGCTAAGTGCTTAAACTGCTTTTTTGTGCATTGAAATCTGAGGACTATATGAGAGTATCTACTTGTGTTTCTGGTAAGGAGATTTGGGATAGACTGTGCATTACATACGAAGGAACAAATGAAATAAAACAGTTTAGGCTTAACATTCTATTGCATGATTATGAATTATTCTGAATAAAACCTATCAAAACAATTTCGGACATGTACATTAGGTTCACCCAAATCGTGACATCCTTGCATGCATTAGGTAGAGAAATTTCAAATTCTAAGAAAGTGAATAAAATTCTTAGATTTTTACCTAGTTTCTATGATGCTAAGATAACTGCTATCACTGAGTCCATAGATCTTAATGTTTATTCTATTGATAACCTCCTTGGGTCACTCATTGCATACGAGCAAGGAGTGAGACAAAGGCAAAGTGATGCAGGTGAAAAGAAAAAGAAGCGAACGGTGGCATTAAAAGCTAGCAACTCTGAAAGTGAAAGCTCTGCAGGGGAGGAAGACGATGAGATAGCACTGATGACCCGACAGTTCAAAAATTTCCTGAAGAGAAAACAGAAGCGTCATCAGAACAGCTGGAATAAAGGTAAGAGCTCAAGGTCCAATAAGGTTTCATCTAATACAATCTGTTTTGAATGCAGTCACCTTCGAGCCGATTGCCCCAATCTGAAGAGCCAACCAGCTAAGGAGAAAGGTGATGAGAAAGCCAAATACAAGAAAGGAAATATGAGGACACAAAAAGCTTTTTGGGCCGACTCTGCCTCAGAATCGTCAGAGGAAGAAGCAGAGGAGGAGGTAACTAATTTGTGTCTTATGGCTAACGATAACCTTGATCAATCGGATCAAGACGAGGTATGTCAACTTTCATATGATGAATTACTGCTTATTTCTGAGAATATTCATGACTCGTATAGGAAACTGAAAAAAAATGCATGCTAAACTTAATATTGAATTTAGTTCTTTACAAATTGAGCATGCTAACTTAGTTAAAGAAAATTCCGATTTAAATAAAGATCACATGTTACTTCTTGATGAGTATGATGCATTAAATAAGAAGCATATTGAACTAATTGAGGTGCATGAATCCTTGAAAACATCGCATATTGAACTAGATGTAGAGTTTGAAAAATTAACGGCACTTGCATTAGAAGTAGATCATAGTGAGCACTTGCTATTAATAGAAGTTGATGGATTGACAGCTCAAAATAAAACTTTTAGTGAGAGAATAAAAGAACTAGAAAATGAAATTGCATCACTCACATTAGGCCATCCTCGCAAACCCCCAACACAGCATGCATCACAAAACTTTAGAAAGAGGCACCACTACCCACATAGATTAGTAAACCCATTTCCTGGTGTTAGGTGTTTCTCTTGTGGCATGCTAGGTCACATAGCCCGCACATGCACAATTCACCGTAGGACACACTTAGTATGGAGACCTAAACTGCATCCATCACAGCATAGCATGCATACATCTCATTCATGCAAGCATAAGGAGGAACCCAAACTCACTTGGGTTCCCAAATCTAATCTTTGAATGAAATTGTAGGGATGCTCTCACAAAAGACCTAGTGAGAGCATATGGTACCTGGATAGTGGCTGCTCGCGACACATGATTGGAGATATGAAGAAGTTCATCCTATTGGAGACCAAAACTGGAGGCAAAGTAACGTTGGGAGACAACACTACCAGGAAAGTGATAGGCTCAGGTATCGTTGGTAATGCTAAGAATTTTTAATTGAAAATGTTTTACTAGTTGATGGTTTGAAACATAATTTACTTAGCATTAGTCAACTGTGTGACAAAGGTTTTGATGTTAAATTTTTTACTAATAGATGCCTGATTAGTTTATTTGATGAAATAATTTTAGAAGGAAAATGAATGAACAATGTTTACATGTTAGACCTTGATTACGTTGATAGCTCAAAATCATTTTGCTTGAAAACAATAGTTGATGACTCGTGGCTATGGCATAGGAGACTATGCCATGCTAGTATGAAAACTCTTAGAAACATCACTCAGAAAAACCTAGTTAGAGGTGTACCTAAGTTCGACTTTACCAAGGATCACTTATATGATGCTTGCCAACTAGAAAAACAAGTCAAATCATCCTTTCACTCAATTAGAGATGTGATCACCTCTAGGCCACTAGAAATTCTACACATGGACTTATTTGGACCCGTTAGTATAGCCAGTCTAGGTGGAAAGAATTATGGATTTGTTATTGTAGATGACTTCACAAGATTTACTTGGGTAAGATTCTTAGCACACAAAAATGAGTCTTTTGAGGAATTTAAAGTTTTCTCCACATGGATTCAACGAAAATTAGGTTGTAAAATATCAACAATCCATAGCGATCATGGTGGAGAGTTCCAAAATGATAGGTTTGAGTCATTCTGTCAAGAGATAGGGATAGAGTCCTTAGGAATACTGCTTTTCATCAACACCAACCTCTTGTTCAATCCTTAACTGAAAATGCCCGTATAATTCAACATGTTCTTCGAACCTCAATCATACCCAAAGGTGACGACCGTATAAATCTGACCCCTACCTTGTCCGTCGCTACCTATCTTATTATGTCCAACATTAAGTTTGATGAGGTCGATTTAATTAGCAACTACATTCTCCACATGACTTTTGTTCGTCTACCTACCACTCGACGGAAACAGAATCTAGCTCTTGGTCACCTAATAGGATATATCCTCCACAATAAATATCAATTGACCTACCCTGGTGAACCCAACATTCTTCCTATTTTTTATACGGATGCTTCCTTCCGTATTCTCTTTCATCGGGGACATGAGCCTAAAGATCCAGTCTTTGATGAAGAAGAAGCAGAAGATGCCCCAGCCGCAGCTCTAGCTCGACCACGACGCCATGCCGCACCCCGAGCACCTGCACTAGCACCAGCACACCCTAATGATGATTTAGTCGCTCGCTTCGACCAGCTGCAGACTCATCTCGACATGCATATTCAAGAACAACATCAGCAACACGAGACTGATATGTAGTGGTTTAGAGAATGTTTCACTGCAATTGATCACCGCTTCGATGCTCTATTTCAATATTTTCAACCAAATCCACCACCACCAGATCAGGACCCGTCTGTTTAGATTGTTTGTGTTTGCATTGTAGTTTTTTCTTCTTTTGCTTTTTGCTTTTAGTTGCTCCTCCTTTTTATGCTGTCAAAAGGGCGAGAAGTTTGTTGTACCTGTTATTGTGCCTGTTATCTAAATGCATTCCTTTTGTTTTGCACTTGCTTTTGGTATCCTATTTTTTTTCTTGTGTTTACTTTAAAATATATATATATATAAATACAAAAAAAATAAAAGAAATGCTTTTCGTACTCACTTGCAACAAATTATTTGACATCATCAAAAAGGGGGAGATTGTTGCAACCCATGACCCCGAGTTTAAGATTTTGATGAAGCCAAATAATGAGTGTTTTGGAACAACTTTTCATTGAATACTATTTTATTTGCTATTGTCCTTGAGTACTAACATTTCAGGAAGATCACAAGTGACTCAAGACGAAAGGAAGACTCAAGAAAGGGTAGTTAGGAGTATGAGTAAAACACTATATTTTTATATTTATTTTATTTTATTTTATTGAGTCAGGCCACAAAATACATAAGAGTAAGAGCAACCATGCACACACACAGGGGGAGAGTTTGTTTTCAAATGCAAAATGTCATAGAAATTCTTCTCTGGAGATCGTACTGTACGATTTAAATTCATACCATACGATCAGAGCTACGTAGATGATTCTGTGAATAGATCGTACTGTACGAATATATTCGTACTGTACGATATGTTCAGATCCAAAACCCTAGCCGTAGTTTAATTTGAGTAAGTGATTTTGCGTCGTTCTTACTGTACGAACGTGTTAGTGCTGTACGATCTATTTTTAATACTTACTTAAATTAACCCGTAATTAGTACATGTAATCCAGGCCTAATTAATTTTTGAACATCGTACTGTACGAACCTGATCGTACCATACGATGAACAGAGACGAAGTATGATCGTCCCGAAAATCGTCCTGGACGATCTCTTTGTTTTTGTCACATTGTATTGTACGATAGTAATCGTATCATACTATGAACAGAGACGACATCTGATCGTCCAGACCATCGTCCTGTACAAATAGTATTTTGTGGATCGTACCGTATGATATTATATCGTACAATACGAATTGTCTTTGAACTGTTCGTACATCTTCGTACCAGGATGATGTCTGTTTATACATATCGTACTGTACGATGTTTCATCGTACTATACGAACACTAACGGCTACTTTTGAAATCAAAGGTTTTTGGAGCCCGTTTTAGATGTCAATCAAGTCCTTTTTCAGTAAGAATCACAGAGGGGGTGAACGTGGTTAGAGAGGGATTCCAAGGGAGAGAGATCTAGAGAAATTCTTGAGGGTTGAGAGAGGAAGGAGGAGGTGAGCGTTGTGAGGGAGAGGAGGTGTGAGGGAGATAACACGGTTGCTCCAAGCTTGCTGCATCTTGCTCCTCCTGTGGCCCTAGAAGGATTTGAGAGAGGATCTCCAAGGGAAAAGCTCGTCTACATCCGTTACCTCGAGGTTCTCTGCCTTTTCCAGGAGGGAGAAAAACAAGAAGGTTCTCTATCGTTGCCAGGAGGGCAAAAATAGAGTTTGGCACTCTGCCACGCTGGGTTGGTGAAAGGGAGGTTTATAAAGGCTTCTCCGCCTTGCCGAGGGGGGCAAAAGGAGAACTATTTTGATAGTGAAAATCTCGGAGCGGAGGACTTCGGGGAGTGGACGTAGGTCATATTTTGACCGAACCACTATAAAAATTCTTGGTGTATTTTTTTCTTATCGTCATTTACTTTTTACTTGCATTTAATTTTCATAACTATTGCATGGTGAAATTTGTGGAAGAAAAATTACTTAAAATTTTGTTATAGAATTTCAAAAATAACAAAAAATTAGAACTCTTGTTTAGGGTTATTTTTATTAAGAAAAAGATTTTCACAATTCACCCCCCCCCCCCCCCCTCTTATCATTTAGTAATTTCACAACAAGTGTAAAAACATCATAAACTTCTCCCTATTTTGACAAATCAAAAAGGAGGAGGAAAAAAAATGCAAGCCAAAAAAAAAAAATTTTAACCAATGCATGAAGATGATGTAGTATTCCATTTTGTTGATTAAAAAAACTTGTGGGTTAATGAGTTTAACAATCTCAATAATCCAGAGAATAGTAGAATATCTGGTCATGGTTACCCTTAGCTCAGACGTTTTCTTAGGGTAGAATCATCTTTTGAAATCAATGACCTAACTCAAAGAATTAATTGGATATGAGAAAAAGAATCCATCCATCACTTGGTTTAAAAAAAAAATCTTTATAAAATAATGAACCAAAGTAAATTTGTCACAATCGCAAAATAATCGAAATCAAGCCTTTGAGATATGTAAACTTCTAAGTTCTAAAAGACTTAAAAAGAGAGAATAGCTTACTTTTGAGTGGGCTCATTTTATGCCTCTTGTCAATTGAGTGGCGCTTTGCGTATTGTTTTATAGATTTTTAATTTGGCATCTTTGCGCTTCTTTTGTTGGCATCTTTGGCCAATTTTTTTTTTTTTTTTTGCAAGCTACATTCTCTTTTATAATCTCTTAAGAAAAACTTAGTTGTGAGAATATCTTCTTAGATATTAGAGAATAAGAGCTCTCTCTCTAACATAAGGAAGAATTATCACAAACAGAATCAATAATCAAAGACAAGAGTAACGAGGGATCTTGATGTCACAAAAAGACTTTAACCATTATAAATACAAGATAGATTTTCTTAAGCAAGTTTAAGAAAATATCTTAATTTCATACACAATCTTTAATTTGAATTAGATTTTTGATTAGAAAAGAAAACTATGCCACTAAAATAGGTTAGATAAAGAGACACAATCAGAAAGTATTTTTACCATCTAAGAGATTAAGAGATGTAAAAACATTGACTACAAATTTTCAAAAACAAGGACAAGGCATATGACATCATTTCAGCGATGATTTTGAAAACTAAACTTTAAAAAGCACACAAAAGAAAGTAAGGTACACCAAAAAGAAAACTAAGAGCAAAGAAAGAAAAAAAAGAAAACTGAGAGCAAAAGAAAGAAAAAAAGTTAAATGAAAAATAACAAAAGCAAAAGAAAGTAAGTTAAAGACCAAGTTTTATGCATTTATGTCAATCACACCCAATCTGGTCCTTAAAGAACTGAAAGTGTCGAAGGCCAGTGGTTTAGTAAAGATGTCAGCCAGTTGATTTTCAGTTGTCGCATGGCGTAACTCAATATCTCCCTTAGTCGCATGATATCTAATGAAGTGATGCCTAATGTCAATGTGCTTAGTTCTTGAATATTGGATAGGATTCTTAGAGATGTATATGGCACTAGTGTTGTCACAAAAGATTGAGATGGTGCCTACAGGTAATCCTAAATCCAATACGTGTTGTTTCAACTAAAATACTTGGGCCACACAACTTTCAAGAGCAATGTACTCAGCTACAACAGTGGAGAGTGAAATAGAGTTTTGCTTCCTACTAGACCATGAGACCATAGACTGTCCTATGAATTGACAAGTTCCTGAAGTGTTTTTTCTATCCACCTTGCATCCTACAAAATCAGATTCAAAAAACCCAATAATCTCAAAAGAAGTGATGTTCCTAGGGTACCAAATCCCTAAACCTTAGGTCCCCAAAAGGTATCTAAAAATTCTCTTAACAACAGTCAAGTTGGACTCTTTAGGGTCAGCTTGAAATCTAGCACAAAGGCAAACACTAAAACAAATATCAGGTCGACTCGTAGTCAAGTAAAGCAAAGATCCAATCATACCTCTATACTTCTTCTGATCAACAGATTTACCACTTGGGTCCTTATCCAATAGAACTCTAGAAGTCATGGGAGTGTTAATTGGTTTAGCTTTGTCCATCTCATACTTCTTAAAAATATCCTTTATGTATTTTGTTTGATTTAAAAAGGTTTCATCCTCTAATTATTTTATACTAAACCCCAAAAAGTAGGACAACTCTCCCATCAAATTCATCTCAAACTCTCTACTCATTGTTTTAGAAAACTCATCATACAATTTCTTATTAGAAGATGCAAAGAGTATATCATCCACATAAATCTGAATAATGAGTAAATCATCTCCAACTCTCTTAAGAAAAAGGGTGGTATCTACGCTCCCCTTGACAAACTCCCTCTCAAGTAAGAATGTGCTAAGCCTTTCATACCAAGCTCTTGGTGCCTGCTTTAACCCATACAATGCCTTTTTTAATTTAAAAATATGATTTGGAAATTGAGAACTCTCAAAACCTGTGGGTTATTCTACAAACACATCCTCTTTTATTTCCCCATTTAAAAAGGCACTCTTGACATCCATTTGAAAAAGCTTAAATCTTTTATAACAAGCAAAGGCTAATAGCACTCTAATGGCTTCCAATCTAGCTACAGGGGCAAAAGTCTCCTCAAAGTCTATCCCTTCTATTTGGTTATACTCCTTAGCCACCAATCTTGCTTTATTCCTAACCACCACTCCTGAATCAGATTTAGGATCAAATTTTCCCAAGTGAGACTTCCCATTGTTGTGAATAAAAATCTTACAACCAAAGACATGAAGGTGTGAAAGATTGGGTGGCCTACCCTTAAGGATCTCATAAGATGTCTTTTCTAATTTGGCTCTAACGTTCACCCTCCCAAGCTGGCAGTGCTAATGGGTCCAAACAAATCCATGTGAAGGACTTCTAAAGGTCTAGAGGTGCTAATGTCCTTAATGGGGTAAAAGGTGGAGTGGACTTGCTTTCCTAGTTTATAGGCATCACAAAGGTGGTCTTTTGAAAACTTGAGTTTGGGGACACCTCTAACTAGGTCTTTTTGGGTTACTTTCCTAAGGGTTTTCATACTTGCATGATAAAGTCTCCGGTTCCACAACCATGAATCATCAATCAGTATTTTTAAGCAAAATGAAGCAGCACATTCAATGTTATTTAAATCAAGCATGTAGACGTTGTTGATCCTCTTTCCCTGCAAAATAGTATTGTTACTTAAACTTACAATGCATGAATTTGCAAAGAATTGCACGATGAAGCCTTTGTCACAGAGTTGACTGATGCTGAGCAAGTTGTGCTTCAATCCATCTATAAGCAAAACATTTTCAATCATAAGGTTCTTGGAATTACCAATAATACCTACGCCTACCACCTTCCTAGTGGTATTGTCTCCAAGAGTAACCTTGCCTCCAGTCCTGGACTCTAGTAAACAAACTGATTGGCATCACCAGTCATATGTTGAGAGCATTCACTGTCCAGGTACCACATACTCTCACGAGGCCATTTGTGAAAGCCCTCCTACAAGATTATCAAATGTTAGATATAGGAATCCAAACAGGTTTGGGTCCCTCCTTATGAAAAGTAGAATACAATACATGTGTGGTATAATGTGGATCATGCACCTTTGATCTCCACACCCAATGTGTACTATTGTGAACTGTGCAAGTGTGTGAGATGTGTCCTAGCATGCCACATAAAAAACATCTAACTCCATGAAAGGGATTTCTTAAGTGGTTTGAGTTATAATGACTCTACCTAGGTTTTGGAAATTGATCAAAAGTAGGTGTCATCTTAGTTTTCTTACATATCTCTAATTCATTTTGAATTTTCAAATTAGTGCTCTTTAAGACCTCAATTTCAATCCTCAAGTTTTTCTCCATCTCTTTAGACTTCTTAAAATTAGATTCAAGTGATGTGTGTGAACCTTTTAATGCATCATGCTTTTCAACTAATTCACAATGATTTTTATTTAACTCATCAAATTCATCAAGTAAAGTCATATGATTTGAATCAATCGTTTAATGTTCTTTAGTCAAACTTTCATGCTCTTTTTGTAGATTCAAGAATTCTAATTTCAAGCTTGCATGTTTTTTCTTTAATTTCTTATATGATGCATGATTTTTTTTAGAAACTTCAAGGAGTTGATCATAGGAAAGTTCACATACCTCTTCTTGATCAAGATTGTCGTCTGCCATCAACAACAATTTTGATGTCTCATCTTTGGTTCCGTCTCCGATGAGTCTGATGTAGAATCCGCCCAAAATGCTTTTTGTACTCTCATCTTGTCCTTCCTTAGCTTCGGTTTCTCCTCACCCTTTCCTTTGCTTGAGTGATCTTTAAGTGTAGGGCAATCAGTTCTCACGTGTCCTGATTTCCTGCATTCATAACAAACGAAATCAGAAGACCCTTTAGAATATTTATGATCCTTACCTTTTCTCCAATGATGCTTTTGCTTCTTCATTAGAAAGCTTTTGAATAGCCTTATGATGAAGGCAACTCCATCGCTTTCAGACCCAAAATTTTCAGAATCTGATTTGTGCGCCTTCAGTGCAACTGTTTTCTCCTTCTTCTTCTCACCTGCATCAAGATTTCTTTGATTCACCCCTTGCTCGTAAGCAATGAGTGAGACAAGTAAATTATCAATTGAATATATGTTCAAATCCTTAGATTCAGTTATAGCAGTGATTTTAGCATCAAAAGATGAAGGCAAGCATCTCAAAATTTTGTTTACTTTTTCAAAATTTGAAAGTTCTCTTCCTAAGACATGCAATGAAGTAACAATTTGAGTAAACCTTGTATACATGTCAAAAATAGATTCAGAGGGTTTCATACAAAAAATTTCATATTCATGCAAGAGAATATTCAAACGTGATTGTTTTACTTCATTGGTTCCTTCATAAGTGATACATAAATTGTCCCAAATTTATTTACCCGTTTTGCAAGTGGAGACACGCATGTAATCCTCAAATTTTAAAGCACAGAAAAAATAGTTCAAATATTTTGCATTCAATTGAGCTAAATCTCGTTCATCGAAAGTCCATTCAGTAAAAGCAACTTTTGTTTTAACACCATTAATTTCACGAGAAGCTGGAGAATAACCTTCTTTGATAAGCATTCACATATGATAATTAGTTGATATTAAAAATATTGACATGCGAGTTTTCTAGAAATCAAAAGGTAAGTTTTCAAACAAGGGAGGTCGTGTAATAGAATAACCTTCAGTAGTATTTCTATTCCCAAAGTTAGCCATGGATCAAATTCAAAAAGTTTTCAAACTTAAATTTTTGAATTCCGCTCTTATACCACTCGAAAGTTCGTTAGAGATGTTAAGCCCTATAGAACTGGCCCAAGCTAACCTAGAGGGGGGGGGAGTGAATTGGTGTTTTAAAAAAAAAAATTCTTTTCACAAAGAAGTAAAATCACATAAACCAAAATCACACCATTAGAAAAATAAGTGCGGAAATTAAAGTGCGGAAGAAAGAAATAAGAACACATAAATTTATAGTGGTTCGGTCAACTCGACCTACATCCACTCCCCGGAGGCGCCCTCCAAGTATTGCACTACAATCGTGACTCTCCTTTAGCTCCCATAGCTAGGCGGAGAAGCCTTTACAAAGAACTTCTTTTTGCCACCCTGACAAGGTAGAGAACCTATCTCCTTTAGCTTCCTCCTGAAGCTGGCAGAGAACCACTATCAGTTGCTGAATCCTTACCTCTATCGACCCTACCACGGACGAGAAACTCTAGACGAAGAAGAAGTAGAGCGATCCTTGAAGCAACCCTTGTGAATCCCCTCACATGCTCCCCCTCACAAGATCCTCTCTCTCTCTCTCTCTCTCTCTCTCTCTCTCTCTCTCTCTCTCTCTCTCTCTCTCTCTCTCTCTCTCTCTCTCTCTCTCTCTTTCTCTCCTCAAGGTCTTCTCAGGTCAAGGCAATAGCAAAAGCTTATAAAAAATGTTGAGCAAGAGCTCTTAAATAGAAGAGCTTCAAAGGAGCTCATTAATTACAAGTTGCCAACAATATCATCAAGGATGATATGTACATCGTCCTGGCCGATCAATATAAATCTCAGAAGATCAGCTAGAGCATTACCCTGAATGCAAGCTGGACAATTTAAAATTGACTTGATCATCCAAGATGATCTCATGATCATCCAGGCTGATCAGTTCAAATCAGAGGATAATCATCCAGAGCATCGCCCTGAATTTGTGCTGACCGATATTTATCATCCAGAAGTAACTAAGGTTTTTGAATAGATCATCCTGGCCGATCCTGAGATCATCCAGGATGATGTGATTGTATTAATCATCCTTAATTACTTCCTTAATTTTTCTGATTAATTAAGGCGTAATTATGAATATCGTCTAGGTCAATCCAAGATTGTCCTGGCCGATTGCCAAAAATACAGAATACCTTAATTGTTTATGACGACAATTTCTTTTTGTTTTGAACTTATCATCCTGGCCGATACACATATCGTCTAGGATGATCTGTTAAAGACGGCTGCCTTAATTAAGAATCCTGAATAGAATCTCTGTTTTAAATTAGATCGTCCAGGCCGATATAAATATCATCCTAGCCGATGTGAGTAAAAATAGAAATTCTAAGTCTCTCAAGTGTGTGTGTATAGGGTTACTTAGCATCAGACTCTTTGAACATTACAAATAGACTCAAGAAGAGAAAAAGCAAATTATAGACTGACTCAACCCTAACCTACGCAATCTTGAACTGGCTTTGTTTGTTCGTCCGATCTTTGATTCCTGAAAAGTTAGAAGTAACAGGCAGTCCAAGAGAATTAATAGTGTTTGTTAATCATCAAAACATAAGTCATGAAAATAGATTTGCAACATATTTCACCATGGATTTTAGACTTTACTATGTCACTTTATTACTTGATTTATCATGTTTACTTATGTATATTAAGTGGGGTTTAGTTATTTTTACATAAAAAAAACTTAAAAAATTACATAGGCGTAATAGAGCCCTAGATTTTTTTATACAATTCAAAAGTTAACTCCACAGCCTCCATCAAGTTTTTAGCGCCATTATTGGGGAAGTATTTTTGTTTCGTGATTTAACTTTATTATTGAATTAATTGCATAGTTAAATAAACCTATATCATTTCTTTTTATTTTAATTTATTTGTTGATTGTATATTCATGTTCGCATGCTTTATAGACATAGAAATTAACCTTTATTATTTGATACTGAAATAGAAATAACCCTTTCAAAAAATAAAAAGCAAAAAAGATTATAAAAATGAAGAAACATGTATTAGATCAAGATCATCCTAGACCATTTAGGCATTATGCTAACTCTTTAGTAGATGGAATTCATTAGAGCATTTATAGACCTATGATCCAAGCTAATAATTTTAAATTAAAACCTACAATAATTCAAATTATAAAAATTTCCCAATTTGGGGGAACTCTTATTGAAGATCTCAAATTACATTTAGCCAATTTCTTGAAAATTTGTGTAATATTTAAGTATAATGGTGTTAGTGATGATGCTATTAGAATTAGATTGTTCCCATTTTCTCTAAGAGATAAAGTTAAGATGTGGTTGAACTCTTTACCCCCATATCGTATAACCATTGGAATAGGTTGGCTCGTAAGTCTCTTGCTAAGTATTTCACACCTTTAAAAATTGCTAAACTTAGAAATAATATCACTTCTTTATCAAGTTTGAAGGAGAATCAATTTATAAGGGTTCGGAGAAATTTAAGGAATTGCCCTCACCATGCTTTACTATTATGGCTAAAAAAGGAGCTTTGCTTTGCATTGGAAAAAAAATACAAAAAAAAAGTTTGAATTAAATTTCATTGGGAAAAATTAAGTTAACTTTTTAATTTTAATTTTGAAATCAAACATACCATCAAAAATTATATACAACCTTAAGAGATGGAAATAAGATTTCTTAATAAGGATCAAATTTAAAATTACAAATTTTATCATAAATATTATAGTCAAATTCATGGATGAACTACATATGACCCTGAAGGGTCAAAATGATGTTCAAACAAGTATTTATCATTAATTTCATATTTGATGTCATTACAACAAATGAAATATTTTCCCAAAGGAAGAAAATATCATTCCTAATTAATTATTCGAATATGATAATAATGGTTGTCATTGATTTTGATTTTTCCAAAGAGAGTTAATTGAGTTTTTAAAAATTAATCTAGGTTCTTTAAATCTCCTATGAGCACAAGCCTTTAAAGTTAATTACATCATACAAAACCTAAGTTTCCTACAAAAACTCTGGATTAAAATAACAGTATAAATTTTATTTAGAGGTCTCAAGGATTGATATCATAAGAGTGAGACTTGAATCTCAACGGGGACTGGATCAAATTTTGAACAGCTACTTTTGGAGCTAGTGGAGGAGAAGTAGGATATATTTTGGGAATCTGAAAAAATTCAAAAATGCCTCTGTCTATCCTATGTATTAGTCTTTAAATTTTATATTTGAGAGATTTTAAGTTGAGTTTAAGTATTAATAATTTAATGATAATTTTAAAATATGTTCTAAGTGTTAATTTATTACTACCATTATTTACACTAAGGTCGTGAAGTTTATTTTACCTTTCTTGAAGCTAAGTTAATAGCCTTGTTGGCCTGGGTTACCTATTAGTAACCAATATGAATTAATTGATTAGACTGGTTAGAGCTTAAGGGTTGATGATTTTAATTGAATTGTTTGATTACTAGTTTTAAGGATTATGTTTAATGTTTTCAAGAATTTAAAATTAAATATCAAATTTTGGAATTTTTGTGAATTATTTAATGCATTAAATTAAAGGGGTCAAAATTTGACATTTTAAATTATATTTAATTCTAGACTTTTAGTATTTTTCTCAAATATTAGATCTTAAGATCAGTAATTAGACACTAGGTTTGCTGGAATAAGATTTTTCTAGATTAAGTTAATTTTTTTAATTTTTGACCTATTTTTGAACTATAATTGACCAAAATGTTGACTTTTTTATTTATTTATGGTGATTTGACAATTTTAATAAATACTAGATCCTAATCTGAGTTTAATTCCTTTAAGTTTACTTAAATTTGAATTTTTTAGATTTAGTTATTTTTTATAAAGTTTGAGTATTTAATTGAATTTTTAAATTATTAATTAAAAGGGGTTTTATTGATTTTGATCCAAATTGATTCCGAACTTCTTGAGATCACTCCCAAAGGTCATGAATGACCCATGAGAGTGTTCTCAAGTGTTTGAGAATTATTTAAATTTTAAAATATTTTTAATTAATTAAATATTAATTTTTCAAATTAAATTAAGCTTAAATTAATGGTAAAGTCAAGATGCTATTAATTTTCTCAAGATAAGGGTTTAATTCTAGTTAATTTTATATATTTTTTAGATTTAATTTGTCATTATTATTATTTTTTGAATTTTTAAGCTTAATTAAATAATTAATATTGAGTTTATTAAATTTCTAACATAATGACATTTAAAATCAGTGAGGATTCACCTTAAGGTAAAAGATGTCACTAAGTTCAAGTGCCTTGAATTTCTTTCCTTTTGAATGCTATCTTAATTTATTATGATTTTCCTACATTTCTAAGACATGTCCTTAATTATTTTCCTTGGGTGTCACGAAATCATGTAGGATGAGAATTAATGTTCTCTAACCCTTAAAATAAGCATAATAAGTCACACCATATCAATCAATAGACCTAGAACTAGGTGCATGTGCATTCCTAAACATTAAGATTAAAGAGCAACTCAAATAATTGGAAAACATAATGAATGAGCAATTAGAGTATAATTGCTCATTGATCACTCTCCATTGAATCAATTCAACCATGATATATCTCAGTTTAAAATTCAAATCCTATGTAAGTGCAATGCAAAAGGATTTAAAAAAAAAAAAGAGAAATCAACATAAAATTAAAAGAAAATTAAAGGTTAAATTATAAATTTAAATTTTAAAATTTAAAAATAAAATTAAAATAAAAGTTAAATAATTTTAGAAAATTTATTGGAAGATAAAAATAGATTAAAAATATTTTTTCTCAAAATTCCTAATGTTTTAGATTAATATTTAATTAAATTTTAATTAAATAACAAATAATTATTATTAAAAATGATTTAAAATTTTTGCTTGATTTTAAGATAAATTAAAGTACTTAAAATTCTAAGCAAAATGGTATAATATACTTAATTTTTGGAAAAATATTTAATTTTATACATTTTTTTGAAAAATATGTTAATGAAAAGGTTTAACATTAATTAAATTAACTAAATTTTAAATAGATAGTGACGGCAAGACACATGCCAGTTTCGGATTGGTGGATTCAAATTATAGCAGTTATGACAATCATTGGCTTTATTATATAGTGGCGTAATCATTCCCAATGATTGGGTGGCAACGCGTCTTTGAACCACATGGCTACTTATCCACATCAACTGCATATCTCGGCCAATGATTCACGTACGATCATGATAGACGGTATTGAATTAGTTTAATAGGAAGAATAACTACGACATATGATCCATGAATTGAAGACTTAACTAGAGCGGTGAGATTTGAACTGTTGATTCAAAGATCAATGTCTCGAATAACACAATGCATGTAAAATTTTACTTAAACCTCAGTGATGAAAAAATGCTCAAAAATGAAAATAACTGAACCATTATATTCCTACTGATAACAATTTAAGGTAAAAAGGCTTTTTTATTACTTCTGAGTGCCAATGTTACTTTCATGTGGAATACATGCATCATGTCTTTTTAAGCTTTTCTTAGGTCTGATTGCTGTTAAAATTGGGTATTATTTCTATGACATTTTAAGTTAAATATTTTTAATACTAATATGTTTATCAATACTTTGTTAGACTCTTAGTTCATCAATTCTAAAGGGCATATCAGAAATGTTATTCCTTCTTTAATTGTGTGGTATTTGTGGATTACTAGAAATAATTTTATTTTTAATAATATTCATATGGATGATAATTATATTATTCAAAATATCAGGGATAAAGTTTTTAAGCTTTTCACTACCAATCTTCTGACATCTAAGAATTTTAGGAATTATTCTTCTGTTGTCCATAATTTTGCCATTTTACTACAGACTAGTTGGTTTTTGGAGGATCCTAATCTAGTGAATTGGATCAAGCCTCCTCTTCATACTTTTAAACTTAATGTGGATGGTTCTGTTAACAATGATGCTTTTGGGTGTGGTGGTATTATGAGGGATGATAATGGTAACATGATTATACCTTTTGCTAGCCCATTGGAAAAGTATTTTGTGGTTAGGGCTTAGCTTTCTGCTATTCTTAACAAGTTGAAATTTTGTGTCTCGTTTGGTATTACCAATATTTATATTGAGGTAGATGCCAACTATACTATTCACTACCTTATGAATATAGCAAATAGAGTTTGCAATTCATATCTTTTTTACTTTCTTAGATAAATCAATTAACTATTGATGTTTGTTAACTTTCTTATTTCTCTTGTTCATAAAGAAGGTAATGCTTGTGCTGAATGGTTAGCTAATTTGGGTTGTATATTGGACGGTCTTATTGATTTTTCTAATTCTAATTTACCTATATTACTTAAAGGAATTATTAAGTTGGATAAAAAGGTGCTCCAGTATATCAGCATTTAGCCTTTCTGTGAGCTTTGCATTTTGTCTGCCTTCTTTGTTGGCTAGGATGGTTTTCTTACTGTGGTATTTGTTTTTTTATTTCATTTTTTGTTGCTAGTTGGTTTTGGGTTATGGTTTTTTCCTTTTATTTCCAATTGTTGGTTTCTCTGCTGTTGTCCACCATTTTCTTTAGTTCTTTGGTTCCTTATAACACTTTTATGGGTATTGTGCTGGTGGGTTTGAGCTGTGATTTCATTATATGGAATACTGATGTCTCTCCTATTTGCATCTCTTATTTTCATAGGGTGTGTAGTGTTTCTTGCTACTGTCTTGGGGCTACGTCTGTTGGCCTATTTAGGAGGAGCGATGGGAGTTTTATATGTGATCACTATTACAATTTTATTGTTATGCTATGTCTATCCTATCTTTGCTAATTTTGGTTTATAGAGTTCCTCACTTGCTTGAATTTAGTGTTTAGTACTTTTGGTATATGTATGTTCTGGAGATGGTTATTAATAAGGCCTTTTAGAGTTTATAGGGGGTCTACTAGTTTCCTTGGTTGCTGATGTAGGCTGCATTTGCATCCTTTTGCTGGGGTAATGTTGGTGCCTAGAAGTCTCCTTCTAGAGGCTTTGTGGATATGTGGCTCTATTCTCTGAATTTCTATTTTTTTAGTCATGTTATTGCCATTTTATTGGGTTTGAGAGTTTTTGGGTGTAGGATTGAGCAGTATTAGAGTTATCAATTAGATGACTGTTATGGTTGCCTCTTCCTGAGCTCTAATAGCCAGTATTTTATCCTGGTTTGTTCACTGTAGATTTTCTCATGTTTTCTCCATGGGATGGATGTGGTCATTCGTTAGTTGGCCTGTTTGCTTAATTTGCAATGCCGTGATTATCGACTACTTTATGGTTGTTTGATTGCTGAGGACTCTTCTAATAAATGTGGTTTTTGGATAGTTTTTATTGCTATCTCAAACCTATGGAACCTTTTTTTTTTTGTTGTTATTAGTTGTTTGGCATGACCTGTTATGGATTGTTTTCAATAATGGATGCTATATTTACCACATTTTATAGATTTTTGGGTTTAGTAATTCGTGGTTGGAGACTATCTTTTGCTACTTCTGGGTTGCATCATTTTTCTTCAACAGTGACTTCTTTATCTGCTATCTTAACTTTTTATTTATCCTGGATTCTATTTGGTAGTGCTATCCCGTTGATGCTGTTGATGATATCAAGAAGTTTAACTGTAGCAATGGTGTTCTAATCTTTGATATTCCTTTATCCTTGATGCTACTATTGTTCAGTTTCTATTTTGATAAATGTAGAGCTTTCCTAAATATAATTATATTTTGATTTATTATTAATTTGCATAACCTTTTATTTTGTTGCATATTGTATTATCTACTTATTATTTTTACTTCTTTTGCTCTCTCTTTCTTGTTACTTTTAATCATTTTATTCAGTGTCCTTGTGGGCCTTGTTTACATATATTTGGAGATTTTTTTTTTTTTTTTATATAGGGTCCCTTTTTTGTGGGAATGGCTAAGCTGAATGGATATTTTTTTCTCACTTCACTGTTGGTATTTTAGAATGTTACTAGGCTTCCTTGTATTTGTGCTTAGTGGGGAATTTCGGCTCTTACGTTTTCTTTTTCTTTTGATTTAAACAATAGTTTGAGCCATTTAATGGAAGGTTGAGCTTGTATATTATCCACGCTCAATCTTCCTAAAGAATTTGGGGTTTGAAATGCACTCTAATGCGAGCTTTATGCCTTGGACGAAGTTGAGGCTTGGGTGGCAGAGGTTTGCCGACAGTGAGATTTGACATGCTGGATTCGAGTTAGGAAATGTGAAGGGGATTGTTTTGAGCTCAAATGAAATTCAAATGGTTTTGACAAGCTGAGAGTACTGACAAAGTCTTGGTTGCATAAATGAGGCTCATTTTGTCTCACTTACTCAATTAAAATGCCTTGAAGGTTTCAAATGGCCCTGATTATTTTGGCATCTTGCTAAGATGTTTAACACTTGTCCCCATGTGGTTAGAAAGTCAGGGAATAGAAAAAAGCAAGGAAAATGACCTGGAAAGTGTCATTTGACCTCACATGAGTATTTGGGGTTATAGACTTTGCTTAAACCTAATCCAAAGGTTAGAGCTAGTTTAGGAGGCTTTTAGAGAGTGTTTAGGCTACTAGAATCAAATGGATTTGGAATATAGTGGATTAAATTTAATAATTTAACCATTTAATGGTCTCTTGACCATTTGTTGGCTAGTATGACCAACCAACTAGTTAAACCAACTAAGGTGGTGTGAGAGTGTGTTTGCTTGTTGGTTGAAGTGTCTTGGACGAGGTTTAAGGATAGAAGATTTGAGTTTGAGTGCATATGGATGTATGAATGTAGGTATGACCAAGTCATTATGAGCGAAATTGGCCAAACTGACTATGACTTGACTCAAGATGAGCTTAGACATATTTAAACTATGATATGAGGTTGGATTAAACGCTTGATAGAAGTTTGATTGGATAAATGCAATGATTTGAACAAAAATTGGAGGGTTTGACCAAGTTTGGTAAGTTGACTATGTCAAACCTATTGGATTTGGATCATGAAATAGTTTACATATGTATAAACCATGCAAGGGAAGGTTCTTTAGTATTTGAAGAGCTTAACTAGATTGTTGATGGTGATTTGACATGAATAGGTAAAGTTTGATCAAATATGGACCCAGTTGACCAAGTCAACTACTGATTTGGTCAGGGTGATCAATCAGGTCCATTTCACTAGGAAAAATGATCAGAAGGTTTGAATGAAGTTCAAGTTTTTCTTTTAAACCCACCAGAGGGGCTTATGCGATAATAATTAAGAAAGTTTACAAGTCCTTAAGGGGATTACTAGCTCGCTATTAATCAGAAGAGCTAAGAAAAAAGAAGGAAAAAAACCTGAGAACCGGTGATCCCCACTAAGCATGATTACATGAAAGCCTAATTACGGATATACAGCAATCTCATTTTATCCAACCTAACCATGCCTTTAAGTAACAATGGTAAATTAACATTAGAGAAATCAGTAAGGCAATCCAACGTGCAACACAAATTAGCTAACCAGTCGATGCATACATTGCCTACCCTATGAACATGAGAAATAAAAAAGTTATCAAACATCAACAACTGATTGATTTTCTAATAATATAGAAAAGATCAGGATTGTAAACTTTATTTGACTAATTCATAAGGAAATGAATAGTAGAAGTGGCATCCACTTCAATCAAAATATTGATAATACCAAGCGATAAACATAATTTAATTCCATTGAGACTAATAGATAGGTCAGCACAAACAACCGAGCATTTCTCTAACAGGCTAACAAAAGCCATAATCATATTACCCTTATCATTTATGATAATACCACCACACCCAAAAGCATTCATTTTAATCTAACCATCCACATTAAGCTTGAATGAATTACGCGGAGCTTTAATCCAATACACTAATTTAGGATCCTCTAAAAAAGCAACTAGTCTGCAAAATAATACCAAAGTAATGGACAACAAAAGAAATATTCTTGAAAATCTTTGAGGTCAGAAGCTTGGAAGTAAAAAATTTAAAATTTTGTCCTTGATATTCTTAATAATATGATAGGAATCCATGAAAGTATTATTAAACATTAATTATTTCTAGCAATCCACAAGTACCACAAATTCAAAGAAGGAATGACATTTCTATATACCCTTTAGAATTGTGAACCAAGACTCATGCAGAGTATTAATAGAATTGTTAACATTGAAAATATTTAAATTAAAAATGTCATTAAAATAACACCAAATTTTAACATCAATCGGACCAGAGATAAACACATGGTGCATGCTTTCCACATGATAATAGCATTAGCACTTATAAGTAACAATAAATCCTTTTTTACTAAAATTATCATGAGTGGGATATTATTATGCAAAATTATCCACATAAAAATAGAAATGGTCTTAGAGATACTTTTGTGCCAAATCTTAAAGAACAACTTCTTAACACATTTGTTTCCTAAACATGTGTCAAGAATCCATGTGAGGACTTAGTGGGGATTGCTGGTCTATTTTAATCTATTGTTTTTAAATATTCAACTGAAACCTCTCCTTCAATTTCACTAACAAAACTTCCATCTGCAAACTCTGAACTTGATAACTCAGCATCAAGTTTCTTATTAAAAATTGGCAATCCATTAAAGCTCAAAGTATGAGATAATTTGCATTTATTATCTTTTCAGGCACCGTGAAAGATATCATTCCAAGGAGATTAAAGCCACCTAGAAGAGAGAACTTAGGAGAGACGCTGCTTCAGGTCTTCATGGATTCTAGCAGATTCCCTTATCAGATAAATTTTAATTAATTATGTAGGCTCGTTAATCTCAACATGTGAAGTACAAGATGTTTTTAAAGCATCTACTTGTGAAGGAACTGTTGTAAAATGGCAATAAATGAAGTTTTAGTACTAAAGAATTTGAATATAAAAGTACGATTAGGCAAAACAGATCATAATTATGATCTTTTCTCACCATCAACTTTTGAGATTCTTGTAGGAATTGATTTGGTTACTATTTGAGATGATGTTGGAAAAAATTTCTTCCTTCAAGATGGATCCGACTGATTTCCTTCAAGCCATGATTGGAGTCAACATTGGATTCAACAAATGATTTATCATAAGAACCATCCTCTTCATGTTGAATCAAAATAAAGAGAGAAAATATCACTTATTATCAGACATTCTCTCCTATTAAAGATTTGATAGGAGAGAATTACATATGACTCCATAGAATCAAAATAATATTCAATCATATGTTTGTCTATGATAGTTAAAATGCATTATCATCAATTATTATAATCAGATTGTCATAGGGAACTATATATGATCACAAAGGGTCAAAATGACATTTGAATACTTTTCTAAATAAATATATTATTAATTTCATATTCAACCATCTCGATAGTAAATGATATATTTTTCTAAAGAAAGAAAATATCACTTATTATCAGACATTTGAATATGACTATAATTATTGTGATTGATTTTGATTTTCCCAAAGAGAATGATTATTTTCCCATTATATTTATGAGCTAAATAGAGTGGGGTTTGATTTATCTAGGGTCTTGAATCACCTACCAAAGCATACCTTCATAGTTAATTACATCATAGGAAGTTAAAGCTTCCTTTGAATACTCTCGATTAAAATAATTGTAGAAATTATATTTTGGATTTTTAAGGAGTGATATGAAGGGAATAAGGTTAGAATTTTCAAATGAAATTTGATTAATTTTTTAACATAAATTTTGGAGGCCAAAGGATGAAAATTAAGAGGTATTTTAAGATTCTGACATAACTCAGAAACACCCCAATCTATCCTATATTAGGCTTTAAATTTTGGATGAGAGAAAGCTTTAGTTTAAGTTGGCATTTTATTAGAAGGTTGGGATTAAATTCCTGATGTTGGGGACCTATGAATTTGCGTCCACCATGTATCCTAAATGTAATTTGGGCACCAAATAATAGTGAACCAAACCTAACTAATGAAATGAAAATTTGGGCTTACATTGGCCTGGATTGAAAAGCCAGCTAAATGACCTAGGCACTTCAAAACCATGAGTTCAATCTTATGTTAGATCAGTAGGGTTTATTATTTAAGTTTTTTTTTGTTTAGGGAAATTAGGGATGACATCTATAAGGTCTTAAGGGACCCCTTTACTTATGTATGGTGGGATTATTCTCAATATAAATAAATTAGTCTTTTAGTTGGATTCTAATGTAATGCATACTAATCAACCTTGTATGCAAAAAAAATATGATGAACTTTAAAAATTAGGCATAAAAGATAGGGTTTTCCTAGAGAAGCGCAATATCCTCTAGACAGAGCTGCACCCTAATATGTTAGATGGTCTGCCATGACCCATATGCGGGGCGATGCCTTACATGGAGAGAAGGTAAATACGAGTGCATAAAAACCCCCCAACAAGTATGGCTTACTTCTTACTCACACTTATCTTTCTTTGTCTGCTTAATGATTTTATTTAATAACAAGTAAAAAAAAATTCCTTAAAGAACCTAATCATATTCTAGGCTAAATCAAAACATCATATGCAGGTAATAAACTTAAAAAATCAAGCAATTTCTAAAGCATAAAATTTCAATAAAATCATCAAATATCAACATGTCAAATCAATTTGAATGGCCATGTGATAAATGCCACTTAATTACAAACTATGGTCTATAGGAATTAAAAGTGGCTAGGCATCACTAGCAACATCCTGGATTCTAATCCTATAGAATGATGTATGTTTTAAATAAGGGTATTCTTTTGTTTTCATTTTTTCAACTTATTCCTTCAAGCTTGTCAAATCCACTATGTCTGAATATCCAAATGAAAAAGAACTCCTTCCTGAGGGGGTGTTTCTTTTCTTTCTGGATATCTGACTTACCTAAATTTAAATCTTCAAGTGGAAAGAACTCTCCCCTAAGTGATGTTTCCTTTCTCCTTGAATCCCAAATTGGGTATCAAATAACCAACTTTAGATGACTTTCACAACTCTTTTGAATTTACATTTAAAGAAAATCTAATGACTCTATATAACATGTATGTTATCCTAAGTATTTATATGTCATTACTTGCATTTGAGCTAACAAATTTGCATGGCCTTGCTTTTAAATTTTAGGGGGCTTAGCACTTTTAATACCTATAGAAATTTTTATTAATTAAATTTTAACTTGCCTCCTTTAATAGCCCTACATAAGCATGGCCACTTGTAGAAAACTCTATGAGCATCTAGATTGTTCCAAACCTAAGAGAAAGCTAGTGCCCATCACATCATATAGCAAGCAATGTAGTAAAATCATCACATAACAAGAAATAAAAATCACATCAACCATGATAACCAGGATACAATGAAATTCATGTCAAGACCATGTCACACAAAAGAACACATGTAAGAAAGAATAACAACTTAGTCTAAAACTAGAGTAGGTTGTCCTAATAATATATCTATGGTATGTGTGTGGGGTTGGGTGGTTTGGATATTTCCTAGGCTTATTATTGTTTAGAATTTTCTAATGTTATACTAAAAGTTTGAGGAGGTTGTAAAACATCAATGAACTATCACTAAAGCACACTAAGACGAAATCAATACTAACACTTTATACATAAGCTAATACACTTATCAAAAGTTACAAAGATGGTGATGATAGTATAATAAATATAACCTAATATCAATCTCATATTTTTAACTAAGTAGTTATAACAAAAAATAAAATGCAAGAAAATAAAGTGCATAAAGTAAAAATTAGAATAAGCACACCAAATTTATAGTGGTTCGGTCAAACTATGACCTACGTATACTCCACGGAGTCCTCATCTCTGGGTATTACATTATCACTATAATGTCTCTCATTTAGCCCCCACAGCTAGGTAGAGAAGCCCTTAAAAAATCTCTTCCACCGACCCAGTGCGGTAGAGGACCATAATAATTTCACAGGCACAGAACCATGAACCATTTTTATTCCTCTTAGAGATGGAAGAGAATTGGAATCCTTTCACAGAAAGAGAACCTCAAATCCTTTTTCTCCCTCTTGGAAGATAACCAGAATCCTTTTATAGGTAGAGAGCCTCAAATCCCTTTCACCCTTTTTGGTGCGATGGAGTAACCGAGTCCTTTTACACCAAAGAGATCTTCCCAAAACTTCCCTCAAGAAAAACCTTGACATATGGAGCAACACCGATGCAAGTTCACTGGAGAAACTGTTTGGAACTCTCTCACACACTCCCTTCAAACCCATAAGGATTTTTTCTCTTTTTCACAAATCTCATCATTTCTCTCCCAAGCTCAAGGCTCCATTTTCAAGCTTTCTCCATAAGATATTAACTCAATGAATGTCAAAATGACTCTTATAAAGTCTTATTAGAAATCTTAAATAAAGGGGTTAAAAAATCTTAAAATTTAATTCAACAATAAAAAATCAAACAATATGATCGCAAGATCATCTAATATGATATGTAGAATTTGACCTGTTAGTAATGTATGATCATTAGTACGAATGAACAGTCATACAGTATGATCATTTTGATTTTGTTTGTTAGTAATATATGATAACAAGTATGAATGAACAGTCATACATTGTGATTAGTTTAACTGAATTGTAATTCATTCAGGATGGATCCTAGGATGACAAAATATCATCTCTGTTGATCTTATAGTATGATGAAGTTTGTACAGTATGATCAAAATAATAAAATTAAGTAGTTTGATTGATTAATCACGGGATTAAATTAGGCAATATTTAAAATTTGTATATTATGATTAGGTTCATACAGTTTGAATAGAATAATATTTCAATTTCAAAATTTTGCCTAATCTAATAAACGATGGGGCTTCTAACTATAAAAGGTCATCTAGTAAGATGTGGTGTTTGTACTATATGAATAGTTATATTTTTTTAAAAAATTATATAAAAAAAAATATTAAATTAATTTATGTAACACTAGATCGAGCAGTATGATTCATATTATATAATATGATATATATAAAATTTAAAATATTTAAAAAATTATTTCTTCCCATATGGGCATATACATTATCACCAGGCTAGCATACACCCTTATAAGACTTGACTTAAGAAATTAAAAATAAATAACTGAAAATTATAGACTCTTTCAACATAACTTAGTCTAACCCATCTTGAGCCCTAAATCTTCAAATAACGGTGCATGTTATACCTAAAATGTTACTTAAAACATAAACAAATATGAAATATAAATAATATGAGAAATAAAGAGGCAATCAATAAAATTTATTATTATTAAAATCTTAAGCTCCGAGGCCCGAGTTACAACATATACTTGGTTTGTTTTTAGGCCAAGGGGAATTTAATTTTAGTGCAAACCTTATTGTTTTATTTTTTATTTTAAGATGGATCTTAATTATTAAAGTTTATTACAAATTCAATTTTAAAATCATAAGTTTTAATTTGGTTTTTTAACAAATCCTTTTAATGCTTTGGCTGAGGTTGATAATATGGAAGCTAGTTTGTTAGAAGGAAATAATGAGATTGGAACTGAAATTGTTGAAAATCTGGACATTCAAAATTCAAATTTTGAAAGTTCAAAACTTGAGATGGTAGCTGATCCTTTGGCTATTAAAATTTCTACTCAAAATTCAAAGGTTGTAGAGGTTCTAGAGTCGGCTTCCTCTCCAACAAATCCACAGAATTCAGAGGCTGAAAAGAAGTATGTTCAAAATTCATCCTTGACTCCTACAAAGACAACTGATTCTACTCATGAAGTAGTAATTTAGGGAACTCATAAAACAAATTTTACCACAACTACTTTGGCTGCTGATGTTAGTGTAATTGGTAATTACACTCATACTACACTCCTTGATTCTTCTTCTTCTCCATTAGCTATTAGTTTGAATTTTAAAAAGACCATTCTTAAAAAAGATAAAAAAAGTTTTAAGAATGATTCCTCCGACTCAAAGCATGTTTTATTCAAAGAACTTCAAGCATTGGGACCGGTGAAAGATTTACCTAGAAGAAAGATGGCTGAACACAAAGAGAAGAACGGTGGGAATGGTTCTTCTTCCCTCTTAGCTCACTAATATGAAGGAGTCTTCCGTGAATAGCTACAAATCGGAGTTATTATTGAAGATAGAGAATATGATCTTAAAGTTTGGTATAACTATACCAAACTTTTGGAATTTATTATTGAAATGTAATTTTATTTTTAGATTGTATTTCCTCTTTCCTACTTTAATTTGTTTTTTTAAACTTTGCGTAATTGTTTATGAGATCTTTACTAATTCTTATTCTAACTGGATGGGAACTCTGGGATACTAATCAACCTTTGGGTTGTCTTATATTTTGGTATCCTCTGCATCTCAACAGTTTCAAAATATGAGTTAGTGGATTTCATTACAATTACAATAAGTTTAAATTAACAAATTACATTTTAATAAGGTCCTTTTTATTGTTAAAAAAAGGATCATTTAGTTATTTCTACTAGTCTGTATTAGGCTATCAACTTTTTATTCTAATGCAATTTATGCATTTTCTCAAAAATTATAAAAAAAAAAGGCACAAAATTTAATACACTTATATTTTCCAAAAGAAATTTAATAAAAGGTAGAGAAGCTCTGAGTTATTAATGATTTTTTTTTTAATTATTTGTGTTGAATAATAACTACCTTTATTTACAGTAGGGTCGTGAGATTTATTTCACTCTTCTTAGAGCTAACTTAATAGCCTTGAAAGCCCGGGTTACCAGTAGTTATCTTTGAGTTTAAATTTGATTTTATTTAATGATTAAAGTACCTAGTCTTATAAATATCTTATTACTGATTTATTAAGTTTGTAATTTATGATTTATATTATGTCAAATTCATTGATGGTATTGTCACAATGAGGATGATGACCTACCTCCTTTGGACACTTAGCCTTGTATCCAAAGGTAGTCCATCCTAAAAACTTCATCAATGGAATGTTAGCTAAACATTTTAATATTATATTCTAGTTTTATTAATTAGACTAATGATTTATTGAAACTTTGGTTTTTAAAAGGATTTTTGGATTTTATTGAATATTTTAATATATTTAATAAATGCTCATTTTTTTACTTTTTTATTTACATTAGGCTTAGAGTTTAAATTTTTTCATAAAATTAGACCCTAAGATGAGTAAAGTGCCACTGAGTTTGTTAGATTTCAATTTTTCTATAATTAGTTATGAATTTTAAAATTTTATGCATTTAATTGAAATTTTAATTACATAATTAAAGAGATTTTCTTAATTTTCTACCGAACGGATTCCAAATCACTTGAAATCTTCCCCAAATGTCAAAAATGACTTATGTGGATGATTTCAAGTGTTTAAAATTTATTTTGTATTTTTATAATATTTAATTATATATTTTAATAAATTATTGAATTTCCTTAATTATTCAATTTTGATTAACTTTGAGGGTAGGTGATAAAGCTTATATTTTTTCTCTGATTGGGTGTTTAGTAATGAGTAATTAGCATTTTAATTTACATTTTTTTTGTTTTAAATTTTGATTAATTTTTATTTAATTATAGTCTTGAGTCACTTATGTTGGCTAGTTTTGGGTTACATATGTAGTGGACAAAATGATGTCCAATTATAGTGAAATTTAAACCATGGGTTCTTCAAACCTCAAGGCTCAAGCCCATTAAATTTGGTTCTATCATGGACCCTCTAAAGTGATTTAATTAATTAGCTAAGGCAAATATCCATGAGTGCTTAGGGAATTAGTTTTGGCCATATAGTCTTAGGGGCGATGGAATCAATGGTTCTCTAAACTCTAAAATAAGCACAGGTAGCACACAAAATCACAAACCCTAATCCTCATTGGATTGTTAGTTAGGCTAATTTAAACTTAAGGGTCAATTAAGGACCTTTTAGACTAAATCACCCCAATTATGACCTTATACACATCAAAAAAGGATGATTAATTTTGGACATATTAAAGGCAAGCCCGAGATTAGTCTCCCATAATCTCAAGATATGGTGATATAATTTGAAGCCAACAACACCAAAAATATCCCTTGGCAAAAACTTTAAATAACTTTAATTACATAAATGATCAAGGCCAAAAACTATAGGCATTTTATAGGTCTCCTCAAGAGCTTTCTAATGAACATAAGAGCACCCTAATTAGATAATTTTGTGAGAAGTTGTGACTTTTTTGAAGTTTCCTATTTCTCGTGAATTTTAATCCAAATTTATACAGTTATCCATGCTTTGACACATGGTGCTATCTGATTGGCTAGCTAATTATTGGCGCTAAAAAAATTAATGAAATTTAGTCGTATCCATCAGATCAGTGATGAAATGGCTATAATTTGGGGTGCTTTGGGATAACGGGATTTAATAAGAGTTGTTGATCAAAAGCAATAGCTCTAATTTTTTCTCCTACCTCCTTCTTGAGTTCTCAATCATAAAACTCCTTTGGCTATAATTGAGGGATACCACTGATGAAGCTTCACCAAAATTCATAGTTAGAATTAGGAAGAGATGCTCCATCAATACAATGGTCATATTTTGATGGGTTGATGGTTTGTTTCACACTTGACCACAACTAGAATCTAGATGCTTAGGATTAGCTTATTACCTCATAAAGAGTTCCAAATTTTGTGCCTAAGTCTAGGAACATTCATCCAATGGTGGGGAAGCTTTCCTCTTTAGGGACCACAACTACAGTAGCACTAAAGGTGAGACTTAGAGTGGAGGTAGAGGGATTTCACCAGAGTTTGCTTAAAATCACATCTAGATATGATTGGAGAGCTGGGGAAGCTAAGGAGAGCTTTGTGTGAATTTTGGGAAATGATTTTAAAAAGTTAGGATAAAAAATGGGGCAGTATGAGTGAGGGTGCCCTATTTAAGAGATCTCCCATGGTTTGGATGGTCGGGATGGCTCAAGAGAGGCCCTGGATGATCGCTAGTTAGAGGGGATAACTAGGGAAAGATGATTGAGCAAAATGGAGGTGATCTTAGGCTATGGGGAGGCTTTATTCAGTTCATTTGATGAGGGTACACAAGACATCAATTTCATCTGCTCTGGCCACCCCTTGGGTTCGACTAAGGTGGAAAGATGTATGGGAGGTTGTTGAACTCAAAGGTGATCTTAATTAGGTCTAATTGAGCCTGGTTTTGGAAGGTGGCTCAGGTAGACCATTCATGGGCACTTTGGACTAGCCTTGGTCTTGACCCAAGTCAAGTCGAGGGGGTATGCAGACTATAAAAGGTGTATAGGACTTAAGTCAACCTAATGCAAGTGTTGTTCTAGCCTTGTGGGTCTTGGGTTAGAAGATGATTTAGCCCAAAGTGACTTTGGGCACTTTAGGCTAGCCTAATTCCTAACCCAAGTGCACCCATGCGATGGGCTACTTAGGGTAGGTGCAATGGGTCATAGGGACCCAATGTAGGCATTGGTTTGGTCTGATTTGAGTTAGGTTTGGTTTTGGCTCATGGAAAGCTTCTTTTCGGTTTGGGTTAGGCCATATGGATAAACAAAGGGGGACCAAGGGTTGGGTCACCTATGGGAAGTTCATAGGGATCCAAGGGGACACCCTAAGGTCTCAAAATGATTTGGTGATGCTCAGAGGATTAGGTTTAGGTTTATGGTTGATTTGTTCAACCATTGTTGACATGGTCAACCATTGTTGACATGGTCAACCATTGTTGACATGGTCAACTAAGTTTAACCAAAGGTTTGGTTTATGTCCATCAAGTTTGATTTAATGTTTTAAGACCAATGAAGGTGATCCCATGCCTTGGGATGACTATCTAGATCAAAAAGCATGTTTGAAACCTTAAAGGGGGATTTTGTAAACTGTAATTTACTTGTTCAACCAAGAAATACCAAGGCTTGGATTTGAGTTCAACACATCCCATATAATATTTGGAGTGCATTGGAGGAGTTTTCAAAGATTGATGGGAATGAGTCATGTTGAGGTTTAAGGAAAAGCTTAATCTCCCCTTAAGAGATTTTGGGGTTTAATGGGCCTATGGTTAACCAAGGTCAACCAAAGTTTAGTTTTGTGCTTAAGATGTCATAAAAAAAAAACATAGACATGTTAAAGGGTTTTGAGGAAGGTCCTAAGGTCAATTTCCATATGATGCATAGGCTAATGCCATGGATTGTAAATATTTGAAGGTTCTGCAGTTTTTGGAATTCAATTGCATTTTTGGGATTACAGAGCATGGATTGCTTTAAAATTTGGAAGATTTACCATAGGGACATACTTAATCAATATTCAATTGAAAAATCATGAATCCAAGGTCATTTGGTTTGGTTTTGAGGTGATTGAAAAATCACTCAATAAGGGTTATAGGCTTTTGGCCTTAACTTTTGATTTTAGAGTTTGGATTTGGTCTTAATTTTGAATTTTGTTCATGGAATTTGGTTCATCCATATAAATGATAACCATTTAAGTGATTGTTAGTGATAGGGTAGAAGGGATCAAGTGGTAGCCACTATATGATCACCAATTGAAAAGATTTGGATTTGATTTGAAGTTGAGTGAATTTGAGTTTAGATTGAGGCAATTTTGAGTTAAAATTGAGTTTTAATTTGGTTTTGATTTATTTAATCTCATATAAAAATGAGATCAACAAATGTATGTTCATTTAAACTCTTATGCCCAACTTGGGCAAGGTAGAAGGGTCCTCATTACGCTCAAAGGATGCTACACTGTTCTTATTGGTATAGTGTTGTTATGCTTACAAATTACTTAAAAATTTTGGTAATTAGAAATTTTAGTTAGGATAATTGAATAAGATAAAATATAGAGTTTTTAGCGAGTCATCTCACTACTGTCATTTAAACATAAATTTAAAATTACTCATCTTGAGTCATTGATATATAGTCTAATTTATTCTTTTGATCTCTTATGATGGAGTTGACCTTATTATATACTACATCCAGATGATTTCTTATGTATTAGTTTATTAGTTAGAAATTCATTCCAAGTAAGCATAATCCTAAAGGTATTTATGTTGCGAATTTGTTTTCATGGATTATGATTTTGATGATAGCAAACACTCTTGTTTCTCTACTACTGTCTTGCCTACTAACATTTCAGGTCCACAAGATCAGATGACAATTGGAACCAGCTCAAGATTTGGAAGATTAGGTTTGAGTCACTTTGAACACTTTTCCTTTCCTTGAGTCTATTGTAAAAGATGTGGCTCCTAATGCTAAGTAACCTTGCCCACAAACACCTTGAGAGAATTTTGACTTTTTCTTAAAGTTTACTATTTTCGATAACATCAACCAGGATGATATTTATATCATCCTGTATTATCGGTTCAAAAATATAAATCCTAATCAGGGCATCATGGTTAAGGCAACTGTCATTAAGCCGATCGACCTAGACAATATTGCATCGGCCATGACGATAGGCTCAAATCAGAAAGAATCAGTCGCTAGATCTATTTAGGAATTATTTATTTTTAGACATCATCCAAGATATTGGCCTGGATGATGCAGCACAATTATGCCTAAATTGATAAGGTGATTAAGGAAAGCAATTAAGACTGATTGCACGATCACATCGATCGGGCTGATCCCAGGATTGGTCGGGAAGATGTCGTGGATGATTGATATCGACTAGCTTCTATTCAGGGTGATGTTAAAGATGATTTTTCTCATATTTTAACTAATCATCCGGGACGATATCCTATCAGCCTGGACAATATGACCAGAGATTATCTAATCGTCCCAAATAGACTGGGCTGATTAAGCAAAATTTACACTGATCGGCCAGGCCGATGCCCCTATTGGCTTGGATGATAAAGTCAGTTTGTATAAAATAAGTGCTATTCCAAAGCTCTTCAATTTAAGATCTCTTGCTCTACCTTAGAGGTAATTTTTTGTGTTGTCTTGACCAGAGAAAGCCTAGAGGAGAGGGAGAGAGAGGGAGAGAGAGAGAGAGAGAGAGAGAGATTTTGTGAGGGGGAGCTTGTGAGGGAGTTTCACAAGGGTTGCTCTAAGCATTATTCCACTTCTTCTTCTTCCACTATATTCTCTTGTCCTTGGAGGTTTGAGAGAGGTCTTCTTCAGCAATCGATCAAGGTTCTCTGCCTACTTCAGGAGGAAGCAAAAAGAGTTATGTTCTTTGCCTCACCGGGGTCGACGGAAAGGAGTTTTGTGAGGGCTTCTCCGCCTTGCTGTGGGAACAAAAGTAGAGTCACGATGTTTAGTGCAATACTTGGAGGGCCCCTCCGGGGAATGGACGTAGGTTGAGTTGACTGAACTACTATAAATTTCTGTGTCCTTTTACTACTGCTTTCTACATTTATTTTTTTTCACTTTGATTTTTATTGTGATGATTTTGGTTTGAGTTTTGTGATTGTGTTTTGATTAAAACAATTTTTAAAGTATCAATTCACCCCTCTCTTGGTTAGCCTTGTGCTAGTTCATAAGGGCTTAACATTCCTAATGAACTTTTAAGTGGTATCAGAGCGGGATTCCTAAAAGCAAAGTTTGAAAACTATTTGAATTTTGATCAACAGCTAACTCTGGTAATCATAATACTATGGAAGGGTATTCCATTACCCGACCACCTTTGTTTGATAATATTCCATTTAATTTTTTGAAAACTTGCATGTCTATATTTTTAAAATCGATTGACTATCGCATGTGGATGCTTGTTAAGGATGGTTATACACCTACAACTGGTAAACTAATGGCATTACTGTTCCACTTCCTTTTACTGAATGGACTCTTGATGATAGGGATTTAGCACAACTTAATGCAAAATATTTGAATTATTTTTTCTGTGCTTTAAAATCTGAAGATTGTGTTTTAACTTGCACAACGGGTAAAGAAATTTGGGATAAATTGTGTATTACTTATGAAGAAACTAGTGAAGTTAAGCAATCTCATTTGAATATTCTTTTGTATGATTACAAACTTTTTCGTATGAAACCATCTGAATCAATTTTTGAAATGTATACAAGGTTTACTCAAATTGTAACTTCTTTGCATGCCTTAGGAAGAGAACTCACTAACTATGAAAAAGTGAATAAAATTTTGAGATAATTGCTTTCCTCTTTTAGTGCTAAAATCACTGCAATTACAAAATCTAAATATTTGAATACTTATTCAATTGATAACTTACTTGGCTCATTTATTGCTTACGAGCAAGGGGTGAATCAAAGAAATCTTAATACAAGTGAGAAAAAGAAAGAGAAAACTGTGGCACTGAATGCCAATAACACAGACACTGAATCTTTCGGATCTGAAAGCGATGATGTTACCTTAATCACTAGTCAATTTAAAAGCTTTCTAAGGAAGAAGCAAAAAAACCATCAAAAGTGGAATAAAGGTAAGGGAAACAAAAATTATAAGAGTTTTAATGTTATAATTTCTTTTGAATGCAGGAAGCTAGGACATGTTAAAGCTGATTGCCCTACACTTAAGTCTCACCCAAGAAAAGAAAAGGGTGAGGAGAAACCCAAGTTCAAGAAGGACAAGAAGAGATTTCAAAAGGCATTCTGGGCAGATTCTGCATCAGACTCCTCTGAGACTGAACCTGAAGAGGAGACAACAAACTTGTGCTTAATGGCAGACGATAATCATGGTCATGGTGACTAAGAAGAGGTATATGAACTAACTTATGAGCAACTACTTGAAGTTTCAGAATAAATTCATGCATCATATAGGAAACTTAAGAAAACACATGCCAATTTAAAATTGGAATTTTTAAATTTATAAAAAGTGCATGAAATTTTCTTAAAGATCATTCTACAATTGATAACAATCATATGTCTTTACTTGATGAGTTTGATGCATTAAACAAAAAGCATACTGAATTATCTGATGCGCAAGATTCCTTAAAATCATCTCATGCTGAGCTAGAAAATAGTTTAAAAGTTAAAAAATTTAAAAACTTATGAAAATAAAAAACCATCATTGTATGCATCACATAAAAAGATGCATCACCACATGAGTAGATTAGTGTATTATTTTCCTAGAGTTAGATATTTTTCATGTGGCATGTTAGGATACATAGCACACACTTACACCATTCACCATAGTTAACATTGGGTCTGGAGACCCAAGTTATATGATTCACAGCATGGTTTGCATTCTACTTTCCATAATAAGGAACCCAAACATGTTTGGGTTCTTAAATCTGACATTTGATAATTTTGTAGGTGAGCTCTCACAAAAGGCCTCGTGAGAGCATGTGGTACCTGGACAGTGGATGCTCTCAACATATGATTGGCAATGCAAATAAATTCATTTTACTGGAGACCAGGATAGGAGGCAAGGTTACTCTTGGAGACAACACCACCAGGAAGGTAGTAGGCTCAGGTATAATTAGAAATTCCAAGAACCTTCTAATTAAAAATGTTTTACTTGTAGATGGACTGAAACATAACTTGCTCAGCATCAGTCATCTTTACGATAAGGGCTTCATCATAAAATTTTTGGCAAATTCATGCATTATCAACTTAAATAATAGCACTATTTTACAAGAAAAGCGATCAACAATGTTTACATGCTTGATTTAAATAATATTGAATGTGCTTCTTCATTTTTCTTAAAAATTGATGTTGATGATTCATGGTTGTGGTACAGGAGATTAAGTCATGCAAGTATGGAAATCCTTAGGAAAGTGACCCAGAAAGACCTAGTTAGAGGTGTCCCCAAACTGAAGTTTTTAAAAGACCACCTTTGTGATGCCTGCCAATTAGGAAAGCAAGTCCACTCCACTTTTCACTCCATTAAGAACATTATCACCTCTAAACTTTAAGAAGTCCTTCACATTGATTTGTTTGGACCCATTAGCACTCCAGCTTAGGAGAGAAAGTTTATGGTTTTGTGATTGTCGACAATTACTCGAGGTTCACTCGGATTAGATTTTTGTCACACAAGAATGAGTCCTTTGATGAGTTTAGAGATTTCTTCACTTGGATTCAGACAAATCAAGGATGTGAGATTTTAACCATCCATAGTGACCATGGGAGAGAGTTTGAAAATGAGAGATTTGGAGACTTTTGTGAGGATAAGGGGATTAGCCACATCTTCTCAGCTCCTAAAACCCCTCAGCATAATGGGGTAGCTAAAAGGAAGAATCGGACCATAGTGGAAGCCGCTAGAGCCATGCTTACTGAGTATTCACTTCCAAAATACTTTTGAGGTGAAGCAGTTAACACACCTTGTTATGTGTTGAATAGGATGAATGTTAAAGCCAAATTAGATAACACCCTATGCGATCCTTAACGGTAGAATACAAAATCTTTCCCACCTTCATGTCTTTGGTTGTAAAATTTTTATTCACAATAATGTGAATTCTTACTTGAAAAGTTGAACAAAAATCTGATGGAGTGTTCTAAGGATATTCTAGTGTTGGGAAGTCTTTTAGGGTGTTTAATAAGAGGGCATTGGTGGTGGAGGAGACTACTCATGTAGTGTTTGATGAATCTGATCCTAGAAAGCCTAGAGTTGAGGATGATGATGTTGGAGAGATTACCCAAGGAGTAGAAAATGAAGATCTGGAGGAAAGGGTTGAACCTACACACACTTTGTCTAGAGATTGGAGATACTCTTCGAGTCACCCCAAAGAACTGATCTTAGGAGGCCCTTCTGAAGGAGTTAGGACTAGGCATGGACTTAGGAAGGAAGTGAACCACTCTACCTTTATCTAAATGTCTGAACCCACCAACATCAATCAAGCCCTTTCTGATGAGTTTTAGATCTTAGCCATGCAAGAAGAGTTGAACCAATTTGTTAGGAATGATATTTGGGAGCTTGTAGAAGGACCAAAGAAACAAAATGTAGTATGAATCAAACGGGTCTTTAAGAAAAAGATGAATGATTCTAGTGTGGTGGTTAGGAATAAGGAAAGATTAGTGTCTAAAGGGTATAACCAAATAGAATGGATAGATTTTGAGGAAACCTTTGCTCCTGTAGCTAGATTGGAAGCCATTAGAGTTCTACTAGCCTTTGCATGTTATAAGGGATTTAAGATTTTTCAAATGGATGTTAAGAGTGCCTTTTTACATGGGGTAATAGAAGATGATGTGTTTGTTGAACAACCCTGAAGTTTTGATAGTTCCCGATTTCCAAATCATATTTTCAAATTAAAAAAGGTCTTATATGGATTATAACAGGCACCCAGAGCTTTGTATGAGAGGCTTAGCATATTTTTACTAGAGAAGGAGTATGTTAAGAAGAGCGAAGACACCACCCTTTTCTTGAGGAAAGTAGGAGATGATTTACACATTGTTCAGATCTATGTCGATGATATACTTTTTGGATCTTCTGATAAAAGGCTATGTGATGAGTTTTCTAAAATAATGAATAAGGAGTTTGAAATGAGTATGATGGGAGATTGCCCTAATTTTTGGAGTTTAGCATAAGACAATTTTATAATGGAACCTTTCTGAATCAATCAAAGTACATAAACGACATCTTGAAGAAATATGAAATGGACAAAGCCAAGCCAAATAATGCTCCCATGACCTCAGGTGTTCAGTTGGACAAGGACCCTAATGGAAAATCAGTTGATCAAAATAAGTATATAGGAATGATTGGATCTTTACTTTACCTGACTGCTAGAAAACTTGATATTATGTTTAGCATTTTTCTTTGTGCTAGATTCCAGCTGATCCTAAAGAATCCTACCTGACTGCGGTTAAGAAAATTCTTAGATATCTTTTAGGGACCCAAAACTTAGGAATCTGGTACCCTAGGCACAATACTTCTTTTGAGATTATTGGATACTCTGATTCTAATTTTCCAGGATATTAGGTGGATAGAAAAATCACTTCAGGGACTTGCCAATTCATAGGACAGTCTTTAGTCTCCTGGTCTAGTAGAAAGCAAAACTCTATTACACTTTCCACTGTTGAAGCTAAGTACATAGCTTTAGGACGTTGTGTGGCCCAAGTCATTTGGTTAAAATAGCAAGTTCTGGATTTAGGATTACCTATAGGTACAATTCTAATTCTTTGTGACAACACTAATGCCATCTGCATTTCTAAGAATCCTATCCAACATTCAAAAACCAAGCACATGAACATTAGATATCACTTGATTAGAGACCATGTAACCAAGTGAAACATTGAGTTACACCATGTGACAACTAAAAATCAACTGGCTGACATCTTTACTAAACCACTAGCCTTTGACACTTTCAGTACTTTAAGGACCAGATTGGGTGTGATTGGCATAAATGCATGAACTTGATTCCCACTAAATTCTGGTCTGTTTTTTGTTGTTTTAACTTTTTTCTTGCTAATTTTCTACTTTTTTCCTTTTTTTTATTTTGAAATCATCATTGAAATTGATATTTTATGCCTTGTTTTTTATTTTGAAATTTTGTGAGTCAATATTTTTACATCTCTTAATCTGTTAAAGGGTGAAAACACTGTTGATTGTGTATCTTTCTCTAGCCTCTTTTTTGTGGTGTAATCTTCTTCTCTAAATAAAAATCTATTTCATATTAACAGATGGTTTTTGAAACTGAGATCTTTTCAATCTTGCTACAGTAATCTATTTTATAAATATAATGTTTAAAGTTTTTATTTTACTTTTAGATTTTTTTAATCTTATCATTGAATTTATCATATGATTTTTTATTCTGCTTTGTGATTTATTCTTCCCTATATTAGAGAGTGAGTTTTCTTCTCTAATATCTAGAAAATATAATCACAACTAAGAATATTTAAGAATTTTTAAAAGGGATCTAGCTTGCATAAATGTTAATGAGAAAAAAAAGTGGCCAATGATGTCAAAAATAAAAGATACACAATGATGCCAAAATTGAAAAAAAAATATATATACACAAAGTGTATCAAAATTTAAAAGATACGCAAAGCGCCAATGAAATTGACAAGAGGCATAAAATGAGCCCACCAAAAGCAAGCTTCTTCTCCTTTTAAAAATTTTTAAATCTTAGAAAACTTCATGGGTCGCTTAATATTTTTCAAAGACTTGATTTCAAATTTCTAATTGTAACTAATTACTTTGATATATTATTTTATAAAATATTTTTTTTGGAAACAAGTTTTTGAACGAATCTCCTTTTCTAAAACAATTGGCTTTTCATATTTAGATTTTTTATTTTCAAAAGATGGTTTATCCTGAAGAAGACTGAGTTAGGGTTAACAGGATCGGTTGTTCTAACTATTTTTCAGATTTTGGCGATGTTAACTCAATGATTCTTGCAAAATTTTAAAATCAATAACATGAAGACTATGTCATATTCATGCCTTGAAAAAAAAATCCTTGTTTTGTTTGTGTTTATGTCTTTTTTGTATCATATTTTTTATCATTTTCACTTGATTTTGATGCTTTTGTTCCTTCTCTGATCAGCTACATCTATCCTCTGATTTTCAATTTTTTTTCACATCATCCCAGCCGATACCTCTATCGACTAGGAAGATCCGATTAATTTACTCTGAAAACTCCCCGCTGCCGACTGATTTGATTTTTTGCTTCTAATCATCCTAGACGATCCCTTATCAGCTTGGAAGATCTGATCGTCTTCTGCTTCAATCATTTTTTTATCATCCTGGCTGATCCATTTTTTTGGTTCGGACGATATTATCCTCTCTTTTCCAAATTTATGGATATTCAGCCTGACTGATCAACGTATTTGTCCTGGACGATACACGTGGATATATGTTTAAAATATTAAAAATTGGTGGGATGATCCATTTTTTTATAATCGTCCCGGATGATCCACCTGTTCGGCCTAGCTGATACACGTGGCACATGATTTAAACTTTTTAAATTCACCCAGTAAGATCCATTATTGGAGATCGTTCTAGACAATCCACCGAATTGGCCTTGACAATCTGCATTTTCAACGATCGTCCAGCTTGACTCCTCGGGATGATCACCTATGTCTAATCATCCTGACCGATATCTGATCGGCCTTGATGATCGGACCACCTTTTTGACCAATCGGCATGTACATAATTATTGAACCAGATCGACCTAGACGATACTACGATTGGCCTAACTGATTCTTTATAAACCGAGCCCTTCCAGCCATTTTCTTCACACCAACTTCTTCTCTTTGCTTCCTGTTCTCCATTTTCTTGCTATTTTATGAAAATGACTGGAGGAAATCACTCTTGTCACCCATCCCAAAGTTCCTCAAGGGCCACTCTGGACCCTCGTTTCCTAAAGGTGGATGATCAAGCCGCCTACCAGCGCTACAAGGAGGCCGGAATCACAGTCTCCCAAACAGTCAATCCAATTTTTCTCTCTTATCCGGTACTAGGCTTATTTGCCCATACCTCCTTGTGCTTTCTTCTGACTCTTATTGCCCCATTCAATTCTGAATTGCTCTATAAGTTCTTTGCAAGTCTCCACATTAATTTTTCCTTTACCTCTATTGCCTTATATGTGAATCGACGTCCCGTCGAGATAACATATCCGGATTGTACATATAATTTATAGCTTTCCACCACAGGAGATAAACTTCACACCCTGTGTTCTGATCTTGATTTTGACTGGGCTCCGACCAATCATTTTATTCGCAACTCTAATGCTCATTTTCATATGGGCGAGACTAGCACCTTACTCAAGGATGCAAGGACCGTCCAGCACGTCCTTCGCACTTTGATAATTCCTAAGGCTGGTGATCGTGTTCACATCACTCCCCTTCTTTCACTCACCACCTTTTAAATTTTAGCACATCGTGAATTCAATGCTATCGACCTGATCTTTCGCTATATCGACCATCTTACTATCATTCGGGATCCAGGTCATAGGAGGAAACAAAATCTAACCCTAGGACATATCATTTCTTATGTCTTAGAATCAAAGTATAAAATCCAATATCCTGCTCCACCAAACCTCCAACCTGCTTTCTACTTTAACATTTCCTTTCAAACTCTTTACAATACTCATCTCCACCCAGGAGATGTGGAAGCTCAGGTGAGGGAAGAGGAGGCTCCTGCATCTGCTCCTGCACTTATTCTGCTCTGCCAGCACTCTCAACTGGACTAGTTGGTGGAGCTCTTTGACCAGTGGAGGCCTGAGTTGACTCTTACATTACTGCATAGGAGCAGCAACATGCTGAGGACATAGCCCATTACAGACAGCACCACGCGGAGTACTTAACCTTTTTTTATGCCTATATTGTACACCAGTAACAGCAGCATGACCAATACATAGTCTGGTTTGATGCACAGTTTGCTACACTGACTAGCTACTTTCAGCAGCCTCCATCACCACCTCCTTCTTCAGATGATAAGGGCACATCATGTTACTAGTTTTCTTTTAGTTTGTTTCTATTTTTTTGTTGATTAGTTTCTTTTTTTTTCTTTTGTTTAGTGTATGCATTATTTTTGTTTGTCTCCTCCTCTTTGAGATGTCAAAAGGGGGAGTAGTATCTTTATACTTGTACTATTCTATTCTGATATTTGATGTTCTCTATGTTTGCACTATTTCCAGTATACTATTATCTTAACTACTTAGAATTGTTCGTTGTGTGTTTTCAATCATTAAAAAGGGAGAGATTATTATGAATCTGTTTTTATGGATTATGATTTTGATGATAGCAAACACTCTTATTTCTCTATGATTGCCTTGCCTAATAACATTTCAGGTCCACAAGATCAGACGACAATTGGAACTAGCTCAAGATTGGGTAGACTAGGTCTAAGTCACTTTGTACACTTTTCTTTTCTTGAGTCTATTATAAAAGATGTGGCTTCTAATGCTAAATAACCTTGCACACACACACCTTGGGAGAATTTCTAAATATTTCTTAGAGTTTACTATTTTTGGTAGCATCATCCAGGATGATATTTATATCGGCTTAGACTATCGGTTCAAAAAAAGAAACCCTAATTAGGGCATCATAGTTAAGCAGCCGTCATTAAGCCAATCGTCTTGGACGATATTGCATCAGCCAGGATGATAGGCTTAAATCAGAAAGAATCAGCTGCCATATCTACTTAGGCATTAGTTATTTTTGGACATCGTCCAGGGTATTGACCTGGATGATGCAGTACAATTATGCCTAAACTGATCAGGTGATTAAGGAAAGTAATTAAGGCTGATTGCACGATCACATTAGTTAGGCCGATCGTTGGATCGGCCAAAATGATGTCGTGGACGATTGACATCGGCCAGCTTCTAATCAGGGCGATGTTCAGGATGATTTTTCTTATATTTGAACTAATCATCCAGGATGATATCCTATCGGCCTGGATGATATGACAAAAAATTATCTAATCATCCCAAACCGACCGGGATGATTAAGCAAAATTTATGCTGATCGGCTCGGCCGATACCCCTATCGGCCTATATGATAAAGCCTAGATGATAAAGCAAAATTTATGTGTCCTTTTACTACTGTTTTCCGCATTTATTTTTTCGCACTTTGATTTTCATTGTGGTGATTTTGGTTTGAGTTTTGTGATTATGTTTTGATCAAAATAATTTTTAAAATACCAATTCACCCCCCTCTTAGTTAGCCTTGAGCTAGTTCATAAGAGCTTAACATCCCTAACGAACTTTCAATTTGTACACCTCAAACTCTTTTTCATAAAAAGTATAAATATTCAAGGATATTTAATAAAATTTAGAGATATTTTTGAGGGAGTGACTCATATTTTCAAAATATGAAAGGCAACTAACTTATATTTTAAATCCAAAATGAGTGTAATCTCCACATTAATTGTAAGTTTTCTCTTTGTATATTTAATTTATTATAGGGGCTTTCCTCCATAAAAACCCAATATCCCAGTATAAAATAAACCCTGTCTTAATTTGTTAAAATAGAGGAAAAATCTTCATAATGTATATTAAAGCTAATCTTAGGTTAGTTTCATATTTGAAATGATAGGTGTATGTGAATATTATCCTTCAGGAAGAATTTCATATCCCCTATGCCAAATTTGAATACAAAAATAATTTTTTTCTTTTCTCAAGTTGATAATACGGTGTTCATTTATCTTTTGGGGTAATTAACACTAAGTATGCAAATTTGATTATAGAAACACTAAATTCTAAATATTTGGTCTCCATCATTTAATTTGTTTACAACTTTTACATTCATGTCTTCTACATAAGTTTATGAGTGTTCTACATACATGAGCTAGTCTAAATATGTTCTAAAGCAGGTCCCTGGGGTTGGTGTACATACATGTAAAATTTGGAATTTTCCTCCTGGGAGCGACATGAAACTGGGTTGGTGGCACTATAACATTTATCTATCTAGTAGATTTTTGGAAAATGAATTAATGTTGTGGCTTTTGGGTTGTGTGCTACAATGATGTGTTCTTCAGTGAAGAGTACTACGACACTACAGGTTTAAACACTACGTTGCTAGGTAAAATTTTTATAAAAATATTCAAATCTATTTTATATCATTTTATCAAAATAATAAACTCATTTTCACTGGATAAAGATATATATAATGAGGAAAGTTAGTTTTTTTTTTAATTCTGGTCATTTTTTTACTATCGGTCAAATTCAGGAATTTATTCGGATAGAGACATATACATTTTACCTATCTTGAATTTCAAAATGCCAAAAATTTGGGATTTTATTAATTTAATTTATAATTTCATAGAGTAAAAATGAGAATAATTTTGTAGCCATAAGACTTTGATCGTGTAACATTTGTATGTCATAGAAATAATTATTCTAGATATTAAGTTTTTTTTAGAAATTTGCACTGCGTAGTTTGAAAAATGGGTTATTTTATTTAGCTAAAAAATAATTCTTATTCAATAAAAATGTTCTAGAATAATAAAATTTTTAAAATAATGTTTTGAACAATCCCTAATAATCTGATAATATTTGAAATCTATAAAATTCTACGATGTAGTTAAGTTTGTTTCCTACCAATAAAGTATTCTGTAAAATTCAAAATTTAGTTTATTTATATTTCTTTCACTATAATATACTTATATATGTACTTATCTTCTTGAAATATGTGATTCTAAGGAGATATGACATGTGATGGAAGTGTTAAGAGAGTTGCTATTTGCATGTTTTACATTCTTGCAACTTGTATAATTTTGATGATTTCAAATATTATTATTTTTATGTGTTGATATCTCCTAACACTTTTTGGAAGATTTGTTTTTGCTCTTGTGTGAACTAACACTTTCAAGAAAATCAAACTCCAGACTACTGAAGACTTCAAATCAAATTCAGCATGAGATATTTTATAAATTAAAGCTTGTACTTTTCTTTGAATTAAGTTTGAGAGGGAGTGATTGTAATTGAGTTAATAAACACACACACACACTTGAGGAGATCTTTAAAAATTTATATGGATTGTACGGGATGAAGATAATTTGTACGGGATTATCAAGTCAGTTATCTCCTCGGAAGAGCAATGGAACGAACAAGAAGCGATGAAATTTTTTTCTAAGTCCTGATCGTCCAGGATGAATTTTTATTTGTCCCTTGAAGAAATCTCCTCTAGAAAATTTTCGTCCATACAAAATTTATATTCATGCAAGGACGAAATGGTCTCTAGAAAAATTTCATCTAAACAAATTTTTATTCATCCCAGGATGAAATCTCCTATGGAAAATTTTTGTTCAGATAAAATTTATATTCGTGCCAGGATGAAATGGTCTCTGGAAAAATTTTGTCCAGACGAACTCTAATTCGTCCCAGGATGAAATGACCTCTGGAAAATTTTCGTTCAAATGAAATCCATATTCGTGCCAGGATGAAATGTCCTCCGTAAAAATTTCATCCGGACAAACGCATATTCGTCCCAGGACGAAAAGAACCGACTCTTAAAAATTTGGCAACTTCCTGCAGATTTCGAAACTAACCTATGGTATAACCGTTCGTATCGGACGAACCTGGTTCGTACGGGATGACTAATGTGTACGAAGTCAGTTCGTACCATTATACATTAGGTTCATTTCCAACTAAATTAAGTAATATTGTCTGGGACGATCCACGATCGTACGGGACAATCCACTACTGACAGACTTGAATTTTAGCAGTTTTTGGAAGATTTTTTGAGTCTTTCCTATATAAAGTCCAATATAAACTGCCACTCAATATCTTTTTGCCTACTGATCTTCATGCCAATTGAAAGGAGAGTCAAGGAGAGAGTGTTTGAAGGAGAATTCTTACTACTAGAGCATGAAGGTTTCACTTGGTACTCAAAGATAAGAGTCTCTACTTATGGTTTTTTATTACTTCACTCTTTTCTCTCTTCCTTTTAGATTTCTTGTGAAGAAGATCTGTCAAGGAGATCTGGTTCTCTACCGACACTTGGAGAGTGTGAACAACCGAAGGGTTCTCTGCCCACACTAGGAGAGTGTGAAAGGATGAAGGGTTCTCTGCCTATATTGAGAGAGTGTGAAAGGATGAACGGTTCTCTGCCAACACTGGGAAGAGTGTAAAAGGATGATGATTCTCTGCTGCACCGGGTAGTGGTGGAAGAGAGTTTTGTAAAGGCTTCTCCACCTTGCTGTGAGTGCAAAAGGAGAGTCACTAGTGGTATTAGTGTAATACTCGGAGGGTGTCTCCGGGGAGTGGATGTAGGTCGTGTTTGATCGAACCACCATAAATCTCGTGTCTTTTATTTTTCCGCTGCTTTTATTTTTGTTTTAATGTTTCTAACTTGTGGTTGGAAAAAATTTTCTATAAAATTCACTAAAGTAAAATTCTCGGTTTTAAATTTTAAAAGAGGGTAAAATTTTTTTAAATACCAATTCACCCTCCCCTTTGGTTATCCGCTTGGACATAAGCTTAGGTTTAATAACCTAATTCATAGTGAATAAGCTTCAACAGGAAGTTCTAGCACTAAATGCATAGGGGGTCATAAGGGCCTTACTTTTAAAATATTTGACATGTGCTAAGGATTGAGATTCGTAGGAGCGTGTTTTTGATATGGTAGCATTGTAAGCCATAAGGGCCTATTTTTTTGTGGGAGGCACAAGGGCATGAGAAAATCTATTATTTTAATTTGGATATATGAAATACTTATTTATTTATTTTCATGATATTATTATTTAATTTTTTTATAAATACAAGCATTTGTGGTTAAGTATTGTAAATTATTATTAACTACTTTTAAAATCCAAGTGAATGCATAATAAGTGAAATATTTGAACATTTAGATTGGTAGGTGTGACATGCTGAGTTGTAATGGCTCAAACATGTTCTGTATTTTTAATTTTAGGTTAGAGAAAGGGGAAAGAGCCCTTTGAGTAGCTTTAGTCCTAGGTTCTGATCTTTCTGGGTTACTTTATATATTATTTATTTATTTGTACAATTATAACTAGATATTTAACTATTTTTTTATGTATAGTCTTATGGGATGATAATCGTGTACGAACACAATTCGTACCAATATTCATTAGGATCATTTCCGACACTTTAAGTAAAATCATCCGGGACGATCCACAATCGTACGAGATGATCCATTACGTGTTATCTTAAAAATTTTGCAGTTTTGGAAGGTTTTTTTGTCTCTCCTATATAAGGTTCAATTTTTACTGTCACCCAATCTTTTTGTCCTTTGATCTTCATGCCTATTGGCAGAAGAGTCAAGGAGAGAGTGTGAGAGAGCATTCAAAGGAGGATTCCTACCACTGGAGCGTGAAGGCTTCGCTTGGTGTTCAAAGGTAAGAATCTCTACTTGTGATTTTGAATTACTTCACTCTTTTCTTTCTTCCTTCTAGATTTCTTGTGAGGAGATCTGTCATGGAGATCCGGTTCTCTTCCAACACTTGGAGAGTGTAAACAGACGGAGGGTTCTCTGCCCACACTAGAAGAGTGTGAACAGCCGAAGGGTTCTCTGCCCACACTAGGAGAGTGTGAAAGGACAAAGGGTTCTCTGCCCACACTAGGAGAGTGTGAAAGTATGAAGGGTTCTCTGCCAACACTGGGGATAATGTAAAAGGACGGCGGCTCTCTAACGCACCGGTTAGTGGTGGAAAGAGTGTTTGTAAAGGCTTATCTGCCTTGCTATGGGTGCAAAAGGATAGACACTATTGGTATTAGTGCAATACTCGGAGGGTGCCTCCGAGGAGTGGATGTAGGTCTGGTTTAGACCAAACCACTATAAATTTTGTGTCTTTTATTTTTACTGCTTTTTATTTTTCGCATTTTATTTTGTTATAAAATTGTAGTTGAAAAACTTTTTCTAAAAAGTCATTAAAGTTTAATTTCATTTCAACATACTAAAGTGGGATAATTTTTTTTAAATACTAATTCACCCCCCCCCCCCCTCTTGGATAGCCTTGGGACATAAGCTTAGCTTTAACAACCTAATTCATAGTGAACGAATCTCAACAAGTGATATTAGAGCTTTATTTCAAAATTATAAGTTTAAACTACTTTTTTATTAACGTAGATGGCTACATTTGTAAACTGAAACACACCTGAGGGTTACTCTATTACTAGACCTCCACTATTTGACAATATACCTTTTGATTTTTGGAATACACGCATGTTTACTTTCTTATAGTCACTTGATTATCGTATGAGGATCTTAGTCTAGGAAGGATATACAAAACCAACTAGATTAGTTGATGGAGTTAGAGTTGAAACACCTTTTGCAGACTGGACTGTAGAAGAACGTGACTTAGCATAACTAAATGCTAAATGCTTGAATAGTTTCTTTTGTGCTTTAAAATATGAAGACTACATGCGGGTTTTCACTTGCAAAAGTGGAAAGGACATATGGGATAGACTTTGTATAACATATGAGGGGACTAATAAGGTTAAACAATCTAGACTTAATATCTTGTTGCATGATTATGAACTATTTTGCATGAAACCTAATGAATCCATTTCTGATATGTACACAAGATTCACTCAAATAGTCACCTCTTTACATGCACTTGGTAGAAAACTAACGAATACTAAAATGGTTAATAAGATTCTTCATTGTTTACCTACTGTTTATGATGCTAAAATTATAGCAATTACAAAGTCTAAAGATCTAAACATTTATTCAATTGACAATCTTCTTGGTTCACTTATTGCTTACTAGCAATGAGTTAGCCAAAAAAAGATTGATGCAAGTGAACCACGAAGGGAGAAGAACATAACACTGAATGTGGAAGAGTCTGAGAGTGAACACTCACAACCTGAGGATGAAGAAGATATCGCATTGATGACTAGACAATTCAGAAGCTTTCTGAAGAGGAAGTAGAAGAAACGCTAGTAATGGAATAGAGATAAATTGAATAGAAATATCAAGGTTTCAAATGATGTTATTTGCTATGAGTGCAAGAAACCTGGACATATAAAGACGGATTTTCCTAAACTCAAAGCCAGTCCTAGCAAGGAGAAGGTAGAGGAGAAACTTACTGTAAAGAATGGCAGAAAGAAGTTTCAAAAAGCTTTATGGGCGGACTCAGCTTTATATTCATCATAGATTGAAAAAGAAGAGGAAGATACTAATCTATGCTTAATGGATGACAATCTTGATCAGTTAGATCAAGAAGAGGTATGTGACTTAACTTATGATGAATTATTTGAAGTTTCTGAACACATGCATGATGCATATAGAAAAATGAAGAAAATACATGCTAGTCTAAGTCTAGAATTTGAATAACTTAAAAAGGAACATAAAATCCTTAGAAAAGATCTACTTTGATTGATAACAACCATATGAAATTACTTGATGAGTTTGATGACTTGAATAAAAATCATGAGAATTTAAAATCATCCTATCTAGAACTTGAGAAAGATTATAAGAATTCTAAGGATGAATTTGAGAGCAAACTTTATAGAACTAATTATACAAATTGAATTTTAGAAGATATGAATTCATTTTATAAATTAATGATAAAAGCTCTCAAGGATAATAGGATACCACCTAAACTTGAAGATTTTACTAATCCTATTATGTATCCTAAATTTATACAATCCCTGAAAAGACAGATGAATGTTAGAAGACTTAGGAATCCTTTTCCTAATATCAAATATAATAATTGTGGATTGCTTGGACATATAGCTCACACCTATTCTTTGAAGATGAAAACTAATTTGGTGTGGAGACCTAAGATGCATAAACCTAGACATATCATACATGCATCTGATTATAAATTGCCAAAAGGAGAACCCAAACTTATTTGGGTTCCAAGGTCTAACATTTGATAATTTTGCAGGGTCGCTCTCACACAAGACCTCGTAAGAGCATATGGTACCTGGACAGCGGATGTTCAAAGCACATGACTGGAGATACTGCTCAATTCATAATGCTAGAAGCCATGAGTTGAGGCAAGGTTACACTTGGAGATAATACCACAAAGAAGGTGGTTGGATTAGGTATAATTAGAAATCTTAAAAACTTTTTTATAGACAATGTGTTATTGGTTGAAGGCTTAAAGCATTATTAGTTAAGTATAAGTCAGCTATGTGATAAAGGGTTATTATGTAAATTTTTTTCATACTAGCTGCATATTAAGCCTAAATGGTAAAGATGTTTTGAATGGAAAAAGGGTAAATAATGTTTATATGCTAGATTTAAATTGCATTTAGACTCCTACTGCTTTTTGTTTGAAAACTATTTCTGATGAGTCATGGCTTTGGCATAGGAGACTTTATCATTCTAGCATGAAAAACCTTAGGAGGATTACCCAAAAGAATTTAGTGAGAGATATACCAAAACTAGACTTTACTAAGGATCACCTTTGTGATGCATGTCAATTAGGAAAGCAGGTGAAGTCCTCTTTTTAGTCCAATAAGGATCTTAGAACTAGTAAACCATTGGAAATTTTACACATGGATCTTTCTGGACCAGTTGGAACTATAAGTCTAGGAGGGAAGGTATACAGATTTGTTATTGTGGATGATTACTCAAGATTCACTTGGGTTAGATTTCTATTTCATAAGAGTGAATTATTTGAAAAATTTAGAAATTTTTTGACTTGGATTCAAAAGAAATTAGGGTGTGAAATTATTTCTATACAAAGTGATCATGGAGGAGAACTTGAGAATGAAAGATTTAAAGATTTTTAAAAGGAAAAAGGAATTGATCACAACTTTTCAACACCTATAACCCCTTAGCAGAATGGGGTAGTCGAAAGGAAAAATAGAACATTAATAGAAGCCGGCCGAGCAATGTTGGTAGGATATTCACTTCCTAAATCTTTTTGGGCTAAGGCGGTTAGCACAACATGTTATATTTTGAATAGGGTGAATGTAAGATCTAAATTAAATAAAACATCCTATGAGTTGTTAAAAGGGTGAACACCTAATTTGTCTTATTTTCATATTTTTGGTTGCAAGGTGTTCTTTCATAACAATGGAAAATCTGCCTTAGGAAAATTTGATCCAAAATTAGATGAAAGAATTTTTGTTGGATACTCAAGTGTTGGAAAATCTTATAGAGCTTCAATATAAAAACTTTGGTAATTGAGAAAACCACACATGTTGTATTTGATGAATTTGAAAATATGGAAGAGCTAAATATTATAAAAGATGAAATTGAGATAAACTCCCAAAAGATTGGTAAATTAAACTTGGAAGAAAATATAGAAGAAAATTTGGAGATAGAAAACCCTTTTCCTAGAGATTTGAGATTTTTTAAAAAACACCCAAGGGAATTGATCATAGGTGAACCAAGTGAGGGTGTAAGGACTAGACGTGAATTAAATAAGAAAGTCAATCATTCAGCCTTCATTTCAACTATAGAACCCACTAATATTGATCAATAACTTTCTGATGAATTTTGGATATTGGCTATGCAATAAGAGTTGAATCAATTTGTAAGAAATAAAATTTGGGAATTAACTTCAAGGCCAAAAGATCAAAGTGTTGTTGAAACTAAGTGGGTATTCAAAAATAAAATGAATGACTCAGGAGTAGCCATTATAACTAAGGCTAGATTAGTTGCTAAGGGGTATAATCAAATTGAAGGGATTGATTTTGAGGACACTTTTGCCCCTGTAGCTAGACTTGAAACAATTAAGGTTTTGCTAGCCCTTGCCTATTTTAGAGGTTTCAAATTGTTTCAAATGGATGTGAAAAGTGCATTTTTAAATGGAGTAATTGAAGAGGATGTTTTTTTAGAACAACCTCCTGGTTTTGAAAATTTTAAATATCAAAATCATGTTTTCAAGTTGAAAAAGGCATTATATGGATTAAAACAGGCTCCTAGGGCTTGGTATGAGAGGTTAAGCACCTTTCTACTTGAAAGATCTTTTGAAAAAGGAAGTGTGGATACAACTCTCTTTTTGAAAAATTTTGAAAAGGATATTCTCATTGTTCAAATTTATGTGGATGATATTATTTTTGGATCTTCAAATAAAAATATTTGTGATGATTTTTCTAAAACAATGAGTAGTGAATTTGAGATGAGTCTAATGGGAGACTTAAGTTACTTTCTAGGCTTTAACATTAAGCAACTTGAGGAATGTACATTTCTTAGCCAATCTAAATATGTTAAGGACATCCTCAAAAAATATGAAATGGACAATGCTAAACCTGTTAGTACTCTAATGAGTTCCTCAGTTCAGTTGGATAAGGACCCTAAGGAAAAATCTGTTGATCAAAAGAAATTTAGAGGGATAATGAGATCTTTACATTACTTGACTACTAGCCGACCCGATATCATGTTTAGTATTTGCTTGTGTGCTAGATTTCAATCAGATCCAAAAGAATCACATTTGACAGTAGTGAAAAAGATTTTAAGATATTTGCTAGGAACTCATAACTTAGGAATTTGGTATCCTAAGTTTAGCTCTTCATTTGAAATTATTAGTTATTCAGATTGTGACTTTGCAGGCTGTAGGGTGGATAGAAAAAGCACTTCTGGAACATGTCAATTTATTGGAAATTCATTAGTTTCATGGTCTAGTAGAAAATAAAATTCAGTAGTCTTATATACTGCTGAAGCTGAATACATTACATTAGGAAGTTGTGTGGCACAAGTACTTTGGTTGAAACAACAGTTGGTTGATTTAGGATTAACAATAAGCACAATACCAATTTATTGTGATAATAATAGTGCTATCTGCATTTCTAAAATTCCTATTCAACATTCAAAAATAAAACACATAGACATAAGGCATCATTTCATAAGGGATCATGTATCCAAGGGATAAATTGAACTCATTCATATTACAACTGAAAATCAACTTGCAGACATTTTTACAAAACCTTTAGCCTTTGATACTTTTAGTGCATTAAGAACAAAGCTTGGTGTGATTGATTTAAATGCTTAAATAAAAATGTTTCTGAAACATTGATGTTTGTTTATTAATTAAATATTTTTTATGTGTTTATGATTTTGTTTGTGTGATTTTTCCTTTTAGAGTCTGTGCTTCTTCATTGTTTTTGGTATTTATTTTATTTTGTTTTGTTTTTTGAAATTTAGTTTTTTTATTTGAGTGCAAAAAATTTTTTTAAGTCATCATCGTCCGGGACGAAATCATTTCGTACGGGACGATTTGTATAGTATGACAAACTGTGGGATTTTGAACCGTTTTAAGTGTAGTTTTAATGTACTTCGTCTGTACGATCATCACGATCGTCTGGGATGAAATATTTTTCAAATGACGGGATGAATGAATGGAGCAGTTGAATGGATAAGACAGTTATTAATATGAACTTCGTCTGTATGAACCTTTGGTTCATTTGGACGAACACATGTCGGTTCAATGTAAGGGACGGTTTCAACTGCCATAAAAACAATCATTATTTCTGATCGTCCGGGATGAACACGTATTCGTCTGTATGATCAGACTGGTCAAAAGTCTATACAAAAGGATGCTTCGTAAGTCGCGTTGATTACGAAAAGCCGTTTCATTTTGCATGGATTGGATTGTCTGTACGAAATTTTTTCGTACAGGACAAATGATTTTTCGTACGGGACGAAAATTTTTTTGCCTGGTTTGAACAAGTCATTTTCAATAAATAGGCTGGATTTTTAACTCAATAATCACACGCTAAACATCACTTTCAACTCCTTTCTTACTCTAGATCATTTTCAAATGGCTAGTTCAAGTAAGCGTCAAAAGGTCTTAGCGAAGAAGCCACATAGGAATTCGTCCGAAAACTTTCTATCAAAAGCAAATGAGGATTCTTTTCCTAGATTTGCTTCTGTCAAAATCACTCCTTCCCAAATTTTAATTCAAGAAGATATTACCTTTCAGGTAATGACTTTATTTTCTTCAACTCAATTTCGCTTTATCCTAACTCTCGTCCACCTCTATAACAAAGAAACCTTCCATTACTTTTTAGCCAATATGTCCTTCAATTCTGACCACTCTGTGATTCACTCCTATGTTTTTAAATAAAAATTAGAAATAACTAAGCATGGGAGCATTTCTAAATTTAAGGACTGAGGGAAGTAGAGCCCATACCTTAATCACCAATTATACATATAAATGGTATGAAATCAATAAGGTGATTAGAGGAAATGGTTTAACTGAGCATGTGGCTAGGGTATCTGGTCTTATTCGTAATTCACGCATCATCCAGCACGTTCTTAGAACTTCAATCATTCCAAAAGCTGATGATAGAGTCAATATTACCCCACTTCTTTCCATGGTGACATTCCTAATCATGAGCAATAAACCTATAGATGAAGCCCAACTTATTCTTGACTACCTTTATTGGCTTTCTAAAATTAGACATGCATAATAGAAAAGAAAAAGGAATATTGCTTTAGGACACTTAGTTTCCTATGTTCTACAAAAGAAATATAACTTGGTTCATCCTGATCAAGAATATGAAGAACCGCTCTTCTACAATGATGCATCATTTAGAGCGAACTTCAAGGAAGATAAAAGCAAATCACATGCTAGTGATATAGAAGAAGAGGCTGAAGATGTACCTCCTCCTGCTAATAAACCAAATTATCAGAATTTGGTTGAAAGATTTGATCGACTAGAGACTCATTTTGATCAACGCTTTGATCATATTGAGGCTGAATTTCAGCAGCAGCAAAGTGACATTAGTTTCATGAAAGAGCATATGAATGAAATTAACACCAATGTGATGTTATTAAGTTCATACTATAACTTCTTTGGTGGTGTTCCTCCTCCTCCTCCTCCAAATCAAGGTCCTTAGTGATTGTTATAGTTATTTCTTGTGTCTTTCTGTTTTGTGTTTGTGTTGTTATGGTTTATGTGTTAGTTGTTGTTTTGTAGTTTGATGTATTTCTTCTTTATTTTAGTTATTGTATTGATATCTTGAATGAATCCTTGTAATATTTGAAATGATATCAATATAAGTTCTTGTGTTTTGATTTGAATTTACTTTTGAAATATTTGTTAGACTTTATGTAAATAATCAGATTTTTAATCTTAATCGTGATATAACCTAAATTGCAAGAAAAATTAAATCCATTAGAAAATCAAGTTATTCTATGTTTAAGTTTTGTTTATAACTTGATATTATTAGATTTATCAATTTCATGTCTCTTCTTTAGACTGTATTATTATTAATATTATTATTGCAACTGCGATATTTTCTTATTTTATATTTCACTTATCAATCATTATTTATGCACTTAGAGAGATTTGAAATTTTAGATTATTGTTTTTGGAAAGAATAAAATTACTCTTGCAAATTGTGTAAAAGTACAATAAAAAATCAAAAGGAATGCGCAAAGGTTCATAATGTGAAAAAGAGGCACAAAATAAACCCAAAATAAAAATGATGCACACAAATGTGCCACTACTATGAAAAAGAAGCGCAAAGCGCCACATGTGGTAGTTATTTCTTTCCAAACTCTTTTAATCTCTTAATTTAAATTGATCTTATGTTCATTTATAATTGATATTGAAATTTGAAATATACAATTTTTCATTCATCCTTATTGCAATGATATTCTCTATCTTAATGTCTAAACTGACTTATATCTTTGATAAATTCTTTTTATTATCTATGTTATATCACTTCTTAAATTATATGAATCTCTATAATTTGCCTAGTGTTTTAATTTTATTTGCATAACATATTTCAATCACTGTTAAGATTATCTTATCAAATGATTTTCATATCTCTGCTTTCATTTCAAGTTATTTTTCTTCACTTTTTGTTGTTGCCAAAAAGGGGGAGAACTTGATTGTTGAATTGTGTCTTGTGAGTCTTGTATCTTGTGTTAGTATTTGTGTTTATTTTATTTTTATGATTATGTTGTTGTTTTATTTTGTATAAATTTTATTTTGAAAAACAAAAATAATTTTTGAATCAATGCCTCCTTATTTTCATGCATTCATCAATTCAGGGAGAGTTTAGGAGATTCTTAAAATTTGCAATCCTACAAATAATAATTATTTTGCCATCATCAAAAAAGGGGAGATTGTTAAGAGAGTTGCTATTTGCATATGTTACATTTTTGCAACTTGTATAGTTTTGATGATTTCAAATATTATTGTTTTATGTGTAATTATCTCCTAACACTTTTTGGAAGATTTGTTTTTGCTCTTGTGTGTACTAACATTTCATAAAAATTGAACTCCAAACTATGAAGACTTCAAATCAAATTCAGCATACAATTCTTTGCAAATTGAAGCTCTAAATTGTTCTTTGAATTGAGAGGGAGTGATTGTAATTGAGTGAATAAAAACACACACACACATATAAGGAGATCTTACAAAATTTCTACTGATCTTACGGGACGAACATAGTTCGTACATGACGATCAGGTCAGTTATTTGCTCGTAAGAGCAATGGAACGATCAGGAATTGAGAAAATTTTTCCAAGTCTTGATCGTCCAGGATGAAATTATTTTCGTCCCAGGACGAGTTAGGCTCTGTGAAAATTTCATTCATACAAAATATATAATCATGCTAGGATGACTTGGTCTCTGTAAGAGTTTCGTCCAGACGAAATCCAAATCATCCCAGGATGAATTCTTTTCTATAAAAATTTCATTCAGAAGAAATTCATAATCGTGCCAGGACAAGTTGTTCTCTGTAAAAATTTCATCCAGACGAAGTCCTGATCGTCTCGGGATGAAGTGAATCAACACTTCACATTCTAGCGGTGTTCTGCACTTTTTGAGAACCGACCTATGGAATAACTGATCGTCCAGACGAACCTAGTTCGTACGGGACGATAATTGTGTACGAACACAATTCATACCAATATTCATTAGGATCATTTCCAACACTTTAAGTAAAATCGTCCGAGATGATCCACGGTCGTACGGGACGATCCATTACGTGTTAACTTGAAAATTTTGCAGTTTTGGATGATTTTTCTTGTCTCTCCTATATAAGGTCTAATTTTTACTGCCACCCAATCTTTTTGCCATTTGATCTTCGTGCCTATTGGAAGAAGAGTCAAGGAGAGAGTGTGAGAGAGCATTCAAAGGAGGATTCCTACCACTGGAGCATGAAGGCTTCGCTTGGTGTTCAAAGGTAAGAATCTCTACTTGTGATTTTGGATTACTTCACTCTTTTCTTTCTTCATTCTAGATTTCTTGTGAGGAGATCTGTCAATGAGATCTGGTTCTCTGTCGATACTTGGAGAGTGTAAACAGATGAAGGGTTCTTTGCCCACACTAGGAGAGTGTGAACAGCCGAAGGGTTCTCTGCCCACACTAGTAGAGTGTAAAAGGATGAAAAGTTCTCTTCCCACACTAGGAGAGTGTGAAAGGACAAAGGGTTCTCTGCCAACACTGGGGATAGTGTAAAAGGACGACGATTCTCTACCACACCGGGTAGTGATGGAAAGAGTGTTTGTAAAGGCTTCTTTGCCTTGCTGTGGGTGCAAAATGAGAGATACTATTGGTATTAGTGCAATACTTGGAGGGTGCCTCCGAGGAGTGGATGTAGGTCTGGTTTAGACCGAACCACTATAAATTTTGTGTCTTTTATTTTTACTGCTTTTTATTTTCCACATTTTATTTTGTTATAAAAATTGTGGTTGAAAAACTTTTTCTAAAAATTCATTAAAGTTTAATTTCATTTCAACATACTCAAGAGGGATAATTTTTTTTAAATACCAATTCACCCCCCTCTTGGATAGCCTTGGGACATAAGCTTAGGTTTAACAACCTAATTCATAGTGAACGAATCTCAACTGTAATGATAGAGTTGGTACGAACCTCAAATTGATTATGTGAAGAAGAGGGTTATATTATTTTTGGGTAGCAAAAAGCTACTTATTTCAAGGAGTTACAAAAATTATTTTATGTCTGTTATCTACTATACATGTGTAGATATTATGGAGGAAGGTTGTGTGTTATTTTTAGCATTCATTTGAGATAGAAGTGTTGCAAATTTGATCCAAGAACTATGATTTTGATGATAAGAAATATTATTGTATTTGTTATAATTTACTCCTATTTCTATGATATTTTATTTTATTGTGTGTGCTAATGTTTCAGGAATTCAATCCATCGTTCACTTGTAATTCTGATCAGCTCAAGACTAGGTAAACTAGGTTTTAGCCTTTATTTTCAATTTGTTATGTACTTTCTCCTTTCTTGAGTCCTATAACATAATTAGGTGGATATATTTGCTAAACAACCTTATAGATACAAGCGTAGAGATGAAAATGTTTTTAAAAGAGTTACTTATTTCAAGTACATCATATTTTACGATTATGTCTTCATACTATACAATCTTATTTCATACTGTATGATCTATTGAGCACTGTCAAAACACTAGGTACCAGAGATTAAGGAAGATTCCTAATATATGCTGATTGTACCGTATGATTTAGTTTGTACTGTACGATCTAATTAAATTCTTTCTTAATTAATCCCTCAAAGTTAGGTAATAAAATCATGGATAATTATTATGGTTAATCATAAGGTACAATCTAGGTTGCACTATACGATTACCACAACAACAACAACAACATCAAACCTTTATCCCACTACGTGGGGTCGGCTACATGAATCCTTTTTCTCCATTGTGTCCTATTAAAAGTCAAATTCTCATTTAAATCTAATAAAGAAAGGCCATTCCTAATATTTTCTAACCAAGTCTTTTTAGGTCTACCCCTACCTTTCTTAACATAAGTCAAATCTAATACCTCTACTCTCCTAACCGGGTCATCGGAAGGCCGCCATTTTATGTGACCAAACCATCTAAGTTGACTCTCTCTAATCTTATCTTCTACTGCAGCTACTCCAACCTTTTCACGTATATGCTCATTTCGCATCCTATCTCTAAGGGTAAAGCCACTCATCCACCTGAGCATCCTCATCTCTGCCACACTTAACTTAGTATTATGCTTCTCTTTTAATGGCCAACATTCGACACCATAAAGCATTGTAGGCCTCACTAACATCTTATAGAATTTTACCTTAAGTTTGAGGGGTACATTTCTATCACATAACAAGCCCGATGCATTCATCCACTTCAACCATCCAACTTGAATTCTGCTGATAATATCTCCATCTTTTTCACCATCACTCTGAACAACAGATCCAAGATATCTAAAACGTGTACTCTTATTAATGACTTGATCGCCCAAAGTCACAATAGATTACCCATATACAAAATTCATCATCTCAAATGAAATCCATGATTTTTGTACTAATCATACAGTATGAAGTCCAGAGTGCTAGATGATCACCTATATATGAAATTGTCTATCCCAAGGATCATCCCAAATGAACAGAAGGAATTTCCATAGTTCATACTGTACGATGTTTATATTGTACTGTATGATATGTTATAAAAGTTGAACATTTCATCGGAACAATCTTACTGGACGAGGCTGAATTACACTTATCGTACCATATGATACGAGTATTATATTGTATGAATAGAAGATGGCTTATTAAAAATTAGGCTTTTAAGGCTCACTATTTAAGCAATTATATTTGTCCATGGGAAAATCTTTTGTTGGTAGTTTGACTTAAGAGAGCTTAGAGAAGGAGGAGAGTTTAGGAGAGAGAGATCCTTATGAGGGGATTAATAAAGGTTGTTTCAAGCAAGGTTTCCATGAAAGTTTGAATAGGTTGTTAGACCTAATAGATTCATCCCTAGACTAACCAAGAGGGGGGTGAATTGGTAATTTAGAAAATTGATTTATGATTTTTAGCATAACCAATAAGTTTTCTTAAAGTAATTTTTCAACCACTATAAGTAAATGTAAAAAAATAAAAAAGCAATAAAATAAAGGAATAGAAGAACACAAAATTTTATAGTGCTTGGGTCTAACTAGACCTAAATTCACTCCCTGAAGACTCCTTTTTCAAATATTGCACTATATCAAAGTGACTCTCTTTTGCTTCGACATCAAGGCAGAGAAGCCCATACAACTTCCCTTCCACCAACCCTAGTGTGGCACAGTACCATTATGCGTTCTCACCCTCCTGATGATAGTAGAGTACCAACATCCTTCCTTACCCTTCTGGTGATGGAAAAGTACCAATGTCCTTTCTCACCCTCCTAGTGATGGCAGAGTACCAACGTCCTTTCTCACCCTCTTAGTGATGGTAGATTACCGACATCCTTTCTCACCTTCCTAGAGACAGTAGAGTACCAGATCTCCTCCAAAGATCTTCTCTCAAGAGATTTTTTACAAGTAGGGTAGAGATTTGAAGAACATACAAAAAGATCCTCACCTTTGGGCAACATTGTGAACCCTTCACAATTTCCACTTGCAAGTTCTCTCAACCCTCAATCCCAAACACCCTCCCAAAACATTCTCTCTATCACTCCCAAGAGAAAATTCACAGAAGAAGTAGGCTAGTCAGTTATTAGGACTCTTATATATGAAAATACTAGAAAATTCAACCAAAAATTGAAAATTTCACGTTGAACATACTTGGATCGTAAGTACGATCGTACTTCATATATACGAATAGTTCAAAAAATCCATATAAAATCCTAGATGAACTGATTTTATACTCTATCAGTCGCATCTACGAACTGACATCATACTGTATAAACAGTTCAAAACTGAATAGGTTTTCTCCGATATGATTATGTGTGAACATATTTAATACTCTGGTCATCGTCTGTATGAACCCTATATCATACAATACAAACTTGTTAAATAAAATCATGCTTCATATAGTACAAACATGGACAAACCCATTTCATACTCTTGATGTTGTCTGTACGAATCTAACTTTGTACAGTACAAATAGTTTAGAAAATTTACATGTTCATATGGGATGAACTGGTACGCACCCATTTCGTACTCTAGACATCGTCTATACAAACTCCACTTCATGCAATATGATCAATTCAAAAAATGGTGAGTTTATTCAGGACAAACTGGTACGTATCCATTTCATACTCTTGATGTCGTATGTATAAATCCAACTTCATATAGTACGAACAGTTCAAAAGAAAAATTCCAAGGCATGATTCGATTAACTTTGTTCTGGAGGAACTTTCATGTAAAATCATCTAGTATGATTCAAGAATCATATAGTACGATTAGTTTCAAAAATAAAAATTTTGACTCACTCTCCTAGTATGTGTATGTACGGTTATCTAATTACAATCACACTCTCTCAAACTCAATAAAAATAGAAAAAGTATATACTTAAATTATAAGAAACCCTAATCTAATCTGTTTTGAAGTTTTCGATAATCTAGAGTATGATTTTTCTGAAATGATAATACACATAAATAACACAAATAAAATATATCCAATATATATTTGGATAAATAGTAATCGACATAATAATATTTTGATATCATCAAAAACTCACATGATATAAAAACTAAGTTTTGAAATCTAAGATACAACAATCTCTTCCATTTTGATGATGAAAAAATGGTTATTATTTGAGTTAACAGTTAAGGAAATTTTTCTCTTAAGTGCCTCCTCAATAAGTGAACAATTTAAAATAAGGGAATCCAATGAGAATCAAAACCACAAGAACAAATTAAAAAGAAAAAAAAAAAAAAACTAAACAAAAACAACACAACAAACATACATTCAACTTAAAACTAAAATAACATAAATAAACATACTCACAATAACACAATACACACATCATAAAAATCACACAACAAATAATCATACATACATACATACATCAAACAACAAATCCAACATCCAATACAACCAATGCATCAAATAAACATTAAATAATAACTAATGACTCCCCCTTTTGACAACAAAAAAGGGAAGTACATCTTGAAAAGATAAGTTTCTATAAATATATCAAAATAGATGATGAAGAAAAAGATTTTAAACTAGTTACAAATACAACATTAATGTCCTAATGCTAAAAAGAAATAGTCAAACTTTAAATCAAAGAACCACTAAGATAAGAAAAGTTAACCCAATTCATTATTCATTCTAGCAAATCAAATAAAAACAATTATTACAAAAATGATGAAATAAAGATTAATTAGTTTCTAATTAAAGAATGAATATTATTTCCAATTATATGGATTTGTATAAGAGATAGAACGATAAAGGAAAGAACAATATGAATTTTTCAATTGACGACATTGCTCATCTTTTCAATTATTTGTGACACACTTTGTACATCATTTTAGTTTGGGTTAATTTTATTCCTCTTTTCACTTTGGCAGACATTGCACATCTTTTCAAGTTTGGCACGCTTTGTGCATCGTTTTACATTTTTGGTCTTTTCTAATATCAATTAATCTCAAAACAAATTCCAATAATTAATAAAAATAAAAACATTGAAAAAGAAATAAAATAAAATTAAGACATCATTTCACAACAATTATTGCTAAGTAATATTTTTCTATAAGAACATGAAATTGACCTTCTAATCTATATCCAGTCATAATTTAATTTAAAATTTTGAGAGATTAAATTTTACAAGGAAATTAATTTGTAGAGCAAAGTAATTCAAAATTCCATTCTAGAGATCAACTACAAATAATTTATCTCTAAAACCTTAAATAATTCAAGAAGAGAGAATTCAACACAAGTCAAAATATCCAAGTTAAAACATCATTTTATTAACATTTATAATACATACAACTAATACAATATACATTAAAAGAAAGAAATACAATATAAAGAAGCCAAACACATGAAATCATAAGAAAACTCTGAACAACAAGTACAATAACAATTACAGCACAAAAGTAACAAATAAAATTCCGAGGGGCCTTGGTTTAGAGCTAGTTGAGGGTTGAACTTCATAAAGTAGCTATTGATTGTAGCTACATTAGTGTTGACCGAGTCGAATTTCCCTCAGATCCACCCTATGTCTTCATTGCACCTCGCATCCTACTGGTTTAGGTGATTCTCAAATTTATCAAAATATTGATCAAAATGAAATTCCAGTCTTTTAAAATGTTGGACTATTTCTTAATAGAAATTATAGCCGAGTCCAAGTGCTGGAGTAGGTGCTCCTTCTTCTCCCTTAGATTCTTCTCCCTCATAACATTGATCCTGATTAAAAAGTGCACAAAAATAGGCATCAGTAAAGTAAATGAGAAGTTGAGTGGGAGGATCATGATGGATTAAGTTGTACTTCTTTTCTAAAATATATGCAATTAAGTATCCTAAGGAAACATTTTTCTTCCTCCTATTATGAAGAATTCTAATATCTAAAAGTTTATAAATATAGTCAATGATTAGTTGGGCTTCATCAATAGGAGTATTAGTAATTATAAGGTATGTGATAGTAGACAAAAGAGGAGTAAAATTAATACGATCACCACCTTTAGCAATAATAGAAGTTCTCAAGACATGTTGGATGATCCTGACATTTTGGTTAAGGGTATATACACGAGAAATATGGCTTACTTGTGCAACACCTCTAAGAGTTTAGTTTATTTACAACCAATCAAAATCCACTCTAAAGTTCATGGTGTGTTCTCTAACCCCTTGAGTCATAAGGTGAAGGAAGTTGCCTAGATCTTCCTTAGTTATTTCAACTCACGGCTTAAAGACATAATAGGTCATCCTAGTAATTGGTAGATGGTAAGAATGGGTGGAGATGCTTGACTGTGGGCAGTGGTCTGTAGTGGGTTGCTTCCAACAAAATTTTGCTTATGTAATATATTTAGAATTCAGGCAAACAAGATGAACTCCAATTACACTAAAAATAAGTGATTTATTTCAAATACCTAAAAAAATTACTATGTATTAGCTTACTTCCAACCAATTTTACTCTATGTTACTAAGACTTCCAACCAAACATTGCCTTGGTAAACTTATCATTAAACATAGATTTTGTGGGTGAAAGGTAAAAATATTTTACTTGTTCAAATCATGTATATGATGAAATTTGTCTACTAATTAATCATTGTGCCATGCTTTTGCACCGTTTACAAGCAAGAAACTCAATGTGAATATAATGAATGAACTAACTTCTTCCTCAATCTTCAAGTCATATAAAAAATAGCAAATTCATTAGTCAAATAAAGTATACAAGTGGGTTTATTAAAAAAAAAAAGATTCAAAGAGATTAATAAACTTAAAAAATGATTTCAAATTAATATTAAAAGAATCACACATAGTAGTAGGATATGGGCATGCTCATGCATAAATTTGAATTCTCTACGATTAACATGATAACTACCACTACCAAATCCATCCATCAAATTCAAATTGGATAGCTGGTTTTGAAATTATATAAAAACTTCAAAATCAAACTCATGCTTTAAGTTTTTTTTTTTTTTAAGTTGTTCAAAATCCACATCCAATTAAAAAGATGTTTTTGATGTGATAATATTACAAGATATAGGTGTCATGCTAAATGCAAAGTAGAAGTCAGAGTAATAATGAAAAACTGAGGCACATGAGGTAGTTGTAATGATATGTTAGGAAATAGTGTCGAAGTCTCATTTGAGAAAGTATATTGAAAGATAAGAGGAATTAATTATGACTACTCCTAGTTAATAGAAAGGGTGAGGAAGATGATACTTTTTTTGCTATATAAAAATTTAAATGCTATGTAAATAAGCATAAAATTTTGTATGTTATAAAAATAAGATAATTTAAATATTAAGTAGGTAATTCTTCCTGTATTTGTTATTTCAAAAACTTTTGTAGTTTCTATTCACTAGAGCTCTTTAAGTTTTAGTAAAAGCATTTTCTCAAACGGATAAGCGTCTCGTTGCCCTCCCGCTTCTCCTCTCTTCTGAGTGTCTCAAATGGCGATTTCATGTAATCTCCTTCGATTACCCTTCACAATGCATCCTAGCTTCCCTTCTTCACACTCTGCTCGCCCTTTCAACTACCCCATCCCATCTCGACGCTACTTTACCACTTACTCCGCCGGAGCGCTTACCTCGGGACCCCTACGACCGGCAACCGGCGGTCCGATCGATCCCTTAACTGCGGTGGTGAACCCTGCTCTGAGACACGCAAACGTTTTGTTCTTTACCTCGTGCTACAACGTCCAGATATTAGTTGAGGAGAACGAGCCTGAGGAGGTGCTGCTCCGGCGATTTCGGCGGGAAGTCAGCAAAGCTGGCATCATCCGGAATGCAAGCGGCGAAGGTTCTTTGAGAATCTTCAGGAGGAGAAGAAAAGGAAGGCGCGAGAAGCTGGGCGCCGAAATCGGCGAAGGTGAGTCACCGAAATCTCTCTAATTTCATCCTATGTTTCCGGCTTACTCATAGAATAAGATGTGTAGATTATAGTTTTGGTTGGAAATTATTGAATGATTGGGCATTGTTATTCAGTTATTGTAGATGAACTATTGAGGTTTGTTTAATTGCTTCTACGATGTAATTCTATGGGGATCTTTGATAGAGGGTTTTAAGTAGGATTTATGCTAAATCCTGCCAAACATGCATAGTTGAGCAACTATTATTTAATTGACTTTGGTTATACTAATATTGATAAAATGTTTGCACCATTTCGAAAATATCGATATCACTTGAGTGATTCTCGTGGAACTTTATCTAGAAGATTTATAGTTGAGCAAGAGTTATTTAATCACGGACATGCATAGTTGCGCAATGTAATTGAGATAACTTTTGAGATTTGTAAAGAATTTTAAGTGTTATCTCACTTGCAATAGTTTTTTCTTAGTGTTCAAACAGATATCGTGCTTGTATGTGCAATTTTGCTAAACTTTATAGATCGATACCATAAGCACAATCTCTATTTCAATATATCGCAAACAGAAATATGACATGATACTCAGTACTGTGTATTATGAGATTGAAATGTCTTCCTCATAACATCTCAAAATAATAGGGGAAAAATTCAAGGGGAAGCGATAAGACATGCCATCGCCATGGATTAGAGGAATGCTTAGGTAAGAAATTTGATTATAGTAAAAATTTAATTCAAGCATGAAATTTAATTAATTTTATGATTTTTTTATTTTAGTCATCGAGTCAAAGATATCACTCATAAGGATTGAATTGTTCTACACTTGAAGATATCATATCACCGTCAATATACAAGCATATGGAGTTTTTTGTTATCTACTAATTTTTACTATATACTCTTTATTGATTTTATAATTTCTATCATATGAACTTAATTTCGATTTATTCTATTATATAAACTTATGTTGAATTTATAATTTTATTAATAATAAAATTCAGATATATCATTTTTTTTTAACTCTTGTTATGCATTATGAATATATTCATATTTAGGGGTTGTTGGCAATAAGCAAGATTTAACTCATATAAGATTTAATAAATCCTATAAATTATGATTTATTAAATCCTGCAAATTCGAATTTTCTAAATTCTGTAAATTTGGATTTACTAAATCCTAAGGTATTAAATCTTGAAAAATTATTTGGCTACACATTCATGATTTATGGTGATTAAAAATTTAAATATGAATATATTCTTAATGCATATGCAAAAATTTAAAAAATTTTAAATGATTTTTCTGAATTACATTACTAACCAAATTATAAATTTAATATAAGTTTATAAAATAGAATTAATCCAATTTAAGTTCACACATCAGAATTTGTAAAACCAATAAAGAGTATATAGTAGAAATTTTAAGAATGGGCATAGTGTATAACAAAACACTCAACCTACTTGTATATTGATTGTGATATGATATTTTTAAGTGCAGAGCAGTTCAATCATGATGAGCGGTGTCTTTCACTCGACATCATAAATAAAAAAATCATAAAATTAATAAAATTTCATGTTTAAATTGAAGTTTTTTAGTGTAATTAAAATTCTTATTCGAGCCTTTCACAAATCCATGACAATGACATTCCTTATCGCTTCCCCTTGAATTCTTTCCCCTATTTTTATATGTAGTATAGAATCTTCATCAGATATTTCAACCTCACCGTAGTGAGTATCAAGTTGTATTTTTTATTGCAATATATTGAAATAGAGATTGTTTTTATGATAACAATCTATGAAGTTGTGCAACACTGTACATACAAGTACTATGTCAGCTTGAACACTAAGAGGAAGCTATCAAATGTGAGACATTGCTAGAAATCATTTTTTCTATATCCCAAAAGTTCTTCCAACTATATTGCACGACTGTGTTTGTTAGTGATTTAATAACTCTTGCTCAATTATATAACTTCTAAATATAGTTTCACAATAATCACTCAAATGATATCGATATTTTTGAAATGGTACAATGATTTTATCAATATTATCATTACCAGAGTTAGCTAAATAATAGTTGTTGTGAGGTACTCTAAATTTTCCTTGCTTCACTTCCCATCTAACCACACGCTTGTTTGCAATACCCTCTCACCCTGAGGCAATATATACAAACTGTCGGTTGAATGGCATTGTATGGCATTACAATCATTACATTTTAAGATGTAAACATCTTCTGATTACGATATTGATTTTGTAAATTACTATTGAGTACTGCAGGAACATGGGTAGCATCAATTTTACTCATTGTTTTTTTGAATTAAGGATAAAATTATATATTTGCATGTATAAAAGGATGACACTCTGTATCTGGTAGCAATAAATTAATAAACTTACTTAACAATGACACAATAGTATGTAGTACCTGATTTAAATACCTGTTCACTCTTTTTAGTGAATGCTGGAAGAACTCACATATTACATGTAGCTATGCATATTTTCTATATTATTTAATAGGCCACGACTGACTAGTAGGTTCCTCAGACACATAAAAGCCTCAGTTGGTAACCTGAAACATTGCTAAGCTCGTCTCAAATGACTAGCCAACACATCCTCCACATATTGATGACCCGTGTATGCTCTATCAAACATAGATCTTCTTAGCTGCAGTTCCTCCTCAAAGGAGCTACTGTCTTTTAAAACGTGGGGATTTAATTCAGCAATTACCTCATTTATTTATAATTGCAACTCAACCACATCACAAAATACATCAGGATGATCCCCACATAAATAATTCATCATAGCTGTATGAGATTAAACAAAATAAATGAAGTTCTTAAATAGTGGGTGATGTCATGAAATATATCAACTTATGAAACACAACAACTAACAAATATTGATAAAACATAATAACTAACAAAAAATAAGGTGGCCCACTATGATTTATTTGACAGCATTTGGTAGTGCCAACGGGCAATTTTTCCTTCCAACCTCTTATAGATAGACTAGAAAATACAACTTCCAGGGTCTTTGCCAATACAAGCATGGCGAAAGCCACTCAACACGGTACTGGAGTAAGTCCATTGCTTATGACTATTGGTTTAGACAACTTGTCATGTTGGGGATCCAAGAAATGTGGGTGACAGCTCACAGTATACTCAATCCAATTTTTACGAAGCTCGCCGTCCCATGTCATAAAGATGGCCTTGTACTCCATATTTTCTTTGAGTGCATTCTAGACTATAAAGCTTGCTTGAATAGTCCTTTTTTTGATGTTGCCTAATTTAACCAAACATTCTGACATGGTGTAAGGATCACTTTGTTCAACTTTTTTTTAAATATTACCATATTCTTATTTAACTCAACTAATAGCTTGTTCAATGTATCTTTGCTTTCTTTCTACTTTGTGCACCTTATGATATTGACGGGTTCTTTACTAGACCTTTTCGAGCCTATCATGAGACTTGAATCTAGTTGGTTCTTTGGTTCCACATCTAACTTGACAACTAGTAGAGTGTTTGATAGGAAACACTTGTAGTTTTCAAGTATTTCCTATCAATATTTGGAAAACAGCGAAAATCTTCACAAAAGTCCGCACAAAAACCACAAAAACAGTAGATAACTTGTATGATTTGATGAAAGGAACACCAAAAATAGCAAGATACACTTGATCCTCAATTCGAGAGGAGGATCGATCTCTCCCAAATCTCTAGACGCCGCTAGAGCCCAATGAAAACCTAAATCTAAGAGATCTTAAATTTCAGCCAAATTCAAGATGCCCAAACCCTAGGAAATCAAACTATTTAATACATACAAATCAAAAGAAAATCCCTAAACAGTCCCTACATTCAAATTTCCCTCTCAAAACCCTCAAAAAAGCTTCCTAAAAAGCTCCCGCACGGTGTGCGGCTCGCTCGGCATCCCAGTGGGCGGAGATTTCTCCGCCCAGTTTGCGCTGGGCCGGTCCTGCAAGGACCGGTCCACTGGACTGGTCTAACAATACTCCCCTCCTTAAGATCCATCTTGTTATCTTGTTCGCAAAGTGGAAAGACGACACCCTCCATTTCTTCTTCATCACAAACAGTAAGAACTTGAAGAGTTCAGTCCTTACACCTGTGCCCGGCGTATACCTCTCGTCACATCTGAAACAAAGCCCTTTTGCCCTCTTCTCCTATAATTCTATCTCAGTGAGCTTCTTGAAGTTATCCCCACTCCCTCCTCTTACTGGCTTCTTCATGGTGGTCTCATTAATGTTAACTGATGCAGGCCCCTTGAGTTCTAAAAGAGTGGTCGTAGTCTTGTAAGAGCCTCCTAAGCTGTTGCTCCTGGCTCCTTTCTCTAGATTATTATGATTTTCTACCAGCTATGCCAACTTCATTGCCTCCTCCAAGTCATTAGACATCAGAACTTTCTCTGTAGCTCGGATCTCTGCCTTCAACCCCTTCATAAAGTTCCTCTCCAATACGATATCTGATAATCGCTCCACCCTACTAGCCAGGTGCTCGAACCGCTCATGGTAGTCTGCTACTGATCCCTCCTGCACCAGAGCAAAGAACTGCTCATAGAAATCTCCTCCCCGGTCGGTTTGGAAACGTTCTATTATGCAGTTTTTGAATTCCCTCCAGTTCCTGATAGGCCTCCTCTGATCTCTCCGCTGATACCACGACTGGGCTTTTTCTTCCAAGCACAATCCGGCTGCGGTCAGCTTCTCTTCCTTCGTTAGTCCATTGACGGCGAAGTATCGCTCCACCTTGTAAATCCACCCATACGCATGTTCTCTTTCGAATATGGGCATCTTCAACATCCTCACCTTTTGGTTGCCCCCATTGCCCCTGATTCTTCCATAGTTTCCCCTCTCCCAAGTGCTAGGTGCATCCCATGTTTTCCGGTCTTCCCTTACTCTACCATAGTCCTAACCCTCTTCGAAATCCCCCCTTCTGTCTTCAAAATCAGCACGTCGACAACCATATTATCCCTCCTGGCGTTCCTCATATCCTCCTCTTTCTTCCCTCTGGACATGCTCCATATGGGGTCTTCTTCCTTCTCCTTCCACGATCTCCACCTCCTCTTCCTCCCTACGAATTTCAGAATTTGTACTTTTTCCCTCTATTCTTTTTACCACATAAGTTGATGTTTGGTTATGGATTTCTAACATCTTTTTCATCATGTCTCGTAGATCAGCAACTTGCCCTTCCATAGAGGAAATCCTTTTCTCCACCGTCGTTTTAATTTGATTCATCTTCTCTTCAAGTCTTTCATCCAGAGCATCCACCTTTTTGGCCTCCATCACAATCCTGAGTTTGTAAAATCACAAATTCTGGATTTGGAACTTCAAAAACATCAATTCCCCTTCCTTCCGGGCAATTAATCACCGCTGAAAATTGCCGAAATCATCCCTCCACCGGTCCCACGACTTGCTCTGATACCAATTTAATAGGAAACACTTATAGTTTTCAAGTATTTCCTATCAAGCTTTGGAAAACAACGAAAATATTCACAAAAGCACAAAAACCACAAAAATAGTGATTTGGTGAAAGGAACACGGAAAATAGAGGATCGATCTCTCCCAAATCTCTAGACGCCGCTAGAGCCCAAAGAAACCTAAATCTAAGAGATCTCAAATTTCAGCCAAATTCAAGATGCCCAAACCCTAGGAAATCAAACTATTTAATGCATACAAATCAAAAGGAAATCACTAAACAGTCCCTACATTCAAATTTCCCTCTCAAAAGCCTCAAAAAAGCTTTCTAAAAAGCTCCCGCATGGTGTGCGGCTCGCTCGGCATCCCAGCGGGCGGAGATTTCTCCGCCCAGTTCGCGCTGGGCCGGTCTTGCACGGACCAGCTGGACCGGTCCACTGGACCGGTCTAATAGTGTTTTTAATGTTTCACTCATCCTCAAATATAACGCTATGGGACGTCATGAAATCATCTGCAGTGTTTGGACTTCTTCTCCTTCTAAGTTTTTTGCAGGTTGTGCTATCTTAGTTGAGTGTGCGCCAGTCCGAAGTGCAATATTTTCATTGTAGATCTTCTCAAATATTTCATATTTATGGAAAGGATGTTTGTGAAATGGCCTAACTTCAGATTCTCCTATCATTCAAAATATTTAATTAATTATTCATCTAATTATTATTGCATATAGATGTTTAATCAGAGGAAGAGGTTCCTGATTGATCTCCTCTCACAGCTTATTAGTTGGGACTGGTATATGAAATTATTCATTCCATCCTCAATTGTTTTGATTTGTTAGTTAATATAGTATTCAAAACTCTGCTTTCATACTTTTGAACATTATCATAACATTTTGGTGTATTTGATACATAGACATTTATTTATTACTTTTACGAGATTCGTTCATTGTTCCTTGTTCAAAATGCCATTACAAAAATTCTCATATACGAACTGTTCATGTGGAGCTCCCCTATATTATGTTATGCTCTTCCAGCCATTTTGAACTTAGTGTCAAATTTTTTGGTTGGCCGGTGTGGATGGGCATATCATCATTTGTACTTGGGTTAGCACTTGAACTGCCTTGGACAATAGCATTCACTTTTAAAAATTTCTGTATTTCTCTTACACAAGAGCCAAGGTATGATTAGTACATGTTGTCTATAGCACAACATGCCCTAGCAATGTGTTAAAGTTGAGAATTTGAGAGGGAAAAGCTTGAATTTTATTATGCAATCTACTCCCTATTTATAGATCTATACAATGTGTATTGATAAGGAAACAAATAACTCTATAATAATGAGAATACAATTACTCCTAAATCAATGGAAGGAATTAATGCTATCCAAGTAGTCTTCCCAAGGATTACTGTTCACAGCCGTGGATTTCTTTTGGATCGTGAGGTTGAGATTTAACACTCCCCCTCAAGCTGGGAAATATGGATCCGTCATTCCCAGCTTGTCAATCATTCGGAGAAAGGAAGAACTGTCCAATCCTTTAGTAAGGATATCTGCAAGTTGATCCTTTGATGATACATGGTCAACACTTACTAGGCCACTGTCTATTTTTTTTTAATAAAATTCTGTCCACTTCTATGTGCTTGGTTCTGTCATGCTGATCTGGATTGTGGGTTATGCTGATTGCTGATTTGTTGTCACAATGTAGTTTCATGGGCTCATCCCACTTAACCTTTAAATCTTTTAGGATTATTTTGATCCATAGTAGCTCACATATTCCCAAGGCCATAGCTCGATATTCTGCTTCTGCACTGGATCTTGCCACCACATTCTGTTTCTTGCTTCTCCATGTAACTAAGTTACCTCCAAGAAATGTGCAATACCCAGAGGTAGATCTTCTATCAACCAGTGATCATGCGTAGTCAGCATCCGTGTATACTTCTAGGGTTATTCCACGATCTCTCTTAAAGAGAATTCCTTTTTCTGGTCTTCCTTTAAGGTAGTGCAATATCTTGTCTACCGCTTGCATGTGAATATGCTTTGGATTCTGCATAAACTGACTGGCCATACTTACAACAAATGCTATGTCTGGTCTAGTGTGGGAGAGGTTGATCAATTTCCCTACAAGTCTCTGATAGGCCCCTTTATTTACATCTGGATCTTCTTTAGCTTCCCCCAGTTTAAGATTAGGTTCTACTGGTGTTGGTGCTGGTTTACAGGCTAGTTTACCTATTTCTCTTAGAAGATCTTTAATGTATTTCTGTTGTGAAATGAAGATTCCTTTGCTGGAGTGAGCAACTTCAATTCCGAGGAAATATTTTAGTCTACCAAGTTCTTTGATGTCAAATTCCTTAGTAAGACTTTTCCTTAAACTAGCTTTTTCCTCTTCATTATTTCCAGTCAGAATAATATCATCAACATACACTAATAATATTGTGATCCCCCTGAGTCTGAGTGTTTGAAGAATACTGTATGATCCCCTTGACTCTGTCGATACCCATTCAGGAGCATGAATTTAGAGAATCTTCCGAACCAGGCCCTTGGTGATTGTTTGAGTCCAAATAGAGCTTTTTTCAGATTGCATACCTTGTCATCTTCAGATTTTTCCTTGAACCTTGGTGGTATTTCCATAAATATCTCTTCCTCCAGATCCCCATGTAGGAATGCATTTTTCACATCCAATTGTTCCAAATACCAATTGTATTTTGCTGCTAGTGAGAGTAGTATTCTGACAGTGTTCATCTTGGCTACAGGAGCAAAGGTTTCTTGATAGTCAATGCCATATGTTTGAGTGTACCCTTTTGCCACTAGTCTTGCCTTATATCTTTCTAGTGTGCTATCATCTCTGTACTTTACGAAAAATACCCATTTGCATCCAACTGGTTTTTTTCCTGTCGGTAGAGTGATGATTTCCCATATTTTGTTGTTTTCTAGGGTCTGCATTTCATCTATCATGGCATTTTTCCATTTTTCATTAGATAAAGTCTCAGAAATATCTTTAGGAATATGGATATCTTCTAGTGTAACCAAAAAAATTTTATGTGAAGATGAGAAGTTGTTGAAGGATATAGAGTTGGTTATAGGGTATAATGGAGATGGAGGGCTTACCTTATGTCCAGGAGATGGTTCAGATTCTTGAATCTGCTTTGGAGTATAATTTGAATTTGTACATCTAGAGTATACCTTCCCAAATCTAATGACAACTTTGTCTTTTGTTTCCTTGTCCTTATTTTCAGGTGGATTGGTTTGAGGTGGTGGAGGAAGGTCAAGAGGTGTTAGTTCATTTTCCTCATCTTCCTCAAGTTCAGTCTCCCCCTGAAGATGAGGTTTGAAAAAATAAGAACTTTGTGCATCAAAAGTAACGTCTACAGAAACAAAGGTTTTTCTTGTAGGAGGATTATAACACTTGTAACCTTTTTGGGTAGCTGAATAGCCAATAAAGATGCATTTAAGTGCTATTGGATCTAATTTTCCTCTAGTTTGGCTATGGATATGAACATAGGCTGTGCACCCAAAGATTTTTGGTATTAGGTTATGATGGGTTCGAAATTCGGGGTAAAATGAGGACAAAATTTTCATTGGAGTTTTTAGTCTAAGGGTTGTTAAAGGAAGTCGGTTTATGAGATACGTTGCAGTTATGAGAGTTTCTCCCCAATAGGATTTGAGTATATTATAATGGAATAGAAAAGCTAGAGTGGAGGCTAGAAGGTGACCATTTTTTCTTTCTGCAACCCCATTTTGTTGTGGCGTGTGAACGCAAGAGGACTCGTGAATGATGCCTTCATTTTGAAAGTAGGAGGAAAGGGTTTGGTTAAAATAGTCTTTGGCATTATCGGAGCGGAATCTTCTTATTTTCACCCCGAATTGATTTGGATCATGATATGAAATATGGGAAGAACGGTGCTAACATCTGATTTATTTTTGAGGAGATAGATCCAAGAGACTCTAGTGCAATCATCAATGAATGATACAAACCATCGTGCTCCAGAAATATTGGGGATTTTTTAGGGTCCCCATATATCACTGTGAATACGGTACAAAGGAGTATCACATCTCTCATTTTTATTTGGGAAGGAAGTTCTTTTGTGTTTGGCTAATTCACAAGTTTCATAATGAAGATGTTTATTTTCTAATTTCTGAAAAAGTTGTGGATACATATGTCTTAGGAAGTCAAAAGATAGGTGTCCTAACCTATAATGATGAAGCCAAAGAGTGGAGTTTTTATCAACTAAGGACAACATAGAGTAGCTATTTTTAGATTGGTTCAGTTTTTCCAAGTAGTACAATCCAGCTTTCTCCTTAGTAAGTCCAATCTTCTTCCCCGATCTCTGGTCCTGAAATAAGCAATAGGTAGGGTTAAATACGCTTGGCAATGATGATCATTGGTAAGTTTTTGGATTGAAATTAGGTTTGTGGATAATTGAGGTACGTGGAGCACATTTTTTAGAGTGAGTGCGGGAGATAATGTTATGTCTCCTTGGCCCGCTACTGTGGTAAGAGAACCATCAGCAGTGATGATTTTCTTGTTGTTTGGACAAGGAGTATAGTTGATGAAGTGGTTAGGTGAGTGGGTCATATGATTTATGGCTCCTAAGTCAATATCCATAATTCCTTTAAATAATTTTTAGAGGAACTTAAACTAATAGAAATCGGAAACTTACCTGAGAGTGCAAGTGAGGAAGATGCATTTGATTTTTCAAGGGATACCAGGAGTCTTTTAAGTTTATTAATATCTTCTCTCTTGAGTTCTCCAAGACTGGGCTGTGCTTCTGGGGTGGGCTGACTTGTAGTGTTGTTGGCCTGTGACATGCTCCTTGTTCCACCTTTCTGATTCCACTCCTTACTGGGGGGTTTTCCATGTATTTTCCTTCATGTTTCTTTTGTGTGTATTGACTTTTTGCAATAGCTACACCAAAGTGAGCTTTATCTTTGAATTTTGAAGAATCTTTCCTTTCTCCTTCCATGATGATTCTTTGTTCATCACCATTGCTGAGCTTTCAATGATCTTTGGTTCTAACATCACTCCTCGTCGACTTTCTTCTATGCGGATGAGAGAAATAGTTTTGTTGAGTGATGACGTCTCCTCTTTGCCGAAGATCTGAACTCTAACTTGGTCAAATTCTACATTTAGTCCTGCAAGAAAATCATAAATTCTATCTTTTTCAATAAAGTTCTTTAGGATTGCAGCATCTTCCGGACATCTGGTTTCTATGCAGTATGCACCTATAGTGATCAAGTTCTTGCCACAGATTTTGTAGAATGGTGTCATACTCTGTCACGGTCTTACTCCCCTGCTTCGTGCTTCCAACTTTAACTTTAACTTCAAAGATTTGAGCGGCATCACGAGCTTTGGAGAAGGTTTGTCTGGCCGCATCCCATATGTCCTTTGCAGTCGAAAGGAACATAAATGTATCACTAATTTTTGGAGTCATTGAGTTCCACAACCATGACATAATCATGGAGTCTGCTTCATCCTATACCTCAAATTTAGGATCTCCTTCTTTTGGTCCTCCTCCAAGGAGGTGATGTACTTTCCCTTAACTTTTCAAGTAGGTCCTCACAAATTGAGACCACTTTAGATAGTTCTTCCCATTTAGATGATATGAAGGTTGAATGCTTTGAAGGTCACCTCGTCCTTGGTGCGCCATAGACTCCTCATTTTGCTCAATGCTTTCGGAGCTATGATGCACGGACACGGACACGGCGACACGGACACGACACGACACGGACACGGGACACTTTTTTTTTTTGAAAATATAGGACACGGGTACGGCACAGACACGACAATACATTTTTTTTATATAGTGTATATATATTAATGTAATATATTATTAAAAATGACAAACAAAAATAAATGAATGACATGATAACTTGTCTAGCTTATAATATAAAATATTTAGTACAAAATATCTAGTACAACCACAAAAATATAAGCAAATAATCACTTAGTACAACATTAAGCATTCAAGCTTCAACTACTAGATTAGCTTTAGAGGTTTGTTTTTTGCCTTCAATATCATCATCATTGAATATCACTGCTTTTAACTCTGGTTCAACAAGAGAAAGATTTGTAATTGTGCAAAAAGAGAGGAGATGAAAATACCTTCATTGTCAAAGAGAAATGAAAATGAGAATATTCGATGAATGGATATTAAATGCAGACGTTGATTTGGTGTTATAGTTAGGAAATAAGAAATTTAGTTTAAATCTCGCCAAATATAAGAAATTATATTTAAAAAAAAATATATAAAATATTTAAGATACGCGTGTCGGACACGCGTGTCCAATTTGTTTTTAATATTTTTTTAATCGAACACGTTTTCGGCGTGTCCGACACGTTTCGAAGGACTGTCGGACGAGTGTCGTGTCGGACACGGTGTCGGACACTGCATGCCTCTTTGAGGAGAAGTGTCGGTGCATCATAGTTTGGGAGGAATTAATTTCAGACATTGGATAGCAATGAAGGCTTCCAAAAAATTTCTTTTTCGTTCGACAATAAAGGTCGAATTTTTTTTTTTTAACAAGCCGACCGAGCCAAGTACGTAGGCTTGGATCAATAACTTAGGGTAACCCGAGCCCAGTCACGCGAGCACGTGAGCACGCGAACTCAAGTAGGAGCCTTCGAGCGGTCCTTCTGCACGATTCCGCCTCTTTTTCCATAAGCAGGACCTTCGGCTTCCTCTTCCGATCCTTCCGCACGACACCAAGGGGAAGTCGCGGCTGAAGGAAGAATCGGCCTCGACTAGTCGTGCGATCGGAAGTGAGGATCGAGCGGGGTGCTTTGCTCCTTCGACGATCTTCCCTCCCTGTCGGATCGGGATGCTTGCCGTCCTCAGTCCGCTCCTTCGCCTGTCGGCTTGGGAGAAGACAACCAACGATGGCGTTCGGACGCTCCTCCGGATTCTCTCGGATGTTCGGCTCTTAGCGGGAGTGACGACTTTGGCCTTTCTCTTGAATAGGAAGTTTCGATTGTGCTTCGACTTTGTCTCGTCCGTCCCGGCGTACACGGGTCGGCACGATCAAGTCCGAGCTTCCTTTTCTCTTCCTCCTTCAACGATCTAGGATCATTCTCCGACGGCAATTAAGGCCGTTGGCTCTGATATCATGTTAAAGCTGAGAATTTGAGAGGGAAAAGCTTGAATTTTATTATGCATCTACTCCCTATTTATAGATCTATACAAGGTGTATTGATAAGGAAACAAATAACTCTATAATAATGAGAATACAATTACTCCTAAATCAATGGAAGGAATTAATGCTATCCAAGTAGTCTTCCCACGGATTACTGTTCACAGCCATGGATTTCTTTTGGATCGTGAGGTTGAGATTTAACACAATGAATTCAAAAATAAACATGAGTTATACTAGATTTCTTTTTATATTTCTCACAGCCAAGTTCAAACCAGATAGTACATCAATACATGATGTTTGACAACTTGTGGTCGTTCAAGGACACTAAAAGTTCATGATCAAATTCATTATAGCTAAATTATTTATCCGATGTAGGTCGCTTCCATCTGATATTTTTTTTTAGTTTCCCATATTCGGATGACATGTTAGTGGTTGATGTAGATCCTAGTTTATGCATATTCGACGTGAACTAAATTATAAAATTAGGTTACTAGGAAAAATTGGTTCAAGCAATTTTTTCTTCTTTAAATGACTAATAACATATTTTTATTATTATCATTATTATTATTATTATTATTATTATTATTATTATTATTATTATTATTATTATTATTATATTAATACAAATATATAAAATGTCCTAAGTATTATGTATTGATTTGCTTATAATGTCATTCTGTAAATGTTATTTTGCGTTTCAAAATATTAATTTAATATAAATGGCTTTCCAATATTCATAAAATTATTTTGAAGATTAACAAATTGTTCATCTTCTAATCACTCTTCAAATTATTAATATATAATAAAATTATTATTTTTAGAATTCAATAATCCACTTTAATAAAAATAATTATCTCTTCTATTAATAAATTATTTTAATGCAACTAAATAACTCACTTCTAAATAATTATTTTATATTGAATAAACATCAATTGAATATCAAATAAAATAAATGGTGTTGTATTCAATATCAATTAAATTAGACCTTTCTTCATTTTATAAGTATCCATTGGATTCTATGCAACTGCAATTTGAAAAAGGTAAAATAAAACTCACAAATAAGTGAAAATTCGTTATGCATGCCACAAATATTTACAATGTTTATATTGAATATTTAATTTTAACGAATAAAAGCTAAGAAGCAATGAATAATTTTAAGAAAAATATAATTTAATAGGAACAACATTTGGACACTTTATGTTATATAAATTTTGTGTTTCAAATTAAAGTATATCTAGATGATAGCCGTCAAACACTAGACGCATCCTATTCGTTGATGTTATATTAACTTAAGTAAAGGGGATGATCACACATCTAAGCCAGAGAGTCTGTGGGAATAAGCGGCTGCTATTCGACAACCTCTCCCGAGTAGCCATTTATTAAACAAACTCACTAGTACTAACTTTAATAGATCAAATTAGGATGTTTCTCCAGTGAAGAGAAATTTGAAAAAAGGGCTTGCAACAATATCATCTTCACTGGTGTCGATAGATGATTAATAGGAAGCGGATGTCAGGAATGGAGAAAGACGGTAGGAGCTTGCAACGTTCTGTGAGAAGGTGCAAACCCAATCATTGTAAATAAAGGGATTTCAAGAACTCCTTGACAAGGATGCTCCGAGAGAATTATTCGCAAATCCGTAAATCCCGTTAAATTCACCGAAGTATGGGATATAATAAATCCGAAATTAATGGCAAAAAAATGATAAATCATAATTTATGACGAGGATGGATTTGTAGTGCCCATTTTTTCTATTTGGCATGATTTAGCATAAATTCTTCTTAAAACCATGCTATTACATAGGCCCTTAAATCCTTAATCATCATGAATCTTGAAATATGTATCTAAATAGCTTGTCTAGATTTAATATATGTGATGCCACGTAGTTATTCGGATTTAACACCCTCTGGATTTAGTAGATTTGGATTTACAGGATTTACTAAATCCTACTTGTTGCCCAACAACCCTATTAGTTTAGTTGTTAAATATTAGATATCATGGATTTGAATGGTTGGCATTGACCTCTCTCATACTTCATTTTTATCTTGGATATTCTATCATAGTGTTCATAACAATATCCAAAAGCTTAAATTAATTGAAAATTGACTTATCAAAACTTGAATGTCTTTATTTTTGCGAATCACCGGCTAGATCCTAAATTCAATGCTAATTTAAAGTCAAGTTCATGCCTAACCTATCATGATTGAAATTATTTACGCTTATGATGTCGAGATTAGAGTTTTGTACAATTTCAACTTGAAGAGGTATTTTGGTAGGTTAGTAAACAAACTTAAAATATATAAAAGAACAAACAAAATTATAGTTAGAGAAGCACATCAATGGAACAATCCTATAAAGGAAAATATATTTTTTTTCTTTTTAATTTACTTTATCGATCGACTTACATTAGAAGCATTTTGGCTATTTGTGTCTCAACTGCTCCCTATTCTCAGAGTTTATCAGAGTTCTTTGGGGACCAAAATCCTTATTGTATTGTTATTGGAGTACTTATATAGATCATTGGAGCTGTAGGAGCATGAATGGTTTTCCCTATAACCATTTGGTTAATCCACCTTCATGTTAAATGTAGATTACAAAAGATAGAGAGGCATGCCTACTTTCTTGCACATTGGCTATTGTTGGGCGTTAAGGAGGAATGTCCATGTTGTTGGAGCAGAGAAGTCAAGAAGATTGTACTAAATATTCCTTAGCCACTTTCATAATGGTAAAGGGGTTAGGAATGTTCATTGCGCTTGCCATTGCATTAGCTCCAGAGAGAAGTGACTTTGTAGCTTTTAGGAGGTTAGTAGATACTCATCAAGCCGAGTTTCATTAAGAACTGCCAGTGAGCTAACTAGAGGTTCTCAGGTGCAGCCGAGGCATTAAAAAATAGTTGATTTCCACTTGCTAATTGAGGTAGGTCATTATTCTCCTACATATAGTCGTCGGCCGTGAACCTACATTATTCCTAGGTCTTTAGCAGCTTGGCATTCTCAACATTGAATGCTAAGGGTTGTCAGGTCCCACTTGGAAGGACCAATTGGTTTACTCAAAACCAACTTGATCGCATTTAATGTTGTTTATGAAGTCTTGGAAAGCAGGCCAAATGTGCTTCTGCATTTATTTAAAGATTTGTGGTAACACATAAGTGGCTTAATAATTAAAATTTTTAGGGTGTCTTTGAGGAAACCTTATCGATTGATATCCCATGCTAGAAAAAAAAAAATACATCAGATGGTGGTGGGGTGGTAATGTTAGTGCAGGTGATAATAAGAGGATCTTCTAATTTGAGCAAGATTCAATCGGATTAAACTACATATGTTACCCATATAGCCATCATGATGGAGAATAAAGATAATCTAGTATATGATGAATGTAATTAGATGATTACAGTATTACACTAATAATTCTTAAAGTTAGTACCAACGAATAATGATAAACACTACCATTATTAGAGAATTTGATTTAGTTCTACATTAGACGAGTGAAATTTATGTTGGTATAGAAGTTCCAAGCGCCTCAGAGAGGGAATTTTTATATGAAAAAAGGCCGAAGGGCACAAATCATGGAGCTTGACTTAGATGTAAAATTTCATTAGTTGAAAAATAGTATAAAGAGGTTGTTCACCACTTAAAGGGGCATCGATATAATTTGGCTCTTAGACAATTATTATTATAGGTCGATGGAAAGGAGATTGGAGATTTGGCCAATCTAAAGAAAATAGGTTATTTACTTCATAAATTTGATAATGTTAATATTACAGACTTAATGCTAGATTGATACCCTATTAATAGCATCAGATCCAAACTCAATTTGATGACGTTAGCACTAGGCTTCCTGGAATTATAGAGAACTATGTTTCAAATTTCTTGATGTGATATGTAGATAAATATGTATAAAATATTTCATGTGCATATTTTAGGTCTCCCTTATTAATATGCGACACAAAGACATTGAATTTTCCTAAAGAAAAAAATTGGTCAAGAATGCTACTCGTATTTATTATTTCCAGCTTTTTGTTTCTTATATGATTTCTACATGTATTATGTGGTCTTCTTTAGGTAATCCTAGAAAATTTGATGGAAAAATCTTTCGACTGTTGAAATTTTGTTTTCTGTTCTGTAGTATGTCTGAGTGGTTGCAATTTTTGATTGGCCTACTCTGGTTATTTTTTATGCACGTACATTCTAAATATTATAGCAAAGTTGGTATTAGTGGCATTTTTGTACAACAAAATTACTCAAGTTGTCTTCGCTTCACAGATGTAATACAAGCTTGAGCCATATGCATGGAAAAAAATGGCTCAGGATATTCCAATCAAATTTTTATTCATGATTGATCTAATAACTGTTGAATTTATTATGTATTGAGAGTTCAATACAAAATTTTGATTTTTTATTTATTGTACTTATCTCAAAATAAATCTGATGATTTTGATACCTATCTTGATCAACATTTGGCAAGATATACCAGTCAAAAAATTTTACCCTTTTACATTGATTCAACTGATGAAGCATTTTGTAGTTTATTTGTGCAAAATATACTACTTTTTACCTGCGATGTTTTCCTGGACTTTATAATGCCTAGATTCCCTCATTTGTTTGGATGAAGTTTTAAATTTCAAATCTACAAACATCTTCTCTTCAAAAGTAAAATTTATATTTTTCACATTCAGAATGGGTGAACATAAAATTAAATTTTAAAACATATTTCTGCCGCAGATGGACCCCTTTAGTGTGATGAACTATATAATATTCTTAGATGCAATAAATCCATGCAGGTTTTACCTAAAATTCTTTAGGTTGCTTTAATATTTTCAGATGTTTAGTTTGCTATTGTTTTGTGCGGAAAAATTGCTCGCCTGGCTATAATTTTAATTTTTCGTACATCTTGATAAACTTAATTATGTTTATTTGAATTTAATGTTTTCCTTCTTTATGCCACAATTTTTGTGATCTCTTTCTATGCATTTTTCTAGATTCTTGATTGAAAACTAACTCTCGGATAATGCTAGACTCACATTACTCATAGAAAATTTCTGGTTTTGGTTAGTTTTATATGGAATCAATCAAAATTTATATTACACTCCTAAAGTAAATTTTTTAGACCCATTCTACTCAAAACTGTAATCAGGATATCTTGCACTAATTTTTTCCATCACTAATTGTCTTTACAACTGCTTTCAAAATTTTATAATATGTACAACAATTATTCCTCTGCTTACCTCTACTCAATCTTTTGATTTTTTATAATTTTGCTCTTCAATATATTTTGTGTCCCCCAGACGGTTTTCAGCGCAAAGATTCGGCTCAGCATCACAAGAAGAAAATAGTCCAAACAAGAAGGCCAGTGATGACATGGATGATAATTGGGATCTGCCTGAAGGAGGCATCCCTAGCTGAAATCTGTAAGCATCTTAATGATTATTCATTTTATTCGAAGTTATTTTATGCGATATATGATACTAAATTCAGCTTAATGAACATGAAGAGCAAGAGAGTCTATCCTTGCCAATTCTATCCTATTGTAGACACTAATGGAATTATTGTATGGTGCAAATTGTTATTCTGACATAATATCTACTTTCCAAGTGATGCTACAGTTCAGTTACCGTTGTATTTTTTTTTTTTTTTTTTTTTTTTTTTTTTTTTTTTTTTTTTTTTTTTTTTTAATTCTTGAAAGAAGCTTCTTTGTAGCTGGAACTTGTCTTGTTTCTATTGAGTAGGGATATAGTAATAATAATATAAAGAGCAGAATAGCATTATGGAATGGAAACATGAACATGTGTGATGAATTAGAAGTCTAACCCAAAATACTCCTGCGATTAAATAGCTTAGCTTATTAGCAAACAAACGTCTCTTATCTCATGCACAGCATTTTGCGAACAGTAAAAATGTGTTTTTCCCCCCGAATATCTTGGTATTTTAATGTCAATTTGAGAAGTAAATTATCGAAGTTAAATTGTGAAATGCTCAGTAGTAAATGTTATTTATGCAGAAGAAAAAAGTACATCCTGGAAGTACTAGTTTTTTATCATTCGCATGCCGATTTTCATTTTAATGTCTTCTATTTGTGATCTCCTATCATCTATCATGGTACAAAAATGCATCAGGGTATTATATAGATTTCTGCCAGTATGATAGTTACAAGAAAAGTTATGTTTATTTTTTTATTTGATAGAAAAAATATAATTAACTCAATAACATCTAAGAAAATATTTTTTTATAATTGAATTTACAAGTAGTTGCAGTCATCCAAATTCTCATCTAAATTTAATAAAGAAAAATCACTTCTAATATTTTCTAACCAAGTCTTTTTATTGGACAACATTATGCACCATAAAACATTGTAGGTCTCACTACCATCTTATAGAATTTTCCCTTAAGCTTGAAACGGACTTTTCTATCACATAATAAGTCCGATGCATTCTTCCACTTTAACCATCGAACTTGAATTTTACTAATAACATCCCAATTTATTTCACCATCACTCTAAACAATAGACACAAGATATCTAAAACATGTGCTCTTATTAATAACTTGATTGCCCAAAGTCACAATCCTCCCACTAGATTTATTATTACTAAAATTAGATTCCATATATTTAGTTTTAAATCTACTCAAACAAAAGCCTTTAGACTCTAAGATCGACCTCCATAATTCAAGTTTACCTTCAATACTCTCTCAAATCTTATCAACTAGAAGAATATTATCAATAAAAATCATACACCAGGGTACAACCTCTTGCAAATGTCTAGTGAGAACATTCATGACTAAAGCAAAAAGATATAAGCTTAAGATTATATAAGCTTAAGATTGAGCCTGAATGTAATCCAACTAAAATAGAAAAATACTTGGCCAAATTACCTTGTGTTTGAACACAAGCAACAATTCCTGCATACATATCCTTAAAGACTTGAATAGAAGCATTATTAACTCCTTTCTTGTATATAACTCTCCATAGCAACTTTTTTTGAACTTTATCATATGTTTTCTCTAAATCAATAAAAATCATATATATATATATATATATCATTCTTATTCTCTCTATACTTCTCCATCAAACCTCTCAATAATTATGGCTTCCGTAGTAGACCTACCTGGCATGAAATTAAATTGATTTTGAGAAACATTAGTGTCACGCCGGATCCTATGCTACATAACTCTCTCCAATAGTTTTAAAGTATGACACATTAACTTAATTACTTTATAATTCGAACAATATTTTGCATCACCGTTATTCTTAAAAATAGGAATCAGTACACTCATTATCTACTCATTCGGCATCTTTTTAGTCTTCAAAATAATATTAAAAAAGTTTAATAAACCAATAGATTCCTTCATCTCCTAAGTAATTCTACACCTCTATTAGAATATCATCAAATATAATAGCTTTTCCATACTTCTTTTTCTTTAAAGCCTCTTTAACTTCAGCTTTACTAATACGTCGATAAAAAAATAAAAAACTTTATTTTCATTCAGGATGCGAATGTCACTAAAGTCAATTGTATTCTCATAATCTTCATTAAAAAGTTTAACAAAATATCTTATCCACCGTTGTTGAATATCCTTTTTTTAATAAAAGCGCATTTATTCTTCATCCTAAATACACTTTACTTAAATTAAATCTTTACTATTCCTATCTCTTTATTTAGCTAACTTATACTTATATATTTCGTCCTCCTTAGCATATAATCTATTATATAATTCATTAAAAGCTAAAATATTTGCATTGCAAATTATTTTCTTAGACTTTTTACGGGTAACTTTATATCTTTTCTAATTATCAAAATTTTTATAACTAAACAAATATTTATAATAAATCTTCTTATTTTTTTATATTTTCTTGCACATTTTGATTCCACCAACAATTATTTTTATTATTAGTAGCTTTTCCTTTAATATTTCAAGCATGACTTTTGCAACATCACTAGCTACTTTTTCTCATATAACATTACTTTCCTTATACACTGACAAAATTATAAGATTTAAAATATTACATTAAAAAATATTTATTATTGATATTCTTTAAATATCTCCATCTAATCATAGAACAATGATTTACTTTATTTTTTTATTTATTGCCCCTCCATCTTATAGTCTAAAACTAATAAGCGGTTTTGGGTACATAAATTTTCACTCGAAATAATTTTAATATCTTTGCAATCTAAATGATTTATTTTTTAATAAGAAAATAATCAATTTGAGTTTTAATATAACCGTTCTTATAAGTAATGATATGCTCTTCTCATTTTTTTAAATAATCTATTAACAATTACAAAATTATTAGTTAAAAGAAAATCTAATATGATATTACCACCATAGTTGCTCCAAAGTCATAGTCACCATGAAAGTTTTTAAAATTCACCTCTCTTCCATCGTTTAAATCTCCTCCAATAAGAACTCTTTCTTCAAAAGGTATCATTTGTATAAATTCTTTTTAGGTCATTCCAAAATTTTAATTATGAACACATATTCAAACTTATTTAAAGAGCATAAGCGTTTATAATATTAATAATCTTAACATCAATAATAATACTTAAAGTTATAATTATATATACAATTTTATTAATTTTTATAACATTATCTTTCAAATTCTTATCTATAATCACACCTACGTCATTTTAGTACAACTCCTAAAATACTATTATTTAAATTCTAAACTATTAATCTTGTTAGCATTCTCTTTAATCAATTTAGTTTCCTGAATGTAAAGTATATTTATCTTCATATGAATCATAATATCTATTAATTTCATTAATTTGCTGGTAAATGAACCTATATTTCACGTTCTTATTATAATTTTAGTTTATCGACTAGCTTCTTTGTCCACATTCATCCATGATATGAGAACCCTTGCCTTTTTAAGATTGCACCTGGGCATCGGTGCAGCGGCTCTTGCTCACTTGTCACTATATTCAAGCCATATAACGCGTCGCTTGTAGAAAATGCCCAAGCATTAACACAATGTATTAAATGATTCTTGTTATTCAACAAGTTGGTTGTTGACTACCTAACATAACCTTCTATTTTTATGATCCAGAATTTGAAACCTAACAACGATAGTGTTACAATTTATGAAATATAATTTAAAATTAATTATTTTATATTAAAATAAAGAAAAAAATGAAATATAATTTTAAAAAAATGCCAATCTTATTTTTACTCATTTTATTTATGAAAATAAATTTAGAAATTTTGAGGCTTTTAGAAGATACTTGTAATTATGATTTTCTCATATGTGCAATGGCCTTAAACAATTTTAGCAAGGGTTACTTTTTTTATTGAAAATGGGGTTTTGATAAGCACTCATTTGGGCAGAGTTAAAGAAGAAACAAAAGATGACTGCAAGAAACAATATTTGTGATTTTTTTTTTAAAATTTTATGTAAGAGGGGTATGTGCTACCATCATGCATCTTATATTTAATAAATTTGGCAATGCTGCTGTAGATCACCCTAAGTACTTAAGTTGAATTTGAGAGGTGAGGAGATAAACTTTTTTCTACAAGAGGTTTTTCTTGAGCCATGTTAAAACAATCTCTTAAAAGCCTATATATAATAGTGGTAGAATTCGAGACTGAACAGCAGTCTCTCCATATAATACCTAACATATCTTCTTGCTGATTTGAGCGAACAACAACTATAACTATCATTGCATTTACCACCATATCCCCAGGAATCTGATTTTTTACCATATTTAACCATTAAAGACTGTTTTACTATGAAAAAGCTTTTGTAAAGCGAAATATAACATAATGTGATTAAATATTTATTTCTAGTCATGGCTTATCATAAAATTGAGGCAAAATAATATCTTTAGACATTTTTTTTGCTAAAATTATCAATATATATATATATATATATATATATATATATATATATATATATATATATATATATATATATATATATATATATATATAAAATAATTGCCACTATTGCACTTGTAACTCGAAGATTTTAGCCACAATTTTTCATAACAGTATGGCTATTATACAGATATACGAAGAAACAATGACTTTTAGAGATAGAAGCATTGGTCATATATAGTTTTTTAAAAAACGACGCTCAAGATAAATAAGATAAAAAATTATGACAAAAAAATTAATTTAGTCAGATTTCATAAATATGGCTAATCCTAAATATTTAATTAAAACATTTAAAGTTCTACTATGGAAAAATTCAGTGTTAAAAGAGAAATTGTTTTTCTTTATCTTTTATATAAACAAGTTTTTCACAGTTCATGAAACTTCGAAATGTGACACATTTAAACACCAGCCCATACACCTTATCCTATCCTATGAAATTACAACCTTAAATTATTTTCTGTATAATAATGTTGACCTATGTATAGAAGAACACAAAGAGAGAAGAAAGCAAAACAAAAATCCTGCATACATACCTTATACCCGTTGAGTCTCAAAATCCTGCCGATTTTCTCCAGAAATCGTGCTCAAATCCTGCTGAATTCGACGCCACTTGGGTCGTCTCCCAAAATTTATGTGTAAATCCTGCGACGACAGCCTCGGCTGCGCTCCTCTCCACTTCAATAAAATGAGGATGAGGCTTCGACTTTGTTTTCTCTACACACACGTGAAACTTCCCTCATCTTCTAACATGCCAACCAAGACCTCCTGTCTGTCACCTATACTCTGCAAGCTAGCATCCTTGTCTGAATTTCCATCACAAGCTACAATCTTCATGCGAGACCTAACCTAGTCGAAGAACTCCACTCATGAGTTAGTCCAAATCCCGCCGACCTCCACTGCATTCGACCTACCTCAACCAATCTAACCCCTACCTTGCCGATTTCCTCCTCCAAGCCGCTCGTCCTTCTCACAATAGTAGGAAGACCCGACCGAACTCTTGCTGCACCTACCCCATCACCACAACCTCTCTCGCCTACCCCATCACCACAACCTCTCTCGATCTCTCTGAAGCCCGATTCCCTTGATCTGATGCCCTCATGCAGTCAGAGACCCCCTATGCTCCTGTAACCCTATCCGACCAAATCCTCTGACCAAACCCCATTTGGCACCTCTTACTCAACCTTCTGTAGATAATTAGCGCACCAAAAAACCAACCCATGCATGCTTTTATCTAGTATGGTGGGAAGGGAACCTAGTGCGACGCCTATGGCGAGTTGGGTAAAACATCATTTTCAGCATTAGCAGCACACCAGAAAACCAACAAATGCACGCTTTTCTCTAACGTGGTGGGAGGCCCAGACTCCTAAAATTTTCCTTAACTGGGGGAGATGCCGGGATGCTGCTGAAATTGGGACTGAAACGCACAAGGACTTGAACAAAAAATGTGGGACTTTTACTTGAGCTTAAAGATGAACATAACTTAAATGACTAATAACAAAGGCTTGAATTTAAATAAATGAAATTGAAATATGAACTTGAGCTTGAACCTTTACTTGAATGAAAGAACATCAACTTGGATCTAATTTGAACATTACATGAACTATACTTGAACTGAACAAGGACTTAAAGTTGACTTGGACTGTAGAGGAATGGAATTTGAACCAAATGCAAGAGTTCTTGAGCTTGCATGGACCACATGAAACATAATTCAAAATAACAAACAAGGAACCAGGCTCTAAAGTTTAAAATGTGGAATCATAACATAAGCATTAAATGAGGACTTTGATTATTGAAATCAAATGTGAATATACAAGGAGGGGGCTTATGTTGAATAAATTTTTAGCATATGGTGAGCGAAGCCTTGATATCAAATAAGAGTAAATTATATTCTAACTACAAGCAAAGACATAATACAAATCATATAAGGATAAGGATGATTAATTATTGTGGGCTCCAAAAATTCAGCCCCGGCCTCCCCCGCTGCTTTTCTTTAGGGGAGTTTTAACATAATTAAGTTTCGAGGTAAATTTTGGAAGGCATATGATTTTTCAGATAAGACATTACCTAGAGATTTCGCACTCAGTTTGCGAGGACTATATGATCTGAGTTCTGGTTTCCTATAGGCGTAAGCCTCTATTGTTAATTACCCCTCTCAGTAATGAGAGAGAACTTTTGATTAAGGCTAGTCATCAATTAGATACGTAGAGAATACATATATTTGGCATATAGTAATAGCATGGGTTTGGGAAGTTTGAAAACTTGAAGATTTGATACTTAAAATAGATTTTTCACCACCTTGCACTTAAAGCAGATGTTGGGGGAATGGATGATGGACATGATCAAGATTCCATGGTTCTGTCATCCTGGGCCATCGTGGTCCCTGTTCTACTTAGTCAGAGGAGGTAGTCGACCTAACCTGATAGAATGATCCTTATCAGCAGCCATGGGTTGCTTCGTCCAAGGGTACCTTGTAGACCTAGGATGGATGTTTGTTTAAGGGGACAAATTTAAATCCACCTTAGTTAACAAAAGGCTTTGTGCCCTATCAATCATATCATATTGATTCATATCTCAAAGATTTGATTCCCTTAAGGAGCATATTAGCTTTGGCCATAATCGTGATTTAGTGGTATCATTTAGTGGTAAAACCACTCAATTCAAAGGGCCCCAGGTCATAACTATTTACCTGTAGTGCCATTTGGAGGCGAAACTACCAGTTAAAAGACACATACCACATCCTTGTTCGCAGAAAATTATTTGAGAATGGATCATTGTAATATTTTCGACTAGGCATTAGCCCTATATGAGCTGAAGTAAATTTCAATTTATCCACCCTTGTAAACTATTACGGAGGGTGGATAGATTTTGCTTTATGTATTTAATGGTCTAATTTTAATTTTAAATATCTTAATTTTTTTTGGATATAGGATGGCATTTGAAGTATTTGAAGACCCCTTCAATTGAGATAAACATTCAATATGGCCATCATTAGGATAATGCGGTCATTTGTTGACTAAACCTTATCGACCTTATTGACTTATCAATAAGGGATCAGGTTCGTTGTTGGCTTTGTGCTTTTGTTGATGAATTTTCTTTGTTGGAGGACTTGAAGGGCTTTTATGAACACATAAAATGGATATTCTGGTCAACATCTTGACCTTATATCGACTTGATAGTTCGAGCCGTGTCGACTCCTATCTATTCATATAAAAGGACCGGGCTCAAATTACATTAATTTATTGACTCACGAAGCATCCCTAGATGTTACGTGTGTACCCTTAACATGCTCGTCTGGGTCTATACAAATTGTATAATTATACTTGCCCCCTTATTATGTACCTATATGTATACATATTACAATGCATGTGCGGAGGTATTTTTGGATATTTGACAGGTCTTCTATGAGAGCTCATAGAAGTTTGTATTTATCGTAGCACTTCAATACTTATTTGTAGGAGGTATATTGGATACAAAACCATTGTTCATCAAGAAACTTACAAGTCTCAATAATCTCATCCAACTCAATATTCATAACCTGGTTGAATTGAGACTCACTATATAACAATTTGATCTAGCTTTCTATTCCTATAACTTGCATTGAGATCAATAGGAAACTCCTAGGTTATGCCATCATTATCATTTTATGTTGTTGGCTTAAATAAAGAATCAATCATTTCAACCTTGGATGATTTTGCCCTTGTTGACGTCCTATACATCAAAATATATAGTTACTACCTTGAGCGGGCATTATAGTGATTGAAAGCACTTCGAGTTATATAGTGGAAATATACAAGATGTTCACTACTAAAATGATTGTTGCAGCCCTTGATGTAGTTGAACTAGCGGGTGTACTTTCTGCTTGTAGTTATAAGTTTAGATCACCAAGATTTGCATTGATTTTTAACAACATATTTGTCAAACATTAATCATTAATTCTGGTTGGTGCAATATAGCGTATTGACACTCACTTGAATGCATTCATTTGTCATTCGTAGGGTATTGCCTCATTTGCTACACACATTCTATATTTACTTTTGGACAGTATGATGTATATATGATGAGCTTTTACAGTAGCCCATAAGAGCTTGGATCTGCTGCCTATTCTCCACCTTTCCTTGTAGGAGGGAAACGAGCTTGTTTGAATGATAGATAAATCTATCATAATCCCTCATTATTGTTTCCATATGGTTTGCAACATTTATCTATATTTAATTATGATCAAACTATACATGCAAGCTTGATCATTTCTTGGAAATGAATTAAATATAATGTTGCTAATCCGTTATCAAGCTACAAAGAATTCATGCTATGACATTGTGACCAAATCCTATCCTCCACAATCTACTCATTGTTTATAAACAAGTTCCACTTGAAAACTAATTATCTTCAAAGGGGATTTTCCTTATGCATGATGGGCTTGATATCATGTTCCTCAATACTTTCATTCCAATTGAGATATTTGTTACAAGTTAATGGTTTTTGTTAATCATAATCATGTTGTTACATATTTCACTTGATCCTCTTTTGCATGTTGATTATCTCCATGAGTCCCCTACTGTCTTGTAAAGTTCAAGTTCGAGTTCAAATTGAGTTCATGTCCACAGCACTTAGTTCATTTGAGTTTGAGTTCCCTTGCATTTGATTCAAGTTTAGCTCATTCAATTTTATTCATCATATCCAATTTGAGATTAGGTTCATGTTTTTTGCAGTTCATGTCTCATTCGAGTCCAAGTCTTTCATTTGGTTCAAGCTCACTTAAGTCTTCTATCATTCAAATCAAGTTCAAATCATGCTTGATTAGTGTTCAAATTAGGTTTTAGAGTGAACTCTTTTATTTATGTTCAAATTTTGATTAGTCATTTAAATTCCAATAGGTTCCATGTTGTCCAAAATCAAGTCCTCTATAAGTGTTCATTCAAGTTTGAATTCAATCTCCTTTGTGTCCTTTTGCTAAGTCCATTTGAGTTCAATGCGGATTCGAGTTCAAATTCAATGTGCTCAATCAATTTCCATAAAATTCCTTTATCAATGTCCAAGTCTCTTATATCTTTAGTTGAAATTTCAACAGCCTCCCAGCGTCTCCATTGTTTAGGAAAAACTACATGAAATTTAGCCTTCCCACCACAAGCAATAAAGGCGTGTATGGTACGTATCCTCAGACATCGTGACTGTAATCTTTATTCCCACTATGCGTAATAAAAACGTGTATGGGGTCTTTGAATGTACCTCTTTTAAAACACAGTTGGCTTTCCTCATACTCGATGGTACTTATAAGTAACCCTGCCTCGCCGTAGGCATCACACCGGGTTTCCATCCCACCTTGCATAATAAAGGTGTGTATATGTAGTTTTTTGGTGTGCCACTAATGCCGAAATGATATTTTCAGATCACCCGCTTCGTTGCTAGCACTTTGACGTACTTCCTCCCACTACGCTAACAAAAGCGTGTATATGTGGTTATTTTGTTGTGTTGCAAGCTTTGAGGTGGGCTCTCAAAGTTGCAAGATTTATTGGGGTTATATCTTGGCGACCGACGATGGTGTTGTCATGTAGATCTAGCTGAGAGAAGATTGATTTTCTCTCTTATTTTCTTAATATAATTAATTATACTTAATAATAATATATTATAATTTTAAAAAATTTAATTATTATTAATACATAATCATAATTAATCATTATTAACAATAAATAATTTAAATTAAAGTAATTAATTATAATCAATTATAGGTAAGTATAATAAATTATTATTAATAATAATTAATTATAATAATAATAAAAAATAATTATAATTTATTTTAATTAAAACTAATCATTATTAATAATAATCAAATATAATTAAATATTTAATTATAACTAATTTTAATTAAATATAATTAATTATTATTATTAATAATTAATTATAATAAAAAATTTAATTTTGAAGAGATTAAGCTTGATTTGATAAAGATTTGTGTAGGATTAGAACAAGATTTATTCAACACTTGTTAAACAAGATTAAGGGAACCATTAATCTCATAGAGCAATAAATCCTTCATTTCCCTTCCTTGCGGTTTAGTTGGTTTACAGGATTTGGTCGAAGAAGCTTGCGAAAGGTAGATGGTTACCTTCGCAAGTGAGCGAGTTCTCGTCCTCACTCCCAATCAAAATGTCGTAACTTCCAACCTGACAAGAAAGGGCATCGTTGAAGGAGCAAATGGCTAGGGCAAGGGTTGGTCGGGCTTAGAGATTGGAAGAGGCAATGGGGGTCTTTGGAGCTTTGCGGCCGTATGGATTGGACAGGGAGTGAATTTCGGCTGGCTCTTTGCAGGTTGGATGTGGTTTTGAGGTCGAGTATGGCTGTTGGGGTTGAAGGCTTCCGGTAGGAGCAATAGTTGGATAAGGTAAGAGGAAGTAGTCGGGAGCAGTGGAGCTTCTTGCGAGAGGACGGCTTGGTGAAGGGAAATCGGGAGCTCCGTGCGAGACGGATCCGAAGTCCTCATCATCTCTTCCTTTTATTACACGAATGTGACTCGTTCGAGGAGGCTTAAGCAAGAATCCCACTACGAAATGCGAACAGCCTTGAGTGTACAGTGTTTTCAGAGCGATTTCTTATGAAATTTGAGGATTTGCAGAGGTATGTAGGATTTTTACCTTTTTTTTCATTTTTTTTCTTTATATAGAGGTCAACAATTGTCACACTTGCCAACCATGCAAACAAATGCAACCACTTGCCAACCTATATGCTTGAAAAAATTAGTGCAACCTATTCGACAGTTAATGAGCGGCATGCAGTTGAAATGCAAGCATATGCTGAGGACTTTTGGTGGACAAAATAATGCACCTACAAGCATGAACATGAATCTATTGCACACACAATGGTCCACTTACAAGCAACTGCAAGAGACTTATGAATGTATGTGAACGACAATGAGACATATACAAGTGAATGTAATAATGTTCTAACGATCGACATCAAGAAAAATAAAAGCATTTAAACCGGCAGGCAATGGAGGTTGAAATTGATGGCAGTCTTCTTGTCAATCTTATAAGAAGACATAGTATTCCTTACTAACAATGAAGTTTCTTGCTAGCATACAAATGAACTCAAGGGATATGCAATGAATATAATGGCATCCCTCAAATCAATATTAACTGGCTTGTTGATATATGGAACAACCTCTCCCAAAAATAAAACCAATATACAAACATATGATAAGGTTTCATGGTGGAATACTTTTACACATAGGCAATATACAAGCAAACATGTTGGATTCCTTCATAAACATTGAAAATCAATGTGCAATGAACAAGATGATCTAACATATATAAGATGCATGCGAAATACTACCTACAAGCAGTAGTGAATGACTTATAATATGCATAACAATTTGCATACAAAGTGAAACAACAAATCCATGATGAATTTAAACTCCTACTAATCATCAAGGAAGCTAACTCTTTTATGAAATATAGGGTTTACAGGTAACAAAAAAATATCTGCAATACATATAGGTTCTCTACAAATACATATACACACACCACATATATACCATCTGCTGGTAGATGCATAAAGACTTCAGTGAATGCAATATCCTATAGTCAATTTCAGCCTGTGAATAAATACATCTACCTGCCTATAGGCAGTAGTAGCAGATGTATTGAAAAGACCAAAGACCATAGCAAATGCATAAGGAATGGAGCTAAAGCAAGACTACCTACAAGCTATCGTATCAATTGTAAAAGACCCGTCATATACAACAAATGTCTCTCAAGAGCAAAGTGCTAAAGGGCCATAGCAAATGTAAATGTTTATGAGCTACTAAAGGAAACTCGTTGTACATATAATAGGCTATATGTGAGTGAGTACAAGAGAGCTGAAGCAAACGCAATTACCTACGGCTAAAAGCAGTAGATTCATTAGTGCACAATAAATTAAAAAGAGAAAAGTAGTGCACGACAGTATACCTATACAAAGCAATCCACAAGCTGCTATAACATACCACCAGATCTACAACATTTATGCAAGCGGACAGAAGACGTTTATAAATATCCAAAATTGCCTCCACGCATACACCATAATTTGTATACATATAAGTACACAAAATGGGTAAGTGCAATCACAAAACCCATTTGGGTACCAATGAGCGTGTTATGGGTACACACGTGACCTCTAAGGATGATGTGCGAGTCAATAAATGAACCATAATTTGAGCCATATCCTTCTATATGTATAGATAAGAATCAACACAACTCGAATTATTAAACAGATATACAATCAAGGCCTCGACTAGAATATCTATTTTATATATTCATATAAGGCATTCAAGGTTGATGACAAAAAATATTCATCGATAAAGTCATAAAGTCTACAAAATTCGATCATCTATTAACAGCTCGACAGAGTCGACAATGTTCAATCCACAAATGGAAATGACATTAAAACGCCCCGATAATGGCCGTGTTGAATGTTGATCTTAACCAGAGTGTTCAATTTCAAGTATTTCAAAATGCCCACAAATATCCATAAACTCCAAATATTTCCAAGTAATCCCAAATACTCCGATGATGGCCGTGCTAAATAGAAAACCTCAACATAGGGATTCATTTCAAATTCTCAAAATGCCACCCAAATACCTATAAAATTCAAAGCTCCAAAGAATCCAAAAATCATTTCAAAATCCCAATATTTAAAATTAAAATCAACCATTAATCACTTAAAGTTAAAATCCATCCACCCTCCACAACAGTTTGCTGAGGTTGACAAAATTGAAATTTACTTTAGCTCACATAGAGCTAATGCCTAATTTGTTTTTAACCAAAACTAAATTTTATTAAAAAAAAATCTGATATAACACATGACCAAAGTACAAACACAGGCTAATGAAGAAAAAAAATACAACCATATGACTACAATTCCCAAAAGGGTCAAAGTCTGATCATGGGTATGCCAGATGGACTCAGACCGCCACCTGGTTGCCAGGCATGGACCATCCGAGGAGGAACAAATGAAAGCATCCAAAAAACTAACAACCAACAAAACTGAAACCTCCACCAAGGTAGCCCACCAAGCCCAGGCCATCAAAGGCACAAGCAGGAAACTTGCTTCATCATTGTCTGGATCCAAATTGTGCCACACTGAAAGCAATTCCAAAATAACCAACAAAGTCAAAGCAAATCAAAGACCAAAAGGAACAATAATTTCTTTTTGGCTTTATGATTTCTAGACTTATCATTCTTTTTAAGAAAATCATTGTCTGCAATTAGAAGAGCACTCATAGTTAACTCATTCGACTCCTCCCCACCATCTGAATAAAAACCTTCTTTAAGATCCAACCAATCACATTGATCCAAATTGATACCACCTGCAAGATGGGCTAATAAGCTAGTACTTGAAATCACAATTAATGGAACACCCACCAAATGTCCCCTAACACCATCAGACTCCTTCCCAATACACACAGCATTAGAAGAAATCAAACCCTCTAAAAAACAATCACCCCTTGACCCATTACTCGCAAAAGAGTCATCCCTAGAATAAGACAGAGGAATCACACCCTCATTAACGTCTCCAAGAGGAGCAGGGAAATCACTAGAACAACCTACCTAATTAGTTAAGCAATTGTGAGGTTCAATAGCCTCACCAACCTTAGGATCAGGTGTCCCAATCTCGTTATCCATCAAAGGAGAAATCAAAACCAACGCAATATTAGAATCCACCTTCAGCTCTAATTCATTGGCCTCAATAGACACAACAATATCCAACTCTACAGCTAAATCATGCACACTAGAGTTGTCACAAACAATGCCAACAGGGGCCACAACCATAAGATCATAAGGAACCTCCGCAGGGCCAGGAAGCACACGAACAACTTCCCCACCCACTCCCAACATATTATTAACTTTAATAGTAAGAGGAGGCACAATAGGAGAGTCAAAGTTAGAATGCAAACTCCGACATTCAGCCTTTAAATGACCCAAAGAATAGTAATGCATATAATACATAGAGAAATCTTCCAAAGACACAGATTGCACATATTCTATGGTATCCGGGCCAATCCAAATTTTATTAAGATATTTTTTGGTCACATCCAGTTCAACCAAAATGCGAGCAACAGACGGACGCGAACCAGATGAAGTCGCATTATCGATCTTTAAGGTTTTACCAAAAATGGAGCCTAATCCATGAGGAATACTCGGAGCAAACAGATGAGGTTGAAGACTAGGAAATAGAGAACCAGATTGGGATAACAGGAGATTCAACCTCAATGTCTAAGGAAAGAGTCCATTTAATCAATTTCATATAGCAATTACTCACAAAATAAGACATATGAGCAAATACCCTATAGTAATCCAAATCATTAAATAGTTTAATCTACACATTTTGTTGGTTAAAAACAATAACAGAACAATCTCCATTAAGCTTGAGGTTGAAGAAGAAATTCCTAATAGCATCAAGAGATGACATTTGGCCATAGAATTTTCCAACTAGAGCGAATTCAAAAGGAACAACAAGAGAAAAGATTTCTACTTTCGAAATCCACAAGGTCGTCATACCCAGATGAGAAGAAACCTTAAGGTTAGAAAAAGAGATGGAAGAAGGTGACACACTAGATAAAGCATCTTTAAAAGAAAGAGAGGAGGATCCATCCAAAAAAACTAGGATCCCTAAAACATGGAGGCGCCATAAAACCAAATCGTTCACAAATAACAGCGAAAATGAAAAAGAAGAGAAGAAGGAACTTCCCTGAAGCAGTCGAGGAGCATCGCCAGACGGGAGAGGCAGAGAAAGAGTTGCAAGGGGTGGTTAGGGCGAAGCCCTAGCACACACTAGAGAGAATGGGAGAGAAACCATCGGTATCTTTAATATTTATAGAGCTAACATTTAGTTGAAATTATCACTATGATCCATTCTCAAATAGTCTTCTGTCAGTAAGGACATGATACATGTCCTCTAACTGGCAGTTTTTTCACCTAATAGCAATATAAGTAAACGGTTATGACCCGGGCCCTCTGAACCGAGTGGTTCTGCCGCCAAATGGCACCACTAAATTAGTGTTATGGCCAGAGCCAATAGGTTTCTCAGTGACATCAAATACTTGAGATATGAATCAATGTGATATAATCAATTGGGCACAAAGCCCTATGTTAGCTAAGGTAGATTCAAATTTGTCCCCTTAGACAAACATGCACCATAGGTTTACAATTTAGCCTTGGATGAAGAAACCCATGCTTGCCGACAAGGATCTTTCTATCAGGTTGGGTTGACTACCTCCTCTGACTAAGTAGACCAGGGACTATGACGGCCCGGGACAACGGAACCATGGATCTTAATCGGGACCATCATCCATTCCCCCACCATCCACTTTAAGTGCAGGATGGTGAAAATTCCCAATTTTAAATATTTACCCTTCAAATTCCAAAACTCATGTTGCTATTATATGCCAGATAACATGTATTCCTACGTATCTGGTCGACGACTAGCCTGAATCAAAAGTTCTATCTCGTTATCAGGAGGGGTAATTAACTATAGGGGCTTGTGCCTATAGAAAACCAAACTCAGATCATAAAGTAGTCGCAAAATGAGGGCAAAATCTCTGGGTAGTGTCTTATCTACAAACTCAGATGCCTTCCAAAATTTACCATGGAACTTAATTCCATTAAAATTGCAATGAGGAAAAACAAAGGGGGAGGCTGGGGCCGAGTTTTCCGAGCCCACAAATAAAGAGAAAGGAAAGCATAATATGATGAGGAAAACTCACCAAATCAATTGGAAGTTCACTATCAATAGCAACACAAGGAAGGATTTCTTTTGCATAAACTAATATTACGTTATCAATTTTCCTGCAGATACAGGAGAGAAAAAAAAAAGTCCAACAGTTTACTAAAAGAATAGCAGCAATATATATATATCTCAAATTATCATGTAAGGCAATTTTGGTATTGTTTAGATTTATCCATTTCCTTCAATCCAACCAGGAAATGGATCCTTCCATGTACTTGTTATCATTGTTGGGCGAGCTATAACAAGAGACAGCTTCTTCTCAACTGCCCAAGCAACATCTCACCCATTGCCTTTGTGAACACATATGTATTTGCCCACCCAAAATGCCGAGCTCTTCATTAAAATAAAAAACACACAACTTGCATAAATTGACACTACTGTGGGCTCCGAAAATTCGGCCTCGGCCTCCACTCGCTTTTCTTATTCGGCGAGGGAGTTTTAATGAACTAAGTTCCGAGGTAAATTTTGGAAGGCAGATGGGTTTGTAGATAAGACACTACCCAGAGATTTCGCTCTCATTTTGTGAAAACTTTATGATCTGAGTTCTGGTTTCCTATAGGCGCAAGCCTCTATAGTTAATTACCCCTCCCGATCACGAGAGAGAACTTTCGATTAAGGCTAGTCATCAATCAGATACGTATAGATAATACGTGTTATCTGGCATATAGTAGCAGCATGGGTATGGATTTGGAAATTTGAGAATTGGGTTTGAAAATAGTTGGAGAATTTGGGAAGATTGGATATTTGGATATAGTTGATATTTAAAACAGAAATAGCACCATCTTGCTCTTAAAGCGGATGGTGGGGGAATGGATGATAGACCTGAACAAGATCCCATGGTTCCGTCGTCCCGGGCCATCGTGGTCCCTGGTCTATTTAGTCAGAGGAGGTAGTCGACCCAACCTGACAGAAGGATCCTTGTCGGCAGCCATGGGTTGCTTCGTCCAAGGTAACCTTGTAGACCTAGGATAGATATTTGCCTAAGGGGACAAATTTAAATCCACCTTAGCTAACAGAGGGCTTTGTGCCCTATCGATCATATCCTATTGATTCATATCTCAAGGATTTAACGCCATTAAGGAGCGTATTGGCTCTGGCAATAACCGCTATCTGTGGTGCCATTTGGCGTCAAAACCACTCGGTTCAGAGGGCCCCGGGTCATAACCGTTTACCTGCAGTGCCATTTGGCGGCGAAACTGCCGGTTAGAGGACATGTACCACGTCCTTACTGGCAAGAGATTGTTTGAGAATGGATCCTAGTGATATTTTTGACTAGGCATTTGGCTCTTTGTGAGCTAGAGTTTATTTAAATTTGTCCGCCTCGGCAAACTGTTGTGGAGGGCGGATGGATTTTGCTTTAAGTGCGTTGATGGATTATTTCAATTTTAAATATTTTGGAATTTGAATATTTTTGGGATTTTGGGTTTTTTAGATTTTTTTCGGTTTTTTGAACTTTGTGGAGTTTTGGATTTTGAATGGACTTTTGGGGAACATTTAGAAGTATTTGTGAACCCCTCCGGTTGAGATAAACATTCAACACGGCCATCATCGGGGTGTTTGGGGTCATTTCTTTTTATGGATTGAACTTTGTCAACTCTGTCGGGCTGTCGACAGAAGATCGGGTTTCATGGGCTTTATGCCATTTGATAGTGAATTCTCATTGTTATAGTCCTTGAAGGCCTAATATGGATATATTAAGACAAATACAACAATCGCCACAACCGTATATTTGTTTGTTGGTTCGAACCCTGTCGACTTCTATTAACTCGTATAGAAGGATCGGATTCGAATTTAAATTCACTTGTCAACCCGCGCAGCATCCCTAGACGTCACAAGTGTACCAATAGCACGCTCTCTGGGGCCCATGCGGGTTTGGATTGTATTTTCCCCTTTAGTGTACCTATGTGTATACAAATTACAGTGCACGTGCGGGGGTATTCTTGGAATAGACGCCTTCTATCTGCTTGTACGGAGGTTGCAGATCCGGTGGCGTGGCATAGCAGCTTCTGGATAGAATTATTCACTGCTTCGTACAGGTATACTGTCGTGCACTACTTATTGATTTTTGTAGGCGGATTATAGTGCACTAACTAATCTCCTGCCTTGTTTGTGGATGCTTGCACTTGTCGTATTCTCTATGCATTTGATTTTGGTCCTTGGTCGTTTCAGTGCATCCGCCAGTGCTGTATGTAGGTAGGTAGATGTCTTCCTTTATAGGCTAAAATTGACTTCAGGATACTGCATTTACTGAAGTCTTTCTGCATCTACTCATAAGTGGCGTTTTATACATACATCTGTATTCGTTGAGAGGTTGTATGTATTGCAGATCTTTTGGTTGTTATATATGAGTAGGAGTCGTACACCTTACAATTGTTCATTTCTATAGTGCATTGACTTGGTGGGGATTGTCGTATCTACTACGAGCTCCTAGGAGTGTTTGTAGAAGAACCATTACTCCTACATCAAATCCACCTTTTCACCAATCTCAGGTGGTTTGATGATTGCACTTGCTTGTAGGAGTGCAGATCTTTCTTTATTGGTCTCTCGTATTGCCATCTCAATCAGCAGGCATTCGTAGGGATTATCGTAGGGGATTCCAACAGTACATGTAGGATTTGTTGTTTGCAGTTCAGTTTATATGTTTGAATTTTGATGTTGATAGTTGGAGTGTCCTCTTTGAACTATTCAAAACACATCATGTCTTTCAGTTCTTCGCATGTTGAATCCCCCAACTTGTAGGAGACAAATGCATCTAATTGTTAGGAGCTTGTCACTTGTAATTTATACAAGTTAGATCTTATATGGTTCATTTGAAATTCTCTGGATCATCATCAAAATCAAGTCCAAACTCAAGTTTGAGTTTGTCTAGTTCAAGTTTTGCTCCAAATTTGAGTTCAAATAATTCGAATCATGACTCTTTTGAGTCAAATGAGACTCAATCCCAAGCCTTGTTGTAGTTCAAGATTTATTCCACAAACAATCTTGTTAAGTTCAACTTAAGTCTGAGCCCAGATCAAGTTCTTCTTGATTGAGTTTGATTGAAGTTCCATTTGGTTCAAGTAGAGTTCAATGTCAGTTTGTGTTTATTGTAGGAGAGCGATCTTCAAACATTTCTTCTTTGCACCACCATTCTCTTTCTTTATATATGCATATAGGAGAGATTATCATTTGCGTATGATTGATCAAACATTTTGACTTGTCATTGAATTGTATTTGGAATGATAGTTCCATTCACATCTTGTTCAATAGAATCCATTGTTGCTCTTCTATTAGTGTTCATTTGAATATATGTCAAACCACATGATATCTTAAATTTGACTAACTCAAGGCCCCAAGTCCAAATTGAGTTCAATTCATGTTTATTGCTTCAAGTCCAAAGCTTGTAAAGTTCAAACATGAGTCCATCTTAAGCTTATGCCTATAACACTTGGTTCATTTTTTTCTTTGTTCTTATCACTTGATTTTTAAATCAAATGCAAGTTTAAGTTCATTTGATGCTTAAATCAAGTTTGTGTCCTTTGCAATTTGTTTAAATCAAGTTCAAATGCATGTCCCAATTGTAACCTCACTTGAGTTCAAATCAAGTCCTTTGCAAGAGTTCAAGTAGTCCATATCTTGTTTTGAGTTCAATGTAAAAGTTCAAGTCATGTTCGAGTGTAGTCCTCTACTGTTCTTCTGTGTTCAATCAAGTTCAGGTCCCAAATTGTTCTTCTCATTTGATTTTTAAATCAAATGTAATTTGAAATCTCATATTTTTTAAATTTGTTTGGGTTTGAGTTCACTTAGGTCGATTGAATCAAGTTTATAAGTCCGAGTCCACCGTTCAATCAAGTCCAAATGTCCACAAGCTGAGTCCAAGTTCAAACACCCTTTGAGTTCAACCAAGTCCAAATGTAGCATTGCGTTCACCCGAAATTTCGGCAGCCTTCTGGCGTCTCCCCCGTTTAGGGGAAAACTACGAAAAACTGGGCCTTTCCCACCACGCTAAGAAAAGCGTGTATGGTAGGTGCCCTCTTTCGAGGACACCGCGGCCGTGTAAATTTGATCCCCCACCACGCTAAGAAAAGCGTGTATGGGTATTTTTTTTTGTAAAAAAATATTTTTTATTTTTTTGAAAATATTTTGCAAGGAAATCATTTTTTTATAGTATTTTGCAAGAACAGCAGTTATTTCCCCGCAAGTGGGTACTTATGGGTATCCCCGCTTTGTCGTGCGCATCGCACCGGGATCCCTTCCCACCACGCTAAGAAAAGCGTGTATAGGCGGGGTTTCCAAGGCGATAAAAACTTCGAAGAAGGAATTAGGTGATTACCCGCTTCGTCGCAAGCGTCGGGACGCACTCCCTCCCACCACGCTAAGAAAAGCGTGTATAGATGGTCGTTTTGTCCCGACAAATGCGTTGAAACGAGTTCTCAGAGTTTTAGGGTTTAGGAGTTATACCTGCGCGGTCATCGTCGGGGTTGGCTCACAGATCGAGGGAGAGAGAACAATTTCTCCCTTTTATAACTTAATATTAATTAATCGTAATTAATTATAATTATAATCATACTTAATTAATTGCATATATTTGCAATTAGCTTATAATTAATTATAATAATAAATTATAATTATTTTAGTTAATTAATATAATTAATTATAATTAATTTTAATTAATTAATATTAATTAGCTTAAAATAATTATAACTAATTAATAATAATTAACAATAATTTAAAAGAAATAAATATAATTAATTAATATAAATCATAATTTATATTAACTATAACTAATTAATACTAACAATAATTCAAATTAATTAAAGCCCTAATCCCTCTCTTTAGCTCTCTGGTTCGGTGGATTTAGGGATTTGGCCGGAGAAGCGGGCTGGAGGAAGAAAGTTACCCTCACAGCAAGCTGCTCCCGTTGCTGCTTCCAATTAAAATGTCGTAACCTTCAATCCGATAGGGAAGGGAATCGTGGAAGGGGCAAAGACGGCGGGATCCTGAGTGTCGAGAGGCGGCTTCGACTGGGCGTCGGCTTCAGGTAAGAGAAACTCTCTCTATCTCCCTCTCTCTGGATCGGCGGGATATGGGCAAGAGAAGGCCGGCTGTGGAGATGGGATCGACCGGAGTAGGTGACGGGTTGGGGAGCTCCTGCGATCGAGTGGGATCTGCGAATGGGAGAGTCGAGATCCAGTGAGTGCCAAAGCTCTCACTTGGTCCAGTTTTTAAAGGCAACTTGGGCGCTCGATCGAGGCGAGATCACCAATTTTGAGCAGGATTTCACGGGATTTGATCGGTTCGGCCCCGAATGTACAGTAGTATCGCGGGATTTTGGCAGAATTTGTGGGATTTAGCAGAGGTAATATATGATTTTATTTTTTTGGTTCTTTGGATATTATATAGAGGTCAACAAATGCCCCCCAACAAATGTGGTACGCGTCTAGAGCGAATCACGTTTGTTGTATGCTGATTGACCCTGTGGATCTCTAGATATTTGTTCTAGATGTGACACTAGGGCTTTCATTTAGTGGATCTCCAAGAGTCTGCTTGGATGTCACACTAAGGCGTTGTGGATCTCCAAAAATTTGTCTGGATGTCACACTAAAGTTTTTATTTAGCGGATCTCGAAAAGCTCATTTGGATTTCACGCTGGAGTCTTCATTTAGTGAATCTCCGAAAACTCTCTTGGATGTGACACTAAGATTTTCAAGAGTCCATTTTTTCCTTCATGGATCTTTAGATGCACTTTTGATATTCAGTATGGTTGATATTTTTGCTCTTGATAAATTAGAGATCCATGGGATAGTAATAAAGTACCCCATACTCAGATCCGTAGGGTGTTACTTTGTAGATCGACGATAGTAGGCAGCACCATCATTTTCTATTCTTCTTTTGGCTCCACTATCACTTTTGCTTCTAGCAATTTTGTATCATTTGGAATCTATCTGATCTTTGCAGAATCATTAGTCGGTGGGACTTTGCTGCCTTAGGCTCTCCACAGTCGCTTTTGGGTTCAGGTACACTTTCCCCTTCTTTCTTAGTTTTGATTTCATGCTCATACTGACACTGTTTTGTATTTTGTGCAGGCTAATACAAGAAGAGGATTCGAGCTTCAGCCAGTTTACTGTCTCAGGAGACTTCAATTTTGGTACGTTTTTACTTTGTTTGTACTGTTCTTTTCTTTCTTTAGCTGCTTTTTGACACCTCTCTTTTTTTGCTCTTCATAGGTTTCGAGAGGAGCGAGATATTTGTTCGCGAGCCACCTCGGGAGACTTCTGTTTCAGGTACGACTTTGTTCTTCTCTTTTTTTTGTAGTTTTGTATATATCTGCATGATATTTTCTTCTTTCTTTCTGACACTTTTTGTTACTTCGTGCAAGTCCCAGAAGTGCAGAATACCTGGTCCTTGGAAGGAGCGGAATAAAACTGTCGGCCTCCTCTTCAGGCGTAGTTTAGGAGACAGATTTGAGTCCTCTGTGAAGGACATTGTACTTTTCTTTTTCTTTCAGCTGATGTAATCTTGTAAAAAGATGTAGTCCACAGATTTGTATATGAAATTCTGAACTTAATAAAATAAATTTATTTTATAAATTCAGTTGTTGACGAGCTCTCTTTTTACTGCTCTTGAGACTTCTGTGGTTGTACTCTGACTCATGCTCATAATATTTTAAATATTTATTTGGATATCTCGACATGCAGCGCGATGTCGACCCAAATAAATATTTAAAATGCCTCCAGTCTTTAGGGACATTTGTAGATATTATTCGGGATACTCTTTCTGTGACTTTGGCTTGAGTCCTAAAAATTTTGATTCTTTCTGTCCTGTGCTTTGTGCTGCGGACATTGATGGAGAATTACCTGATTTGTCTTTATTGACTTGTCAGGTGGTTTTTTTGTACCTTCGGCCCTATGCTTCTAGCTTTGGCGGGCTTGATGAAGGAGTAGATGCCGGTGACCTAAACCCTTAGGTTTGTATTAGGTCAGTGGCAAAAAGTCATCGGTCCAGAGCTTTGTGCATAACAGACTTGTTGATGACAGAATCCTCTTAGTTCAGCCCTAGGCTTTGTGTGAACTTTGGGATAATTTTCATCGGTCCTTTGCTTTGTGCTTTGGCGGACTTATTGAAGAAAAATTCCTTCGATCCTCGCTTTGTGCTTTACGGATTTGTTGAAGGATTTGCAGGTTCTGGATTCAGTCGATAGTACCGAACGTAGGTAGATCTTGATCCTTAACCACTTGAGAAGACTTTAATCTGAATCACTTGAGTTCATCAGATCCGGAGAGCTAGAATTTGATAGCTCTTTGTCCTCTAATTGCTGAAATGGGGGTTCCTCTACTGCGGCCTTTCTTATGGCTTGTTGAGTAGATGGAGCTGCCAGCGATCCGACCATATTTGGGCGTGTTGGATCCGACCTCTTACACCCATTCAGACTTCAGATTTGAGCTATTGGAATTGTGCTCCTCAATACTGATTTTGCTGAAGTTGATAGATTTGAAGTCTTCCTTCGTGGTTTTGGATTTTGGAGCCTACGAACATTAGGTGGTTGTTCGAGACTTATCCTTCCACTAGAACTTTGATTCTCCAATCATTTGGGAGAATTTTGTAGACTCTCGTCGAGTCAAATTTGCCTTCGTACTTCCTACAGTCCCTACTGACGGGTTAACGAAGTGGGGGTTCCACTACTACGGCCTTTCTTATAGCTTGTTGAGTAGACGGAGCTGCCAGTGATCCGGCCATATTTGGGCGTGTTGGATCCTACCTTTTACACCCATTCGAACCTTAAGCTTCAGGCTGTCGAAAGACTTCAAGCTTCTTCAGCTCAATTTTGTAGGAGTGTGTAGTTACAAAAGTCTCTTTCTTGAATTTTGAATCTTGGTTTGTTGAAGAAGGTGTTGCCTCAATCTTTTGAGAGATCACCTGCATATTATTTTAGAAAACAAGTATGTTGTATTCTTTAGCACAAAAGAACATTTGAATTGATAATTTTAAATATTTATTCAGAGATCTCGGCATGCAACGCGATGTCGACCCGAATAAATATTTAAAATGCCCCTATCTCACAGGAACATTTCAAAGTAGGATAAATTTGATATTTTAAAATTTTAAATATTCATTTGGGGATCTCGGCATACAGCGTGATGTCGAACCAAATGAATATTTAAAATTCCCGGAGTATTTAGGAATATTTGTAGATGTCATCCAGGATCCATCTTTTTGTAGCTTTAGCTTGACTCCTGAGATTTTGATTCCTTCTGTCTAGTGCTCTGGATAGCGAACTTGATGAAGGATTATATGATTTGTTTGTACTGACTTGTCAGAAATTTGCATGCCTTTTGCCCTCTGCTTCTTGCTTTGGCGGCTTGATGATAGATGTCGGTGACCTAAACCCTTAAATTTACATAAGATCGGTGGAAAAAAGTCATCCATTGTAGTCGCAGATTTGAATTCTACGAGCATTTGTAATTGCTCACGACTCATTCTTTCCACTGGAACTTTGATTCTCCGGTCAATTAGGAGTCTTCTGAACTACGACTACTAGAACTCGTCGAGTCAAATTGGCTTTCGTTCTTCTTACAGTCCCTACTGACGGGTTGACGAAGTGGGGGTTCCGCTACTACGGCCTTTCTTATGGCTTGTTGAGTAAACGGCAGCGATCCGGCCATATTTGAGCTTGTTGGATCCGACCTTTTACACCCATTCGAACCTTAAGCTTCAGGCTGTTGAAAGACTTTGAACTTTTCTGGCTCAATTTGTTGGAGTGTGTAGTTACAAAAGTTTCTTTCTTGACTTTTAAAATATTGGTACACTCAAAGGAATGAAGTCATGAACTGTATTGATAATTTTAAATATTTATTCGGGGATCTCGGCATACGGCGCGATGTCGACCCGAATAAATATTTCAATGCCCCCTGTCTCATAGGGAGATTTTGGATAGGCTTTGTATTTTGAAATTTCAAATATTTATTCGGGGATCTCGACATACGACGCGATGTCGACCCGAATAAATATTTAAATGCCCACTGTCTCATAGGGGATTTTGAAATGCATTCTTGCTATACAAGAGAATTTTAAAAAGTAAATGTAAGTATGCATTGATAATTATGCCCATAAAACCTCGATCATTATAAAGTATATTAGGCATGAAATTTTCATGCATGATACTTCTTTAAATGTCGGCCACTGATAGGTGTCATATTCCTCTGACCGTTCATATCGATCAACTGATATTCTCCTCCTTGGTACACCTTATCGCTGACGAACGGGTCTTCCCAATTGGATACGAATTTGTCACCGATTTTTTTGATGTGGAATGATTGGTCTTCTCAGCACCATGACCAATTCTCCTTCTTGAAATGTTCGAGGACGCACCATACGATTGAAGGATTTTGCCATTCTTCCTTGTTAGATTTTCAGGTTTTGTTGAGTTTGTAACCTGAGTTCATCAAGTGTGTCGACCATCAAGAATATTTTCATTAGGGGTTCTCGTTGCAACCCAGTTTTGATAAATTTCTTTAATGGTGGATCTCTAAGAGTACACACTAGATGTCACACCATTTTTTGTACATATATTTTTTTCTAGAGATATGAGTCTCTATATTTATTTTCACTTATATCGGGACCTCTCGCAGTGGATTCTTGGATATGCTTCAAAGTGTCACACTCCAATGCTCACCGTACATATCTTAATTTTTTCTTTGCACTATCATCAATATAGATGGTTGTTTTTCCTTCTATCGGGACCTTTCAGTGATGAATCTTTGGACATAAGGACCAAATGTCACATCCCGATGTTCACCGTATACATATTTATTCTTTCTTTACACTATCATCATAAAAGATGATAGATTTTAGCTCTATCGGGACCTTTCAGTGACGAATCTTTGGATATAAGGACCAAATGTCACATCCTGATGTTCACCGTATACATATTTACTCTTTCTTTACACTACTATAATAAAAGATGGTAGCTTTTAGCTCTATCGGGACCTTTCAGTGATGGATCTTTGGATATAAGGACCAAATGTCACATCCTGATGTTCACCGTACAGATCTCAATATTATCATTATTGTTTCTGCTACTATAGCACTTAAAAGACTAGCCAAAGATGGAAAGAGAAACAATTCCCCAGCGGAGTCGCCAGAAATCTGTGGGCTCCAAAAATTCGGCCTCGGCCTCCACTCTCTTTTCTTATTCGGCGAGGGAGTTTTAACGAACTAAGTTCCGAGGTAAATTTTGGAACGTAGATGGGTTTGTAGATAAGACACTACCCAGAGATTTCGCCCTCATTTTGTGAGGATTTTATGATCTTAGTTCTGGTTTCTTATAGGCGCAAGCCCCTATAGTTAATTACCCCTCCCGATCACGAGAGAGAACTTTCTATTAAGGCTAGTCTTCAATCAGATACGTATAGAGAATACGTGTTATCTGGCATATAGTAGCAGCATGGGTATGGATTTGGAAATTTGAGAATTGGGTTTGAAAATAGTTGGAGAATTTGGGAAGATTGGATATTTGGATATAGTTGATATTTAAAACAGAAATGGCACCATCTTGCACTTAAAGCGAATGGTGGGGGAATGGATGATAGACCCGATCAAGATCCCATGGTTCCGTCGTCCCGGGCCATCGTGGTCCCTGGTCTACTTAGTCAGAGGAGGTAGTCGACCCAACCTGACAGAAGGATCCTTGTCGGCAGCCATGGGTTGCTTCGTCCAAGGGGACCTTGTAGACCTAGGATGGATATTTGCCTAAGGGGACAAATTTAAATCCACCTTAGCTAACAGAGGGCTTTGTGCCCTATCGATCATATCCTATTGATTCATATCTCAAGGATTTAACGCCATTAAGGAGCGTATTGGCTCTGGCCATAACCGCTATCTGTGGTGCCATCTGGCGGCAAAATCACTCGGTTCAGAGGGCCCCGGGTCATAACCGTTTACCTGCAGTGCCATTTGGCGGCGAAACTGCCGATTAGAGGACACGTACTACGTCCTTACTAGCAAGAGATTGTTTTAGAATGGATCCTAGTGATATTTTCGACTAGGCATTTGGCTCTTTGTGAGCTAGAGTTTATTTGAATTTGTCCGCCTCGGCAAACTGTTGCGGAGGGCGGATGGATTTTTCTTTAAGTGCGTTGATGGATTATTTCAATTTTAAATATTTTGGAATTTGAATATTTTTGGGATTTTGGGTTTTTTAGATTTTTTTGGGTTTTTTAAACTTTGTGGAGTTTTGGATTTTGAATGGACTTTTGGGGAACATCTAGAAGTATTTGTGAACCCCTCCGATTGAGATAAACATTCAACACGGCCATCATCGGGGTGTTTGGGGTCATTTCTTTTTATGCATTGAACCTTGTCAACTCTGTCGGGCTGTCGACAGAAGATCGGGTTTCATAGGCTTTATGCTTTTTGATAGTGAATTCTCATTGTTATAGGCCTTGAAGGCCTAATATAGATGTATTAAGACAAATACAATGATCGCCACAACAGTATATTTGTTTGTTGGTTCGAACCCTGTCGACTTCTATTAACTCGTATAGAAGGATCGGGTTCGAATTTGAATTCACTTGTCAACCCGCGCAGCATCTCTAGACGTCACGTGTGTACCAATAACACGCTCTCCGGGGCCCATGCGGGTTTGGATTGTATTTTCCCCTTTAGTGTACCTATGTGTATACAAATTACAGTGCACGTGCGGGTGTATTCTTGGAATAGACGCCTTCTGTCTGCTTGTACGGAGGTTGCAGATCCGATGGCGTGGCGTAGCAGCTTCTGGATAGAATTATTCGCTGCTTCGTACAGGTAGACTATCGTGCACTACTTATTGATTTTTGTAGGCGGATTATAGTGCACTAACTAATCTCCTGCCTTGTTTGTGGATGCTTGCACTTGTCGTATTCTCTATGCATTTGATTTTGGTCCTTGGTCTTTTCAGTGCATCCGCCACTGCTGTATGTATGTAGGTAGATGTCTTCCTTTATAGGCTAAAATTGACTTCAGGATACTGCATTTACTGAAGTCTTTCTGCATCTACCCATAAGTGGCGTGTTATACATACATCTGTATTCCTTGAGAGGTTGTATGTATTGCAAATCTTTTGGTCGTTATATATGAGTAGGAGTCGTAAACCTTACAACTGTTCATTTTTATAGTGCATTGACTTGGTGGGGATTGTCGTATCTACTACGAGCTCTTAGGAGTGTTTGTAGAAGAACCATTACTCATACATCAAATCCACCTTTTCACCAATCTCAGGTGGTTTGATGATTGCACTTGCTTGTAGGGGTGCAGATCTTTCTTTATTGGTCTCTCGTATTGCCATCTCAATCAACAGGCATTCGTAGGGATTATCGTAGGGGATTCCAACATTACATGTAGGATTTGTTGTTTGCAGATCAGTTTGTATGTTTGAATTTTGATGTTGATAGTTGGAGTGTCCTCTTTGAACTATTCAAAACATATCATGTCTTTCAGTTCATCGCATGTTGAATCCCCCAACTTGTAGGAGACAAATGCATCTAATTGTTAGGAGCTTGTCACTTGTAATCTATACAAGTTAGATCTTATATGGTTCATTTGAAATTCTCTGGATCATCATCAAAATCAAGTCCAAACTCAAGTTTGAGTTTGTCTAGTTCAAGTTTTGCTCCAAATTTGAGTTCAAATAATTCGAATCATGACTCTTTTGAGTCAAAATGAGACTCAAACCCAAGCCTTATTGTAGTTCAAGATTTATTCCACAAACAATCTTGTTAAGTTCAACTTAAGTCTAAGCCCAGATCAAGTTCTTCTTGATTGAGTTTGATTGAAGTTCCATTTGGTTCAAGTAGAGTTCAATGTCAGTTTGTGTTTATTGTAGGAGAGCGATCTTCAAACATTTCTTCTTTGCACGACCATTCTCTTTCTTTACATATGCATATAGGAGAGATTATCATTTGCGTATGATTGATCAAACATTTTGACTTGTCATTGAATTGCATTTGGAATGATAGTTGCATTCACATCTTGTTCAATAGAATCCATTGTTGCTCTTCTATTAGTGTTCATTTGAATATATGTCAAACCACATGATATTTTGAATTTGACTAACTCAAGGCCCCAAGTCCAAATTGAGTTCAATTCATGTTTATTGCTTCAAGTCCAAAGCTTGTAAAGTTCAAACATGAGTCCATCTTAAGCTTATGCCTATAACACTTGGTTCATTTTTTTTCTTTGTTCTTATCACTTGATTTTTAAATCAAATGCAAGTTTAAGTTCATTTGATGCTTAAATCAAGTTTGTGTCCTTTGCAATTTGTTTAAATCAAGTTCAAATGCATGTCCCAATTGTAAGCTCACTTGATTCAAATCAAGTCCTTTGCAAGAGTTCAAGTAGTCCATATCTTGTTTTGAGTTCAATGTAAAAGTTCAAGTCATGTTCGAGTGTAGTCCTCTGCTGTTCTTCTGTGTTCAATCAAGTTCAGGTCCCAAATTGTTTTTCTCATTTGATTTTTAAATCAAATGTAATTTGAAATCTCATATTTTTTAAATTTGTTTGGGTTTGAGTTCACTTAGGTCGATTGAATCAAGTTTATAAGTCCGAGTCCACCGTTCAATCAAGTCCAAATGTCCACAAGCTGAGTCCAAGTTCAAACACCCTTTGAGTTCAACCAAGTCCAAATGTAGCATTGCGTTAACCCGAAATTTCGGCAGCCTTCCGGCATCTCCCCCGTTTAGGGGAAAACTACGAAAAATTGGGTCTTTTCCACCACGCTAAGAAAAGCGTGTATGGTAGGTGCCCTCTTTCGAGGACACCGCGGCCGTGTAAATTTGATCCCCCAGAACGCTAAAAAAAGCGTGTATGGGTATTTTTTTTTGTAAAAAAGTATTTTTTATTTTTTTGAAAATATTTTGCAAGAAAATCATTTTTTTATAGTATTTTGCAAGAACAGCAGTTATTTCCCCGCAAGCGGGTACTTATGGGTATCCCCGCTTCGTCGTGCGCATCGCACCGGGATCCCTTCCCACCACGCTAAGAAAAGCGTGTATAGGCGGGGTTTCCAAGGCGATACGAACTTCGAAGAAGGAATTAGGTGATTACCCGCTTCGTCGCAAGCGTCAGGACGCACTCCCTCCCACCACGCTAAGAAAAGCGTGTATAGGTGGTCGTTTTGTCTCGACAAATGCGTTGAAATGAGTTCTCGGAGTTTTAGGGTTTAGGAGTAATACCTGCGCGCTCATCGTCGGGGTTGGCACACGGATCGAGGGAGAGAGAGAACAATTTCTCCCTTTTATAACTTAATATTAATTAATCGTAATTAATTATAATTATAATCCTACTTAATTAATTACATTTATTTGCAATTTGCTTATAATTAATTATAATTATTTTAGTTAATTAACATAATTAATTATAATTAATTATAATTAATTAATTATAATTAATTAATATTAATTAGCTTAAAATAATTATAACTAATTAATAATAATTAACAATAATTTAAAAGAAATAAATATAATTAATTAATATAAATCATAATTAATATTAACTATAACTAATTAATACTAACAATAATTCAAATTAATTAAAGCCCTAATCCCTCTCTTTAGCTCTCTGGTTCGGTGGATTTAGGGATTTGGCCGGAGAAGCGGGCTGGAGGAAGAAAGTTACCCTCACAGCAAGCTGCTCCCGTTGCTGCTTCCAATTAAAATGTCGTAACCTTCAATCCGATAGGGAAGGGAATCGTGGAAGGGGCAAAGACGGCGGGATCCTGAGTGTCGAGAGGCGGCTTCGACTGGGCGTCGGCTTCAGGTAAGAGAAACTCTCTCTATCTCCCTCTCTCTGGATCGGCGGAATATGGGCAAGAGAAGGCCGGCTGTGGAGATGGGATCGACCGGAGCAGGTGACGGGTTGGGGAGCTCCTGCGATCGAGTGGGATCTGCGAATGGGAGAGTCGAGATCCAGTGAGTGCCGAAGCTCTCACTTGATCCGGTATTTAAAGGCAACTTGGGCGCTCGATCGAGGCGAGATCACCGATTTTGAGCAGGATTTCACGGGATTTGATCGGTTCGGCGCCGAATGTACAGTAGTATCGCGGGATTTTGGCAGAATTTGCGGGATTTAGCAGAGGTAATATATGATTTTATTTTTTTGGTTCTTTGGATATTATACAGAGGTCAACAACTACTAGTATAAATTTAAACTTCTAATCAACCACACATTAATTAAAAAAGATGATTTAGTATTAATTCTTATACACCGTTTCTCTTAAAATATTCTCCACATAATTATCTCTAATCAAAAATACTTTCGACGCATACATAAAGTTCTTAAAATTTATAAGATTGTGATCAAAGATTAACAATTGTCATCAAAGATTAACAAGTATGATATTTTCAGCAACATCTATGAAAAAACGTGACAAAAAAATAATATTTAGCCACACAACTTAAAAGATATATGATTATAACTCACAATTAGTGCATATACATAGTGTATTTCTGACATCTCAATGCCCAATTCTTTCATTGCTATTTTTTCAGCAACCATTCCTGAATTCTTTAGTTGGAGTTGCTGCTTCTTTCTTTTCAGCAATTTTATTTCAGACGCTATGTCCAAATACAAGTTGTCTTTCAGTGTTTCACCCATGCTAAAAGCCTTCTCTGGCAGGAGTACCTGCTTCTCTGCAGCAACATAGGCTGACAGAGTTGCAAGACAAGTTAGAAGGATATAAGTAATTAAAATTGAAAGGTTTCAGTGATATTTATGTGCTATTAAGCTAAAATGAGAGAAATATCTTGGTTGAAATCTTTCAAATTTAGCAGAAAAAAGATAAATTGTGAAAGGACTAATGGCCCATTGGTTAAACGAGATAGTTGTATCTTCAAAGTCATGCACATATTTTGAGATTTATCACTCACAATTTCCAAAAAAATTACTCCATTTCACTTTTTTAATTTTGTTTGAAGAACAAAAAGATTTTCAATTTAAAATCAGTAACAAAGGTAAAGTTAACACACATCTAATATCTGTTATAATCATAAGTCCTTTTTAATATAAAAATTCTCTGCTTATATATATATATATATTGAATAACTTCGTTTAAAAATATTTCTCTCATAATTATCAAAAGGTTTCTACATATTTCAAATAAATTTTATGCTACAAAATAACCTAATACAATGCATCAAAGAATAAAATTATTTATCTTAAATTTCATGGAATTATGCTCTTAATTAATATTTCTGTGAAAATAAATTTTTATAAGTATTAATATTAAAAATACATTTCTAAAATTTTGCAACATAATTTTCTGGCATAACTCAATACAATTCAGCTTAGATTTTAGATTATCACCAGCCTACTAGTTACAATACTTCATATTATGAAATAGATTTTTTTTTGTTGAACCACTCAATTTGGTTGCTACTTAGAAAGCATAGATGCTTCCAAATATGTTTTGAAGTGGATACATCTCCAATACACCTTGAAACACATTTGCCATGCTGAAGATTGTGTTGGAAGCAATTCGAAGATAAAATTATGTTAAAAAATGTGTCAGACATATAAGGGACGATCCGTCTATGACATATCAATACAAATGCAAAATATGTGACAACCGATAATGATTAATGAATGTTAATGATGCAGTGTTTTAATAAATAAGAATTATCGCATGTGACAAATTATTTCTTTTATTATTAATAGTGTTTACTTTTACTTTGTAATTGTTAAGCTTCTATTGTAAATTGCTATTATACTTCATTGAGTGGTGCCTTTTGCAGAAAATATTATAAATAACATTTTTTTATATTAATCATTCATAAATATGGCATCATGTCTATGCCTCTATGGTATGTCGTATCCTACTTTAAAATATTTATGTTGAGTCACTGTGGCTGCATCTGTTATGTCCGTGCACCATGTCCGTGTTCATGCTTGAAAATTTCTTAACTGCATATTCAAATAAAAATCAAATAACATGCAGTTCACCTTTTTGGGATTCTTTATCCTTTTTACCACATTTTAATCTTCATGGGAAAAGGTATTTAAATATCATTATAGAGCACTCGTAATCAATATTCAATGGGCAGTTGTGTGTAGTGGAAACCCGCTCTGCAAGGCTTTTCTCTTTGCCTCTGTTTTGTTCCCGGTGTTTTCCCCGCCGGGGGCTGATCCCCCATGGCCACCTCTGATTTTTAGCCTCTTTCCGCCTTTTCCACCCCTGCTTCCTTCTCCTCCCCTGATTCTCCCCTTGATTGGGAAAATCTCCTAGCCTTTAGCTCTCAAGTTTCTATGTAGTTCTCTCACTCTCACTCCTTTGTCCCTACCCTTAACAACACAGCCCAGTTCACCAAACATGAGTTTGTTGCTGTCGCCCCTGAGTGGTCTCTCTCTTTAGTAGTCTACTCTATTGAAAAAAGGCCCTACTATGAAGCTTTGCATTCGGCAATCTAAAAAGCTTGGACACTCAAAGGCTCTCTAACTCTCCTCACCATGGATGACAAATTCTTCCTCCTAAAATTCACGGCACTGGAAGAATGTGAGCATGCCTGGACTGGAGGCCCCTAGTTCTTCTTCGGCAAACCCTTTATCTTATAGAAGTGAACACACAACTTCGTTCCACGATAAAAAAAAAAAAAAACTTTGTTCCACAATGAGAAGAGTTCCCCTCTATTCTTCTGTGGATCAAAATCATGAACTTTCCCCTTTGCTGCTGGACCTTGGAAGGTATATTTAAACTTGCTAGTGGTGTGGGTATACCCTTTGCTGTTGACGCCCTCACCGCAACCAAGACCCGGCTAACATTCACAAGAGTCTATGTCCAAATTACCAGTTCTTCCCCCCTCCTATATGAAATATATTACAGTTTTGATATGACTGGAAACCAGAATCATGCTCCCAGTGTAACTCTATCTTGCATCCCCTGACCCTTTGTCCAAAAGACCCCATTCTCCACCCCAAACCAGCTGCAAGGCCTAGGGGTAGAAGCACTAGCCGTAAATAACGAATAACTCCCCGACCCCCCCCCCCCTGTGCCTTACCATTCCAAAAACCAACAGGCTCGACCATTAATCAACCCCATTGCTCCCAATCCCCTTTGGTGGCCCTATTATCCCGAACCTAAATCCCCCTCTAGTGAGGCCACTGAACCACCTGATTCTACTCCCTCAACCATGGACCCTCCACCTATCTCAACCAATAATAAATTTAATGCCCTCTCCTATCAACCCAATCCTAAACCCTCACAACAAACCTCCCTCCTCCCTCCTTCCTTCTTTAGCCCTACTATCTCTAACCAAAATAGTCCTCCCCAAACTTCCCCTGGACACCATCAACCTAACATTCCCTTCCTTTCAAGGAATAAAATTCTTCATTTCCTTCCACCTCCCAAACCCAACAAACCCTTAATCTAAGCCAAAACTAAACTAGAGCCAAAAAAGCCAAAAATACTATAAGTCCTCATCCCAAATGCCAATGGCCTTTCCCAAACTAGCAACTTGGAACATACATGGGTTCAATAACCCAGACAGTGTTTTATATAGTAAACAACAGGTTAATTCCCATTACATAGACCTCTTCTTTATCCTAGAAGCCAAAATCTCCCAAGCCACCGTCGCTAACCCTTGGTTCAAAAGCACTCACAAAATTTTCCCTTTGGAAGGCTCTTGTGACAACTTTATGCATTCCACTCCGGGTCATATTTGGATAAAATGGAATGTTTCCTATGGATTTCAAACATCAAGTCACTTCCCGACCAATTGATACATGGTATCATCTACGTTGTCAGTAACCCCATCTGTGCTATCACTATAGTGTATGCTGCTAACTCCTAAGTAGACAGGCAACTTTTGTGAAAACAAATTTAGGATATTGATGTCAATATAAACCTCCCTTAGGCTATCCTTGGTGACTTCAACTACTATTTGTCTCCACCTGAGAAAGCTGGAGGCACTTTACCCTCAAATAAAAAATTTGGATGCTTTAACAACATGATCTTCAATGTTGGGTTACATGATCTCTCCTCGGTTGGACATTATTATACATGACACAACCAAAGATCCGATAACCCCATTCACATCAAACTGGATTGTGTTATGGTCAATGATTCCTAGCTGGCCTCTTTTCCAACTTCTATAGAGTTGGTGACCCCAACTGCTTTGACCACTCTCCCCTTATCCTAATTAATGCTTATGAAGAGGTTAAAAAACACAAATTCATGTATAAGAACTACTGCTCCAAAGTTTTGGAATTTTGGGATTACCTCATTGATGTTTTCTCCCTTCCTAAAAGAGCAGCCCTCTTTGCTCTTATTATTACAAGTTGAATATGCTAAAAAACCTTATTAAAGATAAAAAGTGGTCCAACTCCGACACCATTCAGACTGAGATAGACTCCCTCTTGGCCCTTTAAAGCTGTTTTATCACCCAAATCCAGAACAATCCACTTGATATCTCCTCAACCATTCCTTGAACTGCATTAACTACAAACTTAATCACTACCAATCCACCCTCTCTAGCTGGATGATTCAAATAGCCAAGATCAAATGGCTCACTTCTCAGGAATATGACTTAAAATTCCTTTACTCTAATATCAATATTACCAAGAATCACAACTGAATTAAATAGATAATCTCTAATCAAGGGCATATCTCATACCAGCATGATATATCCCAAGTCTTCATCAATCACTTCTCCAAAGTTTTCAATACCTCCACCCCTACCCCCTCCCCCCCCCCCCCCCTCCATCCAACACCTCCATGATATCCCCACTGAAAATTCTATCCCAATTCACCTACTGCCTACCATTACTGCCCCGGTTATTGTGGAGGAAATTAAAAACAACATTTTCTCGGGTCATGAAAGCTTAGCCCTTGGACTAGAAAACTTCTCTTTTGAATTTTATAAAACCACCTTAAACACTATTAAGCACAAACTTTGCAATTTCGTGATATCCTTTTTCCAAATATGTAACATGCCTAAACAAGTGAAAGCCACCATTATAACCGTAATTCCCAAGAAACCCCATTCCAACAATGTTAAGGATTTTAGACCCATTTCCCTTTGTAATGTGATTTATAAATTCATTGCTAAAATTATAGCCAATAGGATGAAAGAGGTAATGGCTTATATTATCCATTCTAGCCAAGGAGGGTTTATTCATAAAATGATAATCATTGATAACATTCTCCTTACTATGGATCTTCTTAGAATCTTCAACTCAAAACCCCATGAGAAGTATTTTTGTGCTAAACATGACATTACTAAAGCTTTTGACACTATCTCAAGGGAGTTTCTTTTAAGGAGGCTTTCTGGAAATATTCATATCTTGGATAAAGGCATGTATTATGGATGTCCACTTTTCTATCATCATTAATGGGGATCTTGAAGGATTCTTCAACTTTTCTTCTGGGCAGCAGCAAGGCTTCCTACTCTCACCCTACCTATTTAGCATAGTTATGGATGGGCTATCATCTTACTTTGATTTAGCCACATCCAACTCTACTTTCACTAGGATGGTTGCTGTTAACACCTCTATATTAGCTACTACTAGTAATGCTAACACTCTCAACACCATCTTATAATAATTTGCTAATATTTATAACCTTCATGTTAACACCCATAAGAGCTCAATTCTAATCTCTAAAGATGCACCCCAAGCCCCCTAAATTTGTAACATTACAACTTACTCGAACGTTCTCTCCTATCAAATATATTGGTTTGCCTATTCTTTATAGGAAACTAAAGTTTGTCGACTTCCAACCATTGCTCCAAAGAATTGCCTCCATTCTTGATGGTTGGAGAGCCAAAGTCCTCTCCTTTGCTGGTAGAATTCAACTTCTTAAATTTACTGTTTGTAAAACTCTAGCATATTGGATAAGAAGTTCTATTCTACCAAAAGGATGTTGTAAAGCCAATAATCGCATGTGTTCTCAAGAAGCTTCACATAATTGAATGGAAATACAATTGTACACCTAAACCCAACGGGGGCCTTGACATTCCCTCTATTGATTCCCTCTACCATAGTTATTCTTATTCAACCAACTAGAGATATATTAACACAAATAATCTTCTTTTTGACTGGTGGCACTCTAAGTATCACTCTTTGTGGAACCCCAAGACCGTCCAATGCTCGCAATACTAGAAGCCTATATGCAAGGTTGTTGGTAACATTAGATAATGTGTTACATTCTCTATCCACACTTATATCAAATTGTCTTTGTTATAGAACCCTTGGTGTATTGGCTTCTCCATTACAGAATTATTAAATGCACCAATCTCTATTAATCACTTTTGTTTTTCTCTTCCTGGGAGGTTTCTATAGTTATAGATGTTGAATGTGTTGAAACTTGTTAATTATGAATTAGGTTGTTAGACTTAAGCTTATGTCCCAATGACTAACATAGAGGGGGGGTCTAAAATTCTTTTAATCCCTGGAGGCCCTTGGCCAAGAAGTGAGAGAAAGAAGTGAGAGAAGTTCTAAGAATTAAAAAATACTCTGTTTTTGAATTTCGTTTTTTCGCGGCGGCCTTGTCGGAAGAATGACGACGAAAGGTCGTCGGCCACCTGAGGCCGGCGATCCATCAGGGCAAAGGCGTTCCATGGGAAGGATTAGCGTTGGTACTGTACGTGATATTTCTTCCTCTCTACTGGCATTTGGAGACGGTAAAAGAAGTTTTTTTACTGGTTTAAAAACTTCTTCTATGATGAACAAGCCACTGATCATTAACGAAGGAGGACTGATGAAGAAGAAACAAATAGTGGAAGTTCCTGGCAAAGGTAAAAACAAAATCATGGAAGGAATTCTTGAAAGTTCTGGAGAAACGATTAAGAATCAGTTTGAGAAAGAAGCAGGAAATATAACTGTCCCAGTAATTGCATCCATCGCCTCTGTAGGAATGAAAGAATCAGAAAGTATTTTGATTTCCAACAATTTTCAGAAGAATTCTAATGCTCTGAAGGAAATAATTGATATAGCAGAGGAAGGGATTTCTAATGTCAACAAAACTCCATCTACGGGAAGGGAGAAAGTTCGATCCTGTTCGTCTGGAGAACTTGGGAATTGCGAAGAGATGTTCGAAGTTATGCCACAAAGAAGCAGCTCTGCTAATAACCAAAATGCTTGGAACAGAAATAAAAATATAAAAGTGGCTGATCTGGATTATGGAGACTGCTATTCTGAAGATGGAAGCATTGTAAAATTACATAAGGAGAAAGTTTGTGAGAATACGGTGAAATTAAACAAATCTTTGGTGGTTAAAATCTTTGGAGAGAATGTTATTTTCTCTTATATCAGCTATGAATTAAGAAGACAATGGGGAGTTTATGGCAAATTTCATCTGACCATTCTCGGTAAAGGATGGGTGTTATGCTCCTTTTTTGAAATTGAACATATGGAAGCAGTTCTAAACAATGGCCCATGGTTTGTCAACGGAAACATCATCGGTATTGATAGATGGGATCAAAAATTTGATCCAAATTCTTTAGAAGGCCTTTCAGCTCCAATTTGGATCAGATTACCTAATCTACCTCTTTTCTGTTGGGATGAAGTGAACATTTGACGTATAGCTTCTAAGGTAGGGAAGCCTTACCTTATTGATGGCAACATGTTTCAATGGTCGAGAAGAGAATTCGGTCGCATTTGTGTCCGAATCAAGTTGAATGATAAGCTGCCTACAAGAGTTTGGGTAGAAGGAGAAGAAGGTAAATTTTTTCAGAAGATTGAATACGAAAGACTTCCGAATCTTTGTTTCGATTGTGGTAAAATCGGTCATGACAAGAAGGAATGTATCAAAAATTCTTTATTGAATAAGGGAAGTCCATATCTGATGAAGATGGATACGTCCATTAACAATAATAAAAAGAATGCAGAAGCTGATATTCAAATTCCTGCTGTCAATGTGAATACATCTGATAGTTATGGTCCTTGGTTATTAGTAAAATATGGGAAGAAGAATGCTACAAAGTTTGGAATAGAAGACCTACAGGCTTGATGTATAATAACAAACAAAATCCTCAGCAGAAACAATATGTTGCAGCTAAAAAGCCTTCCAATATTGAACCTGTTCCGACAGAGCAAGTTCCAGATAAGAAGATTGCAGAAATTCCATCTGAAATTGCAGCTATAGAAATTATTTTAGAATCTGAATATTTAATCCCCATCAAAAATAGCTTTAACATCCTGGAAGAACTAGAAGAAGGAGAGTTCTTAGATGACAATCCAAGTATAAAAGTCCCAGATAGAAAAGAGCAGGAATCACCTTTGACTGCCAACAAGGAAGAGATGATAAAGATCAATTCTGATGAGATTACCTCAAACAGCAAGGGTAATGAGGGAAACGAGGATTCTTCTCAATCTTCTAAGAAGAAGACAAGTAAACAATTGAAAGACCTGGACCAATCAATGCCTCTACTAGAAGTCATAGAAGAGAAATGGTAGAAAAAGGTAATGTGGGGAGCCTTCCCCATAATACTTTGAAATGAATTCTATTTGTTTTTGGAATTGTAGGGGAACAAGAAAGAGAAGTGCTTCCCTCTACCTTAAAGAGGTAGTAAAAAATAATGGTGTTTGTTTTGTGGGTTTGGTTGAAACCAAAATTACTTCTATTGATAAAAGTGAAGTTGATACATTAATTGGCAATAACTGGGATTTTTTTAGTGTTCCGTCTTCTGGTCTTTCGGGTGGAATACTTATTCTTTGGAACACAAATTCTGTAACATTCTCTGTTGAGGCAAGTTCTAAACAAATGATATTTGGTGATATCAAATTGTTTGACAACTTTAATTGCAAGGTTTTTACGGCTTATGGGAGCACTGAGGTAAGCAAAAGAAGAGAATTATGGAGTATGATTGACAACTATTCCAATCATGATTATCCTATGATATTAGGTGGGGATTTCAACTGTCTTTTATGCAAAGAAGACAAAATTGGGGGAAGGAAATTTTCTTATCAACAAGGTTCTAGAGATATGGAAGAATGTTTGTTAAATAACAATCTTCATGAAGTTAATTTCATTGGACCAAGATATACTTGGTGCAATAACAAAATTGGTGGAGCTAGAATCCTTGAAAGATTGGATAGGTGCTTTGTAAATTCTATTGCTTTGAGCTCCCCTTATCAACTAATTGAAAGACATTTGGCTAGAATAGCCTCGGACCATTGTCCTATACTTCTGCAATTCAAATCCTTCAATAAGAATGTTAGCAAAATGATTAAGTTTGAAAATTGTTGGGCTTCCTACCAAGCTTCTTATGGAGTGGTTAAAAAGGAATGGTGTAGAAATTACCAAGGCAATTACTCTCAAATCCTCAACAAAAAATTCAAGAGATCTTTAAAATCTCTATTCTTTTGGAGCAAATTCAAGCTTAAAGATTTTAACAAGTTGAAAGATGATCTCATGGAGGAGATTATGGTTTTACAAAGTAAAGAAGCTTCTCAAGGCCATCTCAATGATCAAGATTGCTGGAAACTTAAGGAGAAGGTGATGGAGCTCAATTCTACCTTGGCAAGGTTGAATACTTGGTGGAAACAAAGGGCAAAAGTCAATTGGCTCAAGGAAGGTGATGGAAATTCCAGATTTTTTCACAATCATGCAAGTGCTAGAAGGAATGTCAATAAAATTATTAAGATTAAAGATGAAGATGGAAATTTGATTGAAGATCAAGTTCATATGGAAGAAGTCTTTATGAGGTTCTTTCAAAAGAAATGGGATTTCAGAAAATCAAATCTGGAAGGATGGCCGAACCCAACAAATTGCTTGAATGATCAAGATAGATGCATTCTGGAGGAAGATCTTTCTATGGCTGAAGTTCTTAATGTCTTAAAGCAATTGGAAGAGAATACATCGCCAGGTAAGGATGGTATTTCTCATTCTTTTATCAAAGTATATTGGAATATCATCAAGGAAGATGTTTGGTTAGCCTTATGCCAATTTTTTAAATATGGTGAATTGAATAAAGATTGGAAAGACACTCTTATTATTCTAATCCCTAAAATTTCAAATCCTACCGCTCCTTCAAATTATAGACCAATTAGTCTATGCAACACGGTATATAAAGTGGTGGCAAGGATTATTGTCAATAGAATCAATTTGGTCATTTCTAAAATTATCTCTATGGAGCAAGTGGCTTTCATCAAGGGTAGATCTTTATCAGATCACATTATGCTATCACATGAAATATTTCACAAACTCAGAATTTCTAAAGCATGTTCAGGACTTGTGGCTTTTAAAGTGGACATGGAACAAGCTTATGATTCTATGGCTTGGGATTCTCTTAAAGGAGTATTGGAATATTTTAAATTTCCTCCACATTTTTCTAAGCTTATTATGGAATGTGTTATTAATCCAATGTTCTCAATTATTATCAATGGTAATTGTTCTAATTGGATCCAAGCTAGAAGTGGTTTTCGGCAAGGTTGCCCCCTATCACCAATTCTTTTTATTCTTTGCTCACAACTTCTATCTAATGCTTTTTATCATAGCTTATGTGGTATCAAGCTTTGTCCGGAGGGACCTCGCATCTCTCATCTCCTCTATGCAGACGACGTCATTATGTTTTCCAAAGCTAACAAGAAAGAAGTGATGGGTGTGAAAAGAATTCTTCATAAATTCTGTGAATGGACAGGACAAAGAATCAATTATAGCAAATCCATCATTATGTTTGGTAAAAATGTAGAAAGAAGAAAGAGGAGAAGTTTATCTAGAATCATGGGCTTTAAACATGTAAAAGAATTCCTTTACCTTGGAGTAAAGATGGCTTTAAGGAGGCTTAAGAAAGAAGACTTTCAATCTATTATTGACAAAGCTTTCAAAAAGCTTAATAAATGGGGCAACAAGTATTTATCTTTACCTGGCAAGATAATACTTGTAAAATCAGTTTTGCTTGCTCTTCCTATTTACCACTCCACTCACTCTTTAATTCCGAAGAAAATTTTGGCTGAACTGGATAAAATTTGTAGGAATTGTATATGGGACAAGCAAAATGGATCCAAAGGTATGCACTATGTGAATTGGAATGATATGTGTAAACCAAATGAATATGGTGGTAGAGGCCTACATTCAAATTTATCAACACCACCTGTTTTACGTGCTAGACTTGCTTGGAGATATATGCAAGAAGATAATTCTCTATTACACTTGGTGATGGATGCTAAATATGGTAAAAATTTGTTGAAAGTAAATCACAATGGTTACAATTCAACAGCTTTCAAAATTCTGAATGAAGGATTTAAATCTTTATTTCCAATTGTGAAATGGGAAATAACTAATGGAAAATCAGTAGATGCTTTCAAAGACATTTGGATCCTTGATAAAAGTCTTAATATGTGGCCTACTTTTGTAATTTCGATGGAGGATAAGCCTTTCTTGGTAGAGACTTTCATTTCTGAAGGAAAGTGGAATGCAAATGAACTTAACAAAACCTTTGGTAAGGAGCTTATTGAGATTATTATGAAAATCCAGATTTGCAAAGATAAAAACGCTGATTCATTAATGCTTATCAACCAAAATTCAGGTAAGACGATACCTGGACTCATAAGAAAAGTGCAGAATTCAGAATTGGAACCTGATATGCTTTGGAAATGGTTAAAGAAAGCTAATTTAAACTCTCGGGTGGAGAATATTTGGTGGAGATTAAAAAGAAATGCAATTCCGTCTATGCATTTCCTTTGTTATAGAAGAATTGCTGTCAATGCTCAATGTCCAAGAGGTTGTGAGTGTAATGAAGATATGGAACACATTATCTGGGATTGCTTGAAGATCAAAGAGATTATACAACATTTAAACCGTTGGGGCTTTGGATTTCCTATGTTCAATTCTTGTGAACATTGCTTAAAATGGTTAGAAGATAATGTTTCAAACAAAAGGATGATGGTAAATCTTTACTGTAATTTGGTTTTTCTATCTTGGAAGAGTAGAAACAAGCTAATTCACGGTGATATAGAAGATAATTCTAGTTTTTTAGCTTCCGAGGCTATTGTACAAGCTTCGATTTCCAACAATATTAGCTCTTCTAATTTGTGCTTTTGGGATGTCAATCAATCGTCAAGATTGTCTAATTCTTGGCATCCTCCACCACCCAATTGGATAAAAGTTAATGTTGACGCTTCTCTTACTTCTTCTTACAAAGCGGGTATAGCAGCTGTCTTCAGAGACAATAAAGGCAGATTCCTTTTTGCTTATGGTAAATCATTCATGCATTGGGATATTGGCCAATTAGAATTACTTGCTATTAATTCTATCAAAGAGGAGATCAAGAAATGGATGTTCAATTATAATGGCATATTCATTGAAGGTGATAATTCAAACATTATTTCATACTTCAAAAAAGTTATGAATAAAGGGAAGCTAAAGGATGAAGGTATGGAATTTATTTCTAAATTCAATTTTGTGATTTTTAATTGCATTAATAGAGAAAGTAATAAGTTAGCAAACTTTAGTGCTAACTATGCTTTAGATGGTAATTTTGGTTGGAAGATTGTTTACTTCATAAGATTCCTCCTAATTTCATGAACATTTTAAAGGAGGAATCCACTTTGTAGTCTCTTCTCTTTTATAAAGCTTTCGTTGACTTTTCTTCAAAAAAAAAACCAAGAGGGGGGGTGAATTGGTAATTCAAAAAAATTCCTCTTAAACAAATTTAAGTTTAGTGAATTTTTTGGAAATGATTTTTCAACCATAGTTAAAAACAAAAACAAAAAAATAAAAAGCAGTGAAAAATAAAAGACATAAGATTTATAGTGGTTCGGTTAAACACGACCTACATCCACTCCCTGAAGTCTCCCACTTCAGGTATTGCACTATTACCACTTGTGTCTCTCCTTTTGCCCCCATAGCAAGGCGGAGAAGCCTTCACAAAAACTCTCTTCCACCACTAACCGATGCGGTAGAGAACTATCGTCCTTTTACACCCTCCAAGTGTCGGTAGAGAATCGTCGGCTATTCACACTCTCCAAGTATGGGCAGAGAACCTTTCATCCTTTTACACCCTCCAAGTGTAGGCAGAGAACCTTCGGCTGTTCACACTCCTCGAGTGTTGGCAGAGAACCTTCGGCTATTCACACTCTCCAAGTGTCGGCAGATAACCGGATCTCCTTGAAAGATCTTCTCAGAAGAAATCTAGAAGGACAAGAGAAAAGAGGGAAGTAATCATAAATTACAAATATAGGTCCTTACCTTTGAGTAACCAAGTGAACCCTTCACGCTCCAGTAGTAAGAACTCTCTTTCAAACACTCTCTCTCACTCTCTCCTTCAATCTTCCTTCATTATGCACGAAGACCAAAATGACAAAAAAATTGCATGACAGTCTTAAGTGGACCTTTTATAAGAAAGACACAAAAAACCATCCAAAAATTGCATTTTTCAATTTCTGACCGTTCATAATCATGTTGTACGATCCAATTTCGTATGTATGAACAGTGTAAAAATTGTTGTATATGAACTTAATTTAAACAGGTACGAACAACCTTCATACCCGATCGTCGTCCCGTACGAAGATGTTTCATCTGGTACGAATGGTTTTTCTCAAAATTTGTTGGTACAAAAATGAAGGACAAATATTAAGTTTCCACAACAGAGAACCTCATCTTGGGATGAACCATAATTATCGTCTGGATGAATAGTTCATTTTGACCAATCCAGAGCCCATCATCCTGAGATGAACGATAAATATCATCCGGACGAACGCATCCAGAGAGCACCATCCTGGGATGTACGATAAATATCGTTCGAACAAACACATTCAGAGCCCATCATCTTGGGATGAACAAAAAATATTGTCTAGATGAATAGTTCATTTTGGTGAATACAGAGCTCATCGTCCTAGGATGAACTATAAATTTCATCTAGACGAATGCATCTAGAGAACATCATCCTAGAATGAATGATAAATATCATTTAAATGAACGCATCCAGAGCCCTTCATCATGGGACTTACGAAAAACATCGTATGGACGAATAATACTTAGAAAAAAATTTAATCCTCTGTTCGTTCTTTTGTTCGTTCGGGAGTTAACTAACCAGATCATCCCGTGCGAACATGATTCGTACTGTATGATCAGTTTTAAAAAATTATGAATTTTAACTCTCCCCTGGTGTATGTGTGCTAAGTTACTCAATTTATAATCACACTATCTCAGACTCAAATAAAATGAAAAATACAAACTCCAATTTTAGAAAAAAAATTTTAAGCAGATCTTGATTTGAAGTGTTTAACAATCTGGAGTATGATTTCCCTGAAACGTTAGTACACACAAGAGCCAAAAATAAATCTTCCAAAATACGTTAGGAGAAGATAATAATAATATTTGTAATCATCAAAATATGCAAGTTGCAATAATGTAAATCATGCAAAACTAAGTAGCAACTTTCTCAACAAATCCCCCTTTTGATGATGGCAAAATAATTATTATTTGTATAAATTCGAAAGTCTTAAGTTTCTCCTATACTCCCCATGAATGAATAAGCATGTAAGAATAATGAGCATTTTTAGTTGAACTTATCATATTTTTTAATTTTAAGATTTTTCACATACACAAAAATAATCACACTGAAATGTCAAAACAGAAAAATACAAACAAAAATAAATAAAAAACAACGAACAACACAAATGACAAAAACAAACAACACAAAATCAAATGTCAAACAATATTTCTCCCTCTTTTTGATAACAACAAAAAGAGTAGAAGAAACAAACCAATTCAGAAATGTAAGGAGTCATATGAGAAGCCTTTAATAGTTGATCCTAAAAGAGTTTGAGATATATTTGAAATAAAAATAAAATGTCATTAGAGAAAAAGAATGATTCATATGATTTAAGTATAGATATAACATAGACAAGAAAAAAAATATCAAGATCATGAATCAGTTTAGAAAATAAGATAAGTAAAATTATTACAAAGTAGATGAATGAAAAATTTGTATTTTTCAAAATTTAATACAAAATAAAACTATACAGAAGATTAATTTGAATTTAAAAATTAAAAGATTGAGGAAAGAATATATACTTGTGGCGCTTTGCACATCTTTTCAATATTTGTGGCACACTTTGTACATATTTTTTTTATTTGTGGGCTAATTTTGTGCATCTTTTTTAATTTGTGAACCATTGCACATTCTTTGATTTTTGTTCATTTTCAAGTGTTTATTTGATCTTTCCAGAATTAGTAATCTAAAATCTCAAATTTCTCTAAGTACAATAATATTTATATTGAACAAAGACATAAAAATAAGAAACCATCAAAATTGTAATGATAATATTAAAATTATGTTAGTCTAACAAGAGACATGAGATTGATATCCTTAACTAGATCGAGTTATAACACAACTTAAATTTTTAAAAAATTGGATTTTCTAATGAATTCAATTTTATATTGCATTTCAAAATATAACACTTTATTAGATCAATATTTTAAGGATAATTGTATAGGCTAACAAAAATTTTTGAATGAGATCAAAAACACTAAAAATAAGACAGGATAATTTTTATTGATATCATGGTAAAAAATATTATATTGAGCATGATTGATATTAATAAATAGATTTTCATAACACATAAAATATAGAGACTTAAAACATAGTACTTTATATAACATCACATAAAACATAAAAACTTAAAAGCTAATAATATATCACATCACATGTAGTAGAGAGAAACATAACAGAAGTATAGTCATCACTTAGAGGGTCCCTGATCTGGAGGAGGTTGCTGGTTGAAAAAGTTAAAATAACTACTCATCATAGCCATATTCGAGCTCATAGCATCGAGTTGGCCTCGGATCCAGCCCATATTCTGCTGGTGCTGTGTGTCCTACTGCTGTAGATGAATTTCAATTTGTTCAAAGCGGTGATTAAAATGAGTCTCAAGACATTCAAACCTGTGAATCATATCTTGAAAGTTTGGTTCACGAGCAGGCACAGGTTCAAGTACTCTCTCCTCCCCCTCAGTGTCAGCACCTTCATCTTGTTTTGTAAAGATAGCTCAAAATGAACCATCATTGTAATACAAAGGCACTTCAAGATGAGACACATTAGGATGAACTAATTCGTACTTCTTATCAAGATTATGAGCCACAAGGTGTCATAAAGCAATGTTCTTCTTCCTCTTATGGGATACATGGCTAATTTCAGAAAGCCCATAAAGATAGTCAAGAATTAATTGGGCTTCGTTAATGGGTTGACCAATAAGGATCAAATAAGTGACAGTAGAAAGAAGAGGAGAGATATTAATTCTATCATCAGCTTTTGGAATGATGGAAGTTCTAAGCACATGCTGGATGATTCTAGCATCTTGATGCAGAGTGTTTACTTTGGAAAAATGGCATTCTTGTATAATCTCTCTAAGTACCTGGTTAATCTCACTCCAATCAAAAGTTATAGAAGAAGTCAAAGTGTGTGCTCATATTCCTTCAGTCCTTAAGTTTAAGAAAGCTCCCAAATCCTCCTTGGTTATTTCAACATTCTTTCCTAGAACATAGGATCTAATCTTATCTTGATCAGAGTTAAAGGTCATGTTTTCTAGGAAATAATGAAATGTAGATATATTGAAGGAGTAAATCAGAGTAAGGATAAAATCAAATTGAGTAGAAGCAAAGAGTGGTAGTATCTGATAGACTGTATTATCTTGAATCAATACTCTAGAAGGGGTCATTATCGCAGATACAAACTTAGGGAAAGATTCTTCTTTTTTCCTTAGAAATAAATTTTTTTGTTGGAATTCCTAGGTCCCCTGGTGAGTTTGTTAGCATGCCTAACCCTCTTGCTTGAACTATCCATTAGAAAAGATAAAAAAAGATTAGAAGATTGAAAAGGTTTTTGAGGTGAATGAAAAAATTTAATTCTAAACCTTTTCAATTTAAAGAAAAAATAACCTTTCATACGGACGAAAATGGGTTCGTCCCATAAAATACTTTGTTCATACGTATGAATGAAAATTTTGTATGTACGACTGCATGAGTTAGAAATGAAATGACTTTTCAATATCATACGAGTTACGAGGCGTCCTTTCATACAAACTTTTTGACCAGATGATCGTAGAGACAAACAGGTGTTCATTCGGAACGATTGATTATTTAAGATCATTTTTATGACAGTTTAAATCATCCCCCACTTAGAGTGACATGTGGTTCATATGTGCGAACTTTAGGTTCGTAAGTATAATCAGAAATTAAAACTATCCTTATCGTAAGTATAATAAGAAATTCGCAGTTTTTAAGATGATTTTTCATGTCCTTTCTATATAAGGAGTCCTAGAAACTATTACAAGTGCCTTTAGAGTATTTTTCTCTTGAGATGGATCATTAAGTGTGAGAGTTTGTGAGAGATTGTAAGAGTGAAGAGTGAGAGATCAAGTGAGGGGTTTGTGAGGGATTCACAAGGTTACTTGAAGAAGAAGATCTCTTTGTTTCTGCCCATCTCCTTTGAAGGCACTCAAGTGAAGTTCAACAACATCGGTCCGGTTCTCTGCCGACATTTGGAGAGTGTAAAAGGACGATAAAGTGTATCTTTGACAGTCATTGTGTCTTCATTCTTTTGGAGAAAACTAGAAGAGAGAACTTGAAAGGGAGAGAGGAAAGGGTGGAGTTTGAGAGGGAGAAGATCCTTGGAGGGGATTTAAAGGGAGTGTGGAGGGGATATTCACACGTTTGCTCCGACGAACTTGCACCTCAGTACCATCGAATTTAAGGGTCGTCTTGAGGGAAGTTTTGGCGAGAAGATCTCTTTGGTGTTAAAGAACCCGGCTAGTGATTTTGTACAGGCTTCTCCACCTTGCGTTGGGGGCAAAAGGAGAGTCACTTTGTGGTATTAATGAAATACTCGGATGGTGCTTCCGGGGAGTGGACGTAGGTCAAGGTTTGACCGAACCACTATAAATCTGGTGTGTTCTTTCTTATTTTTCTTCCGTATTTAATTTCATTGCAAGTTGTTTACTCTGGTTGAAAAGTTTATTTTTTAAACTTTAAATTTAACTTGTATTAATAATTAAAAAGGTTTTCTAAAAATCCAAGAGTATAAGTATAATTTTTAAATTACCAATTCACCCCCCTCTTGGTTAGCCTTGGGATATTTAATTAGGCTTAACATCCTAATTATTATTAAACGAGTTCCAACAAGTGGTATCAGAGCTTTGTTTCAAAATCATAAGTTTAGGCTACTTTTTGAAAAATGAGTATGGCTAATTTTAGAAACTGTAAAATGTTAGAAGAATATTCGATTGTTAGACCACATTTATTTGAAAATATTTCTTTTAATTTTTGAAAAATTCGAATGTCTACTTTCTTGCAATCAATAGATTATCGAATGTGGCATATGATTCAAAGTGGTTATTCTGTACCGTTACGTATTATAGATGGAATCAAAATTGATACCCCTTTTTTTGAATGGAGTAGAGTAGAACAAATTTATACTGAATTAAATGCTAAATGTATGAATTGCTTGTTCTGTGCTTTAAATTCTGAAGATTATATGAGAATCTCTACATGTACTACCAGCAAGAAAATTTGGGACACTTTATGTATTACATATGAAGGTACTAGTGAAGTCAAGCAATCTAAGTTGAATTTTTTGATGCATGACTATGAACTCTTTAGCATGAAACATTTTGAGATGATCTTAGACATGTATACTAGGTTTATTCAAATCGTAACATCGTTGCATGCTTTAGGTAAAGAATTCTTAAATTTTGAAATAGTCAATAAAATTCTACATTGTTTACTTGACAAGTTTGATGCCAAAGTTGTTGTTATTTGCGAATCAAAAAATTTGAATGAATATTCTATTGATAATTTAATTGGTTCACTCATTGCTTACGAGCAATGTTTGGGTCAAAGACTTTTGGATGCAGGTAAAATAATAATGCTAAAAGTGGAAGACATGGAGAAAAGTGGCTTAGTTGGTGAGGAAAGCAATGACTTAACAAGCAAATTGAAAAGTCCACTAAAGCACAAGCATAAGCATCAACAAAAGTGGAATAAAAGTAAAAATGGTAAGAATATTTAGATTTCTTCAAATATTATTTTCTTTGGATGTAGAAAATTTGAACATCTGAAAAGTCAGTGCTCTAATTTGAGAACTCTTCCTGCTAAAGAAAAGGGCACAGCTAAGCAAATTATAAAATGGGAAAATAAGGAAAAGCAAAAAATCTCTTGGGCAGATCTAGCTTCTGAATCATTAGACCAAGAGTAAAATGATGTTTAAACCCTTTGTTTATGTGATTATTATTTTTTTTTGTGCATGTTTTTTTTATTGTTTTTTTATTTTTTTTATTTGTTTTGTGTATTTTTATTTTTTTATTTTTTTGTGTTTTGTACAATTTTGAAATGTTTTTACATCGGATTCCATGCTTCTTGTTGTGAGATATTCGGAATGTGATATGAATATTTTTATAGTTTGTGTACTTGTATTTTGTGTAGTGTTTTTCTATTCTTTTATTGCTTTAGATTTTTTGAATGTTTAAGTGTTTTTTGTTCTGTGTTTGAAATGTTCGTTAGCCTATATGAAAAACCCTTAAAGTTTTTGATCTTACAAGTGCTATACTTTGAACTGCAATATAAAATTGAATTCATTAGAAAATCTAATTTTTCTAAATTTAAGTTGTGTTTATAACTTGATATTATTAAGATTGTCAATTTCATGTCTCTTATTTAGACTACATTAATTTTAATATTATTATTGTAATTATGATGTTTTCTTATTTTTTATTTCACTTATCAATTAATATTTATGCACTTAAAAAGATTTGAAATTTTAGATTATTGATTTTTGAAAGAATATAATTACTCTTGAAAATTGTACAAATCTACAAAAATCAAAAGAAATGCGCAAAGATTCGCAATGTTAAAAAGAGGCACAAAATAAGCCCAACAAGTGAAAAGATGCATAAAAATGTGCCACAAAATTGAAAAAGATGCGCAAAGCGCCACATGTGGTAGTTATTTCTTTCCTTAATTTTTTAATCTCTTAATTCAAATTGATCTTATGTACATTTATATTACATATTGAAATATGAAATATAAAAATTTTATATCATCATTTTTACAATGATTTTCTTTATCTTAAATGTCTAAATATACTCATGTTTTGATAAATTCTTTTTAGTTTCTATGTTATTTCTCTTCTTAAATTCTATGAATTTTATGATTTGACTAATATTTTAATTTTATTTGCAGATTTTATGTCAATCACTTTAAAGGTTAAATTTTTAAATGATTTTCATATGTCTGCTTACATTTCTAGTATTTTTCTTCTTCACTTTTTGATGTTGTCAAAAAGGGGGAGAAATTATTTATTGTGTCTTGTGTATTCGTGACTTGTGTATTTTTATGTTTTTTATTTTATCGCATGTTTTCGTATGTGTGTTTGATTATTTTTGTTTTGTCTTTTGTGTTGTATAAAAATTTTGAAAAACAATTTTTTTTTTTGAATTCAAATGCCTCCTTATTTTCATGAGTTCATCATTTCGGGGGGAGTTTAGGAGATTCTTAGAATTTCAAATTATACAAATAATAATTGTTTTGCCATCATCAAAAAGGGGGAGATTGTTAGGAAAGTTGTTATTTGCATGTTTTACATTCTTGCAACTTTTATAGTTTTGATGATTCCAAATATTATTATTTTATGTGTTGTTATCTCCTAACATTTTTTGGAAGATTTGTTTTTGCTCTTGTGTGGACTAACATTTATGGACAATCGAACTCCAGAGAAATGAAGACTTCAAAATCAATTCAACATGAAATACTCTATGATTTGAAGATTGTACTTTTCTTTGAAATAAACTTGAAAGGGAGTGATTGTAAATTGAGTGAATTAAAACACACACACACACACACACACACACACACACTTAAGGAGATCTTAAATATTTTATACTGATCGTACGAGATGAACATAGTTTGTACAGGACGATCAGGTCAGTTTTCTCCTCGTAAGAACAATGGAATGAATAGGAACTGAAGAAAAATATTTTTTCTAAGTTCTGATCGTCCAGGACGAAATATTTTTATCCCAGGATGAAGGTAACCGACTATGGTAGTTTCTGGCAATGTTATGCAGTTTTCAGAACCAACCTTTGATATAACTATTCGTACCGGATGAAATATTTTGTCCCGGGACGAACCTATTCATCCCAGGATGAAATTGGTTCGTACTGATGCACAAATGGTTTGTACGGGACAGTTTTTTACACAGTTCATCCGTACTAACTCAGGTTCGTACGAGACGATCCACTATGCAGAAAAACTTGAAATTGAAAGTTCGATGGGGATGTTAAGCCCTATGAACTTAGTCCCAAACTAACCAAGAGGGGGGGTGAATTGGTATTTTAAAAAACTTCGTTTTTAAACAAAGAAATAAAGTTACATAAACCAAATCACACCACGAAAATAATGCGGAATTAAACGTGCGGAAGCAAGAAAAGAAACACAGAGATTTATAGTGGTTCGGTCGACTCGACCTACGTCCACTCCTTGGAGGCACCCTCCAAGTATTACACTAAACAAAAAGTGACTCTCCTTTAGCCCCCACGGCTAGGTGGAGAAACCCTCACAAGAATCTCCTTTTTGCCACCCCGGCAAGGCAGAGAACCTATCTCCTTTTGCTTCCTCTTAAAGCTGGCAGAGAACCAGAACCAAAAGCACAACTCCTTACCTCTACCGACCCTTCCACGGACGAGAAACTCTAGACGAAGACGACGCAGAGAGATCCTTGAAGCAACCCTTGTGAAACCCCTCACAAGCTCCCCCTCACAAGATCCTCTCTCTCTCTTCTCTCTCTCTTTCTCTCCTCAAGGTCTTCTCAGGTCAAGGCAGCAGCCAAAGGTCTTGAAAAACGTTGAACAAGAGCTCTTAAATAGAAGAGCTTCAAAGGAGCTCATTAATTGCAAGTTGCCGACTTTATCGTCCAGGCCGATCTGGACATCGGCCTGGCCGATCAGTACAAATCAATGAAGATCGGCCAGAGCATAGCCCTGGATGCAAGATTGGACGATTGAAAATTAGCTTGATCGTCCAGGCCGATCTCACGATCGTCCTGGCCGATCAGTTCAAATCAGAGGAAAATCGTCCTGATAATAGCCCTGAATATGGGCTGGCCGATATTGATCGTCCTGAAGTAACTTAAGGTTTTTGACTAGATCGTCCGGGCCGATCCTGCGATCGTCCAGGACGATATGATCGTATCAATCATCCTTAATTACTTCCTTGATTTCCTGAACAATTATGGCATAATTTGTTAATATCGTCCAGGCCGATACGAGGATCGTCCTGGCCGATAATTTAAAGATATGCTATACCATACTTGTCTATGGCGGCTACTTCTTTCTGTTTTGAGCTTATCGTCCTGGCCGATACACGTATCGTCCAGGACGATCAGTTAACGTTGGCTGCCTTAATCAAGAATCCTTAATTAGACTTTCTGTTTTAAGCTGATCGTCCAGGCCGATATGAGTAAAAACAGAATTTCTAATTCTCTCAAGTGTGTGTGTGAAGGGTTACAAAGTATCAGTCTTTTTGACTATTACAAGAGGACTCAAAAGGTAAAAAACAAAAGTACAGACTGACTCAACCCTAAACCTACGCATTCCTGAACTTGGCTTCTTTTTGATTGTCCGATCGTCGATTCCTGAAAAGTTAGAAGCAACAAGCTGTCCAAGAAAAGCAGTGTTTGTCAATCATCAAAACATAAGACATGAAAAATAGATTTGCAACAATCTCCCCCTTTTTGATGATGACAAAACACAAGTAAAAAGATTCATTAGAAAAAAAAGTTACAACATCATCTTTTTCTTACCACACACATCCTATCCTACTCCCCCTTTTTGTCATCACAAAAAGAGAGTAAAAAAACAGTAAAAAAGAACAACAAACATCACGAAAGACTACTAAACAAAGACAAGAAATAATAAAGCACAAACTAAAAGAACGAGGGATCCTGATCATCAGATGGAGGAGGTGGAGGTGGCTGCTGAAAGTAACTGGCAAGGGTAGTAAACTGAGCATTGAACCAGGCGATGTCCTGGTCATGCTGCTGCTGTTGGTGAGTGAGAAAACTGTCAAAACGAGCTAAATCCTCGGCGCGGTGATGCTCGTAGCGGGCAATGTCCTCAGAGTGTTGCTGCTCTTGGGCAGCAACATATGCATCAAATCTGGTCTCCCAACGATCAAATCTTGCAATCAACTGATCTACCGGTGAATGTTGGTGGAGAGGGACAGGGTCAGGAAAGGGAGCTGGAGCGGGAGCCTCCTCCTCTCTAGCCTCCCGTGGTTCATCCGGGTGGAGATGAGTACTGTGAAGGGTGCTGAATGAGTTGTTTGAGTAGAAGAGAGTTGGGTAATTTGGTGGATTGGGATATTGAATTTGGTATTTGGTTTCAAGAACATAGGCTATGATATATCCTAAGGCTAGATTTGGCTTTCTTCTGTGGCCTGGGTCGCGAATTGTTGTGAGATGATCAATGTAACGAAAAAATAGATCTGCAGTGTTAAATTCCCTATGTGCCATGATGTAGAAGGTAGTGAGGGAAAGTAGAGGGGTAATGTGGACACGGTCACCGGCTTTGGGAATGACAGAGGTGCGAAGGACATGTTGGATTGTCCTAGCATCTCTGACTAAAGAGCTAGTCTCTCCAACATGGTAACGGGCATTGGTTTGGCGAAGAAAGTGGTTTGCCGTGGACCAATCAAAATCAGGGTCAAGGGCAATAAGGTGCAGCTTATCTCCGGTGGTGGATAGCTGTAAAAGTTCAACACAGTCCTGATATGTGATTTCGACAGGGCGTCGATTCACATAGGAGGACAGGGCTGTGAAGGTAGGGTTTATGCGGAGGTTTGCAAAGAATTCTAACAGGAACTCAGAATTGAAAGGAAAAACCAGGGACAGAATGAAATAAAGGGAAGTGTGTGCGAAGAGATCCATTACCGGGTAGGAAATGTGGGCCGGATTGATAATTCTTGAAACAGTAATTCCACATTCCTTATAGCGATGATAAGCAGCTTCATCTTCTGCTTCCCGGAAACGAGGGTCAACCCTTGCCCTCGAGGAACTTCCAGAGGTCTGACGGACGCGCTTCCCACCAGCCATATGAGAGAACTTTAAGCAGAAAAATAAAGGAGAAAGGATGAGGTGTGAGAAAACATGGCTGGATCGGCCTATATTTAAAGAATCGTCCATATCGTCCTGGCCGATCGCAGAATCGTCCAGGCCGATATGTGTCAATTATTACGTACAGGCCGATTGGTCAAAAAGGCGGTCCAATCGTCCGGGCCGATTAGACACAGGCTATCGGCCCGAGGAGTCAGTCCGGACGACCGTTGAAAAAGCAGATCGTCCGGGCCGATTAGGTGTATCGTCCAGGACGATGCACAATAATTGATCGTACCGGCCGAAGTTAAAACGTTTTAAATGCTTGCCACGTGTATCGTCCAGGACGAACAGTGGATCGGCCCGGCCGATGGTCCAATAATGGATCGTCCGGGGCCGAATTTAAAGATAAAAACGTACTGACACGTGGATCGTCCGGGACGGTCCAGTGTATCGGCCAGGACGATGCACATAGAATGCATCGGCCAGACAAATAAACTATCGGCCAGGACTATTATCTTGAGTTTTGATCAAATCGTCCAGGACGATACTGTATCGTCCAGGACGATGATTTTCATTAAGCACAGAAAAAGGTCAGCAGATGGATTTTGGAAAGAATTTGTCCTATCGGCCAGGACGATATAAATATCGGCCAGGCCGATGTGACTTGATATTGAAATCAAGAAAGGAATGGTGATGATCAAGACCCTCAAAAATAAAACAAAAGAAAAGACAGTAAAAGACACACAAAAAAAATAAAAATAAAACAAACACCGAATATTTTTGGATTTTAATTTTTCTATATATATATATATATATATATATATTTTTTGTTTTATGAAGGCATCATATGAGAATTCTTTTCTTGAATTTAAATTTTTGAAGTTTTTAGGAGATCAAGAGGTTTAACAAAATCCAATTAGAGGAAGGTAGAAAAACTGATTTCATTAACCCTAGATCAGACATTCTTCAGGGTACAAAAAATCTTTTAAAAACAACAGAGTCCTAACATGGAATAACACAAGAGGATTTAAGAGATTAATCAAGACTTGTTAACAACTAAAATATCTTATAAATAATAAACCAAAATAGTTTTTCTCAATCATGGAATTTGAAATCAAATCTTTGAACGTATCACATAATCAATGAGTTTTCTAAGTTTTAAGAGTTTTACCAAAGAGATGATAGCTTGCACTTAGTGGGCTAATTTTATGCCTCTTTTTACTTTTATTGGCTCTTTGAGCATCTTTTGATTTTTGATACACTTTTGTGTATATAGTTTTCTTTTTCAATTTGGCTTCATTGGCCTCTTTCCTTTTTATCTCTTGCAAGCTAATAACTCTTTAATATACCCCAAAAAAAATACTTAGTTGTGAGTATATCCTCCAAATATTAGAGAATAGGGGCTCTCTCTCTAACATAGGGAAGAACAATCCACAACACAAAATCAAAATCACGTGATGACTGCAATGGTAAGATTTCAAAAGTTTGAATGATATCAAAGAATTTTGACTATTATGCATAAGATGATTTAATGTAGCAAGATTAGAAAGATATCTTAAAAAGTCATTGATTAAACTGAGTTTAGACTTTTTGTTTTATAAAAGAAAAATCATGCCACTAAACAAAGTCAGAAGAGGGAAAAACATCACCAGTTTACTCTCTTTAACCAATTTAGAAAAGCTAAACCCTATCAAAAGAAAAACTCCAATATTTAAAAGCTTGAGAAGTTTCATCATATGGAATGCCAAAAGATAAGGAAAAAAAAAAAAACAAAACGTAAGCAAACTAAAGACAACAAAAAAATGAACACAAAAACTAAAAATAAAAGTCACACAAAAAAAGATATCAAGCAAGTGATAAAACAGCGGATTTTAGCAATTGAGCTGCAAGCCTCCTTATGTTCAGTTATCCTATGCTCCCACGAGGTCTTTGGTGAGAGCACTCCTGCAAGACTCAACAACAGTCAGTTTTAGGAACCCAAACAGATTTGGGCTCCTTCTTAGGAAATGTAGAGTGCAATGCAGATGTGGTATGTATTGAATTATGCATCTTAGGTCTCCATACCCAATGTGTACTGCGGTGAACTGTGCAAGTGTGTGAGATGTGTCCTACCATGCCACAAGAAAAATATTGGATTCCAGGAAAAGGTTTTCTTAAATGATTTGAGTAAAAATGCCTCTTCCTAGGTTCTGGCCTTTGATTAAAAGTTGGTGTCATCCTAGCTTTCTTACATGTTTCCAAATCATTTTGAATTCTCAAGTTAGTTCTTTTCAATGCATCATTCTCAATCCTCAAATTTTTCTCAATCTCTTTAGATTTCTTAAGATCATCATTAAGTGAGGTGTGTGAAGCTTTTAATGCATTACTTTTATCAACTAATTCCAAATGCTTCTTGTTTAATTCATCAAATTCATCAAGGAGAGCCATGTGATTTGAATCAATCGTTGCATGATCTTTGAGAAAAACTTCATGCTCTTTTTGTAGATTTGAATGTTCTAATTTTAGGCTAGCATGAGTTTTCTTTAATTTCCTATATGATGCATGGATTTTTTCACAGATTTCAAATAATTCATCATAGGTTGGTCTACATACCTCTTCCTCATCACTTTGGTTTTCTCCCATGAAACACAAGTTTGTAGTTTCTTCCTCTGGTTCAGTCTCAGAGGAATCAGTACCTGATTCTGCCTAGAAGCCTCTTTGGATTTTCTTATTCTCCTTCCTAGACTTAGCTTTTTCCTCACCTTTTTCCTTTTCCTTGCTTGAATGATCTTGAAGTGTAGGACAATCGGCTCTTACATGTCCCGGTTTCCTGCATTCAAAACAAACAACATCAGAAGATCCTTTAGTATGTTTATGATCCTTACCTTTTCTCCAACTTTGATGATGCTTTTGTTTCTTCCTTAGAAAGCTTTTGAATTGCCTTGTGATGAAGGCAACTCCATCGCTTTCAGACCCGGAAGATTCAGAATCCGATTTGTGTGCCTTCAATGCAATGGTTTTCTCCTTTTTCTTCTCACCTGCATCAAGATTTCTTTGATTCACCCCTTGCTCGTAAGCAATGAGTGAGCCAAGCAAGTTATCAATAGAATAGGTGTTTAAATCTTTAGATTCAGTAATTGCAGTAATTTTTGCATCATAGGTTGAAGGCAAGCATCTCAAAATCTTGTTAACTTTTTCATAGTTCGAGAGTTCTTTTCCTAGTGCATGCAATGAGGTAGCAATCTGAGTAAACCTAGTGTACATGTCAGAAATTGATTCATGAGGTTTCATACGAAAAAGTTCGTAGTCATGCAAGAGAATGTTTAAACGGAATTGTTTAACTTCATTAGTGCCTTCATAAGTAATGCACAATTTATCCCAAATTTCTTTACCAGTTTTGCAAGTTGAAACACGCATGTAGTCCTCAGATTTTAAAGCACAGAAAAAACAATTCAAACATTTCGCATTCAATTGGGCTAAATCTCGTTCATCAAAAGTCCATTCGGTAAAAGCAACTTCAGTTTTAAAACCGTTAATTTCACGAGAAGGTGGAGAATAACCTTCTTGAATAAGCATCCACATGCGATAATCAGTAGATTGTAAAAAAGTTGACATGCGAGTTTTCCAGAAATCAAAAGGTAGGTTATCGAACAGAGGAGGTCGGGTAATAGAATACCCTTCTGTAGTGTTGCGATTCCCAAAGTTAGACATGGATCAAATTCAAAAAGTTTTTAAACTTTAATTTTCGAAACAGGCTCTGATACCACTTGAAAGTTCGATGGGGATGTTAAGCCCTATGAACTTAGTCCCAAACTAACCAAGAGGGGGGGTGAATTGGTATTTTAAAAAACTTCGTTTTTAAACAAAGAAATAAAATTACATAAACCAAATCACACCACGAAAATAATGCGGAATTAAACGTGCGGAAGCAAGAAAAGAAACACAGAGATTTATAGTGGTTCGGTCGACTCGACCTACGTCCACTCCTTGGAGGCACCCTCCAAGTATTGCACTAAACAAAAAGTGACTCTCCTTTAGCCCCCACGGCTAGGTGGAGAAACCCTCACAAGAATCTCCTTTTTGCCACCCCGGCAAGGCAGAGAACCTATCTCCTTTTGCTTCCTCTTGAAGCTGGCAGAGAACCAGAACCAAAAGCACAACTCCTTACCTCTACCGACCCTTCCACGGACAAGAAACTCTAGACGAAGACGACGCAGAGAGATCCTTGAAGCAACCCTTGTGAAACCCCTCACAAGCTCCCCCTCACAAGATCCTCTCTCTCTCTTCTCTCTCTCTTTCTCTCCTCAAGGTCTTCTCAGGTCAAGGCAGCAGCCAAAGGTCTTGAAAAACGTTGAACAAGAGCTCTTAAATAGAAGAGCTTCAAAGGAGCTCATTAATTGCAAGTTGCCGACTTTATCGTCCAGGCCGATCTGGACATCGGCCTGGCCAATCAGTACAAATCAATGAAGATCGGCCAGAGCATAGCCCTGGATGCAAGATTGGACGATTGAAAATTAGCTTGATCGTCCAGGCCGATCTCACGATCGTCCTGGCCGATCAGTTCAAATCAGAGGAAAATCGTCCTGATAATAGCCCTGAATATCGGCTGGCCGATATTGATCGTCCTGAAGTAACTTAAGGTTTTTGACTAGATCGTCCGGGCCGATCCTACGATCGTCCAGGACGATATGATCGTATCAATCATCCTTAATTACTTCCTTGATTTCCTGAAAAATTATGGCATAATTTGTTAATATCGTCCAGGCCGATACGAGGATCGTCCTGGCCGATAATTTAAAGATATGCTATACCATACTTGTCTATGGCGGCTACTTCTTTCTGTTTTGAGCTTATCGTCCTGGCCGATACACGTATCATCCAGGACGATCGGTTAACGTTGGCTGCCTTAATCAAGAATCCTTAATTAGACTTTCTGTTTTAAGCTGATCGTCCAGGCCGATAAAAGATATCGTCCTGGCCGACATGAGTAAAAACAGAATTTCTAATTCTCTCAAGTGTGTGTGTGAAGGGTTACAAAGTATCAGTCTTTTTGACTATTACAAGAGGACTCAAAAGGTAAAAAACAAAAGTACAGACTGACTCAACCCTAAACCTACGCATTCCTGAACTTGGCTTCTTTTTGATTGTCCGATCGTCGATTCCTGAAAAGTTAGAAGCAACAAGCTGTCCAAGAAAAGCAGTGTTTATCAATCATCAAAACATAAGACATGAAAAATAGATTTGCAACAGAAATTAGTAGTTTTTTGGATGATTTTTCATGTCCTTTCTATATAAAGAGTCCTAGAAACTATTACAAGTGCCTTTGGAGTTGTTTTCTCTTGAGAGGGATCATTGAGTGTGAGAGTTTGGGAGAGATTGTAAGAGTGAAGAGTGAGAGATCAAGTGAGGAGTTTGTGAGGGATTCACAAGGTTACTTGAAGAAGAAGATCTCTTTGTTTCTGCCCATCTCCTTTGAAGGCTCTCAAGTGAAGTTCAACAACATCGGTCCGGTTCTCTGCCGACATTTGGAGAGTGTAAAAGGACGATAAAGTGTATCTTTGATAGTCATTGTGTCTTCGTTCTTTTGGAGAAAACTAGAAGAGAAAACTTGAAAGGGAGAGAGGAAAGGGTGGAGTTTGAGAGGGAGAAGATCCTTGGAGGGGATTTAAAGGGAGTGTGGAGGGGATATTCACACGTTTGCTCCGACGAACTTGCACCTCAGTACCATCAAATTCAAGGGTCGTCTTGAGGGAAGTTTTGGCGAGAAGAAGATCTCTTTGGTGTTAAAGAATTCGGCTAGTGATTTTGTACAGGCTTCTCCACCTTGCGTTGGGGGCAAAAGGAGAGTCACTTTGTGGTATTAATGAAATACTCGGATGGTGCTTCCGGGGAGTGGACGTAGGTCAAGGTTTGACCGAACCACTATAAATCTGGTGTGTTCTTTCTTATTTTTCTTCCATATTTAATTTCATTGCAAGTTGTTTACTCTGGTTGAAAAGTTTATTTTTTAAACTTTAAATTTAACTTGCATTAATAATTAAAAAGTTTTTCGAAAAATCCAATAGTATAAGTATAATTTTTAAATTACCAATTCACCTCCATCTTGGTTAGCCCTGGGACATTTAATTAGGCTTAACATCTTAATTCTTATTGAACGAGTTTCAACAACCCTTCCTGAACTAGAATCCACATACAGTAATCTAGTGACTGTAAAAATGTTGACATGCGTGTTTTCTAAAAATCAAAAGAAATATTGTCAAATGAGGGAGGTCAAGTTATGGAGTAACCTTCAAGTGTGTTTCAGTTTCCAAATATAGCCATGATCATTAATAAAAAAGTAGTTTAAACTTTTAGTTTTGAAACTAAGCTCTGATACCACTTGTTGAAACTTATTAATTATGAATTAGGTTGTTAGACCTAAGATTATGTCCCAATGACTAACCAAGAGGGGGGTGAATTGGTAATTTTAAAAATTCCTCTTAAACTAATTTAAATTTAATAAATTTTTTAGAAATGATTTTTCAACCACAGTTAAAAATAAAAAGCAGAAAAATAAAAAGTAGCAGAAAATAAAAGACACAAGATTTTTAGTGGTTCGGTCAAACACAACCTACATCCACTCCCTGAAGTCTCCCACTTCAGGTATTACACTATTACCACTAATGTCTCTCCTTTTGCCCCCACAGTAAGGCGGAGAAGCCTTCACAAAAACTCTCTTCCACCACTAACCGATGCGGTAGAGAACTGTCATCCTTTTGCACCCTCCAAGTGTCGGCAGAGAATCATCGATTGTTCACACTCTCCAAGTATGGGCAGAGAACCTTTCATCCTTTTACACCCTCCAAGTGTAGGCAGAGAACCTTCGGCTGTTCACACTCCTCGAGTGTTGGCAGAGAACCTTCGGCTATTCACACTCTCCAAGTGTCGGCAGATAACTGGATCTCTTTGAAAGATCTTCTCACAAGAAATCTAGAAGGACAAAAGCAAAGAGTGAAGTAATCATAAATTACAAATATAGATCCTTACCTTTGAGTAACCAAGTGAACCCTTCACGCTCTAGTAGTAAGAACTCTCTTTCAAACACTCTCTCTCACTCTCTCCTTCAATTTTCCTTTAGTATGCACAAAGTCCAAAATGATAAAAAGATTGCATGATAATATTTATAAGAAAGATATGAAAAACCGTCCAAAAATAGCAATTTTCAATTTCTGACCGTTCATGATCGTCCCGTACGATCCATTTTTGTACGTACAAACAATATAAAATTGTTGTATACAAACTTAATATGAACTGGTATGAACATCCTTCATACGTGATCATCGTTCTGTACAAACATGGTTCATCTGATACGAATGTTTTTTCTCAAAGTTTGTTGGTACAAAAATGAAGGACGAATATTAAGTTTCCAGAATAGAGAATCTCGTCCTGGGATGAACCATAATTATCATCTGGATGAATAGTTTATTTTGACCAATGGAGAGCCCATCATCCTAGGATGAACAATAATTATCATCCAGACGAACACATCCATAGAGCACCATCCTGGGATGTACGATAAATATCGTTCAAACGAACGTGTCCAGAGCCCATCGTTCTAGGATGAACAAAAAACATCGTCTAGATCAGGGGTGTCAATTTCGGGTTACGGGTCGGGTTCGGGTCGAACCCGAACTGACCCGGGTGGAAAACGGGTCGACACTAACCCGACCCGGGTAGAGAAACGGGTCGAAAATCCGAACCCGGACCCGACCCGGCGAGTTGCCGGGTTGACACGACCCGACCCGCTAGGGCGCGAGCTCGAGCGCGGCACGCACGCGGCAGCCCGCGAGGGCGCGAGCTCGAGCGTGGCACGTGAAGCGGCGAAGGCGCGAGGCACGAGGGCCGCTGCCGGCAGCACGTGGCAGCGCGCGGGGGCAGCGGGGCAGCTCGCGGGCAGCGGGGCAGCTCGCGGGGGCAGCACGCGGCAGCGCGCGGGGGCAGCGGGGCAGCTCGCGGGGGCAGCACGCGGCAGCGCGCGGGGGCAGCGGGGCAGCGCGCGGACAGCGGGGCAGCTCGCGGGGGCAGCACGCGGCAGCGCGCGGGGGCAGCGGGGCAGCGCGCGGGCAGCGGGGCAGCTCGCGGGGGAAGCGGGGCAGCAGTGCGGGCAGAGGGAGGGATTTCGAATTTTTTTGAATTAAACGGGTTGGCGGGTTGCCGGTTGCCGGGTCAACCCGAACCCGACCCGTTTTTGAAACGGGTCGATTTCTGGAACCCGAACCCGACCCGTTTTGAAATCGGGTCGGGTCCAACCCGGCGGGTCCGGGTCGGGTCCGGGTCGGGTTTTCATGTCGTGTCAAAAATTGACACCCCTAGTCTAGATGAATAGTTCATTTTGGTGAATACAGAGCTCATTATCCTGGGACAAACTATAAATTTCATCTGGATGAATGCATCATGAGAACATCATCTAGAACGAATGGTAAATATCATTTGAACGAATGCGTCCAAAGCCCATCATCCTGGGACAAACGAAAAACATTGTCTGGTTGAATAATACTTAGAAAAAAACATTTAATCCTCTCTGTTCATTCTTTTATTCATTCGGGAGTTAACTGACCAGATCATCCCGTATGAATATGATTCATACTATATGATCAGTTTTTAAAAATTATGAATTTTAACTCTCCCCCGGTGTGTGTGTGCAAAGTTACTCAATTTACAATCACACTCTCTTAGACTCAAATAAAATTAAAAATACATACTCCAATTTTATAAAAAAAATTTTAAGCAGATCTTGATTTCAAGTCTTCAATAATCTGGAGTATGATTTTCCTAAAAAGTTAGTGCACAAAAGAGCCAAAAACAAATCTTCCAAAATATCTTAGGAGAAAATAATAATAAAAAATAATAATATTTGGAATCATCAAAATATACAAGTTGCAAAAATATAAATAATGCAAAATTAAGTAGCAACTTTCTCAACACAATATTGGTCTTTTCCTCAATATTTTGATGCCTCAATTATTTCTAAGGTGTAAGAAATCCCCATAGCCTCTCTTACGATTAATCATACTTCGCTGGCATCTCATAATCCCAACTATAAAAACTTCAACGTGCAATTCTTCTCTTCGTTAGATGTTGTTTCTTAGCATAAAATGGTTTTGCACAAAAGATATTCCCTTCATTTTTCTGTGTTTACCTGGTTGGCTTTCAATTGCGGCTTAAAAACTACTGAAGTTTTAGCTACCAATGGGATTCAAACCTCTGCTACCTATTGTTTTTTGTTATTTAGAACCGAAATCTATTTCCCACCTTTTCTATAAATGTTGTTTAACTTTTAAAATCATAAAGAATTTTCTCCCTTGGCTAGGTAATCTCCTTATGAAACTGAATATTCATCAAGCATTTGAAAGCATCATGGAGCAGGGATTATCTGGTAATCGTAATAGCTTTTACAAGCTGACTTCCTGTGTTATTATATACCATATTTGGAGGTTAGAAATGATAGAATCTTTGGAAGAATTTCTAACTGTCAACAAATTATGATTATAAAAATTAAAAAAGCTATCGTGCACAAGACCTCTAATTGGAAAGACTAGCATATAGCTTAGCATCTGCTCTTTTTGGTGGATTATTCTATGCTGTTTATCATGACACTATGGCTACTTCTTCATCTTTTTGCCTAGGAGATTTTATTTTGGAAGGACAATGATGAATGATGGTTTGTCCAATTGCCCCTTGGATGGTCTAACTGGCAACCAGGAGATTTGCTTTTGTGTAACTCTATGGTGCAATTTTAGTCTGACCCATGATTTTACAAAAGCTACCTGAGTCCTTCACTCCTCAATGCTTAAGCATTTGTATTCCGTTTTGGCCTTCTAGGCTTTATTTTGGTTCCTAGGATTCTCTTTTTGTTGTTGAGATCCTAGACTTTTGATTTTGTTTTATATTTTCATACATGTAATTTCCACTTTTTTAATGATATAGGTTCAGCCCCGAAAATCCCCCCCCCCCCCCCAAAAGAAAAAAATAATAATGGACAGCTGTCTTAAACCAATTTAATCACTAAACTGTCCCTATTAATTTGAGATCATAAATTTTTTTTTTATTAAATAAGGTGTGCAGTGGGACTTGTTAAGAAAAACTTCAAAAAAGAGAAATTAAATCTTAATAAAAGATATCTATCATTTAATATAAAAATAGTTCACATCAAAGCTTCCAATCAAATAGTTATTCATTTAGAACAACTTGCTCTTACTAACTGATTTATATGCATATGCCAAACTAGGCTATGAATTAGATTATTTTATTTCTTTGTACATTTTATTAACTTCCCTTAAGTTGGATGAGAGATTTAAGGTTCGGCTCGAGCCAGACCAAGGCCTTTAGCAAGATATAAGTGGAGGAATCTAAAATGTGGTTTTAAATGAAAGTTGTCATAGTGAAGTATTGCAGTCCCATCCTCATTAATTAATTTATGATTTAAAATAGATTCCAATGAAAATTAAAAATAAAAATTTCTCTGATGTTTATTCTATTTGGAAATACTTGAAGATTTCAAGTAAACCGTAACAATAAAAGAAAAAAAATAGTGATAATAATCCACCAAATTAATGGAAAGACAAGAAAATAGTAATAATAATCAACTAACAGAAGAAAATAGTAAGATGTAATTGATCCTTAATTTGAGAGGAGGATCTATCTCTCTCAATCCCTATATGCCGCTAGAGCCCAAGTCACCTAACTCCAAGAATAAGAAAATCTACAATATTTTTGCTTTACCTAATCCTCCTAATCTCCTCATATTTAAAGCATAACTCACTCCCTAACCCTGGCCGCCCCCCTCTTGGTTCCTAATTACTCCTAGTGAGCCCCACTCCTTGTCTTGGCGGCATATTCAATTGTGCAGACCAGCTTTGGTCCATCTCTTATAAGTTTGAAATGGCCCCTTGCTATGGGCTGGTTGGACCGATCCAATAGGGACCTTCCTAATAATACCCCCTCCCAAAGAATCACCTTGTCCTCAGGGTGAAAGGAGGGGAATTGATGCTTCACCCTCTCATAAGGCTCCAATGTTTCATCATAGTCCGGGAAACTCTTCCATTTGATCAGTACTTCCTTAGCTCCATCTTCTCTTTGAAGAACCCCCATCAAATCTAAGGGTTCCAAAATCACTTCTAAATCCTTAGTCAGCATCACCGGTAACTCAAAAATTTTTGCATGATATTTAATTGCCCTCCTAAGTTGGGAAACATGGAACACTGGATGTATAGTCATCATTAGTGGTAATTTCAGCCGATATGTCATAGCTCCAATCTTTTTCAATACATCATATGGATCAAAGTACCTTGTAGAAAGCTTCTCATTTCTCCTGTTGGCAAACATCTTATGTCTATAAGGTTGAAGCTTCTAGAACACCATCTTCAAATTAAAAAATATATTATACAGACTAAAATAATCACCTATGGCATGATATGAAAGCCTAAGCACATTCTTAGTAAAAAGATCTTTTGTTCAGAGAAGCGTAGACACCACCCTATTTTGAAAAAAGGTACGAGAAGAATTACTAATTGTTGAAATTTATGTTGATGATATTTTGTTTGGATCTTCTGATAAAAATTTATGTGATCAATTCTCAAAAATAATGAGTTAGGCATTTAAAATAAGTGTGATGGGAGATCTGACTTACCTTTTGGGGTTTAGCATAAGGCAGAAGGATGATGGAACTTTCCTTAGTCAATCCAAAATATATTAAAGATATCCTTAAAAAATATGAAATGGATAAAGCCAAGATAATTAACACTTCCACGTTGTTCAATTAGATAAGGATTCAAATGGAAATTTTTTTGATAAAAAATACTGAGAAATAATTAGATCACTTCTTTATTTGACAACTAGTAGACATGATATTATGTTTAACATTTATCTTTGTGCTAGAAATCAAACTGATCCAAAAGAGTCTCACTTGACTGCTGTTAAGAAAATTCTTAAGTATCTCTTAGGAACCCCCTTACTTAGGAATCTGGTATTAGCATAGCACCTCCTTTGAAATCATAAGATATTCTGATTCAAATTTTATGGGTTGTCATGTTGAAAGAAAAAGTACTTATAGAACTGATCAATTTATAGGATAGTCTTTAGTCTTCTAGTCTAGTAGAAAATAGAACTCAGTTTCCTTATCCGTTACTAAAGCTGAGTATATTGCCTTAGGAAGTTGTGTGGAATAAATCTTTTAATTAAAGTAAGAAATTCTAGATTTAGGTTTACATGTAGGCACAATTTCAATCCTATTTGATAACACTAGTTCCATTTGCATTTCAAAGAACCTAATTCAACACTCTAGGACCAAACACATTGACATAAGACATCACTTCACTAGGGGCCATAATACTAAAGGAGACATAGAGCTACATATAGCCACTCAAAACCAACTTGTTGATATCTTTACAAAACCATTGGCCTTTGAAAGTTTTAACATCATAAGAACCAAATTAGGTGTCAAAGATATTAATGCTAAAATTGATGCTTTTTGTTTTCTGATTTTTCTCTTATTTTTATTTTATTTGCATGTATGTTTATATTTATGTGCTTCTTTTTTTATATTATTTTATCCTTCAAATTTTTTTGGAATCGGATCAATGGTCATTGCTGGAATTGATTTCTTAAAATGACATTTTAGCCTTGCTTTTATTTTTGAAAATTTTGTAAATAGTGATTGACCTCTCTAAATTAACTAAAAGGAAAAACATCAATGATTATTTCTCTTCCTCTAACTCCTTTAGCGATATATTTTTCTTTTTGAAGCAAGAAATCTATTTCAAATTAAAAGTTGGACTTTAAAATTGAAATATTTTTTATCTTCTTATGGTAATCTATCTCATATGAATAATGTTCAAAGTCATTAAATCACTTTTTTCTTTACCAGGTTGTTACATTATTATCTGAATATGATTTTAATTTATGGTTTATTCCTTCTTATATTAGAGAGATAGCTTTTTCTTCACTTATATATGAAGATATTCTCACAATTGTGAGTCTTTAAAGGTTTCAAAAGGAGTCTAGCTTGCAAAAATGACAAGAGGCACAAAATGAGCCTAAAAGAAAATTGAAAGATGCACAATGTTCACTAAATAATTGAAAGATATATAAAGTGTATCAAAAAATCAAGAGGCATAAAGCAGTAAAAAAAATAACAAGAGTCACAAAATAAGCCCACAAAGAAATAAACTTCCTTCTATTTCAAACCTTTAAATCTTTAAAGAATTCTTGTGCCACTTGATATCTTTAAACACTTGATTTTTGAAAGTCATGATTTTGATTAATTACTTTGTTATATTCTTCTATCAGATATTTTTTTAAATTGAATTATTGAAAAGATCACTATTCTTAATTGATTTCTTTTTGAGTTAGAATTTTATTTTCAAAAGATTTTTACCCTATAAGGAGCCCGAGCTGGAGTTAACAAGGTCGGTTGTTCTACCATTTTTGGATTTCAACTTTGTTAATTCATTTATTACTAGTTTTAATCCAATCATAATGAAAATTTATCATTTTCTAGTGTTGATCAATTCATAAAAAGAAATATTTTTCTTTTGACTTTGATTTATGTCTGATTTTTATCTATGCTTTATTTTTTTATTTTTATCTTAAATAACTTCTAATCATCACTGTAATATCTTTTTTTTTTTATTCACATCATCCAAGATGATCCATATTATCCTATACAATCTGAATAAAAAATACATCTCATCGATCACAACACATCCAACGGCTAATATGAACCTATTACTTGTGATCATCCCATATGATTCCTCCATCATACTGGATGATCCACGTGGCAGAAGCAGTTGGATGATTTGAATGTTGTTAGGCCAATCCATTATTAAGTATCAACCCGGATGATCCATATGTTCATCCTGGATGATCATTTTATTTAACAGTTATATAATATAAATCCTTGGGACGATCATCCTGTATCTAATCATCCAATATGATACCTGATTGTCTTGGATGATACGACCAACTTTTTTTACTGATCATCTGGACGGCATTATTGCGCATAATAGTCCTAGATGATATTCCTGACTCTATGTAAACTAAATTAAATTCAAGGTTTCATTCACACCAAACTTTTAAATTCCCTTATCCCTTATTCAAGCTTTCATTTTCTATCTATGGTGGGTGGTAAACAATCTCGTGCACTCACATACAATTCTTTCAGGAGTGCTGTCAATCTTCATTTTGTTGAAGCACTAGTGAAGCTTCTTATACTCACTATAGGTTTGTAGGGATTATTCCCTCGAAGGTTTATCAATCAGGATGTGTTGAATTTTTAGGTACTAGACATCTTTTTCTGCACCACTCTATAATTCATGCTTACACTTGCTTTCCCCTTAAATTCTAAAATGTTGTTCAAATTTTTTGCCAGTCTCCATCTGAATTCTAATTGCACATCACTGCAATCTTATGTTAATTGATGTCCTGTCAAAATAACATATTAAGACTTCTATGAATTTCTCCACCTTTCCACCACTAGCAACAAACTTCATCTTTTAGCCTCAGATCCTGAATTTAATTAGGGCCCTGTCAAAACCCTTCTTTGAGAAAGTAATGCCCACCTTCATGACTCTACAACTAGTTCTTTAGTGAAAAATGCCCAAACTATCCAGCACATCCTTCGTACCTCCATTATTCTTAAAGTTGCGGATTAGATCCATATTACACCCATCCTTTAACTCACCACCTACTACATAATGGCTTGCCAAGACTTTAATGCCTCTGATCTTATAATTTGATACATTAAAAATCTTACCAGTATTAGGGATCCTACCCCCAAAAGAAAGTTAAATCTGGTCTTAGGACATATCATTGCCTATGTCCTTGAATCGAAGTATAATCTTCAGCATCCAAGCCTACCTGATCACCTCCTTATTTTCTATTCAAATAGCTCCTTCCACGTTCTTCACTATACTCTTCAACACCCTATGTAAATGAGGCTGTGATAGAAGAGGAAGGACATATTCCTTCTCCTAACCATATCCACCAACACTCCCAGATCGATGAGCTGGTTTAAAGGTTCAAACTAGTGGGAAGCCAAATTTGAGTCATATGTCACAGAGCAACAGTAATAGCATGGTCAAGATGTAGCTCAGATTAAGGCATACGCAACCTAGCAATAGAAACAGCATGACTAGGATATGGCCTGGTTTAGGGAGTAGTTTTCTTCCTTAAATTGATTCTTTCAGCAGCAACCACCACCACCTCCACCTAATCAGGGTTCCTCTTTCTACTAGTTTCTTAGTATTTGGTTTTGGTTTTGTACTAGTTCTCTTTTATGTATTTTGTTCTGTGTTGTGTTTTTCTTGTTCCCTCTTTTTGTGATGTTAAAAGGGGGAGTAGTTGTTGGGTTGTTTGCTTTTTGTCTTTAGTGGAATCTACCTTTTTTTACTACTGTTGTTTTTATGTTTCATTTTTTTCTTTCTTTCTTTATTTAAAAAAAATGCTAGATCAAAAATTTTTAAAAACAATGATTGCCATCATCAGAAAGGGGGAGATTATTATAAATTTGGATCCAAATACCTTGATTTTGATGATAACAAATATTATTTCTTTACCACTGCTATTATTGATTTCTATTTTTCTTTCTCTGCGTACTAACCTTTTAGGTCCATAAAGATCACTTGTAATTTAAATTAGCTCATGATCAGATAGATTAGGGTTGAGTCTGCTTGTAATTTCATATCAATATATTTTTTACCTTTCTTGAGTCAAATCTTGAATATAGTGGACCCCAAGCTAAGTAAACTTGCACAAACACACTCAGGAGGAGACATTAGATGAGTTAGAGATTTTTTTTTTTTAATTTTTGAACTAATCATACAGGATGATCTGAGATCATACTAAATGATCAGTTAAAAATAGAAACTTAGATTAGGGCATCCAACTAATTATAAGTGATTAAACATTATACTGAACAATCCATATCGTCTAGGACAATCAGCTTAAATGATGAAAATAGCTGCCAATCATAATTTTGGTAATAATTTAATTTTCAAATTTGGTTCTAATCATACAAGATGATATACATTATCCTAGATAATTTATGACAATCATACCTAAATTGATCTGTTGATTAAGGGTATAATTATGGTTAATTTATTCAATCATATCATATAGGACTATCCATCTAGATCATACTTGGTAATATAGTAGATTTCATAGGATGATCTCCGATCGTCTAAGATGAAAAACCATAACTTTATTCTAATCATCTAGGAAGATCATCATAGAAATCGCCAAGATGCTTTCAGGATGATATGGACATCATCACCCATCATCCAATGTCCCACTGGACAACCAACTAATTGTCCCCGACTATCAAAAGATCATACGGGATGATCTATACAAATACTTGTATTGATAGTACATAACAAAGGTGATCGTCCTGGCTGATAGGGCTATTTTGTACTAATTATACATGATAATTTGTCAATCGTCCTAGATAATCAGTTGAGTAGAATTGAAAATTAGGGCTTCTTTTAGAGACTCTTGATTTAAACAATGGTATTAATCCTTAGGTTAATCTTTTATTGTGGACTTGATCCAAGCGGGAGCTTAGAGAAGGAAGAGGGAGAGCTTGACAGAGAGAGAGAGATCCTTATAAGGGGGAGTTTATGAGGAATTCACAAAGGTTGCTCCAAGCAAAGTATTCATCATCTTCTTCAAGTTTCTCCACTGGTATCTTGGTGGCTCCAGAGAGATTGTCTCCAACATTAAATCCAAGTTTTATGCCTTCTCTAGGAGGGAGTAAAAGAATTTCCAAGTTCTCTGCCTTCACCAGGTGGGTGAAAAATGATTCAAGGTTCTCTGCCTCACCGTATCAGTGGAAAGACTTTATAAGGGCATCTCTGCTTTGCTGCGAAAGCAAAAGGAGAGTTACTTCAGTTTAGTGCAATACTTTGAGAGGGAGTCTCCAAGGTGTGGATGTAGGTCAGATTTGACATAACCACTAGAAAGTTCAGTGTGTTCTTTCTTATTACTTTTTACCAAATTTTATTTTTGTATATTACTGTGATTTATTCTGTGATTGAAATATTTAATTGTATTATTATTGAGAAAATTATTTTTCTTCCGTATCAAGAGTTATTTTGTTTTAAATATTTAAAAAGATCAAAAAGATTTTCTTTCTGTTTAAGTTTTTTTTTTTTTTTAACAATCAACTTACCCCCCCCCCCCCCCCCCCCCCTCCCTCTTGGTTAGCCTTGAGCTAGTTCTTTAGGGTTTAAAATGACCTATAAACTTTAAAAGACACATTTTTCCCTTGTAGCATTATCATCCTCATGCATAGATAAAATTTTAAGATCTAAAATCTTACTCACAAAATATTTTTGTTAATATTCTTTAAATGCATCCATCTAATCTAAGAATATCTCTTTACTTTATTTTTTATTTTATGCCCCTTCATCTTTAAATCTAAAACTAATAAGCAAAGTTGGGTACATAAACTTTCACTCAGAATGACTTTACAATCTTTGTAATCTAAACGATCTAATTTTCTTATAAGAAAATAATCAATTTGAGATTTACTATATCCACTCTTATACATGATGAGATGCTCATCTCTGTTCTATAAATAGTTATTAGCAATTAAAAAATCATAAGCTAAAGAAAAATATAATATGGCCTTACCACCTTCGTTAGTCATTCCAAACCCATGGCCACCATGAATGGTTTTAAAATCATTTTCCTCTCTACCAACCATGTTTTTTTAAATATCCTTCAATAAAAACTCTTTCTTTAAGATGTACCTTTTATATTAATTCTTCTAAGTCATTCTAAAATGTTGAACACATATTCAATCCTACTTAAGGAGAATAAACACTTATAACATTAATAATCTTAGCATCAATAATAATCTTTAAAGCTGTAATTCTATCACCAATTCTATTAATTTTTATAACATTATCATTCAAAGTTTTGTATATAACCAAACCTGCACTATTTCTAGTACGACTCCTACCCAAATAACATAGTTTAAATCCTAAACTATTAATCTCCTTAGCTTCCTTCCAACTCATTTAGTTTCCTGGATGTTTAGAATTTTTATCTTCCTACGAATCATAATATATATTAATTACATTAATTTTTCTATAAGGGAACCTATATTTCAAACTCCTATCCTAATTTTAGTTTTAATGACTAGCTTCTTTGCCCACATCCTTCCTTGATGTGGGAACCCTTGCCAATTTAGCAATGCACCCGGGCATCAGTGTAGTGGCCCTTGCACACTTATCACTATATTCAGGCCATACAGCATGCCACTTCTAGGGAACGCTCTATAATTAACACAATGTATTAAACGATTTATGTCATAATTATTTGACCAATTTTATGTTAGTTGTCGACTACCTAATGCAATCCTCCACCTTTCTCATCTAGGACTTGGGACCAGGCAATGACAGTGTTAAAGAAAAATATATATAAGAAAATAAAATAACATGCATAATATTTTTATGTGGTTTGGCTCGGATTCCAATTTGGCCTACATCCATGTTAGCCAACTCTCGAGCTATAATTCACTAATCTCATATTTGCTTTATGAACCTCACATCTTTAAACCAAAGAAATTTTTTACAACCAAAGTACTTTCATACACGGGCAAGTACAATCCAATCTAATTATAATTTAAACTTCACTAAGCCAAATGAAATAGATAAGAAAAAAAATACATTTTAATATAAATAATATAAGCTTAAATTATCTTGCAATAAAATGATCAAATTATTTGAGGTGATCTTATAATTTAATTTTAATCACCTCACTACTTACAAATGAAATATAAAATTTGCTCACTTTAAGATAGATTTCTGTATTGATAAAAATATGAATAATATTTTAAATAAAAATATTTTTTCATGCTGATTTAAATTATAACTCCTCAAATTATATAATACTTCTTATAATGAATTAGATTTAAAATGAAAATCTACGCGACATAAAAGAAAATAAAAATACTTGCTTTGTTATCTTTATGAATTTAAAAAATTTAACATGGAAAACTTAATATAATATTCTCAAATAGTATTTCACCAAATAATAAATATTTTCAAGAAAAAATATACAATGAAAAATTAAAATAATAACAAGTAAATATTTAGACAAAGAAATGAAACTCAAGAACTCCAAGAGATGTTACACGATATAGTGTGTTGAATGTTGTGAATCTGATTTTAAGAAATATAATTTTGATGATAGCACACATTTCTGATACTTTGTTTTTTCTATGATCAGCTGGCCTACTAATATTTTAGGTCCACAAGATCGAGTGCAACATAAGTCAGCTTAAGATTGGGTAGACTATGACCGAGTCTATTTTAAACTATTGTTAAATTCTTTTTTACCCATTCTTGAGTTAATTATAATAAAGTGGGTCATGATGCTACGTAACCTTGCACACACACACTCAGGAAAAAAATTCTATCTTTTTTTAGAGTTTTTTTATTTTTGATCACATCATTTGGAACGATCTCAAAATCATCTTGGACAATCAGTTAAAAACAAAAACCCTAATTAGGGCATCCTAGTTAAGGCAATCATAATTAAATAAATCATCCTGGATGATATTAGCATCGTCCGGGATGATATGCTCAAATCAGAAAGAATCAGTCACCATATCTATTTAAGCGTGTTTTATTTTTGGACATCATCCAAGACATCGTTCTGGATGATGTAGTGTAATTATACCTAAATTAGTCTGGTAATTTAAGAAATTAAATAAGGTTTGATTGCTCAATCATATCATCTTGGCCGATCGTAGGATCATCCGGGATGATCAGTTAAATAAACCTTAGTTTTGTTTTAGACTACCAGGGTGATATTCTGGACGATATTCATCATATTGTACTAATAAGCCTGGACAATCAAGTTATTTTTTCATCATCTAGAAATACATCTAGGGCAATGGCCTGGATGATATTTGACAGCTTGAAATAATCATATAGGATGATATCCTATTGTCCTTGAGGATCTGAATAAAGGAACATTCCAATCATCCAGACTCTCCCAGATCGTCCTGGCTGATTAAGCTGAATTTGTACTAATCATTTGGGATGATTTGCCGATCATCCTAGACGTTAATGATGGTTTGTTGCAATTAAGAGCTAATTCAAAGCTCTTCTATATAAGATCACTTGTTTACCCAAGATTGTAACTTTTGCTGCTTGTCTTCACCTGAGAGAGCCAAGAGGAGAGGGAGAGTAAGGGAGAGAGAGAGAGGATCTTGTGAGGGGTTTCACAAAGGTTGCTTCAAGCAAGGATCCGAGTCATCTTCTCCAATCATCGTCTTTAATTCCTTGGAGGTTTGAGAGAGGTCTACTTCAGGAATTGATCAAGGTTCCCTGTTAGCTTCAGAAGGAAGCGAAAGTGGTCAGGTTCTCTGTCTGCTTCATGATGAAACAAAAGGAGTCGAGTTCTCTACCTTATCGGTGTTGGTGGAAAGGAGGTTTGTATAGGCTTCTCTGCCTTGCTATGGGAGCAAAAGGAGAGTCACTGAGTTTAGTGCAATACTGGGAGGAGAGACTCCAGGGAGTGGACGTAGGTCAAGTTGACCGAACCACTATAAATTTCTGTGTTCTTTATTACTGCTTTTTTTGTATTTAATTTCTGCACTTCATTTTCATCGTGGTGAATTTTGATTTGGTTTAAGTTTGTGTTTTTTATTGAGAAATTTTTTATAAAATTTTTAAAATATCAATTCACCTCTTTCTTGGTTAGACTTGGGCTAGTTCATAAGGGCTTAACATCCCTAACGTACTTTCATTGAAACTTTCCAATCAAGTCTTCAATCTTGCAACTGAAAAGAGTTCTTGGAATGAAGATCAAAGTTTCTCCTATCAAGATTTAACATGTAAAAAGGAAAGAGGAATGAAAAGATTGTTGGAGTTTTCTCTCTTGAACAATTCTCACATAAAGAGAAAGAGGAGTATTTAAAGGAAAATGATAAGTAAATTTAAATTTGAATAAAACTATTAATCTAATATTAATTTATCTACTAATAATATTATATTTGATAAAGAATTCATTTATATTAAATAAATAAAAGTTATAAATGGCTATAAAATTACTAGTTACATGGAAAAGAAAAAACTCTTTATATACATCCAAAATAAGGCAAAAATGACTACCTAGTATATAATATTAAAATTTGATAATATTTAGAAATATATTATAAATTCAATTTAACTCTAAAGTGGGTCATACAACCTATCCAATTCTATTTGCAGAATCTAAGGAATCTAATGAAATAAAATGTAAGACACGTTTCCTTCCAAATAGTATAATATATATAAAAATAGAAACTTATGCATATTATAATGTATTTAAAGATATATAAAATTATCATACAAAAAGTGATATAATTTAGAAAAAATTAGTTATATATCAGTAAATTTATATGAAACAAGTTCAATTAAAAAAGAATACATAATAAAATTTTAACCAAGTAAGCTTATTACTTTTAATTACCTTAATTATGTATCTTAACATATTTAATAAATTCTATGTAATCAGTGAATCATATAAACTTTAATTAAAGAATCTTATAGATTTCTAAATTAAGCTTATTATCCTTATTTAATAATATGTTAATCATTTTAATAGATATTTAGATTGTGATCAAATCAAATCATACAAGTAAATATTAATATACTTCTAACACTCCTATGATAATATAAAAAACTTCAAGCTATCCATCTTAGTCCATCCTGAGTTCTTTTAGCTCATATCATGATTAAACTTGAGTTATGCAATATAAATCCCACATAAGTAATTATCATACACATCCAATAAATCATTACACCTGAAATATTTACAACACAAATTAGAACATCTAAGCATATATTTGTTGTCATCAAAATCTCTAGAATAAGTCTTGAAGTAGATAATATCAATAATTTCCCTTTATAAATATATTAGAAATAAGGCAAGATTAGTAGCTGAGGGGTATAATTAAATAGATGGGATTAATTTTGAAGAAACTTTTGCCTCTATATCAAGACTTAAAGCGATTAGAGTTTTATTAGTATTTTTTTATTTTAAAGAACTTAAATTATATCAAATGGATGTCAAGAGTATCTTTTTGAATGGGGTAATACAAAAGAATATTTATGTTGAGCAAACTCTAGGTTTTAAAATTTTTAAATTCCTTAATCATTTGTTTAAATTGAAAAAGGCATTGTATGGACTGAAATAGACACCTAGGGACTGGTATGAGAGGTTAAGCACTTTCTTATTAGAGAGTTCTTTTGTGAAAGGAAGTGTGGACACCACTCTCTTTTTGAAGAAAATAGGAGAAGTTAACTCATTGTTCAAATATATGTTAATAATATCATATCTGGATCTAAAAATAAAAATTTTTGTGATAATTTTATAAAAATAATGAGTAGTGAATTTGATATGAGTTTAATGAGAGATTTGAGTTATTTTCTTGGTTTTAGCATAAAGCAAAATAAGAAAGAAACTTTTCTTAATCAGTCAAAATATATTAAGAATATCCTCAAGAAATATAAAAGGGATAATGTTAAATCAGTAACTACACCTATGAGTTCCTCAGTTCAATTAGATAAGGACCCTAAAGGAAAATCTATTGATCAAAAGAAATTCAGATGTATAATTAGATCATTGCTTTAATTGACTACTAGCAAACTAGATATAATGTTCAATATTTGTTTGTGTGTTAGATTTCAATCTAATCCAAAAGGGTCACATTTGATAGCAGTAAAAAGAATTCTAAGGTGTCTTTTGGGAACTCAAAACTTAGGAATTTGGTATCTTAAGCGTAGCTCTTCATTCAAAATTGTTGGATATTCTGATTCAAAATTTGCAAGTTCTTGGGTTGATTAGGAAAATACATCTAGAACTTGTCAATTCATAAGAAACTCATTAGTTTTTTTGTCCAGTAGGAAATAGAATTCAATTGCCATATCTATTACTGAAGTAGAATACATTACCTTAGGTAGTTATGTGGCACAAGTTCTTAGGTTGAAGTAATAGTTGATTGATTTAAGATTTTCAATCAGCATAATTTTAGTCTTTTGTGATAATTCTAGCGCCATATGCATTTCAAAGAATCTTATTCAATATTCTAGAACTAATCATATGAACATATGGCATCACTTCATTAGAGAGCATGTAGCTAAGGGAGAGATTAAAATGAATCATATTACTATATAAAATCAACTTGCATATATTTCATAAAACTACTGGACTTTGACACTTTTAGCACCTTAAAACCAAGTTAGGTGTGATTTATTTTAGTGCTTAATTAGAAATTTCTACAAACTTGATGTGTTGTATATATGTGTCTATTTTGTTTGTCTCTATTTGATTATTTTATTTATTTGTATGTGTTTTGTTGTGTATTTTTTATCTTTGGTTTTTGTTTTTGTTGTGAAGCATGTCACTTGATGAAAAATGAATTGTTTTTTAGAAGATTTTTGTATTATCATTACTTGTTTTCTAAGTGTTTTATTCGTATTATACAAAAAAATTTTCATGTACGATTTATGTAACATGCGCATGATAGGTTTCAGAGTTAAGGACACAAAACTTAGTTTTTCATGAGGATTCATTTTATACGATGACAGCATTGTATTGTACAATTTGTAAAGATTTGTCTGTACATGTGGGAACAGTTTACTAGTTAGAGTTAGTTAGTTATTAATGATTGTATGAATGAAATTACATTTCTTCTATATGATCCAGGTGTCAATTTCTTTGGGGGATGAACTTAAAATGATCTTTAATTTTTTGATCATCCAAGATGAACATCTATTCATTTGTATGAACGTGTGGTCAAAAAGATGTACGAAAGGATGCCTCATAAATGGCACTTTATGAAAAGTCATTTCATTTTTTTGTCGTTTCTATTTGTACTTATGAAAATAATTTTATCCATACGATTTTAAGACCGTACGTACGATGAAAGTTTCATACTATATGATAGGTCATTTTCCTTTAAATAGAAGGGTCCTTAAAATCATTTTCATTCACTTTTTTATCCATTTCAAATCCTTCTATAACCCTTATCTTAGGAATGGCTAGTTCAGGCAAGGGAACCGTGTTTCTAAAGGTTCCTCGTCTAGAAGCAGAGGGGATTACAATTTTCTTTCTAAGGCAAATGAGGATGCATTCTTTAGATATATTTCTGCCAATATCGCTCCCTCTAAACTCCTCATTCAGGGTGATCTTTATTTTTCTATTATGCCCCTGTTTGCATCGACCCAATTCTCTTTCATTCTTACCTTCATTTATGCCTAATATAAAGAAACTTTACAGTACTTCTTGACCAACATGCAATTCAATGAGGACCACCCTAGGATTACTTCTTATGTTCTTAAATAGAAAGTAGAGATTACCAAAGAAGACTTAGGTAACTATCTCCACTTGAGAACCTAAGGCATTCGAGCCCACACTTTGACTTCTAGGGCTGATTGTGATTGGACGGAAATAAATAAAACTCTTAGAGGTATATCCCAACTGAGTCATTTAGTTAAGGTCTACACTCTACATCAAAATGTCTAGGTCATCCAGCATGTTTTACGAACTTCAATTATCCCTAAAGTTGGTGATCAGATAAATATGACTCTACTCTTGTCCATAGTCACTTATCTGATCATGATTGAAAAGCCCTTTGATGAAGCCCAACTTATCATAGACTACATTTATAATCTTTTTAAAATTGGGTTTCCACATCTTAAGAGGAAGAAAAATGTGGTTTTAGGACATTTAGTTGCATATATTCTACATAAGAAGTACAACCTGATCCATCCTGGTCCTCCAACAGAACGTCCTATCTACTTCACTGATGCCTCTTTTTGGGCACTTTTTGGAGAGATCAGATTAAAGAGGGAGATGATTCTGAGGACAAAGGGGAAGCTCCTACCCCAGCACCTACACTTGAACCTGACCAAAACAACTTTTAGGAAATGGTCCAGCAATTTGATTGATTGGAAACTCATTTTGATCAATGTTTTAATCAAATTGAGATTCCTTAGCCAGCAGGATGCTCGCTACAAATATGAGATGGGGTGTATCCAAAGTCAATTTGACTCGCTAAACAAGAATGTAGCTATGCTGAATAGCTAATTTTTAGTGTTCAACAAGCCACCTCCTCCAGACCAAGGCCCCTCATATTTCTAGTTATACTTCATGTTTCTTTCTTATGAGTGCTTATAATTGATGTTTTGAAGTTGCTTCTTGAGTTTAGTGATTGTTTTTATTATGATGATGTTTTCTTTATGATGTGATGATGTAATGTTGTGATTAGATGATATGTTCTAAGAAAATGATTGTATGTGATCTTCATGTTAATGGAATGCTAAAAGATTTGTTCATGTGCCTTGATTTGTATCTCATGAAATGGTTATGTTTTTTAATGAAAAATATTTTGTAGCTGATAATTGGAATGAATTCTTAATTATATTGCTCTACAAATTAATTTTCTTAAAAAATATAATCTTTCAAAAATTTAAATTAAATTATTACTGGATGTAGACAAGGAGACTAATTTCATGTTCTTAATAGACAAATATATTTAAGCCATAATTTTTGCAAGATTGATGTCTTATTATTTTTATTTTTTTAATATATTTATAAAGTGAAATTCACAAAGTGTGCAAAAATTGAAAAGTGCACAATGGTTTGCAAAATAAAAAGAGGCACAACATTAGCCCAAATAGAAAAGATGCACAAATTGTGGTTCTACTATTTGAAAAGATGTGCAATGTCGCCACTTGAAAAAATAAATAAAGTATAGTGTTCTTTCCTTTATCATTTAATCTTTAATCCAAATTCATCTAATTAGTAAACATATTTAATATTGAATTTAAAATTTATTAATCTTTATTTCATTATTTTTGCAATAATCTTTTTTATTTAATTTGTATAGCATGAACAATGTCTTTGGTTGACTTAGTTGTTCTTTGATTTAAAATTTTAAAATTTTTCTTTTTAGTATTAAGAAATTAATATTGTATTTAAAATTTGTTTAAAATCTTTATCTACTTCAACTCTTTTGATTGAAATCTAGAAACCTTTCATTTCAAGATGTATTTCCCTTTTTGTTGGTTTCAAAAGGGGGAGTCAGAATATTATCTGATATTTATTTAATAATTGATATATGTGTAGTGATGTATATGTAGTGTGAATGTTTTTTTGTTCGTGTTTGGTAGGGTTTAAGGTTTGTTGTTTTTGATCTTCATGGGAACCCCTTAATTTAAATTGGTAATTCATTTAAGTTGAGCTAAAAAGAAATTTTTGCTTTAAATCTTAACTCAAATAATAATTATTTTGTCATCATAAAAAAAGCGGAGATTGTTGAACTTAGTTTTCATAACTATGCTTTCATATCATGTGTATTTTTGAAGATTCTAAAATATTATTATTTTGACTACTATTTTTCCTAACATTTATTGGATATATTGCTTTAGTTATTTATGTGTACGAATATTTTAGGGAAATCATACTCCAGACTATTAAGAGAGTTGCTATTTGCATGTTTTACCTTCTTGTAACTTATATAGTTTTGATGATTCCAAATATTATTATTTTAAGTTTCTATTTTCTCCTAACACTTTTTGGAAGAATTATTTTTTCTCTTGTGTGGACTAACATTTCAGGATAATCGAACTCCAGACTAATGAAGACTTCAAATCAAATTCAGCATGAGATAGTTTGTAAATTGAAATTTGTAATTTTTATTATAATTGAGTTTGAGAAAATATGATTGTAATTGAATAGCTTAGCGCACACACACATGGGGAGATCTTAAAAAAAAATCACATTGATCGTACGGGATGAACCATATTCGTACGGGACGATCAAGTCAGTTAATCCCCTCAAAAGAGCAATGGAACGAACAGGAAGTGAGAAAATTTTTCTAAGTCTTGATCGTCCATACGAATTTCTCAATTCATCCCGGATGATCTGCTCTGGATTCTCACTTTGTGTTGATAGTCCAGATGATTCATCCCCTTTGTGCTAGGACAAAATTCTCGGGAAATTTTTGTCCAGACGAAATCCTATATTCGTCCCAGGATGAAACTCTCTGGAAAATTTTCGTCCAGACAAAATCATATATTCATCCCAGGATGAAATGCTAGAGAAAAATTTGATCCAGACTAACTCCTATTCATCCCAGGACAAAGTGCTCTGTCTCTTAAAATTTTGTGAACGTCCTGCAGTTTGTCAAAACCAACCCAAGAGATAACTGTTCGTACCGGACGAACTTAGTTCATACGGGATGATGATCATGTATAAAGTCAATTCATACCAATATACATTAGGTTCATATGTAACTAATTTAAGTATATTCGTACAGGATGATCTGATGTTCGTAAAGGATGATCCACTATGTACAGACTCGAAAATCAGCAGTTTTTGGACAGGTTTTTTGTGTCTTTCCTATATAAAGTCAAACTAAAACTACCTCTTAATCTTTTTGCCTACTAATCTTCTTATCAACTAAAGGGAGAGTGAAGGAGAGAGTGTGTGAGAGAGTTTGAAGGAAATTCTTACTACTGGAGCATGAAGGATTCACTTGGTACTCAAAGGTAAGAATCTCCACTTGTGATTTGTGATTACTTCGCTCTTTTCTCTCGTCCTTCTAGATTTCGTATGAGAAGATCTGTAAAGGAGATTTGGTTATATGCCGACACTTGGAGAGTGTGAATAGCTGAAGGGTTCTTTGCCTACACTTGGAGAGTGTGAATAGCCGAAGGGTTCTCTGCCTACACTTGAAGAGTGTGAACAGCTGAAGGGTTCTCTGCCTACACTTGGAGAGTGTGAAAGGATGGAGGGTTCTTTGCCAACACCGGGAGAATGTGAAAGGTTGAACGGTTCTCTGCCAATACTTGGAAAGTGTAAAAGGATGACGGTTCTCTACCGCACCGAGTAGTGGTGGAAGAGAGTTTTGTAAAGGCTTCTCCTCCTTACTGTGGGTGCAAAAGGAGAGTCACTAGTGGTATTAGTGCAATACTCGAAGGGTGCCTCCAGGGAGTGGATGTAGGTCGTATTTGACAGAACCACTATAAATCTTGTGTCTTTTTATTTTCTGCTACTTTTATTTTTACTGTTTTAACTTGTGGTAAAAAAACCTTTTTTAGAAAAATTCACTAAAGTTATTCATGGTTTTTAATATAAAAAAGAGGGATAAATTTTTAATTACCAATTCACCCCCCTTTTGGTTAGCCGTTGGGATATAAACTTAGGTCTAACAACCTAATTCATATTGAACAAGTTTCAACAAGTAATATCAGAGCTTTATTTTAAAATCATAAGTTTAAACTACTTTTTGATTAATGTAGATGGCTACATTTGGAAACTGAAATACAGCTAAGGGTTACTCTATAACTAGACCTCCATTGTTCAACAATATTCCTTTTGATTTTTGGAAAACATGCATGTCTACATTTTTACATTCACTTGATTACCGTATATGGATCTTAATTCAAGAAAGGTATACAAAACCAACTAGACTAGTTGACCGAGTTAGAGTTGAAACACCTTTTGTGGACTGGACAGTAGAAGAACATGAATTAACACAACTAAACGCCAAAAGCTTAAATATATGATTGAATTGGATTCAATTGGCAACTCAAGACTGTTGAGTCTGGTAAATAGGTTGTTAGACCTAAGTTAATGTCCCAAGGCTACCAAGAGGGGGGGGGGGGGGGTGAATTGGTAGTTTAAAAATTTAAACCCTCTTGAAAGTGTGTTGAACCAAAATGAAAAATTTTTATTAAGTTTTTTATAGAAAATGTTTTTCAACCACAGAGTTTTTTTAAACCAAAAATAAAATGCGGAAAAGTAAAAACAGTAAAGTAAATGACACCAGATTTATAGTGGTTCGGTATAAACAAGACCTACATCCACTCCCCATAGACACCCTCTAAGTATTGCACTAATACCAATAGTGACTCTCCTTTGCACCCATAGCAAGGCGAAGAAGCCTTTACAAAACACTCTTTTCACCACTATACGGTGCGACAGAGAACCATCGTCCTTTTACACAATCTCTAGTGTTGGCAGAGAACCGTCCGTCCTTTCACATTCTCCTAGTGTGGGCAGAGAACCCTTCGGCTGTTCACACTCTCCAAGTGTCGGCAGCGAACCCTTCAGCTGTTCACACTCTCCAAGTGTCAGCAGTGAACCGGATCACCTTGACAGATCTTCTCACAAAAAATCTAGAAGGAAGAAAGAAAAGAGTGAAGTAATCTCAATTCACAAGTAGAGATTCTTACCTTTAAACTCCAAGTGAAGCCTTCACGCTCCAGTGGTAGGAATCCTCCTTTGAATGCACTCTTACACTCTCTCCTTGGCTATTCTCTCAAGAGGCACGAAGATCAAATGATAAAAAGATTGAGTGGCAGTCTAATTTTGACTATATATACAAAAGACAAGAAAAACCGTTCAAAAACTGCAAGGTTTCAATTCTGTACGCAGTTGATCGTCCCGTACGATCGTTGATCATCCTGGACGATATTACTTAAAAGCCTTGAAACGAACCTGTTTGTATATGTGTACGAAATGTTTTCATACAAGCGGATCGTCCCGTACGAACAAAGTTCATCCGGTACGAACGGTTATTACAAGGTCGGTTCCAAAAACTGCAGAAAAATTGTTCTAAGTCAGTTGTATTGTCTGGACGAAAATTGATTCGTCTGGACAAAATTTTTACAGAGACCAGATCATCCTGGATGATATTTAATTTTGTTTGGACGAAATTTTTACAGAGAGCAGATCGTCTTGGACGATATTTAATTTTATCATGACGAAAATCTTATAGAGAGCCGATCGTCCTGGACGATATTTAATTTTGTATGGATGAAAATTTTACAGAGAGCCGATGGTCCTGGACGATTTTTAATTTCGTCCTGACTAAAATTTTACAGAGAGCCGATCATCCTGGACGATATTTAATTTCATCCTGGACGAATAGGACTTAGAAATTTTTTTCTGCCTAGTTCCTATTCGTTCCATGTGATCTTTATAGGAGATAACTGTTTGATCGTCCCGTACGAACTGATATCATCCCGTACGATCAGTATAAATTTTATATGATCTCCTTATGTGTGTGTGCATGTTTTTATTCACTCAATTACAATCACTCCCTTTCAAGTTTATTTAAAAGAAAAATACAAGCTTCAAATTCACAAAGTATCTCATGCTGAATTTAGATTTGAAGTCTTCGTAGTCTGGAGTTAGATTTTCTAAAATGTTAGTACATACAAGAGCAAATATAAATCTTCTAAAATTGTTAGGAGATAACTACACATTTGAACAATAATGTTTGGAATCATCAAAACTATACAAGTCGTAAAAATGTAAAGCATGTAAATAGCAACTATCTTAACAATCTCCCCCTTTTTGATGATGGCAAAACAATTATTGTTTGTATGATCTCAAATTAAAAAAAATCTCCTAAGCTCCACCTGAATTGATGAATACATGAAAATAAGGAGGTATTTTGAACTAGAGAACATAATTTTTTGTTTTTTAAAATTTTTAACAAAAAAAAAAAAAAAAAGACCAAGACAAGACCAAGTCAAAAGACATAAAATCTATACAAGCATTATACAAGCATATAAACATAATAATTTCTCCCCCTTTTTGACAACAACAAAAAGTGAAGAAGAAATAAACAAGAAATGTAAGTAATTATATGAAATCCATTTGAAAATTTAATCTAAAGAGTGATTGACATAAGGTATACAATCTAAAACTAATAACATTAGGTAAATCATAGAAATTCATAGAATTTAAGAAATGATATAACATTGTAAATAAGAAGAATTTATCAAAGACATGATTCAATTTAGACATTTTTTATAAAGAAAATCATTACAAGAGAGATGAATAAAAATTCTATATTTCAAAGTTCAATAGAAATATAAATGAACATAAGATCAATTTGAATTAAGAGATTGAAAGAATCTGGAAAGAAGAGAATTACCACATGTGGCACTTTTCGCATATTTTCCATATTTTTGGCACAATTTTGTGCATCTTTTTACATTGGGCTTATTTTGTGCCTCTTTTTCACATTTGCGAACCTTTGCGCATTCCTTTTGATTTTTGTACTCTTTGTACAATTTTTCAAGAGTAATTGAAACCAATTCTTTCCAAGATCAATAATCTAAAATTTCAAATTTTTCTAAGTGCATAAATATCACTTGAGCAAAGAAATACAAAATAAGAACACATCTAAATTGCAATAATAATATTAATTTTTATGTAGTCTAAATGAATAGACATGAAATTAAAAAAAAATTCTAATTATAACAAGCTATAAACAAATTTTAAATTTAGAAAGACTAGATTTTCTAATGAAATTAATCTTAAATTACAATTTAATTTAAGCAATATTAAGATTAAAAAGAGTAATGAAATTCATAAAAATTAAACACATTTCAAAAACAAATCAAATTTAAATCGGCTACAACAAATATTGATATTGATGAAAAAGATTACAAGATCATTTCATAATATCAATAAAAAAAATACACTGAACTTTTAAAAAAAAAAATTAACACAAACAAACACAATTAAAACAAACACTATAACAAACACTAATATAAACACAAATACAACAAACATAAAGAAAATTATCACTCATATCTCTATTCTTCTGGAGGAGGAGGAGGAATGCCACCAAATAGGTTGAAGTAGGAAGTCATCAACATAATATTGGTATTGATTTCATGAACTTCATTTCTGATACTACCAATGTCCTGTTGCTGTTGAAGTAGTTGAGCATCAATTTGATCAAATCTTTGATCAAAATGAGTCACAAGTCTTTAAAATTTTTAATCAAATTCTAATAATTTGATTGAGGTGCAGATGTTTGCTCTCCTTCTTCTTCTTCTTCTTCAGAAGCACTGGCAGGTGCTTTCCCTTTTTCCTCTTTGAAAATTGCTCTAAAAGAAACATCATTGTAGTAGACCGGCTCTTCATATTCATCATCAGAATGCACTAAATTATATTTCTTTTCCAAAACATAGGTAACTAAGTGTCCTAATAAAATATTCCTTTTTCTTTTATGTTCTGCTTGCCCAATTTCTTAAAGTCCATAAAGATGGTCTAAGATAAGTTGGGCTTCATCGATAGGCTTACCACTCATAATCCAAAAAGTCAGAACAGAAAGGAGTGGGGTAATATTGATCCTATCACCAGCTTTTGAAATAATAGAAGATCTAAGAATGTGCTGGATTATTCGAGCATTTTTGGTCATTCCAGAAACTCTAGCAATATGATAAGTAAAGCAATTTCCTCTAATCACCCTATTGATTTAATACCACTTGAAGGTGTTATCATTCATAAGGGTGTGGGCTCTAAGACCTTCAGTTCTTAAGTTAAGAAAGGCACCTAAGTCATGCGTAGTGATTTCAACTTTTTGTTTAAAAACAAAAGAACTTATAGAGGAGTGGTCGGAATTGAAACTCATATTGGCTAGGAAATAGAGAAATGTTTGTTTGTTGTAGAGGTGGATGAGAGAAAGAATGAATCTAAACTGAGTAGAAGCAAAAAGGTGCATTACCTTGAAGTTAATCTCGCTTTGAATCAGAATGCGAGAAGGTGTGATTTTAGCAGAGGCAAAACGAGGAAAGGATTCCTTATTTGCTTTTGAAAGGAAGTTTTCAGAGGAATTCCTGTGGGGTTTCTTTGCTAACACCTTTTGTCTTTTGCTTGAGGAGGCCATTATCGATTTGAAGTTGAAAGGGATTGAAAGTGAAGTTTGGAGATGTGATTGTTGAGTTAGAAAGCATTCCTTTTTAAAGAAAATGATACGTTCGTCCTGGATGAAAACAGTTCATCCTGGATGAAAATTATCGTTCGTCTGGACGAAAAAATTTTGTACAGACGATCAAATTCATCCAAAATGTAACGGCTTTTCGTAATCAACTCAATTTACGATGCATCCTTTCGTACAGACTTTTTGACTTAACCGATCGTATAGACGAAAAAATTTTGTACGGACGAACTTCACATTTAAAACTGCCTTATCCACTCAACTGCTGCATTCAATCGTCCCGACGTTTGAAAAAAAAAAATATTTCGTCCTGGATGATCATCAGATCGTACAGACGAACTACATTAAAAACTGTTCTCAAGACGTTTCATATCACGCAAATTGAATTTTACACACATCGTCCTGTACAAAAAATTTCATCCCGAAAGATTTCAATATTTTTTAGATTTTTGAATTTTTATTAAAACAAAACACAAATCACACTACACTATGACAAAAGCACAGACTCTAAAAAATAAAATCACTCAAAACACACAAAAATAAAATCACAAAAACAAAAATCATAAAAGCATAAACTACTAAAAAATAAATATCAATGTTGCAAAAACATTTTTATTTAAGCATTTAAATTAATCACACCAAGCCTTGTTCTTAATGTACTGAAAGTATCAAAGGCTAAAGGTTTTGTAAAAATGTCTGCAAGTTGATTTTCAGTTGAAACATGAGTAAGTTCAATTTCTCCCTTGGATACATGATCCCTTATGAAATGATGCCTTATGTCAATGTGTTTGGTTATAGAATGTTGAATAGGATTTTTGGAAATACAAATAGCACTAATATTGTCACAATAAATTGGAATAATGCCTATAGTTAATCCTAAATCAATCAATTGTTATTTTAACCAAAGTACTTGTGCCACACAACTTTCTAATTCAATGTATTCTGCTTCTGCAGTAGACAGGGCCACTGAATTTGGTTTTCTACTAGACCATGAAACTAATAAATTTCCAATGAATTGACATGTTCCAGAAGTGCTTTTGATATCCACTCTACAGCCTGCAAAGTCAGAATCTGAGTAACCAATAATTTCAAATGAAGAGCTAAACTTAGGATACCAAATTCCTAAGTTCTGAGTTCCTAGTAAGTATCTTAAAATTCTTTTCACTGCTGTCAAATGTGATTCTTTTGGATCTGAATGAACTCTAGCACATAAGCAAACACAGAACATAATATCTGGTCGGCTAGCAGTCAAATAAAGTAAAGATCCAATTACCCCTCTAAATTTCTTTTGATCAACAGATTTTCCCTTCCTTATCCAACTGAACTGAGGAACTCATTGGTGTACTAACAGGTTTAGCATTGTCCATTTCATATTTTTTGAGGATGTCCTTAACATATTTAGTTTGACTAAGAAATGTTCCTTCCTCAAGTTGCTTAATGCTAAAGCCTAGAAAGTAATTTAAATCTCCTATTAGACTCATTTCAAATTTACTACTCATTATTTTAGAAAAATCATCACAAAAATTTTTATTTGAAGATCCAAAAATGATATCATCCACATAAATTTGAACAATGAGTATATCCTTTTTAAATTTCTTTAAAAAGAGAGTTGTATCCACACTTCCTTTTTCAAAAGATCTTTTAAGTAGGAAGGTGCTCAACCTCTCATACCAAGCCCTAGGTGCCTGTTTTAATCCATATAATGTCTTTTTTAACTTGAAAACATGATTTGAATATTTAGAATTTTCAATACCTGAAGATTGTTCTACAAAAACAACTTCCTCAATTACCCCATTTAAAAAGGCACTCTTGACATCCATTTGAAACCATTTAAAACCTTTAAAACAGGCAAAGGCAAGTAAAACCCTAATTGCTTCAAGTCTAGCTACAGGGGCAAAAGTCTCCTCAAAATCAATTCCTTCAATTTGATTATACCCCTTAGCAACTAATCTAGCCTTATTTCTAATGACTACTCCTGAGTCATTCATTTTATTTTTGAACACCCACTTGATTCCAACAACACTTTTATCTTTTGGCCTTGAAGTTAATTCCCAAACTTCATTTCTTACAAATTGATTCAACTCTTCTTGCATGACCAATATCCAAAATTCATCAGAAAATGCTTGATCAATGTTAGTGGGTTCAATAGTTGAAATAAAGGATGAATGATTGACTTCCTTGTTTAATCCACGCCTAGTTCTAACAACCTCACTCGGTTCATCTATAATCAATTCCCTTGGGTGGTTTTTAGAAAATCTCAAATCTCTAGGCAAAGGGTTTTCTCTTTCCAAATTCTCTTCCACATTTTCTTCCAAAATTATTCTATCAATCTTTTGGGAGTTTTCCTCAATCTCATCTTCAACAACATTTGGCTCTTCCAAATATCCAGATTCATCAAATACAACATGTGTGATTTCTTCAATTACCAAGGTTCTTTTGTTGAATACCCTATAAGATTTTCCAACACTTGAATATTCAATAAAAATTCCTTCATATGATTTTGGATCAAATTTTCCTAAGGCAGATTTTCTATTATTAAGAATGAACACCTTGCAACCAAAAACATGCAAATGAGTCAAATTAGGTGTTTTACCATTTAGCAACTCATAGGGTGTTTTATTCAAATTTGATCTCACATTCACCCTATTCAGAACATAGCATGCAGTGCTAACCGCCTCAGCCCAAAAATATATAGGAAGTGAGTATTCTACTAATATTGCTCTGGCAGCTTCTATTAATGTTCTATTTTTCCTCTCAACTACCCCATTTTGTTGAGGGGTTTTAGGTGCAGAAAAATTGTGATCAATCCCTTTTTCTTTACAAAAATTTTCAAATATTTCATTTTCAAATTCTCCTCCATGATCACTTTGTATAGAAATTATTTCACTCCCTAGTTTCCTTTGAATCCAAGTCAAAAAATTTCTGAATTCCTCAAACGATTCACTCTTATGAAAAAGAAATCTAACCCAAGTGAATCTTAAGAAATCATCCACTATAACAAATCCGTATACCTTCCCTCCTAGACTTACAGTTCCTACAGATTCAAAAAGATCCATGTGAAGAATTTCCAATGGTTTACTAGTTCTAAGATCCTTATTAGACTTAAAAGAGGACTTCACTTATTTTCCTAATTGACATGCATCACAAAGGTGGTCCTTAGTAAAGTCTAGTTTTGGTATACCTCTAACTAAGTTCTTTTGGGTAATTCTCTTAAGGTTTTCATACTAGAATGACAAAGTCTCCTATGCCAAAGCCATGATTCATCAGAAACATTTTTCAAATAAAAAGCAGTAGGAGATTGAAAACAATTTAAATCTAGCATGTAAACATTTTTTACCCTTTTTCCATTTAAAACATTTTTCCCATTTAGGCTTATTATGCAGCTAGTAGGTAAAAATTTTACATTATAGCCCTTATCACATAGCTGACTCCTTCAACTAATAACACATTATCTATGAAATAGTTTTTCAAATTTCCAATCATACCTGATCCAATCACTTTCTTTGTAGTATTATCTCCAAGTGTAACCTTGCCTCCACTCCTGGCTTCCAGCGTTATGAATTGAGCAGTATCTCCAGTCATGTGTTTTGAACATCCACTATCCAGGTACCATATGCTCTCATGAGGTCTTGTGTGAGAGTAAACCTACAAAAATATCAAATGTTAGACCTAGGAACCCAAACAAGTTTGGGTTCACCTTTTAGCAATTTATAATCAGATGCATGTATGATATGTCTAGGTTTATGCATCTTAGATCTCCACACCAAATTAGGTTTCATCTTCAAAGTGCAGGTGTGAGATATGTGTCCCAAAAATCCACAATTATTGCATTTAACATTAGGAAAAGTATTCATAAGTTTTCTTCCATTTGAAAGTCTTCTAAGGGATTTCATGTATTTAGGATAATATTTAGGATTTGTAAAATCTTCAAGTTTTGGGGGTTTCCTATTATCCTCAAGAACTCTTATTTCAGTTTATAAAATGAATTTATATCTTCCAAGATTCGATTTGTATAAATGATTCGATATGTTTTGCTCTCAGATTCATCCTTAAAATTTTTAAATTCTTTTTCAAGATCAGCATATGATGATTTTAAATTCTCAAAATTCTTATTCAAGTCATCATAATCGTCAAGAAGTTTCATGTGGTTGTTATCTATTAATGCATGATCTTTCCTAAGGATTTCATGTTCCTTCTTAAGCTCTTCCAATTCAAAACTTACACTAACATGCATCTTTTTCATTTTCCTATATGCATCATGCATGTGTTCAGAAACTTCAAATAATTCATTATAGGTTAAGTCACATACCTATTCTTGATCCGATTGATCAACATTATCTGCCATCAAGCAAAGATTGGTGACTTCTTCTTCTTTTTCAGTCTCAGATGAGTCTAAAGCTGAGTCCGCCCATAAAGCTCTTTGAAACTTCTTTTTGCCCTTCTTTACAATTGGTTTCTCCTCAACCTTCTCCTTGCTAGGAGTGTCTTTGAGTTTTGGACATTCAGTCTTGATATGACCTGGTTTCTTGCATTCATAACAAATCACTTCATTAGAAACCTTGCCATTTCTGTTATACTTACTTCTATTCCATTGCTGGCGTCTCTTCTGCTTCCTCTTTAAAAAGCTTCTGAATTGTCTAGTCATCAATACAATATCGTCTTCATCCTCAGGTTGTGAGTGTTCACTCTCTGACTCTTCCACTTTCAGTGCAATATTCTTCTCCTTTCATGGTTCACCTGCATCAATCTTTCTTTGACTTACTCCTTGCTCATAAGCAATGAGTGAACCAAGAAGATTGTCAATAGAATAAATGTTTAGATCTTTAAACTCTATAATTGCAGTAATTTTAGCATCATAAGCAATAGGTAAACAACGAAGAATTTTATTAATCATTTCAGCATTAGTTAATTCCCTACCAAGTGCATGCAAAGAAGTGACTATTTGTGTGAATCTCGTGTACATGTCAGAAATAGATTCATTTGGTTTCATGCGAAACAATTCATAGTCATATAACAAGATATTGAGTCTTGATTGCTTAACTCATTAGTCCCTTCATAAGTTTTACAAATTCTATCCCATATGTCTTTTCCACTTTTGCAAGTGGAAACCCGCATGTAGTCTTTAATTTTTAAAGCACAAAAGAAGCTATTCAAACATTTGGCATTAAGTTGTGCTAAGTCAGGTTCTTCTATAGTCCAATCTGCAAAAGGTATTTCTACCCTAACTCCATCAACTAATCTAGTTGGTTTGTGCAACCTTCCTGGACTAGGATCCACATACGATAATCAAGTGACTGTAAGAAAGTAAACATGCATGTTTTCCAAAAATCAAAAGGTATATTTTCAAACAGTGGAGGTCTAGTTATAAAGTAACCTTCAGGTGTGTTTTGGTTTTCGAATGTAGCCATGTACGTTAATCAAAAAGTAGTTTAAACTTATGATTTTGAAACAATGCTCTGATACCACTTGTTGAGTCTAGTAAATAGGCTGTTAGACCTAAGTTAATGTCCCAAGGCTACCAAGAGGGGGGTTAATTGGTAGTTTAAAAATTTAAACCCTCTTGAAAGTGTGTTGAACCGAAATGAAATTTTTTATTAAGTTTTTTATAGAATACATTTTTCAACCACTGAGTTTTTTTAAACCAAAAATAAAATGTGGAAAAGTAAAAAAAGTAAAGTAAATGACACCAGATTTATAGTGGTTCGGTCTAAACCAGACCTACATCCACTCCCCAGAGGCACCCTCTGAGTATTGCACTAATACCAATAGTGACTCTCCTTTTGCACCCACAGCAAGACGGAGAAGCCTTTACAAAACACTCTTTTCACCACTATCCGGTGCGGCAGAGAACCGTCGTTCTTTTATACAATCCCTAGTGTTGGCAGAGAACCGTCCATCCTTTCACATTCTCTTAGAGTGGGAAGAGAACCCTTCGGCTGTTCACACTCTCCAAGTGTCGGCAACGAACCCTTCGGTTGTTCACACTCTCCAAGTGTCGGCAGCGAACCGGATCTCCTTGACAGATCTTCTCATAAGAAATCTAGAAGGAAGAAAGAAAAGAGTGAAGTAATCTCAATTCACAAGTAGAGATTCTTACCTTTAAACTCCAAGTGAAGCCTTCACGCTCTAGTGGTAGGAATCCTCCTTTGAATGCACTCTTACACTCTCTCTCCTTGTCTATTCTCTCAAGAGGCACGAAGATCAAATGACAAAAAGATTGAGTGACAGTCTAATTTGGACTATATATATAAAAGAAAAGAAAAACCATCCAAAAACTGCAAGGTTTCAATTCTGTACACAGTTGATCGTCCCGTATGATCATGGATTGTCCTGGACGATATTACTTAAAAGCCTTGAAACGAACCTGTTTGTATATGTGTACGAAATATTTTCGTAAAAGCAGATCATCCCGTACGAACAAAGTTCATCCGGTACGAATGGTTATTACAAGTTCGGTTCCAAAAACTGCAGAAAAACCTTTCTAAGTCAGTTGTATTGTCTGGACGAAAATTGATTCGTCTGGACGAAATTTTTATAGAGACCAGATTGTCCTAGACGATATTTAATTTCGTCTGGATGAAATTTTTACAGAGAGCAGATCATCCTGGATGATATTTAATTTTGTCCTGACGAAAATCTTATAGAGAACCGATCGTCCTAGACGATATTTAATTTCGTCTGGACAAACATTTTACAGAGAGCCGATCGTCCTGGACAATTTATAATTTCGTCATGATGAAAATTTTATAGAGAGTAGATTGTCCTGGACGATATTTAATTTCATCCTGGATGAATAGGACTTAGAAATTTTTTTTGCCCTGTTCCTATTCGTTCCATGTGATCTTTAAAGGAGATAACTGTCTGATCGTCCCGTACGAACTGATATCGTCCCGTACGATCAGTATAAATTTTATATGATCTCCTTATGTGTGTGTGCATGTTTTTATTCACTCAATTACAATCACTCCATTTCAAGTTTATTTAAAAGAAAAATACAAGCTTCAAATTCACAAAGTATCTCATGCTGAATTTAGATTTGAAGTCTTCGTAGTCTGGAGTTAGATTTTCCTGAAATGTTAGTACATACAAGAGCAAATACAAATCTTCTAAAATTGTTAGGAGATAACTACACATTTGAACAATAATATTTGGAATCATCAAAACTATACAAGTTGCAAAAATGTAAAGCATGCAAATAGCAACTATCTTAACAAAGAGAATGCTAACTCCCATTTCTTTCAGCCACCTGCTCTTAAATCAGAAGATTACATGCAGGTTTCTACTTGCATTAGTGGAAAGGATATATGGGATAGACTTTATATAACTTATGAGGGGACTAATGAGGTTAAGTAATCTAGACTTAATATCTTGTTGCATGATTATAAATTCTTTCGCAGGAAACTAAATGAATCCATTTCTGATATGTACACAAGATTTACACAAATAGTCATCTCTTTACATGCATTGGGTAGGGAACTAATGAATGCTGAAATGGTTAATAAGATTCTTTGTTATTTGACTACTACTTATGATGCTAAAATTACTATAATTACAGAGTCTAAAAATCTAAACATTTACTCTATTGGCAATCTTCTTAAATCGTTAATTGCTTACGAGCAAGGAGTTAGTCAAAGAAAGATTGATGCAGGTGAACCACGAAGGGAGAAGAATGTAACACTGAAAGTGGAGGAGTCAGAAAGTGAACACTCACAACCTGAGGATAAAGACGACATTGCACTAATGACTAGATATATCAGAAGCTTTTTGAAGAGGAAGCAAAAGAGACGCCAGCAATGGAATCGAGGTAAATTTAATAGAAATGTCAAGGTTTCAAATGATATTATTTGCTATGAGTGCAGGAAACCTAAACATATTAAGACAAATTGCCCAAAACTCAAAGCCACTCATAGCAAGGAGAAGGTAGAGGAGAAACCAATTGTGAAGAAGGGAAAGCAAAAATTCCAAAGAGCTTTTTAGGAGGACTCAGCTTCAGAATCATTAGAGACAGAAAAGGAAGAGGAAGTCACCAATCTGTGCTTAATGGCTGATAACCTTGGTCAGTCAGATGAAGAGGAGGTATGTGACTTGACTTACAATGAACTTTTTGAAGTTTCTGAACACATGCATGATGCATATAAAAAATTAAAGAAAATGCATACTAGTCTAAGCTTAGAATTTTAGGAATTACAAAATGAATATGAAATCTTTAGAAAAGATCATTCTTTAATTAATGACAACCACATGAAATTACTTGATGAGTTTGATGACTTGAATAAAAATCATGAAATGTCAAAAACATCCTTTGTAGAACTTTAAATTGAAATCAAGAATAATAAGGATGAATCAGAGAACAAAATATATCGAGTTAATTATACAAATCAAATTTTGGAAGATATGAATTCATTTTACAAATTGAGAATAAATGCTCTCGAGGATAATAGGATACCCCCTAAACTTGAATATTTCACTAATCATATTTTGTATCCTAAATTTAGGCAATCCCTTAAATGACAGATGAATAGTTGAAGACTTAGGAATCCATTTTCAAAAGTCAAATGTAATAATTATTGATTGATTGGACATATAGCTCACACATGTACTTTGAATAAGAAAACTTATTTGGTGTGGAAACCTAAGATGCATAAACCTAGACATATCATATATGTATCTATTTATAAATTGCCAAAAGAAGAACCAAAACTTGTTTGGGTTCCCAAGTCAAACGTTTGATAATTTTACAGAATTGCTCTCACACAAGATATCGTGAGAGCATATGGTACCTGGACAGTGGATGCTCAAAGCATATGACTGGAGATACTGCACAATTCATATCGCTAGAAGCCAGGAGTGGAGGCAAGGTTACACTTGGAGATAACACCATAAGGAAGGTGGTTGGGTAAGGTATGATTGGAAATCTTAAGAATTTTTTTATTAAAAATGTGTTATTGGTAGAAGGCTTAAAGCATAACTTGTTAAGTATAAGCCAGCTATGTGATAAAAAAAATTGTGTAAAATTTTTTCCTATTAGCTGCATATTAAGTCTAAATGGAAATGATGTTTTGAATGGTATAAGGGTAAACAACTTGTATATACTAGACTTGAATTTCATTAAAACTCCTATTTATTTTTTTTTAAAAACTATTTCTGATGAGTCATGGCTTTGGCATAGGAGACTTTGTCACTCTAGCATGAAAAACCTTAGGAGGATTACCCAAAAGAATCTAATGAGAAGTATACCAAAATTAGACTTTACTAAGGATCACCTATATGCATGTCAATTAGGAAAATAGGTGAAGTCCTCTTTTAAGTCTAATAAGGATCTTAGAACTAGTAAACCATTGAAGATTTTGCATATGGATCTTTTTGGACCTGTTGGAACTATAAGTCAAGGAGGGAAGGTATACGGATTTGTGATTGTGGATGATTACTCAAGATTCATATGGGTTAGATTTCTATTTCATAAGAGTGAATCATTTGAGGAATTTAGAAACTTTTTGACTTGGATTCAAAGAAAGCTAGGATGTGAAATTATGACTATTCAAAGTGATCATGAAGGAGAATTTGAGAATGAAAGATTTGAGGATTTTTGTAAGGAGAAAGAAATTGATCACAACTTTTCTGTACCTAGAACCCCTCAGCAGAATGGGGTAGTTGAAAGGAAAAATAGACAGTAATAGAAGCCACCCAAGCCATGTTGGCAGAATACTCACTTCCTAAATATTTTTGGGCTGAGGCAGTTAGCACTGCATGTTATGTTCTGAATAAGGTGAATATGAGATCAAAATTAAATAAAATACCCTATGAGTTGCTAAAAGGAAGAATATCTAATTTGTCACATTTGCATGTTTTTGGATGCATGGTGTTTATTCATAATAATGAAAAATCTGTCTTAGAAAAATTTGATCTAAAATTAGATGAAAGAATTTTTATTGGATACTCAAGTGTTGGAAAATCTTATAGAGTATTTAATAAAAGAACTTTGGTAATTAAGGAGACCACACATGTTGTATTTGATGAATCTGGAATTTTGGAAGAGCCAAATATTATAGAAGATGTAATTGAGATTAATTCCTAAAAAATTGATAAAATAAATTTGAAAGAAAATTTGGAGATAGAAAACCCTTTGCCTGGAGGTTTGAGATTTTCTAAAAGCCACCCAAAGGAATTGATTATAGGAAAACCTAGTGAGGGTGTAAGGACTAGGCATGGACTAAATAAAGAAGTCAATCATTCAACCTTTATTTCAACAATAGAACCCATAAATATTGATCAAGTACTTTTAGATGAATTTTGGATTTTGGCTATGCAAGAAGAGTTAAATCAATTTGTAAGAAATAAAGTTTGGGAATTAAATACAAGGCCAAAGGATCAAAGTGTAGTTGGAACTAAGTGGGTATTCAAAAATAAAATGATTGACTCCAGGAGTAGTCATTAGAAATAAGGCTAGATTAGTTGCTAAGGGGTATAATCAGATTAAAGGGATTGATTTTGAGGAGATATTTGCCCCTGTAGCAAGACTTGAAGCAATTACGGTTTTGTTAGCCTTTGCCTATTTTATATGATTTAAACTGTACCAAATGGATGTAAAAAGTACCTTTTTAAATGGGGTAATTCAAGAGGATGTTTTTGTATAACAACCTCCGGGTTTTGAAAATTCTAAACACCCAAATCATGTTTTCAAATTGAAAAAGGCATTATATGGATTGAAATAGGAACCTAGGGCTTGGTATGAAAGATTAAGCAACTTCCTCCTTGAAAGATCATTTGAAAAAGGAAGTGTGGATACAACTATCTTTTTGAAGAAAATTGGAAAGGATATACTCATTGTACAAATTTATGTTAATGACATCAACTTTGGATCTTCAAATAAAAATTTTTATGATGATTTTTCTAAAATAATGAGTAGTGAATTTGAGATGAGTCTAATGGGAGATTTAAGTTACTTTTTAGGCTTTAGCATCAAGCAAATTGAGGATGATACATTTCTTAGTCAGTCAAAGTATGTGAAGGACATCCTCAAAAAGTATGAAATGGATAATGCTAAACCTGTTAGTACACCTATGAGTTCCTCAGTTCAGTTGGATAAGGACCCTAAGGGAAAATCTATTGAACAATAGAAATTTAGAGGGATGATTGGATCTTTACTTTACTTGACAGCTAGCCAGCTCGATATCATGTTTATTATTTGTTTGTGTGCTAGATTTCAATCAGATCCAAAAGAATCACATTTGACAGTAGTAAAAAATATTTTAAGATATCTGTTAGGAACTCAGAACTTAGGAATTTGGTTTTCTTAAGTTTAACTCTTCATTTGAAATAATTGGTTATTCAGATTCTGATTTTACAGGTGGTAGGGTTGATAGAAGAAACACTTTTGGAACATGTCAGTTTATTAGAAATTCTTTAGTCTCTTGGTCTAGTAGAAAATAAAATTTAATAGTCCTATCTACTACCGAAGCTAAATACATTGCATTAGGAAGTTGTGTGGCACAAGTACTTTGGTTGAAATAATAGTTGATTGACTTAGGATTAACTATAGGCACTATTCTAATTTATTGTGATAACACTAGTGTTATTTGTATTTCTAAGAATCCTATTCAACATTCAAGAACCAAACATATAGACATCATGCATCATTTCATAAGGGATCATGTATCCAAAGAAGAAATTGAACCCATTCATGTTTCTACAGAAAATCAACTTGCAAACATTTTTAAAAAACCACTAGCCTTTGATACTTTTAGTACATTAAGAACTAGGCTTGGTGTGATCAATTTGATTGCTTAATTAAAATGATTCTACAACATTGGTGTGTGTTTTTCTAGTTAGTGTTTTGTGTGTATTTTTGAGTTTGTGATTTTTTGTATTTATGATTTTGTGATTTTATGTGTTTTTCTATCATTTTTTATTGTGTTAGTGTTTTAGTTTTGAAAATTTTCACATCTAGATTTTTTGAGTGCATGTTTTGAAAAAATTGAGTGAAAATCGTCCATGATGAAATTATTTTCGTACGGGACGAATTGTGTAGTGTGTTAACTGTCAGATCTGAATGGTTTGCGTATAGTTTTTCAGTTTTTATTTTTCACTTCGTCTGTACGATCGTCACGATCATCCAGACAAAATTTTAAAGCGTCTGTACGAATGAAAATAGTTAAATGGATAAGGTAGTTTTTATTATGTATGATCGTACGCACAAACCTATGGTTCGTACAAACGAACACTTGGCAATTCGATGTGGGGGATGGTTTCAACTGCCATTAAAATGATCTTAAATTTTCTGATCGTCCAGGACGAGCACCTGTTCGTCTGTATGATCGTTTGGTCAAAAGTCTGTATGAAAGGATGCATCGTTACTTATGTGATTATGAAAAGTCGTTTCATTTTTGGACTCATTCGTTTGTCCATACAAATTTGTTTTGTACAGCACAAACTAAAATTTGTATTGTATGAAATTATTTTTGTATGTACGAAAATAGGTTTTTCATTAAATTGAAAGCTTTTGAACTCAAATGTCATCACTTCAAATATCCCTTTCAAACCTCTATTATACCTAAAGCTGGTGATCGAGTAAACATTACTCCTCTACTTTCTACCGTGACCTATTTGATTATGACTAACCAACCTATAGATGAAGACCAACTAATCCTTGACTATCTTTATGGATTTTCTGAAATTGGTCATGTCGCCCATAAAAGAAAGAAAAATATTGCCTTAGGACATCTTGGTTCCTACGTTTTAGAGAAGAAGTATGATTTGGTTCATCTAGATAAAGATTTTGAAGAACCTCTCTACTACAACGACAGATATTTTAGAGCAATCTTCAATAAAGATGAACCACCTAAACGTCATATTTTTAGTGACTCAGAGGAGGAACTTGCACCTACAACTGCTGGTGAACCAAATTATCAAGATTTGGTTCACATATTTGATCATTTAGAGAGTCATTTTGATCAAAGATTTGATCAAATTGAAACCCACTTACAACATCAGAATCCTCAGTACAATCAGGACATGGGATATATGCGAGAGAAGATAAATGATATAAGTTCCAATATGCTTATGATAAGCAGTTATTTTAATTTCTTCAGTGTTCCACCTCCTCCTCCTCCATATCAGGGCCCATCACAGTGATTCATGTACTTACTTATGGTCTTCTTGAGTTGATGTGATAGATTGTGATGTGTATGTTATAGTTATGTGTTAGTTTCATTTTGATGTGTTATCTTTTAAATTTTATGTTTTAAGTTAAAATTATAAGTGTATTGATATCGAATTTCACTGATTATAATATTATCTATTATGATATCAATATAAATTTCTTGTCTCACTTTTAATCTTATTTTGAAATGTGTGTTAGCATATATGAAAATCTCTAAAAAATTTGATCTTACAAGCGCTATACCTTAAACTGCAAGTCAAAATTGAATTCATTACAAAATCTATTTTTTCTAAATTCAAGTTTTGGTTATAATTTGATATAATTAAGAATGTCAATTTCATATCTGTTATTAGACTACATTAATGTTTAATATTATTATTGCAATTTTGATATTTTCTTATTTTGTATTTCACTTATCAATAAATATTGCTGTACTTAGAAAAATCTAAAAATTTTTATTATTGATTTTGGAAAGATCAAGATTACTCTTAAAAAATATACAAATGTACAAAAATCAAAAGGAATGTGCAATGGTTCGCAATTTTAAAAAGAGTCACAAAATAAGCCCACAAGTAAAAAGATATAATTGTCGTACTATGCCTCCTTATGTTCACATGTTTATCAATTTAAGAAGAGTTTAGGAGATTCTTAGAATTTGAAAATTAAACAAACAATAATAATTTTTCTATCATCAAAAAGGGGGAGATTGTTAAGAGAGTTATATTTGAATGTTTTACATTCTTGTAACTTGTATAGTTTTGATGATTCCAAATATTATTATTTTAAGTTTTTTGTTTTCTCCTAACACTTTTTGGAAGAATTGTTTTTGCTCTTATGTGGACTAATATTTCAGGATAATCAAACTCCAGACTAATGAAGACTTCAAATCAAATTCAGCATGAGATAGTTTGTAAATTGAAGTTTGTAATTTTTATTGTAATTGAGTTTGAGAAAATATGATTGTAATTGAATAGCTTAGTGCACACACACTTGGAGAGATCTTAAAAAAAATCACACTGATCGTACGGGATGAACCATGTTCATACGGGACGATCAAGTCAGTTAATCCCCTCGAAAGAGCAATGGAACGAACAGGAAGTGAGAAAATTTTTCTAAGTCTTGATCATCGAGATGAATTTCTCAATTCATCCCAGGACAATCTGTTCTGGATTCTTACTTTGTACTGATAGTCTAGACAATTCATCCTGTTCGTGCCAGGATGAAACTCTCGGGAAAATTTTCATCCATACGAAATTCTATATTCATCTCAAGATGAAATTCTCGGGAAAATTTTTGTCTAGACAAAATCCTATATTTATCCTAGGATGGAACGCTCGGGAAAATTTTCATCCAGACTAACTCTTATTCGTCCTAGGACGAATTGCTCTGTCTCTTAAAATTTTGTGAACGTCCTGCAGTTTGTCGAAACCAACCCATGAGATAACTGTTTGTACCGGACGAACTTAGTTCGTACGGGACAATGATCAGGTACGAAGTCAGTTCGAACCAATAAACATTGGGTTCGTATGCAACTAATTTAAGTATATTCGTATAGGACAATCTAACGTTTGTATGGGATGATCCACTTTGTACAGACTTGAAAATCAGCATTTTTTAGATGATTTTTTGTGTCCTTACTATATGAAGTTCAACTAAAACTGCCTCTTAACTTTTTTGCCTACATATCTTTGTGTCAACTAAAGGGAGAGTGAAGGAGAGAGTGTGTAAGAGTGTTTGAAGGAATATTCTTACTACTGGAGCGTGAAGGATTCACTTGGTACTCAAAGGTAAGAATCTCCACTTCTAATTTATGATTACTTCACTCTTTTCTCTCATCCTTCTAGATTTCTTGTGAGAAGATCTGTCAAGGAGATCCGATTCTCTGCTGACACTTGGAGAGTGTGAACAGTTGAAGGGTTCTCTGCCTACACTTGGAGAGTGTGAACAGCCAAAGGGTTCTCTACCTACACTTGGAGAGTGTGAATAGCCGAAGGGTTCTCTGCCTACACTTGGAGAGTGTGAACAGCCGAAGGGTTCTCTTCCTACACTTCGAGAGTGTGAAAGGATGAAGGGTTCTCTACCTACACCGAGGGAGTATGAAAGGATGGACGGTTCTCTACCAACACTTGGAGAGTGTAAAAGGATGACGGTTCTTTGCCGTACCGGGTAATGGTGGAAGAGAGTTTTGTAAAGGCTTCTCCGCCTTGCTGTGGGTGCAAAAGGAGAGTCACTAGTGGTATTAGTGCAATACTCAGAGGATGCCTCCGGGGAGTGGATGTAGGTCGTGTTTGACCGAACCACTATAAATCTTGTGTCTTTTTATTTTCGGCTGCTTTTATTTTTACTGTTTTAACTTGTGGTTGAAAAACCTTTTCTAAAAAAATTCACTAAAGTTATTCTCTATTTTTAATATCAAAAAGAGGGATAAATTTTTAATTACCAACTCACCCCCCTCTTGGTTAGCCGTTGGGATATAAACTTAGGTCTAACAACTTAATTCATATTGAACAAGTTTCAACACAAACTATTGATGACTTCAAGATTGATTTGATTGGGGTTTATTTATAATTGGAGTCTATACTTTTTATACTTTTGTTGAGTCTGAGAGAGTGTGATTGTAATTGGGTAACCATGCACCCTCACACTAGGGGAGTGTAAAAATTTATAATATTTTAAACTTGTCATATTATATAATTTTTATTCATATGGGATGGTTTGTTCAGATCATTACTTTAGAAGTAGTTAATCGAACCATATCTAGGGAATTTTTCTAAGACTTGTTCGTACTATATGATGTTAACTTTTTATAGATGATGTCCAGAGTATGAAATAGATAAATACAAGTTCGTTCTGACAAACATATAATTTTTTTAACTATTCATGTTGTACAATCTAAGGTTTATACAAACAGCATGCACAATATGAAATAGTGGCATATCTTTTCATCCAAACAAATAGGTGGATTTTTTGAACTGTTCATTTTATTCTATCATAGGATCATATAGACGATGTCTAGAGTATGAAATGGATGCATTCCTTTTCATCCAAATGAATATGTAGATTTTTTTTTAAACAATTTGTACTATACGATCATAGGATCATATGAATGACTTCCAGAGTATGAAATGGTTGAGGCCATTTTCATACCAAACGAAACATAGTTTGATTAAAATAGATCATACTGTACGATATTTATTTTGTACAGTACATTAACTAGTGTACGAAATTAGTTTGTATTAAATCATACTAGATGAATATGTTCAATTTTGAATTGATCGTACTATACGATGTAGGTTCGTACACTTGAAAATCAGAGTTTGAAATTAATTTGTATTGGATCGTATGAGTAAATTTTGAACTGTTTGTATGTACGATCATCAATTTTATTGTATGATCATGGACAACCAAGCTTGAAATTTTTAGATTCAGGATAATGTTTCATGACTTTCATATATAAAGTCCCTAAAACTTATATGGGTTAAAATCCTTCTTCATTTTTATCTTTGAGAGCAAGTGTGAGAGTGATTTGGGACAGTGTTTGAGTGAGAGTTTCTTGCAACTGGAGTGTGTGAAGGATTCACAAGGTTACTCAAAGGTGAGAATCTCTTTGTAATTATGGCAATTTTCTTCCTTCTTTGAAGTTACTTGAGAGAAGATCTTTTGAGGAGATCTGGTACTTTACCGACACTTGGAGGGTGTAAAAGGATGATAGTACTCTACCAACACTTGGAGGGTCTAAAAGGATGATGGCACTCTACTGACACTTGGTGGGTATGAAAGGATGTCTATACTCTGCCAACACTTAGAGGGTATGAAAGGATGATGGTAGCCTATCGACACTTTGAGGGTGTGAAAGGACAATGATACTCTACCACACTAGGGATTCATAGAAGAGAGAGTTATTATAAAGGCTTCTCTGCCTTGATGTGGGAGAAAAAGGAGAGTCACTTTGGCAATAATGCAATACCTAAAGAGGGAGTCTTCAGGGAATGGACGTAGGTCTATTTGGACTGAACCACTATAAATTTTTGTGCCTTTATATATTAAAATTTTATTTTTTGCACATTTTTATTTTGAGGTTGAAAAAGATTCTATTGAAAAAGAATTTTATTGTGCAAAATAATTAAATGGTTTTTTACTAAGAAATTTTAAAGTAACCAATTCAGCCCGCCCCCTCTTAGTTAGCATTAGGATAATAACTTTTGGTCTAACAACTAATACGGACATTCAATTATTGCTTCATTTTGAAAGTCAGAATATCATCATAATTAATTTAATATATTTGATAAAATCAATCTCTTTTGTAATCAACAAGAATTTGATATTATTAATTACTAAAACTTCTATTTGAAAAATATTATCATTATTATTCTGAAGTAATTTTTTTAAAATCCCTAATTGACCCCCCTCTTGGTGTGTCTCATGCTAGTTCTTTGAGGTCCCACAAACTCCTTAAACTTTTAAGTGGTATCAGAGCAGGTCTTAAAAAATTTTATTTTGAAATCATCAATCAAAGATCTTATGGTGCAATTTGGTAACCAAAATATTGCTTAGGGTTATTCAATAACCCATCCAATACTTTTTACAACATTCTTTTTTATTTTTAGAAGATTTGTATGTCTACTTTTATACAATCAATTGATTTTAAGATGTGGCATACGATACAAGTTGGTTATTTTCTTCCATCACGAATAATCATAGTAAAAAACTAAAATTCCTTACACTAAATGGAGTTAAGACGATAGAGAGTTTACATAATTAATTTCTAAATGTTTGAACTATTTTTTTTATGTTTTAAAATTTGAGGATTATATGCGGGTATCTACCTGTACTATGTGGAAGGAAATATGGGATAGACATGAGGGAACTAGTGAAGTAAAAAATTCTAGGCTAAACATCTTACTACATGAATAAAAATTATTCCACATGAAATTTATTTAATCAATATCTGAAATATTCAATAGGTTCACATAGATAGTGGCATTCCTGTATGTATTGGGTAGAGAACTCTCAAATTCAGAAAAAGTGAATAAAATCCTAGGATGTCTGTCTTGTGCATATGATGTTAAAATTACTACAATCACTAAATATGAGGATTTAATGTTTATTCTATTGATAATTTGTCTGATTCACTCATTTCCTACAAGCAAGGTGTGAGTCAAAGACTAAATGATGCAGGTGAAAAGAAGGAAGAGAAGATAGTGGCCTTAAAAGTGAATGATTCAGAAAGTGATAATTCTATATTGGAGGAGCATAATGATATTGCATATTTAACCTACCAGTTCAAAAAATAAATAAATAAAGAGGATGTAAAGGCATCATTAATAATAATGGAATAAAGGTAAAAGCACTAAGAATTTCAAAATATCACCTGACACCATATGCTTTTAATGTAGGAAACCAGGACATCTCTGAACAGACTGCCCCAACTTGAAATCTCACCCAGTTAAGGAGAAGGGTAAAAAAAAGGCTAAGTTTATGATGGGGAAGAACCAGACATAGAAGGCATTTTGGATCGACTCTACCTCACAATCATCGAAACCAAAAGAAGAGGAGGAGGTAACAAACATGTGTCTTATGGCTAATGATAATCTTGATCAATAAGACCAGGAAGAGGTATGTCAACTTTTCTATGATGAATTGTTTATTATTTCAGAGAAAATCCATAATTCATAGAGGAAATTAAAAAAGATGTATGCAAGTTTGAATACTAAAATTTTTCTAACTTTTAAAAATAGTATAGAGCATTCTAGTTTAAATAGTAATCACTTGACTACTTAATGAATATGATGCATTAAGAAAAAAACATATTAATTTATCTAAGGTATATGATTCCTTGAAAACATCTCATGTTGAACTAGAAAATGCATTCAAAGAACTGGAAGCTGAAAGTGCGAGGTGAGCCAAGAGTGGCGGGTGAATTGGAAATTTTTGTAATAAAATAACAATCCTAAACAAGAACTCTAATTTTTTTATTTTTAAAATTTAAATAAAAAATTAACTTGATGTGGAAAAGAATGATTAAAACATGATTGCACGTAAGTGGTGAAATTTCTATCACATAACAAAAGATCTAGAATAAACTTTTCACCAAACAGTTATAATAAATATAAATTACAGAACATAAGTAAAGTGCAATAAACAGAAAAATCACACCAGAAGATTTATAGTGGTTCGGTCACTTGACCTACTCCCACTCCTTGAAGTCCTCCACTCTAGGAATTTCACTACTCAAAAGTAATTCTCGTTTTGCCCCCATAATAATTGCGGTGACGGCAGCGAACCTTCTCATTTTTCTTTCTCTTGGAGAAGGTAGAGTACCTTAGAAGACAAATACCTTGAAGGATCTCCCCCTTAGAAAGCTTCCCACAAGATCTTCTCAGGCCATAGGAGGAATAAGAGTGCAGCAGGATAGAAGCAACCATGTGATCTCCCTCGCACTCCGTCTCCCTTACAAACCCATATTCTCCTTCCTCTCACAAACCCAAAATCTTCTCAAGTAGCTCTCTCTAAAGAAATCCCCTTCTTGTCACGTTCCCCTCTCTTCTCTTAATTCAAAATATAGAAGTTTCATATATAAATCAGGCTCCAAGAAACTATAAATTTTTAATATAGCCATTTCTGCTCATACAGTACGATCCAAGATTGTACAGTATGATCTATTCAAAATAGCCTTCATCCTGGTATAAAGGAGTACAAACAAGCAATTTTTTTAATAACATCATACAGTACGATATAACATCATCCAATACGATATCTTATTTTCCTTCTGTTTATACAGAAAGAATGCTGGGACGACCAAAACTCATCTTTATTCATCATCTGGTATGATCCACTTTATACAATATGATAAGTTAAAAGTAAACATAGGTCGTCCAATACTATGTTTACATCGTCCAGTACGATTAGTTCAAAAATCAAGGGATTGTCTGACATGATGTTCGGGATGATAAAAAACAACCTCAGATGATCGTACAATATGAACAGGTCATACAGTACGATTACCAATTAGTAATTAATCCTTGACTTAATTGACTAATCATGGGGGTTAATTTAAGTAAGTATTCAAAATTTTGTACTGTACGATTTGACCGCATAGTACGACCAGTTCAAAAATCAGAATTAAAATTACATCATGCAGTATGATACGAATCGTACAACACAAAAAAGTTTATAGATAGCCGTTGAGCTATAGTAGTTTGTACAATATGATTTAAACTTTTACAGTATGATCTACACAGAGTTAAAAAAGAATTTTTTTACTTAAAATAAAGATCTCTCCCTGTGTGTGTGCTTGGCTGCTCAGTTTGCATACACTTTATGGTTATGCTCAAGAAAAGACAAAAAATGAAAAATATAGAATTACAAACTTCACATCTTACTCTACCCAGTCTTGAATCTTCTTGTTAACTTGAGTAATTATGTGTTCTCCCTAAAATCTTAGTACTCACAGACAAGAGCAAAATTTAAAATATTCAATGAATAACGAAGTAATTTAAATCTACATTATTTGTCATCATCAAAATCTCAGGCTAGGGGTCATGGATTGTAATAGAAGCATGTGCAACAGAGATAGATTGTAATTAACATGCATTGAAACTTGAGGTGGACGATCTTGAAAATGTAAATAATTTCTTAAAAGTAAAAATACTTGCACTTAAATAGAATAGGAAGCCACCCATAATAACACAATGGCATAAACCTACATCACAACATGCATCCATTACCCCTAGAAAGAGGCACTATAATCCACATAGATTAGTGAATCATTTTCCGGGTGTTAGGTGTTACTCTTGTGGCATGCTAGATCACATAGCCTATATTTGCACTATCCACCATAGGACACACCTATTATGGAGGTTAAAAGTATATGCATCACATCATAGCAAGCATGCATATTATTTTTCAACCCATAAGGTAGAATCCAAACTCACTTGGGTTCTCAAATCTAACGTTTGAATGACTTTATAAGGATGCTCTCAAAAAAGACTTAGTTAGAGCATGTGGTACCTGGACAGTGTATGCTTGAGGCACATGACTTGTGATTTGAAGTAGTTTATCACATTGGAGGCCAGGTCAAGAGGCTAGGTTATACTATGGGACAACAACACTAGGAAAGTGGTTAGCACAAGAATAACTGGCAACTCTAAAAGTTTTATAATTGAAAAAGTTTTATTAGTCAATGGTTTAAAGGATAATTTATTGAGTATTAGTCAATTGTGTGATAAGGGCTATAATATTAAGTTTTTATCTACAAAATACATGATTAGCTTGAATGGTAAATTAGTATTAGAAGGAAAGGGTTAATAGTATTTATATATTTGATTTGAACTATGTTGAATACTATAATTCCTTGTGTTTGAAAATTATTGTTGATGATTCCTGGTTATGGTATAGGAGACTATGTCATGCAAGCATGAAAACACTTAGAAAGATCACCCAAAAAGACCTAGTTAGAGGCATACCTATGTTAGACTTCACTAGGGACCACTTATGTGATGCCTACCAACTAGGAAAATAAGTTAACTCTTCATTTCATTCAATTAAAGTCATCAACACCTCTTGGCTACTAGAAACTCTTCACATGGACCTATTTGGATCAGTTAGTGCATCGAGCCTATAAGGAAAGACATGGATTTATAATAGTAGATGAATTCTCTATATTTACTTAGGTTAGATTCTTAGCACATAAGATTGAATCATTTGAGGAATTTAGAACTTTCTCCACCTAAATTAAAAGGAAATCAGGATATGAAATTTCAACTATTCATAGTGATCATAGTGGAGATTTTGAAAATGATAAGTTTGAATTCTTCTGTCAAGAGATAGGAATAGAATATAACTTCTATACCCCTAGGACCCCTCAATAGAATGGAATAATTAAAATGAAAAATGAAATCTTGGTAGAAGCTACTAGGGCTATGCTAGCTGAATATTCACTCCTTAGATAATTTTGGGTAGAAGATGTTAATAATGCTTGTTATATATTAAATATGGTGAATATTATATCCAAGTTAATTAAGACTCCCTATGAACTCCTTAAGGGTAGGACAACCAACATTTCTTATTTAGATGTCTTTGAATGTAGTTGTCTTATCTTAATCAATGGAAAATCACCCTTATGAAAATTTTATACCAAATATGATGAAGGGGTGTCTTCTTAGGTTAATCATTTGTAAGTAAGGCCTATAGAATCTTTAATAAGAGGATCCTGGAAGTAGAATAGTCTACCCATATGGTATTTAATGAATCAGATAGGATCAATAAAGTTAAACCTGAAGAAGAAGTTGAGGCCATTTAAGGGATATAAGTCATTGTCATAGGAGATAGAGTATAACATCGGGAGAAACTTTCTAGTGAATGGAGATATTCTTTGTCTTCCTAAAGAACTGATCTTAGGAAACCCATCTAAATGTGTTAGAACTAGGCATGAACTTAGGAAGGAAGTTAGTCATTAAGTATTTATCTCTATGATAGAACCCACCAAAATAGATCAAGACCTAGCTAATGAATTTTGGATCCTATTAATGTAAGAAGAGTTAATTAATTTGTTATACATGATATATGGGAACTAGTTAAATGACCAAAGGACCAGAGTGTGATTGGAATAAAGTAGGTGTTCAAAAATAAAATAAATGACTCTAAAATAGTGATAAGAAATAAGGTTAGATTAGTAGCCAAGGGGTACAATCAAACTGAAGGAATCAACGTTAAGGAAACCTTTACCCCTATAGCTAGACTAAAATTCATTAGAATGTTATTAGCCTGCTTTAGGGGATTTAAATTGTATCAAATAGTTGTTAAGAGTGCCTTTCTAAATGGGGTGATTAAAGAGGATGCTTATGTTGAGTAACTTCCAGGCTTTGAAAATTTATAATTTCCAAATCATGTGTTTAAATTAAAGAAGACATTATATGGACTAAAACAAGTACCTAAAGCATGGTATGAAAGGCTAAGCACATTCCTACTACATAGAACATTTGTTAAGGGTAGCATAGACCCAACCCTATTCCTCTAAAAGGTAGAAGAATAAATACTCATTATCTAAATTTATGTTGATGATATCTTGTTTGGATCCAAAGATAAAAACCTATGTAATGAATTTTCAAAAATGATGTGTAAAGAGTTTGTAATGAGCATGATGGGAGAGCTGAACTAGTTTTTTGGATTTAATGTAAAGTAGAGGGATAAAGGAACCTTTCTTAGCCAATCTAAGCACATCAAGAATATCCTTAAGAATATGAAATTGATAATGTTAAGGAAATAAACACTCCATGAGCTATACTATTCAATTATATAAGGACCCAAATAAAAAGTCAAAAGATTAGAAAAAGTATTGAGGATAATTGGATCACTTGTATATTTGAATGCTAGTAGACCGGATATAATGTTTAGTGTGTTTCCTTATGCTAGATTTTAGGCTAATTGAATATCACATGACTATTGTTAAGAATCCTTAGATACTTATAATGCACCCAAAACCTAGGTATCTATTACCCCAGGCATATTTTATCCTTTAAAATTATATGATATTTAGATTTTAATTTTGCAGGATGTAGGTAGATAGGAAAAGTATATTAGTTACCTTTAAGTTTTTTGGCAAATCATTGATTTCCTGGTCCAGTAGAAATAGAACTCGATAACCCTTTCCACCGCTAAGGCGGAATATATTATTGTAGGAAGCTGTGTTACTCAAGTCTTATGGCCAAAGCAACAAATCTTAGATCTTGGACAACTTGTAGGCACTGTTCCTATAATGTGTGATAATACTTATGCTATTTGCATATCCTAAAATCCATTTTAACACTCCAGCACAAAATATATAGACATTAGGCAACACTTTATAAGAGAACATGTAGCCAAGAAATATAGAATTATATCATATAGCTACTGGAGACCAATTGGAAGACATGTTTACTAAACCCTTAGCCTATGACACCTTTAGCACCTTGAGGACAAGATTAGGTGTTATAGACATTCATACATAACTCAGGATAAAATCAAAATTTATCATTTGAAATCTGCAATTCATATGTGTGACATTATATGTATTTGTTTTTGTCATTTTTGTAATTTTTTTCTTCGTTTAAAATATGTTTCCTGATCATCACACATTCTTTATTAGATCGAAAAAAAAGAAGAAAACTGCCCCTCCAACAAGAAAAGGTAGAAATATGGAAACTTCTCTGCCATTTGGATCGGAGAATTTATGGAGGAAATTAGGTTTATGATTCCCATAAACTGTACGTTTATAAAGCCAAAGAGAATAAACCACGCCTGAAATCATCCCAAGCACTACTAATGTGGCTATAAAGCTATTTCTTTCGAAAGCTCCTATTGAGATTGGAAATTCTCTTTCTATAAAATATGAATAGTTTTCTAATATGTATATTCAATAGAATTTCATGCAAAAAAGATGGGTTTCATGAAATTGTTTTCTTGATTTAGACTGAAAGTATATGGACAATATTGATTTATAGATTAATTTTAGGAATATAATTTATAATATTGAATAAAGAGATTTATATTGAATATTATCTTTCTTTCTGATGCACATTTACATGTGATAGGTGGAACTTCAACTACTGTAGTCCTCGAACTCCTCATTGGCTTACTTACTACTCAAAGTGAATAGGACTTGCTAGTGTCTATTGCCTTGATTCCTATAAAATGGGACCCTTGAAATCACAGTTGACCAACTTCAGATCAATAAGCACAATAAAGCAAGTGAACCCTACCATCGATACTAGACTAACTGGTCAACTCACTGCTTCTACTACCTCTCCATACCCAAGATGATATTCATACTGTATGATCTACCCATTTATGCATAAATCACAACCATTTGCTAAATCAACGGCCTATATGAGTTAAGTTATTAGTGATCATACTGCACGTTCACATGCTATTAGAAGAATTCAAGATGGTTTGTATGATAATAATTCCACTTCATACTATACAAATACTTATTCATATTGTACGATCAATTTAGTCATCGTCCATATAGATGAAATTTGGTCTAAAATTTACTCTCCAATTCCTTCTCACACTTGCTTTTACTTTTCACTCTAAAATTCTCTATGAATTCTTAGTAAACCTTAGGATCAATGGTGATGCTTCTATTATGACTTCCTATGTATGTCTTCGCCATGTAGAAATTATAAAAAAAAAAAAAGATTTAGGAGAACACAATCAACTTTCCACTCAAGGTAGTAGAACCCAATCTATGGCCTATAGATCAGATTTTGATTAGAGTGTTGTCAACCTCACTATCCACAATGTAGCTTTAAATCAATATAATCCTTAATCCACTCTCTAAATCCTAATGCAAGGGTTATCCAGCATGTTCTTTGGACATCTGCCATTCCTAAAGTTGTAGATTGTGTAAACCTCACTCCTTTGCTTTCATAGTCACATACTTTATAATGTCGGATATAGAAATCGATGAAGCCCAAATGATCATTGACTATATCAAAAACTTAACTCCTATTCGACTTCCCACAACTAGAAGAAAGCAAAATGTCACACTAGGACACGTCATAGGCTATGTATTAAAGAAGAAATACCAAATCACATGCCCTACTCCTACTGATAATCTTCCCATTTTCTATATGGATGCTTCCTTTCATATTCTTTTCCATCATGGGCAAGAGCTCGATGAGCCCAATTTTGATGATGAAGGAAGAGTTACTCCTGTAGCTGGTCCAGGTCCTATGGCACCTAAATTAGGACCTTCACCAGCACTTCATTTCTATCCATATGACGAGATGGTTCAAAGATTAGATCACCTAGAGTCTCGCTTGGACCAATAATAATAGTAGTAAGAGACAGACATGGCATGGTTTTGGGAATAAATTTCCTCCATTCACAATTATTTTTAGCAGCAACCATCACCACTTAATTAGGATCCGTCTTACTTTTAGTACTTATTTGATGAGTTTTATTTTTTTACTTGTAATGTTCAACTTATTTTTCCATGTTCCTCCTCTTTTTGGTGATGTCAAAAGGGGGAGAAAATATATGTTTGGTTGTATATGATATTGTATATATATATATATTTTTTTAATAAATTTATATCAATGTTTTTATTTTTGTAGTTTTTTTTTCTATCTTTATTTATGCTATTCTATTTCTCTATATTAAAAAAAAGGATCCCCTAATTTTTAAATCTATCACCTAGTAAGGGGGGTCTCAGGAGAAAAGAATTTAATTTATCTTTCAACCAAAATTATTTGTCATCATAAAAAAGTGGGAGATTGATGTAATTCAAGATCCCTAATTTGTGATTTTGATGATGATAAATATTATTAATTGAATTGTTATTTCTCTCAGTAGATATTTTGGATATTCTTTTTTGTTTATGACCACTAACATTGCAAGTAAAATATACACTGCTCAAGGCTACTAGAAACTCAAGATTGGATAGAATAGGATGTCATGTAAATGAGTTTATATTTTTAAATTTTTTATTAATTTTTATTTCTTTGGTCTAGCCACATAAGAGTGTATGTAATTGGGTGACCGTGTACACACACATAGGGGGAGTGAGAAAACTTTTATGTTAAAATTTTTTATTCTAATCATATTGTAAAACTTACTAATCATACTATATAGTTACATGGAAAATATTTTTAATAGCTAATTAAAAATTTAATTTATATATGCTAATCATAATGTAAAACCCAAACCGTACTATATGATTAATTATGATCTATAAACCTTAGCAGCTAGATAAATTAAGTAAGATATTTAAAAAATAGATTTTTAAACTAATCGTACTATACGATCTCATTCGTACTTTATGATATTTTGAATTCTTACTTAAAATTATCTCCATAATTAGTCAATCAAATCATAGTTTATTTAATGATAGTAGATATACTATATAATTGGGATCGTATCATATGATTGATAGTGATGAAATTTGGTCATCATAAAGATCATATCAAATGAAACTATGATTTTTTGAACAATAGTATTGTACGATGTTCACATCGTACTGGACAACTCACTTGAAATTAACTAACCATACAATACGATGAGAGAAGTACAGGATGATTGATAAAGACAATTTTTAATCGTCCCAGAGATCATCCTATATGAATAGAGAGAAACTAAATAGATCGTATCGAATAATCTTAGGACCGTATTATATGATATATTAAAAAATTTAAACAATTCATTTGAATCATTGTTTACATCATACTGGACGGGTTTAGTTTTTTAACTGATCATAATGTACTAACAAATATCATACTCTTTGAATAGACATAGGCCAACTTGAATTTTTAGGGTTTCTTGAATCTTAGTACTTAAATAATGTTTTAAGAACATCTTAAAAAGAGAGAGATGTCTTGGGCAGAAGAAGAAACTTTGAGAGAGAAGCTTTTGAGAATGATCCAGAGTTTGAGGGGAAGGAGAAAGTGCGGTTGAGCATGAGGGAGAAGTAGTGTGAGGGGTTCACATGGTTGATTCAGACTTTCTTACATCTTGGATCCTCTTGTGGCCTAGTAAGTCATTGAAGGTTCTCTTGGGAGAGAGGCTTCTATCAAGTCCTATAGGTTCTTTGTCTTCTCGAGTAGGGAGAAAAAGGAGTTGGGCTCTTTTCCTTCTCTAGGAGAGAGAAAAAGAAGTTGAGGTACTCTTCTTCCTTTAGGAGGGAGAAAAATATTGAAGGTTTGCTACCATCACCAGGAGGATGACATAGCTCTCGGCATTCTACCACACCAGGGTTTTGTCGAAGAGATTTTTTAAGGACTTCTCCATCTTGCTATGGGGGCAAAAGGTGAGTCACTTGTTTCTAATGCAATACCCAGAGCGGAGGACTCCAGGGAGTGGACATAGGTCAAGGTTTGATCAAACCATTATAAAATTTTTAGTGTGTTTTTTTTTTCCTTTTGCACTTTTAGTTTTTTCTGTATTTTATTTATATGATAACTGCTTCATTTCGAAAGTTAGAATATCATCATAGTTAATTTAATATATTTGATAAAATCATTCGCTTCCGCAATCAACCATAATTTTATATTATCAATTACTAAATTTTTTATTTCAAAAATATCGTCATTGTTATTTTGAAGTATGTAATATTTTTTAATTACCAATTCGCCCCCCTTTTGGTGTGCCTCAGGCTAGTTTTTTAGATCTCACAAACCTCCTCAAACTTTCAATAGTTGTATATGCAACCATATGAGGGGCGTTTTTCCATTCGAAATCATTTTTATATTTTAGTTTCAACTTTTTATTCTCTGAATTGTATGCCTTCCATTGTTTTGCAAATATTTGTAATGTTCATTATTCCCCTTTTTACATATTTTTGTTTCATGTTTTCTAGCTTTATTTTATGAAATAAATCTCAAGTGTATTCAAGTGTCTAAATCCTGATGTGCAATAAACAATCATATATATGATAGTGAAGCCAAGAAATTTTTCTTGTAGAGTCACAAATTAGATATATTAAAAGAGAAAATGACCAAAATGGTCCTGTAACTCTTTACGAAGGACCAAAATGATCCCCAATTATATTAAAGGATCCTAGGACTATTTTAGCTCCATTTTAAGGACTTGAGACCAAAATGAACTTTTAATATAATTAGAGGCTATTTTGGTCATTCATAAAGAGTTAATAGACCATTTTGGTCATTTTTCCTATATTAAAAGTACCCTTGATTTTATTCATCCAAAAATTTTGAAGTGGGAATAAATTCAATATTTTTTAAATATATTTATGCTAGTAAAAATATATGATATATAAAGGCATCTTAAAGTTTTAGCTGGGCACATACTCCCTTTTAAATCCGCCCTTGCCTACAAATTTTCTATTCATGTAGCAATTGACTGATCATTTAAGAGGCTGAGAAAAATTCAGCATTAACTCTTAATGAACTTTTTTACATCATTATTTGTAGTTCTTTTAATTTTTATCGCAATGAATTTTTTCATAATGGCCACCCTGAATGTGACGTGCGTGTTTGCTTTCTTTGTCAACTTTAAGGAAGCAAGTTACACCCACGTGTTTATTTTGAAGTTCTGCTCTACTTCAACGTTGACTTCTTATCCATGTATTTGATAAGCACACCACTTTGTCTGGGGAATAGATTTTTCCTTCTCTGGCTGCATGCAAGGACTATAATGTTTTCCTTCTCTATTATCATAGTTTTAAGGGTAGTGTCTTTGTCCTTTTCTCAGGTATTTGCTTTAAGGAAAAACCAAAAATTATAGTAGAAGTTACGCTAAAAAAATTGTTTATTCATTGCTTCATCTAGGATTCTGAACAGAAATATTTGGATGATTTCTGAATTAGCAGTTAAACTGAAAAACATGACACTAACGCAATTTTTTATAAGAGTTATCCCACAAGAGATTGTTTAATTTGTATGTAACGTTGGTATTAGCTTATCATATGCACAAATGTCAGACCTCTTTATAGTAATTCAAAACATGACAAACAAAATGATGACAACATTTCATAATATTTCATTTTTTGCTATATTAATGATCCTAAACCAGCAGTTCCATTATTATTATCTATGCATATCAGGTAATGAAATATTTATTTTGAGTGCTACATAGTGTGTGTTTGGCATTGATTATGGTATATGATTTGAGTCATAAAATTTCTCTCTTTTTATATTGAGTATATTGACAACAACAACAACATCAAGCCTTTATCCCACTACGTGGGGTCGGCTACATGAATCCTTTTTCTCCATTGTGTCCTATTAAAAGTCAAATTCTCTTTTAAATCTAATAAAGAAAGGTCATTTCTAATATTTTCTAACCAAGTCTTTTTAGTTCTACCCCTACCTTTCTTAACATAAGTCAAATCTAATGCCTCTACTCTCCTAACCAGGTCATCGCAAGGCCGCCGTTTTATGTGACCAACCCATCTAAGGCGACTTTCTCTAATCTTATCTTCTACTGGAGCTACTCCAAACTTTTCACGTATATGCTCATTTCGTATCCTATTTCTAAGGGTAAAGCCACTCATCCACCTGAGCATCCTCATCTCTGCCACACTTAACTTAGTATTATGCTTCTCTTTTAAAGGCCAACATTCTGCACCATAAAACATTGCAGGCCTCACTACCATCTTATAGAATTTTCCCTTAAGTTTGAGGGGTACATTTCTATCACATAACAAGCCCGATGCATTCCTCCACTTCAACCATCCAACTTGAATTCTGCTGATAATATCCCCATTTATTTCACCATCACTCTGAACAATAGATCCAAGATATCTAAAACGTGTACTCTTATTAATGACTTGATCGCCCAAAGTCACAATCCCCTCACTAGGTCTATTACTACTAAAATTACACTCCATATATTCAGTTTTAGATCTACTCAAGCGAAAACCTTTAGACTCTAAGGTTGACCTCCATAATTCAAGTTTACCTTCAACTCCCTCTCTAGTCTTATCAACAAGAAGAATATCATCAGCAAAAAGCATACACCAAGGTACATCCTCTTGCAAATGTCTAGTGAGAACATCCATGACTAAAGCAAAAAGATATGGGCTTAAGGCTGATCCTTGATGTAACCCAACCGAAATAGGGAAATACTTGGTCAATCCACCTTGTGTTTGAACACAAGTAATAGCGCCTGCATACATATCTTTAATGATTTGAATATAAGCATTATTGACTCCTTTCTTTTCAAGAACTCTCCATAGCACTTCTCTTGGAACTTTATCATATGCTTTTTCTTTATTGAGTATATTGAATTACTAATAAATCTTCGGGAACAATTGTCTTGTTAAACAACCTTAAACACAAAGCATGTATAGACATGAGCATAAGCAGCGTCTTTATGGCTAGGAGACTAGAATAAATGAGAAACTGGTATGTAGGTAATGATTTGGTGAAAGAGACTAGAATAAATGAGAAACTGGTATGTAGGTAATGAATTGGTGAAAGTGAAGTTATAGAAGTTCTTTATGTCTCATTGAATTGTATTATTTCTTTGCAGGTTGTGGACGGGAAACTATCACAAACATGCTTACTCATGGCTCTTGATTTACAAGCGTTATTGTAACAAGTAAGCTTGTGATTATTTTGTTTGCTGATATGTTTTGCTGAAACCTGATACTGGTGTGATTTTCTTTTAGGAATGAAAAGTTTGAAGGTAAATCATTTTCAATTTATGATACCGACTCTTTCGTATTCCATTCTCCATACAACAAGGTATGAGAACTAAGTTTGAATGACCTTGCAGAATGAAATTGCTGATTTATAGCAGAATATTTGAACCAACTTTTAAACTGCTGTAACAGCTTGGCAATATTTCAATGACTACCTACGTCAGTCTTGGTACATTCTTCTGTCGCTTTTGGAGTAATTTTTAATATTTCAGTTCTGCACATATTAGTCTTCTCATTCTGCAAATTTTTTTTTTTTGGTAGGGTAATATACATATTGGAATTTATTACTCTTTAGTCTTTCTTGCTATGCATAACTGCTAGTAACAATCATTTTTTTCTACTTTCTAAAGTTTTCGTTAGAAACAAACCATTCAGTGAATATCTGATTCTTAGGCTCCTTTTAAAGTGAATTTATACCTTTGTGATTTTAATAATCTCTTTTTGTGCCTGAACCGGTTTCTTTTTTCTGTTATGCTCTTAATCATGTCTAGAAGACCTTTCATCTTGTCTCAGAAACTTGGTATTTGTGCCTGAATTGGTTTCTTTTTTCAGTTATGCTCTTAATCATGATATATATATATATATTGCTTCGTGCTTCGACATCCCCCCTTATAGATTGCATAAACATTAACTGCATTAACCAGTCAAAAAGTTAGCAAAGACTAGGCCTTCTAAGAGGCCTTCAACGTGCTTTTACTATAATACGGTGTTAATAGCATAATTACTCAATGTCAAATCCATTCTCCCTCTTTCAGCTATCAAATGAATTCTCTCCTGTCATGTTTTATTTCAATGTTTGCAGGGTTTTGAAATGAAATATTTCTAATGTGACATTTATGTATGTATTTCAAAAATCAGCTTTTTAGTGATGCTAACATTTAGATGTTAAAAATTTTCCATCACATCATTGAATTATTTGTGCTGCTACAACATTTCTGAGCAATGTTTGCTTGGAAGAACTGCTATACTAATTTTCATTAAATTGCCTTTTTATCAGTCATGTGGATAGCAACGCAAAAGCAAAACCGGAGCCATTTGAAAATTTAACTGGAGATGAGAGCTATCAAAATCGTGACCTTGAAAAGATTATAATGTGACGTTTGTGCGGTGTATACTCGACTGCTTAACTCATGTACTTATAATCTCTACGATATTCTTTAGGCTGCACAACAAGTATTCAAGCACTTCTATGATGAAAAAGTTCAGCCATCTACCTTGATGCCAAAACAAGTCGGAAATATGTATACAGCATCCCTATATGCAGCACTTGCATCAGTCATTCATAACAAACATGACACCCTGGTAAATCTCCTTGTTATGTTAGTAGTTCAATTTTTTTTAAATTTCATTTCGTAACTACCATTTTTTGAAATTTATCTATGTTTACAGGGTGGCCAACGAATAGTTATGTTCGCATTTGGCAGTGGCCTTGCTTCATGTTCTCATTCAAACTTAATGATGGCCAACATCCATTCAGCTTATCAAACATAGCCTCAGTGCTAAATGTTGCAGCAAAGCTGGAGGCAATGATAAGCCACTAAACCTGATACGTGGACCACCTCTTCCACGTTCGGTTACCACGATCTCAGCCAACAGCAACCAACCGCAAGCACTCTCCTTGCTAAAGCAATCTCAGCCTTCAGTCTTCAACTGAATCATCTTAGTCATTAAATCTCTGTTATGCTGTACTAACTTTAGTTATATATATGTAATTCAATCTACTATAAAAGTTGAGAGATTAGCAATACATTTCTACAGTCGCTGTAATCTTCTTCTGCATTTTCTCTACCACTATTTTAATTTTGGTTTCTCTTCATGGTATCAGAGCCCCTTTGATTCACAGCATCTCTCATCAGATTTCATGGCAGAAATTAGCACCTCAAGCACAGCAGACACACAGACGGCTGCAACCAACCTGGGAGAAACTACCATTCCTTATTTCAAATTTATGATGTCAAACATCAAGACATAGTGCATACAAAACTCACTAGTGAGAACTATTCTATATGGAGGCTTCAAATACTCTAGACTATTTTCAGCAAATCACTTTGCCGGTTATCTCACAGGAGATCTTTGCTGCCCTCCCAGACTTCTTACTACAGCTACATGCTTTGTTGAACCTAATCCCGCATATACTACCTGGCAATTACTAGACCAAAATCTTTCTGCAGCTCTATACTCCACAATCTCCTCTACCATTCTACATTATATTTTAAACCTTCAAAGCTGCCATGAGATATGGACCACCTTTCAGAAGAGGTTGCAACCGACGAATCGATCTAGAGTGATCCAACTTAAAAATGAGTTTCACAATGTCACCATGAAAGATTCCTCCATTACACAAAACCTTTCTACCATAAAATCCTTAGTAGACAACATCATAGCATCTGATGCTCATCTGGACACCGAGGATATTATAGTGTACATTCTAAATGGTCTACCTCCTTCATATCAAGCATTAAAAATAGCCATCAGAACCAAATTAGTACCCATCATCTTGGATGACCTGTATTCCCTTCTATATAGCGAGGAAATCAATCTAGCAGCCAAGAATAAGAAGATTTCCCAGACAGACACTGCTCAGCTAGCCTTTGCGGCAACCAAATGCTTCCAAATGAGATATAGCTGTGGTCGCTATACTTCTACCAACTCACCCTTCAAGCCTCGTCCAGTAAATCTAACCTACAAACCAACTACCCGCATCATCTGTAAGATTCGCAACAAACTTGGTCACGCAACCAATACTTGCTGGCATCGTAGCAATCTCAGCTAACACCAACAGTTCCCAATTCCATTCCAAGTCTCTATACACAGCAGCAACAATCCTCTTTTTGTTAGGAATCAAGCTATCTAACCATGAAGGATATTTCTATTCTCGGATGAATGCGGCTTCGATCAACTTTTTGTCCATTTACTGGTTCTTAGACTTTGGTGCCTCGGCCTCACGTCAGATCTTTCCAACATCCAAAATCTCATCCCTTACACTGGGTATGACACCATTACTATAGGAAATGGTACTAACCTACCTATCACTAACAGTGGAAAAGGTCTTCTCCCGACTCTACATCATCACCATAAGCTGCATCTTACTTCTCTTCTATATGTTCCCTCAATCTCCTACAATCTTCTTTCTCTACATAAGCTAATCACTGATAACAATTGCACTACCCATTTTGATGCTCATTGCTTCCATCTAAAGGATCTCTTGACTGGCCAGACGCTTCTTCAGGGTTGAAGCAATAACGACCTCTATCCCATTTCAACTTCCACCACTCAGACCTCAAAACCAACCTTCACGTCCCATCTTTGCTTGGCCTCTCTCTAGTATGATCGACTAGGCCACCCGCATCATTCTATCCTATACAAGCTCTCCAAAGTATATAGTTTTAGTTGTTTGTCTTTATCGTTTACTACTTTTATTGGTTGTCATATAACCAAAAGTCATCGACTATCGTTTTATTCTATAGTCACTTCTAACACCAAACCATTATCAATAATGCATACAAATGTTTGGGATCCGTCTCTTGTTCGCTTTTTAAATGGCTATTTTTTTATGTAATCTTTATAGACAATTACTCCAAATTTTCTTGGATATACCCAATGCAGCATAAATCAAAAATAACCACTCACTTTTAATCAATTTTATCTCCATGGCAGAAAAACAATTTAATACATTTATATGAACCATTCGGTCTGATGGTGGGGGAGAGTATACCGCTTATTCCCTATCCAACTTCCTGCATCAAAAAGGTATCACATATCAATATAGTTGTCCCTACACACCAGAACAAAATGGTTTCTCTGAATGCAAGCATAGACATATAATTAAAACCACAGGACCATTCTTCATGTATCCAGCTCATCTTCCACTCACCTTTTGATTTGAAGCCCTACTCACATCTCTATGTGGACCTCCGAAAGGACACCGCTGGCTGCAGAGTGTAGAGGGTATTTGACTTGGAAAGGTTGGAGAAGTGTGAGGCGAGCTCGCACGCAAAAAATCTCAGCTTAAGAGACCTTGGAGAGAGAGCAAAAAGAAAAGTCCTCCTCATGTTGCCCTAAATAGTGTATTTATATACCCAAGCACCCAATGGATAGTGCGGATAAAATCTAAAGCTAATCTAGAGGGAAAGGGGATGATTAGCATGAGATCTGGCCTAAATAATTAATAGAAAACAATTTAAGGCATTAAATACCATAAACTTGACCTAAAAAGGTCAAATTTGACTAAGGGAGGCTTGGGTTGACCAAGTCAAGGGTTGACTTGGTCAACCTAGTCAATTAGGTCCAATGGGGCAGGGGTTCGAGCCAAGGATAGCTTAGAATTTGTTTGAAATTGATTTGGGCTTAAATGGGTCAACCTTGATTGACCTGGTCAACCAGGATGACCCATGGCACAGGTCTAGGCCCAGTGGGTTGGGTCTGACCCATTGAGTCCAGGGGAGGTGAGAAATGAGCTTGAAAAGCTTTGAATTAGATTTAAAATCAAAAGGAAGTATTTAAGTCAATTTGGGTCAACTCAAGTTGGCCTGGTCAACCAGGTTGACCCAGTGCCTGGGTCAGGGCTCAATAGATTTAGTTTGACCAACTGAATTGAATGGGAGGGGTCTTAGAACCTGGCTTGGTCAATTTAACCATGTCAACCCTTTGACCTAAGTGTTTGACAAAATTAGGGTAAACAAATGGACCCCCAATAGGAGCGGTGAACAAATTATTGAACCGCTCATGTTGGCATTAACCGAATGTGATAGAAAGAAGTAGAGTAAGGGACACAAGTAAAAGTGCACCAAAAAGGTGGAAGAAAGTAGGGAGCTCTTCTCCTGGCCTTACTTTATAGCAAGGGCAAAGCTTAGGAGATAGTGAAGAGCAGCAGGATATGTCACCAAAAGGTGAAAAAGTAGAGGAATGCTCTCCTGGCCTTATCCTATAGTAAGGGTAGAGCCATGAAAAGAACAGAAGTAAATTAGTAAAGTAATTCTCTCCTAGCCTTACCCTATAACAAGGGCAGAGCCAAGGAAAGAACCAAAGTAAGGATCACCAAAAGGGTAAAAAATTTTCAAGGAATTCTCCCCTAACCTTACCCTATAATAAGGGAAGAGCCGAGGGAAGAACTATAGTAAGGATCACCACAAGGGTGAAAAAGTAAAGGAATTCTCCCCTAGCCTTACCCTACGACAAGGGCAGAGCCGAGGGGAGAACAAAAGTAAGCATTAAAGAAGACAAAATATCTGCTTGATTTTATCACAACAGTAGGATAGATGGCAAGAAAAAGGGTGGAGAGGAATGCCTCCTAGGGACTCTGTCGGGCTCTCTCAACAAAGGAAGCTTTAACACTTGCCTAGCCAGTTCGACACAGCAGATGAGGAAGGGCTCAATACCCACTTAATCCTATCAAACCAGTGAGTAAAGAGTCAGGGTCTGATGCCTGCCTGATCACAATAGGACATCAGAAAAGAAAAGGGTGGTGAGAAATGCCTCTTAGGGACTCTATCGAGCTCTCTCAATTAAGGAAGCTTCTACACCTTCCTAACCATTTGGTGTAGAAAATGAGGAAGGGCTCAATACCCAATTGATCCTTTCGAATCAGTGAGTAAAAAGTTAGGGTCTGGTGCCTGCTTGATTACAATAGGACATCTGAAAATAAAAGGGTGGTGAGGAATGCCTCCCAGGGACTCTATGGGCTCTCTCAACCAAGGAAGCTTCAACACCTGCTTAACTAGTTCTGTGTACCAGATGAGGAAGGGCTCAATACACACTTGATCCTTTCAAACCAATGAGTAGAGAGTCAAAGTCTGATGTTTGCCTAATCACAACATAAAAGAAAAGGATGGTGAGGAATGCCTCTCAGGGACTCTATCGGGCTCTCTCAACCAAGGAAGCTTCAACACCTGCCTAACCAGTTTGGTGCAGCAGATGAGGAAGGGCTCAATACCCACTCGATCCTTTTGAACCAGTGAGTAAATAGTCAGGGTTTGATGCCTGCCAGATCACAACAGGACATCCAAAAAGAAAAGGGTGGTGAGGAATGCCTCCCAGAGACTCTACAACTAAGGAAGTAAGTAAACAATCTACATGCCTGACCATATCGAGGAAGCAGAGTAGAAGGTGAAATTCACCCCAACACCAACTTGACACAGGTCTATGTAAGGGTGTGGGGAAAAAGTCAAAGTAATTGTACAAAATTTTAAGGAAAAAGTTATCTGAGACTTCCCAAACCAACTTTTAGATACCAAATGGTAGAAGACAAACTGTCGTGGCCATGAGTCTCCAAATTCCGGCGGAATCCCTCAGGCAACTTTATCACCAAAACAATTGAAAAAGGGAGAATTTGAGCTCTTAGAGAGTAAAGCTGGGTTCCATCTGTGACAATGGCAACCAATTTTGCTCAACTTAGAGCTTCCTCTCTTTTTATTTTTTTTATACTCACAATCAATGACTAGAACACAAAGAGAGGGAAGTAGGATTGGCTTTGGTAACCCAAGCCATATTCTCTACATGAATAAAATTAGGAAGAGATAAATCAAATAGAATTTTGAATGAATGGCTTTGATAACCCTAGCCACATCTGTTAAATGAATGAAACTAGGGAGCACAAATCATAATGGAAATTATGTAAGAATAGAATTGACATATAGATAGTGGATCAACATTATCACTCTAAACTAACGTGGGTTGGTATGGACCCAGTATATAGTCTTAAAAGAGATTTGAATGAATGGCTTTGATATCCCAGACCACACTTGAGAGTGACAAGCAAAACTGGGTTGTACAGACATAAAAACTAATATCCCTATGGCGTATTAGCGTACCATCTTCAAGAAAAACCTTTTACTTTTAGTAACAAACATCATGTGGTAGAGGACAAATATTTGTGGCCACACACACTGTCAAAAGGTAAGAGGGGTCCTTTTATGAGATACATATACAGAGGGATACTTATAGGAGGTAGGGGGATCCTCTTTCAATGTGTAAAACTTGTTGCGGATCTATGGTTTATATTTTTGATGATAACAAATATTCCTTATTTCTCTACGATTGCCTTATGTGCTAACGTTTCAGGTCCACACGATCAGACTGCAATCTGGAACCAGCTCAAGATTGGGTAGACTAGGTCTGAGTCAGTTTGTAATCTTTTTCCTTTCTTGAGTCTGTTGTATTTGGTGTGGGACCAGTTGGATTGTAATTTAGAAGATCTCCTGTTGTTCCCTATAAGTTTTCTATTTTTGGTAATATCGGCCGGGACGATATGTCCAAAATCAGAAACCCTCATTAGGGCATCCTCATTAAGGCAGCCGCTAACTGATCGGCCTGGACGATAATCTCAATTCAGAAAGAATCAACCGCCATAATCAGTTTAGGAATTCTTTATTTTAGGAAATTGGCCAGGACGATATTATTGTCGTCCAGGACGATCTAACTCAATCATGCCTAAATTGATCTGGTATCTTTGGAAAGCATTAATGGTTGATTGATACGATCACATCATCCGGGACGATCACATGATCGGCCAGGATGATTACCTGGACGATCTACATCGGACAGCTTGTATTCAGGGCGATGATCAGGACGATTAAAATCGGTTTTAAACTAATCAGCCTAGATGATCGTGATATCAGCCAGGACGATGTAACCAATTTTCTTCTGATCGTCCTAAATCGTCCCAGGTCGTTGAGCTGAATTTGAACTAATCGGCCAGGACGATATGCCTATCGTCCTGGACGATATTGCCGGCAACTTGCATTAATGAGCTCGTTTTGAGAGCTTCTATTTAAACGTTGGCATGACACTTTGTAAGTGTTTTTGCCAGCCATTGGAGCTTCGTTCTTGTGGGGGAAACTTGAAGAGAGAGCTTGAAAGGGAGAGAGGAAAGGGTGGAGTTTGAGAGAGGGAGAAGATCCTGTGAGGGGGGACTCAAGGGAGTGTGGAGGGGGTTCCACACGGTTGCTCCGGCGAACTCGCACCTTAGTACCATCGGATTCAAGGCTTTTCTCGAGGTAAGTTCACCAAAGAAGAAGTCTCTTTGGTGTCAAAGGACCCGACGACTCCGCCGCACCGGGAAAGGTGGAAGTGATTTTGTAAGGGCTTCTCCGCCTAGCTCTAGGGGCTAAAGGAGAGACACTTGTGTTAGTGCAATACTTGGAGGGTGCCTCCAAGGAGTGGACGTAGGTCAAGGTTTGACCGAACCACTATAAATCCGGTGTGTTCTTTTCTTATTATTGCTTCCGCATTTTAATTTCCGCACTTTGTTTTTCATTGTGGTGAATCTAGATTTTGTTGCTACCGATTCACTTCTCTTTTAATTAGCTTTGGGACTAAGTTCATAGGGCTTAACATCCCATCGAACTTTTAAGTGGTATCAGAGCGGTTTTCATAAAATATGTTTTTAAAAGCTTTTGAATTTTTGATCAATGGCTAATGTTTCTAATCGTATTGTTGTGGAAGGATATTCAATCACTAGACCACCATTGTTTGAAAATATTACATTTGATTTTTGGAAAATTTGCATGTCTATTTTTTTGCAATCGATTGATTTTCGTATGTGGCATATGATTTTAACTGGTTATTCATCACCATCACGTATTGTTAATGGAATTAAAACTGATATTCATTTTAATCAATGGAATAGGGATGAACGAATGGATGCTCAATTAAATGCAAAGTCTTTAAATTATTTTTTCTGTGCTTTAAATTCTGATGATTTTATGTTAATATCCACGTGCACTACCGGTAAGGAAGTTTGGGATAATTTGCACACCATATACGAAGGCTCTAATGAAATCAAGCAATCAAAGTTGAATATTTTAATGCATGATTTTGAAATATTTTCTATGAAACCTTTTGAAACGATTTTAGAAATGTATACAAGGTTTATGCGAATTACTACATCATTGCATGCCTTAGAAAAAGTTTTTTTAAATTTTGAAAAAGTTAACAAAATTCTTCGTTGTTTACTTGAAAAATTCGATGCTAAATTTGTTTCTATTTGTGAATCAAAAGATTTGAATGATTATTCTATTGATAATTTGATTGGCTCACTCATTGCCTACGAGCAAGGGTTGGGTCAAAGACTTTTGGATGCAGGTGAAATGATCGTTCTAAAAGCTGAAGATACGGAAAGAGGAAGCTTAGGTTGTGATGATAGCAATGAATTGTAAAGCAAATCACAAAGCTCACCAATGCATAAGCAAAAGTGGAAGAAAGATAAAAGTGATAAGGATGTCCATATTTCCTCTAACATTGTTTGCTTTCGATGTAGGAAACCTAGACATTTGAAAAATGAGTGCCCTAATTTAAGAATTCTCCCTGCAAAAGAAAAGGGTAAGGCGAAGTTAAAACTAAACTGGGGAAATAATGAAAAACAAAAAATCTCATGTGCAGATTTGGTTTCTGAAGCATCATACCAAGAAAGAGATAATGGATAAAAGCCTTATTTGAGTTTTTCTTTGTTATTTTTTTATTATTTTATTTTTATTTTTTTATTTTTATTATTTATTAGATTTTTTAATTTTACTTGTTTTGTTTCATATTTTTTTTCTAATCAACACACACATCCACTTTTCTAGAAATGAAAAATTTACTTTCTAATTTTTCTTGGAATCTTTAGTAAGTTGTGATTGACTTTTCTAAAAACAATCAAAGGAAGGAAACTCATGTTTTTTACTTTCAAACTCTGTTTCCTAAAAGAGGTTTTTCTACTTTTGATTTAAACTCTTTTTCATCTTTTAAATTGGTTTTTGAAACTAAATTTTTTATCTCCCTATATTTTATTTATCGCATAGGAATCTTTTGCAAGTTGTTGAATTTAATTCAAAATTTTCTTAATCAAGAAATTCACTTTATCAATAGTATGGGTTTACTTTTGGTATTTAAGATTTTAGAAAGGTAGCATAATCAAAAAAAAAATTGGCCAATGATGCCAAAAATAAAAGATGCGCAAAGCACCAAATTGAAAAATATAGAATACACAAAGTGTATCAAAAGATGCGCAGTGCGCCAACCAATTGTCAAGAGGCATAAAATGAGCCACAAAAAGTTAATGCTTACCATTCTTATACTTCTTAAAAAGCTTAAGAAAACCCTTGATACTTACGATGCTTGAGTTTGAAAATCTTGATTCATGATTAAACAAATCATGCATTAATATTCTATTAGATATATTTTATGAAAGGAGTTTTGAAAAATTACTGTTTTTTTCTCTAATTTATTCCTTGATTTAGATATTGAATTAAAAAGTTTTTGAGCCTTTTTAAAGAACTTGAGTTTGGATTATCAATTCTTGATTTTCTAACCTTTTTCTGGATTATGCGTTGTCAATCCAATTCTACTAAATTTTTGATTAAAACCAAGAGGTAACTTTCTCATTTTAAGAATATTTGTTTTTCACTAGATCAGGGAATGTTTTTTTATTTTTGGTCGTTTTGTTTTTTGTGCCTCCTCTCTTTTTGATAATGTCAAAGGGGGAGAACGTATTGTTGATTTTTTTGTACTTTTATCGTATTTGTATCTTGTTTTCTAAAAATTAAAAAACAACAAAAATATTTTCATCTCCCCTATTTTTAATATGTTATTCTAGTGAGGGGGAGATTAGGAGAAATTGTTTTCTTTTGAAAATTCAAATTGAAATGTTTTGCCATCATCAAAAAGGGGGAGATTGTTGCGGATCTATGGTTTATGTTTTTGATGATAGCAAACATTCCTTATTTCTCTACGATTGCCTTATGTGCTAACGTTTCAGGTCCACACGATCAGACTGCAATCTGGAACCAGCTCAAGATTGGGTAGACTAGGTCTAAGTCAGTTTGTAATCTTTTTCCTTTCTTGAGTCTGTTGTATTTGGTGTGGGACCAGTTGGATTGTAATTTAGAAGATCTCCTGTTGTTCCCTATAAGTTTTCTATTTTTGGTAATATCAGCCGGGACGATATTTATATCATCCTGGACGATATGTCCAAAATCAGAAACCCTCATTAGGGCATCCTCATTAAGGCAGCCGTCAACTGATCGGCCTGGACGATACTTGTATCGGCCAGGACGATAATCTCAATTCAGAAAGAATCAACCGCCATAATCAGTTTAGGAATTCTTTGTTTTAGGAAATCGGCCAGGACGATATTATTGTCGTCCAGGACGATCTAACTCAATCAAGCCTAAATTATTCTGGTATCTTTGGAAAGCATTAATGGTTGATTGATATGATCACATCGTCCGGGACGATCACATGATCGGCCAGGACGATGACCTGGACAATCTACATCGGACAGCTTGTATTCAGGGCGATGATCAGGACGATTGAAATTGGTTTCAAACTAATCGGCCTGGACGATCGTGATATCGGCTAGGATGATGTAACCAATTTTCTTCTGATCATCCCAAATCGTCCCAGGTCGTTGAGCTGAATTTGAACTAATCGGCCAGGACGATATGCCTATCGTCCTGGACGATATTGTCAGCAACTTGCATTAATGAGCTCGTTTTGAGAGCTTCTATTTAAACTTTGGCATGCCACTTTGTAAGTGTTTTTGGCAGCCATTGGAGCTTCGTTCTTGTGGGGGAAACTTGAAGAGAGAGCTTGAAAGGGAGAGAGGAAAGGGTGGAGTTTGAGAGAGGGAGAAGATCCTGTGAGGGGGGACTCAAGGGAGTGTGGAGGGGGTTCCACACGGTTGCTCAGGCGAACTCGTATCTTAGTACCATCAGTTTCAAGGCTTGTCTCGAGGTAAGTTCACCAAAGAAGAAGTATCTTTGGTGTAAAAGGACCCGGCGACTCTGCCGCACCGGGGAAGGTGGAAGTGATTTTGTAAGGGCTTCTCTGACTAGCTGTGGGGGCTAAAGAAGAGACACTTGTGTTAGTGCAATACTTGGAGGGTGCCTCGAAGGAGTGGACGTTGGTCAAGGTTTGACCGAACCACTATAAATCCGGTGTGTTCTTTTCTTATTATTCCTTCCGCATTTTAATTTCCGCACTTTGTTTTTCATTGTTGTGAATCTAGATTTCGTTGCTACCGATTCACTTCTCTTTTAATTAGCTTTGGGACTAAGTTCATAGGGCTTAACATCCCATCGAACTTTCAAGTAGTATCAGAGCGGTTTTCATAAAATAAGTTTTTAAAAGCTTTTGAATTTTTGATCAATGGCTAATGTTTCTAATCGTATTGTTGCAGAAGGATATTCAATCACTAGACCACCATTGTTTGAAAATATTAAATTTGATATTTGGAAAATTCGCATGTCTATTTTTTTGCAATCGATTGATTTTCGTATGTGGCATATGATTTTAACTGGTTATTCATCACCATCACGTATTGTTAATGGAATTAAAACTGATATTCCTTTTAATCAATGGAATAGGGATGAACGAATGGATGCTCAATTAAATGCAAAGTCTTTAAATTGTTTTTTCTGTGCTTTAAATTCTGATGATTTTATGTTAATATCCACGTGCACTACCGGTAAGGAAGTTTGGGATAAATTGTACACCATATACGAAGGCTCTAATGAAATCAAGCAATCAAAGTTGAATATTTTAATGCATGATTTTGAAATGTTTTCTATGAAACCTTTTGAAACGATTTTAGACATGTATACAAGGTTTATTCAAATTACTACATCATTACATGCCTTAGGAAAAGTTTTTTCAAATTTTGAAAAAGTTAACAAAATTCTTCGTTGTTTACTTGAAAAATTCGATGCTAAAGTTGTTGCTATTTGTGAATCAAAAGATTTAGAGGATTATTCTATTGATAATTTGATTGGCTCACTCATTGCCTACGAGCAAGGGTTGGGTCAAAGACTTTTGGATGCAGGTGAAACGATCGTTCTAAAAGTTGAAGATACGGAAAGAGGAAGCTTAGTTGGTGACGATAGCAATGAATTGTCAAGCAAATCACAAAGCTCACCAATGCATAAGCAAAAGTGGAAGAAAGATAAAAGTGGGAAGGATGTCCATATTTTCTCTAACATTGTTTGCTTTCGATGTAGGAAACCTGGACATATGAAAAATGAGTGCCCTAATTTAAGAATTCTCCCTGCAAAAGAAAAGGGTAAGACGAAGTTAAAATTAAACTGGGGAAATAATGAAAAGCAAAAAATCTCATGGGCAGATTTGGTTTCTGAAGCATCAGACCAAGAAAGAGATAATGGATAAAAGCCTTATTTGAGTTTTTCTTTGTTATTTTTTTTATTATTTTATTTTTATTTTTTTATTTTTATTGTTTATTAGATTTTTTAATTTTACTTGTTTTGTTTCGTATTTTTTTTCTGATCAACATACACATCCACTTTTCTAGAAATGAAAAATTTACTTTCTAATTTTTCTTGAAATCTTTAGTAAGTTGTGATTGACTTCTCTAAAAACAATCAAAGGAAGGAAACTCATGTTTTTTACTTTCAAACTCTGTTTCCTAAAAGAGGTTTTTCTACTTTTGATTTAAACTCTTTTTCATCTTTTAAATTGGTTTTTGAAACTAAATTTTTTATCTCCCTATATTTTATTTATCGCTTAGGAATCTTTTACAAGTTGTTGAATTTAATTCAAAATTTTCTTAATCAAGAAATTCGCTTTATCAATAGTATGTGTTTACTTTTGGTATTTAAGATTTCAGAAAGGTAGCATAATAATAAAAAAAAATTGGCCAATGATGCCAAAAATAAAAGATGCGCAAAGCGCCAAATTGAAAAATATAGAATACACAAAGTGAATCAAAAGATGTGCAGTGCGCCACCCAATTGTTAAGAGGCATAAAATTAGCCCACAAAAAGTTAATGCTTACCATTCTTATACTTCTTAAAAAGCTTAAGAAAACCCTTGATACTTACGATGCTTGAGTTTGAAAATCTTGATTCATGATTCAACAAATCGTGCATTAATCTTCTATTAGATATATTTTATGAAAGAAGTTTTGAAAAATTACTGTTTCTTTCTCTAATTTATTCCTTGATTTAGATATTGAATTAAAAAGTTTTTGAGTCTTTTTAAAGAACTTGAGTTTGGATTATCAATTCTTGATTTTCTAACCTTTTTCTGGATTATGCGTTGTCAATCCAATTCTACTAAATTTTTGATTAAAACTAAGAGGTAACTTTCTCATTTTAAGAATATTTGTTTTTCACTAGATAAGGGAATGTTTTTTGTCTTTTGGTCATTTTGTTTTTTGTGCCTCCTCTCTTTTTGATAATGTCAAAGGGGGAGAACGTATTGTTGAATTTTTTTTATACTGTTATCGTATTTGTATCTTATTTTTTAAAAATTAAAAAACAACAAAAATATTTTCATCTCCCTTATTTTTAAAATGTTATTCTATTGAGGGGGAGATTAGGAGAAATTGTTTTCTTTTGAAAATTCAAATTGAAATGTTTTGCCATCATCAAAAAGGGGGAGATTGTTGCGGATCTATGGTTTATGTTTTTGATGATAGCAAATATTCCTTATTTCTCTACGATTGCCTTATGTGCTAACGTTTCAGGTCCACACAATCAGACTGCAATCTAGAACCAGCTCAAGATTGGGTAGACTAGGTCTGAGTCAGTTTGTAAACTTTTTCCTTTCTTGAGTCTGTTGTATTTGGTGTGGGACCAGTTGGATTGTAATTTAGAAGATCTCCTATTGTTCCCTATAAGTTTTCTATTTTTGATAATATCAGCCGGGATGATATTTATATCGTCTTGGACAATATGTCTAAAATCAGAAACCCTCATTAGGGTATCCTCATTAAGGCAGCCGTCAACTGATCGGCCTGGATGATACTTGTATCGGCCAGGACGATAATCTCAATTCAGAAAGAATCAACCGCCATAATCAGTTTAGGAATTCTTTGTTTTAGGAAATCGGCCAGGACGATATTATTGTCGTCCAGGACGATCTAACTCAATCATGCCTAAATTGATCTGGTATCTTTGGAAAGTATTAATGGTTGATTGATACGATCACATCGTCCTGGACGATCACATGATCGGCCAGGACGATGACCTGACGATCTACATCGGACAGCTTGTATTCAGGGCGATGATCAGGACGATTGAAATCAATTTTAAACTAATCGGCCTGGACAATTGTGATATCGGCCAAGACGATGTAACCAATTTTCTTCTGATCGTCCCAAATCGTCCCAGGTCGTTGAGCTGAATTTGAACTAATCGGCCAGGACGATATGCCTATAATCCTGGACGATATTGTCGGCAACTTGCATTAATGAGCTCGTTTTGAGAGCTTCTATTTAAACTTTGGCATGTCACTTTGTAAGTGTTTTTGACAGTCATTGGAGCTTCGTTCTTGTGGGGGAAACTTGAAGAGAGAGCTTTGTTAGAATAGTTGCTATTTGAATGCTTTTACATTTTTTGCAATTTGAACAGTTTTGATGATTTCAAATATTATTGTTCAAATATGTAGTTATCTCCTAACAATTTTAGAAGATTTGTATTTGCTCTTGTGTGTACTAACATTTCAGGAAAATCAGACTCCAGACTACGATAACTTCAAATCAAATTCAACATGAGATACTTTGTTAATTTGAAGTTTGCATTTTTTTCTTTGAATTAATTTTGAAAGGGAGTGATTGTAATTGAGTGAATAAAAAACATACACACACACACATAAGGAGATCATAAAATTTTATACTGATCGTACTGGACGATATCCTATCGTACGGGACGATCAGACATTTATCTCTTATAGGGCACATGGAACGAATAGGAACTTGCTCGAAATTTTTTTTCTAAGTCCTATTCGTCCAGGACGAAATTAATTATCGTACCAGACGATTGGTTCTCTGTAAAATTTTCGTCCAGACGAATTTTATTATCATACGTGGCGACTGGTCCTCTGGAAAATTTTCATCCAGACGAAATTAAAATATCGTCCAGGATGATCGGGTCTCTGGGAAATTTTCGTCCAGATAAAAATAAATTATCGTCCGTGGCGATTGGTCCTCTGAAAAATTTTTGTCCAAACGAAGTAAAGAATCATCTAGGACGATCGGGTCTCTGGAAAATTTTCGTCCAGACGAACATATTCTCGTCCAAACGAATAACCGACTTAGAACAGTTTTCAGTAGTTTCTAGAACCGACCTAGTAATAATCGTTCGTTCTGGATGAACCTAGTTCGTACAGAACGATCATCTGTATGAAGACATTTCATACACATATTCAAATAGGGTCGTTTCAGATCGTTTAAGTAAAATCGTCCAGGACGATCCTTGATCGTACAGGACGATCCACTGCGTACAGAATTGAACACTTATAGTTTTTGGGCGGTTTTTCTTGTCTTTTATATTAATAGTCCAAATTAGACTGCCACCCAATCTTTTTGTCATTTGATCTTCGTGGCTCTTGAGAGAATAGCCAAGGAGAGAGTGGAAGATAGCATTCAAGGGAGAATTCCTACCACTGGAGCGAGAAGGCTTCACTTGGATTTCAAAGGTAAGAGTCTCTACTTGTGAATTTGGATTACTTCACTCTTTTCCTTCTTCCTTCTAGATTCTTGTGAGAAGATCAGTCAAGGAGATTTGGTTCTCTGCCGACACTTGGAGAGTGTGAACAGCCGAAAGGTTCTCTGCCTACACTTGGGAGTGTGAACAGCCGTAGGGTTCTCTGCCCACACTAGGAGAGTGTAAAAGGATGACGGTTCTCTGCCAGCACTGTGGATTATGTAAAAGGACGACGGTTCTCTGCCAGCACTGTGGATTGTGTAAAGGGACGATGGTTCTCTGCCGCACCGGGTAGTGGTGAAAAGAGTGTGTTGTAAAGGCTTCTCCGCCTTGCTGTGGGTGCTAAAGGAGAGTCACTATTGGTTTTAGTGCAATACTCAGAGGGTGCCTCTGAGGAGTGGATGTAGGTCTGGTTATAGACCGAACCACTATAAATATGGTGTCATTTACTTTATTGTTTTTACGTTTCCGCACTTTAAATTTCAGTTTTAACAACTCTGTGGTTGAAAAATATTTTTCTACAAACTTTAAAAGAAATTTTTATTTCGGTTCAACTTAATCTTCAAAGAGGGTTTAAAATTTTAAACTACCAATTCACCCCCCTCTTGGTAGCCTTGGGACATTTACTTAGGCTTAACAACCTAATTACTAGACTCAACAAGTGGTATCAGAGCACAGTTTCAAAATCATAAGTTTGAACTACTTTTTGATTAACGTAGATTGCTACATTTGGAAACTGAAACACACCTGAGGGTTACTCTATCACTAGACCTCCACTATTTGACAATATTCCTTTTGATTTTTGGAAAACACGCATGTCTACTTTCTTACAGTCACTTGATTATCGCATGTGGATGCTAGTCCAGGAAGGTTACTCAAAACCAACTAGATTAGTTGATGGAGTTAGGGTAGAAACACCCTATGCAGATTGGACTATTGAAGAACGTAACTTAGCATAATTAAATGCGAAATGTTTAAATAGTTTCTTTTGTGCTTTAAAATCTGAAGACTACATGCGAGTTTCCACTTGTAAAAGCGGAAAGGACATATGGGATAGACTTTGTATAACTTATGAAGGGACAAATGAGGTTAAGTAATCAAGACTCAATATCTTGTTACATGATTATGAATTATTTCGCATGAAACCTAATGAATCTATTTCAGACATGTACACAAGATTCACTCAAATTGTCACCTCTTTGCATGCACTTGGTAGTGAATTAACTAATGCTGAAATGGTCAATAAGATTCTTCGTTGTTTACCTAATGCATACGATGCTAAAATTACTGCAATTACAGAGTCTAAAGATCTGAACATTTATTCCATTGACAATCTTCTTGGTTCACTCATTGCTTATGAGCAAGGAGTAAGTCAAAGAAAGATTGATGCAGGTGAACCTAGAAAGGACAAGAATATTGCACTAAATGTGGAAGAGTCAGAAAGTGAACACTCACAACCTGAGGATGAAGACGATATTGCATTGATGACTAGACAATTCAGAAGCTTTTTAAAGAGGAAGCAGAAGAGACGTCAGCAATGGAATAGAGGTAAGTATAACAGAAATGGCAAGGTTTCTAATGAAGTGATTTGTTATGAATGCAGGAAACCAGGTCATATAAAGACTGATTGTCCAAAACTCAAAGCCACTCCTAGCAAGGAGAAGGTAGAGGAGAAACCAATGGTAAAGAAGGGCAAGAAGAAGTTTCAAAGGGATTTTTGGGCGGACTCAGCTTCATACTCATCTGAGACTGAAAAAGAAGAAGAAGTCACCAACCTTTGCTTGATGGCAGATAATGCTGAACAATCAGATCAAGAAGAGGTATGTGATTTAACCTATAATGAATTGTTTGAAGTTTCTGAACACATGCATGATGCATATAGGAAAATGAAAAAGATGCATGCTAGTTTAGTTTTAGAATTGGAAGAGCTTAATAAGGAATACGAAATCCTTAGGAAAGATCATGCTTTAATAGATAACAACCACATGAAACTACTTGATGAATATGATGACTTGAATAAAAATTTTGAGAATTTAAAATCATCCTATGCTGAACTTGAAAAAGAATTTAAGAATTTTAAGAATGAATCTGAGAGCAAGATATATAGAATCAATTATACCAATCGAATCTTGGAAGATATGAATTCATTTTACAAACTCACAATAAGAGCTCTCGAGGATAATAGGAACCCCCCTAAACTTCAAGATTTTACAAATCCTAAATATTATCCTAAATTCATGAAATCCCTTAGAAGACAATCATATGATAGAAAACATAGGAATATTTTTCCTAATGTTAAATATAATAATTGTGAATTTTTGGGACATATATCTCACACCTGCACTTTAAAGATGAAAACTAATTTGGTGTGGAGAACTAAGATGCATAAACCTAGACATATTATACATGCATCTGATTATAAATTTCATAAAGGTGAACCCAAACTTGTTTGGGTTCCCAGGTCTAACATTTGAGAATTTTACAGGAGTACTCTCACACAAGACCTCGTGAGAGTATATGGTACATGGACAGCGGATGTTCAAAGCACATGACTGGAGATACTGCTCAATTCATAACGCTGGAAGCCAGGAGTGGAGGCAATGTTATACTTGGAGATAATACCACAAAGAAAGTGGTTGGATCAGGTATGATTGGAAATTTAAAAAACTTTTTCATAGACAATGTGTTATTAGTTGAAGGCTTAAAACATAATTTGCTTAGCATAAGTCAGCTATGTGATAAGGGCTATAATGTAAAATTTTTACCTACTAGCTGCATAATAAGTCTAAATGGGAAAATTGTTTTAAATGGAAAAAGGGTAAACAATGTCTACATGCTAGATTTAAATTGTATTCAATCTCCTACTGCTTTTTGTTTGAAAACTATTTCTGATGAATCATTGCTTTGGCATAGGATACTTTGTCATTATAGTATGAAAAATCTTAGAAGAATTACCCAAAAGAATTTGGTGAGAGGTATACCTAAACTAGACTTTACCAAGGACCATCTTTGTGATGCATGTCAATTAGGAAAACAAGTGAAGTCCTCTTTTAAGTCCAATAAAGATCTTAGGACCAGTAAACCTTTAGAAATTCTACACATGAATCTTTTTGGACCTGTAGGCACTGTAAGTCTAGGAGGGAAGGTAAATGGATTTGTTATAATAGATGATTTTTCAAGATTCACCTGGGTTAAATTTCTTTTTCATAAGAGTGAATCATTTGAGAAATTCAGAAATTTTTCAACTTGGATACAAAGAAAACTAGGATTTGAAATAATTTCTATACAAAGTGATCATGGAGGAGAATTTGAAAATGAAAGATTTGAAAATTTCTGTAAAGAAAAGGGGATTGATCACAATTTTTCTGCACCTAGAACTCCTCAACAAAATGGGGTAGTTGAAAGGAAGAACAGAACATTAATAGAAGCCGCCTGAGCAATGTTAGCAGAATACTCGCTTCCTAGATATTTTTGGGCTGAGGCGGTTAGCACTGCATGCTATGTTCTGAATAGGGTGAATGTGAGATCAAATTTGAATAAAACACCCTATGAGTTGCTAAAAGATAGAACACCAAATTTGTCTCATTTGCATGTATTTGGTTGCAAGGTGTTCATACATAATAATGGAAAATCTGCCTTAGGAAAATTTGATCCAAAATCAAATGAAGGAATTTTTGTTGGATATTCAAGTGTTGGAAAATCTTATAGGGTATTCAACAAAAGAACTTTATTCATTGAAGAAACCACACATGTTGTATTTGATGAAAGTGGAAACATGGAAGAGCCAAATGTTGTTGAAAAAGAAATTGAAGAAAACTCCCAAAAGATTGATAAATTAAATTTGGAAGAAAATGTGGAAAAAAATTTGGAAAGAGAAAACCCTTTGCCTAGAGATTTGAGATTTTCTAAAAACCACCCAAAGAAATTGATTATAGGTGAACCAAGTGAGGGTGTTAGAACTAGGCGTGGATTAAACAAGAAAGTCAATCATTCAGCCTTTATTTCAACTATTGAACCCACTAACATTGATCAAGCACTTTCTGATGAATTTTGGATATTGGCCATGCAAGAAGAGTTAAATCAATTTGTAAGAAATAAAGTTTGGGAATTAACTACAAGAAAAAAAGATCAAAGTGTTGTTGGAACCAAGTGGGTGTTCAAAAATAAAATGAATGACTCAGGAGTAGTCATTAGAAATAAGGCTAGATTAGTAGCTAAGGGGTATAATCAAATTAAAGGAATTGATTTTGAGGAAACTTTTGCCCCTGTAGCTAGACTTGAAGCAATTAGGGTTTTACTAGCCTTTGCCTATTTTAAAGGTTTTAAATTGTTTCAAATGGATGTCAAAAGTGCCTTTTTAAATGGGGTAATTGAGGAAGATGTTTTTGTAGAACAACCTCCAGGTTTTGAAAATTCTAAATTTCCAAATCATATTTTCAAGTTAAAAAGGCATTATATGGATTGAAACAGGAACCTAGGGCTTGGTATGAGAGGTTGAGCACCTTCCTACTTGAAAGATCTTTTGAAAAAGGAAGTGTGGATACAACTCTCTTTTTAAGGAAAATTAGAAAGGATATACTTATTGTTCAAATTTATGTGGATGACATCATCTTTGGATCTTCAAATAAACATCTTTGTGATGATTTTTTTAAAACAATGAGTAGTGATTTTGAAATGAGTCTAATGGGAGATTTAAATTACTTTCTAGGATTTAGCATTAAGCAACTTGAGGAAGGTACTTTTCTTAGTCAAACTAAATATATTAAGGATATCCTCAAAAAATATGAAATGGACAATGCTAAACCTGTTAGTACACCAATGAGTTCCTCAGTTCAGTTGGATAAGGACCTAAAGGGAAAATTTGTTGATCAAAAGAAATTTAGAGGGATAATTGGATCTTTACTTTACTTGACTGCTAGCCGACCAGATATTATGTTCAGTGTTTACTTATGTGCTAGATTTCAATCAAATCTAAAAGAATCACATTTGACAGCAGTGAAAAGGATTTTAAGATATCTACTAGGAACTCAAAACTTAGGGATTTGGTATCCTAAGTTTAGCTCTTCATTTGAAATTATTGGTTACTCAGATTCTGACTTTGCAGGCTGTAGAGTGGATAGGAAAAGCACTTCTGAAACATGTCAATTTATTGGAAATTCATTAGTTTCATGGTCTAGTAGAAAACAAAATTCAGTGGCACTATCTACTGCAGAAGCAGAATACATTACATTAGGAAGTTGTGTGACACAAGTACTTTGGTTAAAACAACAGTTTATTGATTTAGGATTAACTATAGGCACTATTCCAATTTATTGTGACAATACTAGTACTATTTGCATTTCCAAAAATCGTATTCAACATTCTAGAACCAAACACATTGATATAAGGCATCATTTCATAAGGGATCATGTATCCAAAGGAGAAATTGAACTTATACATGTTTCAACTGAAAATCAAGTTGCAGACATTTTTAAAAAACCTTTAGCCTTTGATACCTTCAGTACTTTAAGAACAAGGCTTGGTGTTATTGATTTGAATGCCTAAACAAAATGTCTTTGCAACATTTATATTTGTTTTGTTTTGTTTTTGATTTTGTGAAATTTTGTGTGTTTTGAATGAATTGTTTTTGGGTCTATGATTTTGTTTTATATTTTCTGTGTTTTTTGAATGTTTAGTTTGATTTTCTTAATTTAAAAATCAAAATTAAAAAAATTGGAGGAAATCGTCCGGGATGAATCTGGTTTCGTACGGGATGATATGTGAAAGAACAGTTTGCGCAAATTTTAATCGTTTTGAGAGCAGTTTTTAATTAGATCGTCTGTATGATCTAACGATCGTCCAGGACGAAATATTTTTTCTCAAACGTCGGGACGATTGAATGGAGCGGTTGAGTGGATAAGACAATTTTTAATATGGACTTCGTCTGTACGAATTTTTCGTTCGTCCAGACGAACAGATGTCGGTTCATTGTAGGGGACGATTTTCAAGAGACATTAAAACGAGTTACTTTTTGATCATCTTTACGAAAATATTTCATCTGTACGATCGGTCAAGTCAAAAAGCCTGTACGAAGGGACGCATCGTAAGTTGTGTTGATTACGAAAAGACGTTACATTTTAGACGAATTGGATCGTCTGTACGAAATAATTTCGTCCAGACGAACGATGATTTTTGTCCAGGACGAATATTTTCATCCAGGACGAACGTATCATTTTTCTTTAAATATGAAAGCTTTCTAACTTAACAATCACACTTCCAAACTTCACTTTCAATCCCTTTTTACTTCAAATCGATAATGGCCTCCTCAAGCAAGAGACAAAAGGTGTTGGTGAAGAAACCCAATAGGAATGCCTCAGAGAACTTCCTGTCTAAGGCGAATGAGGAATCCTTTCCTCGTTTTGCATCCGCCAAAATAACTCCCTCTCGGATTTTAATCCAAACTGAGTTAAAATTTTGGGTAATGCACCTCTTTGCCTCAACCCAATTTCATTTCATACTTATTGAGTCCAGTAATTAGGTTGTTAAGCCTAAGTAAATGTCCCACGGCTACTAAGAGGGGGGTGAATGGGTAGTTTAAAAAATTTTAAACCCTCTTTTAAAGATTAAGTTAAACCGAAATAAAATTTTCTTTTAAAGTTTGTAGAAAAATGTTTTTCAACCACAGAGTTGTTAAAACTTAAATTTAAAGTGTGAAAACGTAAAAATAATAAAGTAAATGACACCAAATTTATAGTGGTTCGGTCTATAACCAGACCTACATCCACTCCTCAGAGGCACCCTCTGAGTATTGCACTAAAACCAATAGTGACTCTCCTTTAGCACCCACAGCAAGGCGGAGAAGCCTTTACAACACACTCTTTTCACCACTACCCGGTGTGGCAGAGAACCGTCGTCCTTTTAAATAATCCACAGTGCTGGCAGAGAACCTTCGTCCTTTTACACTCTCTTAGTGTGGGCAGAGAACCCTACGACTGTTCACACTCTCCAAGTGTAGGCAGAGAACCCTTCGGCTGTTCACACTCTCCAAGTGTCGGCAGAGAACCGGATCTCCTTGACTAATCTTCTCACAAGAATCTAGAAGGAAGAAGGAAAAGAGTGAAGAAATCCAATTTCACAAGTAGAGACTCTTACCTTTGTAATCCAAGTGAAGCCTTCTCGCTCCAGTGGTAGGAATCCTCCTTTGAATGCTCTCTTCCACTCTCTCCTTGGCTATTCTCTCAAGAGGCACGAAGATCAAATGACAAAAAGATTGGGTGGTAGTCTAATTTGGACTATTTATATAACAGACAAGAAAAATCGCACAAAAAATGCAAGTTTCCAATTCTGTACGCAGTAGATCGTCCTGTACGATCTTTGATCGTCTTGGACGATTTTACTTAAACGATCTGAAACGACCCTATTTGAATATGTGTACGAAATGACTTCGTACAGATGATCGTTTTGTACGAACTAGGTTCGTCCAGTACGAATAGTTATTACTAGGTCGGTTCTAGAAACTGCTGAAAACTGTTCTAAGTCGGTTAATCGTTTGGACGAGAATATGTTCGTCTGGACAAAAATTTTCCAGAGACCCGATCGTCCAGGATGATTATTTATTTCGTCTGGACGAAAATATTTTAGAGGACCAATCGCCACGGACGATAATTTATTTTCGTATGGACGAAAATTTTCCAGAGACCTGATCGTCCGGTACGATATTTAATTTCGTCTGGACGAAAATTTTCCAGAGGACCGGTCGCCTCGTACGATAATAAAATTCATCTGGACGAAAATTTTCCAGAGAACCAATCGTCTGGTACGATAATTAATTTCGTCATGGACGAATAGGACTTAGAAAAAAAATTTTCGAGCAAGTTCTTGTTCGTTCCATGTGCTCTATAGGAGATAACTGACGGATCGTCCAGTACGATAAAATATCGTCTCGTACGATCTGTATAAAATTTTATGATCTCCTTATGTGTGTGTGAAAGTTTTTTTATTCACTCAATTACAATCACTTCCTTTCAAAATTTAATTCAAAGAAAAAATGCAAACTTCAAATTAACAAAATATCTCATGTTGAATTTGATTTGAAGTTATCGGAGTCTGGAGTCTGATTTTCCTGAAATGTTAGTACACACAAGAGCAAATGCAAATCTTCTAAAATTGTTAGGAGATAACTACACATTTGAACAATAATGTTTGGAATCATCAAAACTACAAAAGTTGCAAAAATATAAATCATTCAAATAGCAACTATTCTAACAATCTCCCCCTTTTTGATGATGGCAAAACAATTATTGTTTGTATGGTTTCAAGTTAAACAAATCTCCTATCTCCTAAACTCCCCCTGAATTGATAAATACATTAAAATAAGGAGGCATAACGAACAATATTTTTGTTTTTAAAAAATTTTAACACAAACAACTACAAAGTAAAAAATAAACTTGCAAACAGAACAATCAAAACAGAAAACACAATAATTTCTCCCCCTTTTTGACAGCAACAAAAAGTGAAGAAGAAATAGACAAGAAATATAAGTAATTATATGAAATTCATTTTTAAAATTTAATCTAAATGGTGATTGACATAGGGTATGCAATTTTAAACTAAAGATATTAGGTTAATCATAGAAATTCATAAAATTTAAGAAGTGATATAACATTGTAAGTAAGAAGAATTTATCAAAGACATGATTCAATTTAGACATTTGACTATAGAAAAACATTACAAGAGAGATGTAAAAAAATTCTATATTTCAAAGTTCAATAGAATATAAATGAACATAAGATCAATTTGAATTAGGAGATTGAACGAATTTGGAAAGAAGAGAATTACCACATGTGGCGCTTTGCGCATCTTTTTCAAAATTTTGGGGCACATTTTTGTGCATTTTTTCTTGGTTGGGCTTATTTTGTGCCTCTTTTTCACTTTGCAAATCTTTGCGAATTTCTTTTGATTTTTGTACATTTTGTACAATGTTCAAGAGTAATTGAGACCACTTCTTTCCAAAATCTATAATCTAAAATTTCAAATATTTCTAAGTGCATAAATATCACTTGAGCATAGAAATACAAAATAAGAAAAACATCTAAATTGCAATAGTAATATTAACTTTTATGTAGTCTAAATGAATAGACATGAATTTAAAAGTTCTAATTACAACAAGTTATAAACAACTTATAAATTTAGAAAGACTAGATTTTCTAATATAGATAATCTCAAATTACAATCTAATTTAAGCACTATGAAGATTAAATAATACTAATGAAATTCATGAACATTAACCACATTCCAAAAACAAATCAAATTTGACAAAACATAACAACTTTCATTGATATTAATGAACGGATTACATAATATCTAAAAAACAAGAAGAAAATACTTTGAACTTAAAAAGAAAAACCAACATAAACACAAACACTTAACAATTAAAAAGACACAATAAAAACATAAAAAACGAATACAACAACTCTACTGTTCTGGAGAAGGAGGAGGAATGCCGCTAAAAAGGTTGAAGTAGGAGGCCATCAACATTACATTGGTATTAATTTCATGTACTTCATTTCTAATATTACCAATGTCTTGTTGCTGCTGCGTAAGTTGAGCATCAAATTGATCAAACCTTTGATCAATGTGAGTCTCTAATCTATCAAATCTTTCAATCAGATTCTGATAATCTGATTGAGGAGCAGAAGTTTGCTCTCCTTCTTCTTCCTCCTCTTCTGAAGCACTGGCATGTGCTTTTCCTTTTTCCTCCTTGAAGAGCAATCTGAATGATGCATCATTATAGTAAACTGGCTCTTCGTATTCTTCATCAGGATGCACTATGTTGTATTTCTTTTCCAAAATGTAAGTAATTAAGTGTCCTAATGAAATGTTCTTCTTCCTCTTCTGATCTGCATGTCCTATTTCTGAATGCCTATAGATATGGTCTATGATAAGTTGGGCTTCGTCAATAGGATGGCCTTCCATAATTAAAAAAGTTAGAGAAGAAAGGAGAGGAGTAATGTTAATCCTATCACCAGCTTTAGGAATGATTGAGGATCGAAGGATATGCTGGATGATTCGGGTATTTTTGGTCATTCCGGAGACTCTAGCAACATGATTGTCAATACCATTTTCTCTAATTACCCTATTGATATGAAACCATTTGAAGGAGGTTTCTGACATTAGGGTGTGGGCTCTATATCCCTCAGTTCTTAAGTTTAAAAATGCACCAAGGTCGTGCTTGATGATCTCAACTTTTTGCTTAAAAACATAAGAACTAATGGTGGAGTGGTCAGAATTAAAACTCATGTTCGCTAGAAAGTAGTGGTAGGTTTGCTTGTTGTAGAAGTGGACGAGAGAAAGAATGAAATGAAATTGGGTTGAGGCGAAGAGGTGCATTACCTGAAATTTCAACTCAGTTTGAATTAGAATGCGAGAGGGAGTGATTTTGGCGGATGCAAAACGAGGAAAAGATTCCTCATTCGCCTTAGAAAGAAAGTTGTCTGGGGCATTCCTATTTGGTTTCTTCACCAACACCTTTTGTCTCTTGCTTGAGGAGGCCATTGTCGATTTGAAGTAGAAAGGGATTGAAAATGAAGTTTGGAAGTGTGATTGTTAAGTTAGAAAGCCTTCATATTTAAAGAAAAATGATACGTTCGTCCTGGACGAAAATATTCGTCCTGGACGAAAAATCATCGTTCGTCTGGACGAAATAATTTCGTACAGACGATTCGATTCGTCCAAAATGTAACAGCTTTTCGTAATTAACACAACTTACGATGCATCCCTTCGTATAGGATTTTTGACTTGACCGATCGTACAGACGAAAAAATTTCGTACATACGATCAAAAAGTAAATCGTTTTAATATCTCTTGAAAACCGTCCCCTACAATGAACCGACACATGTTCGTCTGGATGAACGAAAACTTCGTACAGACGAAGTCCATATTAATAACTGTCTTATCCACTCAACCGCTCCATTCAATCGTCCCGACGTTTGAGAGAAAAATTTTTTGTCCTGGACGATATTCCTATCGTACAGACGATCTAATTAAAAACTTCTCTAAAAAATGGTTAAAATTCGCGCAAACTGTTCTTTCACATATCGTCCCGGACGATTTTCTCCAAAAATTTTTTATTTTGATTTTTTAATTTAAGAAAATCAAACAAAATATTCAAAAACACATAAAACATAAAACAAAACCATAGATCCAAAAACAATTCATTCAAAAACACAAAAAATTTCACAAAATCAAAAACAAAACACAACAAATATCAATGATGCAAAGACATTTTGTTTAGGCATTCAAATCAATAACACCAAGCCTTGTTCTTAAAGTACTGAAGGTATCAAAGGCTAAAGGTTTTGTAAAAATATCTGCAAGTTGATTTTCAGTTGAAACATGTATGAGTTCAATTTCTCCTTTGGATACATGATCCCTTATGAAATGATGCCTTATATCAATGTGTTTGGTTCTAGAATATTGAATACCATTTTTGGAAATGCAAATAGCACTAGTATTGTCACAATAAATAGGAATAGTGCCTATAGTTAATCCTAAATCAATCAACTGTTGTTTTAACCAAAGTACTTGTGCCACACAACTTCCTAATGCAATGTATTCTGCTTCTGCAATAGATAGTGCCACTGAATTTTGTTTTCTACTAGACCATGAAACTAATGAATTTCCAATGAATTGACATGTTCCAGAAGTGCTTTTCCTATCCACTCTACAGCCTGCAAAGTCAGAATCTGAGTAACCAATAATTTCAAATGAAGAGCTAAACTTAGGATACCAAATCCCTAAGTTTTGAGTTCCTAGTAGATATCTTAAAATCCTTTTCACTGCTGTCAAATGTGATTCTTTTGGATCTAATTGAAATCTAGCACATAAGCAAACACTGAACATAATATCTGGTCGGCTAGCAGTCAAGTAAAGTAAAGATCCAATTATCCCTCTAAATTTCTTTTGATCAACAGATTTTCCCTTAAGGTCCTTATCCAACTGAACTGAAGAACTCATTGGTGTACTAACAGGTTTAGCATTGTCCATTTCATATTTTTTGAGGATGTCCTTAATATATTTAGTTTGACTAAGAAAAGTACCTTCCTCAAGTTGCTTAATGCTAAATCTTAGAAAGTTATTTAAATCTCCCATTAAACTCATTTCAAATTCACTACTCATTGTTTTAGAAAAATCATCACAAAGACGTTTATTTGAAGATCCAAAGATGATATCATCCACATAAATTTGAATAATAAGTATATCCTTTCCAATTTTTCTTAAAAAGAGAGTTGTATCCACACTTCCTTTTTCAAAAGATCTTTCAAGTAGGAAGGTGCTGAACCTCTCATACCAAGCCCTAGGTGCCTGTTTCAATCCATATAATGCCTTTTTTAATTTGAAAACATGATTTGGAAATTTAGAATTTTCAAAACCTGGAGGTTGTTCTACAAAAACATTTTCCTCAATTACCCCATTTAAAAAGACACTTTTGACATCCATTTGAAACAATTTAAAACCTTTAAAACAGGCAAATGCTAGTAAAATCCTAATTGCTTCAAGTCTAGCTACAGGGGCAAAAGTTTCCTCAAAATCAATTCCTTCAATTTGATTATACCCCTTAGCTACTAATCTAGCCTTATTTCTAATGACTACTCCTGAGTCATTCATTTTATTTTTGAACACCCACTTGGTTCCAACAACACTTTGATCTTTTGGCCTTGTAGTTAGTTCCCAAACTTTATTTCTTACAAATTGATTTAACTCTTCTTGCATGGCCAATATCCAAAATTCATCAGAAAGTGCTTGATCAATGTTAGTGGGTTCAATAGTTGAAATAAAGGCTGAATGATTGACTTCCTTGTTTAATCCACGCCTAGTTCTAACACCCTCACTTGGTTCACCTATAATCAATTCCTTTGGGTGGTTTTTTGGAAAATCTCAAATCTCTAGGCAAAGGGTCTTCTCTTTCTAAATTTTCTTCCACATTTTCTTCCACATTTCCTTCCAAATTTAATCTATCAATCTTTTGGGAGTTTTCTTCAATTTCTTCTTCAACAACATTTAGCTCTTCCATGTTTCCATTTTCATCAAATACAACATGTGTGGTTTCTTCAATGACTAAAGTTCTTTTGTTGAATTCTCTATAAGATTTTCCAACACTTGAATATCCAACAAAAATTCCTTCATCTGATTTTGGATCAAATTTACCTAAGGCAGATTTTTCATTATTATGTATGAACACCTTGCAACCAAATACATGCAAATGAGACAAATTTGATGTTCTACCTTTTAGCAACTCATAGGGTGTTTTATTCAAATTTGATCTCACATTCACCCTATTCAGAACATAGCATGCAGTGCTAACCGCCTCAGTCCGAAAATATCTAGGAAGCGAGTATTCTGCTAACATTGCCCGGGTGGCTTCTATTAATGTTCTGTTCTTCCTTTCAACTACTCCATTTTGTTGAGGAGTTCTAGGTGCAGAAAAATTGTGATCAATCCCCTTTTCTTTACAGAAATTTTCAAATCTTTCATTTTCTTGTTCTCCTCCATGATCACTTTGTATAGAAATTATTTTACATCCTAGTTTTCTTTGTATCCAAGTTGAAAAATTTCTGAATTCCTCAAATGATTCACTCTTATGAAAAAGAAATTTAACCCAGGTGAATCTTGAAAAATCATCTACTATAACAAATCCATATACCTTTCCTCCTAGACTTACAGTGCCTACAGGTCCAAAAAGATCCATGTGCAGAATTTCTAAAGGTTTACTGGTCCTAAGATCTTTATTGGACTTAAAAGAGGACTTCACTTGTTTTCCTAATTGACATGCATCACATAGATGGTCCTTGGTAAAGTCTAGTTTAGGTATACCTCTCACCAAAATCTTTTAGGTAATTCTTCTAAGATTTTTCATACTAGAATGACAAATTCTCCTATGCCAAAGCCATGATTCATCAGAAACAGTTTTCAAACAAAAAGCAGTAGGAGATTGAATACAATTTAAATCTAGCATGTAGACATTGTTTACCCTTTTTCCATTTAAAACAATTTTCCCATTTAGGCTAATTATGCAGCTAGTAGGTAAAAATTTTACATTATAGCCCTTATCACATAGCTGACTTATACTAAGCAAATTATGTTTTAAGCCTTCAACTAATAACACATTGTCTATGAAAAAGTTTTTCAAATTTCCAATCATACCTGATCCAACCACTTTCTTTGTGGTATTATCTCCAAGTGTAACCTTGCCTCCACTCCTGGCTTCCAGATTTATGAATTGAGCAGTATCTCCAGTTATGTGCTTTGAACATCCGCTGTCCAGGTACCATATACTCTCACGAGGTCTTGTGTGAGAGTATTCCTCTTCTTGATCTAATTGTTCAACATTATCTGCCATCAAGCAAAGGTTGGTGACTTCTTCTTCTTTTTCAGTCTCAGATGAGTCTGAAGCTGAGTCCGCCCAAAAAGCCTTTTGAAACTTCTTCTTGCCCTTGTTTACCATTGGTTTCTCCTCTACCTTCTCCTTGCTAGGAGTGGCTTTGAGTTTTGGACAATCAGACTTTATATGACCTGGTTTTCTGCATTCATAACAAATCACTTCATTAGAAACCTTGCCATTTCTGTTATACTTACCTCTATTCCATTGCTTGAAAGTTCGATGGGGATGTTAAGCCCTATGAACTTAGTCCCAAACTAACCAAGAGGGGGGGTGAATTGGTATTTTAAAAACTTCTTTTTAAACAAAGAAATAAAATCACATAAACCAAATCACACCACAAAATAATGCGGAATTTAAAAGTGCGGAAGCAAGAAAAAGAACACAGAAATTTATAGTGGTTCGGTCGATTCGACATACGTCCACTCCTTGGAGGCACCCTCCAAGTATTGCACTACACAAAAAGTGACTCTCCTTTAGCCCCCACAGCTAGGTGGAGAAACCCTCACAAGAACCTCCTTTTTGCCACCCCGGCAAGGCAGAGAACCTATCTCCTTTTGCTTCCTCCTGAAGCTGGCAGAGAACCAGAACCAAAAGCAAAACTCCTTACCTCTACCGACCCTTCCACGGACGAGAAACTCTAGACGAAGACGACGCAGAGAGATCCTTGAAATAACCCTTGTGAAACCCCTCACAAGCTCCCCCTCACAAGATCCTCTCTCTCCTCTCTCTCTCTTTCTCTCCTCAAGGTCTTCTCAGGTCAAGGCAGCAGCCAAAGGTTTTTAAAAACGTTGAACAAGAGCTCTTAAATAGAAGAGCTTCAAAAGAGCTCATTAATTGCAAGTTGCCGACAATATCGTCCAGGCCGATATGGATATCGGCCTGGCCGATCAGTACAAATCAATGAAGATCGGCCAGAGCATAGCCCTGAATGAAAAACTGGATGATTGAAAATTGGCTTGATCGTCCCGGACGATCTCACGATCGTTCTGGCCGATCAGTTCAAATCAGAGGAAAATCGTCCTGATAATAGCCCTGAATACGGGCTGGCCGATATTGATCGTCCTGAAGTAACTTAAGGTTTTTGACTAGATCGGCCTGGCCGATCCTGCGATCGTCCAGGACGATCTGATCGTATCAATCATCCTTAATTACTCCCTTGATTTCCTGAACAATTATGGCATAAATTGTGAATATCGTCCAGGCTGATCCGAGGATCGTCCTGGCCGATAATTTAAAGATACAGTATACCATACTTGTATATGGCGGCTACTTCTTTCTGTTTTGAGCTTATCGTCCTGGCCGATACACGTATCATCCAGGACGATCTGTTAACGTCGGCTGCCTTAATTAAGAATCCTTAATTAGACTTTCTGTTTTAAGCTGATCGTCCAGGCCGATCAAAGAAATCGTCCTGGCCGATATGAGTAAAAACAGAAATTCTAAGTTTCTCAAGTGTGTGTGTGAAGGGTTACAAAGCATCAGTCTCTTTGACTATTACAAGTGGACTCAAAGAGTAAAAAACAAAAGTACAGACTGACTCAACCCTAAACCTACGCATTCCTGAACTTGGCTCCTTTTTGATTGTCCGATCTTCTGATTCCTGAAAAGTTAGAAGCAACAAGCTGTCCAAGAAAACCAGTGTTTGTCAATCATCAAAATATAAGACATGAAAAATAGATTTGCAACAATCTCCTCCTTTTTGATGATGGCAAAACACAAGTAGGACAAAAATAGATTCATTAAAAAAAAGTTACAACATCAACTTTTTCCTACCACACCCTATCCTACTCCCCCTTTTTGTCATCACAAAAAGAGAGTCCAGAAACAGCAGAAAAAAAATCACGAAAGACTAACTACAAAAAGACAAGAAACAATAACTCAAAGCACAAACTAAAAGAACGAGGGATCCTAATCATCAGATGGAGGAGGTGGAGGTGGCTGCTGAAAGTAACTGGCAAGGGTGGTAAACTGAGCATTGAACCAGGCGATGTCCTGGTCATGCTGCTGCTGCTGGTGAGTAAGAAAACTGTCAAATCGAGCTAAATCCTCAGCGCGGTGAAAAATCATGGCTGGATCGGCCTGAATTTAAAGAAATGGCCATATCGTCCTGGCCGATCGCGGAATCGTCCAGGCCGATATGCGTCAATAATTACGTACAGGCCGATTGGTCAAAAAGGCGGTCCAATCGTCCGGGCCAATCAGATATCGGCCAGGCCGATTAGACACAGGCTATCGGCCCGAGGAGTCAGTCCGGACGACCGTTGAAAAAGCAGATCGTCCGGGCCGATTAGGTGGATCGTCCAGGACGATGCACAATAATTGATCGTACCGGCCGAAGTTAAAACGTTTTAAATGCTTGCCACGTGTATCGTCCAGGATGAACAGTGGATCGGCCCGGCCGATGGTCCAATAATGGATCGTCCGGGGCCGAATTTAAAGATCAAAACGTACTGACACGTGGATCATCCGGGACGGTCCAGTGTATCGGCCAGGACGATGCACATAAAATGCATCGACCAGACAAATATACTATCGGCCAGGACTATCACCATGAGTTTGATCAAATCGTCCAGGACGATAATGTATCGTCCAGGACGATGAATTTCAGTAAGCACAGAAAAAGGTCAGCAGATGGATTTTGGAAAGAATTTGTCATATCGGCCAGGACGATATAAATATCGGCCAGGCCGATGTGACTTGAATTTGAAATCAAGAAAAGAATGATGATGATCAAGACCCTCAAAATAAAACAAAAGAAAAGACAGTCAAAGACACAAAAATAACACAATGAAAATAATAAAAAATAAAAAACAGTCAAAAAAAAAAAATAAACACCGAATATTTTTGGATTTTAATTTTTCTATTTTTTTTTTGTTTTAAGGAGGCATCATATGAGAATTCTTTTCATGAATTTAAACTTTTAAAGTTTTAGGAGATCAAGAGGTTTAACAAAATCCAATTAGAAGAGGGTAGAAAAACTGATTCCATTTACCCTAGATCGGACATCCTTCAGGGTACAGAATTCTCTTAAAAACAACAGAGTCCTAACTCGGAATAACAAAAAGGATAAGAAGATCCAATCAAGACTTGTTAACAACTAAAATATCTCATAAATAATAAACCAAAATAGTTTTTCTCAATCATGGAATTTGAAATCAAATCTTTGAACGTATCACATAATCAATGAGTTTTCTAAGTTTTAAGAGTTTTACCAAAGAGATGATAGCTTGCATTTAGTGGGCTAATTTTATGCCTCTTGTCACTTTTATTGGCTCTTTGAGCATCTTTTGATTTTTGATACACTTTTGTGTATATAGCTTTCTTTTCAATTTGGCTTCATTGGCCTCTTTCCTTTTTAACTTTTGCAAGCTAAAAAAATCTTTAATATACCCCTAAAAAAAACTTAGTTGTGAGTATATCCTCCAAATATTAGAGAATAGGAGCTCTCTCTCTAACATAGGGAAGAACAATCCACAACACAAAAATCAAAATCACGTGATAACTTCAATGGTAAGATTTCAAAAGCTTGAATGATATCAAAGAATTTTGACTATTATGCATAAGATGTTTTATTGTAGCAAGATTTAGAAAGAGATCTTAAAAAGCCATTGGTTAAACTGAGTTTAGACTTTTGCTTTATAGAAGAAAATCATGCCACTAAACAAAGTCAGAAGAAGGGAAAAACATCAACAGTTTACTCCAATTTTAAAAAGCTAAACCCTATCTCCAAAAAAACTCCAATATTTAAAAGCTTGAGAAGTTTCATCATATGGAAGCCAAAAAAAAAAAATAAAGACCAAAGTGAAAAAGCAAAAGCAAAAAAAGCAAACTAAAGACAACAAAAAGTGAACACAAAAACTAAAAAATAAAAGACATACAAAAACTAAAGATTTCAAGCAAGTGATAAAGCAACGGATTTAAGCAATTGAGCTGCAAGCCTCCTTATGTTCAGTTATCCTATGCTCCCACAAGGTCTTTGGTGAGAGCACACCTGCAAAACTCAACAACAGTCAGTTTTAGGAACCCAAACAGATTTGGGCTCCTTCTTAGGAAATGTAGAGTGTAATGCAGATGTGGTATGTATTGAATCATGCATCTTAGGTCTCCACACCCAATGTGTACTGCGGTGAACTGTGCAAGTGTGTGAGATGTGTCCTAGCATGCCAAAAAAAAAACATTGAACTCCAGGAAAAGGTTTTCTTAAATGGTTTGAGTAAAAATGCCTCTTCCTAGGTTCTGACCTTTGATTAAAGGTTGGTGTCATCCTAGCTTTCTAACATGTTTCTAAATCATTTTGAATTCTCAAGTTAGTTCTTTTTAATGCATCATTCTCAATCCTCAAATTTTTCTCAATCTCTTTAGATTTCTTAAGATCATCATTAAGTGAGGTGTGTGAAGCTTTTAATGCATTACTTTTATCAACTAATTCCAAATGCTTCTTGTTTAATTCATCAAATTCATCAAGGAGAGCCATGTGATTTGAATCAATCGTTGCATGATCTTTGAGAAAAACTTTATGCTCTTTTTGTAGATTTGAATGTTCTAATTTTAGGCTAGCATGAGTTTTCTTAAGTTTTTTGTATGATGGATGAATTTTTTCACAAATTTCAAATAATTCATCATAGGTTGGTTTACATACCTCTTCCTCATCACTTTGGTTTTCTCCCATGAAACACAAGTTTGTAGTCTCTTCCTCTGGTTCAGTCTCAGAGGAATCAGTACCAGATTCTGCCCAGAAGCCTCTTTGGATTTTCTTATTCTCCTTCCTAGACTTAGCTTTCTCCTCACCTTTTTCCTTTTCTTTGCTTGAATGATCTTGAAGTGTAGGACAATCGGCTCTTACATGTCCAGGTTTACTGCATTCAAAACAAACAACATCAAAAGATCCTTTAATATGTTTATGATCCTTACTTTTTTTCCAATTTTGATGATGCTTTTGTTTCTTCCTTAGAAAGCTTTTGAATTGCCTTGTGATGAAGGCAACTCCATCGCTTTCAGACCCGGAAGATTCAGAATCCGATTTGTGTGCCTTCAATGTAATTGTTTTCTCATTTTTCTTCTCACCTGCATCAAGATTTCTTTGATTCACCCCTTGCTCGTAAGCAATGAGTGAGCCAAGCAAGTTATCAATAGAATAGGTGTTCAAATCTTTAGATTCAGTGATTGCAGTAATTTTTGCATCATAAGCCGAAGGCAAGCATCTCAAAATCTTGTTAACTTTTTCATAGTTCGAAAGTTCTTTTCCTAGTGCATGCAATGAGGTAGCAATCTGAGTAAACCTTGTGTACATGTCAGAAATCGATTCATGAGGTTTCATACAAAAAAGTTCGTAGTCATACAAGAGAATGTTTAAACGGGATTGTTTAACTTCATTAGTGCCTTCATAAGTAATGCACAATTTATCCCAAATTTCTTTACCAGTTTTGCAAGTTGAAACGCGCATGTAATCCTCAGATTTTAAAGCACAGAAAAAACAATTCAAACATTTCGCATTTAATTGAGCTAAATCTCGTTCATCAAAAGTCCATTCGGTAAAAGCAACTTCAGTTTTAAAACCGTTAATTTCATGAGAAGGTGGAGAATAACCTTCTTGAATAAGCATCCACATGCGATAATCAGTAGATTGTAAAAAAGTTGACATGCGAGTTTTCCAAAAATAAAAAGGTAGGTTATCGAACAGAGGAGGTCGGGTAATAGAATACCCTTCCGTAGTGTTGCGATTCCCAAAGTTAGACATGGATCAAATTCAAAAAGTTTTCAAACTTTAATTTTCGAATCAAGCTCTGATACCACTTGAAAGTTCGATGGGGATGTTAAGCCCTATGAACTTAGTCCCAAACTAACCAAGAGGGCGGGTGAATTGGTATTTTAAAAACTTCTTTTTAAACAAAGAAATAAAATCACATAAACCAAATCACACCACAAAATAATGCGGAATTTAAAAGTGCGGAAGCAAGAAAAAGAACACAGAAATTTATAGTGGTTCGGTCGATTCGACCTACGTCCACTCCTTGGAGGCACCCTCCAAGTATTGCACTACACAAAAAGTGACTCTCCTTTAGCCCCCACGGCTAGGTGGAGAAACCCTCACAAGAACCTCCTTTTTGCCACCCCGGCAAGGCAGAGAACCTATCTCCTTTTGCTTCCTCCTGAAGCTGGCAGAGAACCAGAACCAAAAGCAAAACTCCTTACCTCTACCAACCCTTCCACGGACAAGAAACTCTAGACGAAGACGACGCAGAGAGATCCTTGAAGCAACCCTTGTGAAACCCCTCACAAGCTCCCCCTCACAAGATCCTCTCTCTCTCCTCTCTCTCTCTTTCTCTCCTCAAGGTCTTCTCAGGTCAAGGCAGCAGCCAAAGGTTTTTAAAAACATTGAACAAGAGCTCTTAAATAGAAGAGCTTCAAAAGAGCTCATTAATTGCAAGTTGCCGACAATATCGTCCAGGCCGATATGGACATCGGCCTGGCCGATCAGTACAAGTCAATGAAGATCGGCCAGAGCATAGCCCTGAATGAAAAACTGGACGATTGAAAATTGGCTTGATCGTCCCGGACGATCTCACGATCGTCCTGGCCGATAAGTTCAAATCAGAGGAAAATCATCCTGACAATAGCCCTGAATACGGGCTGGCCGATATTGATCGTCCTGAAGTAACTTAAGGTTTTTGACTAGATCGGCCTGGCCGATCCTGTGATCGTCCAGGACGATCTGATCGTATCAATCATCCTTAATTACTCCCTTGATTTCCTGAACAATTATGGCATAAATTGTGAATATCGTCCAGGCTGATCCGAGGATCGTCCTGGCCGATAATTTAAAGATACAGTATACCATACTTGTCTATGGCGGCTACTTCTTTCTGTTTTGAGCTTATCGTCCTGGCCGATACACGTATCATCCAGGACGATCTGTTAACGTCGGCTGCCTTAATTAAGAATCCTTAATTAGACTTTCTGTTTTAAGCTGATCGTCCAGGCCGATCAAAGAAATCGTCCTGGCCGATATGAGTAAAAACAGAAATTCTAAGTTTCTCAAGTGTGTGTGTGAAGGGTTACAAAGCATCAGTCTCTTTGACTATTACAAGTGGACTCAAAGAGTAAAAAACAAAAGTACAGACTGACTCAACCCTAAACCTACGCATTCCTGAACTTGGCTCCTTTTTGATTGTCCGATCTTCTGATTCCTGAAAAGTTAGAAGCAACAAGCTGTCCAAGAAAACCAGTGTTTGTCAATCATCAAAATATAAGACATGAAAAATAGATTTGCAACAATCTCCCCCTTTTTGATGATGGCAAAACACAAGTAGGACAAAAATAGATTCATTAAAAAAAAGTTACAACATCAACTTTTTCCTACCACACCCTATCCTACTCCCCCTTTTTGTCATCACAAAAAGAGAGTCCAGAAACAGCAGAAAAAAAATCACGAAAGACTAACTACAAAAAGACAAGAAACAATAACTCAAAGCACAAACTAAAAGAACGAGGGATCCTAATCATCAGATGGAGGAGGTGGAGGTTGCTGCTGAAAGTAACTGGCAAGGGTGGTAAACTGAGCATTGAACCAGGCGATGTCCTGGTCATGCTGCTGCTGCTGGTGAGTAAGAAAACTGTCAAATCGAGCTAAATCCTCAGCGCGGTGAAAAATCATGGCTGGATCGGCCTGAATTTAAAGAAACGGCCATATCGTCCTGGCCGATCGCGGAATCGTCCAGGCCGATATGCGTCAATAATTACGTACAGGCCGATTGGTCAAAAAGGCGGTCCAATCGTCCGGGCCAATCAGATATCGGCCAGGCCGATTAGACACAGGCTATCGGCCCGAGGAGTTAGTCCGGACGACCGTTGAAAAAGCAGATCGTCCGGGCCGATTAGGTGGATCGTCCAGGACGATGCACAATAATTGATCGTACCGGCCGAAGTTAAAACGTTTTAAATGCTTGCCACGTGTATCGTCCAGGATGAACAGTGGATCGGCCCGGCCGATGGTCCAATAATGGATCGTCCGGGGCTGAATTTAAAGATCAAAACGTACTGACACGTGGATCATCCGGGACGGTCCAGTGTATCGGCCAGGACGATGCACATAAAATGCATCGACCAGACAAATATACTATCGGCCAGGACTATCACCATGAGTTTGATCAAATCGTCCAGGACGATAATGTATCGTCCAGGACGATGAATTTCAGTAAGCACAGAAAAAGGTCAGCAGATGGATTTTGGAAAGAATTTGTCATATCGGCCAGGACGATATAAATATCGGCCAGGCCGATGTGACTTGAATTTGAAATCAAGAAAAGAATGATGATGATCAAGACCCTCAAAATAAAACAAAAGAAAAGACAGTCAAAGACACAAAAATAACACAATGAAAATAATAAAAAATAAAAAACAGTCAAAAAAAAAAAATAAACACCGAATATTTTTGGATTTTAATTTTTCTATTTTTTTTTGTTTTAAGGAGGCATCATATGAGAATTCTTTTCATGAATTTAAACTTTTAAAGTTTTAGGAGATCAAGAGGTTTAACAAAATCCAATTAGAAGAGGGTAGAAAAACTGATTCCATTTACCCTAGATCGGACATCCTTCAGGGTACAGAATTTTCTTAAAAACAACAGAGTCCTAACTCGGAATAACAAAAAGGATAAGAAGATCCAATCAAGACTTGTTAACAACTAAAATATCTCATAAATAATAAACCAAAATAGTTTTTCTCAATCATGGAATTTGAAATCAAATCTTTGAACGTATCACATAATCAATGAGTTTTCTAAGTTTTAAGAGTTTTACCAAAGAGATGATAGCTTGCATTTAGTGGGCTAATTTTATGCCTCTTGTCACTTTTATTGGCTCTTTGAGCATCTTTTGATTTTTGATACACTTTTGTGTATATAGCTTTCTTTTCAATTTGGCTTCATTGGCCTCTTTCCTTTTTAACTTTTGCAAGCTAAAAAATCTTTAATATACCCCTAAAAAAAACTTAGTTGTGAGTATATCCTCCAAATATTAGAGAATAGGAGCTCTCTCTCTAACATAGGGAAGAACAATCCACAACATAAAAATCAAAATCACGTGATAACTTCAATGGTAAGATTTCAAAAGCTTGAATGATATCAAAGAATTTTGACTATTATGCATAAGATGTTTTATTGTAGCAAGATTTAGAAAGAGATCTTAAAAAGCCATTGGTTAAACTGAGTTTAGACTTTTGCTTTATAGAAGAAAATCATGCCACTAAACAAAGTCAGAAGAAGGGAAAAACATCAACAGTTTACTCCAATTTTAAAAAGCTAAACCCTATCTCCAAAAAAACTCCAATATTTAAAAGCTTGAGAAGTTTCATCATATGGAAGCCAAAAAAAAAAATAAAGACCAAAGTGAAAAAGCAAAAGCAAAAAAAGCAAACTAAAGACAACAAAAAGTGAACACAAAAAACTAAAAAATAAAAGACATACAAAAACTAAAGATTTCAAGCAAGTGATAAAGCAACGGATTTAAGCAATTGAGCTGCAAGCCTCCTTATGTTCGGTTATCCTATGCTCCCACAAGGTCTTTGGTGAGAGCACACCTGCAAAACTCAACAACAGTCAGTTTTAGGAACCCAAACAGATTTGGGCTCCTTCTTAGGAAATGTAGAGTGTAATGCAGATGTGGTATGTATTGAATCATGCATCTTAGGTCTCCACACCCAATGTGTACTGCGGTGAACTGTGCAAGTGTGTGAGATGTGTCCTAGCATGCCACAAAAAAAACATTGAACTCCAGGAAAAGGTTTTCTTAAATGGTTTGAGTAAAAATGCCTCTTCCTAGGTTCTGACCTTTGATTAAAGGTTGGTGTCATCCTAGCTTTCTAACATGTTTCTAAATCATTTTGAATTCTCAAGTTAGTTCTTTTTAATGCATCATTCTCAATCCTCAAATTTTTCTCAATCTCTTTAGATTTCTTAAGATCATCATTAAGTGAGGTGTGTGAAGCTTTTAATGCATTACTTTTATCAACTAATTCCAAATGCTTCTTGTTTAATTCATCAAATTCATCAAGGAGAGCCATGTGATTTGAATCAATCGTTGCATGATCTTTGAGAAAAACTTTATGCTCTTTTTGTAGATTTGAATGTTCTAATTTTAGGCTAGCATGAGTTTTCTTAAGTTTTTTGTATGATGGATGAATTTTTTCACAAATTTCAAATAATTCATCATAGGTTGGTTTACATACCTCTTCCTCATCACTTTGGTTTTCTCCCATGAAACACAAGTTTGTAGTCTCTTCCTCTGGTTCAGTCTCAGAGGAATCAGTACCAGATTCTGCCCAGAAGCCTCTTTGGATTTTCTTATTCTCCTTCCTAGACTTAGCTTTCTCCTCACCTTTTTCCTTTTCTTTGCTTGAATGATCTTGAAGTGTAGGACAATCGGCTCTTACATGTCCAGGTTTCCTGCATTCAAAACAAACAACATCAAAAGATCCTTTAATATGTTTATGATCCTTACTTTTTTTCCAATTTTGATGATGCTTTTGTTTCTTCCTTAGAAAGCTTTTGAATTGCCTTGTGATGAAGGCAACTCCATCGCTTTCAGACCCGGAAGATTCAGAATCCGATTTGTGTGCCTTCAATGTAATTGTTTTCTCCTTTTTCTTCTCACCTGCATCAAGATTTCTTTGATTCACCCCTTGCTCGTAAGCAATGAGTGAGCCAAGCAAGTTATCAATAGAATAGGTGTTCAAATCTTTAGATTCAGTGATTGCAGTAATTTTTGCATCATAAGCCGAAGGCAAGCATCTCAAAATCTTGTTAACTTTTTCATAGTTCGAAAGTTCTTTTCCTAGTGCATGCAATGAGGTAGCAATCTGAGTAAACCTTGTGTACATGTCAGAAATCGATTCATGAGGTTTCATACAAAAAAGTTCGTAGTCATACAAGAGAATGTTTAAACGGGATTGTTTAACTTCATTAGTGCCTTCATAAGTAATGCACAATTTATCCCAAATTTCTTTACCAGTTTTGCAAGTTGAAACGCGCATGTAATCCTCAGATTTTAAAGCACAGAAAAAACAATTCAAACATTTCGCATTTAATTGAGCTAAATCTCGTTCATCAAAAGTCCATTCGGTAAAAGCAACTTCAGTTTTAAAACCGTTAATTTCATGAGAAGGTGGAGAATAACCTTCTTGAATAAGCATCCACATGCGATAATCAGTAGATTGTAAAAAAGTTGACATGCGAGTTTTCCAAAAATAAAAAGGTAGGTTATCGAACAGAGGAGGTCGGGTAATAGAATACCCTTCCGTAGTGTTGCGATTCCCAAAGTTAGACATGGATCAAATTCAAAAAGTTTTCAAACTTTAATTTTCGAATCAAGCTCTGATACCACTTGAAAGTTCGATGGGGATGTTAAGCCCTATGAACTTAGTCCCAAACTAACCAAGAGGGCGGGTGAATTGGTATTTTAAAAACTTCTTTTTAAACAAAGAAATAAAATCACATAAACCAAATCACACCACAAAATAATGCGGAATTTAAAAGTGCGGAAGCAAGAAAAAGAACACAGAAATTTATAGTGGTTCGGTCGATTCGACCTACGTCCACTCCTTGGAGGCACCCTCCAAGTATTGCACTACACAAAAAGTGACTCTCCTTTAGCCCCCACGGCTAGGTGGAGAAACCCTCACAAGAACCTCCTTTTTGCCACCCCGGCAAGGCAGAGAACCTATCTCCTTTTGCTTCCTCCTGAAGCTGGCAGAGAACCAGAACCAAAAGCAAAACTCCTTACCTCTACCAACCCTTCCACGGACAAGAAACTCTAGACGAAGACGACGCAGAGAGATCCTTGAAGCAACCCTTGTGAAACCCCTCACAAGCTCCCCCTCACAAGATCCTCTCTCTCTCCTCTCTCTCTCTTTCTCTCCTCAAGGTCTTCTCAGGTCAAGGCAGCAGCCAAAGGTTTTTAAAAACATTGAACAAGAGCTCTTAAATAGAAGAGCTTCAAAAGAGCTCATTAATTGCAAGTTGCCGACAATATCGTCCAGGCCGATATGGACATCGGCCTGGCCGATCAGTACAAGTCAATGAAGATCGGCCAGAGCATAGCCCTGAATGAAAAACTGGACGATTGAAAATTGGCTTGATCGTCCCGGACGATCTCACGATCGTCCTGGCCGATCAGTTCAAATCAGAGGAAAATCATCCTGACAATAGCCCTGAATACGGGCTGGCCGATATTGATCGTCCTGAAGTAACTTAAGGTTTTTGACTAGATCGGCCTGGCCGATCCTGCGATCGTCCAGGACGATCTGATCGTATCAATCATCCTTAATTACTCCCTTGATTTCCTGAACAATTATGGCATAAATTGTGAATATCGTCCAGGCTGATCCGAGGATCGTCCTGGCCGATAATTTAAAGATACAGTATACCATACTTGTCTATGGCGGCTACTTCTTTCTGTTTTGAGCTTATCGTCCTGGCCGATATGTTGCGAATCTATGATTTTGATGATAGCAAACATTCCTTATTTCTCTACGATTGCCTTATGTGCTAACGTTTCAGGTTCACACGATCAGATTGTAATCTGGAACCAGCTCAAGATTGGGTAGACTAGGTCTGTGTCAGTTTGTAATCTTTTTTCTTTCTTGAGTCTGTTGTATTTGGTGTGGTATCTGATGATTTGTAACTTGGAAGATTTTCTGTTGTGCCCTAAAAGATTTTTATTTTTGGTAACATCGTCCGGGACGATATTTATATCGTCCTGGACGATCTGACAAAAGTAGAAATCCTAATTAGGGCATTCTCATTAAAGCAGCCGTCTTTTTGCAAAACACATCGTCCTGGACGATTTTGTATCGGCCAGGACGATCGGCTCAATTCAGCAAGAATCTGCCGCCATATCTACTTAGGAAAATCTTATTTTTGGATATCGTCCTGGTTATCGGCCTGGACTATAAAATATCGGCCTGGCCGATCCAGGTCAATTTTTCCAAAATTTCTCAGGCAGTTTTGGAAAGCAATTAATGGGGATTTCGTCCAGGCCGATCGCAAGATCGTCCGGGACGATTAGACATCGTCCAGCTTCATTTCAGGGCGATTTTCAGGGCGATTTTTCTCATATTTGTGCTAATCGGCCAGGATGATTTGGCTATCGTCCTGGACGATAATGGCGGCAACTTGCATTAATGAGCTCGTTTTGCAAGCCTCTATTTAAGCTATGGCAAGGCACTTTGTAAGTGTCTTTGGCAGCCATTGTAGCTTCGTTCTTGTGGGGGAAACTTGAAGAGAGAGCTTGAAAGGGAGAGAGGAAAGGGTGGAGTTTGAGAGAGGGAGAAGATCCTGTGAGGGGGGACTCAAGGGAGTGTGGAGGGGGTTCCACACGGTTGCTCCGGCGAACTCGCACCTTAGTACCATCGGATTCAAGGCTTGTCTCGAGGTAAGTTCACCAAAGAAGAAGTCTCTTTGGTGTCAAAGGACCCGGCGACTCCGCCGCACCGGGGGAGGTGGAAGTGATTTTGTAAGGGCTTCTCCGCCTAGCTGTGGGGGCTAAAGGAGAGTCACTTTGTGTTAGTGCAATACTTGGAGGGTGCCTCCAAGGAGTGGACGTAGGTCAAGGTTTGACCGAACCACTATAAATCCGGTGTGTTCTTTTCTTATTATCGCTTCCGCATTTATTTTTCTTCCGCACTTTTTGTGGTGATTTTGGTTTAGGTTTTTGTCTTTGTTTAAAAGATTCTTCTTTTCCAAATCACCTCTCTCTTAATTAGTTTGGGACTAAGTTCATAGGGCTTAACATCCCCATCGAACTTTCAAGTGGTATCAGAGCGGTTTTCATAAAATAAGTTTTTAAAAGCTTTTGAATTTTGATCCATGGCTAATATTTCTAATCGTATTTTTGCGGAAGGATATTCAATCACTAGACCACCATTGTTTGAAAATATTACATTTTATTTTTGGAAAATTCGCATGTCTACTCTTTTGCAATCGATTGATTTTCGTATGTGGCATATGATTTTAACTGGTTATTCATCACCATCACGTATTGTTAATGGAATTAAAACTGATATTCCTTTTAATCAATGGAATAGGGATGAACGAATGGATGCTCAATTAAATGCAAAATCTTTGAACTGTTTTTTCTGTGCTTTAAGTTCTGATGATTTTATGTTAATATCCACGTGCACTACCGGCAAGGAAGTTTGGGATAAATTGCACACCATATACGAAGGCACTAGTGAAATCAAGCAATCCAAGTTGAATATTTTAATGCATGATTTTGAAATGTTTTCTATGAAACCTTTTGAAACGATTTTAGACATGTATACAAGGTTCATTCAAATTATTACATCATTGCATGCCTTAGGAAAAGATTTTTCAAATTTTGAAAAAGTTAACAAAATTCTTCGATGTCTACTGGATAAATTTGATTCTAAAGTTGTTGCTATTTGTGAGTCTAAAGATTTGAATGATTATTCTATTGATAATTTGATTGGCTCACTCATTGCCTACGAGCAAGGGTTGAGTCAAAGACTTTTGGATGCAGGTGAGATGATCGTTCTAAAAGCCGAAGATACGGAAAGAGGAAGCTTAGTTGGTGACGACAGAAAGGAATTGTCAAGCAAATCACAAAGCTCACCAATGCATAAGCAGAAGTGGAAAAAAGGTAAAATTGGTAAGGATGTTAATATTTCCTCTGACGTTATTTGTTTTAAATGCAGGAAACCTGGACATATGAAAAATGAGTGCCCTAATTTAAGAATTCTCCTTGCAAAAGAAAAGGGTAAGGCAAAGTTAAATTTAAACTGGGGAAATAATGAAAAGCAAAAAATCTCATGGGCAGATCTGGTCTCTGAAGCATCAGACCAGGAGAGAGATAATGGTTAAGAGCCTTTCGTATTTTTTTTTTGTGTTGTGTTTTTGTGTTTCTTTTTTGTTGTGTTTTTGTTTTTATGTTTTTTCATTTTTATTTTACGCTTTTTTTATTCTTTGAAATTTTTTTTCGTAAAAATTTTTCTCTGATCTACACACACATTCACTTTTCTAGAAATGAAAAATTTACTTCCTAATTTTTCTTGAAATCTTTAGTAAGTTGTGATTGACTTCTCTAAAAACAATCAAAAGAAGGAAACTCATGTTTTTGACTTTCAATCTATGTTTCCTAAAAAAAGATTTTTCTACTTTTGATTTAAAATCTTTTTCATCTTTTAAATTGGTTTTTGAAACTAAATTTTTTATCTTCCTATATTTTATTTATCGCATAGGAATCTTTTGCAAGTTGTTGAATCTAATTCAAAATTTTCTTAATCAAGAAATTCGCTTTATCAATAGTATGGGTTTACTTTTGGTATTTAAGATTTCAGAAAGGTAGCATAATCAAAAAAATTGGCCAATGATGCCAAAAATAAAAGAAGCGCAAAGTGCCAAAATTGAAAAATATAGAATACACAAAGTGTATCAAAAGATGCGCAGTGCGCCAACCAATTGTCAAGGGGCATAAAATGAGCCCACTAAATTTTAATGCTTACCATTCTTATACTTCTTAAAGCTTAAGAAAACCCTTGATTTTTCGATGCTTGAGTTTGAAAATCTTGACTCATGATTCAACAAATCGTGCATTAATCTTCTATTAGATATATTTTATGAAAGGAGTTTTGAAAAATTACTGTTTCTTTCTCTAATTTATTCCTTGATTTAGATATTGAATTAAAAAGTTTTTGAGCCTTTTTAAAGAACTTGAGTTTGGATTATCAATTCTTGATTTTCTAACCTTTACAGGGCTATGTGTTGTCAATCCAATTCTACTAAGTTTTTTGATTAAAACCCAGAGGTAACTTTCTCAATTTAAGAACATTTGTTTTTTCACTTGATCAGGGAATGTTTTTTGTTCGTTTTGTTTTTTGTTTGTGCCTCCTCTCTTTTTGATAATGTCAAAGGGGGAGAACGTTGTATCTTTTTTCTTTTCAAAAATTTTAAAACAACAAAAATATTTTCATCTCCCCTATTTTTGTTAAAAGGATTTATTCTAGTGAGGGGGAGATTAGGAGGATTTACTTTTATGAAAATTCAAATTGAAATGTTTTGCCATCATCAAAAAGGGGGAGATTGTTGCGAATCTATGATTTTGATGATAGCAAACATTCCTTATTTCTCTACGATTGCCTTATGTGCTAACGTTTCAGGTTCACACGATCAGATTGTAATCTGGAACCAGCTCAAGATTGGGTAGACTAGGTCTGTGTCAGTTTGTAATCTTTTTTCTTTCTTGAGTCTGTTGTATTTGGTGTGGTATCTGATGATTTGTAACTTGGAAGATTTTCTGTTGTGCCCTAAAAGATTTCTATTTTTGGTAACATCGTCCGGGACGATATTTATATCGTCCTGGACGATCTGACAAAAGTAGAAATCCTAATTAGGGCATTCTCATTAAAGCAGCCGTCTTTTTGCAAAACACATCGTCCTGGACGATTTTGTATCGGCCAGGACGATCGGCTCAATTCAGCAAGAATCTGCCGCCATATCTACTTAGGAAAATCTTATTTTTGGATATCGTCCTGGTTATCGGCCTGGACTATAAAATATCGGCCTGGCCGATCCAGGTCAATTTTTCCAAAATTTCTCAGGCAGTTTTGGAAAGCAATTAATGGGGATTTCGTCCAGGCCGATCGCAAGATCGTCCGGGACGATTAGACATCGTCCAGCTTCATTTCAGGGCGATTTTCAGGACGATTTTCCTCATATTTGTGCTAATCGGCCAGGACGATTTGGCTATCGTCCTGGACGATAATGGCGGCAACTTGCATTAATGAGCTCGTTTTGCAAGCCTCTATTTAAGCTATGGCAAGGCACTTTGTAAGTGTCTTTGGCAGCCATTGTAGCTTCGTTCTTGTGGGGGAAACTTGAAGAGAGAGCTTGAAAGGGAGAGAGGAAAGGGTGGAGTTTGAGAGAGGGAGAAGATCCTGTGAGGGGGGACTCAAGGGAGTGTGGAGGGGGTTCCACACGGTTGCTCCGGCGAACTCGCACCTTAGTACCATCGGATTCAAGGCTTGTCTCGAGGTAAGTTCACCAAAGAAGAAGTCTCTTTGGTGTCAAAGGACCCGGCGACTCCGCCGCACCGGGGGAGGTGGAAGTGATTTTGTAAGGGCTTCTCCGCCTAGCTGTGGGGGCTAAAGGAGAGTCACTTTGTGTTAGTGCAATACTTGGAGGGTGCCTCCAAGGAGTGGACGTAGGTCAAGGTTTGACCGAACCACTATAAATCCGGTGTGTTCTTTTCTTATTATCGCTTCCGCATTTATTTTTCTTCCGCACTTTTTGTGGTGATTTTGGTTTAGGTTTTTGTCTTTGTTTAAAAGATTCTTCTTTTCCAAATCACCTCTCTCTTAATTAGTTTGGGATTAAGTTCATAGGGCTTAACATCCCCATCAAACTTTCACGATACACGTATCGTCCAGGACGATCTGTTAACGTCGGCTGCCTTAATTAAGAATCCTTAATTAGACTTTCTGTTTTAAGCTGATCGTCCAGGCCGATCAAAGAAATCGTCCTGGCCGATATGAGTAAAAACAGAAATTCTAAGTTTCTCAAGTGTGTGTGTGAAGGGTTACAAAGCATCAGTCTCTTTGACTATTACAAGTGGACTCAAAGAGTAAAAAACAAAAGTACAGACTGACTCAACCCTAAACCTACGCATTCCTGAACTTGGCTCCTTTTTGATTGTCCGATCTTCTGATTCCTGAAAAGTTAGAAGCAACAAGCTGTCCAAGAAAACCAGTGTTTGTCAATCATCAAAATATAAGACATGAAAAATAGATTTGCAACAATCTCCCCCTTTTTGATGATGGCAAAACACAAGTAGGACAAAAATAGATTCATTAAAAAAAAGGTACAACATCAACTTTTTCCTACCACACCCTATCCTACTCCCCCTTTTTGTCATCACAAAAAGAGAGTCCAGAAACAGCAGAAAAAAAATCACGAAAGACTAACTACAAAAAGACAAGAAACAATAACTCAAAGCACAAACTAAAAGAACGAGGGATCCTAATCATCAGATGGAGGAGGTGGAGGTGGCTGCTGAAAGTAACTGGCAAGGGTGGTAAACTGAGCATTGAACCAGGTGATGTCCTGGTCATGCTGCTGCTGCTGGTGAGTAAGAAAACTGTCAAATCGAGCTAAATCCTCAGCGCGGTGAAAAGTCATGGCTGGATCGGCCTGAATTTAAAGAAACGGCCATATCGTCCTGGCCGATCGCGGAATCGTCCAGGCCGATATGCGTCAATAATTACGTACAGGCCGATTGGTCAAAAAGGCGGTCCAATCGTCCGGGCCAATCAGATATCGGCCAGGCCGATTAGACACAGGCTATCGGCCCGAGGAGTCAGTCCGGACGACCGTTGAAAAAGCAGATCGTCCGGGCCGATTAGGTGGATCGTCCAGGACGATGCACAATAATTGATCGTACCGACCGAAGTTAAAACATTTTAAATGCTTGCCACGTGTATCGTCCAGGACGAACAGTGGATCGGCCCGGCCGATGGTCCAATAATGGATCGTCCGGGGCCGAATTTAAAGATCAAAACGTACTGACACGTGGATCATCCGGGACGGTCCAGTGTATCGGCCAGGACGATGCACATAAAATGCATCGACCAGACAAATATACTATCGGCCAGGACTATCACCATGAGTTTGATCAAATCGTCCAGGACGATAATGTATCGTCCAGGACGATGAATTTCAGTAAGCACAGAAAAAGGTCAGCAGATGGATTTTGGAAAGAATTTGTCATATCGGCCAGGACGATATAAATATCGGCCAGGCCGATGTGACTTGAATTTGAAATCAAGAAAAAAATGATGATGATCAAGACCCTCAAAATAAAACAAAAGAAAAGACAGTCAAAGACACAAAAATAACACAATGAAAATAATAAAAAATAAAAAACAGTCAAAAAAAAAAAATAAACACCGAATATTTTTGGATTTTAATTTTTCTATTTTTTTTGTTTTAAGGAGGCATCATATGAGAATTCTTTTCATGAATTTAAACTTTTAAAGTTTTAGGAGATCAAGAGGTTTAACAAAATCCAATTAGAAGAGGGTAGAAAAACTGATTCCATTTACCCTAGATCGGACACCCTTCAGGGTACAGAATTCTCTTAAAAACAACAGAGTCCTAACTCGGAATAACAAAAAGGATAAGAAGATCCAATCAAGACTTGTTAACAACTAAAATATCTCATAAATAATAAACCAAAATAGTTTTTCTCAATCATGGAATTTGAAATCAAATCTTTGAACGTATCACATAATCAATGAGTTTTCTAAGTTTTAAGAGTTTTACCAAAGAGATGATAGCTTGCATTTAGTGGGCTAATTTTATGCCTCTTGTCACTTTTATTGGCTCTTTGAGCATCTTTTGATTTTTGATACACTTTTGTGTATATAGCTTTCTTTTCAATTTGGCTTCATTGGCCTCTTTCCTTTTTAACTTTTGCAAGCTAAAAAATCTTTAATATACCCCTAAAAAAAACTTAGTTGTGAGTATATCCTCCAAATATTAGAGAATAGGAGCTCTCTCTCTAACATAGGGAAGAACAATCCACAACATAAAAATCAAAATCACGTGATAACTTCAATGGTAAGATTTCAAAAGCTTGAATGATATCAAAGAATTTTGACTATTATGCATAAGATGTTTTATTGTAGCAAGATTTAGAAAGAGATCTTAAAAAGCCATTGGTTAAACTGAGTTTAGACTTTTGTTTTATAGAAGAAAATCATGCCACTAAACAAAGTCAGAAGAAGGGAAAAACATCAACAGTTTACTCCAATTTTAAAAAGCTAAACCCTATCTCCAAAAAAACTCCAATATTTAAAAGCTTGAGAAGTTTCATCATATGGAAGCCAAAAAAAAAAATAAAGACCAAAGTGAAAAAGCAAAAGCAAAAAAAGCAAACTAAAGACAACAAAAAGTGAACACAAAAACTAAAAAATAAAAGACATACAAAAACTAAAGATTTCAAGCAAGTGATAAAGCAACGGATTTAAGCAATTGAGCTGCAAGCCTCCTTATGTTCAGTTATCCTATGCTCCCACAAGGTCTTTGGTGAGAGCACACCTGTAAAACTCAACAACAGTCAGTTTTAGGAACCCAAACAGATTTGGGCTCCTTCTTAGGAAATGTAGAGTGTAATGCAGATGTGGTATGTATTGAATCATGCATCTTAGGTCTCCACACCCAATGTGTACTGCGGTGAACTGTGCAAGTGTGTGAGATGTGTCCTAGCATGCCACAAAAAAAACATTGAACTCCAGGAAAAGGTTTTCTTAAATGGTTTGAGTAAAAATGCCTCTTCCTAGGTTCTGGCCTTTGATTAAAGGTTGGTGTCATCCTAGCTTTCTAACATGTTTCTAAATCATTTTGAATTCTCAAGTTAGTTCTTTTTAATGCATCATTCTCAATCCTCAAATTTTTCTCAATCTCTTTAGATTTCTTAAGATCATCATTAAGTGAGGTGTGTGAAGCTTTTAATGCATTACTTTTATCAACTAATTCCAAATGCTTCTTGTTTAATTCATCAAATTCATCAAGGAGAGCCATGTGATTTGAATCAATCGTTGCATGATCTTTGAGAAAAACTTCATGCTCTTTTTGTAGATTTGAATGTTCTAATTTTAGGCTAGCATGAGTTTTCTTAAGTTTTTTGTATGATGGATGAATTTTTTCACAAATTTCAAATAATTCATCATAGGTTGGTTTACATACCTCTTCCTCATCACTTTGGTTTTCTCCCATGAAACACAAGTTTGTAGTCTCTTCCTCTGGTTCAGTCTCAGAGGAATCAGTACCAGATTCTGCCCAGAAGCCTCTTTGGATTTTCTTATTCTCCTTCCTAGACTTAGCTTTCTCCTCACCTTTTTCCTTTTCTTTGCTTGAATGATCTTGAAGTGTAGGACAATCGGCTCTTACATGTCCAGGTTTCCTGCATTCAAAACAAACAACATCAAAAGATCCTTTAATATGTTTATGATCCTTACTTTTTTTCCAATTTTGATGATGCTTTTGTTTCTTCCTTAGAAAGCTTTTGAATTGCCTTGTGATGAAGGCAACTCCATCGCTTTCAGACCCGAAAGATTCAGAATCCGATTTGTGTGCCTTCAATGTAATTGTTTTCTCCTTTTTCTTCTCACCTGCATCAAGATTTCTTTGATTCACCCCTTGCTCGTAAGCAATGAGTGAGCCAAGCAAGTTATCAATAGAATAGGTGTTCAAATCTTTAGATTCAGTGATTGCAGTAATTTTTGCATCATAAGCCGAAGGCAAGCATCTCAAAATCTTGTTAACTTTTTCATAGTTCGAAAGTTCTTTTCCTAGTGCATGCAATGAGGTAGCAATCTGAGTAAACCTTGTGTACATGTCAGAAATCGATTCATGAGGTTTCATACAAAAAAGTTCGTAGTCATACAAGAGAATGTTTAAACGGGATTGTTTAACTTCATTAGTGCCTTCATAAGTAATGCACAATTTATCCCAAATTTCTTTACCAGTTTTGCAAGTTGAAACGCGCATGTAATCCTCAGATTTTAAAGCACAGAAAAAACAATTCAAACATTTCGCATTTAATTGAGCTAAATCTCGTTCATCAAAAGTCCATTCGGTAAAAGCAACTTCAGTTAAAAACCGTTAATTTCATGAGAAGGTGGAGAATAACCTTCTTGAATAAGCATCCACATGCGATAATCAGTAGATTGTAAAAAAGTTGACATGCGAGTTTTCCAAAAATAAAAAGGTAGGTTATCGAACAGAGGAGGTCGGGTAATAGAATACCCTTCCGTAGTGTTGCGATTCCCAAAGTTAGACATGGATCAAATTCAAAAAGTTTTCAAACTTTAATTTTCGAATCAAGCTCTGATACCACTTGAAAGTTCGATGGGGATGTTAAGCCCTATGAACTTAGTCCCAAACTAACCAAGAGGGCGGGTGAATTGGTATTTTAAAAACTTCTTTTTAAACAAAGAAATAAAATCACATAAACCAAATTACACCACAAAATAATGCGGAATTTAAAAGTGCGGAAGCAAGAAAAAGAACACAGAAATTTATAGTGGTTCGGTCGATTCGACCTACGTCCACTCCTTGGAGGCACCCTCCAAGTATTGCACTACACAAAAAGTGACTCTCCTTTAGCCCCCACGGCTAGGTGGAGAAACCCTCACAAGAACCTCCTTTTTGCCACCCCGGCAAGGCAGAGAACCTATCTGCTTTTGCTTCCTCCTGAAGCTGGCAGAGAACCAGAACCAAAAGCAAAACTCCTTACCTCTACCAACCCTTCCACGGACAAGAAACTTTAGACGAAGACGACGCAGAGAGATCCTTGAAGCAACCCTTGTGAAACCCCTCACAAGCTCCCCCTCACAAGATCCTCTCTCTCTCCTCTCTCTCTCTTTCTCTCCTCAAGGTCTTCTCAGGTCAAGGCAGCAGCCAAAGGTTTTTAAAAACATTGAAAAAGAGCTCTTAAATAGAAGAGCTTCAAAAGAGCTCATTAATTGCAAGTTGCCGACAATATCGTCCAGGCCGATATGGACATCGGCCTGGCCGATCAGTACAAGTCAATGAAGATCGGCCAGAGCATAGCCCTGAATGAAAAACTGGACGATTGAAAATTGGCTTGATCTTCCCGGACGATCTCACGATCGTCCTGGCCGATCAGTTCAAATCAGAGGAAAATCATCCTGACAATAATCCTGAATACGGGCTGGCCGATATTGATCGTCCTGAAGTAACTTAAGATTTTTGACTAGATCGGCCTGGCCGATCCTGCGATCGTCCAGGACGATCTGATCGTATCAATCATCCTTAATTACTCCCTTGATTTCCTGAACAATTATGGCATAAATTGTGAATATCGTTCAGGCCGATCCGAGGATCGTCCTGGCCGATAATTTAAAGATACAGTATACCATACTTGTCTATGGCGGCTACTTCTTTCTGTTTTGAGCTTATCATCCTAGCCGATACACGTATCGTCCAGGACGATCTGTTAACATCGGCTGCCTTAATTAAGAATCCTTAATTAGACTTTCTATTTTAAGCTGATCGTCCAGGCCGATCAAAGAAATCGTCCTGGCCGATATGAGTAAAAACAGAAATTCTAAGTTTCTCAAGTGTGTGTGTGAAGGGTTACAAAGCATCAGTCTCTTTGACTATTACAAGTGGACTCAAAGAGTAAAAAACAAAAGTACAGACTGACTCAACCCTAAACCTACGCATTCCTGAACTTGGCTCCTTTTTGATTGTCCGATCTTCTGATTCCTGAAAAGTTAGAAGCAACAAGCTATCCAAGAAAAGCAGTGTTTGTCAATCATCAAAATATAAGACATGAAAAATAGATTTGCAACATTGCTGACGTCTCTTCTGCTTCCTCTTTAAAAAGCTTCTGAATTGTCTAGTCATCAGTGCAATATCGTCTTCATCCTCAGGTTGTGAGTGTTCACTTTCGGACTCTTCCACATTTAATGCAATATTCTTGTCCTTTCTTGGTTCACCTGCATCAATCTTTCTTTGACTTACTCCTTGCTCGTAAGCAATGAGTGAACCAAGAAGATTGTCAATGGAATAAATGTTCAGATCTTTAGATTCTGTAATTACTGTAATTTTAGCATCGTATGCAGTAGGTAAACAATGAAGAATCTTATTGACCATTTCAGCATTAGTTAATTCCCTACCAAGTGCATGCAAAGAGGTGACAATTTGAGTGAATCCTGTGTACATGTCTGAAATAGATTCATTAGGTTTCATGCGAAATAATTCGTAGTCATGTAACAAGATATTGAGTCTTGATTGCTTAACCTCATTTGTCCCTTCATAAATTATACAAAGTCTATCCCATATGTCCTTTCCGCTTTTACAAGTGAAAACTCGCATGTAGTCTTCAGATTTTAAAGCACAAAAGAAGCTATTTAAACATTTCACATTTAATTGTGCTAAGTCACGTTCTTCAATAGTCCAATCTGCATAGGGTGTTTCTACCCTAATTCCATCAACTAATCTAGTTGGTTTTGAGTAACCTTCCTGGACTAGCATCCACATGCGATAATCAAGTGACTGTAAGAAAGTAGACATGCGTGTTTTCAAAAAATCAAAAGGAATATTATCAAACAGTGGAGGTCTAGTGATAGAGTAACCCTCAGGTGTGTTTTCCAAATGTAGCCATCTACGTTAATCAAAAAGTAGTTCAAACTTATGATTTTGAAACAATGCTCTGATACCACTTGTTGAGTCCAATAATTAGGTTGTTAAGCCTAAGTAAATGTCCCACGGCTACCAAGAGGGGGGTGAATTGGTAGTTTAAAAAATTTTAAACCCTCTTTTAAAGATTAAGTTAAACTGAAATAAAATTTTCTTTTAAAGTTTGTAAAAAAATGTTTTTCAACCACAGAGTTGTTAAAACTGAAATTTAAAGTGTGGAAACGTAAAAACAATAAAGTAAATGACATCAGATTTATAGTGGTTCGGTCTATAACCAGACCTACATCCACTCCTCAGAGGCACCCTCTGAGTATTGCACTAAAACCAATAGTGACTCTCCTTTAGCACCCACAGCAAGGCGGAGAAGCCTTTACAACACACTCTTTTCACCATTACCCGGTGCGGCAGAGAACCGTCGTCCTTTTACACAATCCACAATGCTGCAGAGAACCTTCGTCCTTTTACACTCTCCTAGTGTTGGCAGAGAACCCTACGGCTGTTCACACTCTCCAAGTGTAGGCAGAGAACCTTTCCGCTGTTCACACTCTCCAAGTGTAGGCAGAGAACCCTTCGGCTGTTCACACTCTCCAAGTGTCGGCAGAGAACCGGATCTCCTTGACTGATCTTCTCATAAGAATCTAGAAGGAAGAAGGAAAAGAGTGAAGAAATATAATTTCACAAGTAGAGACTCTTACCTTTGTAATCCAAGTGACGCCTTCTCGCTCCAGTGGTAGGAATCCTCCTTTGAATGCTCTCTTCCACTCTCTCCTTGGCTATTCTCTCAAGAGGCACGAAGATCAAATGACAAAAAGATTGGGTGGTAGTCTAATTTGGACTATTTATATAAAAGACAAGAAAAACCGCCCAAAAACTGCAAGTTTCCAATTCTGTACGCAGTAGATCGTCCTGTACGATCTTTGATCGTCCTGGACGATTTTACTTAAATGATCTGAAACGACCCTATTTGAATATGTGTACGAATTGACTTCATACAGATGATCGTCCTGTACGAACTAGGTTCGTCCAGTACGAACGGTTATTACTAGGTCGGTTCTAAAAACTGCTGAAAACTGTTCTAAGTCGGTTAATCGTTTGGACGAGAATATGTTCGTCTGGATGAAAATTTTCCAGAGACCCGATCATCTTGGACGATTATTTATTTCGTCTGGACAAAAATATTTCAGAGGACCAATCGCCACGGACGATAAATTATTTTTGTATGGACAAAAATTTTCCAGAGACCTGATCGTCCGGTACGATATTTAATTTTGTGTGGACGAAAATTTTATAGAGGACCGGTCGCCTCGTACGATAATAAGTTTCGTCTGGACAAAAATTTTCCAGAGAACCAATCGTCTGGTACGATAATTAATTTCGTCCTGGACGAATAGGACTTTGAAAAAAAATTTTCAAGCAAGTTCCTATTCGTTCCATGTGCTCTATAGGAGATAACTGACGGATCGTCCAGTACGATAAAATATCGTCCCGTACGATCTGTATAAAATTTTATGATCTCCTTATGTGTGTGTGAAAGTTTTTTTATTAACTCAATTACAATCACTCCCTTTTAAAATTTAATTCAAAGAAAAAATGCAAACTTCAAATTAACAAAATATCTCATGTTGAATTTGATTTGAAGTTATCGGAGTCTGGAGTCTGATTTTCCTAAAATGTTAGTACACACAAGAGCAAATGCAAATCTTCTAAAATTGTTATGAGATTACTACACATTTGAACAATAATGTTTGGAATCATCAAAACTACAAAAGTTGCAAAAATATAAATCATTCAAATAGCAACTATTCTAGCAATACTTTCTCTCGTCCACTTCTACAACAAGCAAACCTACCACTATTTCCTAGCAAACATGAGTTTTAATTCTGACCACTCCTCCATTAGTTCTTATGTCTTCAAGCAAAAAGTTGAAATCACAAAGCATGACCTTTGTGCCTTTTTGAACTTAAGAACTGAGGGATATAGAGCCAACACCCTAATGAGTGAAAAAAAATTCGAATGGTATGAAGTTAATAGGGTGATTAGATAAATTGGCCTAACCTATCATGTTGCTAGAGTTTCTGGAATGACCAGGGATGCCCAAATCATCCAGCATATCCTTTGATCTTCAATCATTCCTAAAGCTGGTGATATGATTAATATTACCCCTCTTCTTTCTGCTCTAACCTTTTTAATTATGGAAGGTCATCCTATTGACGAAGCCCAACTTATCATAGATCATATCTATGTGATTTCAGAAATAGAACATGCAGATCAGAAGAGAAAAAAGAACATCTCATTAGGACACTTAGTCACTTATATTTTGGAAAAGAAATACAACTTAGTGCATCCTGATGAAGAATATGAAGAGCCAGTATACTATAATGATGCTTCCTTCAGATTGCTTTTCAAGGAGGAAAAAGGAAAAGCACATGCCAGTGCTTCAGAAGAGGAAGAAGAGGGAGTGCAAACTTCTGGTCCTCAGTCAGATTATCAGAATCTGATTGAAAGATTGATAGATTAGAGACTCACATTGATCAAAGGTTTGATCAATTTGATGCTCAACTTACGCAGCAGCAATAAGACATTGGTAATATTAGAAATGAAGTACATGAAATTAATACCAATGTAATGTTGATGGCCTCCTACTTCAACCTTTTTGGCGGCATTCCTCATCCTCCTCCAGAACAGTAGAGATGAATTTCTGTGTGTTTGTTGTATTCATATTTTATATTTTTATTGTGTCAGTTTCAATGTTAAGTGTTTGTGTTTATGTTTGTTTTTTTTTCTTTTAAGTTTAATGTATTTTCTTACTTGTTTTTAGATATTATGAAATGTGTAATCCTTTCATTAATATCAATGGATGTTGTACTTGTTTCAAATTTGATTTGTTTTTGGAATGTGGTTAATGTTTATGAATTTCATTAGTATTATTTAATCTTCATAGTGCTTAAATTAGATTGTAATTTGGCCGGTTTGACCCAAGATGCCAGAATCATCCAGCATATCCTTAGATCCTCAATTATTCCTAAAGCTGGTGATAGGATTAACATTACTCCTCTCCTTTCTTGTCTAACTTTTTTAGTCATGCAAAGACATCCTATTGATGAAGCCCAACTCATCCTAGATCATATCTATGGGCTTTCAGAAATAGGACATCCTGATTAGAAGAGGAAGAAAAACATTTCATTAGGGCACTTAATTACTTATATTTTGGAGAAGAAGTACAATATAGTGCATCCTGATGAAGAATATGAAGAGCCAGTTTACTATAACGATGCATCTTTCAGATTGCTCTTCAAGGAGGAGAAAGAAAAAGCACATGCTAGTGCTTCAGAAGAAGAAGAAGAAGGAGTGCAAGCTTCTGCTTCTCAATCAGATTACCAGAATCTGATTGAGAGATTTGATAGACTAGAGACTCACATTGATCAAAGATTTGATCAATTTGATGCTCAACTTACGCAGCAGCAACAAGACATTGGTAACATTAAAGATGAAGTTCATGAAATTAATACCAATGTCATGTTGATGGCCTCCTACTTCAATCTCTTTGGCGGCATTCCTCCTCCTCCTCCAGAACAGTAGATTTTTTTTTTGTGTCTGTTGTATTTTCTTTGTTTTTGTTTGTTTTGTTTTTATCTTACCTATGTTATTGTGATTGTTTTTATGTTTTTTTTTAAGTTCAATGTATCTTTTTTATGTAATCCGTTTTTATCAATGAAAGTTTGTTTTTATTAGATTTGTTTTGAAATGTGGCTAATGTTTATGAATTTCATTAGTATTTTTTTTAATCTACATAGTGCTTAAATTCGATTGTAATTTGAGATTATCTATATTAGAAAATCTAGTCTTTCTAAATTTAAAAGTTGTTTATAACTTGTTGTAATTAGAACTTTTAAATTCATGTCTATTCATTTAGACTACATAAAAGTTAATATTACTATTGCAATTTAGATGTTTTCTTATTTTGTATTTCTATGATCAAGTGATATTTATGCACTTAGAAATATTTGAAATTTTAGATTATTGATTTTGGAAAGAATTGGTCTCAATTATTCTTGAAAATTGTACAAAAAGTACAAAAATCAAAAGGAATTCGCAAAGATTTGCAAAGTGAAAAAGAGGCACAAAATAAGCCCAACAAAGAAAAAATGCACAAAAATGTGCCCCAAAAATTTTGAAAAAGATGCGCAAAGCGCCACATGTGGTAATTCTCTTCTTTCCAAATTCTTTCAATCTCTTAATTCAAATTGATCTTATGTTCATTTATACTCCATTGAACTTTGAAATATAAATTTTTTTTTACATCTCTCTTGTAATGATTTTCTATACTTGAATGTCTAAATTGAATAATGTCTTTAAAAATTTCTTCTTACTTACAATGTTATATCACTTCTTAAATTTTATGAATTTCTATGATTGACCTAATATTTTTAGTTTAAAATTGCATACCTTATGTCAATCACCATTTAGATTAGATTTTAAAATAAATTTCATATAATTACTTACATTTCTCGTCTATTTCTTCTTCACTTTTTGTTGCTTTTAAAAAGGGGGAGAAATTATTGAAATTATTGTATTTTCTATTTTGATTAATCTGTTTGCAAGTATTTGATTTTGTGGTTGTTTGTGTTAAAATTTTTGAAAAACAAAAATATTGTTCTTTATGCCTCCTTATTTTAATATACTCATCAATTCAGGGGGAGTTTAGGAGATAGGAGATTTGTTTAACTTGAAACCATACAAACAATAATTATTTTGTCATCATCAAAAAGGGGGAGATTGTTAGAATAGTTGCTATTTGAATGCTTTTACATTTTTTGCAACTTGAATAGTTTTGATGATTTCAAACATTATTGTTCAAATGTGTAGTTATCTTCTAACAATTTTAGAAGATTTGTATTTGCTCTTGTGTGTACTAACATTTCAGGAAAATCAAACTCCACACTATGATAACTTCAAATCAAATTCAACATGAGATACTTCGTTAATTTGAAGTTTGCATTTTTCTTTGAATTAATTTTAAAAGGGAGTGATTGTAATTGAGTGAATAAAAAACATACACACACACATAAGGAGATCATAAAATTTTATACTGATCGTACTGGACGATATCCTATCGTACGGGACGATCAGATAGTTATCTCCTATAGGGCACATGGAACGAATAGGAACTTGCTCGAAAATTTTTTTCTAAGTCCTATTTGTCCAGGACGAAATTAATTATCGTACTAGACGATTGGTTCTCTGTAAAATTTTTATCCAGACGATTTTTATTATCGTACGTGGTGACTAGTCCTATGGAAAATTTTTGTCCAGACAAAATTAAAATATCGTCTAGGACGATCGGGTCTCTGGAAAATTTTCATCCAGACGAAAATAAATTATCGTCCGTGGCGATTGGTCCTCTGAAAAATTTTCATCCAGACGAAGTAAAGAATCGTCCAGGACGATTGGGTCTCTGGAAAATTTTCGTCCAGACGAACATATTCTCGTCCAAACGATTAACCGACTTAGAACAGTTTTCAGCAGTTTCTAGAACCGACCTAGTAATAACCGTTCGTACTGAATGAACCTAGTTCGTACAGGACGATCATCTGTACGAAGACATTTCGTACGCATATTCAAATAGGGTCGTTTCAGATCGTTTAAGTAAAATCGTCAAGGACGATCCATGATTGTACAGGACGATCCACTGCGTACAGAATTGAACACTTGCAGTTTTTGGGCGGTTTTTCTTGTCTTTTATATAAAAAGTCCAAATTAGACTGCCACCCAATCTTTTTGTCATTTGATCTTCATGGCTCTTGAGAGAATAGCCATGGAGAGAGTGGAAGAGAGCATTCAAGGGAGAATTCCTACCACTTGAGCGAGAAGGCTTCACTTGGATTTCAAAGGTAAGAGTCTCTACTTGTGAATTTGGATTACTTCACTCTTTTCCTTCTTGTTTCTAGATTCTTGTGAGAAGATCAGTCAAGGAGATCCGGTTCTCTGCCGACACTTGGAGAGTGTGAACAGCCGAAATGTTCTCTGCCTACACTTGGAGAGTGTGAACAGCCGTAGGGTTCTCTACCCACACTAGGAGAGTGTAAAAGGACGACGGTTCTCTGCCAGCACTGTGGATTGTGTAAAAGGATGACGGTTCTCTGCCAGCACTGTGGATTGTGTAAAAGGATGACAGTTCTCTGCCGCACCGGGTAGTGGTGAAATGAGTGTGTTGTAAAGGCTTCTCCGCCTTGCTGTGGGTGCTAAAGGAGAGTCACTATTGGTTTTAGTGCAATACTCAGAGGGTGCCTCTGAGGAGTGGATGTAGGTCTGGTTATAGACCGAACCACTATAAATTTGGTGTCATTTACTTTATTGTTTTTACGTTTTCGCACTTTAAATTTCAGTTTTAACAACTCTGTGGTTGAAAAATATTTTTCTACAAACTTTAAAAGAAATTTTTATTTCGGTTCAACTTAATCTTCAAAGAGGGTTTAAAATTTTAAACTACCAATTCACCCCCCTCTTGGTAGCCTTGGGACATTTACTTAGGCTTAACAACCTAATTACTGGACTCAACAAGCTTGAAAGGGAGAGAGAAAAGGGTGGAGTTTGAGAGAGGGAGAAGATCCTGTGAGGGGGGACTCAAGGGAGTGTGGAGGGGGTTCCACACGGTTGCTCCGGCGAACTCGCACCTTAGTACCATCGGATTCAAGGCTTGTCTCGAGGTAAGTTCACCAAAGAAGAAGTCTCTTTGGTGTTAAAGGACCCAGCGACTCCGCCGCACCGGGGAAGGTGGAAGTGATTTTGTAAGGTCTTCTCAGCCTAGCTGTTGGGGCTAAAGGAGAGACACTTGTGTTAGTGAAATACTTGGAGGGCGCCTCCAAGGAGTGGACGTAGGTCAAGGTTTGACCGAACCACTATAAATCCGGTGTGTTCTTTTCTTATTATTGCTTCCGCATTTTAATTTCCGCACTTTGTTTTTCATTGTGGTGAATCTAGATTTCGTTGCTACCGATTCACTTCTCTTTTAATTAGCTTTGAGACTAAGTTCATAGGGCTTAACATCCCATCAAACTTTCAAAACTCATGCATTATACTTTTTCAAGTACTGTCCGTTGATGACAGGCATGGGGTGAATCATGTTTGCATCAACAAGAAGGTAGGAACCACCTTCGTAGACTTGCTCTATGACAAAGGGGCCTTCCTAAATTAGCTTAAACTTACCACTTTGACATAAGTGCGAATTGATAGGCCTACACAAAATAAAAACCAAGTTACCAATCCAGAAAGCGCAGAGCCTAATAAGGCAATCATGTGCTTGAGCCATATGAGCCTGGTATAACTTGATATTATGAAAAGCTTGCAAGCGCAGCTCTTCTAAACCATTAAGCTCTTCCAACAGCAGTCGAGCATTATCTTCATGAGAAAGATTATGATTAATCTCTACAAGCAATAAGGGAAGCTCGACCTCAAATGGGAGGACGACTTCTACTCTGAAAGCCAAAGCATATAAGATAGACTGAGTAGGAGTATGATATGTAGTTATATAGGCCCATAATGCTTTGGGTAACTTATCATGTCACTCGCATTTATTTTCAACAAAGATTTTCCTTATCAATTGTACAAGGGTTTTATTAAACGCTTATGCCTAGCCATTGGCTTTAGGGTAGTAGATCGAGGATTATTGTCAATTAATGTTATGGTGGTGGGTAAATTTGGCAATCTTGGTGCTTCTAAACGACGGATCGTTATCAGAAATGATACGGCATGGAACACTAAAGTGGTATACAATGTGATCGCGAAAGAAATGCATTACATCCTTTGATTTGACTTCCTTGAGTGGGATAGCTTCCACTCACTTTGAGAAGTAATTAGTGGCAGCTAAAATAAAAACCTATGACCCTTAGAGGAAGCAGGGTTGATAGAACCCACTAATCCATGCCCTAACCTTCAAAAAGCCAAGAAGAGATAGTAGGATGCAACGGATTAGGGGGTTGGTGAATCACCGTGTTATGAATTTGGCATTGGTGGCACCTTCTAGAGTGCTCCATACAATCACAAATTATATTCGACCAATAATAACCAAGACATTTAATTCTGACCTTCATTTTTGGTCCATACTAATGAGCACCACAAAGCCCTTTGTGTATCTTGCCCATGACCTTACAAGCCTCTTCGTTATTGAGACAACGTAATCACATTTGGTCAAAAGAGCATTGATACAGGGTATTGTTCACATAGGTAAACGATAAAGCTCTCTTTCTAATATGAGCAGCGAGAGAGCGATCATCAGGAAGCCTTCCATGCTTCAAATACTCAATAAAAGGATCTCTCCAATCTTACTCTTCCTTATTTGCAAGCCCTGTGAGGGTTTGATCAGGAGAAGATATGTCTGCGGGGTGTAGTGCCAAACAGTACTATGGGTTGCCAGTTGGGTCAGCCAATTCCTTTGCTAACTTGGCAAATGCATCTGCTTTACCATTTGTAGATTAAGGGATTTTAGCCAAAGTTACCTTAGGGATTAAGCATAGGGGCTCCATTGCTTTGCTTTTATAAGGCAAGAGCTCAGGCTTGAGTACTTTGTTGACTTTTGCTACTTGATTTATTATCAATTGGGAGTCTCCAAAGATTTTTATCTGTATAATATTCATCTGAATGGCCAACTCTAACCCCAAAATTAGAGTTTCATACTCAGCTTCGTTGTTAGCTCGAGGCTCTGAAATGTTGTAGGAGTAGCGAAGAGTGTGTCCTACAGGGAAAACAAAAATGAGGCCCAAAACAACCCTAACTATGGGAGTTTCATTTGGATATAAGACTTTAATGGATGATGCACCATCAAAGTAGATCTCCCAAGTTGGGGACTCCTGATTATCCACACTCATGATTAATTCATCAGGTAGATCATCATTAAGTAGAGAATCTGTAGGGATCGGGTGAGCGGTAAGAAAATCAACTAAAGCTTATCCTTTATGGCCCGTTGAGGGACGAAAGTAAAGTCAAACTGTAGTAGGATCATAAACCATCATGCTAGATGACCTGAGAGAGTCAGATGGGTCATCAAATATGTTGAAACTTGTTCACTATGAATTAGGTTGTTAAATCGAAGCTTTTGTCCCAGTGGCTAACCAAGAGGGGGGGGGGAATTGATAATTTAAAATTTAATCTCTTTTTTGAATATTTTATACCGAAAATAAACTTTACTGGATTTTTTAGAAATAGTTTTTCAACCACAACTTAAAAATAGTAAAGCAGAAAATAAAAAGCAGCAAAAATAAAAGACATAAGATTTATAGTGGTTCGGTCAAACACGATCTACAACCACTCCCCGGAGGCACCCTCTGAGTATTGCACTAATACCACTAGTGACTCTCATTTTGCACCCACAGCAAGGCGGAGAAGCCTTTACAAAAACTCTTTTCACCACTATCCGGTCCGACAGAGAACCATCATCCTTTTACACTATCCCTAGTGTTGGTAGAGAACCATCCTTCCTTTCACACTCTCCTTATGTAGGCAAAAAACCCTTCATCCTTTCACACTCTCCTAGTGTGGGAAGAGAACCCTTCGGCTGTTCACACTCTCCAAGTGTCGGCAGAGAACCGGATCTCCTTGATAGATCTTCTCATAAGAAATCTAGAAGGAAGAAAGAAATGAGTGAAGTAATCACAAATCAAAAGTAAAAACTCTTACATTTAAACACAAAGTGAATACTTCACGCTCCAGTAGTAAGAATTCTCCTTCGAACACTCTCTCACACTCTCTCCTTGACTCTTCTTTTAATAAGCATGAAGATTAGTGAGCAAAAAGATTAAATGACAGTTTAGATTGGATTATATATAGGAAAGACACAAAACACCATCTAAAAATTGCAAATTTTCAAGTCAACATGCAGTGGATCGTCCCGTATGATTGTGGACCGTCCTCGACGATTTTACTTAAATGTGTTGGAAAACGAACCAAATGTATATTGGTACGAATTGAATTCATACCCAATCATCATCCCGTACGAACTAGGTTCATCCGGTACAAACGGTTATTCCATAGGTCGGTTCCCAAAAATTGCAGAACGTCGCCAAAATTTTCAGAGTCAGTTCACTTCGTCCTGGGATGAATATGGGTTCGTCCGGACAAAATTTTTACAGAGAACAAATCGTCGTGGGACGATTTTGAGTTCATCTGGACAAAAATTCTTTAGAGAGCAATTCATCCTAGCACGATTATAAATTTTGTCTGAACGAAAATTCTCCAGAGGAGATTTTGTCCTGGGATGATTTTGAGTTCGTCTAGAAGAAATTTTTCCAGAGAGCATTTCGTCCTGGAACGAATAGAAATTTCATCTGAATGAAAGTTTTCTAGAGAACATTTTATCCTGGGATGAATTTGAGTTCGTCCTAGACGATCAGGACTTAGAAAAATTTTCTTCAACTCCTTTTCATTCCATTGCTCTTTTAAGAAATAACTGACCTGATCGTCCTGTACGATCATGGGTCGTCCTGTACGATCAGTATAAATTTCAAGATCTTTTTAAGTGTGTGTGTATTTATTCACTCAATTACAATCACTCCCTCACAAACTTAATTCAAAGATAAATACAAGCTTCAAATTTCAAAATATGTCATGCATTTCAAGTTGAATTTGATTTGAAGTCTTTAGTAGTCTGGAGTTTGATTTTTCTGAAATGTTAGTACACACAAGAGCAAAAACAAATCTTCCAAAAAGTGTTAGGAGATAACTACACATAAAATAACAATATTTGAAATCATCAAAACTATACATGTTGCAAGAATATAAAACATGCAAATAGCAACTCTCTTAACAATCTCCCCCTTTTTGATGATGGCAGAACAATTATTGTTTTTATATTTTCAAATTCTAAGAATCTCCTGAACTCCCCCTGAAATGATGAACACATGAAATAAGGAGGCATTTGAATAAAAAAAATTTTTGTTTTCAAAATTTTTAGAACACACATACAATACAATAGAACAAATAATTTCTCCCCCTTTTTGACAACAGCAAAAAGATAAGAAAAAAAAAGACCAGAAATGTAAGCAGTCATATGATAATCCTTTGATAATTGATCCTTAAAAGTGATTGAGATTAATTTTGCAAACAAAATCAAAACATTAAGTAAATCATAGTAATTCATAGAATTTAAGAAGAGTTATAACATTTATAATAAAAAGTATTTATCAAAAACATGAGTAAATTTAGACACTAAGATAGAGAAAATCAATGCAAAAAGGATGAATAGAAAATTTGTATATTTCAAATTTCAATATGGAATATAAATGTATAGTAGATCAATTTGAATTAAGAGATTAAAAGATAATGGAAAGAAATAACTACAACATGTGGCGCTTTGCACATCTTTTTCAAATTTTTGGCACATTTTTGTGCATCTTTTTACTTGTGGGCTTATTTTATGCCTCTTTTTCAACTTGCGAACCATTGCGCATTCCTTTTGATTTTTGTACATTTGTACATTTTTCAAGAGTAATTTTGATCTTTCCAAAATCAATAATAAAAAATTTTAAATTTTTCTTAGTGCTTAAATATTTATTGATAAGTGAAATATAAAATAAGAACATCACAGTTGCAATAATAATATCAGAATTAATGTAGTCTAAATAAGAGACATGAAATTAACAATCTTAATTACATCAAGTTATAAGTAGAACCTAAATTTAGAAAAATTAGATTTTCTAATGAATTTAATTTTAACTTGCATTTCAAAGTATAGCACTGTTAAGATAAAAAATCTAATGATTGTCATAAAGGCTAACACACATTTCAAAAACTAAATTAAAGCCAAAATAGGATAACTTATATTGATCTCAAAATGAAGGATATTACAATTGAAACATAAGATATCAATTTGACTTAAGATTTAAAAACAACAACATCTAAAGAAAAGAAAATGCATCACATTTTCCTAAAACATAAAACTAACACACCAACTAGAGAAAATATATAAAATCAAGTACAACTGTCACTCAGAAGGACCCTCATCTGGAGGAGGATGAGGAGGAGGTGCAACACCGAAGATATTAAAGTAAGTACTAATCATAAGCATGTTTGTATTAATATTATTCATCTGATCCCTCATAAACCCCATGTCCTGCTGATATTGTGAATCCTGATGCTGAAGATGAGTCTTAATTTGATCAAAATGTTGATGAACATGAGTCTCTAGACGATTAAATCTTTGAATTAAATCTTGATAATTTGGTTTATTGGCGGGTGCAGGTGCAGCTTCATGTTCTTCCTCAGTATCACTAATGACATGTGCTTTACTTAATTCTTCTTTGAAGATTGCTCTAAATGATCTATCATTGTAGTAGAGCAGTTCTTCAAACTCTTGATCAGGATGAACCAAATTGTATTTCTTGTCCATAATGTAGGCAACTATATGTCCTAAGATGATATTATTCTTTCTCTTATGCTCTACATGACCAATTTCAGACAGCCCATAAAGATAATCAAGGATAAGTTGGGCTTCATCTATAGGTTCTTTAATCATGATCAAGAATATCACCATAGAAAGAAGAGGGGTAATGTTGATCCTATCACCAGCTTTAGGAATAATATAAGTTCTAAGAACATGCTAGATGATACGAGCATTACGAACTAGACCGGATACCTTAGGCATATGCTCATTAAAATTGATTCCTCTAATCACTTTATTAATTTCATACCATTCTTATTCAGTTGAGGTGATCAAGGTATGTGCTCTAGCTCCCTCAGTTCTTAAGTTCAGAAAGGCTCCAAAGTTAGCCTTGGTGATTTCAACTTTTTTTAAAGATAAAAGAACAGATGACATTATAGTCGGAGTTGAAAGACATGTTTGTAAGAAAATAGTGGAAGGTTTCTTTATTGTAGAGATAAACTAGGGTGAGGATGAAACCAAACTGAGTTGAAGCAAACAAGTTCATCACCTGAAAGGTTAGTTGTTCTTGGACAAGAATTCTAGAGGTTATGATTTTGGCGGAGACAAACCTAGGAAAGGATTCTTCATTGGCTTTAGAAAGAAAGTTCTCAGAGGAATTCTTTGGTGGGCCCTTGGCTAGAGTCTTTTGACGCTTGTTAGAACTTGCCATTGATAGGATCAAAAGAACGTAAGGATTTGAAAGTGAAAGTGAAATGAGAGTGACTTAGTTCAAAAGCCCGTGTACTTATTGAAAAAATGATAGTTCGTACCGGACGAAATTTTACATTCATCCTGTAGGAAATATATTTGTCCCGTATGAAAAACTTTCGTATGGACGAAAGAATGCGACCAAAATAAAATGGCTTTTCGTAATCACACAACTTACGAAGTGTCCTTTTATAGACTTTTGACAAGATTATCGTACAGACGAACACGTGTTCGTCCCGGGACAATCAGAACTTATGATCATTCTAATGGAAGTTGAAATCATCCCCTCTATTGAACTGACATGTGTACGTCCGGATGAACCAAAGGTTCGTACATACGAAATATAGCATTAAAAACTACCTTATCCGATTAATTGCTTTATTCAATTGTCCCATCATTATTTTGATTGAAAAAATAAGTTTTGAAAAAGAATTAATTTTCTTTAGGAAAGATTAATTTTTAATATTTTAGTTTTAAAATTGAACTCTTTATTATGAATAATATATCACCTCGGGAGACGAAAATATCATTCCCTAATAGGATCAAATTATAAGACTTTGAACTCATCCTGATTACTATAGTCAAACATATGAGTGAATAACATATAACCCCAGAGGGTCAAGGCAAATTTTAATTGAGTGTTTGACTATATTAATCTGGATAAAATAATCATTAATTTCAAAATCAAAATCGTAATAATATAACGACATATCTTTCCATATTGTTGCGGATCTATGGTTTATGATTTTGATGATAGCAAACATTCCTTATTTCTCTACGATTGCCTTATGTGCTAACGTTTCAGGTTCCCACGATCGGACTGCAATTTGGAATCAGCTCAAGATTAGGTAGACTAGGTCTGAGTCAGTTTGTAATCTTTTTCCTTTCTTGAGTCTGTTGTATTTGGTGTGGGACTAGTTGGATTGTAATTTAGAAGATCTCCTATTGTTCCCTATAAGTTTTCTATTTTTGGTAATATCGGCCGGGACGATATTTATATCGTCCTGGACGATCTGTCCAAAATCAGAAACCCTATTTAGGACATCCTCATTAAGGCAGCCGTCAACAGATCAGCCTGGACGATACCTGTATCGGCCAGGACGATAATCTCAATTCAGAAAGAATCAGCCGCCATAATAAGTTTAAGAATTCTTTATTTTAAGAAATCGTCCCGGACAATATTATTATCGTCCAGGACGATCTAACTCAATCATGCCTAAATTGATCTGGTATCTTTGGAAAGCATTAATGGTTGATTGATACGATCACATCGTCTGGGACGATCGAATGATCGGCCAGGACGATGGCCTGGATGATCTTCATCGGACAGCTTGTATTCAGGGCTATGATCAGGACGATTGAAATCGGTTTTAAACTAATCGGCCAGGACGATCGTGAGATCGGCCTGGACGATGTAACCAATTTTCTTCTGATCGTCTCAAATCGTCCCGGGCTAATGAGCTTAATTTGTACTGATCGTCCAGGACGATAATGTCGGCAACTTGCATTAATGAGCTCGTTTTGAGAGCTTCTATTTAAGCTTTGGCATGACACTTTGTAAGGGTCTTTAGCAGCCATTGTAGCTTCGTTCTTGTGGGGAAACTTGAAGAGAGAGCTTGAAAGGGAGAGAGGAAAGGGTGGAGTTTGAGAGAGGGAGAAGATCCTGTGAGGTGGGACTCAAGGGAGTGTGGAGGGGGTTCCACACGGTTGCTCCGGCGAACTCGCACCTTAGTACCATCGGATTCAAGGCTTGTCTCGAGGTAAGTTCACCAAAGAAGAAGTCTCTTTGGTGTTAAAGGACCCGGCAACTCCGCCGCACCGGGAGAGGTGGAAGTGATTTTGTAAGGGCTTCTCCGCCTAGCTGTGGGGGCTAAAGGAGAGTCACTTTGTGTTAGTGCAATACTTGGAGGGTGCCTCCAAGGAGTGGACGTGGTCAAGGTTTGATCGAACCACTATAAATCTGGTGTGTTCTTTTTTTATTATCGCTTCCGCATTTATTTTTCTTCCGCACTTTTTGTGGTGATTTTGGTTTAGATTTTTGTCTTTGTTTAAAAGATTCTTCTTTTCCAAATCACCTCTCTCTTAATTAGCTTTGGGAATAAGTTCATAAGGGCTTAACATCCCTATCGAACTTTAACATATCATCAAGAGCATCACCCATAATGGAACTAGATCGATTATACATTATCAAGTAAAAACTAAGATTTGTTAACTGATCATCCCAGATGAACTTGCAATCATTTGAAATTGAGAAGAGGCAGGAAAATTTCAGAGCCCTGCTGGTTGATTCTGCCATGCCATTTTTAGCGTCTATTATTAATCATTTGAAATTGATAATAATGATCGACAAATTTATATTTTCCAAAGAGAATTAATTAAATATTTTGAAAGATTTATTTTGAAAATTAATTCTTGGTTTCTAAATCTCCTACGAGTGCAAGCCCTCGTAGTTAATCACATCGTAGGAAATCGGGATTTCCTACAAAAACTCTCGATTAAAATAGCAGTAGAAATTTCATTTTAGATTTCCAAAGATCGATATCAAAGGAGAGAAATGGTAGGAATTTTCAAATGAGATTGGTTCAATGTTGAACACTTATTTTCAGGAGTCAAAGGATGAGGAGTAGGAAGTATTTTGAGATTTTGAAACAATTCAGAAAACACTCCAGCCTATCCTAAGTGTTGGGCTTGAATTTGATTGAAAGAGATTTTTTTAGTTTGAGTGGTCGATTTTATTAGAAATTTGTGATTCAATTCCCGAAAGTTGAGGTCTTATGGCCCAAGCCAGCCCCGGAACCTAAGTCTAAATTGGACACTTAAAATTGGTAGCCTAAACCTAGCTAATGCAGTGAAAGTCTGGTCTTACCCCGACCTGGATTGGGGAGCCAGCTAAACCACCTAAATGATTTAAAATTATGAGTCCGATCAATTTATGTTGAGTGGTCAGGACATTAATTAGATTGATTTTGAAGAGTTGGGGCCGACACCTAAAGCGGATCCTAATTGACCCCTTAGATTTATGTTGGGTATTAGATGTCTAAATAAATGCAATTAAATATTAGAATACTTTTTAATTTGTTACGAATACGATGCATGCTAATTGACTCGATTGAATGCATAAATCAGTATGTAGCAGTTTAAAAATTTTTTGCTTAGAAAAATAGGTTTTCCCCTAGAGATTGCACAACATCCCCTTGACAGATTGGCACCCTCATAGGCTAGGTGGTCTGCCATAACCCGTAGGCGGGAAGGTGCCTAACAAGGTAGAGAAAATATAATATGAATGCTTGAAAAACCCTCGACGAGTCCGAGCTTACTTCTTAGGACCGTTTAGAGTTTCTATCTTATCTTAAAAAGTTTATTTAATTAAAGTAGAAGAATTTTTGACAAACCTCTAAAAGCCTAAATTCGAATTACAGGTCAAACCAAATGCGGCATGCAAATAAAAAAAGACTAGAAAAGCAAGTATCTCTAATGCACAATCAATTTATATAAATCAATCAAATTAAATATATCAAATTGAATGTCCATATGGCAAGCGCCACTAATTATTACATTACAGAATTTACAGAAAATTAAGGTGGTCGGGCACCACTGACAATAACCCAGATTCTATCCTAAGATTTAAATGATTTTGAGATTTGGGATTCTTCTTGTCGCCCATTTCTTCATCTTCTCACAAACATCTTGATTCGTCGGCTCCGGATATCCAAATGGAAAGAAACTCCCCCTTGAACGGGGTGTTATCTTTCCTCTTTGGATATTTGAAAGGGATCCTAATTTGACTTCCAAATGGAAGAAGACTCTCCCCTTTAGGGATGTCTTCACCTCTTTGGAATTCAAATTGGATCTTTATATCCCAATCTCAAGTCATTTTTAAAGAAATTACAACCTTATCAAATTGAATTTACATTAATTCGAATAAAAAAATCTAGACTCGATCCTGTAGGGTTATCCTAAAAATCAGCAGTTATATAAACAATCCTAAGTAGTTATTATATGAAATTTGAAATGCAAATTTTTTTAGCCACACTTGGTCATGCTCTTATTATTTAAAGGGGGTCTTAAACACAGCAGGTACCAGTACAAAGAGTATATATATTTGATTTTTATTAATTTCCCCCTTTAATTTCAGCTCCTTGTATGAGCATGGTCACCTGCATAAGATTGAGCAAGTATAGTTCGTCCCTAACCTAGGGGTAAATCTAACGCACAATCAATCAAAGAATGCAGGAAGTAAGTAAGCAAACACATCAATTCTACACTAGTAAACATCATGCAGTAAAAGCTCAAAAACCCGGCACACAGCGGAAAAGTAAACACCGGCCTATTCTAAAACTAGAGTCGGTGATCCTATCAAATCATCTAAAGTGTGTGAGGTTGGCTATGTGGCTTTGATATGTCCTAAATAGGATACTTAGTTGAAGTTATTTAAGGTTTGATTGGTTGAAAGGCTTAAAGAGGATTTTGATTTAAATTTAAGTATTAGCAATTTAGAATTGATTTTAAAAGTTTATTTTATTATTTATAGGACACCACCTTTATTTCACACCGAGGCCGTGAAGTTTATTTCACCTTTATTAGGGCTAACTTAATAGCCTCGTAGGCTTGAGTTACCCAGTGGTACCCGATATAATTAAGTGAATTAGGTTGATTAAAGATTAAGGGTTAATGAATTTTATTAGAACTGTTTGACTGCTGGTTTAAGGGTTGGTTAATCATTTCTGGAGTTTTTAAAGCAATTTTGAGTTTTAAGAATTTTTGGAATATTTTAATCATTTAATAAAGGGGTTAAAAGTTGACTTTTTGATTAAGGGTGTTTTCTATAAAGTTAATATTTTATTAAATACTAGACCTTACTTCAATCAGTTAGACAGTAGGTACGCTGAAATCAAATTTTTCTACATTTTATTACAAAGGTTTGAAGTTTTGAACTAGTTTTGACCTATAGTTGACCAAAAAGTTGACTTTTTTGATTTTAACAGACTTCTGGAAGTTTAATATTTTTAATAAATATTAGAACTTATTGTAAATTGATTGCAAGTGAGTTTGTTCAATTTCAATTTTTATTAAATTAGTTATGAATTTTTGAAGTTTTGACTATTTATTGAATTATTGAAAATCCTTAATTAAAGTCCCTTTTTATGGTTTTACTCCAAATGAGTTCCCAACTCCTTGAAATCAACTCTAAAGGTCAGGAATGACCTAAAGAGAGATTCCCAAGTGTTTGGGAAGTTTTTGGAAATTTTAATTATTATTAATTAATTATATTAATTAAATATTAACCTTTACTTAAAATTAAATTAAGGTTTAATTTACTGTCAATTCAAAGGGGTTTTAATTTTTATTGGTTAAGGATTCAAATATGGTCTGTTAGAGGGGTTATACATAATTTTTGGGTTTAAATAGGATTTATTACATTTTTTGGAAGGTTTTAAGGATTAATTAAGGCTTAAACTTAATTAGGTTGATTAAGGGACTTAATATTTTAAAAAATTAGTAAAACTTTTTCTATGAGTTGGACATGTCACTAAGTTCAATTGTTCAAAGTTTTGAGTTAAAAGGATGTGTATCCTAATTTCTAGAATTTCTCTAAGTTTTCTAAACATGTCCTTAATTATTGTCCTTAATTATGTCACTAAGTTTGATGAGTTTGAATCAATGTTTTAACTAACCCTTGACTAAGCATGCAATAAACATATACAATCAAGCAAGTCCTTAAGTCTAGGAGAGCCTAGGCTAAGTGGTGTGTGTTTCCTAAGCATGCAAGAACTAACAAAATTAACTTAATCAAATCTTGATTAGTGAATAGTTAAGGCACAACTATGCACTAATCAATCACCATAATTTCCATTCAAACATGCTTAATCTACATTTAAAATTTTAAGGGATATCTCCAAGTCAAAGATTTAGATTAATATAATTTTTTTTTTAAAGATTTATATATATATATATATATATATATATATATATATATATATATATATATATATATATATATATATATATATATATATATATATATATATATATATATATATATATATATATATATATATATAAGGCTATATAAACATATAAATATATATACATTTTTTTAAATATGATAATTAAAAGTTTTATCAAAATTATTTAAAATATCAATGATAGATCATTTGATTTTAAGGTTATTTCAAAATAAATTTTTAATTTTTAAAATATTTAACATAGTATTTAATCAAATAATAACTAAATATTAGAGGTATATTCAAATAACTTAAATTAATCAAAATAAATAAAGTTTAAGATCTTGAAAATTGTTTAAAGTCAAATTTATTAATTTTTTGAAATATTTGATGTAATATTCATAGTTTTATGACTAAAAAAGAATTACTATCAAATTTTTGAAAATTTAAGTTTATTAAATTAATTTTTAGTAATTTAAAATATCTTAATATACATAATAAGAAATTTATTTCTGACGTTTTGAAAATATATCTTAAAATATAATTTTGAATTTTTAAAATATCTTGATCAAATATATATATATATATATTATATATATATATATATATATATATATATATATATATATATATATGTTAATTATTAATTAAAAATAAAAATATTTAATAATCAAAATATTTAAAATATATATAATATTTTAAATTAAATTTAATTTCAAATTAAAGATCTTAATTTTTTTTTAAATCAAAATGATATATTATATTGATTTTTTTTAATAATTAAATTATTACGATTTAATTAAGTTCTCGATTTTATTTTAAAAAGAAAATTTTAATTAAAAACTAATTTTAAAATCAATTAAGATGCTTGCGGCGTCGGCAGAACATGTGGCACACTCTGGATCATCCGATCGGAGGCACGGAATGGGGAGGTCACGTGGCGGCTTCTGGATGGCCAGATCGAATTCTGCGGCGGAGGCGAGACACGCGGCGCATCCTGTTTTACGGATCAAAACTGCACGGCGGTGGGGACACGCATCGTCTGCTGATCAGTTCACGTGGTTTACTTAACCACGTAGGCGCAGGTTTGTGGTCGTCGGATCGTCCGTTGAAAGGAACCAACGATCCAGATTTAATCTCGCGGTCTGATCTCGCGAAAGGAGATCTGACGATGGGATTTTGATCTTGCGTTTCTGATCCAAAGGCCCAGATGTCGCCGAACGGGAAACTGAGCGCCAAAATGAATACACAGTTGGAAGAGAGCATTGAATGGTTCGATCTGGACCATTGATCGAGCGAGCAACGGTCCAGAAAACATACATTCGCCGAAGACTAAGAGTGACGCCCTAGGATTCATTTTTTGGCCTATTCAGGCGATCAGATCGATGAAACATTTTGAAATTTTAAATTTAGATTAAGATAATGAACAGAAATTTTGGGGAAATAATCTTGTGGAATAAAATGTATTGAATCAAAAGCTATTTAAACTAGGTGTCCTAAGCTAGGTTTAGGGTTTTATCGATTTAAAGGACGGTTTGCACCGCTTTTGGATTCTCTGAGCTTGTAGACTGTCCACGATTAAGTTTCCGGTTGAATACACGCTCTGACACTCCACGAATTGCCTGGAATAAGGCTTGGATGGACATGAGCTTAAGTTCGCCGGAAGATTGGTGGAGGAGTGGGAAGGTAGGTGGAGGACTCAAGGGAACTCAAAGGAACTGAGAGTTTGACTGGAGGAGCTTTAGGTAGGTGAGAGAATGCTAGGATTTGAATGAGAGCAATTTCCTAGGGTTTTCCCTATTCAAAATGACTCCAGATAGAATAGACGGTTAAGATTGACTCACCAGCTCCCTAGATGATGCCACATGTCCAGGGAGTTGTTAGGAGTAGATGGAATCAAAGGACTAAAGGACATCCTACATGGAAAGGGTGTTTTGTCCTCTAGTCCACATGAGAGTGAATGAGAGCCATTGGATTCTAATTTAATGGCGGAGATAGGCTCTAAGAAGCTTCTAGAGACTGCTAAAGCTACTGGAATGGTTTAGGGAGGGATATGATTAATTTAAGATGGGTTTTGACCATCTTTGACCACTCCCAAACCTTGATTTGACCATTTGACTAGTCCCCCTTCCATGTGGCAGCTGATGTGGCCTGGGGGGAAGTTCAGGAGCTGAAGTAATGGGTTAGAGGGAGTTTAGATGAGTTGGAGTAGCTTATACCAAGGGATTTGGTGACTTAAGAGTTTATTGACCATATGTTGACTGGTCAACTGACCCTATTGACTATTGAGGTGGCATGGGGGTGAGGTTTGAGTGCTAGTTAGATGAGTTGGAAGGATTTATATGCTTAAAGATTAGAGTTTGAGTTTATTTGACCAAGTAGAATAGGTTTGACTAGATGTTGACTGGTCAAATGACCATGTTGACTACTGAGATGGCAGCCAAGTGGCCTCAAATGTTGATTAGAATAAACCAAAACCAAGGCTAAGTGGAGGGATGGAGACTTCAATTTGATATGGGGTTTGGAATAAATTTAACCCAACCTTAGAGTTGACTTGGTCAACTCTAATTGGATTTGATTGGCCAACATCCTAAAGCATGGTTAGGCCATGTTAGGAGTTTATTTTGAGGTTTTGAAATGGACTCAATGGATTAAATGGTCTAAAATAACCCATTAAAACCTTAAAGGAGTTTTGAGTCAACCTAAGTTGACTGGGTCAACTAGGTTGACCCAAGGGGTGGGTCTGGGCTAGGCAGGTTTGAAATGATGTTTGGCGTCTAGTAGAAGTAATTTTAAGGATTAAATAGGTTATCTCGATCAAATCACCTATTTAGACCCTTAAAGGGCTTCTTAGGTCAACCAGGTTGACCCAAGGCTTGGGAATGGCTCCAACAAGTTTGGTTTGATATGTGAAACTTGCTGGAGGTGGTTGCATTCAATTTGGAGTTCGTTTGGTTTGAAATCACTATTTGAGCCCCATAGGGTATTTTAGTCATTTTAGGCTCATTCCCACTAGGGGCTGAGATGAGTCCAGAAAAATACTGTTTATTATTCAACATATCAGGATTAATGGTCTAGAGCTGACTAGAGGATTTGGTGAAGGCTCTAAGGTCATAATCTTCTAGGTGACAGATCCAGTGGCATAGGCTGTAAATATTTGAAGGTTTTACAGCCTTTGGATTTTGATTTAGTTTCTGGGGTTAAGGGCCTCAGAATGGGCTCAAATTTGGAGGGTTTCCTGTAGAGACATGTTCTATCAGTATGTAACTGACAGACTCTAAATCAAAGGTCATTTGATTGGTTTTTGAAGTGTTTAAAAATTCACTGGGAAAGGCTTTTAGGACTTGGCCATTTAGCATTAAATTTGGTTTAGATTTCTAAGATCTGAGTAGATCCTAAGGTCTGGATCTAGGAGAATCCTAGTGTTTAGATTGGTTTGGAGATTGAATTAATTTGGGGTCAGGATTGGTCCAAGTGACCTCATACAAAAATGAGGTCAACAAATGGACCCCCAATATGTGTAATAGAATGAAATTCTATTGCACATATTGGCGTTGACCGAGATTAAAGATCAAGTCTAGAATTTTGATCCTAAGGGAATAAAAAGTTCATCCCTGGGGGATCAAGATTTGGATTTGTACTATGGTAGTTCCATGGAGGGCGTACTCTACCACTAGTGGATTTAGTCTGAAGGGAAGAAAAGTCTATCCCTATAGGAAAATAAAGTTTGGGTGATCGTATATGCAGGAAGAGTTCCTAACTATAGAGGATCAGATTGGTGTTTTGATTCTAAAGGAAAGGGAGCCTAACCTTAGAAGATTGAATTTGGATTTGATTCTAAGGGAAGGAAAGACCTAACCCTAGAAGATTGAGTTTGAAATTTTATTCCAGCGTAGTGCCATGAGGGGCATACTCTACCACTAGTGGATCTAATCCTAAGGGAAGGAGGAAAGCTAACCTTGAGGAGAAGAGGATTGGATTTGGATTTGATTCTAAGAGAATAAAAGACCTAACCCTAGAAGATTGAATTTATAAATTGATTCTAAGGGAAGAAAAGACCTAACCCTAAAGAATTGAGTTTCAATGTTGGTTCTAAGGAAAAAGAAGACCTAACCCTAGAGGATAGAGTTTTGATTTTATACTAGGGTAGTGCCACTAAGGGCGTACTCTACAACTAGTGGATCTAATCCTAAGGAAAGGAGGTAGCCTAACCTTAAGGGAAAAGAAATGACTGAACTATGTGGGGCCCAACGGGCTTAATTCAACCTTTAGTCAGTCGAGATCCTAGGAGATAGGAAGCACAGGGACTCACACCTACTCCTAATGGATCGAATTTGTACTAGGTATTCAATGACTAACCTAGCTAGAAAGCACAGGGACTCACATCTAACTAGGGGAACTAGCCATGGAGATAGTCTGCCCAAATCTTTAAGGATTTGGCAAAAGCTATCTAACCCGAAATTTGATTTTATACGCTAGGATAGTGCCACGAGGGGCTTGCTCCACCACTAATAGATCTAATCTTGAGGAAAGGAAGAATGGGGACTCACACCTAACCTTAAAGAAAAGAAAGAGTGACTGAACTATGTGGGGCCCAATAAGCTTAATTCTACTTTTAGTCAGACGAGATCCTAGGAGATAGGAAGCACAGGGACTCACACCTATTCCTAACGGATCGGATTTGTATTTGGTGTTCAATGACTAACCTAGTTAGAAAGCACAGGGACTCACATCTAACTAGGGGAACTAGCCAAGGAGATAGTCTGCCCAAATCTCTAAGGATTTAGCAAAAGCTATCTAACCCAAAATTTGATTTTGTATGCTAGGATGGTGCCACGAGGGGCTTGCTCCACCACTAGTAGATCTAATCCTAAGGAAAGGAAGCACGGGAACTCACACCTAACCTTAAAGAAAAGAAAGAGTGTAGCTATAGAATTCAAAAAGAATTGAATGAGAGTAAGTCGAGTTCAGTCAAAAATTAAATATTTTATTGATTTAAAGATCGAGCTACATCAAGCATAGTATTTCTTAAGGAAACGCCCATTTATAGGAAGCATTGGGTGATTTCCCTTACAATCCACAAGCTGATACGAGCCTCCTTCGTAGACTATTTCCACTACGAAGGGTAGGCCTAAAAACGAACCGAGCCGAGCCGAGTATGTGAGTGTTCATGTTTGTGTTCATTTAATATCAGCTTGTTCAAGTTTGGTTCATGTTTGTTCAAGCTTTATTGTTTGTGTTCATATTTGGTTCATTTAAATTAATGAGTGTTCATGTTCGATTCATGTTCAGTTCATGTTCGTTCGTTTAATGTTTATCGAGCTTGTTCGCGAACATATTTAACAAATTTTTTCTAACTATCAAATAAACGCGTTCATTAACATATTTATGAATAAACACATTTATAATAAAAGTAATTGTCTATGTAACAAATGCAATGATTATTTATATTTATTAAGTCTATAGTCAAATATTAATTATTTGTATCGAGCTTATTCACTAGTTCAAATTAGAACACGAATCGAGCTTTTATCGAGCTTAATGTCGAGCTTGTTCATGAACTTCAAATGATGTTGTTCACGAACATAAATGAGCTGAACACATTAGTGTTCAAGTTTTTTTACTTAAGAATCGAGTATTTAAAATATTGTTCAAGTTTGTTTGTTTAGTTATTTAAATGATCACAAATGAGATTTAATTGAACCGAACAACGAGTAGCTCGTTGAATGTTTGGTTCGCTTGCAGCCCTAACGAAAGTGTCCTTCCCAAATTGGTTCAAACTTTCCACCGAGTTTTTGGTGTGCTAAGATAGGCCTCCGAAGAACCAAGACCAAGTCGCCTACTCGGAAGGTTCTAGGTCGCACTAACTTATCATGAGCTTGAATCATTCGGGTTTTATACAACTCTAGATTTTGTTGAGCTTGAAGGTGACATCCCTCGAGGCTTTCAATTCTTCCAAACGGAGTTGTGCATTTTGTTGAGTTGTAATCTGGTTATGAATTGCAATTCTGAGTGAAGGGATTTGAACTTCGAGAGGGAGTACGACCTCAGATCCATACACTAGTGCAAACTGTAAATTGGGTCGGGGTTTGATAAGTGGTCTGGTAGGCCCATAAAGCTTCCACCAATCTTTCATCCCACTGACATTTGTTATCATCGAGTATCTTTTTTATGATTTGAACCAAAGTTTTATTGAAGGCCTCAGCCAATCCATTACCCCGTGGGTAATAGATTGTTGAGTATCTACAATCGATACCATGGCAATTTGAAAAATTATTGATCTTTGTAGACTTGAAAGCAGACCCATTATCAAATACGATTCTGCGTGGCACGACGAATCTATATACGATACGGCCATGAAAGAATTTTATTACATGGTTTGATGTTACATTTCTTAGTGGGACTGCTTCTGCCCACTTGAAAAGTAATCAGTCGCTGCTAAAATAAAGCGATGACCCTTTGAATAAGGAGGGTCAATTGGCCTAATGATATCCGTGCCCCAGATTTCGAAGGGCCACGAGACTATCGTGGGATGCAACATGTTAGGCGGATGATGTAAAACCACACCATGTACTTGGCACTGATGACAACACTTTACAATTTTCATGCAATCGTCAATCATCGTAGGCCAGTAGTATCCAAGTCTTTTGATCTTGATTTTCATCTTAGAACCTGATTGATGAGCACCGCACAGTCCAGCGTGGACTTCGTTAGCAATCTTCAGGGCCTCACATTTGTCTAAATAATAGAGCCACATCTGATCGAACAATCATCGATACAATGTATTGTTGACTAGTGCGTAAGATAGGGCACATTTCTTGATTTGATAGGCAAGTGATCTCTCATGAGGGAGTTTTCCTTCTAGAAGGTATTCGATTATTGGTTGTCTCCAATCTCCTTCTTCATCGACTGTTGAAGAGGTAGAAAGGACCTAGAAAACTTATTTGTTGATGTACTCCAAATTTATGGGAGACAGGACTTGACGACCCTGCACCTCTATAGGGATGGAGTCTTCTTCTGGGCAGGCAAATTCCTTTGCAAGCTTTGCGAGGGCATCCGCCGAAGAATTGCTTCCACGGGGAATCCTATACATAGTTATAATTGGAATTTGCTCGAACAAGTGACTGGTGTACTGGTGGTATTTCAGGAGTTTAGGATTCAAAACCTTATAGGTTCCTGCAATCTGGTTGATCACTAGTTGGGAATCACCAAAGATTTTAATCTCTTTAATCTCCATTAAAATTACAAGTTCCAAGCCATTTATCAGATCTTCGTACTCAGCCTCATTGTTCGTACAAGGTTCTAATAAATGGTAGGAAAAGTGTATCATTCCCTTATCTGGTGTTATGAATACCAGGCCAACTCCGACTTTCCTGGGAATAGTAGAATCAGGTGCTTTACCCCGTTAAGAGGACGCAACACCATCAAAATACATTTCCCAGGTTTGAGTATTAGATACCTCAAAACTTATAATTTGTTCGTCGGGTAAATCATCATTTAGAGGAGATCTGCCGACAACGGGTGTGCCGCAAGGAAGTCGGCGACGGCCTACCCTTTCACAGCATGTAGGGGAATGAAAGTGATTTCAAATTGGAGCAATATCATAAACCAATGAGCCAAACATCCTGACAATGTAGGCGTGGTCATAAGGTATTGCAAGGAGTTAAAACTGGAAATTAAGTTGACTTGATGAGAAAGCTTGTAATGACTTAGTTTTTGTGATGTAAAAACTAGGGCAATACAATGTTTCTTAATCATTGGATATCGAATTTCCATTGGTAGAAGTCTTTAACTTAGGTAATAGAGAGCATTCTCTTTCCATTCGTCATTTACTTGAGCAAGGAGGGCCCCAAGAGACTCTTCAAGGGCCGCAGTGTAAAGGATTAGAGGTCTCCCCGGAATGGGGGCTGCAAAGACTGGTGGATTTGTCAGGTATTGTTTGATATTTTCAAAAGCAGATTGACATTTTTTGTCTCAAATGAATTTGACATCCTTCTTAGCGAGGACCGAGAATGGCTGTCATCTCCAAGAAAGATTGGAAATGAATCTTCTTATATACGCTAGTCTACCTTGAAGAGACCTTAGTTGAGTAAGGCTCATAGGAGGTGGCATATTTAAGATAGCTTTGATTTTGGCAGGATCAATTTCAATTCCACAGTGCCTTACTATGAAACCTAGAAATTTTCCTGACGTGACACCGAAGGCGCACTTCAAGGGATTCATCTTAAGGTCATAGCGGCGCAACCGCTTGAAGACAATTCTTAAGTCATAAAGATGAGCCTCTTTAACTTTACTCTTGACAACTAAATCGTCGATGTAGCACTCGACTTGATAGTGGATTAAGTTGTCAAAGATTTGAGTCATAACCCACTGGTAGGTTGCACCGGCATTTTTAAGGCCAAATGGCCTCACTTTATAACAAAAGATCCCTATAGGACTTCTCAATGCAGTGTTTCTCTCATCTTCTAGGGCCATCTTGATTTTATTACAACCAGAAGAGCCATCCATAAAGGAGAAAATGACGTGCGAAGAGGCAATGTCCACCATAAGTTTTGTAATTGGCAAAGGAAATTCATCCTTAGGACATGCCTTAGTCAGGTCTCTATAGTCAACATAGACCCGAATTTGACCATTTTTCTTTCGAACTGGCACGACGCTGGCTACCCAAGAAGGATATTGCTCCTCCCAAATAAATTCGGCCTAGGCCAATTTCTTAACTTCAGAAATGACTTGTTGTTCGATCTCCAGACGCATGCATCGTGGAGGTTGTTTGACAGGAATGGCATCGTGCCGGATTCCAAGTTTTTGAACTGCTATATCAATGGACAAGCTCAGCATTTCATCGTATGTCCAAGCGAAACAGTCATTAAACTCGGATAGAAGTTAAATTAGATCCTTAAACTCGTCCTCACTCAACAAAGAACTTATGAAAGTTGGGCGAGGGTCATCCTTTGTTCCAAGGTTAATTTCTTTAAGTTCATCAACTGTCAATTTAATTTCTTCTTCAAATTTAGGGGGTGCATCCTGAATTTGAACTTCATTTGAATCATCTAAGGTCTCCAAACAAAGTCTCTCAAGCGAATCAACGACTTCTGTAGGACACTTTCAGATTCAGGATGACTGGTTATCATCAAGTAATATTCATCATCGTCAAATGAACTAACGGTACCAAAGCCGATACCAATTGTCCAAATTTTATTGAATTTTGAATTCCAAATATTTTGGTGGTATCACGCCTGTCCTTTAGTCCATTGACTTGGAGAGAAACCTTTAGAGATAAGAGCTTTAACACCAACAGGAAAGTAGCCAAAAGGTAATTCCATTAATTCGTTTAAATCTTCCTCTTCTAGGATTACATCACCTTCGTTCCTTGAAGAGGAGGTGCCAGGGAAGAACCTCTGGACTTTCCTTACTTCTCCATCTAAATTAGGGGCATCCTTAGTTACTAACCCTGAGACTCTGTCAACAGACAGTGGGGTTAAGGCTAAGGATTTAATTATCCTTTTAAGTTTTTCATACATACTCAATTTAGGCTCATCATTTTGAGGTTTAGAATTGTTACCCTCCTGGTCACTATCTGAATCTAAAGTGAGATCAAACTTTGGAGGAAGATTGGATTTTTTATAGTCAAAAGTAATTCTAGCACACCTTTTCCTTGGTTCTTCATCAGAACTTGTTTCAAGTTTGATGTATATTGGGGGATTTCTTTTTTCAACTGAAGGGCGGCCTCGGCCGCATGCTCTTTGGGCCATCCTTCCACCTCTTTGAGGTGGATTGATTGGAGGCATGAAAACCATGCTCTCGACGTTGTCTTCACTATTAGAATCATCTCTTTTTTTATTCTTGACTTTTTCTTTTGCTTTTGAGCTTTGACTTTCTAATTTTTTCTCCTTATCGTTGATCTCTACCTTAGATTTGGTAGTGGACCCTTTGGGAACATAGTATGCAGCATCCTCATAGATCCCGACCTCGTGAATAGAGAATGGTTGCAGATCACCCTTGATTTCAAACTCAATGCCATTTCGTTGGTACTTAATGCATTGATGTAGGGTGGAAGGAACTATTCTATACTCATGGATCTAGGGCCTACCTAGGAGCGCATTAAAGGACGTAGCTGAATCAATTATATGAAATTTCACTTCATTTTTTTAACTATCCTATCTCTAGAAGAAGTGTGATTGAACCTAAAGCCTTCTCTCCCTTTTCGTTGAACCCACGAAGCACCAACCTGTCGGTTGAGAGCTTGCTAGTATCAACTCTAAGGTACGTGAGAGTCTTTATGTTCATCACGTTGACCGATGCACCCGGATCAAGCAGAACTCTTAATAGCTTGAAATTGCCCACATTTACGGTGATGTAAAGTGGGCGATTGTGGTCGGCAGTTCCTAGGAGTAGATCTTCGTCGGAGAAGGTAACTCCTGGGATTTCTTGAAGTATAAAGCTTTTTCCTCGGAAGTTGAAGCGAGTTGAGCTAAGCAAATGTCAGGGTCGAGAAGTGCTTTAATTAAAGTCTCCCGCATCTCTTTTGAAAGGACAAGGGCATCGTAAATGCTCAACTTAGCAGGCAACTTCTTAAGGTGAGCTAAGGCGTTGTAATCGACGCTTGGAATATTAATATCGGGACCCGGTGGATTTGAAGGAGAGTTTGATTGTTGAGTAGGGATTTGAATCGGATCAGTGGAAATAAATTGTTTTCCCTTTTCCTGAGGGGGAAGCCTAGGGGGTAAAACCTTGCCACCACGTAGTTGCACTTGCTTGATTTTATCGGAAGGACAAGCTATGGGGAGGTCTACGCTCTCCTTAGGCAATTGATTGTCATTTTTTGAATGAGAATCTGAATCCGAGAAATCTATCACGACGGGATTCCCTTGAAAGTTTATTTCAGGGGTATCACCATCTGATACGACATCAGATTCATTTTCCCCTTGAGGGGTCAAATCTGGAGAGCTGAGTTTTTAAACTTCTTGATTGATCTTAGCTGGTTCTGGGTTATTTTAAACAGAAGAGTCATTTGAAATTTCATTCTCAATATTAATCATCAAAACATTTGCAGAAGGATCTTTCTTTTTATTTAATTTTTGACTGTTTGCCTTTGATGGGGCAAAGTAAAAGTTAGATAACTTTATTGGGGCTAGTGGTTTTGAGCCACCATCCACCACTTGTACAGATCTCTCATCAACAAATTTTCCTCTCTACAAAAGGTTCACTCTTTTCATTTTTATTTAATACAGTAGTTCCTGTAACTACTGGATAGGAAATCATCCTAACATCCTCCTGCGATGCCTCTAGGTCAGCCTCCCAGATCAGGCCCCGGGCTCTCGTCGGTAACTGTTGAGAAAGACAAAAAGATTGGTTAATCGACTTTTTAAATGTCAGGATAGTGCTATATCCCAACCATCTTTAAGGGACAAAGAACAATTAGAGTTTTTACCTGAAATGGATTTGATAGACCCCTGATCCGGATCGACTAGGTACTCCTTTGGAATTATGATGTTACCTTGATGGAAGTTCCTTTCAAGCCAATCCATGAAAACAAAGCAGTACTCGATTGTATGGCCCAACATGCGGTGGTAAATGCAAAAATTGGGGTGATCCCCCTTATTTGCCTCCCCCGGCTTCTTGGCCTCTAACAATCGAAAGTCTGGCTTCTTTTGGAGATTCTTGAAAATTTTTCTTACCGATTCTCTTTTAAAGGGATAAGGGTGAGCTAATCTCTCTTTAATAGACATCAGGTAAGGTCCTCTAGTGGGTTGAGAAGTTACCTGAAACAGTTGAGATTTCTGAATTTGTTGATCTTGAGGATTGTTTGCCTGACTATTAAGTGGTTTCTTTCCATTGTTAACCACTGAAACCATTGTTGTTCTCTTTTCAAAGGACTTCAATGGTTCGCTAGCTTTCTTATCTTTAGCAGAATCCTTTAGGAATGGCATTTTGGAAGCCTCTTCCTGTAAATTACTAGCTTTGTTAAGAAGTTTTTTAAAGGTTTTGATTGTAAACCCCTTTAACAAGAAAGCAATAGGCCCGTGGATATTCTTTAAAAGAATCTCCACTTCATGTTGTTCTTGTAATTGGGGTTCACATTTCATCGAGAGATTTTGCCATCTTAAGATGTAGTCAACCAAAGATTCGCCTGATTTTTGCTTTTCGATGACAAGATCGCCAACGGTTACACATTGTTGAGTTACTGAAAATATTTTTAAGAAGAGCCCCTCGAGCTCTGTAAAAGTTTTTACGGAACCATTTGGCAAATCTGCGTACCACTCTAAAGCGATACCGGACAGACTACTCACAAACTGGCAAAAAAGTAGAGCATCCGACCCTCCTGCTTTGCAACAGCTTGCTCGAAAATGGGCCAGATGCTGTCTTGGGTTTTTTAAACCACTAAAGACTTTGAAAGAAGGTGGCACAAAGCCCTTGGGATAAGGATCCAAATCATATTCCTCGGGGTAGGGTCTACCCTTTGGAATAGATACAGCTCCTTGGGAATGAGCTAGGGCCTCCCTTACCTAGGTTTCAATCATCTGGCAGATAACTTTTTCTGGTGGAGACACTGGAGAAGTAACTTCTGGAAGTTTGGGATTTGAATCAGCCTTCCTGCTGTGCTCGCCCGTTGTGTGTACCGTAGGCTGCAACTGATCAGGTCTAGACTCTGTGACTGAAAGAGCTAACTCTACATATGTTCAACTTTTATCATCATCTCCTCAACCTTTCTTTCCAGACTTTTGATGTATTCATCTTTTTCCTTTAATCTGACAGAACTATCTGAATCTGAATCAACTGCTGCTGATTCTTCCTCCTTATCAGAGTCGTGTTTAGAAGGCTTGACATCTTTAGTTGATGCCCGAGTTTCAACCATATGAACATCTGCTACTGGATCTTCCTCTACTAACAAATCATCTTCATCCGGATTGAATTCTTCAACAGCCTTCTTCTTAAGAATATCTCTAATTTCTTTCACTACTTCCTCAACCGGTCTCCCATCTATTTCTTCAGTATAGATTGGTAAGTATCCTTCATATTCTATCACTTGATCAAACTCTTTCACATCTAATTTAGCGAAGATGTCATTAATATTACTATCTTCTTCAGTGAGTTCTTCACTAACCAATTGATCTAACATATCCTCATCAGTATTCTGAATCGTCTCCTCCCCTCCGACTATCCCAGGGTCGGTAGTCACAAGGGTGACATCCTTAGTAGGGTGAGGGACATCTATCTTAATTGGTGATGGAGGGGCTCGAAGAGCAGGGGCTCCAACATCAATACGGACAGAATCCTCACATCCATGAACTGGGAGTTGGGGGAGTTCAACTGGAGTCTGAGTTTGAGGTTCTCTGATTTTAATTCTAATAGATCTGCTGAACTTCGTTCGTATGCATGATTCATCTGGGGACATGGGCTTCTTTCCCTTAACATCCACTAGTTTCAACTCCTTCAGAACTTCTTTAGATTTTGCTACCACTAGGGCCAGCTTGGAAAATTTTGAAGGCAGGGTCTGTGGTCTATCACTAAGAGGGCGACTTTAGCCAGACCCAGTTAACAAAATCTCCTCCGTCTTTGTAGACGGGAGGCGAGGCACCCAATGATATCCATCTACTAAGATTGATGTTGCAGGTTGTTTGAAAAATTTCTTATTTTTCCTCACTAGCTGAGGAGTCAGGTTCTTTGCATCAGATTTTTCTTCTTTCAACAGCTCTTTCTCAAGCTTGTGTGATATCACCCCTTTCAAATGTTTCACAGATTGTTCCTTAGTTTGTCCTACTTGAGTAGCATAAGTATGGATGATATTCCTGAGCATTCTAGCTTTTAGAGTTTGCTTCTCCTGTGGGGTTCTCTTAATAGAATAGTCTACTGGGCTAGGCGGAGTGCTAGCTATCTGAGTAACTCTCTCCTCCCCTGCAGAAGCTGCGAGGGGGTGAAAATGACTTTTCCCAAGGCCTTCAGCTCGGCCACCTTCTTGGTCTTTGTAATTTTCTTCCTCGACCTCCTAAGGTAGTTCTTTTTGGTATTCTTGCTGCCATAAAGGGTTTCAGAACTAGAAGATCCTTTCTCAAATATCAACTTTCCCTCAGCGGCAGCTTCCAATTTTTTTGCATCCTCAAGAAATTCTTTGGGTGCGGAAGCGAGATTTAGTGCGGACCAGAGACTAGGAGGGGCATCATTTCCAACTCATATGACTAACTGAACTAGGGGGGCATCCTTCTCACCCTTGATAGCAAGGTCTACCAAAGTATTTCCATCCATCACCAGTCTAAGGGACTTAAACCCTATTTCGAATTGAATTGAATTTTCATAAATCAGCTCTTCGATTATTAAGTCACGGTCCATCGAAAATAATAATTTGCCAGCCATAGCAGGTGATTTGATTATCTGAGATTTGAAAGGAAAAGATTTGAATTAGAAACTTAAATTTGAAAATAAATTTATATTTTATCATATATATCGGGGTATAAGAGCTATAACCCGGTATAAAATGATAAAATATGGATATTAACTTTGATTGAAAGAAAGTTTGAATTCTCGTTGTATATATTTAACTACAAGAAGATGTTGTAGAAAAGTATATAACAACGATAGTCTGAATTTGATTTGGATGAATTCAAGAGAGAAGATTAAAGAATTTTCTTTTGATTTTGGAACCCAGATCTAATTGAATTTGCCTTTGACAAGGTGGTTTTCCAAATCAAAGGAGAATTGAAGAAGTTTGACTTGACTCTCTTGTCCTACTAATTGACTTAGAGGAATGATGTCCAAGACCAAACGAATTTTGATAGAAAACTTAAATTTTTGTTGCATGCGTTCAATTATAACAAGGTATTATAGAAGACACATGGCAACAATTATTAAAATTAATTTGGGTGATTCTCCTTCACTTTTTGAGACACAAAACATCGAGTTTTTTTTTTGACATAATGGTCCTCAAAAATAAATGTAGAGTCTGAAAAATTCGGGTTTAAATCTTTTCTCAACATTGATTTGCTTAATGTGAAAGATCAAAACCTAGATTTGATTGAAGATTTGGAATTTGAGAGGGGTTTGGAAAATTTTGAAAATCCGGCAGCATCTCCCCTTATTTTTGGAACTCAATGTGTTGAATTTTCATTCAACAAAAGGTTCGCAAACTAATATGGGGAAATTACTAAGAAAGCTCAACTCTTTTAACCTTAAGAATAATCAAAGGATAAAATTTTAAAGGCAACCTATACCGGATAGAGTTAAAGTTTTGTTGTATATGCTAACTATGATGATCGTCGTAGAAAAATGTGTAACAACAATGATTGATTTGATGTGATTTTTAGAGGTAAATTTTAAAATTTAAAAATCTGACAGCATTTCCCCTTATTTTGGGACTCAAGGTGTTGAATTTGCACTCAACAAAAAGGTTCACAATAATTAGGGGAAAATCCCAAGAATTTTACTCGACTCTTTTCACTCTAATTAGTGGCTTAGAGATGAAATGTCATAGTTTAATTTTATCATAATAATTGAATTTTAGATTTGAGTTTTAGAAGTGACCTAAAGAATTGAGAATTTTGATTTTGATATTGAAGAAATTTTCTATAAGTCATATAACTTAGCACGCTATTGATTAATCTAAGCATGCAAGTTTCTAACATTTAAGAAATATTTAGGAAGGGCTAGGCTTGACTCTTTCGCTCTACCAATCAAATTGGAGGCAAAATGTCCAAGCCCGACCTCGAGGGAGGTTTCCTACACTCACCTCTCATTTCACATGTCTTAATTGAGTTGGCCACACTCACCCAAAGAAGAAATGGGAGAGGGACCAACGGAGAGAAGGGTAGTTAAGACTACTGATTCAATAAAATTCATACAGCTATTAAAGATCGAGAGTGAGATTTATCCCCAGTGGAGTCGACAAATTTGTTTTGATTCAAAAAATAAGTTTTGAAAAAGAATTAATTTTCTTCGGGAAAGATTAATTTTTTATATTTTAGTTTTAAAATTAAACTCTTTATTATGAATAATATAACGCCTCGGGAGACGATAATATTATTCCCTAATATGTTCAAATTATAAGACTTTGAACTCATCCTGATTACTATAGTCAAACATAGGAGTGAATTACATATAACCCCAGAGGGTCAAGGAAAAATTTAATTGAGTGTTTGACTATATTAATCTGGATAAAATAATCAATAATTTCAAAATCAAAATCGTAATAATATAATGACATATTTTTCCAAAGAAAGAAAATATCGTCTATTATTAATCATTTGAAATTGACGATAATGATCGACAAATTTCTATTTTCTAAAGAGAATTAATTAAAGATTTTGAAAGATTTATTTTGAAAATCAATTCTGGGTTTCTAAATCTCCTACGAGCGCAAGCCCTCGTAGTTAATTACATCGTAGGAAATAAGGATTTCCTACGAAAACTCTCGATTAAAATAGCGATAGATATTTCATTTTTAGATTTCCAAAGATCGATATCAAAGGAGAGAAATTGTAGGAATTTTCAAATGGGATTGGTTCAATGTTGAACACTCATTTTCAGGAGTCAAAGGATGAGGAGTAGGAAGTATTTTGAGATTCTGAAATAATTCAGAAAACACTTCATCCTATCCTAAGTGTTGGGCTTGAATTTGATTGAAAGAGATTTTTTTTAGTTTGAGTGGTCGATTTTATTAGAAATTTGTGATTCAATTTCCGAAAGTTGAGGTATTCTGGCCCAAGCCAGCCCCAGAACCTAAGTCTAAATTGATCACTTAAAATTGGTAGCCCGAATCTAGCTAATGCAGTGCAAGTCTGGTCTTACCTCGGCCTGGATTGGGGAGCCAGCTAAACCACCTGAACGATTTAAAATTATGAATCCGATCTATTGTAGAGTGGTCGGGACATTAATTAGATTGAGTTTGAAGAGTTGGGGCCGACATCTAGAGCGGATCCTAATTGACCCCTTAGACTTATGTTGGGTATTTGATGTCTAAATAAATGCAATTAAATATTAGACTCTTTTTTAATTTGTTACGAATACGATGCATGCTAATTGACTCGATTGAATGCATAAATAAGTATGTAGCAGTTTAAATTTTTTTTTGTTTAGAAAATAGGTTTTCCTCTAGAGATTGCACAACATCCCCTTGACAGATCGGCACCCTCATAGGCCAGGTGGTCTGCCAGAACCCACAGGTGGGGAGGTGCCTAACAAGGTAGAGAAAATATAATATGAATGCATGAAAAACCCTCGGCGAGTCTGAGCTTACTTCTTAGGACCGTTTAGAGTTTCTATCTTATCTTAAAAATTTTATTTAATTAAAGTAGAGGAATTTTTGACAAACCCCTAAGAGCCTAAATTTGAATTCCAGGTCAAACCAAATGTGGCATGCAAATAAAATAATACTAGAAAAGCAAGTATCTATAATGCACAATCAATTTTAATAAATCAATCAAATTAAATATATCAAATTGAATGTCCATATGGCAAGTGCCACTAATTATTACATCACAGAATTTATAGAAAATTAAAGTGGCCAGACACCACTGACAACAACCCGGATTTTATCCTAAGATTTAAATGATTTTAAGATTTGGGATTCTTCTCATCGCCCGTTTCTTCATCTTCTCATGAACCTCTTGATTCGTCGGCTCCGGATATCCAAATGGAAAGAAACTCCCCCTTGAACGGGGTGTTATCTTTCCTCTTTGGATATTTGAAAGGGATCCTAATTTGACTTCCAAATGGAAGAAGATTCTCCCCTTTAGGGATGTCTTCACCTCTTTGGAGTTCAAATTGGATCTTTATATCCCAATCTCAAGTCTTTTTTAAAGAAATTACAACCTTATCAAATTGATTTTACATTAATTCGAATAAAAAAATCTAGACTCGATCCATCCCAAGCAGTTATTATATGAAATTTGAAATGCAATTTTTTTTAGCCACACTTGGCCATGCTCTTATTATTTAAAGGGGGTCTTAAGCGCAACAGGTACCTGTGCAAAGAGTATATTTATTTGATTTTTATTAATTACCCCCTTTAATTTCAGCTCCTTGTATGAGCATGGCCACCTGCATAAGATTGAGCAAGTATAATTCATCCCTAACCTAGGGGTAAATCTAACGCACAATCAATCACAGAATGCAGGAAGTAAGTAAGCAAACATATCAATTCTACACTAGCAAACATCATGCAGTAAAAGCTCAAAAACCCGACACACAGCAAAAAAGTAAACACCGGCCTATCCTAAAACTAGAGTCGGTGATCCTAGCAAACCATCTCAAGTGTGTGAGGTAGGCTATGTGGCTTTGATATGTCCTAAATATGATACTTAGTTGAAGTTATTTAAGGTTTGATTGGTTGAAAGGCTTAAAGAGGATTTTGATTAAAATTTAAGTATTAGCAATTTAGAATTGATTTTAAAACTTTATTTTATTGTTTATAGGACACCACCTTTGTTTCACACCGAGGCCGTGAAGTTTATTTCACCTTCATTGGGGCTAACTTAATAGCCTCATAGGCTTGGGTTACATAGTGGTACCCGATATGATTAAGTGAATTAAGTTGATTAAAGATTAAGGATTTTATTAGAACTGATTGATTGTTGGTTTAAGGGTTTGTTAATCATTTCTGGAGTTTTTAAAGCAAATTTGTGAAAGTTCGACGGGGATGTTAAGCCCTATGAACTAAGTCCCAAACTAACCAAGAGGGGGGGTGAATTGGTATTTTAAAAAACTTCTTTTTAAACAAAGAAATAAAATCACATAAACCAAATCACACCACAAAAAAGTGCGAAATTTAAAAGTGCGGAAGCAAGAAAAAGAACACAGAAATTTATAGTGGTTCGGTCGACTCGACCTACGTCCACTCCTTGGAGGCACCCTCCAAGTATTGCACTACAAAAAAGTGACTCTCCTTTAGCCCCCACGGCTAGGTGGAGAAACCCTCACAAGAACCTCCTTTTTCCCACCCCGGCAAGGCAGAGAACCTATCTCCTTTTGCTTCCTCCTGAAGCTGGCAGAGAACCAGAACCAAAAGCAAAACTCCTTACCTCTACCAACCCTTCCACGGACGAGAAACTCTAGACGAAGACGACGCAGAGAGATCCTTGAAGCAACCCTTGTGAAACCCCTCACAAGCTCCCCCTCACAAGATCCTCTCTCTCTCCTCTCTCTCTCTTTCTCTCCTCAAGGTCTTCTCAGGTCAAGGCAGCAGCCAAAGGTTTTTTGAAAACGTTGAACAAGAGCTCTTAAATAGAAGAGCTCCAAAAGAGCTCATTAATTGCAAGTTGCCGACAATATCGTCCAGGATGATATGGACATCGGCCTGGCCGATCAGTACAAATCAATGAAGATCGGCCAGAGCATAGCCCTGGATGAAAAACTGGACGATTGAAAATTAGCTTGATCGTCCAGGCCGATCTCACGATCGTCCTGGCCGATCAGTTCAAATCAGAGGAAAATCGTCCTGACAATAGCCCTGGATACGGGCTGGCCGATATTGATCGTCCTGAAGTAACTTAAGGTTTTTGACTAGATCGGCCTGGCCGATCCTGCGATCGTCCAGGACGATATGATCGTATCAATCATCCTTAATTACTCCCTTGATTTCCTAAACAATTATGGCATAATTTGTGAATATCGTCCAGGCCGATCCGAGGATCGTCCGGGCCGATAATTTAAAGATACAGTATACCATACTTGTCTCTGGCGGCTACTTCTTTCTGTTTTGAGCTTATCGTCCTGGGCGATACACGTATCGTCCAGGATGATCTGTTAATGTCGGCTGCCTTAATTAATAATCCTTAATTAGACTTTCTGTTTTAAGCTGATCGTCCAAGCCGATCAAAGAAATCGTCCTGGCTGATATGAGTAAAAATAGAAATTCTAAGTCTCTCAAGTGTGTGTGTGAAGGGTTACAAAGCATCAGTCTCTTTGACTATTACAAGTGGACTCAAAAGGTAAAAAATAAAAGTACAGACTGACTCAACCCTAAACCTACGCATTCCTGAACTTTGCTCCTTTTTGATTGTCCGATCTTCGATTCCTGAAAAGTTAGAAGCAACAAGCTGTCCAAGAGAAACCATGTTTGTCAATCATCAAAACATAAGACATGAAAAAATAGATTTGCAACAATCTCCCCCTTTTTGATGATGGCAAAACCCTACACAAAGATTTAATAGTTAACAATTTAGGATTGATGAAAAAAGAACCTCATAAACTTCTCCCCCTTTTGACATATCAAAAAGGAGGGTACAAGAAAGCACAACAAAAGAGATTCCCCGTTTTATATATATATATATATATATATATATATATATATATATATATATATATATATATATATATATATATATATATATATATATATATATATATATATATATATATATATATATATATATATATATATATATTTAATCAAGGCATATCAATGATATAGTATTCCATGTGATTGATTTAAAAACCTGTGAGTTAACGAGTTACCAATCTCATTTAATCCATAGAATAGGAGAATATCCGTTCATGGTTTACCCTTAGCCAAAAAACATTTTCTTAGGGTAGAATCGTCTTTTGAAATCAATGACCTAACTCAAATAATTAATTGGATATGAGAAAAAGATTCTACCCACCACTTGTCATAAGGAAAAATATCTCTATAAAACAATGAGGTAGATTTGTCATAATCGAACGATAATCGAGATCAAGCCTTTGAGAATCAAAACTTCTAAGTTCTAAAAGATATAAAAAGAGAGAGTAGCTTGCATTTGAGTGGGCTCATTTTATGCCTCTTGTCAATGTTGTGGCGCTTTGCGCATTTTTTTTTGAATTTTTCAATTTTTGGCGTCTTTGCGCTTCTTTTGTTGGCATCATTGGCCAATATTTTTTTTTTATTTTTGCAAGCTAGATTCCCTTTTAGACTCTTTTAAAAAAAAACTTAGTTGTGAATATATCTTCTCAGATATTAGAGAATAGGAGCTCTCTCTCTAACATAGGGAAGAATTACCACAAGCAGGATTAATAATCGAAGACAAGAGTAACGAGGGATCATGATGTTTTAATCATTGTAAATACAAGATAGATTTGCTTAAGCAAGCTTTAGAAAGGATCTTAGTTTCATAAACAATCTTTTATTTTGAGATAGACTTTTGATTAGAAAAGAAAACTATGCCACTAATACTAAGTTAGGGAAAGAGACACAATCACAAAATATTCATACTATCTAAGAGATTAAGTAGATGAAAACATATTAACTACAAATTGTTAAAGACAAGAACAAGAAATATAATATCATATCAGTGATGATCTAAAAATAAAGCACACAAAAAGGTAAAAAGAAAGCAAAAAAAAAATTAGCTAAAAAGATTTTATGCATTTATGTCAATCACACCCAATCTGGTCCTTAAAGAACTGAAAGTGTCGAAGGCTAGTGGTTTAGTAAAGATGTCTGCCAGTTGGTTTTCAGTTGTCACATGGTGTAACTCAATGTCTCCCTTAGTCACATGATCTCTAATAAAGTGATGCCTAATGTCAATGTGTTTAGTTCTTGAATGTTGGATAGGATTTTTAGAGATGCATATGGCACTAGTGTTGTCACAAAAAATTGAGATGGTGCTTACATGTAATCCTAGATCCAATACCTGTTGTTTCAACCAAAGAACTTGGGCCACACAACTTCCAAGAGCAATGTATTCAGCTTCAGCAGTGGAAAGTGCAACAGAATTTTGCTTTCTACTAGACCAAGAGACCAAGGATTGTCCAATGAATTGACAAGTTCCAGAGGTACTCTTTCTATCCACCTTGCATCCTGCAAAATCAGAGTCAGAAAAACCAATAATCTCAAAAGAAGTGCTATGTCTAGGGTACCAAATCCCTAATCCTTGTGTCCCCAAAAGGTATCTAAAAATCCTTTTAATAGCAGTTATGTGGGATTCCTTAGGGTCAGCTTGAAACCTAGCACAAAGGCAAACACTAAACATAATGTCAGGTCGACTTGCAGTCAAGTAAAGTAAAGATCCAATCATGCCTCTATACTTCTTCTGATCAACAGACTTACCACTTGGGTCCTTATCCAACGGAGCACTAGAAGTCATGGGGGTGTTAATTGGCTTGGCTTTATCCATCTCATATTTCTTCAAAATGTCTTTTATGTATTTTGTTTGATTTAGAAAAGTTCCATCTTCCAATTGTTTTATGCTAAACCCCAAAAAGTAAGACAATTCTCCCATTAAACTCATCTCAAACTCTCTACTCATTATTTTAGAAAAATCATCACACAAATTTTTATTAGAAGATCCAAAGAGTATATCATCAACATAAATCTGAACAATGAGTAAATCATCTCCAACTTTTTTAAGAAAAAGGGTGGTGTCTACGCTCCCCTTGACAAACTCCCTCTCTAGTAAGAATGTGCTAAGCCTCTCATACCAAGCTCTAGGTGCCTGCTTTAAACCATACAAAGCCTTTTTTAATTTAAACACATGATTTGGAAATTGAGAACTCTCAAAACCTGGAGGTTGTTCTACAAACACATCTTCTTTTATCTCCCCATTTAAAAAAGCACTCTTGACATCCATTTGAAAAAGCTTAAATCCTTTATAACAAGCAAAGGCTAATAGCACTCTAATGGCTTCCAATCTAGCTACAGGGGCAAAAGTCTCTTCAAAGTCTATCCCTTCTATTTGATTGTACCCCTTAGCCACCAATCTTGCTTTATTCCTCACCACCACTCCTGAATCATTCACTTTGTTCTTAAATACCCACTTTGTACCAACTACACTTTGTCCCTTAGGTCTTTCCACAAGTTCCCAAACATCATTCCTAACAAATTGATTCAACTCTTCTTGCATTGCTAACATCCAAAACTCATCAGAGAGGGCTTGGTTAATGGTGGTGGGTTCAGTCATAGAGATAAAGGCAGAGTGGTTCACCTCCTTCCTAAGTCCATGTCTAGTCTTAACTCCACTAGAAAGGTCTCCTAAGATCAAATCCTTGGGGTGACTAGTAGAGTATCTCCAATCTCTAGGCAAAGTGTGTGAAGTTTCTCCCTTTCATCAAAAATTTCTATTCCTTGGGTGACTCCTTCTACTCCTCCATTGCTTAGGTGCTCACTCCCCTTCCCCAAATTTTCTACTCCACTTGTAATCTCTCCAACATCATCATCATCTACTCCATGTTTCTTATGATCAGACTCATCAAAAACTACATGGGTTGTCTCTTCCACCATCAAGGTTTTCTTGTTAAACACTCTAAAAGATTTCCCAACACTAGAATATCCCAAGAATACTCCTTCATCAGATTTAGGATCAAATTTTCCCAAGTGAGACTTTCCATTGTTGTGAATGAAAACCTTACAACCAAAGACATGAAGGTGGGAAAGATTGGGTGTCCTACCCTTAAGGATCTCATAGGGTGTCTTTTCTAATTTGACTCTAACATTCACCCTATTCAACACACATAACATGCTGTGTTAACCGCTTCAGCCCAAAAGTATTTTGGAAGTGAATACTCAGCAAGCATGGCTCTAGCGGCTTCCACCAAGGTCCGGTTCTTCCTTTCAGCTACTCCATTTTGCTGTGGAGTCCTAGGGGCTGAAAAATTGTGGCTAATCCCCTTTTCCTCACAAAAATCTCCAAATCTTTCATTTTCAAACTCTCCCCCATGATCACTATGGATGGTCAAAATCTCACACCCTAGCTTCTTCTGAATCCAAGTAGAAAAAGTTTTAAACTCCTCAAAAGACTCATTTTTATGAGAAAGAAATCTAGTCCAAGTGAACCTCGAGTAGTCATCAACAATTACAAAACCATAGACTTTCCCTCCCAAACTTGCTATGCTAATGGGTCCAAACAAATCCATGTGAAGGACTTCTAAAGGTCTAGAGGTGCTAATGTCCTTTATGGGGTGAAAAGAGGAGTGAATTTGCTTTCCTAGTTGACAGGCATAACAAAGGTGGTCTTTTATAAACTTAAGTTTGGGGACACCTCTAACTAGGTCCTTTTGGGTCACTTTCCTAAGGGTTTTCATACTTGCAAGACAAAGCCTCATGTGCCACAATCAAGAATCATCAATGACAGTTTTTAAGCAAAAAGAAGCAGCACATTCAATGCTATTTAAATCAAGCATATAGACGTTGTTTACCCTCTTTCCCTGCAAAATAGTGTTGTTACTTAAACTTACAATGCATGAATTCGTGAAGAATTGTACGATGAAGCCTTTATCACAGAATTGACTGATGCTGAGCAAGTTGTGCTTCAATCCATCTACAAGCAAAACATTTTCAATCATAAGGTTCTTGGAATTACCGATTATACCTGCTCCTACCACATTCCTGGTGGTGTTGTCTCCAAGAGTAACCTTGCCTCCAGTCCTGGATTCTAGTACAACAAACTGGCTAGCATCAACAGTCATATGTCGAGAGCATCCACTGTCCAGGTACCACATACTCTCACGAGGTCTTTTGTGAGAGACTTCCTGCAAAATTATCAAATGTTAGTTTTAGGAACCCAAGCAGGTTTGGGTTCTTTCTTATGAAGAGAAGAATGCAATGCATGTGTGGTATGCTGTGGATCATGCACCTTAGGTCTCCACACCCAATGTGAACTATGGTGAATTGTGCAAGTGTGTGAGATATGTCCTAGCATGCCACAAGAAAAACATCTAACTCCAGAAAAGAGATTTCTTAAGTGATTTGAGTTATAATGCCTCTCTCTAGGTTTTGGCAATTGATTAAAAGTAGAAGTCATCCTAGATTTCTTACATGCTTCTAAATCATTTTGAACCTTCAAGTTTGTGTTTTCTAAAACTTCATTTTCAATCCTCAAAATTTTTTCTATTTCTTTTGACTTCTTAAAATCAGATTCAAGAGATGTGTGTAATATTTTCAATGCATCATGCTCTTCAACTAACTTACCATGATTTTTATTTAACTCATCAAATTCATCAAGTAAAGTCATGTGATTTGAATCAATTTTTTGATGGTCTTTAATCAAAATTTCATGCTCTTTTTGTAGATTTAAGAATTCTAATTTCAAGCTAGCATGAGTTTTCTTAAATTTCCTATATGATGCATGGATTTTTTCTGAAACTTCAAGAAGTTGATCGTATGAAAGTTCACATACCTCTTCTTGATCAATTTGATCTTTTCCCATGAAACACAAGTTAGTAGTTTCTTCCTCTGGTTCAGTCTCAGAAGAATCAGTACCAGATTCTGCCCAAAAGCTCCTTTGTTTTTTCTTGTCCTTCTTAGACTTTGCTTTCTCATCAATTTTTTCTTTGCTTGATTGATCTCTAAGCTTAGGGCAATCAGTTCTCACATGTCCAGGCTTTCTGCATTCAAAACAAACAACATCAGAAGATCCTTTAATATGTTTATGATCCTTACCTTTTCTCCAATTTTGATGATGCTTTTGTTTCTTCCTTAGAAAGCTTTTGAATTGCCTTGTGATGAAGGCAACTCCATCGCTTTCAGACCCGGAAGATTTAGAATTCGATTTGTGTGCCTTCAATGCAATTGTTTTCTCCTTTTTCTTCTCACCTGCATCAAGATTTCTTTGATTCACCCCTTGCTCGTAAGCAATGAGTGAGCCAAGCAAGTTATCAATAGAATAGGTGTTCAAATCTTTAGATTCAGTGATTGCAGTAATTTTTGCATCATAGGACGAAGGCAAGCATCTCAAAATCTTGTTAACTTTTTCATAGTTTGAAAGTTCTTTTCCTAGTGCATGCAATGAGGTAGCAATCTGAGTAAACCTAGTGTACATGTCAGAAATCGATTCATGAAGTTTCATACAAAAAAGTTCGTAGTCATGCAAGAGAATGTTTAAACGGGATTGTTTAACTTCATTAGTGCCTTCATAAGTAATGCACAATTTATCCCAAATTTCTTTACCAGTTTTGCAAGTTGAAACACGCATGTAATCCTCAGATTTTAAAGCACAGAAAAAACAATTTAAACATTTCGCATTTAATTGAGCTAAATCTCGCTCATCAAAAGTCCATTCGGTAAAAGCAACTTCAGTTTTAAAACCGTTAATTTCACGAGAAGGTGGAGAATAACCTTCTTGAATAAGCTTCCACATGTGATAATCAGTAGATTGTAAAAAAGTTGACATGCGAGTTTTCCAAAAATCAAAAGGTAGGTTATCGAACAGAAAAGGTCGGGTAATAGAATACCCTTCCGTAGTGTTGCGATTCCCAAAGTTAGACATGGATCAAATTCAAAAAGTTTTCAAACTTTAATTTTCGAATCAAGCTCTGATACCACTTGAAAGTTTGATGGGGATGTTAAGCCCTATGAACTTAGTCCCAAACTAACCAAGAGGGGGAGTGAATTGATATTTTAAAAAACTTCTTTTTAAACAAAGAAATAAAATCACATAAACCAAATCACACCACAAAAAAGTGCGGAATTTAAAAGTGCGGAAGCAAGAAAAAGAACACAGAAATTTATAGTGGTTCGGTCGACTCGACCTACGTCCACTCCTTGGAGGCACCCTCCAAGTATTGCACTACAAAAAAGTGACTCTCCTTTAGCCCCCACGGCTATGTGGAGAAACCCTCACAAGAACTTCCTTTTTGCCACCCCGGCAAGGCAGAGAACCTATCTCCTTTTTCTTCCTCCTGAAGCTGGCAGAGAACCAGAACCAAAAGCAAAACACCTTACCTCTACCGACCCTTCCACGGACGAGAAACTCTAGACGAAGACGACGCCGAGAGATCCTTGAAGCAACCCTTGTGAAACCCCTCACAAGCTCCCCCTCACAAGATCCTCTCTCTCTCTCCTCTCTCTCTCTTTCTCTCCTCAAGGTCTTCTCAGGTCAAGGCAGATGCCAAAGGTTTTTTGAAAACGTTGAACAAGAGCTCTTAAGTAGAAGAGCTCCAAAAGAGCTCATTAATTGCAAGTTGCCGACAATATCGTCCAGGCCGATATGGACATCGGCCTGGCCGATCAGTACAAATCAATGAAGATCGGCCAGAGCATAGCTCTGGATGAAAAACTGGACGATTGAAAATTAGCTTGATCGTCCAGGCCGATCTCACGATCGTCCTGGCCGATCAGTTCAAATCAGAGGAAAATCATCCTGACAATAGCCCTGGATACGGGCTGGCTGAAGTAACTTAAGGTTTTTGACTAGATCGGCCTGGCCGATCCTGCGATCGTCCAGGACGATCTGATCGTATCAATCATCCTTAATTACTCCCTTGATTTCCTGAACAATTATGGCATAATTTGTGAATATCGTCCAGGCCGATCCGAGGATCGTCCGGGCCGATAATTTAAAGATACAGTATACCATACTTGTCTCTGGCGGCTACTTCTTTCTGTTTTGAGCTTATCGTCCTGGCCGATACACATATCGTCTAGGACAATCTGTTAATGTCGGTTGCCTTAATTAAGAATCCTTAATTAGACTTTCTGTTTTAAGCTGATCGTCTAGGCCGATCAAAGAAATCGTCCTGGCCGATATGAGTAAAAACTGAAATTCTAAGTCTCTCAAGTGTGTGTATGAAGGGTTACAAAGCATCAGTCTCTTTGACTATTACAAGTGGACTCAAAAGGTAAAAAATAAAAGTACAGACTGACTCAACCCTAAACCTACGCATTCCGTAACTTGGCTCCTTTTTGATTGTCCGATCTTCGATTCCTGAAAAGTTAGAAGCAACAAGCTGTCCAAGAGAAACCATGTTTGTCAATCATCAAAACATAAGACATGAAAAAATAGATTTGCAACATTTTGAGTTTTTAAGAATTTTTTGAATATTTTAATCATTTAATAAAGGGGTTAAAAGTTGACTTTTTGATTAAGGGTGTTTTCTATAAAGTTAATATTTTATTAAAATACTAGACCTTACTATGATCAGTTAGACAGTAGGTACGCTGAAATCGGATTTTGTCTACATTTTATTACGAAGGTTTCAAGTTTTGAACTAGTTTTGACTTATAGTTGACCAAAAAGTTGACTTTTTTATTTTAACAGACTTCTGGAAGTTTAATATTTTTAATACATATTAGACCTTATTAGAAATTTAATGCAAGTGAGTTTGTTCCATTTCGATTTTTATTGAATTAGTTATGAATTTTTGAAGTTTTGACTATTTACTAAATTATTGAAAATCCTTAATTAAAGGCCCTCTTTATGGTTTTACTCCAAATGAGTTCCCAACTCCTTGAAATCAACTCCAAAGGTCAGGAATGACCTAAAGAGAGATTCCCAAGTGTTTGGGAATTTTTTTTTAAATTTTTAATTACCATTAATTAATTATATTAATTAAATATTAACCTTTACTTAAAATTAAATTAAGGTTTAATTTGCTGTCAATTCAAAGGGGTTTTAATTTTCATTGGTTAAGGATTCAAATATGGTCTATTATAGGGGTTATACATAATTTTTGGGTTTAAATAGGATTTATTACATTTTTTGGAAGGTTTTAAGGCTTAATTAAGGCTTAAACTTAATTAGGTTGATTAAGGGACTTAATATTTTCAAAAATCAGTTAAACTTTTTCTATGGGTTGGACATGTCACTAAGTTCAAGTGTTCAAAGTTTTGAGTTAAAAGGATGTGTATCCTAATTTTTACAATTTCTTTAAGTTTTCTAAACATGTCCTTTATTATTGTCCTTAATTATGTCACTAAGTTTGATGAGTTTGAATCAATGTTTTAACTAACCCTTGACTAAGCATGCAATAAACACATACAATAAAGTAAGTCCTTAAGTCTAGGAGAGCCTAGGCTAAGTGGTGTGTGTTTCCTAAGCATGCAAGAACTAACAAAATTAACTTAATCAAACCTTGATTAGTGAATAGTTAAAGCACAACTATGCACTAATCAATCCCCATAATTTCCATTCAAACATGCTTAATCTACATTTAAAATTTTAAGGGATATCTCCAAGTCAAAGATTTAGATTAATATAAATTTTTTTTAAAAGATTTTAAAATAGATTTATATATATATATAAGGCTAACCTATATAAACATATAAATATATATACATTCTTTTTAATATGATAATTAAAAGTATTCTCAAAATTATTTAAAATATCAATGAGAGATCCTTTGATTTTAATGTTATTTCAAAATAAATTTTTATTTTTAAAATATTTAACATAGTATTTAATCAAATAATAACTAAATATTAGAGGTATATTCAAATAACTTAAATTAATCAAAATAAACAAAGTTTTAGATATTGAAACTTATTTAAAGTCAAATTTATTAATTTTTTGAAATATTTGATGCAATATTCATAGTTTTATGACTTAAAAAGAATTACTATCAAATTTTTGAAAATTTAAGTTTATTAAATGAATTTTTAGTAATTTAAAATATCTTAATATATATAACAAGAAATATATTTCTGAAGTTTTGAAAATATATCTTAAAATATATTTTTGAATTATTTAAAATATCATGATCAAATATATATATATATATATATATATATATATATATATATATATATATATATATATATATATATATATATATATATATATATATATATATATATATATATATATATATATATATATATATATATATATATATTAATATAAAATATAAAATATTTATATATATATATATATATATATATATATATATTATTAAGTATTAATTAAAAATATAAAATATTTAATAATCAAAATAGTTTAAAATATATATAATATTTTAAATTTAATTTAATTTCAAATTAAAGATCCTATTTTTTTTAAAACAAAATGATATATTAATTTTGAATTTTTTTAATAATTAAATTATTACGATTTAATTAAGTTCTTGGTTTTTTTTTAAAGAAAATTTTAATTTAAAACTAATTTTAAAATCAATTAAGACGCTGGCAGCATCGCCGGAACACGTGGCACACTCTGGATCATCCGATCGGAGGCACCGAAATGGGAGGTCACGTGGCGGCTCCAGGATGGTCAGATCGAATCTTATGGTGGTGGCAGGACACGCGGCACATCCTGGTTTACGGATCAAAATCGCACTGTGGCGGGGACACGCGTCGTCCGCTAATCAGTTCAGGTGGTTTACTTAACCACGTAGGTGCAGGTTTGTGGTCATCGGATTGCCCGTTGAAAGAAACCAACGATCCAGATTTAATCCCACGGTTTAATCTCATGGAAGGAGATCAGACGGTGGGATTTTGATCTCGCGCTTCTGATCCAAAGGCCCAGATGTTGCCGAATGGGAAACTGAGCACCAAAATGAATATACGGTTGGAAGAGGGCATCAAATGGCTCGATCTGGACCGTTGATCGAGTGATCAACGGTCCAAAAAATGTACATTCGCCGGAGACTAAGAGTGACGCCTAGGATTCATTTTTTGGCCCATTTAGGCGATCGGATTGAGAAAACATTTTGAAATTTTAGATTTAGATTGAGAAAATGAACATAAATTTTGGGGAAATAATCTTGTGGAATAAAATGTATTGAATCAAAAGCTATTTAAACTAGGTGTCCTAAGATAGGTTTAGGGTTTTACCATAATTTAAAGGACGGTTTGCACCGCTTTTGGTTTCTCTGAGCTTGTAGACTGTCCACGATTAAGTTCCCGTTGAATCCACGCTCCGACACTCCACAAATCGCCTGGAATAAGGCTTGGATGGAATTGAGCTTAAGTTCGCCAGAAGATTGCCAGAAACGGCCTTGACCGTTGGAGTTTGTGTGGGAAGGTAGGTGGAGTACTCAAGGGAATTCAAAGTAATTTAGAGTTCGACTGGAGGAGCTCTAGGTAGGTGAGAGAATGTTAGGATTCGAATGAGAGAAATTTCCTAGGGTTTTCCCTATTCAAAATGACTCCAGATAGAATAGACGGTTAAGATTGACGCACCAGCTCCCCAGATGATGCCACATGTCCAGGGAGTTATTGGGAGCAGATGGAATCAAAGGACTAAAGGACATCCTACATGGAAAGGGTGTTTTGTCCTCTAGTCCACATGAGAGTGAATGAGAGCCATTGGATTCTAATTCAATGGCTGAGATAGGCTCTAAGAAGCTTCTAGAGACTGCTAAAGCTGCTGGAATGGTTTAGGGATGGATAAGTTTAATTTAAGATGGGTTTTGACCATCTTGACCACTCCCAAACCTTGATTTGACCATTTGACTGGTCCCCTTGCCATGAGGCAGCTGATGTGGCCTGGGGGGAAGTTTAGGAGCTGAAGTAACGAGTTAGATGGAGTTTAGATGAGTTGGAGTAGCTTAGACCAAGGGATTTGGCGACATAAGAGTTTGTTGACCATATGTTGACTGGTCAACTGACCCTATTGACTGCTGAGGTGGCATGGGGGTGAGGTTTGAGTGCTGGTTAGATGAGTTGGAAGGGTTTGTATGCTTAAAGATTAGAGTTTGAGTTTATTTAACCAAGTAGAATAGGTTTGACCAGATGTTGAATGGTCAAATGACCATGTTGATTTTTGAGATGGCAGCCAAGTGGCCTCAAAGGTTGATTAGAACAAACCAAAACCAAGGCCAAGTGGAGGGATGGAGACTTGAATTTGATATGGGGTTTGGAATAGATTTAACCCAACCTTAGAGTTGACTTGGTCAACTCTAATTGGATTTGATTGGATAACATCCTAAAGCATGGCTAGGCCATGTTAGGAGTTGATTTTGAGGTTTTGAAATGGACTCAATTGATTAAATGGGCTAAAATAACCCATTAAAGCCTTAAAGGAGTTTTGAGTCAACCTAGGTTGACTGGGTCAACTAGGTTGACCCAAGGGGTGGGTCTTGGCTAGGTAGGTTTGAAATGATGTTTGGGGTCTGATAGAAGTAATTTCAAGGATTAAATAGGTTATCTGGATCAAATCACCTATTTTGACCCTTAAAGGGCTTCTTAGGTCAACCAGGTTGACTTGGTCAACCAAGTTGACCCAGGGCCTGAGAATGGGTCCAATAGATTTGGTTTGATATGTGAAACTTGCTGGATGTGGTTGCATTCAATTTGGAGTTTATTTGGTTTGAAATCACTATTTAAGCCCCATAGGGGTATTTTGGTAATTTTGGGTTCATGCCCACTAGGGGCTGAGATGAGTCCAAAAAAATACAGTTTATTATTCAACATATCAGGATTAATGGTCTAGAGGTGACTAGAGGTTTTGGTGAAGGCTCTAAGGTCAGAATCTTCTAGGTGACAGGTCCAGTGGCATATGCTGTAAATATTTGAAGGTTTTACAGCCTTTGGATTTTGATTTAGTTTCTGGGGTTAGGGACCTCAGAATGGGCTCAAATTTGGAGGGTTGCCTCTAGAGACATGTCCTATCAGTATGTAACTGACAGACTCTGAATCAGAGGTCATTTGATTGATTTTTGAAGTGTTTGAAAATTCATTGGAAAAGGCTTTTAGTACTTGGCCTTTTAGCATTGAATTTGGTTTGGATTTCTAAGATCTGAGTAGATCCTAAGGTCTGGATCTAAGAGAATCCTAGAGTTTAGATTGGTTTGGAGATTGAATTGATTTGTGGTCAGGATTGGTCCAAGTGACCTCATATAAAAATGAGGTCAATAATCATTTGAAAAGCATTTCGTCCTGGACGATCGTGGCAATCATACAGAGGAAGTGACAATTGAAAACTGAAAAACTGCACACAAACGGTTCAAAATCCAACAGTTTGACACACGACACAAATCGTCCCGTACAAAAAAAAATTTCGTCCCAGACGATTATCACTCAAATTTTTTTTAAAAAAATAAGCACTCAATCAAAACTAAAACACAAGCACACTAAAACATGATGAGAAAAAAAAACAAAAACTCAATCAAAACTAAAACCCAAGCACACTAAAAATATTAACTAGAAAACACATATCAATGTTTCAGAAAACATTTTTAATTAAGCATTCAAATCAATCACACCTAGCCTTGTTCTTAATGCACTGAAGGTATCAAAGGCTAAAGCTTTTGTTAAAATGTCTGTAAGTTCATTTTTAGTAGAAACATGAGTGAGTTCAATTTCTCCTTTGGATACATGATCCCTTATGAAATGATGCCTGATGTCTATATATTTGATTCTTAAATATTGAATAGGATTTTATAAATACAAATAGCACTAATATTATCACAATAAATTGGAATAGTGCCTATAATTAATCATAAATCAATTAACTGTTGTTTCAACCAAAGTACTTATGCCACACAACTTTCTAATGCAATGTATTCAGCTTTAGCAGTAGATAGGGCTATTGTATTTTGTTTTCTACTGGATCAAGAGACTAAAGAATTTCCAATAAACTGACATGTTTCAGATGTACTTTTTCTATCCATCATACAACCTGCAAAGTCAGAATCTGAATAACTAATTATTTTAAATGAAGAGCTAAACTTAGGATTCCAAATTCCTAAGTTCTGAGTTCCTAACAGACATCTGAAAATCCTTTTTACTACTGTCAAATGTGATTCTTTTGGATCTGATTGAAATCTAGCACACAAGAAAATACTAAACATGATATCGGGTCAGCTAGCAATCAAGTAAAGTAAAGATCCAATTATCCCTCTAAATTTATTTTGATTAATAGATTTTCCCTTAGGGTCCTTATCCAACTGAACTTAGGAACTCATTGGTGTACTAACAAGTTTAGCATTATCAATTTCTTACTTTTTGAGGATGTCCTTAACATATTTTGACTGGCTAAGAAATGTACCCCTCTCAATTTTCTTAATGCTAAATCCTAGAAAGTAACTTAAATCTCCCATTAGACTCATCTCAAATTCACTACTTATTATTTTAGAAAAATTATCACAAAGATTTTTATTTGAAGATCCAAAAATGATATCATCAATATAAATTTGAACAATGAGTATATCCTTTCCACATTTCTTCAAAAAGAGAGTTGTATCCACACTTCATTTTTCAAAAGATCTTTCAAGTAGGAAGGTGCTCAACCTCTCATACCAAGCCCTAGGTGCCTATTTCAATCCATATAATGCCTTTTTCAACTTGAAAACATGATTTCAGTATTTAGAATTTTCAAAACCTGGTGGTTATTCTACAAAAACATCTCCTTAAATTATCCCATTTAAAAAGGCACTTTTTACATCCATTTGATACAATTTGAATCCTCTAAAACAGGTAAAAGCTAACAAAACCCTAATTACTTCAAGTCTAGCTATAGGGGCAAAAGTCTCTTCAAAATTAATCCTTCAATCTGATTATACCCCTTAGCAACTAATCTACTCTTATTTCTAATGACTACTCCTGAGTCATTTATTTTGTTTTTGATTACCCACTTAGGTGCAACTATACTTTGATCCTTTGGTCTTATAATTAATTCCCAAACTTTATTTCTTACAAATTATTTCAACTCTTCTTGCATGACTAAAATCTAAAATTCATTCGAAAGTGCTTGATCAATTTTTGTGGGTTCTATAGTTAAAATGAAGACTGAATGATTGACTTCTTTGTTTAATCCACGCCTAGTCCTTACACCCTCACTAGGTTCACCTATAATCAATTCCTTGGGTAGTTTTTAAAAAATTTCAAATCTCTAGGAAAAGGGTTTTCTATCTCAAATTTTCTTCCACATTTTCTTCCAAATTTTCTTCCAAATTCATTTTATCAATCTTTGGGAGTTAATTTTAATCTCATCTTCTTTAACATTTGGCTCTTCCAAAATTCCAAATTCATCAAATACAATATGTGTGGTCTTCTCAATTACCAAAGTTCTTCTATTGAATACTCTATAAGATTTTCCAACACTTGAGAATCTAATAAAAATTTCTTCATCTGATTTTGGATCAAATTTTTCTAAGGTAGATTTTCCATTGTTATGAATGAACACCTTGCACCCAAAAACATGCTAATGAGACAAATTAGGTGTTCTTCCTTTTAACAACTCATAGGGTGTTTTATTTAATTTAGATCTCACATTCACCCTATTTAGAATATAACATGCAGTGCTAACCGCCTCAGCTCAAAAATATTTAGGAAGTGAGTATTCTGTCAACATTGCTCGGGCGGCTTCTATCAATGCTCTATTTTTCCTTTCGACTACCCCATTCTGTTGAGGGGTTATAGGTGCAGAAAAGTTGTGATCAATTCCTTTCTTCTTACAAAATTTCTCAAATCTCTCATTTTCAAATTCTCCTCCATGATCACTTTGTATTGAAATAATTTCACACCCAAGTTTTCTTTGAATCCAAGTCGAAAAATTTCTAAATTCCAGAAATGATTCACTCTTATGAAATAGAAATCTAACCCATGTGAATCTAGAGTAATCATCTACAATCACAAATCTATATACCTTCCCTCCTAGACTCAGAGTTCCAACTGATTCAAAAAGATCCATATACAAAATCTCTAATAGTTTACTAGTTTTAAGATCCTTATTAGACTGAAAAGAGGACTTCACTTGCTTTCCTAATTGACATGCATCACAAAGGTGGTCCTTAGTAAAGTCTAGTTTAGGTATACCTGTCACTAAGTTCTTTTGGGTAATCCTCCTAAGATTTTTCATGCTAGAATGACAAAGTCTCTTATGTCAAAACCTTGACTCATCAGATACAGTTTTCAAACAAAAAGCAGTAGGAGTTTGAATATAATTCAAGTCTAACATATAAACATTATTAACCCTTTTACCATTCAAAATATTTTTACCATTTAGGCTTAATATGCAGCTAGTAGGAAAAAATTTAACACAATATTCTTTATCACATAGCTGGCTTATACTTAACAGGTTATGCTTTAAGCCTTCTACCAATAACACATTCTCAATGTAAAATTTATTAAGATTTGCAATCATACTTGATCCAATCCTAGAGTAACCTTACCTCCATTCCTTACTTCCAGTGTTATGAATTGTGCAATATCTCCAATCATATGCTTTGAACATCTGCTGTCCAGGTACCATATGCTCTCATGAGGTCTTGTGTGAGAGCGACCTTACAAAATTATCAAATGTTAGACCTAGGAACCCAAACAAATTTGGGTTCTCCTTTTGGCAATTTATAATCAGATGAATGTATGATATGTCTAGGTTTATGCATCTTAGGTCTCCACACCAAATAAGTTTTCATCTTCAAAGTACAGGTGTGAGCTATATGTCTAAACAATCCACAATTATTACATTTGATTTTTGGAAATGGATTCTTAAGTCTTCTACCATTCATCTGTCTATTCAGAAATTACATAAATTTAAGATACAAAATAGGATTAGTAAAATCTTTAAGTCTGGGGGGTATCCTATTATCCTCGAGAGCTTTTATCTTCAATTTATAAAATGAATTCATATCTTCCAAGATTCGATTTGTATATTTGATTTGATATGTTTTGCTCTCAGATTCATCCTTAAAGTTTTAAAATTCTTTTTCAAGTTCAGCATAGGATGATTTTAAATTTTTATGATTTTTATTCAAGTCATCAAACTCATCAAGTAATTTCATGTGGTTGTTGTCAATTAAAGCATGATCTTTCCTAAGGATTTCATGTTCCTTTTGTAATTCGTCAAACTTTAAATTTAGACTAGCATGCATTTTCTTCATTTTCCTATATGCATCATGCATGTGTTCAGAAACTTCAAAAGGTTCATCATAGGTTAAGTCACATACCTCTTCTTGATCTGACTGATCAAGATTATCAGCCATTTAGCACATATTAGTGACTTCTTCTTCCTTTTCAGTCTCTGATGTATTTGAAGCTGAGTCCGCCCAAAAAGCTCTTTGAAACTTCTTCTTGCCCTTCTTTACAATTGGTTTCTCCTCTACCTTCTCCTTGCTAAGAGTGGCTTCGAGTTTTGGGCATTCAGTCTTGATATGTCCAGGTTTCCTACACTCATAGTAAATTACATCATTTAAAACCTTGGCTTTTCTATTAAATTTACCTCTTTTTCATTGCTGGCGTCTCTTCTGCTTCCTCTTCAGAAAGCTTCTCAATTATCTAGTCATTAATGCGATGTCATCTTTATCCTCAGGTTGTGAGTGTTTACTCTCAGACTCTTCCACTTTTAGTGCTATGTTCTTCTCCCTTCGTGGTTCACCTACATCAATCTTTCTTTGGCTAACTCCTTGCTCGTAAGCAATTAGCGAACCAAGAAGATTATCAATAGAGTAAATGTTTAGATCTTTAGAATCTGTAATTATAGTAATTTTAGCATCATATGCAGTAGGCAAATAATGAAGAATCTTATTAACCATTTCAGCATTCGTTAGTTTCATACCCAGTGCATTCAAAGAGGTGACTATTTGTGTGAATCTTGTGTACATATCAGAAATGGATTCGTTTGATTTCATGCAAAATAATTCATAATCATGCAACAAGATATTAAGTCTAGATTTCTTAACCTCATTAGTCTCCTCATAAGTTATACAAAGTCTATCCCATATATCATTTTCACTTTTGCAAGTAGAAACCCGCATGCAATCTTCTGGTTTAAGAGCACAAAAGAAACTATTCAAACATTTGGCATTTAGTTATGCTAAGTCACATTCTTTTACTGTCCAATCTGCAAAAGATGTTTCAACTCTAACTCCGTCAACTTGTCTAGTTGGTTTTGTATACCCTTCCTGAACTAAGATCCACATACGATAATCAAGTGACTATAAAAATGTAGACATGTGTGTTTTTCAAAAATCAAAAGGTATATTGTCGAACAGTGGAGGTCTAGTTTTAGAGTAACCCTCGGGTGTATTTCGATTTCCAAATGTAGCCGTCTACGTTAATAAAAAAGTATTCTAAACTTATGATTTTGAAATAAAGCTTTGATACCACTTGTTGAAACTTATTCATTATTAACTAGGTTGTTAAACCTAAGCTTTTGTCCCAGCGGCTAACCAAGAGGGGGTGAATTGGTAATTTAAAATTTAATCCCTCTTTTGAATATTTTATACCAAAAATAAACTTTAATAAATTTTGTAGAAATAGTTTTTCAACCACCAACTTAAAAATAGTAAAGCAGAAAATAAAAAGCAACAAAAATAAAAGACACAAGATTTATAGTGGTTCGGTCAAACACGACCTACATCCACTTCCCAGAGGCACCCTCTGAGTATTGCACTAATACCACTAGTGACTTTCCTTTTGCACCCACAGCAAGGCGGAGAAGCCTTTACAAAACTCTTTTCTCCACTACCCAGTGCAGTAGAGAATGGTCGTCATTTTATACTATCCCCAGTGTTGGCAGAGAACCGTCCTTCCTTTCACACTCTCCTGGTGTAGGAAGAGAACCCTTCATCCTTTCACACTCTCCTAGTGTGGGCAGAGAACGCTGCGGCTGTTCACACTCTCCAAGAGTCGGCAAAGAACCAGATCTCCTTGAAAAATCTTCTCACAAGAAATCTAGAAGGAAGAAAGAAAAGAGTGAAGTAATCATAAATCAAAAGTAAAAACTCTTACCTTTAAACACCAAGTGAAGACTTCATGCTCTAGTAGTAAGAATTCTCCTTCGAACACTCTCTCACACTCTCTCCTTGACTCTTCTTTCAATATGCATGAAAATTAGTGAGCAAAAAGATTAAGTGACTGTTTATATTGGACTATATATAGGAAAGACACAAAAAATCGTCCAAAAACTATAAATTTTCAAGTCAACATGTAGTGGATCGTCCCATACGATCCTGGATCGTCCTGGATAATTTTACTTAAATAAGTTGGAAATGAACCAAATGTATATTAGTACGAACTGAATTCATAATTGATCATCATCTCGTACGAACTAGGTTTGTTCGGTATCAACGGTTATTCCATAGGTCGGTTCCAAAAAACTGCATAACGTCTCCAAAATTTTTTGAGTCGGTTCACTTCGTCCTGGGACAAAATTTTTACAGAGGACAAATAATCCTGGGAAGATTTTGAGTTTGTCTGGATGAAAATTTTCTAGAGAGAAATTCATCCTGGAACAATTATAAATTTTGTCTGAACAAAAATTCTCCTGAGGAGATTTTGTCCTGGGACAATTTTGAGTTCTTCTAGATAAATTGTTTCCAGAGAGCATTTCATCCTAGAACTAATATAAATTTCATCTGAACAAAAATTTTCTAGAGAATATTTCATCCTGGGATGAATTTGAGTTCGTCCTGGATGATCAGGACTTAGAAAAATTTTCTTTAACTCCTATTTGTTCCATTGCTCTTTCAAAGAGATAACTGACCTGATCATCCCGTACGAACATGGTTCGTCCTTTACGATCAGTATAAATTTAAAGATCTCCTTAAGTGTGTGTTTGTATTTATTCACTCAATTACAATCACTCACTCACAAACTTAATTCAAAGAAAAATACAAGCTTCAAATTTCAAAATATCTCATGTATTTCATGCTGAATTTGATTTGAAATCTTTAATAGTATGGAGTTCAATTTTCCTGAAATGTTAGTACATAAAAGAGCAAAAATAAATCTTCCAAAAAGTGTTAGGATATAACTACACATAAAACAATAATATTTGAAATCATGAAAACTATACAAGTTGCATGAATATAAAACATGCAAATAGCAACTCTCTTAACAAAATACTGTAAAGGGTTAACTCGAGAGATTAAGTTAACCTTATTTGAAAGAATACAGTGTTTGAGCTTCTATACCGCAAAGATCAAAGCTAAATATGACTTTTCCATTGCTAGGTACTCAAGCTCTATTGGTATTAAAAATTTACTGAGGTAGTACAAGACATTCTCCTTACCTTCCTCATTCTCTTGAGCCAATAGTGAAGCTAAAATAGGGGGGTTCATCAGGTAGCACTTTATACTATCAAAGGCCTCTTGACAATGCTCATCCAAGTGAAAACAAGCATCCTCCTTCACTAGAGAAGCGAAGGGATAACATCTATCAGAAAGGTGAGAGATAAAACTCAGTAAGAAAGTGAATTTACCAAGGAAGGATCTCATATAGGTAAGACTCTTAGGGGGTTTGAAATATACTATGGATTTGATTATAGAAGGGTCAATCTCAATGCCATGATAGAGAACTATAAAACCTATGAACTTTCCTGTTCTGAGGTTGAAGGGCATCACCTTATAGTAAAATACACCTATAGGTATACGAAATGCAGTGAACTTCTCATCATTGGGGTACATCTTTATCTGATTATAATTCAGTAAACCATCCATGAATGAGAAAATGCTATGGGATAATGTTATATCCAACATAAGCTCCGGGATAGGGAGAGGGAAATCGTCCTTAGGACATACCTTATTCAAATCACAAAAGATAATACAGATACGAATCTATTTGCTCTTCTTTCAAATTGGAATAATATTGGCAAGGAAAGTAGGATACTTCTCTTCGCAGATAAAACTAGCTTCTATAAGCTTCTTAGTTTCAGCGATCACCTATTGTTTAATCTCTAACCTCATCCTACGAGGTAACTGCTTAATAGGGACTACATCGAGCTGAATGGCCAACTTATGGACTACTACCTTTGGGGTTTAGACCAGGCATCTCAGTGTAATTCCAAGAAAAGTAATCCTTAAACTCTCAGAGTAACTGGATGTACTCTTGTGCCTCTGAATTAGACAGTAAAGCATTATGAAAAATAGGCCTATGATCTGACTCAGTGCCTAAGTTCACTTCACATAGTTTATCCATGGTGGAAGTAGTGCCATCTTCGAACTCTCTTGGAGTGTCAAGGATCCTATCTTTATCATTATTTGTGTCTTCTTCATCAATAAGATAAAAAACTGGATAAGAATGAGAGATAGCAAGAACATTGGCATGAGTAGACTATCTTTCTCCCATATAACCCACACCCTCTAGGTTTCTAGGAAAATAAGTTTTCCAAACCCGGGCTTGCTGTACAGCTCACTCATCGGACCAAGTAGAATGAATGAGACCTCGCTCTATGTAGCCCTCTACAATAGTGGAAAAGTAACGAGGGGCATTTATAACCTCTATATCCATAGCGATCTCCTCTAGACCCTGACTCCCATGACCCAGTGGGGCACCTATGCTATGGGATAAAGAGGCACACACCTTAGATCGTGCTGGGTCGAATATCTCTTATAGTGGTGGCCTAGGGCATTCGCTAGTCTGCAATGAACTATATCCACTAGTGGAAGGAGCATCAGAAGGTTTTTGAAAGGAATCCTCAACTCTCATTCCACTCATCTAATGGGAAATAGGTTGTCTACTACTAGTCTAACATCAGAACTCTTCTTCCTCGTCTAAGCTACTATCAATAACTAATCCACCATCAGGTATCAGATACTTACGAAAAGTAGGAAGTGAATCATAACCAGCTAAATCCAAAGGTGATAAAGGGACTCAACGATGAAGGATATCAATCATTTCATCATTTAAAGAGTCAAACTTGACAGTCAAAGAAGTGTAAAGGTGAGGAAGAGGAGGAGTCTGAATGTTATAGTTCTGCAGTTTGCGGGTCGACCCTCTCCCCTATCTCTACTAGGGGGAACATCGTGCCTCACTGCAAACTAAAAAGGAGCTCTATCAGAACATACAGTAGAAATTTCTGCCTCAATACTAACCTGTGATGGACCCTGTACTGGGGATTATATAGGACTCTGTGCAGGTGACTGCATAGGATCCTATACAACACTAGCGGGTATTTTTGGTGACTGGGCAGGGGAAGGTCTACGAGTCTTCCAAGGTATATAATACTCAGCATCATCATAAATAAAGACCTCATGTTTGGAAAAGGGCTGGGTATCTCCAGGAATGGAATAGTCGATATCATTCCTCATATACTTCAAACATTTGTGCAAGGTAGAGGGAACCATCCTATACTCATGGATCCAAGGCTTTCTTTAGAGGGCCCTGTATGAAGTATCAGCCTCAATCACATGAAACTTTACTTCAGTTAGGAAATTTCTGAACTTCAAAGACAGTGTAATGGACCCTAGAGCGTGTTGTCCTTGATCATTGAAGCCTTTCAACCTAATCTTATCGGAAGTGAGCTTCAAGTGACCTAGGGAGTGACCCTTTAAAGTTTCATAGGTAAGGATTGTTGTGTCAGTTTTTATATTAAGTGTTTATTTTTATGTTTTTTTTTTTAAGTTCAGTGTTTTTTCTTACTTGTTTTTAAATATTATTAAATATGTAATCCTTTCATTAATATCAATGCATATTGTACTTGTTTCAAATTTGATTTGTTTTTAAAATGTGGTTAATTTTTATGAATTTCATTAGTACTATTTCATCTTCATAGTGCTTAAATTAGATTGTAATTTGAGATTATCTACATTAAAAAATTTAGTCTTTCTAAATTTAAAAGTTGTTTATAACTTATTGTAAATAGATCTTTTAAATTCATGTCTATTCATTTAGACTAAATAAAAGTTAATATTGTTATTGTAATTTAGATGTTTTCTCATTTTATATTTCTATGCTCAAGTGATATTTATGCACTTAGAAATATTTGAAATTTTAGATTATTGATTTTGGAAAGAATTGGTCTCAATTACTCTTGAAAATTGTACAAAAAATACAAAAATCAAAAGGAATGCGCAAAGATTTGCAATGTTAAAAAGAGGCACAAAATTAGCTCAATGTCAAAAGATGCACAAAAATGTGCCCAAAAATATGAAAAAGATGCGCAAAGCGCCACATGTGGTAATTCTATTCTTTCCAAATTCTTTCAATCTCTTAATTCAAATTGATCTTATGTTCATTTATATTTCCATTGAACTTTGAAATATAATTTTTTTTACATTTCTCTTGTAATGATTTTCTATATTCGAATGTCTAAATTGAATCATGTCCTTGAAAAATTCTTCTTACTTACAATGTTATATCACTTCTTAAATTTTATGAATTGCTATTATTGACCTATGTTTTTAGTTTAAAATTACATACCTTATGTCAATCACCATTTAGATTAAATTTTCAAATGAATTTCATATAATTATTTACATTTCTCGTCTATTTCTTCTTCACTTTTTGTTGTTGTCAAAAAGGGGGAGAAATTATTGTGTTCTGTTTGTTTTGTTTTAATTATTCTGTTTGCATTTTGCTTTTATGTGTTTGACTTTGTGATTGTTTGTGTTAACAATTTTTTAAAAACAAAAATATTGTTCTTTGCTTCAAAATGCCTCCTTATTTTCATGTATTCATCAATTCAGGAGAGTTTAGGAGATAGGATATTTGTTTAAATTAAAACCATACAAACAATAATTGTTTTGCCATCATCAAAAAGGGGAAGATTGTTAGAATAGTTGCTATTTGAATGCTTTACATTTTTGCAACTTGTATAGTTTTGATGATTCCAAACATTATTGTTCAAATGTGTAGTTATCTCATAACGATTTTAGAAGATTTGTATTTGCTCTTGTGTGTACTAACATTTCAGGAAAATTAGACTCCAGACTACGAAAACTTCAAATCAAATTCATCATGAGATACTTTGTTAATTTGAAACTTGCATTTTTCTTTGAATTAAATTTGAAAGGGAGTGATTGTAATTGAGTGAATAAAAACATACACACACACATAAGGAGATCATAAAAATTTTATACTGATCGTACGGGACGATATCCGATCGTACGGGACGATCAGACAGTTATCTCCTATAGAGCACATGGAACGAATAGGAACTTGCTTGAAAAACTTTTTTTCTAAGTCCTATTCGTCCAGGACGAAATTAATTATCGTCCAGGACAATTGGTTCTCTGTAAAATTTCGTCCAGACAAATTTACATTATCGTACGTGACGACTGGTCCTCTGGAAAAAGTTCGTCCAGATGAAATTAAAAATTGTCCAGGACGATCAGGTCTCTGGAAAATTTTTGTCCAGACGAAAATAAATTATCGTCCATTGCGATTGGTTCTCTAAAAAATTTTCATCCAGACGAAGTCAAGAATCGTCCAGGACGATCGGTCCTCTGGAAAAATTTCGTCCAGACGAAAATATTTTCGTCCAAACGATTAACCGACTTAGAAAAATTTTTTGCAGTTTCTAGAACAGACCTTGAAATAACCGTTCATACTGGACGAACCTAATTCGTACAGGACGATCAGCTGTACGAAGACATTTCATGCACATATTGAAATAGGGTCATTTCAGATCGTTTAAGTAAAATCGTCTAGGACGATCTACAATCGTACAGGACGATCCACTGCGTACAGAATTAAAAACTTGCAGTTTTTCTTGTCTTTTGTATAAATAGTCCAAATTAGACTGCCACCTAATCTTTTTGTCATTTGATCTTTGTGCCTCTTGAGAGAATAGCCAAGGAGAGAGTGGAAGAGAGCATTCAAGGGAGGATTCCTACTACTGGAGCGTGAAGGCTTCACTTGGAGTTCAAAGGTAAGAATCTCTACTTGTGAATTGGATTACTTCACTCTTTTCTTTCTCCCTTCTAGATTCTTATAAGAAGATCTGCCAAGGAGATCCGGTTCTCTGCCGACACTTGGAGAGTGTGAACAGCCAAAGGGTTCACTGCCTATAGTTTGAGAGTGTAAACAGCCGAAGGGTTCTCTGCCTACACTTGGAGAGTGTAAATAGCCGAAGGGTTCTCTGCCTACACTTGGAGAGTGTAAACAGCCGAAGGGTTCTCTGCCCACACTAGGAGAGTGTGAAAGGAAGACGGTTCTCTGCCAACACTAGGGATAGTGTAAAAGGACGGACGGTTCTCTGCCAACACTGGGGATAGTGAAAAAGGACGGACGGTTCTCTGCCGCACCGGGGAGTGGTGAAAAGAGTGTGTTGTAAAGGCTTCTCCACCTTGCTGTGGGTGCAAAAGGAGAGTCACTATTGGTATTAGTGCAATACTCAGAGGGTGCCTCTGGGGAGTGGATGTAGGTCTGGTTTTAGACCGAACCACTATAAATCTGGTGTCATTTACTTTACTATTTTTACGTTTCCACACTTTAAATTTTAGTTTTAAAAAACTCTGTGGTTGAAAAATATTTTTCTTCAAAACTTAAAAGAAATTCTTATTTCGGTTCAATAATTTTAAAAAGGGGACTTAAATTTTGAAACTACCAATTCACCCCCCCTCTTGGTAGCCTTGGGACATTCACTTAGGCTTAACAACCTAATTACTAGACTCAACTGATACCAAAATATAAAACACGAGTACAACAAACACAAAGAAATTCAGCTCTACTATTCTGGAGGAGGAGGAGGAGGAGGAATGCCACCAAAAATGTTAAAGTAGGAGGCCATCAATATTACATTGGTATTAATTTCATATACTTCATCTCTAATGTTACCAATGTCTTGTTGCTGCTACTTAAGTTGAGCATCAAATTGATCAAACCTTTGATCAACATAAGTCTCTAATCTATCAAATCTTTCAATCAGATTCTGATAATCTGACTGAGGTGTAGAAGTTTGCTCTCCTTCTTCTTCTTCTTCTGAAGCACTGGCATGTGCTTTTCCTTTTTCCTCCTTGAAAAGCAATCTGAAGGAAGCATCATTATAGTATACTGGCTCTTCGTATTCATCATCAGGATGCACTAAGTTATATTTCTTTTCCAAAATATATGTGACTAAGTGTCCTAATGAGATGTTCCTTTTTCTCTTCTGTTCTGCATGTCCTATTTCTGAAAGCCCATAGATATGATCTATGATAAGTTGGGCTTTGTCAATTGGATGACATTCTATTATCAAAAAAGGTTAGAACAGAAAGGAGAGGGGTAATATTAATCCTATCACCAGCTTTAGGAATGATTGAAGATCGAAGGATATGCTGGATGATTCGAGCATTTTTGGTCATACCGAAGACTCTAGCGACATGATAGTCAAGACCATTTTCTCTAATTACCCTATTGACATGATACCATTTGAAAGAGGTTTATGACATTAGGGTGTGAGCTCTATATCCCTCAGTTCTTAAGTTTAAAAAGGCACCAAGGTCGTGCTTGGTGATTTCAACTTTTTGCTTGAAGACATAAGAACTTATGGAGGAGTGGTCGGAATTAAAACTCATGTTTGCTAGGAAATAGTGGTAGGTTTGCTTGTTGTAGAAGTGGACGAGAGAAAGTATGAAATGAAATTGGGTTGAGGCAAAAAGGTGCATTACCTTAAAATTTAACTCGCTTTGGATTAAAATGTGAGAGGGAGTTATTTTGTCGGATGCAAAACGAGGAAAGGATTCCTCATTCGCCTTAGACAAGAAGTTTTCTAAGGCATTCCTATTGAGTTTCTTTGCCAACACCTTTTGTCTCTTGCTTGAGGAGGCCATTATTGATTTGAAGTAGAAACGGATTGAAAGTGAAGTTTGGAAGTGTGATTGTTAAGTTAGAAAGCATTCATATTTAAAGAAAAACGATACGTTTGTCCTGGACGAAAAACCTTCGTCCTGGACAAAAATCATCATTCGTCTGGATGAAAATATTTCGTACAGACGATCCAATTCGTCCAAACTGTAACGGCTTTTCGTAATCAACACAACTTACGATGCGTCCCTTCGTACAGGCTTTTTGACTTGACCGATCGTACAGACGAAATTATTTCGTACAGACGATCAAAAAGTAACTCGTTTTAATGTCTTTTGAAAACCGTCCCCTACAATGAAACGACATCTGTTCGTCTGGACGAACCAAAAATTTGTACAGACAAAATCCATATTTAAAACTGTCTTATCCACTCAACCGCTGCATTCAATCGTCTCGACGTTTGAGAGAAAAAAAATTTTCGTCCTGGACGATCGTCAGATCGTACAAACGATCTAATTAAAAACTGCTCTCAAAACGGTTAAAATTCGCGCAAACTGTTCTTTCACACATCGTCTAGTACGAAACAAAATTCGCCCCGGACTATTTCCTCCAATTTTTGAATTTTGAATTTTAAATTAAGAAAATCAAACTAAACATTCAAAAACACAGAAAACATAAAACAATACCATAAACCCAAAAAATAAATTCATTCAAAACACACAAAATTTCACTAAATCAAAAACAAAACTACAAACAAACATAAATATCAATGTTGCAAAGACATTATGTTTAGGCATTCAAATCAATAACACCAAGCCTTGTTCTTAAAGTACTGAAGGTATTAAAGGCTAAAGGTTTTGTAAAAATGTCTGCAAGTTGATTTTCAGTTGAAACATGTGTGAGTTCAATTTCTCCATTGGATACATGATCCCTTATGAAATGATGCCTTATATTAATGTGTTTGGTTCTAGAATGTTGAATAGGATTTTTGGAAATACAAATAGCACTACTATTGTCACAATAAATTAGAATAGTGCCTATAGTTAATCCTAAATCAATCAACTGTTGTTTTAACCAAAGTACTTGTGCCACATAACTTCCTAATGCAATGTATTCTGGTTCTGCAGTAGATAGTGCCACTAAATTTTGTTTTCTACTAGACCATAAAACTAATGAATTTCCAATGAATTGACATGTTCCAGAAGTGCTTTTCCTATCCACTCTACAGCCTTCAAAGTCAGAATCTGAGTAACCAATAATTTCAAATGAAGAGCTAAACTTAGGATACTAAATACCTAAGTTTTGAGTTCCTAGTAAATATCTTAATATCCTTTTCACTGCTGTCAAATGTGATTCTTTTGGATCTGATTGAAATCTAGCACATAAGCAAACACTGAACATAATATCTGGTCGGCTAGCACTCAAGTAAAGTAAAGATCCAATTATCCCTCTAAATTTCTTTTAATCAACAGATTTTCCCTTAAGGTCCTTATCCAACTGAACTGAGAAACTCATTGGTGTACTAACAGGTTTAGCATTGTCTATTTCATATTTTTTGAGGATGTCCTTAATATATTTAGTTTGACTAAGAAAAGTACCTTCCTCAAGTTTCTTAATGCTAAATCCTAGAAAGTAATTTAAATCTCCCATTAAACTCATTTCAAATTCACTACTCATTGTTTTAGAAAAATCATCACAAAGATTTTTATTTGAAGATCCAAAGATTATGTCATCCACATAAATTTGAACAATAAGTATATCCTTTCCAATTTTCCTTAAAAAGAGAGTTGTATCCACACTTCCTTTTTCAAAAGATCGTTCAAGTAGGAAGGTGCTCAACCTCTCATACCAAGCTCTAGGTGCCTGTTTCAAACCATATAATGCCTTTTTTAACTTGAAAATATGATTTGGAAATTTAGAATTTTCAAAACATGGAGATTGTTCTACAAAAATATCTTCCTCAATTACCCCATTTAAAAAGGCTCTCTTGACATCCATTTGAAACAATTTAAAACCTTTAAAACAGGCAAAGGCAAGTAAAACCCTAATTGCTTCAAGTCTAGCTACAGGGGCAAAAGTTTCCTCAAAATCAATTCCTTCAATTTGATTATACCCCTTAGCAACTAATCTAGCCTTATTTCTAATGACTACTCCTGAGTCATTCATTTTATTTTTGAACACCTACTTGGTTCCAACAATACTTTGATCTTTTGGCCTTGTAGTTAATTCCCAAACTTTATTTCTTACAAATTGATTTAACTCTTCTTGCATGGCCAATATCCAAAATTCATCAGAAAGTGCTTGATCAATGTTAGTGGGTTCAATAGTTGAAATAAAGGCTGAATGATTGACTTCCTTGTTTAATCCACGCCTAATTCTAACACCCTCACTTGGTTCACCTATAATCAATTCCTTTGGGTGGTTTTTAGAAAATCTCAAATCTCTAGGCAAAGGGTTTTCTCTTTCCAAATTTTCTTCCACATTTTCTTCCAAATTTAATCTATCAATCTTTTGGGAGTTTTCTTCAATTTCTTCTTCAACAACATTTGGCTCATCCAAATTTCCACTTTCATCAAATACAACATGTGTGGTTTCTTCAATGACTAAAGTTCTTTTGTTGAATATCCTATAAGATTTTCCAACACTTGAATATCCAACAAAAATTCTTTCATCTGATTTTGGATCAAATTTTCCTAAGGCAGATTTACCATTATTATGTATGAACACCTTGCAACCAAATACATGCAAATGAGACAAATTAGGTGTTCTACCTTTTAGCAATTCAAAGGGTGTTTTATTCAAATTTGATCTCACATTCACCCTATTCAGAACATAACATGCAGTGCTAACCGCCTCAGCCCAAAAATATCTAGGAAGTGAGTATTCTGCTAACATTGCTTGGGCAGCTTCTATTAATGTTCTGTTTTTCCTTTCAACTACCCCATTTTATTGAGGGGTTCTAGGTGCAGAAAAATTATGATCAATCCCCTTTTCTTTACAAAAATTTTCAAATTCTCCTCCATGATCACTTTGTATAGAAATTATTTCAATCCCTAGTTTCCTTTGAATCCAAGTAGAAAAATTTTTGAATTCCTCAAACGATTCACTCTTATGAAAAAGAAATCTAACCCAAGTGAATCTTGAGAAATCATCCACTATCACAAATCCGTATACCTTCCCTCCTAGACTTACAGTGCCTACAGGTCCAAAAAGATCCATGTGTAAAATTTCTAAAGGTTTATTGGTCCTAAGATCTTTATTGGACTTAAATGATGACTTCACTTATTTTCCTAATTAACATGCATCACAAAGGTGGTCCTTATTAAAGTCTAGTTTTGGTATACCTCTCAATAAGTTCTTTTGGGTAGTTCTCCAAAGGTTTTTCATACTAGAATGACAAAGTCTTCTATGCCAAAGCCATGATTCATTAGAAACAGTTTTCAAACAAAAAGCAGTAGGAGATTGAATACAATTTAAATCTAGCATGTAGATATTGTTTGCCCTTTTTCCATTTAAAACACTTTTCCCATTTAGGTTTATTATGTAGCTAGTAGGTAAAAATTTTACATTATAGCCCTTATCACATAGCTGACTTATGCTTAACAAATTATGTTTTAAGCCTTCAACTAATAACACATTGTCTATGAAAATGTTGTTCAAATTTCCAATCATACCTGATCCAACCACTTTCTTTGTGGTATTATCTCCAAGTGTGTTAGACCTGGAAAATTCTCAAATGTTAGACCTGGAAACCCAAACAAGTTTGGGTTCACCTTTATGAAATTTATAATCAGATGCATGTATGATATGTCTAGGTTTATGCATCTTAGTTCTCCACACCAAATTAGTTTTCATATTTAAAGTGCAGGTGTGAGATATATGTCTCAAAAATCCACAATTATTATATTTAACATTAGGAAAAATATTCCTATATTTTCTTTCATATGATTGTCTTCTAAGGGATTTCATGAATTTAAGATAATATTTAGGATTTGTAAAATCTTCAAGTTTAGGAGGGTTCCTATTATCCTCGAGAGCTCTTATTGTGAGTTTATAAAATGAATTCATATCTTCCAAGATTTGATTGGTATAATTAATTCTATATGTCTTTCTCTTAGATTCATCCTTAAAATTCTTAAATTCTTTTTCAAGTTCAGCATAGGATGATTTTAATTTTTCAAAATTTTTATTCAAATCATCATATTCATCAAGTAGTTTCATGTGGTTGTTATCTATTAAAGCATGATCTTTCCTAAGGATTTCGTGTTCCTTATTAAGCTCTTTCAATTCTAAACCTAAACTAGCATGCATCTTTTTCATTTTCCTATATGCATCATGCATGTGTTCAGAAACTTCAAACAATTCATCATAGGTTAAATCACATACCTCTTCTTGATCTGATTGTTCAACATTATCTGCCATCAAGCAAAGGTTGGTGACTTCTTCTTCTTTTTTAGTCTCAGATGAGTCTGAATCTGAGTCTGCCCAGAAAGCTCTTTGAAACTTCTTCTTGCCCTTCTTTACCATTGGTTTCTCCTCTACCTTCTCCTTGCTAGGAGTGGTTTTGAGTTTTGGACAATCAGTCTTTATATGACCTGGTTTCCTGCATTCATAACAAATTACTTCATTAGAAACCTTGCCATTTCTGTTATACTTACCTCTATTCCATTGCTGGCGTCTCTTCTGCTTCCTCTTTAAAAAGCTTCTGAATTGTCTAGTCATCAATGCAATATCATCTTCATCCTCAGGTTGTGAGTGTTCACTTTCTGACTCTTCTATATTTAGTGCAATATTCTTATACTTTCGTGGTTCACCTGCATCATTCTTTCTTTGACTTACTCCTTGCTCATAAGCAATGAGTGAACCAAGAAGATTGTCAATAGAATAAATGTTCAGATCTTTAGACTCTATAATTGCAGTAATTTTAGCATCATAAGCAGTAGGTAAACAACGAAGAATCTTATTGACCATTTCAGCATTAGTTAATTCCCTACAAAGTGCATGCAAAGAAGTGACAATTTGAATGAACCTTGTGTACATGTCTGAAATAGATTCATTAGGTTTCATGCGAAACAATTCATAGTCATGTAACAAGATATTGAGTCTTGATTGCTTAAACTCATTTGTCCCTTCATAAGTTATACAAAGTCTATCCCATATGTCCTTTCCGCTTTTGTAAGTGAAAACTCGCATGTAGTTTTCAGATTTTAAAGCACAAAAGAAACTATTTAAATATTTCGTATTTAATTGTGCTAAGTCATGTTCTTCAATAGTCCAATCTGCATAAGGTGTTTCTACCCTAACTCCATCAACTAATCTAGTTGGTTTTGTGTAACCTTCCTGGACTAGCATCCACATGCGATAATCAAGTGACTATAAGAAAGTAGACATGCGTATTTTCCATAAATCAAAAGGAATATTGTCAAACAGTGGAGGTCTAGTGATAGAATAACCCTCAGGTGTGTTTCAGTTTCCAAATATAGCCATCTATGTTAATCAAAAAGTAGTTCAAAGTTATGATTTTGAAACGATGCTCTGATACCACTTGTTGAGTCTAGTAATTAGGTTGTTAAGCCTAAGTGAATAACCCAAGGCTACCAAGAGGGGGGGGGTGAATTGGTAGTTTAAAAATTTAAGTCCCCTTTTTAAAATTATTGAACCTAAATAAGAATTTCTTTTAAGTTTTGTAGAAAAATATTTTTCAACCACAGAGTTTTTTAAAACTAAAATTTAAAGTGCGGAAACGTAAAAAAAGTAAAGTAAATGACACCAGATTTATAGTGGTTCGGTCTAAAACTAGACCTACATCCACTCCCCAGAGGCACCCTCTGAGTATTGCACTAATACCAATAGTGACTCTCCTTTTGCACCCACAGCAAGGCGGAGAAGCCTTTACAACACACTCTTTTCACCACTCCTCGGTGCGACAGAGAACCGTCCGTCCTTTTACACTATCCCCAGTATTGGCAGAGAACCGTCCGTCCTTTTACACTATCCCTAGTGTTGGCAGAGAACTGTCTTCCTTTCACACTCTCCTAGTGTGGGCAGAGAACCCTTCGGCTGTTTACACTCTCCAAGTGTAGGCAGAGAACCCTTCGACTGTTTACACTCTCCAAGTGTAGGCAGAGAACCCTTCGGCTGTTTACACTCTCCAAGTGTAGGCAGTGAACCCTTCGGCTGTTCACACTCTCCATGTGTCGGCAGAGAACCAGATCTCCTTGACAGATCTTCTTACAAGAATCTAGAAGGAAGAAAGAAAAGAGTGAAGTAATCCAATTCACAAGTAGAGATTCTTACCTTTGAACTCCAAGTGAAGCCTTCACGCTCCAGTGGTAGGAATTCTCCCTTGAATGCTCTCTTCCACTCTCTCCTTGGCTATTCTCTCAAGAGGCACGAAGATCAAATGACAAAAAGATTGGGTGGCAGTCTAATTTGGACTATTTATACAAAAGACAAGAAAAACCGCCCAAAAACTATAAGTTTTCAATTCTGTACGCAGTGGATTGTCCTGTACGATCGTAGATCATTCTGGACAATTTTACTTAAACGTTCTGAAACGACCCTATTTGAATATGTATACGAAATGTCTTCGTACAGCTGATCGTCCTGTATGAATTAGGTTCGTCCAGTACGAACGGTTATTTCAAGGTCAGTTCTAGAAACTGCTAAAAACTGTTCAAAGTCGGTTAATCGTTTGGACGAAAATATTTTCATCTGGACGAAATTTTTCCAGAGGACCGATCATCCTGGACGATTCTTGACTTCGTTTGGACGAAAATTTTCCAGAGAACCAATCGCCATGGACGATAATTTATTTTCGTCTGGACGAAAATTTTCCAGAGACATGATCGTCCTGGACGATTTTTAATTTCGTCTGGACGAAAATTTTACAGAGAAGCAATCGTCCTTGACGATAATTAATTTTGTCTTGGATGAATAGGACTTAGAAAAAAAAATTTCAAGCAAGTTCCTATTCATTTTTTTTATTTTTTTTATTTTTAAGTTCATATTCATTCCATGTGCTCTATAGGAGATAACTGTCTGATCGTCCCGTACGATCGGATATCGTCCCGTACAATCAGTATATAATTTTTATGATCTCCTTATGTGTGTGTGTGTATGTTTTTAGTCACTCAATTACAATCACTCCCTTTCAAATTTAATTCAAAGAAAAATGCAAGTTTCAAATTAATAAAGTATCTCATGATGAATTTGATTTAAAGTTTTCATAGTCTGGAGTCTGATTTTCCTGAAATGTTAGTACACACAAGAGCAAATAAAAATCTTCTAAAATTGTTAGGAGATAACTACACATTTGAACAATAATGTTTGAAATCATCAAAACTATACAAGTTGCAAAAATGTAAAGCATTCAAATAGCAACTATTCTAACAAGGATGTTTACTGAAGATCCTTGGTTGATGAGGACCATGTTCAACTCATAACTATTGACCTCAGCAGAGATATACAAGGGACGATTGTGCTCAGAAGTGAAAGTGCTCTAGTGGCACTAGAAAGTTTTTTGCTGTTTTTAAAAATAGGGGAGATAAAAATATTTTTGCTCTTTTTAAATTTTTTTAAAAAAAAATACAAATATGATAACAGTACAAAAATTGAACAATATGTTCTCCCCTTTGACATTATCAAAAAGTGAGGAGGCACAAACAAAAACCAAAACGAATAAAAAATGTTCCCTGATCTAGTGAAAAAAAAAATTCTTAAAAAGAGAAAGTTACCTCTTGGTTTTAATCAAAAACTTAGTAGAATTAGATTGACAACGCATAGCCCATAAAAGGTTAGAAATTCAGAATTTGATAATCCAAACTCAAGTTCTTTAAAAAGGCTCCAAAACTTTTTAATTCAATATCTAAATCAAGGAATAAATTTGAAAAAGAAATACTAATTTTTCAAAAACTCATTTCATAAAATATATCTAATAGAAGATTAATGCACGAATTGTTGAATCAAGAATTATGTTTTTCAAACTCAAGTATCGAATGTATCAAGGGTTTTCTTAAGCTTTTAAGAAGTACAAGAATGGTAAGCTTTAAATTTTGTGCGCTCATTTTATACCTCTTAACAATTGGTTGGCGCACTGCGCATCTTTTGATACACTTTGTGTATTCTATTTTTTCAATTTGGCGTCTTTGCGCATCATTTATTTTTGGCATCATTGGCCAATTTTTTTTTTTAATTTTTTTTAATATGCTACCTTTCTGAAATCTTAAAAAACAAAAGTAAATTCATTCTATTGATAAAACGAATTATTGATTAAGAAAATTATGAGTTAGATTCAACAACTTGCAAAAGATCTCTATGCGATAAATAAAAAATAGGGAGATAAAAAATTTTAGTTTCAAAGACTAATTTAAAATATGAAAAAGATTTTAAATCAAAAGTAGAATCACCTCCTTTAGGAAATAGAGATTGAGAGTCAAAAATATGAGTTTCCTTCATTTGACTATTTTAGAGAAGTCAAACACAACTTACCAAAGATTTCAAGAAAAAATAGGAAGTAGATTTTTCATTTTTAGAAAAATGAATGTGTGTGTTGATCAGATAAAAAATTTTACGAAAAAGAAAACTTCAAAGAATAAACAAAACAAAAACACAAAATAAAAATGAAAAAGATAAAAACAAAAACACAACACAAAAACACGAAAGGCTTTTAACCATTATCTCTCTCATGGTCCGATGCTTCAGAAACCAGATCTACCCATGAGATTTTTTGTCTTTCATTATTTCCCCAGTTTAAATTTTGCTTCGCCTTGCTCTTTTCTTTAGTAAGAAGAATTTTTAAATTAGGGCACTGATTTTTCATATGTCCAGGCTTCCTATATCGAAAGCAAATAACGTTAGAAGGAATATGAACATCCTTACCATTTTTATCTTTTTCCCACTTTTGCTTATGCTTTGGTGAGCTTTGTGATTTGCTTGACAAGTCATTGCATTTGTCATCAACTAAGCTATCTCTTTCTGTATATTTAGCTTTTAGAACAATCATTTCACCTGCATCCATAAGTCTTTGACCCAAACTTTGTATGTAGGTAATGAGTGAGCCAATCAAATTATCAATAGAATATTTATTCAAATCTTTTGATTCACAAATAGCGACTACTTTAGCATCAAACGTATCCAATAGACAACGAAGAATTTTGTTAACTTTTTCAAATTTTGAAAATTCTTTTCCTAAAGCATGCAATGATGTTACAATTTGAATAAAACTAGTATACATGTCTAAGATCGTCTCATAGGGTTTCATGGAAAATAGTTCAAAATCATGCATTAACATATTCAACTTGGATTGCTTGATTTCACTAGTGCCTTCGTATATGGTGTGTAGTTTATCCCAAACATCCTTACCAGTAGTGCACGTGGATACTAACATAAAATCTTCAAAATTTAAAACACAGAAAAAGCTATTTAAGAATTTTGTATTCAATTGAGCATTTACTTGTTCTTCTCTATTTCATTGATTAATAGGGATATCAATTTTAACTCCATTAACAATACGTGATGGTGATGAATAACTAGTTAAAATCATATGCCACATGCGAAAATCAATTGATTGCAAGAAAGTAGTCATGCGAAGTTTCCAAAAATCAAATGACATATTTTCAAATAAAGATGGTCTGGTGATTGAATAACCTTTCGCAATATTATGATTTGAAAAATTAGCCATGGATTGAAATTCAAAAGCTTTTAAAAACTTATTTTATGAATACGACTCTGATACCACTTGAAAGTGCTCTGATGACACTAGAAAGTTTGTTAGGGATGTTAAGCCCTTCTGAACTAGCCCATGGCTAATAAGGAGATAGAGAGGTGAATCAGTATTTAAAACAAACACAATCTTAAATAAAAAAACAAGATTCACCACAATCAAAATCAACGATGCGGAAACTTAATGCGGAAGCAATAATAAGAAAAGAACACACCGGATTTATAGCGGTTCGATCAAACCTTAACCTATGTTCACTCCTTGGAGGCACCCTCCAAGTATTGCACTAAATAAGTGTCTCTTCTTTAGCCCCCACAGCTAGGCGGAGAAGCCCTTACAAAATCACTTCCACCTTCCCCGGTGCGGCGAAGTTGCCAGGTCCTTTGACACTAAATGGATCTTCTTATTTGGTGAACTTCCCTCGAGATAATCCTTGAATCCGATGGTATTCAGGTGAGAACTTGCCGGAGCAACCGTGTGGAACCCCCTCAACACTCCCTTGAGTCCCCCTCACAGGATCTTCTCCCTCTCTCAAACTCCACCCTTTCCTCACTCCCTTTCAAGCTCTCTCTTCAAGTTTCCCCCCAAAAGAATGAAGCTACAATGGCTGCCAAAGACACTTACAAAGTGTCATGTCATAGCTTAAATAGAAGATCTCAAAACGAGCTCATTAATGCAAGTTGTCGATATTATCATCCAGGATGATACATATATAGTCCTGTACGATCAGTTCAAATTCAGCTCATCAGCCCGAGATGATTTGGGATGATCAGAAGAAAATTTGTTACATCGTTCTGGCTAGTCTCACGATCATCCCAGACGATTAGTTTAAAACCAATTTCAATCATCCTTATTATTGCCCTGAATAGATTCTGGCTGATGTAAATTGTCCAGGCAATCGTCCTGGCCGATTCTATGATCTTCCCGAACGATGTGATTGTATCAATCAGCCATTAATGCTTTCCAAAGATACCATATCAATTTAGGCATAATTGAGTTAGATTGTCCTAGACGATGTCTATATTGTCCTAGTCGATTTCCTAAAATAATGAATACCTAATCTGATTATGGCGGCTGATTATTTCTGAATTGAGCTTATCGTCCTGGCCAATATAAGTATCGTCCAGGCCGATCAGCTCATGACGGCTGCCTTAATGAGGATGCCCTAATTAGGGTTTTATCTTTTGGACCGATCCTCGAGGACGAAATAAATATCGTCCCGGACGATGTTACCAAAAATAGAAATCTTTAAGGAACAACAAAAAAATCTTCCAAGCTACAAAACATCAGGAGCCACACTAAATATAATAGACTCAAGAAAGAAAAAGTGTACAAACTGACTTAGACCTAGTCTACCTAATCTTGAGCTGGTTCCAATTTGCAGTCTGATCATGTGGACCTGAAATGTTAGTATAAAAGGCAATCGTAGAGAAATAAGAATGTTTGCTATCATCAAAATTATAAACCATAGATCTGCAACAAAAAGTCCCTAAAAGAAGATCACGCTTTGAAAATATTAGACATAGCATATCTCCCAAGTGGTATGCATCTCCAATATAATCGGAAGTAAAGAAAGCTTGATAGGACTCTAGTTAGAGTAAGGCTTTTATTAGTGTCTCTCTCAAGTTGGGGGACATCATTAAAGAATCATAGACACTAAGAAGAGAAGAAATTTTTCTTAGATGGTTCAACACATTTTAGTCAACCTCCAGCTAAGGGCCTTTCCCTTTCTCCTTAGATTGCTCTTGGGAGGAAGGGGCAGGATCATCCTGCTGGATAATAATATTTTTTTCTTTTGTGTTTTTAGCCATCCAAGGTGGAAGGACCTTCTTTGAATGCAAGTGAACTTCTTATTTCAAGTTATCCTCAATAGGAGATTCACTTGGCTCTAGGGTGGTGGCCTACGCTGGCTCTGAGAGTCTTGGAGTGACTTATCAGATTCATTTTCTGAATTCATATAACAACTACCCTTGGAATAGTAAAGACTGGTTTATCTTTGTACTCAGACTCATCTTCATATGTAGGATCATTTATATCATCAGAAGTATGTAAAATATAAAAAGAGCGAGTACTAGAAAAAGTAGAAGTAAAAGTAGGAACAGACAATAAAAAATAGCCAAAATTATTGTCTTCTATTATTTTATCATCAATCGAAAGGAGAATAAAGTCATTCAGTGTAAGTGCTGGAAGAAATCCTGACTTCCCTTCTAAAGTTACAAGTTTTTCCATTTCATACATCTTTTGAGTACATAAAATAGAAGACAAAATGTGCTCAGTAGGCATTACAACAGAAGAAAAAGGTGCTGGAGTAGTAACTGGAGTAACAACTGTCAACTCGGCTTGGGGAGGCCTCGTCTCAACTACCTATGAACTCTGAACTGCTCGATCGATCATCTTCTTTGCCTTCTGATAGAGTGCTAGATGCCACTCTCCCTTAGAACCTCTGGGTGACTTACTATTACTACCCTGTTTGTTATTGTGACTACCACTGCGGCTAGAACTGGAGATTATCTTAACTGTCTGAGTGGTCTTTCCCTGAGGCTGCATTAGGTCACTATCCTACAGATGTGCCTTCCCACTGGCCATGAGCCTCTCAACCTTATCCTTAAAAAAATAAGAGACCTCAAAAGTATGCCCGATATATCTGTAAAAGGGACAATAGAGTGGGTGGTCTATCTGCCTCTCCTCCTCCACTCTTTCATTCTTTAGGAATGTTAAGATATTCTTCTTAGTATGAAATTTGAAGATCTTTCTCACACTTTCTCTTTTGAATGGATATTCATTACTAAGCTTCTCATGTAGGTTCTGCTAACTCTCAGGAGTTCTATGGAAGGGTCTGAACTATGTTGTTGACTGACTGAGTGAGTACGACTACTGTGGTGGCACTAAACTGAATGAAAGCCTCTTGCCCTTATCTTGTGTCCCATAAGTACTGTATACCTCCCATTTCCTAGGAGGAGGTGCCCCTGAAGACTCCTGTCATTGTGGTTTACATGAGGGCTGACTCTCAACCATAGGAGGGACTGCATCGGGTATGCTGTCCTGCAAGCTAATAACCTTCATCAACAACTTCTAGAAGGTTCTAATATTGAAACCCTTAAGGTAGGTTGCTATGGAACCATCGATGTTCTTTAATAGGATCTCCACTACATGCTTCTCCTATAACTGAGGCTCACACTATAGGCTAAAGTTCCTCAATCTGACTATGTAATCTGGGATACTCTCTCGAGGGTGCTGTCTAGCCACAACTAACTCTTCAACTATGACCCGGTGATCTGTAATGACAAATCTCTAAATAAAAAGCGGCTCTAACTCTGTAAAGGTTCAAATTGAGTCATTGGGGAGGTCAGCATGCCAAGGAAAGGCCACCCCAACTAGGCTGCCAATGAACAGTCTCAACGTCAGTGCATCTTTCCCCCCTATGTTGCAACATATGGCCCATTACTGCACCACATGCTATCTCAGGTTCCCAAACCCATCTAAAACTCTGAAACATGAGGGAACAAAGCAAGGAGGGTAGGGATCCCTCTCGTACTCAATTGGGTTGGGTCTCCCTCTTCTAACAACCTCTCTAGCCTACTTGAACGAAATCCCCTGCTCAATCTTATGGATTTTCAAGTCCTGAATCTATCACACTAACAACTATACTGAATGACTCTGAACTATGGTGGTAGCTATTATAGGTGGGCCTGGTGCTAGTGGGGGTACTGTGGAATCATCCATGGACGTAGAAGGAGTGGATATACTCGTCATCTGAGGCATCACCCCCCAATGCTATCAACTATGCGGTCATCACCGCTATGACTCTAGCCATCTCTACCATTTGAGTATGAAGGTGTAAAATAGTAGCCTCTGTATCAACTGATCAGGGAGACCTACACACCTTAGGATCTCCCTCCTCATCCTCATCCTCGAGCTATCTCTGCTTGTCCGAGTGACCCCTATGGGTAACCACATAAACTATGTGTACTAGTAAGTCCTCATCTAACTCATTCTCAAGTAAGTCCTCCTCGGTAAAGGTCTGACGAAGTGCCTCTATGTACGAACCAAGCAAACCCTCAGGGGAAGCTACAACATCTGTGTCACAAAACATCAGAACCACCTCAAACTCAGAAGGAACAGTTGACTCCAACTACTCAACTACCTTGCTGACTACACTGTCTTGATAGAGGTGTCCGCCTATCAATAGTCTCCTAACCCACCTACTACAGCAGGGCCTAGAAGGGCAACTGGCTGCTACAAGGCAACAACTACTAAATGGATATGATCTCTAGTAGACTCTAACCTTTATCTCAATCTCTAATGATGTGGGGGTTGTCTAACTGTAGGAGCAACTAACTGTGGTCGGACTACGGGAACTGAACTAACTGGCTGCCTAGGTGGATATCTTCTCTGCCACCTATACCTCTATCTTGGGGTCTATCTCTATAACTAGAAGGATGCCTGAGAGATTTGGAGGAGTAACCTCTCTCAACTGATAGGCCCTAAACCTCGCACTAGGCGGATAGTACTCTGAATCCTCTAAGAGAGGGTTTGGACAGCATCGTCCCTAGGGAAACTAACTTGGGGTAAAGTAGTAGTAATAGGAGGGGTCGTCACAGTGTGAGTGAATCCTCCTCATCACTATGTGTCAGTGGAGAGAAGAGTCCTCCTTAGACTTCTTCTATCTCAAGCGCTAATATAATGGCTAGGGTAGGCGGTGTTGAAATTGATCATGGCCCCTGCTGCACGGGGACCACTCTCCTCTAAATAGGCTCCTGGTGAGCCACTGCCTCTACCATCCTCAGTCTATCTACCTCAGATATATCCAAATGTATTCTCCTATTTCTATTCCTCTGGGCCCTTCTCCTAAGGCCTGTGGTAGAGGAGGAAGGAACATCTGAACCAACTGTCTGGGTGATCATGGGAACATGAACTACAAGAAGTTTTGGGGTCTAGTCGATGGTCTCAGGGAGAGAGCTGAGGAAACATGGAAGATCGATGGTCAGAGGGTGAAGGAGCCTCAGTCTGGGCACCCCTCTTCTTAGTGGAAGAATTAAGGGGAATCTAAACTCGAGCTGCCTCTGTCGGAACAACAAGAGGAGCAGCAACTGGATGCAGGTGCTGAGGTATCAGAGAAGCCAGCACAATAAGTATAGTTTGTAAAGGCCTCCTAAAAACTAGATGGATAGGATGAACCAGAAGTGGTCTAGGCACTGGCTGCCTAACCACAGGGCGAACTAGTTGTGCAGGAAGGGGAGCAAAATGAGTAGGTGCTCGGGCTATCCTCCAAGCCACGGGTCATCCGAAAGGGTGCATGGGTGTGTATCCTCTCCTCTAGGAAGGAGATGATACAATAGATTCAGCCAGGGTCAGCCCGTCAAGAGTGCTGAAAGTCGAGTTTGTGAAGGAACCAAAAGTGATCCCTCCAATGGGTGGACTAGTCAGTAGGGTCTCAAGGAGAGTCACCTATACATCCGAGCCAAAGCAAAAGGTCACAGAAGAAGCACGTGAAGCTATGGAACTGCTGCCAAAAGAATAAAGAGAATTGAAAATATTAGTAGGAATGGAAGTCACGAGAAAATAATAGAATTTGATAAGGTATGGAATGACCTAAAAGGTCGGAAGGAAAGGGACCATAGCTAGGGAGAAACCCTAGCTAAGAAGAGAACCTAACTAAGAAAAGGATCTTAACTCAGAGTAGCATGAACCAAATAAGGAGTGCTAATTATAGAGTACATATAAGAAAGAATAATACAAGATCCAAAGATGAAGAGAGAAAGAGTCCCACCGTGATCACCAGAAACCTGTGGATCTATGAAAGGACACCGTTGGCTGTAGAGTGTAAAGGGTATTTGACTTGAAAAGGGTGGAGAAGGGTGAGGGGAGCTTGTACACCAAAAATCTCAGCTTGAGAGACCTTGGAGAGAGAGTAAAAAAGAAAAGTCCTACTCATATTTCGCTAAAGAGTGTATTTATATCCACAAGCACCCAATGGATGGTGGGGATCAAATCTAATGCAAATCTAGAGGGAGAGGGGATGATTAGCATGGGATTTTGCTCAAAAAAAAAATTATGGCATTAAATACCATTTATTTGACCTAAAAAGGTTAAATTTGACTAAGGGGGGCTTGGGTTGACCAAGTCAAGAGTTGACTTGGTCAAGCTAGTCAATTAGGTCTAATGGGCCAGTGGTTCAAGCCAAGGATAGGTCTGAATTGGTTTGAAATTGATTTGGGCTGAAATGGGTCAACCTGGGTTGACCTGGTCTACCAGATTGACCCATGGCATAGGTTTAGGCACAATAGGTTTGATCCGACCCACTGAGTCCGAGGGAGGTGAGAATTGAGCTTGAGAAGCTCTGAATTGGATTTGAAATCAAAAGGAAGTATTTAGGTCAATTTGGGTCAACCCAGGTTTACATGGTGAACCAGGTTGACCCAAGGCCTAGGTCAGGGCTCAACATATTTGGTTTGACCCACTGAATTGATTGGGAGGGGTCTCAGGGCATGGCTTGATCAATTTGACCATGTCAACCCTTTGACCCAAGGGTTTGACAAAATAAGGGTCAACACTCTCTATCTTATCAATCGATTACCCTCCACTAACACCATAAAAAAATCACCACTTCAACTACTACATCATCAATTCTATATCTATGACAACATAAAAGTCTTTTGCTGCTTGTTTTTTCCCTAGCTAAGACCTCAAGAACCTCACAAATTAGCACCACGTTCAACTCCTTGCCTTTTGCTATGCTATTCTCCCTCTCATAAAGGCTATCATTATTTTAACCTCAACACCCGTAAGATTTACATTTCTCACCACATTATATTTCAAGAATCCACCTTTCCCTTTGTCAACTCCACCACAACCCAATCTTAACCATCATCCCTACCTCCCTTACTACTCATCCCACACTCTCAAACTAAAACACAATAGCATACTAACCACACACCTGATCCTTAATTTTTGCCATATAACTTAAATACCTATCCTAACATGTTAACCTCAACAGATTTATCCAAAGGAACAAAAAAAACATAAAAACTATAAATCATACACGTCGGATCCACGAATATTGGAAGAAATCATGTAAAAGTAATGTAGCTCGGAGTCGTTCACGTCACTTTCCTAGGATTCCTACTTACACCTCCTCAAATGAGCCCCAATCTGTATTAAAAAAATGGAGAGGGAGCCCTCTTCATTCAATTATGTGAACACCTCCCAACCTCCTCTCCATTTCTCTAAGCCAAAGTCAGCCCCAAGCTCCCACCTCAACTCGGCAGATCTCCCAGACCGAACCCTTCGTTCTTGCCCCTTTATTCTCTGGCCCAGAGAAAGAGAGAGAGAGAGAGAGAGAGAGAGAGAGAGAGAGAGAGAGAGAGAGAGAGAGAGAGAGAGAGAGAGAGAGAGAGAGAGAGAGAGAGAGAGAGAGAGAGAGAGAGAGAGAGAGAGAGAGAGAGAGAGAGAGAGAGAGAGAGAGAGAGAGAGAGAGAGAGAGAGAAAGAGAGAGAGATCAAGCCCTTACCTGACTCTCATTCGAACTCCAAGATCCGATCTCCACTCTAAGGCCAAAACCCTGAAGCCGCAAGCATCCCTTTTGCCCGAGCTGCCATACTCGAATCCCTTGCCTTAGCCTGTCGCCTGTACTTGTACTGAGCCCTACCCATTTCTTCTTCATTGTGAGAGGTGAGAGCTTATTATATATATATATAATTATTATTTATTATAATCATAATAATAATTATTATTATGACTATAGTAGTCATGATTATTACTATAATTGTATTTCATGTTATATTATTATCTTCTATTATTGTCAACTAATTATTGAGGGAATGATTATTATTAATTATTATTATAAATATAAGTAAAGAGAGAAAATTCAAAAAAATTATCTTATGTGTTTTGCATCGTCGTCACATGCCTACACACCGACACCCCTTTGCTAAGGTATAAAGTTTTAAACTTGGGAGAACCTGCCCTCGGCACTTGCAACGGGGCGAATAACCACTCATGCATGCTTCTCTTAGCACAGTGGGAGGAAGTTCACTCTGGTGCCTATGGAGAGGTGGGTAATCCCCCTAAATTCCTTTTTCGGTGTTTGTGGCGTGCCAAGGGACCACCCATGCACGCTTTTCTTAGCGTTGTGGGAGGGAACTTGGTATGATGCTTATAATGAAGCACGCGATCCTTGTGCCCACTTTCTTAGCACGGTGGGGTAGTTAAAAAAACTTTTTTTTCTAAAAAATGCTTTTAAAGACCCATGCACACCTTTCTTGGTGTGGTGGATAACGAAACTACTATAGCTGCGGTGTCTCTCACACCAATCATGCACGGCTTTTTTGACGTGGAGGGTAGGCTGCCCTCTTAGTTTTTTTCCCTAAACAGGGGAGATGTCATGAGGTTGTCGAAATTTTGTCTGAAAGAAGACAAGGACTTCAACAATATTCAAACAGCAGGGGACTTGAACTGGACATTAATGAACTAAGTACAAATTTGAACAAAAGACTTAAAATCAAACTTAAGCAAAAAGAATTTGAACTCAAAGAATTGAACACTTGAACTCAAGTTTGATCAAATGAGAATATGATCTTGGACATTCGAACTCAAGCAAGTACTTGAGTTGGACAACAGGAGACTTGAGCGGAAGAGGCTCATATTGAGCCTGAACTTTATTTGAACATGTCTTAGATTCAAGCCAGAACTTGATTTGGACCAAAGGAGATTTGGACTTGATTTGGACATTAAATGATTGAAACCTAAAAAGAATTCAAACTTATGTGAATTGCAATGAATTTAATGTGAAATCAAATGAACTTCAAAGGACTTAAACTTTAATGGAGCATCTGAATTGAACCAAAGTTTGGTTTAATAAATGAGCAACCAAAATCTAGATGCTCAATGAATAAATCCTAATGGGTTAGGAAAAGCTCCTATATCACTACCACCAATAACCATTCAAATCCAAGAAGGTACATCGAAGAGATGGATCAAATGCAAATGTACATGTAATAACTTTTAAAGAATTATGATGCAAGGCATTCAAATGAATATCAACGAATTGAACAACGAAGGACTCATGAGAATCATGTCTTATGTGCATACAAGGGACGAGTAAATGCATATGATGCAGCGTATAATGTCCCTTCCAAAAGTGATGATCAATCAATGAATGAAGACTATAGTTCTCTACAAACATTGAAGGTCTTCAAGAATGCAAATACCATCATACAACGTGTTATTTATTAGTAGGCATAACAGATCTATAACACAAGCAAGCAATAATCAAATAAAAATGCAATTAAATAGCAAAAGGTCATTTTTGATATGAAAACATTAATTGACAATCATGGGTTCTCAATCAAGATAAAATAGAGAATTCGCATAGAGGGGCAGGGCACATCGCTAAGCAGTGGATCAAACCTTCAAATGATAGATGAATAATCATAGGTAAACAATATTATTTACCTAAATAAAAGATATCACATGACCGATGAATGATGAAATTGATATGGCTCAAGTCTTTTAATCAAAATGGTGTGCTTGCAATGACTGAATGGAGAATATGATAGTATGCCTACGATCAACAAAGTAAAGCTTTCTATAGATAATCAAAACCCCCATACCAAAGGGGATGTAGATGTAGATATTAGAAGGACGTTGATCCATTGCAAGCAATGGAGGATGACCTGCAACAAATACAAATACCTACAAACTTCCGTAACAGACTCATCATGCCCACTGGAGCTAATGATCAATGTTTGACAAAAGTATTGCTAAAGATTAATGTAAAGTTTAGTGACCTAAACTCACAATTACAAATAGAGAATATATCCTCCATTCCAAATCATCTCAAGGGCTACAACAATTATTTTTCACTATAATGTTCACTCAAGTCAGTGACCACTGACTTTCGATCTACAAGATATTAGTGAGAACAAAGTTATCCAAGGTTGAAATGATTGATTCTTTATTTAAGTTGACAATATAAAATGATGATACTAGCATAACCTAGAAGTTGCTTGTTGATTCACATACGAGTTCTAAAAAGACAGAACCAGATCAAATTGCATTCAAAGAGAGAATGAATGAATCTCAGTCCAACCAAGTTCTAAATATTGAGTTGGACAAAACTAATGAGGCTTGCAAGTTTCTTGATGAGTAGTGATCTAGCATCTGATGTTACACCTGTGAAGATGTTAAAGAGCTACAATAAATGTAAGCTCCTACGGGTTACCATAGAATATCCATCATATTCCTAAAGATACTCAGGCCCGTACACCGTAGTTTATTTACATGTAGGTACACAAAAGGGGTAGATACAATTAAATACCTGCATGGGCCCTGCTGAGAGTATTATTGGTATATACGTGACATCTAAGGATGTTGTACGGGTCAATATGTGAATTCAAGTTCAAACCTGATCCTTCTATATGGATCAATAGGAGTTGGCAGGGTTCGAACCATCAAATAAATACACAGTTGTGGTGACCAATATATTTATTTTAATACATTCATATTAGGCCTTCAAGGCCTATAACAAAGAGAATTCATAATAAAGGCATAAAGCTTGTGAAATCTTATCCCCTATCAGTAAGTTAATTGGGTTGACAAGGTTCAAGCTACAAATAAAAATGACCTCAAGGTAACCCTGATGATGGCTGTGTTGAATGCTTATCTCAATCGAAGGGGTTAATTTGAAATGCCATCCTAAATGTTCACAAAAATCTAAAATTCCAAAAATCCATAAAATCCCAAAAATATTTAAAATTTGAAATCCAATCATTAATCACTTAAATAAAATTCCATCCATCATCCGCAATAGTTTGTCAAGATAGACAAATCTGAAAATCACTTTAGCTCATGTAAATTTAATGCCTATTTGAAAATATCACTAGGATCCATTCTCAAATAATCTCCTGCCAGTAAAAACATGGTACACGTCCTCTAACTGGCAGTTTTTTCACCAAATTGCACCACAAAATTAATGGTTATGACCCGAGACCCTCTGAACCGAGTGGTTTTGCCGCCAAATGGCACCACAATATATAGGTTATGGCCAGATCCAATACATTCTTTAGTGGTATCAAATCCTCAAGATATGAATCAATAGGATATGATTGATAGGGCATAAAGTCCTCTATTAGCTAAGGTTGATTCAAATTTGTTCCCTTATACAAACATTCTCCCCATGTCTACAGGATCCCCTTGGATGAAGCAACCCATGGCTGCTGGCAAGCATTATTCTGTCAGGTTGGGTCGACTACCTCCTCTGACTAAGTAGACTAGGGATATTGATGGCCCGAGACGATGGAACCGATTAACCTTTATTGGGTCTATCATCTATTCCCCCACCATCATTCGCTTTAAGTGCAAGATGGTGAAAATATCTATTTTAAATATCAAATCTTTCAACCCTTCAAACTTCTAATTCTCAAGTTCATGCTGCTACTATATCTAGATAACACATATCTTTATACATATATGATCATTGACTAGCCTTAATTGATAGTTCTCTCTTGTTATCGGGAGGGGTAATTAACTATAGGGGCTTGCACCTATAGGAAACTAGAACTTAGATTATAAAGACCACATAAAATTAGGGTGAAATATCTGGGTAGTGTCTTATCTACGAACCCATCTGCCTTTTAAAATTTACCGCGAAACTTAATACGTTAAATTTCCCCCCAAAAAAAAGAAAAAGCAATAGTATGGTGGAGGCTGGGGCCAAATTTTTAGAGCCCACATAACAACAACAATACTCCCTCTCATTCTCCTATTACTCAGCACACATCTGCTCCCACATCCTCCTCTACTGCAACCCTTTCACCTATGCATCCCATGGTTACCCGATCTCAAATAGGTAACCTAAAACTGCAAATAATCTTCACACTAACAACTCAACTTCCCTCTTCCTCAACTCCCACATATTGCATTCAGGCCTCTAAACATCCACATTGGCGACAAGCAATGTCAACCAAATTTTTTGTTGACTGTAACTGCTCCCGACCGACATACATGACACAACCGACACCGATCCCGTGAACTTTCCCCTCTCACGACATAAAAATTTTCCTCTCGTTCGGTTGATAGACGCACTCACACGCTTAGAGAAATGAAAGGAACAGCAAGAAAAAAAAGGAAAACTTATCTCTTCTCCCGATTCTGTCCAAACCCGACGCCACCTCTGCTCCCGCCGAAGATCGCCAGCCTCCATCGACTCCAAAGGTTGAACCCGATGTTGAATCTGGCCTCCCACCTCCGCCGACTGCCAAACCCGCCACCGCCTTCGACCCGAGCCTCCTCTCGTGCGTGAGCCATCGCCATGCCCTAGCATGATCGAGCTTCCTCCTCCCGATCCACCTCTCACCATCTATTATATATATATATATATATATATATATATATATATATATATATATATATATATATATATATATATATATATATATATGTTATAATAGTATAATATAAATTTTTTATATTATATTAATGTTGGATGACTATGGCACCCCAAGAGGGGGGGGGGGGGGTGAATTGGGGTTTTTTAAATTTTTATTAAAAGATAAAAATTAAAATGATTTTAAAGCTATTTTTTTAAAAAAATAAGAAATCACATAATTTTTATGAAAAAGATAGAAAAATATATGCAAGAAATGAAAATAAGAGGCACAATATTTTTACGTGGTTCAGCCTGGATTCAAATCTGACCTACATCCATGCTAGCCAACAATCGGGTTAAAATTCACTAATACCAGGTTTTCTTTGTAAACCTCACTTGTTTAAACCAAAGAAGTTTTTTATAACCTAAGTATTCTTCTACATGGGCGAGTACAACCCAATCTAATTACGATTTAAACTTCTCTAAGCCAAATGCCAGAGATAAAGAAAATGAAAAAATATAATTTGATGTAAATAATACAATCTCAGATAATCTTGTAAAAAAATGTCCACAATATTTGAGGTGATCTTACAAATTAATTTTAATCACCTTATTACTTGCAAATAACAACAACAACATCAAGCCTTTATCCTACTACGTGAGGTTGGCTACATGAATCTTTTTTCTCCATTGTGTCCTATTAAAAGTCAAATTCTCATTTAAATCTAATAAAGAAAGGTCATTCCTAATATTTTCTAACCAAGTCTTTTTAGGTCTACCCCTACCTTTCTTAACATAAGTCAAATCTAATACCTCTACTCTCCTAACTGGGTCATCGCAAGGCCACCGTTTTATGTGACCAAACTATCTAAGGCGACTCTCTCTAATCTTATCTTCTACTGGAACTACTCCAACCTTTTACTTGCAAATGAAAAATTAAATTTGCTCACTTTAAGATAAATTTATATTTTATTTAAAATATGAATAATATTTTAAATAAAAATATATTCTTAATGATTTAAAATTTAACTTTTCAAATCAAATAAAATGAATTAGATTATAGATGTAAATCTATATCACCTTAAAGAAAATAAAAATTCTTGCTTTGCTAAACTTTATAGATTTAAAAGATGTAATATAAAAAAATTTAATTTAAAATTTCCAACAAGTATTTCTCCAAAAAATAAATAATTTCAAGGAAGAAATATATGGTGAAAGTTAAAAGAATAGCAAGTAAGGATTTAGTGAAGGAAAGCAAACTCAAGAACTCTAAGAGATGTTAGGCGATTTTGTGTGTTGAAGCTTTCCAGCCAAGAACTCAATCTCGCAAATGAAAAGAACTCTTGGAATAAAAATCAAAGTTTCTTCTCTCAAGATTTAGCATGTAAAGAAGAAAGAAAGAATGGAAGAATTGCTTGGAAATTTCCTTTTTGAGCATCCCTTACATGAAGATGAAGAGAGGTATTTAAAAGAAACGAGTAAGTAAAGCCAAATTTGAATAAAATTATTAAATTAATATTATTTATCAACTAATAATATTATATTTGATCAAAACTTCATTTATATTAAATATATATGAGATTCAATTGGCTATAAAATGGCTAGCTATATGGGAAAGTTAAAAAGTCTTCATATACATCTAAAATAGGGCAAAAATGGCTACCAGTAGATTATATTTAATTTAGATAATTTTTGGAAAAAATTATTATAAATTTGAATGAGATCTAAATGAGTTATATAACCTACCAATTTCTATCTACAAAGTCCATATAATCTGATTCAATAAATATAAGACCATGTTTCTGTCAAAAAAATATCATATTAAGTAAAATAAAAACTTATGCACTTTTCTAAATATTCAAGGATATATTGAATATTAATATGATAATATGATTTAATTTATATAAAATTAATCACACATTAATAAATTGATATAAAACAATTGAGTTCAAAATAAATAAATAATAAAAGTTCTATCATATAAGCTTATTACCTTTAATTTCCCTAATTATATAATTTTTCATATTTGATAATAATTATGTAATCAATGATTATTATAAAAAAAATGAAGGATATAAAATTTATTTAATAAAAAAATTGTTATAAATTTATATATCAAGATTAATATATAATTAATAGATATTTAGATTGTGAGCAAATCAAATCATGTAAGTAAATATTAATAGACCACTAGCATACTCCTATAATAATATAAACCCTTTTAAGTTGTCCATCTTGGTCCATTTTTAATCTCAACATTCGATTGAACTTAAGTTGTGCAATATAAATCTCATAAGTAATTACTATACACATCATTACACCTGAAATACTTAGCACACAAGTTAGAACATCCAAGCATTGTCCATTTCATATTTCTTAAGGATATCCTTAATATACTTTGACTAACTAAGAAAAGTTTTCTTCTCATTTTTCTTAATTCTAAAACTAAGAAATAAATTCAGATCTCTCATTAAACTCATTTTAAATTAACTAATCATTATTTTAAAAAAATTATCATACAAATTTTTATTTGTGAATCCAAAAATAATTTCAGCAATATATATCTGAACAATGAGTATGTCTTCTATGAACAATGAGTATGTCCACACTTTCTTTACAAATGATCTATCTAATAAAAAAGTGTTTAACCTCTCATACTAAGCTCTAGGTGTCTATTTTAATCCATATGATGCATTTTTCAATTTAAACACATGATTAGGGAATTTAAAATTTTTAAACTTATAGGTTGCTCTACATAAACATTATCTTGTATCACCCCATTACAAAAAGCACTCTTAACATTCCATTTGATACAATTTAAATCCTTAAAAATAAATAAAGGCTATAAAAACATCAATTGCTTCAAGTCTTGCTATAGGGGTAAAAGTTTCTTCAAAATCAATCCCTTATATTTTATTATACTCCTTAGCCACCAATCTAACCTTATTTCTTATCACAACTCTTGAATTATTCATTTTATTTTTGAATACCTATATAGTTCCAACAACACTTTGATCTTTTGGCCATTCTATTAATTCTTAAACATCATTTCTTATAAATTGATTCAACTCTTTTTGCATGACCAAAATTAAAAATTCATCTGATAATGCTTGATTAATATTTATGGGTTTAATCATTGATATAAAAGCATAATGGTTAACCTCTTTTCTAAGTCCATACCTAGTCTTAATTACCTCCCTTAGTTCACTTAAAATTAATTTCTTAGAGTGATTTTTAGAAAATTTCCATTCTCTAGGCAAAGGATTTTCTTTTTCAATATTTTCTTTCAAATTTATCTTTTCAATTTCTTGGAAGTTATTTTTATATGATCCTCTTCTAAATTTGGCACTTTCAAAATTTCATATTCATCAAACAAATATGTGTGGTCTCCTGAACTATCAAAGTTCTTTTATTAAATATTATATATGATTTTCCAATAGTAGAGTATCGAAGAAAAAATCTTTCATTAGATTTTGGATCAAATTTTTCTAAAGGAGATTTTCCATTATTATGAATGAACACCTTAAATCCAAAAAAGATATAAATGTGAAAATTTGGTGTTCTACCCTTAAGAAGATTATAGGATATTTTATTTAATTTTAATCTAATGTCATCATATTCAAAACATAATAAGTTGTACTAACTGATTCAGCACAAAAATATTTTAGAGACGAATACTCTATCAATATGGCTCTAGCAGCTTCAATTAACATTCTGTTCTTTTTTTCGACTATCATATTCTGTTGAGGGGTCCTAGGTGATGAAAATTATGATCAATTCCTCTCTTTTTTTAAAACTCCTCAATTTTTTTTTTTTCAAATTCACGTTCTTAATCATTTTGAATATATAAGATTTCACACCCTAGCTTTCTCTAAATCTAAGTAGAAAAATTTCTAAATTTCTCAAATGATTCACTCTTATGAAATAAAAATTTAACCCAAGTGAATCTAAAAAAAAATCATTAATAATTACAAATCCATATACCAAACTGTTGCAAATCTGTTGTTTCATGAATTACACTTTTGATGATTAGCAAACACTATGATTTCCTTTCTTAGAACTAACATTTCAGGGCCAAGAAATCATATGACAAATCAAGCCAGTTCAAGATTGCATAGGTTAGGGTTGAGTCAGTCTGTATTTTGCCTTTTCTCTTCTTGAGTCAATTTGTAATGTTCAAAGAGACTGATGCTAAGTAACCCTACACACACACACACACACACTTGAGAGAGTTAGAATTTCTATTTTTAAACAAATCGGCCAGGATGATATTTACATCGGCCTGGACGATCGAGCTCAAAATAGAAGTTCTAATCAGGGGTTCTTAATTAAGGCAGTCGTCATTAGCCAATCGTTCTGGATGATACTTGTATCGGCCTGGACGATATGCTCAAAATAAAAAGATATTGCTGCCATTAACAATTAAGGTATTCTGTATTTTTGGCAATCGGCCAGGACGATCTTGGATCAGCTTGGACGATATTCATAATTATGCCTTAATTAATCAGACAAATTAAGGAAGTAATTAAGGATGATTGATACGATCACATCGTTCTAGAATGATTGCTAGATCGGTCAGGACGATCTATTCAAAAACCTTAGTTACTTATGGATGATAAATATCATCTAGCACCAATTCAGGGTGATGTGCTGGATGATCTGGATCGGACAGCTTGAATTCAGGGCGATGCTCTGGACGATTTTCCTCTGATTTGAACTGATCGGCCGGGATGATCGTGATATCGTCCTGGACGATCAAGCCAATTTTTAATCATCCAGTTTGCATTCAGGGCGATGCTCTAGTCGAATCTCATGGGATTTATACTGATCGGCCAGGACAATTTCTATATCATCCTTGATGATATAATCGACAACTTACAATTAATGAGCTCCTTTGAAGCTCTTCTATTTAAGAGCTCTTGTTCAACATTTTTGAACATCCTTAGTTGTTGTTTGACCTGAGAAAACCTAAAGGAGAGAGAGAAAGAGGGAGAGAGAGAGAGGATCTTATGAGGGGGAGCTTGTGAGGGGATTCATAAGGGTTGCTCCAAGCATTGTTCCACTTCTTCTTCCCTAGAGTCTCTTATCCTTGGAAGGGTTGGGAGAGGTAAGTTCCAGCAAGAGATTGAGGTTATCTGCCTGCTTTAGGACGAAGCAAAAGGAGGAAGGTTCTCTACCTTGCCAGGTGTGGAAAAAAGAGGTGTTTGTAAAGGCTTCTCCGCCTACCTGTCGGGGCTAAAGGAGAGTCATAATTGTAGTGCAATAATCGGAGGGCGCCTCTAGGGAGTGGACGTAGGTCGAGTTGACTAAACCACTATAAACCCTTGTGTTCTTATTTTTTACTGCTTCCGCATTTATTTTCTTCTGCACATATTTTTTTGTGGTGATTTGGTTTGTATTCGTGCTTTGCCTAAATAATTTTTTAAAAAATACCAATTCACCCCCCCACTTGGTTAGCCTTGGGCAAGTTCTATAGTGCTTAACATCCCTAATGAACTTTCAAGTGGTATCAGTGCGGGATTCAAAAATTTAAGTTTGAAAACTTTTTGAATTTAATCCATGGCTAACTTTGGAAATATAAACACTACTGAAGGTTATTCAATTACACGACCTCCCTTATTTGACAACTTACCTTTTGTTTTTTAGAAAACCCGCATGTCAATGTTTTTACAATCTACTGATTATCGCATGTGGATGCTTATTAAAGAAGGGTATTCTCCACCTTCTCATGAAATTAACGGAATTAAAATAGAAGTTACTTTTACTGAATGGACTTTCGATGAAAGAGATTTAGCTCAATTGAATGCAAAATGTTTGAACTATTTTTTCTGTGCTTTAAAGTTTGAGGATTACATGAGTGTCTCCACTTGCAAAACTGGTAAAGAAATTTGGGATAAATTGTGTATCACTTATAAAGGAACCAATGAAGTAAAACAATATCGTTTGAATATTCTCTTGCATGACTACAAACTTTTCCATATGAAACCTTCTGAATCTATTTCTAAGATGTATACAAGGTTTACTCAAATTGTTACTTCATTGCATGCCATAGGAAGAGAACTTTCGAATTTTGAAAAAGTAAGCAAAATTTTGAGATGCTTGCCTTCATCGTTTGATGCTAAAATCACTGCTATAACTGAATCTAAGGATTTGAATATGTATTCGATTGATAACTTACTTTGCTCACTCACTGCTTACGAGCAATGGGTAAATCAAAGAAATCTTGATGCAGGTGAGAAAAAGAAAGAGAAAACGGTGGCATTGAAGGCACATAAATCTGACTCCGATTCTTCTGGGTCTGAGAGCGATGAAGTTTCCTTCATCTCAAGGCAATTCAGAAACTTTCTAAGGAAGAAGCAAAAGCATCATTGGAGAAAAGGTAAGGATAACAAATATTCTAAAGGATCTTATGATGTTGTTTGTTATGAATGCAGGAAGCCTGGACATGTGAAAGCCGATTGTCCTATACTTAAAGATTACTCAAGCAAAGAAAAGGAAAAGGGTGAGGAGAAATCCAAGTTCGGGAAGGACAAGAAAAAAGTTCAAAAAGCATTCTGGGAAGAATCTGCATCAGATTCCTTTGAGACTGAACAGGAGGAAGAGACAACAAACCTGTGTTTAATGGGGGAAGATCATCTTGAGAAAAGCGATGATGAAGAGGTATGTAAACCAACTTATGATCAATTGTTTGAAATTTCTGAGAAAATTCATGCATCATATAAAAAACTTAAGAAGACTCATGCTAACTTAAAATTGGAACTTGTGAATTTATAAAAAGAGTATGAAGTTATTCTTAAAGATCATTCAACGATCGATTCTAATCACATGGTTTTCTTGATGAATTTGATGATTTGAACAAAAAGTATTTGGAATTAATTGATGAGAATGAAGCATTAAAAGTTTCACACACCTCACTTAAAACTGTTTTTAAGAAATCTAAAGAGATAGAAAAAGATTTGAGGGTTGATAATGATATCTTAAAAAATAATAACTCGAGGCTTAAAAATGATTTGGACTCACTTAAGGGAAAATTGGAAGACTCTCACTTTGAATCCAAAGCCAAAACCTTGGAAGAGGCATTATAACTCAAACCATTTAAGAAAACCTTTTCCTGGAGTTAGATATTTTTCTTGTGGCATGCTAGGACACATCTCACACACTTGCAACGTTCACCGTAGTACTCATTGGGTGTGGAGAACTAAGGTACATGATTCACATCATACCACACTTGCATTGTATTCTACTTTTGCTAAGAAGGGACCCAAACTAGTTTGGATTCCTAAATCTGACTGTTGTTGAGTTTTGTAGGTGTGCTGTCACCAAAGACCTCGTGGGAGCATAGGATAATTGGACATATGGAGGCTCGCAGCTCATAATTGCTTAAAATTGCTGCTTCATAATTTCTTGAAATGTTTTTTTTAATTAGTTTTGTGTTTATTTTTGTTGTGTGCTAGCTCTTTGTTGTTCTAGATTGTTTTGTTTTCGCTTTGCTTTTATGATTGGTTTTCTATATCATTATTTTTTAAGCTTTTAGATTTTGGAGATTTAAAGCCATTGAGTATCATATCTAAATCGGATAAAGGGAGAAACAACGTTGATGGTTTCCCTCCCTCTTACCTCTTTTAGTGACATAATTTTCTTTTCTAGACCAAAGTCTATCTCATATTGGCAACTGGTTTTTGAAACTAAGATTCTTTTTATCTTGCTACAATAATCTATCTTGTACATAATATCCAAAGTTCTTATATATCTTTCAAGTTAATTGAAATCTAGCCATTGCATTTATCACATGATTATGAATTTATTTTGTGGCTTGTTCTTCCCTATGTTAGAGAGAGAGCTCATATTCTCTAATATTTGGAGGATATACTCACAACTAAGGTTCTTTTTAGGTGTTTTTGTTAAAGAGATTTTAGCTTGAAAGAATTAAGAGGGAAAGTAAAAAAATGCATATTTGAAATGAAAAATATATATACACAAATGTGTATCAAAATTCAAGATGCCCAAAGAGCCAAATCAAAGATACAAGAGGTATAAAATGAGCCCACTAAATACAAGCTATTATATCTTTTCTGAACTCTTAAAACTTAGAGAACTCATTGGTTATTTGATGCTTTCAAAAGCTTGATTTCAAATTCCATGATTGAGACAAATTACTTTGTTATATTATTTATAAGTTATTTTATTTGTAACCAAGTTTTGATTGGATCTTCTTTTTACCTAGTAAAGTTTTTTTGAGTTAGATCTTTTGTTTTTTTTTTTTTTTAAAAGACAATTATTGCCTTGAAAGAAGTCCGAGCTAGGGATTAACAAAATCGGATATTCTACCTTTTTCAGATTTTAACTTGTTAACTCTTTGATCTTTTGAATCTCTAAAATTTAATTGTTTGAGAATTTTGTCAAATGGATACTTTGCTAAAACAAAAAAAAAATTTAAAACCAAAAACAATAAATTTTTTTCCTTTCCTTCATTTTTCTTTTTCTTTCTAGTTTTTTTTAGCCTTTTTATTGTTTCTAGTCTGTATTGTGAGTCATTTATTTTTGAGGGCTTTGATCATCAATATCTTTTCCTTGGATTCAAATTTCTTATCACATCATCCTGGCCGATAACTTTATCGTCCTGGATGATAGGATAATTAATATTCAAATTTCCATTTGTTGAACTTTTCTGTGCTTGCTTTAACTCTTCGTCCTGAACGATAATTTATCGTCCTAGACGATCTAATCGAACTCTATTTCAATCATGTTGATAGTCTTGGACGATAACATATTGCATCCTGGCTGATGCATTTTATGGTCATCATCCTGGCCGATACACTAGATCGTTCTAGACGATCCATGTGTCAGCACGTTTAAATCTTTAAAATTGGCTCCGAACGATCTATTATTGGACAATTGTCCTGGCCGATCCACTGTTCATCCTGGATGATGCACGTGACACAGATTTAAAACATTTTAACTTCGAACGATACGATCAATTATTGTGCATCGTCCTGGACGATACACCCAATCGGCCTGTACGATCTACTTTTTCAACGGTCGTCCAGCTTGACTCCTCGGGACGATCGTCTGTGTCTAATCGTCCTGGCCGATATCTGATCGGCCCGGCCGATCGGACCGCCTTTTTGACCAATTGGCCTGTACGCAATAATTGAACCAAATTGTCCTGGACGATTCTGTGATCGTCCTGGATGATATGGTCATTTCTTTAAATTCAGTCCATTTCAGCCATTGTTTTCACCTCAACTTCTTATTCTCTTGTGTTTTCTTACTGGTTTCTTACTATGGCTGGTGGGAAGCGAGTCCGACAAACTTCTGGGAGTTCTTCAAGGGCTAGGATTGAACCTCATTTCAGGGAGGTAGAAGATGAAGCTGCTTACCATCGATATAAAGAATGTGGGATAACTGTCTCCAGAGTCATCAATCCTATCCACCTTTTGTATCCGATTTGCTCACACTTCTCTTTGTTTCATTCTTTCTCTCGCTTTCCCCTTTCATTCTAAGCTTCTTCATGAATTCTTCGCCAATCTTTGTATAAATCCTACTTTTACAGCCCTGATCTCCTATGTGAATCAACGCCCGGTCAAAATTACATATCAGGACTGTATTAACTATTGCAACTATCTACCATCGGGGATAAGCTGCATATAATCATCTCAGATCCTGACTTTGACTGGTCCATGGCAAATTATTTCCTTCGCCAGACCAATGCACCTTTTCATGTTTGAGAGACTAGCTCTTTAGTCAAAGATGCTAGGACAATTCAGCATGTCCTTCAAACCTCCATTATTTCAAAAGCTGGGGACCGAATCCACATCACTCCTCTACTTTCACTGACTACTTTTTACATCATGACGCAAAGAGAATTTAATGCTACTGATCTAATCTTTCGATACATTGATCATTTAACAACTATTCGTGATCCAGGCCATATGAGGATACCCAACCTTACTTTAGGACATCTCATACCTATATTCTTGAAACCAAATACAATCTTCAAAATCCTGCTCATCACAACCTTCAACCTCCTTGCTACTCAAATAGCTCTTTCAATATCCTTCACAGTGCTCATCTCCACCCAGTGGATGGGGAACCTCAAGGGGCTGAGGAGGAGGAGGCTCCCGCTTCCGTTCCTGATCCTATTCCTCTTCTCCAGCACTCACAATTTGACCAATTAGTAAAGAGATTTGATCATTGGGAGACCCGTTTCGATACTTATGTTGCTGCACAGGAGCAGCAACATTCTTAGGACATTGCCCGCTATGAGCAGCACCGCACAGAGGACTTAGCCCATTTTGATAGCTATATTACTCACCACCAGCAGCAGCATGACCAGGATATCGCCTAGTTCAATGCTCAGTTTACTATGCTAGCTGGCTACTTTCAGCAGCCACCTTCACCACCTCCATCTGATGATCAGGATCCCTCATTTTTCTAGTTTTTGTTTTCTATTTTCTATTTTATTTAGTTTTTCTTAGTTTCTGTTGTGATTTTTTTCTTTTTCTTTATGTGTGTCTAGGACCCTCTTTTTGTGATGATAAAAGGGGGAGTAGGATATGGTAGGAAGAGTTGATGCTTGTAACTTTGAAATTTTTAATGAATTGTTATTTTTATTGAGATTTTCCTACTTGTGTTTGCCATCATAAAAAAGGGAGAGATTGTTGCAAATCTGTTGTTTCATGAATTACACTTTTGATGATTAGCAAACACTATGATTTCCTTTCTTATAACTGACATTTCAGGGCCAAGAAAAATAGATGACAAATCAAGCCAGTTCAAGATTGCATAGGTTAGGGTTGAGTTAGTCTGTATTTTGCTTTTTCTCTTCTTGAGTCAATTTATAATGTTCAAAGAGACTGATGCTAAGTAACCCTAACACACACACACTTGAGAGAGTTATAATTTCTATTTTTAATCAAATCGGCAAGAATGATATTTACATCAGCCTGGATGATCGGGCTCAAAATAGAAGTTCTAATCAGAGGTTCTTAATTAAGGCAGCCGTCATTAGCCAATCATCCTAGATGATACTTATATTGGCCTGGATGATATGCTCAAAATAGAAAGATATTGCCGCCATAAATAATTAAGGTATTCTGTATTTTTGGCAATCGGCCAGGATGATCTTGGATCGGCCTAGACGATATTCACAATTATGCCTTAATTAATCAAATAAATCAAGAAAATAATTTAGGATGATTGATACGATCACATCGTCCTGGACAATCTCAAGATCATCCAGGATGATCTATTCAAAACCCTTAGTTACTTCTGGATGATAAATATCAGCCAGCACCAATTCAGGGCGATGTGCTGGACGATCTGGATCGAACAGCTTGAATTCAAGGTGATGCTCTGGACGATTTTCCTCTAATTTGAACTGATCGGCTGGGATGATCGTGATATCATCCTGGATGATCAAGCCAATTTTCAATCGTCCAATTTGCATTCAGGGCGATGCTCTGGCCGATCTCATGGGATTTGTACTTATTGGCCAGGAAGATTTCCATATCATCCTGGACGATATAGTCGGCAACTTACAATTAATAAGCTCCTTTGAAGCTCTTCTATTTAAGAGCTCTTTGTTCAACATTTTTGAACATCCTTGGATGTTGTCTTGAACTGAGAAAACCTAAAGGAGAGAGAGAGAGAGAGAGGGAAAGACAGAAAGAGGATCTTGTGAGGGGGAACTTTTGAGGGGGTTCACAGGGGTTGCTCCAAGTATTATTCCACTTCTTCTTCCCTAGAGTCTCTTGTCCTTGGAAATGTTGGGAGAGCTAAGTTCCAGCAAGCGATCGAGGTTCTCTTCCTGCTTCAGGAGGAAGTAAAAGGAGGAATGGTTCTCTGCCTTGCCGGGTGTGGAAAAAAGAGGTGTTTTAAAGGCTTCTCCGCCTAGTTGTGGGGGCTAAATGGAGAGTCACGATTGTAATGCAATACTCGAAGGGCACCTCCGGGGAGTGGACGTAGGTCGAGTTGACCGAACCACTATAAACCCTTGTGTTCTTTTTTTTTTTACTGCTTCCACATTTATTTTCTTCCGCGCTTATTTTTTTGTGATGATTTGGTTTGTATTCGTGCTTTGCCTAAAGATTTTTTTTAAAAATACCAATTCACCCCCCCTCTTGGTTAGCCTTGGGCAAGTTCTATAGAGCTTAACATCCCTAACGAACTTTCACTTACCTCCTAGACTGATAGTGCTAACGGGTTCGAAAAGATTCATATGAATAATCGCTAGTTCTAAGATCCTTAATGGAATGAAAGGAGGACTTCACCTATTTTTCTAGTTGATATGTATCACACAAGCGATCATTAGAAAAGTCTAATTTTGGTATACATCTAATAAGTTCTTTTTATGTAATTTTTCTAAGGTTTTTCATGCTAGCATGACAAAGTCTCATATGTCATAATCATGATTTATCAGAAATTATTTTCAAACAAAAAGCATTAGGAGATTTAATATAATTCAAATCTAGCATATACACATTATTTACCCTAGTTCTATATAGTACATCATTTCCATTTTGACTTAATATATAGCTAGTGGGAAAAAATTTAATACTATAACTCTTATTACATAACTGACTAATACTCAAAAGATTATGTTTTAAGCCTTATACAGGTAAAACATTTTCAATGAAAAAGTTGTTTAAGTTTTTGATCATACTTGTGCCTACCACTTTCCTAGTGGTATTATCTCACAATGTAACATTGTCTCTATTCCTGACTTCCAATGATATGAATTTTATTATATGTCCAATCATATGCTTTGAACATCTGCTATCCAGGTATCAAATACTCTTATAATGTCTTGTATAAGATCATTTTTATAAAAAAGATCAAACGTTAGTCTTGGAAACCCAAATAAGTTAGTTCTCCACTTAGCAAAATTAAACTAGATGTATATATGAAATAACTTATTTTATGCATCTTTGGTCTTCACATTAGATATGATTTTCTATAAATAGTGCAAGTGTGGGATATGTGCCTAATCATGTCATAAGAAAAATATTTAACTCTAGGAAAAGGGTTTTTTAATTTATTTGTGTAAATTTGTATTTTCCTAAGTTTTATGATTTTAATCTTTTTTTAAGAATAAATAGTTATTTAGGTGTAGGTGGAATTCTGTTCTTTTTATATGCATTCAATTATACTATAAAGAACGAGTTTGCACTTTCTATCACAATATTACCAACATTCAAATAGTGCTCTCTACCATCAGATTCATTAAGAAAAATTTTAAAATCATTTTTAAGTTTAGTGTGGGATAGTTTCAATAATTCATGCTATTTATTCATTTCATTGTACTCATCTAATATTTTTATGTGGTTGCTATCAATTAATGTGTGATCTTTCCTAAGGATTTCATTCTCTTTTTATAATTCAAGAAAATTTAAATTCAATTTGACATGTATTTTTTTTGAGTTTTATATATGCTGTATAAATCTTTTTAGAAATATCAAATAACTCTACATAAGTTAAGTCACATACCACTTCTTGATATGATTGATCATGATTATCGATCATTAAGCATAGATTGGTGACTTCTTTTCTTGCTTATATTTCTGATGAATTCGAAGCTGAGTCCACACAAAAGCTCTTCAAAATCTCTTTTTGCCCTTATGTTACGGATCGTTTATGATTTTGATAATAGCAAACATTCTTATTTCTCTACGATTGCCTTATATACTTACATTTCAGGTTCACACGATTGGACTGCAATTTGAAACAAGCTCAAGATTGGGTTGACTAGGTCTGAGTCAGATTGTACACTTTTTCCTTTCTTGAGTCAATTGTATTTAGTGTGCTTCTGATGTTTTGTAGCTTGGAAGATTTTTCTGTTGTTTCCTAGAGTTTACTGTTTTTGGTAACATCGTCCAGGATGATATTTATATCGGCCTGGATGATCTGTCTAAAAGCAGAAACCCTAATTAGGGCATCCTGATTAAAGCAGCCATCTTTATGCAAAACACATCGTCCTGGACGATTTTGTATCGGCTAGGATGATAGGCTCAATTCAGAAAGAATCTGCCGCCAGATCTACTTAGGAAATACTTATTTTTGGACATCGGCCCGGTGGATCAGCCTGGCCTATCTGGATCGACCTAGCTGATATAGAGTATTTTTTCTTAAATAAATCTGGCAATTAAGGAAAGCTATTAATGGTGATTTCGTCCAGACCGATCGCAAGATCATCCGGGTCGATTAGACATCGGCCAGCTTTATTTCAGGACGATATTCAAGACAATTTTCCTCATATTTGAACTAATCGGCCGGGACGATATGTCTATCGTCCTGGATAATAAAGTCAGCAACTTGCATTAATGAGCTAATTTTTAGCTCTTCTATTTAAGTTATGAGAAGGCACTTTGTAAGTGTCTTTGGTAGTCATTGTAGCTTCGTTCTTGTGGGGGAAATTTGAAGAGAAAGCTTGAAAGGTAGTGAGGAATGGGTGAAGTCTGAGAGAGGGAGAAGATCCTGTGAGGGGGGACTCAAGGGAGTGTGGAGAGGGATTCCATACGGTTGCTCCGGCAGGCTTGCACCTTAATACTGTCAGATTCAAGGCTTGTCTCGAGGAAAGTTCACCAAAGAAGAAGATCTCTTTGGTGTCAAAGGACCCGGCGACTCCGCCGCACCAGGGAAGGTGGAAGTAATTTTGTAAGAGCTTCTCCGCCTAGCTGTGGGGGCTAAAGGAGAGACACTGTGTTAAAGACTTAGAGGGTTAAGGAGTGGACAGGTCATTCACCCCCCCATTATAATCTTGTCGTTTTTTCTTATTATTGTAATTTAAATTTTCATTGTTATTGGTGGTGATCATTTTGAGCTTGTTTTTCAAAAATAGTGTTTTCTATCTCTTTGAGCCTTGGGCCAAATAAGGGCTTAACTTGAAAACTTTCAAGTGGTATCGAGCAGTCATAAAATATAGTTTTTAAAAGCTTTTGAATTTTGGTAATCGTAATTTTTCACTAATATTGCGGAGGGTTATTCAATAACTCGTCCACCACTTTTTGATAACATACCGTTTGATTTCTGGAAAATTAGAATGTCTACATTTTTGCAATCTATAGATTACCGCATGTGGATGTTAGTAAATGATGGATATGTTGCACCGTTCAAGATAGTTAATGGTTTGAAAACTTCTGTGCCTTTTATTGAATGGAGCAATGAGGATAGGGAATTAGCCCAACTGAATGCTAAATGCTTAAACTGTTTTTTTTGTGCATTAAAATCTGAGGACTATATGAGAGTATCTACTTGTGTTTCTGGTAAGGAGATTTGGGATAGACTGTGCATCACATACGAAGGAACAAACGAAGTAAAACAGTCTAGGCTTAACATTCTACTGCATGATTATGAATTATTCCGTATGAAACCTAGCGAAACAATTTCTGACATGTACACTAGGTTCACCCAAATTGTGACATCATTGCATGCATTAGGTAGAGAAATTTCAAATTCTGAGAAAGTGAATAAAATTCTTAGATGCCTACCTAGTTCCTATGATGCTAAGATAACTGCTATCACTGAGTCTAAAGATCTTAATGTTTATTCTATTGATAACCTCCTTGGGTCACTCATTGCATACGAGCAAGGAGTGAGCCAAAGGCAAAGTGATGCAGGTGAAAAGAAAAAGGAGCGGACGGTGGCATTAAAAGCTAGCAACTCAGAAAGTGAAAGCTCTGCAGGGAGGAAGATGATGAGATAGCACTGATGACCCGACAGTTCAAAAATTTCCTGAAAAGAAAACAAAAGCGTCATCAGAACAGCTGGAATAAAGGTAAGAGCTCAAGGTCCAATAAGGTTTCATCTGATACAATTTGCTTTGAGTGCAGGAAGCCAGGTCACCTTCGAGCCGATTGCCCTAATCTGAAGAGTCAACCAGCAAAGGAGAAAGGAGATGACAAAGTTAAATACAAGAGAGGAAAGACAAAGACACAGAAAGCTTTTTGGGCCGACTCTGCCTCAGAATCATCAGAAGAAGAAGCAGAGGAGGAGGTAACAAATTTGTGTCTTATGGCTAATGATAACCTTGATCAATTGGATCAAGAGGAGGTATGTCAACTTTCTTATGATGAATTACTGCTTATTTCTGAGAATATTCATGACTCGTATAGGAAACTGAAGAAAATGCATGCTAAACTTAATATTGAATTTAGTTCCTTACAAATTGAGCATGCTAACTTAGTTAAAGAAAATTCTGATTTAGATAAAGATCACATGTTACTTCTTGATGAGTATGATGCATTAAATAAGAAGCATATTGAACTAAGTGAAGCGCATGAATCCTTGAAAACATCACATATTGAACTAGATGTAGAGTTTGAAAAACTAACTGCACTTGCATTAGAAGTAGATCATAGTGAGCACTTGTTATTGATAGAAGTTGATGGATTGACAGCTCAAAATAAAACCTATAGTGAAAAGATAAAAGAATTAGAAAATGAAATTGCATCACTCACAATAGGCCATCCTAGAAAACCCCCAACACAGCATACATTTCAAAACCTTAGGAAGAGGCACCACCATACTCATAGATTAGTAAATCCATTTCCTGGTGTTAGGTGCTTCTCTTGTGGCATGTTAGGTCACATAGCCCGCACATGCACAATTCACCGTAGGACACACTTAGTATGGAGACCTAAACTGCATCCATCACAGCATAACATGCATACATCTCATTCATGCAAGCATAAGGAGGAACCCAAACTCACTTGGGTTCCCAAATCTAATCTTTGAATGAAATTGTAGGGATGCTCTCACAAAAGACCTAGTGAGAGCATGTGGTACCTGGATAGTGGCTGCTCGCGACACATGACTGGAGATATGAAGAAGTTCATCCTATTGGAGACCAAAACTGGAGGCAAAGTAACGTTGGGAGACAACACTACCAGGAAGGTGATAGGCTCAGGTATTGTTGGTAATGCTAAGAATTTTATAATTGAAAATGTTTTATTAGTTGATGGTTTAAAGCATAACTTACTTAGCATTAGTCAACTGTGTGACAAAGGTTTTGATGTTAAGTTTTTTACTGATAGATGCCTGATTAGTTTATTTGATGAAATTATCTTAGAAGGAAAACGAATTAACAATGTCTACATGTTAGACCTTGATTGTGTTGATAGTTCAAAATCATTTTGCTTGAAAACAATAGTTGATGACTCGTGGCTATGGCATAGGAGACTATGTCATGCTAGCATGAAACTCTTAGAAACATCACTCAGAAAAACCTAGTTAGAGGTGTACCTAAGTTAGAATTCACCAAGGATCACTTATGTGATGCTTGCCAACAAGGAAAACAAGTTAAATCATCCTTTCACTCAATTAGAGACGTGATCACCTCTAGGCCACTAGAAATTCTACACATGGACTTATTTGGACCTGTTAGTACAGCCAGTCTAGGTGGAAAGAATTATGGATTTGTGATTGTAGATGACTTCACTAGATTTACTTGGGTAAGATTCTTAGCACACAAGAATGAGTCTTTTGAGGAATTTAAAGTTTTCTCCACATGGATTCAACGAAAATTAGGTTGTGAAATATCAACAATCCATAGTGATCATGGTGGAGAGTTCCAAAATGATAGATTTGAGTCATTCTGTCAAGAGATAGGAATAGAGCACAATTTCTCAGCTCCTAAAACACCCCAACAGAATGGCATAGCAGAAAGGAAGAATAGAACTTTGGTAGAAGCTGCTAGGGCAATGCTAGCGGAGTATACCCTTCCTAGATACTTTTGGGCAGAAGCAGTCAACACAGCCTGTTATGTTTTGAACAGAGTAAACATTAGATCGAAGCTGAATAAAACTCCATATGAACTCCTTAAGGGTAGGACACCAAACCTTTCACATTTACATGTCTTTGGGTGTAAGTGCTTCATCTTAAATAATGGTAAACATCCCTTAGGAAAATTCGATCCCAAGTCTGATGAGGGTGTCTTCTTAGGTTATTCTTCTGTAGGTAAGGCCTATAGGATTTTTAATAAGAGAACCCTTGTAGTAGAAGAATCCACCCATGTGGTATTTGATGAATCAGATAAGCCCTCAGAATCAAAAATTGAAGATGATGAAATAGAGGCAATTCAAGGAGTAGAGACGATGACCTTAGGAGAAAGGGTCGAGTCTCAGGAAGTTTTGCCTAGAGAATGGAGATATTCTTCTAGTCATCCTAAAGAATTAATTTTAGGAGACCCTTCAGAAGGTGTAAGGACTAGGCATGGACTTAGGAAGGAGGTTAGTCACTCAGCTTTCATCTCCATGATAGAACCTACAAGTATAGATCAAGCCTTAGGAGATGAATTCTGGATTCTAGCAATGCAAGAAGAGCTGAACCAATTCACCAGGAATGATGTTTGGGAGTTAGTTAAGAGACCTAAAGAGCAAAGTGTTGTTGGAACAAAATGGGTCTTCAAGAATAAGGTGAATGATTCAGGAACAATAATAAGGAATAAAGCAAGGCTAGTAGCTAAGGGGTACAACCAGATTGAGGGAATAGACTTTGAAGAAACCTTTGCCCCGGTTGCTAGACTAGAAGCCATAAGAGTGCTCTTAGCTTTTGCTTGCTTCAAGAACTTTAAGTTATATCAAATGGATGTGAAGAGTGCATTTTTGAATGGGGTAATTAAGGAAGATGTCTACGTTGAGCAACCCCCCGGATTTGAAAACTCACAATTTCCAAACCATGTATTCAAATTAAAAAAGGCACTATATGGATTAAAGCAAGCACCTAGAGCATGGTATGAAAGACTTAGCTCATTTCTTTTAGATAGAGGATTTCAAAAGGGTAGTGTAGATACTACACTCTTTTTACAAAAGGTCAAAGAAGAAATTCTCATTGTTCAAATATATGTAGATGACATATTGTTTGGATCTTCGGATAAAAACTTATGCGATGAATTTTCAAAAACAATGAGTAATGAGTTTGAAATGAGCATGATGGGAGAGCTTAATTACTTTCTTGGCTTTAGTGTAAAACAAATGGATAATGGAACCTTTCTTAGCCAATCAAAGTATATTAAGGATATTTTAAAGAAATATGAAATGGATAGTGCAAAACCCATGAACACCCCAATGAGTTCGACAATCCAATTAGATAAGGATCCTAGTGGAAAATCAGTAGATCAGAAAAAATATAGAGGAATGATTGGATCCCTACTTTACTTGACTGCCAGTAGACCGGACATAATGTTTAGTGTGTGCCTTTGTGCCCGTTTCCAAGCCGATCCTAAAGAGTCTCACTTAACTGCTGTCAAAAGAATTCTTAGATATCTACTAGGCACCCCAAACTTAGGAATTTGGTATCCCAGACACAGCACTTCCTTTGAAATCCTAGGGTACTCAGATTCTGACTTCGCAGGATGTAGGATAGATAGAAAGAGCACCTCTGGTACCTGCCAATTCATCGGACAATCATTAGTTTCTTGGTCCAGTAGGAAGCAAAACTCAGTAGCACTTTCCACAGCTGAGGCAGAATATATTGCGGTAGGAAGTTGTGTTGCACAAGTACTATGGTTAAAACAACAAATTCTTGATCTTGGACTACCTGTTGGAACCATCTCGATCATGTGTGACAACACAAGTGCAATTTGTATCTCTAAGAATCCAATTCAACACTCTCGAACGAAACACATAGACATTAGACATCATTTCATTAGAGATCACGTCGCTAAGGGAGATATAGAATTACATCACATCGCTACAGGAGATCAATTGGCAGACATATTCACAAAACCATTAGCTTTTGACACTTTTAGCACCTTGAGGACCAGATTAGGTGTCATAGATATAAATGCATAAAAAAAAAAAATAATAATAATAATAAAAAAAAAATAAAAAAAAATAAAAAAATATATATAAAAAAAAAAAAAAAAAAAAAAATTTCTTTAGGGCTGCTCCTGATCACCACACACTCACCACACCAACACTTTCTATGACTGTTCATCGTACTGTACGATTCTCTTCGTACTGTACGATCCACGTCAGCACGTATGTGGACGAATTATAGCTGATTGGTACGACATTATTGATGATCGTACTGTACGATACATTCGCTTCGTACTGTACGCTCCACGTCAGCACGGATTGGGACGAATTAAAGCCGGTTGGTACGATATTATTGATGATCGTACTGTACGATACATTCTATTCGTACTGTACGATCCACATCATCACAAAAGGACAATCTGAGTAATTGCTGTTCGGTACGATATTTATTATTTATCGTACTGTACGATCCACCTATTCGTACAGTACGAAACTTTTGGTCAAAAGCCGTTACTGTTCGTACAGTACGATTACACATCGTACAGTACGATCTTCACAAACAGCCGTCGTCCTGGTACGAAGCTGTACGAACAGTACAAAAATAAATCGTACTGTACGATATAATATCGTACGGTACGATCCAACAACATACTACTCGTACAGGACGATGGTCTGGACGATCGGATGTCGTCTCTGTTCATCGTATGGTACGATTACTATCGTACAGTACGATGTTCAAATTTTCATTAGCCCTGGATTACATGCACTAATCACGGGTTAATTTTAAGTAAGTATTAAAAACAGATCGTACAGTACGAACTTGTTCGTACAGTACGAACGGCGCAAAATCACTTACTTAAACAATCTCACGGCTAGGGTTTTGGATTTGAACATATCGTACAGTACGAAAGACTTCGTACAGTACGATCTATTCACAGAATTGTCCACATAGCTTAGATCGTACAGTACGAAATAAAATCGTACAGTACGATCTACAGAGAAGAATTTTAGTTATAATTTTTAGTTAAAAAAAAAAACTCTCCCCCTGTGTGTGTGCATGGTTGCTCTTACTCTTACGCATTTTGTGGCCAGACTCAATAAAGTAAAAACTATAATAAATGAAAAATACAATATTTGACTCATACTCCTAATCTACCCGGTCTTGAGTCTTCCTTTCTTCCTGAGTCACTTGTGATCTTCCTGAAATGTTAGTGCTCAAGAAAAAATAACAGATAAAATAATAATCAATGAAAAGCAGTTCCAGAACACTCATTATTTGGCATCATCAAAATCTCAAACTCGGGGTCATGGGTTGCAACAGGAGAGACACTTGTGTTAGTATAATACTTGGAGGGTGCCTCTAAGGAGTGGACGTAGGTCAAGGTTTAACCAAACCATTATAATCTGGTGTGTTCTTTTCTTATTATTGCTTCCACATTTAAATTTTCGCATTGTTAGTTTTGATTGTGGTGAATCTTATTTTGGATTTAAGATTGTGTTTGTTTTAAATACTGGTTCACCTCTCTATCTCTTTGTTAGCCTTGGGCCAATTCATAAGGGCTTAACATCCCTAACGAACTTTCAAGTGGTATCAGAGCAGTGTTCATAAAATATAGTTTTTAAAAGCTTTTGAATTTTGATCCATGGCTAATTTTTCAAATCATAATATTGCGGAAGGATATTCAATCACCTGACCACCTTTATTTGAAAATATGTCATTTGATTTTTGGAAAATCTGCATGACTACTTTCTTGCAATCGATTGATTTTCGCATGTGGCATATGATTTTAACTGGTTATTCATCACCGTCATGTATTCTTAATGGAGTTAAAATTGATATTCCTTTTAATCAATAGAATAGGGAAGAACAAGTAAATGCTCAATTGAATGTAAAATCTTTAAATTGCTTTTTCTGTGCTTTAAATTCTGAAGATTTTATGTTAGTATCCTCGTGCACTACTGGTAAGGAAGTTTGGGATAAACTATACACCATATACAAAGGCACTAGTGAAATCAAGCAACCCAAGTTGAATATGTTAATGCATGATTTTGAACTATTTTCCATGAAATCCTATGAGACGATCTTAGATATGTATACTAGATTTATTCAAATTGTAACATCATTGTATACTTTAGGAAAATGATGTTTATATTCCTTCTGACATTATTTGCTTTCGATGTAGGAAGCCTGGACATATGAAAAATCAGTGCCCTAATTTAAGAATTCTTCCAGGAAAAGAAAAGGGTAAGGCGCAGCAAAATTTAAACTGGGGAAATAATGAAAGGAAAAAAATCTCATGGGCAGATCTGGTTTCTGAAGCATTGGACCAAGAGAGAGATAATGGTTAAAAGCCTTTCGTGTTTTTGTGCTGTGTTTTTGTTTTTATGTTTTTCATTTTTATTTTGTATTTTTGTTTTTTTTATTCTTTGAAATTTTTATTTTCGTGAAATTTTTTCTCTGATCAACACACACATTCACTTTTCTAAAAATAAAAAATCAACTTCCTATTTTTTCTTGAAATATTTGGTAAGTTGTGTTTGACTTCTCTAAAATAGTCAAAAGAAGGAAACTCATATTTTTGACTCTCAATCTCTATTTCCTAAAAGAGGTTATTCTACTTTTGATTTAAAATCTTTTTCATCTTTTAAATTAGTCTTTGAAACTAAGTTTTTTTTATCTCCCTACATTTTATTTATCGCATAGGGATCTTTTGCAAGTTGTTGAATCTAACTCATAATTTTCTTAATCAAAAATTTGCTTTATCAAAAGGATGGGTTTACTTTTATTTTTAAGATTTCAGAAAGATAGCATATTAAAAAAAATGACCAATAATGCCAAAAATAAAAGATGCGCAATGACGCCAAATTGAAAAATATACATAAACGTGTATCAAAAATCAAAAGATGCGTAGTGCACCAACCAATTATCAAGAGGCATAAAATGAACCCACAAAATTTAATGCTTACCATTCTTGTATTTCTTAAAAGCTTAAGAAAATCCTTGATACTTTTGATACTTGAGTTTGAAAATCTTGATTCTTGATTCAACAATTCGTGCATTGATCTTCTATTAGATATATTTTATGGAATGAGTTTTTAAAAAATGATTATTTTTATCTCTAATTTATTTCATGATTTAGATATTGAATTAAAAAGTTTTTAAGACTTTTTAAAGAACTTGAGTTTGGATTATCAAAATCTGAATTTCTAACCTTTTCTGGGCTATGCGTTGTCAATCCAATTCTACTATATTTTTGATTAAAACCAAGAGGTAACTTTCTCATTTTAAGAATATTTTTTTTTCACTAGATCAAGGAATATTTTTTTTTTCTTTTTTTCTTTTTGATTTTTGTTTGTGCCTCATCTCTTTTTGATAATGTCAAAGGGGGAGAACGTATTATTGAATTTTTGTACTGTTATCATATTTGCCTTTGTAATGTTGAATTTTTGTACTGTTATTGTATTTGTCTTTTAATGTTAAAATTAAAAACAACAAAATATTTTTATCTCCCCTATTTTTTAAAAGTGTTATTCTAGTGAGGGGGAGATTAAGAAGGGTATTTACTTTTTTGAAAATTCAAATTGAAATATTTTGCCATCATAAAAAGGGGGAGATTGTTGTGGATCTATGGTTTATGATTTTGAAGATAGCAAACATTCTTATTTCTCTACGATTACCTTATGTACTGACATTTCAGGTTCACACGATCAAACTGCAATTTGAAACCAGCTCAAGATTGGGTAGACTAGGTCTGTGTCAATTTTTACACTTTTTCCTTTCTAGAGTCTGTTATATTTAGTGTGGCTCCTGATGTTTTATAGCTTGGAAGATTTTTCTACTGTTCCCTTAGAGTTTATTATTTTTGGTAACATCGTCCGGGATGATATTTATATCGGCCTGGACGATCTGTCTAAAAGCATAAACCCTAATTAGGGCATCCTCATTAATACAGCCATCTTTATGCAAAACATATCATCCTGGACAATTTTGTATCGGCCAAGATGATAGGCTCAATTTAGAAAGAATCTGCCGTCAGATCTACTTATGAAATACTTATTTTTGGACATCTGCACGGTGGATTGGCTTGGCCGAACAGAGCAATTTTTCTTAAATAAATCTGGCAATTAAGGAAAGTACAATTAATAGTGATTTTTTCCGGGCCGATCGCAAGATCGTCCGGGCCGATTAGACATCGGCCTGCTTCATTTCAGGGCGATATTCAGGAAGATTTTTCTCAATTTGAACTAATTGACAAGGACTGGACGATAAAGTCAGTAACTTGCATTAATGAGCTCATTTTTAGCTCTTCTATTTAAGCTATGATAAGGCACTTTGTAAGTGTCTTTGGCAGCCATTGTAGTTTCGTTCTTATGGGGGAAACTTGAAGAGAAAGCTTGAAAGGAAGTGAGGAACTTTCACCTTCCTCACATTTATTTTCTCCTCCACTTTCTTCTTGCTAGGAGTGATTTTAAGATTAGGGCAGTCTAATTTGATATGTTCAAGTTTTCTGCATTTATAGTAAATAACATCGTTAGAAATCTTAAAAATTTTATAGAACTTACTTTTATTCCACTGTTGGTGTCTTCTTTGCTTCCTTTTTAGAAAGCTTTTGAATTATCTTGTCATCAAGGCAATATCATCCTCATCCTCAGACTGTGACTGATAACTCACCAAGTCATTCACATTCAATGCTATATTCTTCTCCTTTCGCTTCTCACCTACATCAATTTGCTTTTGAGTCACTCATTACTTGTAAGCAATTAGTGATTCAGGAAGATTGTCAATATAATATATATTTAAATCTTTAGACTCTATAATAGCATTTATTTTAGCATCATAAGTAGTAGGAAAACAACGAAAAATTTTATTGACTTTTTTTGTATTCGTTAGTTCCCTATCTAAAACATGCAAAGAAGTGACTATTTGAGTAAAACATGTATACATGTCAGATATATATTCATTTAGTTTTAAAAAAAATAGTTCATAATCATGTAACAAAATATTTTATTTAGATTTTTTAATTTTGTTAGTTCCTTCATATGTGATATAAAGTCTATCCCGAATTTCTTTTCTACTTTTACAAGTAGAAATATATATGTAGTCTTCTAATTTAATAGCATAGAAAAAACTTTCAAATAGTTTTTCATTTAATTATGCTAAGTCTCATTCTTCTACACTCCAGTCAGTTAAGGGTGTTTCAAATCTAATGCCATCTATAATTCTTGTCGGCCTAGTGTACCCATCTTGAACTAAAATCATTATGCCATCTATAATTCTTATCGGCCTAGTGTACCCATCTTGAACTAAAATCCATATGCGATAGTCAAGTGATTGAAGAAAAATAGACATTCGTATATTTCAAAAATCAAAAGGAATGTTATCAAATAGTGGGGGTCTAGTGATCGAATATATTTCGGGTGTGTTACAGTTTCATAAATTAGCCGTAATCATTTTTCAAAAAGCAATCTAAACTTTAAATTTTAAAGTAAGCTCTGATACCACTTGAAAATTTCGTATAGGTTGTTTGACCTATGTAATTATCCCATGGCTTACCAAGAGGGAGGGGTGAATTGGTTATTTAAAAAATCTTGATAAATTTTAGGAAAATCATTTAATAATTTTCACAATTTGAATTTTCTTTAAAATAAATTTTTCAACCACAACAATAAATTGCCGAAAATAAAATATGGAAATATAAAAAGATCATAATAATTTATAGTGGTTCGGTCCAATAAGACCTACGTCTACCCGTTGAAGACTCATTCTTCAGGTATTGCACTATTACCAAAGTGACTCTCCTTTTGCCCCTACTACAAGGCGGAGAAGCATTTATAATTTTCCTCTCTTCCACCAATCCCCGATGCCTTCCACCAATCCCTGATGCGGCAGAGTACCGTCATACTTTCACATCCTCTAAGTGTCGGTATGGTACCGTCGTTCTTTCACACCCTCCAAGTGACGGTAGAGTACCTTCATCTTTTTATATCCTCAAAGTGTTGACAGAGTATCATCATCCTTTAACATCCTCCAAGTGTCGGTATAGTACCGTCATCTTTTCATACCCTCCAAGTGTCGGCAGAGAATCAGATCTTCTCTCGAGCAACTAGAAAAAAAAGTAAGAGAATTGACACAAAATAAAAGGGATTCTCACCTTTGAGTAACCTTATAAATCCTTCATACTTCATTTGCAAGAACTCCTCTAAACAACTCTTCCAAATCACCCTTTCTCTTGCTCTCTAAGAAATCATGAAGACCAGATATGTCCAAGTTAGTTTCTAAAGAATTTTTATATGAAAGACATCAAAAACCGTCCATAAAATTGAAATTTTTAATTTGAGCGTCCACGATCATACAGTACGATCGACAATAATCCCGGACGAATAATACAAATTCTGCTCATACAATACTATACGAAATATTTTCGTACAAGTATATCATACAGTATGATATGTTTATCATACATTATGATATGTTTATCATACAATACAAATAGTTATAAAAAAGTTTCTATGCATCTTGACGAAACGATATTCCATAATTTCGTAATCAAGATGTCATATGTACGAACTTCATATTGTTCTGGATGAATAGTTCAAAAAATTTACCTATTCGTATGGATCAAAATTTTCCCAATATTTTCGTACTCTGGACATTATTTATATGAACTTCATATTGTCCCGGACAAATAGCAACAAAAAATTTACCTATTGTTATAGGCAAAAATGTTCACATCATTTTAGTACTCCGCACGTTGTCTGTATGAATCCAACTTTGTATAGTATGAACATTACTTAGAAAATTTTTTCGTCCATGCTTTGATTAACTTCTTGCTAGAGGAAATAACTAAACAAATTATTATGTACGAATTAAAATCGTATAGTACGATTAGTTTAAAAATTTAAAAAAATTTTACACTCCCCCAATGTGTGTGTGTACGATTACTCAATTACAATCACACTCTCTCAAGCTTAATAAAAATATAAAAATACAAACTCCAATTATAATGAATTCTAAAAAATATGACTTGAAGTCTTCAACAATCTGGATTATGTTTTTCCTGAAATATTAATACACACAAACAACAAAAGTAATATATCCAATATATGTTAAGAGAAACAGTAATAAAAAATAATAATATTTTGAATCATAAAAAATATACGTGATATGAAAGCTAAGCTGCAACAATCTCCCCCTTTCTGATGATGACAAAATAATGATATGCTGGAGCGTGAAGAAGCAATCATCAGTTACCAGATCGACCAATGAAGTAGAATACAGGGCCTTAGCTGCAACTCTTTCAGACATTGTTTGGCTTCGAAGAGTACTTCAAGACTTCAACATTCAATCTTCAAATCCCACAACTCTTCATTGTGACAATATTTCAGCAATGTCTCTAGCCAACAATCCGGTATTTCATGCTCGGACGAAGCATATAGAGATTGATTATCAGTTCATTCGGGATAGGATCAAGCTCAAAGAAATTGTAGTCCATCACATAAACACCAATGATCAGATTGTTGATATTCTCACAAAAGCTCTCTCGCCAACACAGTTCCATCATCTGCAAAACAAATTGACTCTCCTCACTGTGGATCCTCAATTTGAGGGGAGCTGATAAGCCGCTAAACCTGATACGTGGACCACCTCTTCTATGTTCGGCTACCACGTTCTTAACCAACAGCAACCAACTGCAAGCACTCTCTCTGCTATAACAATCTCAGCTTTCAGTCCTCAACTGAATCATCTTAGTCATTAAATCTCTGTTATGTTGTACTAACTTTAGTTATATATACATAATTCAATCTACTGCAAATGTTGAGAGATTAGCAATACATTTCTACAGTCTCTGTGTTCTTCTTCTGCATTTTCTCTGCTACTATTTCTATTTTGGTTTCTCTTCAGGGAAGACATGAAGTATATTTCTGTTAGAATAATAATTATAATGGATAATTTTGGAGTTTGTGAGTCATTATAGGTCTTGGTAATTTATAGTTATTAGTGTTTATTAGATAGTTAATAGGTATTTAATGACAGTCTTATTATTCTATAAATACTCCTTACGGAGTAGTAGGGAAAGCAAAATGAATGAATGAAATGAGATATGCCTCTATCTCTGAGTTTTGTGCTACTTTCTTCCCCCATCCAGATCTTGCGGCTATTGTCATCCTCAAATTTGTTGTTTATCATGATCATTCGAATAAATTTCATGTCTTTATCTTAATAATACATGCAGCATCTAATTTACTGTAATAATACATTGATTCCTATCTATATATTTGCTTTGCTCAATTCCCACCATAAAAATTCATCGAGACAATGCAGCTGATAGAGCATCGCTACGGAACGAAGGATTTTGTGACGTGCAAAGGCACGAGCTTGCTCTCTCCTGGTACGTTCTACCTCAAGCATGTTTTTTTTTTTACCTCAAGCATGTTGATTCAATGTACCAAAGATTTTGTGCCAAGAAGGGTGCAACCGGAAATGTTGCTGTTTTGAATGCGTGTTTCCTTGCCAATGGCCACTAAAATTAGATGTTTCGATGTAAATAAGGAAGAATTCAAAGTATGCATATAATTCTCCCCAATTATATCAGATTAATTAAATTGGATTTGTCTCATTGAAATACGTATCTCTAAAAAATTATTGGAATCAATGTACAAATGACTTACAAAATATATATTTTTTAAATTTGTTTGCTTTCGTCGTAGACTTCTCTGAGCACTTTTTAATATGTTAGAAAAAAAAAACGAAGGTCGGTCATTTTTCTTGTCTCAGTAGGCAAAAGCCTTTACATTCCTATCGAAGGGCCTTCACTACCTCTCCGAAGGGTTGTTCGGCGACCAAAGTCGGTGCTGGTGGGCTGACTATGGCTTTCAAAGGCCTAGCCTTGGTTTACCTCCAGCTAGCTGCTGGCCTATTGATCTTGAAAAATGCACATAATTATTTATATATTACATTATTTTAAAACAAATCTAAAATTTAAATTTTGTGGTGAAATTTCTCTCTGGCTACCTAACGAAAATTATATTGCAATATTTTGATCACAATTTTGGTTTCGTTTGCGATAGTTTTCTTATTGTTTTATAAATTGATTATTTTTAATAAATTTTTTAACATAAATTTTTTGTGAAAAAACTATTTGAAGAAGCACTAAGAAAGTCGCCTCAAATGAAGTCTTAGGTTTTGTCTGAGATGATATATTTATTGATTTTTAAAGCAAATTTCTAGTAAAATTTTTTTAATTTTTAACTGGCGAACCGGTTGGACTGGTTCAACCATGAACCGATCACAAGACTGGTCCCGTCCAGTTTGAAAACTGCTTACACATCGAACCAATCAGAATCTTTGGTTCAACCGGCGAACCAATAAATCGGACCTGGTTCTTTTGAACCGGCTGGTTCAATTACCATTCAAATTATAATAACTTTTTTATTATAAATATTTGACCCAAACCATTATGAAGCATCTTCATATGTTCCCACAATTCCTTGTGAGCTCTTAACACAAGGAAACTAAAATATATATATATATATATATATATATATATATATATATATATATATATATATATATATATATATATATATATATATATATATATATATATATATATATATATATACAATAGAAAGAAATAGTTTCAATGTGGTGTGAGTCTAGGGGTGTAACCGTGTCAAGCCGCCTCGTGAGCTGAATCAGACTCGACTTGGTAACAGGCTCGACGAGTCTAGCTTATCGAGCTTGTGAGTCAAGCTCGAACATGATTTCGAGCTGGAAAGCTTATCTAGCTCGAGCTCGAACAGGCCTTCGGCTCGACTTATAAGCTCATTAGCAGCTCGCGGAGGTGACTAGGCGGGAAAAAAAAATCTCAGCTACTGCAGGTAGGAGAACAAATCGATGGTCAAACAGAAAGACCAAAACGATGGAGCATGCAGATCTCGACGGTGGTGCTTGGGATCGATGACGACGAACGAGCTCAAGACGACGGATCTCGACAGCAGACAGAACGACGAGCTGGAGATGACGATCAAATCTAGATAGTAGAGCTTGGAAGGCGACGGACGAGCTCAGGACGATGACAAACCTTGAGACAGCAACGAATGTGGCGATGAGCCTACTCAGGATGGAGCTTGGCAGTGGAGCTTGGGACTAAGCTTGACGAGCCGCTTGACATGAACATGAGTCGAGCTCGATCTCAGATTTTGATTTTGACTCGGGTTTGAGCTCGAGCATGATATTTGGTAGTTGAGTTCGACTCGAACATCCCCTGAATCGAGCTCAACTCAATTCGTTTGCACCCTTTGTGTGACTAAAAAGAGGAGTTGATGTGTGTACGAGCTCATAACATATATGATGTCTATAAAACTTATTTTTTAGCAAAGTTTTTAATAATTTTTTATAATGTGAATAATACTTATTTATTAGTTAATAATTAAAAATTATTTAATTATACACTTTAAAAAATCATTTTATATATTTATTAATGATAAATATATTTTACAAAAATAATTTTTAGATATAAATTTATAAAATAAGTTTTGTATATAATATTTAATCATATAACATAAATTAATAATAATTCATATTAAATTTTTAAACTTATGTTACAATTAAATTTATATTAAATATGTAATATAAATTAGTAAATATGTAATATAAATTTGTAATCATTTATATTAAATTATACGGTTATAAGTAAATTAAATTTAAATTAAAAAGTCAAATTTAAAATTGAAAATATTTAAATTTAAAATTATAATATTATTATGATTTTAAATCCTTATATATATAAGATTTAGATTTTTTTGCTCTGATGTGAGATTTTAAAAAATTCTTTTACATAATTATATAAGTTTTATATTTCATAGTTTTTTTTTGTTTAATTTTTCATCTTATATTTGGAATGATAATATTATTATTATGTTAATTTTAGTAAATTTCAATAATATTATTATTTTTTACGTCAGTTGGTTCGACCCTAGTTCGACTAGTCAAATCTGTCGAACCGTGAATCTCTCGTTATTTTGGTAAGTTGTCCGGTCCAATTTTCACAACTGTGATTCACATATCTATTTCCTAAATCTTTTTATTCACTTATCTAATATTCTAGTATTTAAATCACATCGAAGTATAAACTTAAAATTTAGATGTTAATATTAGCTATATTTTTTATTAGATTTAAATATTAGAATATTATATAAAGTAAATAAAAAAAAAATAGATGTTTCAATGTAAATTAGGAAGAATTCAAAGTATGCATATAATTCTCCACAATTATATTTATTAATTAAATTGAATTTGTCTCATTGAAATACATATCTCTAAAAAATTATTGGAATCAATGTCGAAATGACTTGTAAAATATTTTTAAAAATTTTCATGTCCAATTTTGAATAATTTTGGGCTCTAAAACTTTCTTAGTTTACTCGTTACAAATCTCCTAACTTAGGTTTCGTTTGGGACGGCTTTTTTACTGCTTTCTAAAACGGAGTTTTAGTACAAATTTTTTTATTTTTGTACTAAAACTCCATTTTAGAAAGCAATAAAAAAGCCGTCCCAAACGAAGCCTTAGTGTCAGTTTAGGATGGTCATACCTTTTTATAAAGTTGGCTGTGGGAAAATTAACTTAGCTACTTTGACTGTAAAAATTAACTTTTGTGTAAAATTGTTTTTTTGAAAAATAGTGAAAAAATAATAGCCAAATGAAATTATGATTGATATCTTATAAATGAAGCACCGAGAAAGTACTTCCAAACAGACAATTAAATAAAAATAATAACATTTAAATGCTAAACAAATAAATCACTGAGCTTAATTTTATATATAAAGAATTTATATTACAGTTTACAGGTCTTTGCTGATGAATGGTTTCCCATTGAGTAATTTGTTGCTTACCCTGTATTCTTTGACAACTTAGTCACCATCATTATTAATATTTATCTAAATTTGAGTTTAATTAATCAATCTGTTATCCTATTTCTAAATCATTATCTTATCACTTCATTTTTAATCAATCATGCTACATTATATAAATTATATCTAAAAAAATTATCTTCATATATTATATGTATAAGTACATTATAGGGTCTGATCCTCTAAACTCGGCCAACCCTTAGCTCCCAATTATCAATAATTCGGAGGAACTTGTCCTTTGCATATATTCCATCTACCCCCCAATAGTTCGGCTGCAACCATCGAAGAACTTCTCTCAATATAAGGAATTTAAGTGCATCATCATTTCTTGACAAAATGCTTTGGTTTGTATCATGTTGGGAAAATTATATATGAAGATATAAATTTTAGAAAGTAATTGTGAAGTTCACGAGCAATAAAATTGGACTCATTTGTGGCATTGTATTGGTTAGGAACAGTTTTTTACTGTTTTTTAAAACAATCTTTAGTACAAAAATTTCTCAATTAAGCACTAAAAAATTAGTTTAAAAGTAGTAAAAAAGTTATCCTAAATAAAATCTAAATTAAATGTTAGGGATATGTAAATATTCACCTTTATTATATAGACTAACTTAGAGTACAGGGTGGCCATTCAAATTATAAATGTAAGTTCAGCCCTACTCTATCTAGGTTACAATAGATGTAAGCCAAGTTTAGACTATCTTGATTAGATTCTCCTACCATAAAGTGTTCAAGAATAGGGTACAAACAACCCAAATGAATTGAAATATTTTTTTAACTTTAATAATTTAAATTTAAATCAAATAAAATTTAAAATTTTTTATATAAAGAAATCTTTCGCAATTTACCTTTTATTTTTATTTAATAGATATATCATGCTTTTTTTACACAAATTAAAAATATAATGATTTAATATTTCTACAGAAATGGAGAGTTTATTTTTTGCATTATTTGAATAATTAAATATATTTTAAATTTTCTTAAAATTATTTATATTAAAAATATTGCAAAGAAAAATAATACTATTTTTATTTTCAAAATCATTCAAATATATAGAAATTTATTTATAATAAATTTATATTGTAAAGTAAGTTTTACAAGAATTATTATAAATATTACAATTTTATAAATCGTAATAAAATGTTCATAAAATCATAATAATTTTTTTTTATAAAATCATAATAAAATGTTTTATAAAATCTTAAGAGTATTTTATAGAATCTTAATAGATGAATTAGAATAATAAAAAAGATTGTTTAAAAAAAAAATATTATTTCTCTAAATAAAGTTTGAAAATCCTTACCAAAATTAATTTAAAATATAAGTCTTCACTTATTTTCAAGGACGATATTGAATACAACATTTAAAATTAAAAAAGTTATTATCAAAATCATTTTTGCTTAACAATTTATTAAAATAATTTGATTTTTAAATTTTTTTTTTAAATTTTGCCCTTTTTTAATTTGAAACTACATAAATTATATCTTTGTTACTAATCAAGCTGTGAAGAATCTAAATTATAGCCACATGCTCTAAATTAGATCATTTGAGAATAATATGGTTCAAAATAAAAATTGTAGGGACTTGAGCTATGCATGTACTGTGCATTCATCATGCATGGTCATATCAAGTTGATCAAAATTTCTCCTAATTTGCCCTAACAATCTTGAAGCTTCTCCCATTGAGAGGGTTTAGTCTACCTCTATGTCCAGGGAGTAATTATTGGCAAAGCTCTTGAGTTGGGTTAGCTTGGGCTAATGGAACTGTGGTTCACTTATATGCACAGAGAGGAGGACGATCTTGCAGCCTTTTGATCGTACTGAAATAAGATCAAACGGCTTATATTAATTCTTTAGTTTTTATTTTTTTATTTTTTATGTGAGCTGATGACTCAATTAGATGCAATGATATTTTAATTGGGATAACATTAGGCAGTCTAGTGTCTAGCAAAAAATATTTCTGGTCAGTTTGACATAAATTTTCATAAAAAAAAAATAATTGACCCATATTTTAAATTGGTCAGTGGTTAGCGGATATTTTGAAACTCGCGTAGAATGTCAGTAGTATCTTTATGAGTATGTAAAAAAATGTCTCAAGCAATGGTGACCTTTGTGTAGCTATATTAAGATATTTTATAGTAGGGGCGGTACCAGCCTGGGTTTGTCATAAATGGACAAAAAAAAGACATAATTCAAAACTTCAATTGCTTTGCCTTAAAAAACATTTTTACAAGAGAGAGTCATTTAAGTAATTTTGCCCTCCAAGCCACTTATTTTGCGCCCCCCACCTCCCTTTTTCCCTAACCGTCTGTAATCCCTCACACAGTTGAAAAAAATTTAGCTCGACCTCGACGGCTGCGCTTCTTCATGCGGTACATCGGTAGCCTTTGCTCTTCACAGTCAAAAAAATTTCGAATGCCGTCTACAACACAGTGTCCGTAGCCCGCGTTTGTTCTTCATCTTCTCCAATCTTTGATGAGTTACTTGTATTTCTTTCAAAAATCTGTTTGTTTTTGTTTCAAAAGTCTATTTGTTTTTGTTTCAATATTCACTAAATTAAATTGAAATAAAAATAATGATACAATTTCTTATACACATTAACTTGTAGTTTTCAGCCAAAGCTTCTTCAATTTTTGTATTTTTTGTTTTTTGTTTATTGAGAATTTGCGTTATAAGTAAAAAGCAAACATTTTTTTTGTATGTTTTTATTATTATTATTTTTTGTATATTTGGTTTAAATTTATCAGTAAATGGTATGGGGAAAATGTATAATATATAACATAAATCAAATATCACAAAATTAAAAAAAAAATATGTATATCCAAACTGGCTTTTAACAAAGCTACAAAAATGTTATATGAGAGGAGAGGTAATACTGGAGTTGGTTGTTGGCAGATGGTAAAAATTATACATATTTTGCTGAGAAGGAACTGAAGGAAGGGCTGGGTATCCAAAAAAAGAGGGTTTTATTTGCAAATATTTAGAAGGCTATAAGGTTTGTTTTGCAAATTACATAACTAAAGATCACCATCAACTATGCATTCATAACTAAGAATTCTAAGTTTAAAGTCTTTGAGTATTACCTATGGAATTTGGATTCAATACGATTAAGGTTTCATTTGGTACAACTTTTCTAACAAATAGAATGTTAGATTTACATTGATTTGAGTACAAATACTGTTGAAAAGAATGCACTTCCATTTTATAATGTATACATATGTTCAATTTGGTCATAAATACCTTTTTAGGACTTAATAGATGGAACACCATTTAAAGAGAAAAAAATATGTAGAGCCCAACTTGATTGATCTACTGGTTAGTTTTGGACTCCGACCTTCAATATGGAGTTACGAAGTGAATGATAGGAACAAAATTTGAAGAACTTATCTTTTGAAGGGACCCATCAACCATGAACTCATCAATTACCCTAAACATTAATTATGAATATTGCATGCAAGTTCAACCCGAAATGGTTTGAAGAATATGCTGATTGGTTAGAGTATAGTATAAAGAAAGACACGATTTACTGTTACTTATTCAAGCCCTAAGAAGAAATTATGAAACTCCAAGATGGTGGAGTCTCATTTATTAGGAAAGGATTTAGAAATTGGATGAAGAAAAAAAAAATTATTAGTGATGTTGGAGAGCATAATAGTGAGCATAACAAGACAAGACAACAATGGTTGAGCAAAGAGGAGAAGAACAAAAAAGATTATAGGGTCATGTTAACTGTTGCAGTAGATTGTGTTCGATTTATCTTACATCAAGGATTATCATTTCATGGGCATAATGAGTCATTTGGGTTAATTAATCGAGGAAATTATTTGGAGCTTATTTATTTCCTTTCTAACCAAAATGATCAAATTAAAAAGGTCATGTCTACATATGCAAGCTTTAACATAGCATTAACTTCACCAAAAATCCATAAAGAAATTTGTTCTGCTATTGTTGCTGAAAATTTGGCACATATCATGAAAGATACTGTTGAATCCTACTTCTCAATTACATTCGATGAATCTAGATATGTTTCTACAAATGAATAACTTGCTATTGTAGTGAGATATATAGACAAGTTGGGGTAAGTCAAGAAAAGGATTATATGCATTACACATGTGCATCAACTTATACAGTAACCCTGAAAAGAACTGTTGAAAACATTATTGTAAAGAACTCATTAAGCATTCTTAGAATTCATGGTTAGGGTTATGATGGGACATCCAATATAAGAGAAGAATTTAATAGTTTGAAGGCACTTATTCTTCATGATAATCCACTAGGGCTATTAATTCATGTCAACGAGCCAGGTTCGGCTCAAACCCGATTTTAACCCAGTTGTCTTTGACCTGACTGAACCCAACCCATTTCAAGTTTTGGGTCAGTTTTCCCAACTCAAACCAAACTAGGTTTGTGTTTGGGTCATCCTGACCCGACCCATAAATAATTAAATACATGAAAATATAAAATTTAGAAAATTAATTTACAATTAAATACATGAAATCTTGCAAGGTTATGTATACAAAAAGATTGTAATTGTTGTATAAATTATTTATAAATTATAATGTTATATATTACATTTAATATAAAGTACATAATTTATAAATAAACTCAAATTACACTTCTTATACACCTACAATTCAACTTGAAGAATGAATATATCATTAAACCTCCTACACTTTAACTTGAATTAACTACAAAAAAAAAAAAGGTGGTTAAACCCTTAAAACTTAAAAGTCATAAACAAATAAAAATCATAAATTTTTAAAGAATGAGATTGCATAACTAGAAAGCTTTATCGAATAACTCAGGTAAACACTCTAACACCTTTATTAACTATTGAGAAGTAACTCAAGAGAGTAAATAATGTATATTTGATTTTTCTTATTCTCTATTACCATCCAAGGTGTCAGTTTGCATTATACTTAATGACTTAATATAGTATTTGTGAATTATTTAAGTATTTGCTCTTGATTTAAGCTAACACAAATACCACCTGGTTGCAATAGTATTTACCCCCAATACTTGATGGGCCTCACTTTCAGTTTAAAATGGTTTTCATCATTGCTTGAGCTTTCAAAGCTATACCCTTTACCTTAATGGCTTAATTCATCAAACTTAAGAATAGATTAAGCATCATTAGTTCACATTAAGAAACAACCCACAATGCCATTCCCCAAAAAAATTAAGCAACATATGAGAAGCCAACCGATTTACAGCGGCCATAAGCTTTAGAAAATAGAAAACAACATCAATACAACACCCAACAAGCTTTAAAAAATAGAAAATAACATCACCCAATAGGCTTCTGTGTTGTTATAGTGCTATTAAAAACAAGAAAAATCACAACTTCACTACAACACCAAAAATAACTACAAGCCAACTGATTTAAATGCTTTTGTGTTGCTATAAGAAATAAGAAAAATCACAAATATATTTAGAGATCCAGCAGGCAAAACAGAGACCAAAAGGTCCAAAATAAAGAATTGAACCAATTTTTAAATAAAAATAAAAACATATAAACATTAAATCTGATGTTCAACAACAGATATAATAATAGCACAAAAAAATTCCAAGTTTCAGAACTGCTGCAAATTCAACAACCAATTCTTTATCAAACAGATTAATTCGGCAACAACAAGCCAACAACCCATAAAACCTCAACTAGTTCAAAAAAATAAAAAAACAATAATTAGGAGTTCTTAAGACTTCCTCCCGAACACCAACCATGCTACTTTGTTAGCGGAACCTTTGGCATTTTCACTGATAACTTATGAAATACTTAAGTTAATGATGTCCTAAGTTACACTCTCAAGTTTTGGATCATTCACAACTACAAATAAAAAACATATTACTATAAAATTTTGAGAGAAAACCAGTTAAAAAGAAATATAAAATAAATTGTACTATTACCATTATCTCCATATAACCAATCTTTAATGCAAACTAACGCTTCAATAATGTCATGTTTTAAAGCACTTTTATATTTATCCAATATTCTACCACTATTTTTTTTTTTTTTGAGAAAATGCAATAGCATTAATAGCAAAATAGAAAGAAACAAAGTACAAAACTCCTAAGTGATAGTATATCTATCACTTTCCTCCTTTAACAATGAATAGAAAGGAGGAACCTTATTAACTTCTAGAACATCCAAAAAAAAAAAAAACCTCTCAAAGCAAATTTAGCACAGCAATGAGCTAACTTATTACAATCTCTATTAACAAACTGAAAAAGAGTTACCTCAAACCCTTTAAGAAAATTGAAGTTTTCATCTGTAGACAGAACCAATCCTTTATTAGCAAATGGTTTCTGCAGATAGCTAATGACATTAGAACTATCACTCTCTATAATTAGACCTCTAGCATCCATCATCCATTATTTCATAACTTCTCTCAATGAGCGAAAGGCCAATAATTCCAGAAAGCCAATGTACCAATTAATCACCGAGAATCCAAAGGCTAGGAGCATCCTTCCTTTGTTATCTCTGAATATACCTCATATTCTTGCTTTGTTAGAAGGAAGAAGAGAAGCATCTATGTTCACCTTAATCCAACAGGGTGGAGGGGGATGCGAAAAGGAAGAATTCAGCTTATGAAGCTGGTTAGCACCCCAGTGGTCCGTGTATGGATTATTTGATGAAAAAGCTGCATGAGTAATGGCATTCGACAAAATAAACTCAGCTCCTATTTCACATCCTTCATGAATAAGTTTGTTCCTACTCTTCCAAGAGTTGAAAACCAAAGCACAATAAACTCTTACACTGAAGCTGTTATTCTTCTCTATCTTATTAAAGAAAATAAGACAATGTTGTAGACAGCTGAAAATCGGTAAAGAGAATTCCCATGTATTTTCCAGTTGGATAATTTAAATTAATTTCAAGCTTTTCACCGTCACATGCTCTCCATCTTCTATCACACCGCAGTCTCTAGGACAAAGATTATTATTCAATAATCTTCTATGCATTAAAAATTCATAAGAGGGAATTTCATTCTTCAAAAGCCTCCACAAAAAAATGCAATCCAGGGATTAAGTTTAAGCTTTTTAATATCCTTCCAATGTTGAATAAAAGACTGATTTTCATCTTCCATGTATAACTTCCCTTCTCTAGACAAAGCTGAAATAGTTTTCCCGGAGTAGTTATTCAGCAATTCCAACTCATCTTCATTTCTGTCTAAGTCAATTTTTGTATTGAAAATCAACATCACTAGCTCCTCTCCAAAGAAACATTTTAATTTATCAGTAATCCACTCTCCTTCTGAAATAAAATCAGAAAGATTAGGCAAGTTGTCATCTCCAATTGCAATGAATGTTGGCCACCTATTCAAGCTTCTATCCATGATCCAAACATCTTTCATGATGTTTATGGAAGACCCATCTTTAATACTCCATTTCACAATGTGTCTTAGCATTTTAGCTCCACTGAGAATTAATCTCCAAGATGGCGATGAGTTTGGCCTCCTTTCCACATCCCAGACCCTTCTTCCACATTTAATAGATAAAGACTTATTAAGTGAAGACTGAGGCTTCTTTAAGAAATTCCAAGCTAGCTTTGCTCTGAGTGGTTCTACTAAATCTATAGTTGAAAGAATATTTAGTCCTCTTTGGTTCTCCAGAATGCAAACATCATTCCAAGCTACATAATGAATTCCATTATTCCCATTATTTTTACACCAGAGAAAATCTTTGCTCAATCTATCCAATTTCTTCAGGATATTCATATGTACTAGGGACAATGAAGAGTAGAAGACATGAAGAGCTTGAATCACTATTTTTATAAGAATCACTCTTCCCAACATAGAGATGAGTTTATTCCCCTAGATATCTAACTTTGCTGCAGCTTTTTCCAAAATGATAAAAAAATCAGCTATAACAAGTCTCCTTAAAGCCATTTTAATACTCTACCACTGTTACTGAATGCACTTTTTAAAGCAAATGTGGAAATGGGAATGCATAAAATATCTCGAGCTATGGCCACTTTAGGAAACATGTATTGGTTACCTTTCAAAAAATTTAATATGTCTAACTTAACCTTCCTATCAATTTTTTATTGTTCAATATACATTTCAAGTTGTGAATTCCTATGCATAGTAATTTTCTCTTCGAATGAGTCATAATCCCAATAATGAATTTCACTATAAATTTGCCAAGTTAGTGAATGTAAAATTAGAAATGTAGTTTAAATGAAAGACAAAAAATAATACCAGAAGAAACTATGATTTTATAATTATTTGAGGAAACGTCATTGAGCTATTAGCTTGAGAGAAAACTAAGATTAATGAGGATTTCCCATCAGACATTTGTCGTTCAAAATTTTCATAGTTTATAAATAAAGTAAATAGTTTATCCCCAACCTTCTTTGTTTCAGTAATGTAATCACCTCCACATAACTTTCTATAACATCACTCAATAAATGTGAACTTGTACCTAGGATCCAAGATGACTACTATTGCCAAGATATCACATAAATCAAACTAGTACTTCTAAAATTTCACTAACATCCTCATTGCAATATTTTTGATGTACTCAACACCATAGGACCTTTCATGCTTAAGTTCTTCATAAGTCGTAGAAACACAGAGGAAGAACATATTTGAAGTGGGGTATTTTGTGCTTGAAAAAACACAAGTAATCTCATACAAAGGAGATAGGAACTTGCAAATACTCTCTAACCTCTCCCATTCAGTATTATTGGGGCAAGATTTAAAGTTAGAGTCAACTAGTTCCAAATACAGAAAAGCACGTTTGTATTAAATAGTAGAATCAAGCATGATGAATGTCGAGTTTCACCTCGTAGGAACATCTTGTGTTAATCCTTTCTTAGAGTCAAGATAGCTTTGCTTGACACATTCCAAAAATTTTTGCTTTCTAACCTATGAACTTTTCACATATTTAATACTTTATCTAACATTAGCAACAGAAAGATCAACCTCCTTCATTCCCTCTTGCATGATAAGATTCATAACATGAGCACAACATCTTATATGGAAAAAATCACCCTTGTATAATAGTGCACCATGCAAACTTAATTGGTTTCTTAAGATTTCAACAGAAACATTGTTATTTGAAGCATTGTTTAGTGTAATACTAAATATTCTATTCTAAATGTTCCATTCAGTCAAAAAAGATTGAAGCTTCTCACCCAAAGCAATACCATCATGTGATGGTGGCATTAAACCAAAATTAATTTTTTACAGCAACCAGTTATTTTCAGCGAAATGGATAGTCAAGCAAATGAATCCATCAGTATTGATTGATGTCTATAATTCTAAAGTCAATGAAACTCTATTGGTACATTTTAAAATATCCTTTTGAAGAAGGCATTTCTCTTTAGTAAATAACTTATTGCAATCACTTATAGTAGTGTTTCTAGATACTATTTGTAGATAGCGACAGAGATAATGTAAGAATGCACGAAGACCAACCCATTCAACACACTAAAATGGAAGATCATGCATGATTATGTAGGTAGTGAATAACTCACAAAACCCATGTATATCAAACCTAGATTCTGACATAGAGATGGACAAGGTAGAATTTGACTGTAGAATAAGTAGTCCAATATCACGAGTATCTATTTTTTTTTTACAATTTTGTAAATGACATCTTAAATTGCTAGTGCCATACTTCTGCCATACTGATATATTTCTCCATATTTTTTATATTTACTTCTCAACTTGTCATCACTAGGAAAGTGTAACATCTCATAAAAACTCCAAACTGTTGAACTGATTCTTCTTCTTTTCTTTGTGGTAATCGGGTCATCTAAAACATTTTCATCAATATTATGCAAATCATCGTCAACATTTTCAATGTCAATTGATATAGGAGCATTTCCTACTTGCACATTCTCATTGAATGGAGTTATTTCAACAGCTATGTTAAAATCCTCCATATAGTAAAGTCCATATGAAAACATTTATTAAAGTTAATGTAAATATGAACTATGAAGCTACAATAGACAACGATGATTCCAACATAACTTTAAAAATGAGTCAATCATAAATTCACAATGAACCAACATCAAGAAGATGAATTAGTCAATTAGATAGAAATAAGTCAAATAACCTTTGAGCATTGCTATGATGTTATCATAATAACATCAGTATATAATATGTAAATAAGTCCTAAAATATAATCCTTGTGAGCATGTAAATATTATGCAAATGGGTAAAATACCAGCATGTCATTATTGCTGATCATGTAAACAGGTAAAAGACCACAAAGGCTCCAGCATGTCAGCATTGCTATCATAATAAAAGCATGTAAATAGGTAAAATGTAAAACAAATACATGGCTAAAATATTAATAAATCAAATTTCATAATCTTCATCATGTAAATAGGTAAAAGGCCTTAAATTCCAAGCTGATATAGCCACGGATGTCAGATGATGAACATAAAAAATAAGATTTAAAATAATATGTAAATCTTGTAATCATATATGAATAAAAATCATTAAAATCAGTAAAGAATAAAGGATAAATAGTAATCACGCACAAAACATCTAGGGTTTCGATTTGAGAAGCCCAAAAATGAAAAAAAAAAACCTTTTGAAAACTCATAATAAAGGCTGTAAATCTTGCCAAGCAATCATCCTATCACCACATTATCTCCAAATAAAAAAGGGTTACTGGTTGTGCACATATGCCAGTAAAATCTGAAGCTTGTGAGGAAATATCTAACTATGAGGGGAGAAAAGGAGACTTGAATTTATCACATGTGATTCTTGAGAAATCAAGCCTACAACAACCACTCAATCATGAAGAACGTAGATGTAAACTAAGGTAAGGCACGAAGTGAAATAGAGAAGAGGAAAGACAAACTCGAAAACTAAAAGTTGCAAGATAAAATGCGAGAAGTAACCTAGCCATGGCCTAAAGCTTGATTAATATTAATGAATAAATAGGGCTGAATTCATGTCAAAATTGGTTGTCAGGTTGACCCGAACATAACTCAAAACTAAAATTGGGTAAAATATTTAAACCTGAACCTGACCTATTTGCTAACCTGGTCGACCTGAACCCAAATTCTTCCAGGTCGGGTCTGGGTCTTGTTTTAGGTGGTGTCAAATATTGACACATATATAATCCTCAAGCATTTTATATTCACTATTTCACCCATTAACTCCAACTAGGCTTGGTAGCAGTAGTGAAGAATTATTTGAAATTAAACTTTTATTTGAGTTTAATTCTAAAATTATAAATACTATTGGGGCATCCTATAAGAGATTAGATGCTCTTAAAGCTATTGATCATACTAAAATACTTTCACATATAAAAGATGAAAATATCCTATGTGATCAAGGTTTAAATAAATTAATAAGCTTGTAATAATTTTCAATTTATAGATTATCATGAAATACAATTTTTTCTTTAAATTATATCTTTATTTTTTAAAAAATTTTGTCCATTTATATGAAATTTTTACACCCCCTAAAATATGAGGGTGGTTCTGCCTCTAACCAAGGGTTTCATCCTTGGTTGCGATAGAGGAGGTGACATATCATACGACTTCTTCTTCATGGCTATCGGTTGCAACCTCCTTCTCTTTCCTTTTTGATCGGCTTGGGCTGTTAATGTTGGGGAAGAGGAAGGGAGGTGAAGGGATTTAAGAGAAAGGATAGTTTGTTATTTTTTTAATTAATCTTTGGATAGAAGTCACATTGAATCTAGGAGAAATTATTTGGTGCGGAGTCCAAACATTGCTTTACGTCCAACTTCAATCCAAGGTCGATACATATTTTTTGATTTAAATTATTTTTTGTAGCCACATGGACATTTTTATTACCATGCAACAAAACTACCCAGCTCAACTATTTTGCATTGCTATTTTATTTGGTTCTCCTTTTTAAAAGAAAAAACTTTGATTGGTTCATAAGGTTTAGGGTTTACAGTAAACAAACTTTTTCCCGTATCATCTCCAAAATTTTCAACGAAGAAACGACTAAATAAGAAGATGGATACTTTTTTTGATGATGTTCAAATCCCTTCAAATGTGCAGACTAAAAACTTTTAGTTAAGAAAAATGGTAAGTGCATAGGATAGTGCTGAGATGGTGAGGTTGGATGAACTGGAAGACAATATGGAGGGATGAGCTATAGATATAAACTTATTGGTAAATTTTTACTGATTATTTAGCATTCTTATATTTTATTCTTATGAGGAATGCCTCAAATACAACTGACATGTTGTTCTCGCCATTTTTTTTTAATTTTTAACATTAATTTGGAAATATTTAAAGAGAAGATGAATTTTTTTCATATGTAAGAAGTACTCAATGATTTTTGTTGTTTCTTTTTAAATTGTGTATAAGTTTATACACAATCTTTTACACTATAGATTGCTTAGAGGCAGTGTATAGTTTACACACTGTACAAGGATTGTACACAGTATGTATAAGCTTATACACAATGTACACAAGGGGTTGTACACACTTTGTACAACCGTATACAAGTCTATACACACTATGTATACTGTGTACATCCTTTACATAGTATTTATAACTATACATTTTTTTACAAACTTGGATACACTATATATACAACCTTGTAAACAGTGTGTACAAGTCTTATACATAATATGTATAAACCTCTCACAGTGTGTAATGTGTATAAGGCTATACACAGTGTGTACAATCTTGTACATATTGTATATAAGCTTTTTATACATTGTGTACAAGAGTTGTACATATTTTATGTGCATGTATGCATACACAATTATTGGACAATATTTTTAACATTTTTTGAGTGTTTTTCATAATTTTTTTCTATTCTATCACAAAGTGCGTACAAGTGCGAGGAGGTATAAAAGATGTAACTTCATATATGCACATAATGCTGGATTTAGTGTTTGCAAGGACCATCATAGTTATAGACCCAATTCCAGAAATATAAAATATAAGGACTGTATTTATTAAAAATTTGGTTTCAAGAAGGGTCCTGATTTGAATTTATAAATTAAGTATCTAAAATTAGATACCAGAATGAGTTTTCCTGCTATGATTATGTTTATAGTTTATGAAGATGAAAATTAGAAGGTGAAAAACTTTATAGAAAATCATAATCATGATTTGACTAGGCTAGAAGACAAGCATTTACTCAGATATTGTAGGTACATGAGAGATCATAAAGCTTCAGCTTTTAAAGTAATGATAGAGGTAGGAATTGGAACCATACATACTTCTTATACCTTGTCGATGAATTTGGAGGTATCGAGAATGAATGTTGGATTTTCTCTAAGAGTGATCCTTACAAGTATATTCAAAAAAGAGAAGAGGGCAAAACTTGACTATGGAATATTAATTCTTTAATTCAATTATTTAAAGATTGATAAGTTGATGACCCTATGTTTGTATGGGATGTCCACATTGATGAGTTGGATAGACTGTTGAATTCTTTTTTGGGTTGATGGGATGGGTATGATAGATTATGACTGTTTTGGAGATTTTATAATCTTTGATACTATCTATAGGCTTAATAAATATACTTTAGTCTACACACCATTTCTCAGATTAATAATCATTAACAGAACATTATACTTGGTGTGGCTTTCTTATTAGAAGAAATAATTGACTCATTTAATTTCCTGTTTAGAAGATTGATAAGAATAATGGGTAATAAGTATCCTATAACAATATTTACTGATCAAGACTAGACTATGGCTAGGGCTATAAAAGTTATATTACCTAGCACACATAATAGATTATGCCAATAACACATCTCTAAAAAGGCTCCATCAAAAGTTTAGTTTTTCAATAACAATGATAAAGTCAGAGGACTCTTTTATAAATTTTTGAGTAAATACAACTCTGAGGAATAATTTGAGAAAATATGGGCTGAAATGTTCAAATAAGGGAGCATCCATATCAATGGTTGGTTGGAGGAGCTTTATAGGATAAGAATTAAGTGGTCAACATCATTCAATAATGATTATTTTTGCATGGGCATTTTATTAATACAGTGTAGCGAATCTACTAATAATGTGTGTTATGAATTTTGAAGCCAATAAGTATAATAACTGATTATTTTTTGGGCTTAGAAAGGGTGATGATGACATGAAATTGGAATGAATAAGATGAAGATTATAAATGCAACCAATCCATAGCAATACTTATAATAAAAAACAATCCAATATTAAAGCAAGTTGTTTAATTTTACTCTAGAAAGCAGTATTTATTTTCTTAGGATAAATTTCTATATGATTTGGGTGACATTACTATTGATCATGCCTCTTATGATTCATCAAAGTTTTTCATTAGGATAACATAGAATATGGATAAGTCAACCCCTTAGCTTGTTCATTTCGATCCAAAAGACGGTAGCATTAAATGTATTTGTGGGAAGTTTGAGACAGTGGGTTTATTATTTTTTCATTACATGATAGGTTTGAGGCAACTAGATATTGTGAATATCTCTTATAAGTACCTACTAATGTGATGATCAGAAAGATATATATGCTGGCCACATGTTCATAGGTACAAGAAAAATATCTAAACCTGGTAGTGGATTAATATTCAAAAATCATATTAGTAGATTTTCATATCAAATTGTCACACGAGTATAAGGAAATGAAGCTGCAAAATAGTGGATATTAAATATAATGAAAGACATGGCTGAAAATATTAATATGATTCTTGATGGCAATAAAAATAACCACAAATTTGTAAGTAATGAAAAGGGTAATATTACAAAAATTTAGAGACCCACCAATGTGTGTACACAGTGTGAACAAACCTGCATACTATGTTCTAGCTTAGGTACACAGTGTGTACAAGATTGTATGCATTGTATATAATATTAAACACATAATATAGAATGTCTACACAATTTAGTAATCTGAAGCCTAAAAAGAAAGAAACAACATATGAAGCCTGTATACAATGTGTACGAACCTATACACATTATGTACAAGCTTAAGTACATTATGTATAATATCGTAAACACATTTTATAACCTTCTACACACAATGTAGAATGCTATACATAATTTGATAATGCAAAGCTTGTAATAAAAAAAATTATGTAAGAAGTACATCGTGTGTACAATACTGTACATATTGTTTATAATTTTAGGTCACAGTGTTTACAAGGTTATACATAATGTGTAAAACATTATATATAATAGTTTCATATGGTACGCTATTTTTTATAAGTTAATTTTTGTTAAAGCTTGTACACATATATTAACAGCATGGTTTTTATAACAAAGAGGAAAATTATGGAGAAGAAAGTTATTGAGGAAATTGCAACATAAAACTTTTCCACTTTGCTTCCTTACGTACCCAGTGGCAACTGCATCTAGAGAGTCTTCACCTTCAAAGAAGATTAAGTTTTCTAGTTTGCACCCATATGTTAATAAAGAATTAATATGCTAATCAGCTAACACTCAGCCACCATCTGAGTACACAAGGATAATGATGTATATTACATAGTCAGAACAACATTGGGTTTAAATTTACCTTTCTTTTAAAAAAAATGTATTTTTATTGTGTTTCTAATAAAACTTTTTTTTTTTGTAATAACTCGTATTTTGACCTAGAAAAATAATTTTTTGGAGTCAATATAAGTCCAAATCACAAACAATATTCTCCATAGCATTTATATTATAGTATTTTATTTATATAAATTTTAAAATTTTTTTTGGGATCTAGTGAACATCCTTAAGAAATTTGTATCTGTCGGTAAAAGTGAGGGTTTTGGGACCGTTAAGTGTCTATTTTGTAAACCAATTTTAACATTCTTTTTAAAATAAAATAATTTATTTTATTGATACTTTTTCTATAATGTTTGAAGTTTTATGCTGAACAATCTTAAATAAATACTCAAAATGTTCATAATCTCAATATCTATAATATATAATAAGTTACGCTTATAAAATTTTACCAATGCAAATTTATTCTCATTTTTTGGTAATGGAAACAAATTTGATCAAAAAAATATAAAAACATAAAATCCTTGAAATAAAAAATAGGTTAAAGGTTCCTTAAGTGAGACAAGTAAATCTCCAAACTAACTCGTTAGACAAAAAGCACTGCACGACCTCCAAGTTTGAACTTCTCTTTTCTCCCTCCTCAGTTTTCTTTTTTTTTCCTATCAAATTCTTTGTTCTAGCCAAACAAATGAATGGGAGAAGAGAAAAAAATTATTTAAGGTTTTAAATATAATGGGTTAAGATATTTTGAATAAAATAACATTTTAATATATATAATTAATTTAATAAATTTCTCTGAGTATAAAACTCAAGTAAATCATTTTAAGACTTTAAAAATTATAGAAAAATATCCATAAAATAATTCATTTTATTTAGAAAAAATTGGTGAAATCACTTTGTTAAATAGACACTTGACGGTCCTAAAATCCTCACTTATACCGACATGTGCCAATTTTTGAAGGATTTTCAAGAGTGCCCAAAAATTATGAAAAAATTATATAGATAAAATACTATAATATCAATGTTGTGGTGAAGATGATTTTTGATTTGAATTTATATTAACTGTAGAAAGATTATGTTTGAATGTCAAAAGAGGGGCTATTACTATCAAATATGTAAATTTTTTCTTAGTATCATTGTAAATTTAATTCAATATAATTTTTGATATCTACAGTTATAATATTTTGACACTTTCTGAATTAAGCTCAATTAAGTACGCTCTCAATAAATAAATTGTTCATGTTACCAATCATATATGTATCTACCACTCTCCTAGTGATATTTTTTCTAGTGTCATTTTGCCTCTAATGTTGGCTTCCAGCGATATGAATTGAGTTATATCTCAAGTCATATATTTAGAACTAGGCATAGAATTAGAAAAGAATTAAATTACTTAGCCTTCATCTTAATAATTCAACCCAACAATATAAATCAAGCCCTATCTAATGAATTATGGATCCTAGCAATGCAAGAAGAGTTAAATTAATTTGTGAAAAATGATGTTTGGGAATTAGTTGAAAGACTTAAGGAACATAGTGTTGTTAGAACTAAATAGATGTTTAAAAAATAAATGAATGATTCTATTATAGTGGTGAGAAATAAATCAAGATTAGTGGCAAATGGGTATAACAAGATAGAAGGGATTAACTTTGAAGAGACATTTGCCCCTATAACTAAATTTGAAGCCATTAGGGTGCTACTAGCTTTTTACTACTTCAAGGGATTCAAATTAATTCAAATGGATGTTAAAAGTGTCTTTCTGAATGAAGTAATAAAAGAAGATCTGTATGTTGCACAACCCTCGGGATTTAAAATTTCATAATTTCCTAATTATGTGTTCAAATTAAAAAAGGCCTTATATGGACTAAAATAAGAACCTAGGGTATGGTATGAAAGCATAAGCACATTCATACTAGAAAGAACCATTGTTAAAGGCGAGCATAGAAACCAACCTATTTTAGAAAAAGGTAGGAGATGAACTACTCATTGTCCAAATTTTTGTTGATGATATTCTATTTGGATCCTCTGATAAAAAGCTATGTTATGAATTTTTAAAAATAATAAGTATGGAGTTTGAGATGCGTATGATTGAAAAATTGACCTCATTTTTCAGGAATTAACATAAGGCAGAAGGATGATTGAATTTTTCTTAGTCAATCAAAATATATTAAGGACATTCTTAAAAAAATATGAAATGGATAAGGCTAAGACAAAAATTTCTTTGATGAGTTTTACTATTCAATTAGATAAGGATTCAATAAAAAAACTAGTTGATCAAAAAAATACAATGGAATAATTGGATCACTTCTTTACTCGACTACTAGCAGACATGATATTATGTTTAGTGTTTATATCTATGCTAGATTTTAGGTTGATCCAAAAGAGTCCCACTTGACTGCTGTAAAGAGAATTCTTAAATATCTCTTATGAACTCAAAACTTTGGAATCTGATATCCTAGGCATATCACTTCCTTTGAAATCATAGGATATTCTAATTTAGATTTTGTAAGATGTATGGTTGATACAAAAAGCACTTCTAAAATATATCAATTCATATGATAGTCCTTAATCTCGTGGTCCAATAAAAAAATAGAACTCAGTTTCCCTATCCACTACTGAAGCTAATTACATAGCCTTAAAAAATTATGTGGCCCAAGTCCTTTGTTTAAAATAATAAATAGTGGATTTAGGATTACCTATTGGCACCATTTCAATCTTATGTGATAACACTAGTTCCATCTACATTTCAAATAATCCAATCCAACACTCCATGACAAAACACATGGACGTAAGGCACCATTTCTTTTGGGACCATGTTATCAAAGGAGATATAGATCTATACCATGTAGCCACTAAAAATCAACTTGCAGATATCTTTATAAAACCACTGGCCTTTGAAACCATCAGAACCTTAATAATCAAGTTAGGTGGGATAGATATTCATGCTTGAAATTGATGCTTTTTGTTTCTGTTTTGGTTTTCACTTTTTTTATTTTTGTCTTTGTTATTTTTTTTTTGTTTTTATGTTATGTTTTGATTTTATACTATTTTCATCTAGTGCTTTTTTTTAGAATCTGATCACCACTCAATTCAGATGGGTATTATTTCCAAATGATAATATTTCTTTATTTTTTGTTTAGAAGTTTGTAAGCTATGATTGGCTCCTCTAAAATAGTTAAAGAAAGAAACATTGATGATTGTTTCTCTTCCTCTAACTTCTTTAGTGGTGTATTTTCTTTTTGAGTTAAAATCTATTTCAAATTAAAATTTGGACTTTGAAATTAAGATTTATTTTATCTTCTTACAGTAATCTATCTTATATGAATAATATTCTAAATCAATAGATCTCTTTCAAACTTTTCTTAACCAAGTTATTTAAATTTATCATATGGATAGGATTCTATTTTGTGATTTATGTTTCCTTATATAAGAGAGTAAGTTTTCTTCTTCTTTTATATTTGGAAGATAATATCACTTTGAGTGTTTTTAAGGGTTTTGAAAGAAAGAAAGCATTTATAAATAACAAGTGACAAAAATGAGCCCAAAAGTAGAAAAGATACGCAATGACTGCCAAATAATTATAAGATACAAAAAGTGTAATAAAAATCAAAAGATGTACAAAGTGCATCAAATACAAAAAAGAGGCATAAAATGAGCTCACAATAAAATAAGCTTCTTCTTCTTTCAAATTTTTAATTCTTAGAAAAATCCATATGCCAATTAATATCTCCTACACTTAAATTTGGAAACCATGATTTTTGATTTAATGCTTTGCAATATTATTCTATTAGATATTTTTTTAAATGAAGTTTGAACATGTTACTTTTCTTATCTAATTTCTTTTATGATTTAGATTTTTATTTAAAAAGAATTTTAACTTGTAAGGAGTCTGAGCTAGGGTTTACAAAATAAAATTTTTAACCTTTCTAGATTTCAATATTATCAATTCATTTCATACTTATTTTTAATCTAATGATGAGAAAAAAATATCATTTACTGAAGTTGATGGATTAAAAAAAGTTTCTTTTGATTTATGAATGTTTGTTTTCTCTTGATTTTGCTTTGTTTTATAATTTTCGTATTTTCATTTTTCTTTTGAAACCCTCCTGATCATCACATTCAATCCTTTGTGTTCTCTAAAATTTTTGTTGACATCATCTTGTACAATTTACATTGAACTGTATGATCTTAACAAAACATCACTTTTCTTATCACAACACATCCAATGAAAGATTCAATCAATTATTGATAATAGTAACATATGTTTCTTTCTTTATACTGTATTATCCATGTGGAAGAAGACACTGGATAATTTAAATGTAGTCGGTATAATCCTTTATGATAAATCATTGTGTATGATACAAGTGTTCATGCTATATGATCAAATCAATAATCAATCATACAGGATGACTACTTGGGACGATCGCCCTGTGTCTAATTGTTTTGTATGACGTCTAATCATACTGTACAACATGACTTTCTTTTTTTTTATCAATTGTCTAGACGAACTAAATACACACAATCATCCAGTAAGATCTCATGATTGTACTATATGATCGGGCAAAGTTCTATTTAAGCAATTGAATTTCTTTAGTTTCTTCACACCATCTCAATCTTCTAAACCTTTCCTTCGCTATTGCACTCTTATTCTTGCAATGGCTGGTGGTGGAAAACATAATTACTAAACCAAGGGTGGTTCTTCCTCTCACCATTTTAACAATGAACATTTTCTAACAGCTTCTGATGAAGCAGCCTACTACAAGCTTAAAGAAGTCAAAATCACTCCCTCTAGGCTTCTCAACAAATAAGCAAGGAACTTTCGGCAATGAATCTATTTAAATACACTATACTCCAATGCATTCTCACCTTATCCTATCCTTTTCACTCTGAAATCCTCTACGAGTTCCTAGACAATCTTAGAATCAGTGGGGATGCCACTTTCATGACCTCTCATGTCTATTGTTAAAATGTTGAAATAACCAAAGAAGATATAGGGGTTGAACTGCAATTAAACACTCAAGGTAATATACCACTTACTATGGCCTCCAAATCTAATTTTAACTAGAGTGCTCTAAATCGTATGCTTAGAAATGTTGTTGTGAACTACCACCAACCCTTAGTTCATACCCTTAAATAAAATTCCAAGGCTTTCCAGCATGTTTTCAAAACTTTAATCATCTCTAAAGCTGGGGATTAGGTAAATATTACCCTTTTACTTTCAATTGTCACATATTTCATAATGCTAAATACCCAAATAAATCAAGCCCAAATTTTGATCGATTACATCCAAAACCTTACTTCTATTTGACTCCCATCTACTAGAAAAAAAATAAAATATTACTCTAGGACATGTCATTTGGTACATCCTAGATTAAAAAAAGTATAATCTCAAATATTATGCTCCTCCTAACAACCACCCAATCTTCTTTATGGATGTCTCTTTATGTATACCCTTTCATAAGGAATAGGAGCTAGATAAGCTAATGTTTGATGAAGAAGGAGATTAAGCATGTACAGTTGATCATGCACCTGCACCACCTCCTCATCACTACCTATATAAGGAGATGATTCAACATTTAAATAGGCTCGAGACACACCTGGATCAACAACAAGTTCAACATGAAAATGAAATGAATTTATTCAAGGATCAATTTGACACAATCCAGTAGAAGTACTCCTCCATTTACGAGTTCTTCCAACAGTTTTCACTACCATAGCCCCCACTTGTTCAGGATCAACCTACATATTAGTTTGTTTGTGTTGTATTTTTTTATGTTTATGTTTTTTTTTTTTGATTTGTTATTATTTTCTACTCCATTTTTTTTTTAATTTGTATGTTCCTTCTTGCTGCTTCCCTATTTTTGTGATGTCAAAAGGGGGCGAATTGTGTTGTTGTTCATTTATTTCATAAAAAGGGAGAAATGTGTTATTGTGTTGTTATTCATTTTTCCTAAATGATGTATTTGTTTGTTTTGTTGTATTGTTATTCATTTTTTCCTAAATGTTATATTTGTTTTTTTATTAAAAAGTAAAAATTTTACACTCCCTTGTCTTACATATGTTTATCGTCTAAGGAGGAGTTTAGAGGAAAGCAACTTTTTGAAAATCCTTAAACAATAATGTTTGTCATCATAAAAAAGAGGAAGATTATTGCAAATCTTATCCAAGCTTAGTGATTTTTATGAAAATAAATATTATTGTGTATGTTATTGCTTTCTCTTAATTCTATGATATTCTATTTTGTTTTGTGTGTACTAACATTTTAGAAAAATAGTCCAATATTCACTTACAACTTTGTTCAGCTCAAAATTGGATAGATTAGGATTACAATCTATATTTTCAGTCATTTATATATCTTTTTCCTTTCTTAAGTCAAAACATGTATTCTGGTGGATACTATTACTTAGTAACCATATACACACAGGGGGAGAGAGAAAAATGTAATATTAGATTTTTCTATATTTTTTTGTACTACATGACTTTAACTCATAATATACAATTTTAAGTTGTACTATAAAATTTTTAATCATATTCTATGATTAAGTTCATTCGGCAAAACCTTAGCTACCAAACATTTAAGGAAGATACTTTTTTTGATCGTACTGTACGATCATAATCGTAATTTACAACTAAATTAATATCTTGCCTAATTTGACCTAAAAACTTAGGCAATCAAATAATGGGTAATTATGATCAGCCGATCATATTGTATGATATTGTTCATAATGTACAATTGATAGAGTATGAATTTGGTCATCCCAAAGGTCATATCAAAAGAAAGCTATAATTTTTGTATTGATCATACTGCATAATATCTACAACATTGGACGATCGACAGAGTATGAAATTGATCGTCCCAAAAGTCATATAAAATAAATATAAGGAATTTAGATAGCTCATACCAAAAAGATCTTATGATCATGCAATTTAAATAGCTATAAGTATAATAGTTCATCTAAATGACTATTCATAGGATTCTGGATGATCCTAATTTCGTACTGATCGTACTGTACGATGTATGTATTATACAGTACAAAGAGAAGATGGATCTATTGAAATTTAGGGTTTCTTGAATCCCACTATTTAAGACTTTCATATATTCTTTTGATAATATCTTTTGCTGGTTTATGTGCTTAAGAGGGAGCTTAAAGAAGGAAGAAAAGGAGAGGTTTAAGAGAGAAGAGAGGGTGAGATTCTTATGAGGGTGTGAGTTTTGAGGGATTCATAAAATATACTCCAAACAAGATTTCCATTTTCTTTTTTATGCTACTTTCTTGATTCCTTGGTGGCTCTAGAGAGACATTCTTCAACATCAAATCCAAGTTAATTGCCTTCTTTAGGAGAGAGAAAAAGGATTTCATGGTTCTTTGCCAACTCTAGGTGGGAGTAAAAGGATTTTTGATTCTTTTCCATCACGAGGAGGTTGAAAAAGTATTCTTAGTTCTTTTCCATGACCAAGAGGGTGAAAAAAAATTTTGGGTTCACTACATTCAATAGAAGAGAGAAAAAGGATTCAAGGTATTCTGTCTCATCGGGTCAGTGGAAGATGTTGTATATCTATTTTTGAAAATAAAATTTTGATGATTGGAAACACTTCTGTTTTACTATGACTACCTTGTCTACTAACATTTCAGGTCCACAAGATCAAGACTGTAATTTGAACTAGCTCAAGATTGTGTAGACTAGGTCTGAGTTAGTTTGTAAACCTTTTTCTTTCTTGAGTCTATTTATAATAAATGTGGTTCCTGATGCTAAGTAACCTTGCACACACACACTTGGGGGAATTTTTTTTGTCTGATTTAGAGTTTAATTTTTTGAGGACATCATCCAAGATGATCCAAATATCATCTTGGATAATCAGTTGAAAATAAAAACCCTAATTAGGGCATCCATGTTAAGGCAACTGTTATTAAGCAGATCATCCTGGCCGGTATGTGTTTTGTCTGGGATAAAATGCTCAAATCAGAAAGAATCAGTCGTCAGATCTATTTAGGTATTATTTTTTTTGGATATCATCCTGGATGATGCACACAATTATTCCTAAATTACTCTAATAATTAAGGAAAGTAATTAATGCTTGATTGATACGATTACATTATCATAGATGGTTAGTTCAAAATAATTTAGTTGCTCCTAGACAATCAACATCAGATAGTTTTTATTCAGAGCGATGCTCTGGATGATTTTTATGGATTTGAAATAATCATCTAGGATTATCGTGAGATCGGCTTGGACGATTAAGCTATTTTTACACCATCCAGACAAGCATTCAGAGCGATTATCTAGCCGATATTATGTGATTTGAACTAATTGTATAAGATAATATTTTATTATCCTGGACGATATGAATAAAAACCTTCTGATTGTCCCAAATTATCCTAGCAAATTGAGCTTAAATTATACTGATCGTACAGGATGATAGCAATATCATCTTGGATGATAACGTCTATTCTTGAAAATCTATTTAAAGGACTTGTACTTTCTTAAGCACAAGCATCTTTAGCTATTGTCTTGACCTGAGAGAGCCTAGGGGAGAGGGAGAGAAAGGGAGAGAGAGAGAGAAACTTATGAGGGGGAGTTTGTGAGAGGATTCACAAAGGTTGCTCCATGCAAGGTTCCAAGTCATCTTCTTTGATCGTCATCCCTTGTTCTTGGGGGTTCAAGGGAGGTCTCTTTTAGAAAACGGTCAAGGTTCTCTGCCTGCTTCAGGAGGAAGCAAAAGGAGTCAGGTTCTCTATCTCATCGGTGTTGGTGGAAAGGAGGTTTTGTAAGGGCTTCTCCGCCTTACTGTAGGAGCAAAAGGAGAATAACTGAGTTTAGTGCAATACTTGGAGGGTGTCTCCGGGGAGTGGACGTAGGTCGTGTTGATCAAACCACTATAAATCTTTGTGTTCTTTTGTTTTCTTCCGTATTTATTTTTTCCACACTTTAATTATCATTGTGGTGAATTTTTATTAGAGTTTTGAGTTTTTTTATTGAAAGAATTTTTAAAATACCAACTCAACCCCCCCCCCCCCCCCCCCCCCTCTTGGTTGGACTCAGGCTAATTTATAAGGGCTTAACATCCGTAACAAACTTTCAGGTGATATAAGAGACAGGTTCATAAAAACTAGTTTGAAAACTTTTTGAATTTTTATCCACAGCTAACTCTGGTAATCATAATATTGCGGAAGGGTGTTCTATTACCCGACCACCTTTGTTTGATAATTTTCCTTTTGATTTTTGGAAAACTCACATGTCTATATTTTTGCAATCAATTGATTATCGCATGTAGATGCTTGTTAAGGATGGTTATACATCTCCGACCGGTAAACTTAATGGTGCTACTATTCCACTTTCTTTTACCGAATGGACTCTTGAAGATAAGGATTTAGCTCAACTTAATGCAAAATATTTGAACTATTTTTTTGTGCTTTAAAATCTGAAGATTACATGCGTGTTTCAACTTGCACTACTGATAAAGAGATTTGGGATAAATTGTGTATTACTTATGAAGGAACTAAGGAAGTTAAGCAATCTTTATTGAATATTTTGTTGCATGATTACAAACTTTTTCGTATGAAACATTCTGAATTAATTTCTAAAATGTATATAAAGTTTACTCAAATCGTTACCTCTTTGCATGCCTTAAGAAGAGAACTCACCAACTATGAAAAAGTGAACAAAGTTTTAAGATGCTTACCTTCCTCTTTTGATGCTAAGATTATTAAAATTACTGAATCCAAAGATTTGAATACTTATTCAATTGATAACTTATTTGTATCACTCATTGATTATGAGCAAGGGGTGAATCAAAGAAATCTTGATAGAGGTGAGAAAAAGAAAGAGAAAACTATGGCACCGAAGGCCAATAACACGAACACTAAATCTTCTAGGTCTGACAGCAATAATGTTGCCTTAATCACATGAAATTCAAAATATTTCTAAGGAAGAAGCAAAATAACCATCAAAAGTGGAATAAAGGTAAGGGAAATAAAAATTTTAAGAGTTCTAATAATATGATTTGTTTTGAATGCAGGAAGCCATGACATATTAAAGCTGATTGTCCTACACTTAAGTCTCACCAAAGCAAGGAGAAGGGAGAAGAGAAACCTAAGTTCAAAAAGGATAAGAAGAGGTTCCAAAAGGCATTTTGGGTGGATTATGCATCAGACTCCTCTAAGATAGAAGCTGAAGAGGAGATAACAAACTTGTGCTTATTGGCAAACAATCATCTTGGACAAAGTGACCAAGAAGAGGTATATGAACTAATTTATGATCAATTATTTGAAATTTGTGAGAACATTCATGCATTATATAGGAAACTCAAAAAATCACATGCTAGTTTAAAATTGGAATATTCAAATATGCAAAAAGGGCATGAAATCCTATTAAAAGATCATTCCCAAATTGATAGAAATCACATGTCTTTACTTGATGAGTTTGATGCATTAAATAAAAAACATAATGAATTATCTGATGCACATGATTCTTGAAAGTCATCCCATGTTGATTTAGAAAAAGAGTTAGCAAATTTCAAAGCTTCTAAAAATAAATCATTGCATGTATCACAAAACTTTAAAAAGAAGCATCACCACATGAGTAGATTAGTACATCCTTTTCCTTGTGTTAGTTGTTTTTCATGTGGCATGTTAGGACACATTACACACACTTGCACCATTCACCGTAGTACACATTGGGTTTAGAGACCCAAATTGCATGATTTATAGCATAAAACACATGCATTGCATACTACTTTCCATAAGAAGGGACCTAAATATGTTTGGGTTCCTAAATCTGATGTTTGATGATTTTGCAGGCTTGCTATCATAAAAGGCCTCATAAGAGCATGTGGTACCTGGACAGTGGATGCTCATGACACATTGTTGGAGATGCTAATCAACTTGTTTTGCTGGAGGTCAGGGTTGGAGGCAAGGTCACTCTTGGAGACAACACCACCATGAAAGTAGTAGGCGCAAGTATAATTGGAAACTCCAAGAATCTTTTGATTGAAAATATTTTTCTTGTAGTTGGACTAAAACACAACATGCTCAGCATCAGTCAGTTTTACGATAAGGGCTTCATCATAAATTTTTGGCAAACACTTACATCATAAGCTTAAATTATAACACTATTTTGCAGGAAAAGCGGATCAATAATATTTATATGCTTGATTTAAATAATATTGAATGTGCTACTTCATTTTGCTTAAAAATTGATACTAATGATTCTTGGTTGTGACACAGAAGATTTTGTCAGGTTAGTATGAAAATCCTTAGGAAAGTGACCCAGAAAGACCTGGTTAGAGGTGTCCCCAAGCTTAAGTTTTCAAAAGACTACATTTATGATGCTTGTTAATTAGGAAAGCAAGTCCAATCCACTTCTCACTCCATTAAGGATATTAGCACATCTAGACCATTAGAAGTCCTTCACATGGATTTGTTTGGACTCATTAGAACTGCTAGCTTGGTAGGGAAAGTCTATGGTTTTGTGATTATCGATGATTACTCGAGGTTTACTTGGGTTAAATTTCTGTCATATAAGAATGAGACTTTTAATGAGTTTAGAGCCTTCTTCACTAAGATTCATAAAAAGTTAGATTGCAAGATCATGACAATCTATAGTGACCATGGAGGGGGGAGTTTGAAAATGCAAGATTTTGAGACTTTTGTGAGGCTAAGGGAATTAGCCACAACTTCTCAGCTCTTAAAACCCCTCAACAGAATGGGATAGCTGAAAGGAAGAACCAGACCTTAGTAGAAGCTACTAGAGCCATGCTTGCTGAGTATTCACTTCCAAAATACTTTTGGGTTGAAGCGATAAATACATCTTATTATGTATAAAATAGGGAGAATGTTAGAGCCAAACTTGATAAGACACCCTATGAGATACTTAAGGGTAGGATACCCAATCTTTCCCACCTTCATATCTTAGGTTGTAAGGTTTTTATTCATAATAATAGGAAGTCTCACTTAAAAAAATGTGACCCAAAATTTGATGGAGTGCTCTTAGGATATTCTAGTGTTGGGAAGTCTTTTAGGGTATTTAATAAGAGGACATTGGTGGTGGAGGAGACTACTCATGTAGTGTTTGATGAATCTGATCCTAGGAAGTCTAAAGTTGAGGAGGAAGATGATGTTGAAGAGAATATCACTAGAGGTGAAAATTTGGAGAAGAGGGTAGAGCACCAAAACACTGAAGGAGTAGGTGAGATTACCCAAGGAGTAAAAAATATATATATATACAGGAAAGGGTTGAACCTACACACACCTTACCTAGAGATTGGAGAAACTCTTTGAGTCACCCTAAAGAACTGATCTTAGGAGACCCTTCTAAAGTGGTTAGGACTAGACATGGACTTAGGAAGGAAGTGAACCACTACGCCTTTATCTCAATGACGGAACCCACCAACATTAATCAAGCCCTTTATGATAAGTTTTGGATGTTAGCCATGCAAGAGAAGTTGAACCAATTTGTTAAGAATGATGTTTGGGAGCTTATAGAAAGACCAAAGGGACAAAGTGTAGTTAGAACAAAATGGATCTTTAAGAATAAGATGAATGATTCTGGTGTGGTGGTTAGGAATAAGGCAAGATTGGTGGCTAAGGGGTACAATCAAATAGAAGGGATAGATTTTTAGGAGACCTTTGCCCTTGTAGCTAGATTGGAAGTCAATATAGTGCTATTAGTCTTTGCCTGTTATAAGGGAATTAAGCTTTTCAAAATGGACGTTAAGAGTGCTTTTTTAAAAGGGGTAATAAAAGAGGATGTATTTGTAGAATAACCCCCAGGTTTTGAGAGTTCCTAATTTTCAAATCATATTTTCAAATTAAAAAAGGACTCATATGGATTAAAGAAGGCACCCATGTCTTGGTATGAGAGGCTTAGCACATTCTTATTAGAGAGGGAGTTTATTAAGGGGAGCATAGACACCACCCTTTTTATGAGGAAAGTAAGAGATGATTTACTCATTATTTAGATTGATGTTGATGATATACTTTTTGGATCTTCTGATAAGAGGCAATGTGATGATTTTTTAAAATAATGAGTAAGAAGTTTAAGATGAGTATGATGGGAGAGTTGTCCTATTTTTTGGGGTTTAGCATAAGATAATTGGATGATGGAGCATTTCCGAATCAATTGAAGTGCATAGAGGACATCTTGAAGAAATATGAAATGGTTAAATCCAAGATAATTAATACTCCCATGACCTCTAGTGTTCAGTTGGATAAGGACCCTAATGGAAAGTCTGTTGATCAAAAGAAGTACAGAGAGATGATTGGATCTCTACTTTTCCTGACTGGTAGTCGACCTGATATAATGTTTAGTGTTCATCTCTGTGCTAGATTTGAAGCTGATCCTAAGGAATCCCACCTGACTACAGTTAAGAGAATTCTTAGATACCTTTTAGGGACCCAAAACTTAGGAATCTGGTACCCTAGGCACAACACTTCTTTTGATATCATTGGATATTTTGATTCTGATTTTGCAAGATGTAGGGTGGATAGAGAGAGCACTTCTGAGACTTTCTAATTCATAAGATAGTCTTTAGTCTCCTGTTCCAGTATAAAACAAAACCCTGTTGCACTTTTCACTACAGAAGCTGAGTACATTACCTTAGGAAGTTGTGTGGCCCAAGTCCTTTGGTTGAAGCAGCAAATTCTGGATTTAGGATTATTTGTAGGCACAATCTCAATCCTTTGTGACAACACCAGTGTCATTTGTATTTCTAAGAATCCTATATAATATTCAAGGACTAAGCATATTGATATAAGGCACCACTTAATTTGAGATCATGTGACCAAGGGAGACATTGAGCTATACCATGTGGCAACTGAGAATCAACTGGCTGGCATCTTTACTAAACCAATGGCATTCGACACTTTCAACACTTTAAGGACCAGATTGGGTGTGATTGACATAAATACATGAACTTGATTCCTATTGATTTTTTATTTGTTATTTATTTTTTTCACTTATGTTTATTTTTTATGCTGTTTTTGTTTTTGTTGGTTTATTTTTTGTATGCTTTAATTTTTTTTATAATCATCGCTGAAATTAATATTTTATGCCTTGTTTTTTTTTTTTTTTTTGAAAATTTGTAGTGAATGTTTAACATCTCTTAATCAGTTAAAGAGGGAAACATCATTGATTGTTTCCTTTTCTCTAACTTTCTTTAGTGGTGTAATTTTCTTTTCCGAATAAAAATCCATCTCAAATCAACCGCTGGACTATATAATTGAAATCTTTTTAATCTTGCTATAGTAATCTATCTTATATATATAATATTCATAGTATTTATTTTTCCTTCAAAATTTTCAAAATCTTATCGTTGCATTTATCATATGATTTTTAATTCTATTTTATGATTCATTCTTCCTTATATTAGAGTGAGTTTTTCTTCTCTAATATCTGGAAGATATAATCACAACTGAGAGTATTTAAGAATTTTTGAAAAGGGACCTAGCTTGTAAAATTAAATTAAAAAAGTGGCCAATGATTCTAAAAATCAAAATATGCACAATGTCACCAAATTGAAAAAAAAAATGGGCAATGATGCCAAAATTAAAAGATGTGCAAAGAGAGCCAATCAAATTAACAAGAGGCATAAAATGAGCCCATCAAAAGCATGGTCATTCCCTTTCAAAATTTTTAAATCTTAGAAGAATTCATGTGTCACTTGATATTTTTCAAAAGCTTGATTTTGGGGTTCTTGATCGTAACTAATTACTTTGATATATTATGTTATAAAATATTTTTCTAAAACTAAGTTTTGAATGGATTTCTTTTTCTTATCCAATTGATTTTTTGATTTAGATCTTTGTTTTCAAAAGAAGTTTTTCCCTGGGAGATGTTCGAGTTAGGGATAACAGGATCAGTTGTGTTAACCAATTTTTTGGATTTTGATAATGTTAATTCATTGACTTACAAATCTTTAAAATCAATCACATGAAAACTATGTCAGATTTCAAGCCTTGATTAAAAAAAAGGGAGTAGTCTATTTATGTTATAATTTCCTCTTCCTTTTTGAGATGTCAAAAGGGGAGTAGTCCGTTGTACTATTTGCTTTGTACTTTGATTTTGATATTTAGTTGATTTGTGTTTTCATTAAATTGCATTAACTACTTAGACTTTTTTGTGTTTGTCATCATAAAAAATAGGGAGATTGTTGCGTATCTATTTTCAGAAATAGAATTTTGATGATTGCAAACACTTCTATTATTGCATATCTATCAAGACTATAATTTAAATCAACTCAAGATTGGGTAGACTAGATCTGAGTCAGATTGTAAACCGTTTTCTTTCTTGAGTCTACTTGTAACAAATGTGGTTCTTGATGCTCAGTAACCTTGCACACACACACACACACACACACACACACACACACTCGGGGGATTTTTTTTCTATATGATTTACAGTTCTTTATTTTGAGGACATCATCCAGAACAATCTAAATATCATCCTAGATGATCAGTTAAAAATAAAAACCTTAATAAGGCATCTATGTTAAGGTAACCATCATTAAGCAGATCGTCTTGGCCAATATGTGTATCGTCCAGGAGATATGCTCAAATCAGAAAGAATCAGCTGCCAGATCTTTTTAGGTATTATTTATTTTTGGACATCATCCAGGACATCGTCCCAGATGCTATGCCCAAATTTATATGGTAATTAAAGAAAGAAATTAAGGCTTGATTGATTTGATCACATCATCCTGGATGATCACAGGATTGACCAGGATGATCAGTTCAAAATACATTAGTTGCTCCTAGATGATCAACATAGGATAGCTTTTATTAAGAGCAATACTCTGGATAATTTCCATGAATTTGAACTAATCATCCAGAGTGATCATAAGATCAGGCCTGGACGATCAAGCTATTTTTACACCATCAAGACAAGCATACAGAGCAATTATCTGGCCGATATTTTGTGATTTGAACTAATCATACAAGACGATATTTAATCATCCTGGACGATATAAAAAAAACATTTGAATTGTCCCAAATTATCCTGGCTGATTGAGCATAAATTGTACTGATCGTACAGGATGATAGCAATATCATCCTGGATGATAATGTTTGTTCTTGAAAATCTATTTAAAGGACTTGTACTTTCTCAAGCACAAGCATCTTTTGATGTTGTCTTGACTTGAGAGAGCCTTGGGGAGAGGGAGAGAGAGAGGAACTTGAGAGGGGGAGTTTGTGAGAGGATTCACAAAGATTGCTCCAAGCAAGATTCCAAGTCATCTTCTTCGATTGTCATGCCTTGTTCTTGGGGGTTCAAGGGAGGTCTCTTTTAGCAAACGGTCAAGGTTCTCTGCCTGCTTCAGGAGGAACCAAAAGAAGTTAGGTTCTCTACCTCACCGGTTTCAGTGGAAAGGAGATTTTGTAAGGGCTTCTTTGCCTTGCTGTGGGAGCAAAAGGAGAGTCACTGAGTTTAGTGCAATACTCGGAGGGCACCTCTAGGGAGTGGACGTAGGTCGTGTTGATCAAACCACTATAAATCTTTTTGTTCTTTTGTTTTCTTTCGCATTTATTTTTTTTCGCACTTTAATTATCATTGTGGTGAATTTTGGTTTCAATTTTGAGTTTTTGCTTGAATGAATTTTTAAAATACCAATTCACCCCCCTCTTGGTTAGTCTCGGGCTAGTTCATGAGGGCTTAACATCCCTAACAAACTTTCAGAAGAGATTTTATAAGGGTTTATTTGCCTTACGGTAGGAGCTAAAGGATAGACACTAAAAGGTTTTAGTGTAATATTAGGAGGAGAGGCCTCTGGGACGTAGGTCAGATTGGACTGGACCATTATAAATTTCGTGTTTGTTCTTTTTATGTTTATTTCTTTTAATTTTTACACTCTTCTATGATTTTCTGTTTGGTTGAAATTTTTAATTGTCTTTGTAATTATGAACATAATCTGCTTCTATATTGAATGATAATTTTGTTTGCTTTTAAAAATATTTAAAAAGATAAAAAATATTTTCTTTTTTTTTTAACTAATTTTTTAATATAACCAATTCATCTCCCTCTTAATTAGCCTCATGATAATTCCATAAGGTTTAACAACCTTCACGAACATTCAAGTGGTATAAGAGCTGGATTCAAAAATTTAGTTTTAGAAAACTTTTGAAAAAGATCAATGGCTAGCTTTGGAAATCATAATAATTTTGAAGGATATTCAATCACTTGACCACCTTTATTTGATAATTTTCCTTTTGATTTGTGGAAAATTTGCATGTCCACTTTCTTATAATCAATTAATTATCATATGTATTATTAGTTTCAGGAAGGATATTATGCACCTTCATGACCTGTTAATGGCATAAAATTTGAACTTTTTTTTTCTAAATGGAGCATAGAAGATAGAGATTTAGCCCAACTAAATGCTAAATGTTTGAATAATTTTTTCTGTGCTTAAAAATTTGAAGATTATATGCATGTTTTTACTTATTCAACTGGGAAAGAAGTTTGGGACAAACTATGCATAACTTATGAAGGAATAATTATAGTAAGATAAATTAGGTTGAATATTCTGCTTCATGATTATGAACTATTTTGCATGAAATCTAGTGAATCAATTTATAAAATGTATACTAAATTTACTCAGATTGTTACTACTTTGCATGATTTAGGAAAAGAACTTATAAATTATTAATAAATTAACAAAATTCTATGTTGCATACCTTCTTCTTATGATGCAAAAATAATTACCATTATTGAATCTAAAGATCTGAATTATTACTATATTGATAACTTAATTGGATCACTCATCACCTACAAGCAAGGAGTGAGTCAAAGGAAGATTGATGCAGGAGAGAAGAGAATAGAGAAACTATAGCCTTAAAGGCTAATGACTCCGATAGTAATACTTCTGGATTAGAAAGTGATGACATTGCATTAATGACATGGTAATTCAAAAGATTTTTAAGGAAAAATAAAAAATGTCATCAACAATGGAATAAAGGTAAAAATAATAAAAATACTAAAATTTCTTCTGATGTTATTTATTTTGAATGTAGGAAGCTAGGGAACTTGAAGTCTGATTTCCCGAATCATAAAGCTCACCCAACAAAGGAGAAGGTTTAGGAAAAAGTTAAATTCAAGAAGGAAAAGCAAAGAACTCAGAAATCTTTCTAGGCATACTCTACTTCAGACTCATCTGAAATTGAAGAAGAAGAAGAGGTAACCAAGTTATGCTTAATAGTCAATAATCATCTTGATCTTCTGATCAAGAGGAGATAAGTGAGCTTTCCTATGATGAATTACTTGATGTTTCTGAAAAAATTCATGCTGCATATAGGAAGCTCAAGAAATTACATGCAAGCCTTAAATTTGATTTTTTAAATCTATAATAAGAGCATGAATGCCTTAAGGAAGATCATTCCACTTTGGTTAGTAATTATATGGCTTTATTAGATGAATTTGAACTCCTTAAAAAAAACAACTTGATTTAACTACTAAACATGATTCCTTGAAAATATCACATGTTAAATTAGAAAATGCATTCAAGAAATCAGAAACTCTTGCATGCAAATTGGATGGTAGTGAACATGCATTGAAAATTGAATAATTCAATTTTTAAAGTACAAAAAATCTTTACAAGTTCAATTAAAAGCTATCAAAGAAAATAAAACACCTCCAATACTTGCATAGGTTCATAACACACCATCACATCATGCATTGAAACCTAGGAAGAGGCACTATAACTCACATAAATTAGTAAACCAATTTCTTGGAGTTAGATGTTTCTCTTGTGGCATGCTAATACACATTTCCTACACTTTCACCATCCAATAAAGGAAACATTTGGTGTGGAGACCCAAATTGCATAATTCATAGAATAACATACAAGCATTTCATTCCACATTTCGTAAGGTGGAACCCAACCTTATTTGGGTTCCCAAATCTAAGCACTGATTATTTTGTAAGAGTGCTCTCACAAATGGTCTCATTAGATTATGTTATACCTGGATAATGAATTTTGAAGGCACATGACTGGAGATTCAAATCAAATTATTTCATTAGAGGCCAGGGCAAGATGCAAGGTGACACAAGGAGATAATACCACTAGGAGAGTGATGGGGTCAGGTATAATTGGCAAGTCAGAAAATTTTATCATTCAAAATATTTTATTGGTAGATTGCTTAAAACATTATTTGCTCAGCATTAACAAGTTATGTGATAAAGCTTCATTATAAAATTTTTATCTACTAGTTGTATTATAAGCTTAAATGATAATACTATTTTACAGGGAAGGAGAATAAAAAATATTTACATGATTGATCTAAATTGCATTAAATTTGATACTTCACTTTGCCTAAAAATAATTATTGATGAATCCTTATTATGATATAGGAGATTGTTTCATAAAAGTATGAAAAGCAATTAGGAAGATCACCCAAAAAGACTTAGTTAGAGGCATACCCAAACAAGAATTTACTAAGGACCACCAATGTGATGTCTGTCAGTTAGGAAAGCAAGCCAAATATTCTTTTCACTTAATTAAAGACATTAACACTAGAAACCCCTTAGAAGTCCTTCACATGAATCTCTTTTGACCTGTCAGCACTATAAGCCTAGGAGGGAAAGTTTTTTGGTATGTAATAGTTGATGATTACTTGAGGTTTAATTAGGTTAGATTCTTATCTCATAAAAGTGAATCATTTGAGAGATTTAAGACATTCTCAACTTGTATTTAGAAGAAGCTAGGGTGTTAAATTCTGACCATTTATAGTGACCATAGTGGAGAATTTGAAAATTAGAAATTTAAAACCTGTTGTAAGGAGCAAGCGATAGATCACAACTTTTGAGTTACTATGACCCCATGGCAGAACGATGTAGTTGAAAGAATGAATGAGACCTTGGTAGAAGTTGGTAGAGCCATGTTAGCTGAATACTCACTTCCTAAATATTTTTAAGCAAAAGCGATAAATATAGCTTGTTATATTCTAAAAAGGGTGAATGTTAGAACCAAGCTGAACAAGACATCCTATGAAATTCTTAAGGGTAGGACACTCAACCTCTCTCACTTTTATGTATTTGGATCTAAAGTGTTTATTCTAAATAATAAGAAATATCTATTAGGAAAGTTTGACCCATAATATAATGAAGGAGTGTTTCTAGAATACTCAAATATTATAAAATTCTATAGTGTTTTTAATAAAAGGAAAATGGTAATAAAGGATACCACTCATATAGTTTTTGATGAATTTGATAATCCTGGAGGGCCTAGGGTAGAAGAAGAACAAGTAGTTGATGTCACCCAAGGAGTAGAATTTGTAAATTTGGAAGAAAGGGTAGATCCAAAAAATTCACTACCTAGAAAATGGATATATTCTATAAGTCATCCTAAAGAACTAATCTTAGGAGATGCTTCTGAATGTGTTAGAATTAGGAATGAACTTAACAAAGAAGTAAACCACTCAACCTTCATCTCAATGATTGAACCCACCAACTTAAATCAAGCCCTATCTAATAAATTCTAGATCTTAGCCATGCAAGAAGATTTAAATCAGTTTGTGAGAAATAATGTTTAAGAATTAGTTGAAAGACCTAAGGACCAAAGTGTTATTAGAATTAAATGCATTTTCAAAAACAAAATTTATAATTCTAGTGTAGTGGTGAGAAATAAAAAAATATTAGTGGCTAAAGAGTATAACAAAATAGATGGGATTGACTTTAAAGAGACTTTTGCCCCTGTAGCTAGACTGGAAATCAATAGGGTGCTACTAACTTTTGCCTACTTCAAGGGATTTAAATTATATCAAATGGATGTTAAAAGTGCCTTTTTGAATGGGTAATAAAAAAAGATGTGTATGTTGAATAATCCCTAGGATTTAAAAATTCACAATTTTCTAATCATGTGTTCAAATAAAAAAAGTATTATATGGACTAAAATAAGAGCCTAGGGCATTGTATGAAAGGTTAAGCACATTCTTACTAGACAAAAACCATTGTTATAGGGAGTGTAAACACCACTCTTTTTCTAAAAAAAGACAAGAGAAGAACTACTCATTGTACAAATTTAGGTTGATGATATTCTATTTGGATCTTTTGATAAAAATCTATGTGAGAAATTTTTAAAATTAATAAGTAGGGAGTTTAGATGAGTTTGTTGGGAGAATTGACCTACCTTTTGGCATTTAACATAAGGAAGAAGGATGATGGAATTTCTCTTAGTCAATTAAAATATATTAAGGACATTCTTAAGAAATATTAAATGGATAAGGACAAGCCAATAAACTCTCCCATGAGTTCCACTGATCAGTTAGATAAGGATTCAAATGGAAAATTAGTTGATAAAAAAAATACAGGGGAAGAATTGGATCACTTCTTTACTTGACTAGTAGTAGACCTTATATTATGTTTAGTGTTTATTTCTATGCTTGTTTTTAGGCTGATCCAAAAGAGTCACACTAACTATTGTGAAGAGAATCCTTAGATTTCTCATAGGAACCCAAGTCTTTTGAATTTGGTATCCTACGCATAGTACTAGCTTTTAAATCATAGGATATTCTGATTCAAATTTTAAAGGATATAGGTTTGATAGGAAAAGAACATCTGGAGCATGTCATTTCATTGGATAGTCCTTAATCTCCTAGTCTAGTAAAAAATAGAAGTCAGTTGCCTTGTCCACTATTGAAGCTGAATACATAGCCTTAAGAAGTTGTGACCCAAGTCCATTGGTTAACATACCAAATACTGGATTTAGGATTACATGTACCATTTTAATCTTATGTGATAACACTAGTGCCATCTGCATTTCAAAGAATCCAATCCAACACTCTAGGACTAAATACATAAACATAAGACACTATTTTATTAGCTACCATATTATCAAAGGAGAAATAGAGCTACACCATGTAGCCATTGAAAATTAGGTTACACATATCTTTATAAAACCACTAGCCTTTAAACCTTCAGCACCTTAACAATTAGGTGAGGTGTAATAGATATTCATGCTTGAAATTGATGCTTCTATTTCTATTTTATTTTCACCTTTTTATTTTTATTTTTGTTATTTTTTGTGTTTTTATGTTACATCTTGATTTTCTAGTATTTTTCTTTAGTGTTTTTTTGGAATTTGATCACCCTCAACTCTACTGGGATTTATTTCCAAATGACAATTTTGCCTTGTTCTTTTTTAGAAGTCTGTAAGCTATGATAGAATCCTCTAAAATACTTAAAGGAAGAAATATTAATGATTTTTTCTCTTCCTCTAACTTCTTTAGCAGCATTTTTTTTTTAATCAAAATTTATTTCAAATTAAAATTTGGGCTTTGAGTTAGAGATCTATTTTATCTTCTTATAGTAATCTATCTCATATGAATGTTGTTCCAAATCAATAAATCTCTTTCAAAGTTTTCTTAATCAAGTTATTTTCATCTATCATATGGATAGGATTCTGTTTTATTGTTCCTTATATAAGAGTGTGAGTTTTCTTCTTCTCTTATGTTTGGAAGATAATGTCACAGCTAAGAGACTTTAATTGTTTTGAAAGAAAACAAGCTTGCATAAATGACAAGAGGTACCAAATGAGCCCAAAAGTAAAAACGATACGTAATCACCACCAAATAATTCCAAGATATACATAGTGTATCAAAAATCTAAAGATGCATAAAGTGTACCAAATACTAAAAAGAGATAGAAAATGAGCATTCAATAAAATAAGCTTTCACTTCTTTCAAAATTTCCAATCTTAGAAAAATCTATGTGCTAATTGATATCACCTGCACTTGAATTTGAAAATCATGATTTATAATTGATTACTTTGCAATATTATTCTTTTAGATATTTTTAAGAAATGAAGTTTGAAAAGAACACTTTTCTTATCTAATTGCTTTTCTGATTTAGAATTTTGTTTAAAAAGAATTTTAACCTGTAAAGAGTCCGAGCTAGGATTTATAAAATCAAATTTCTAATCTTTCTAAATTTCAGTCCATTTTTAATCTAATCACTAGACAAATTATCATTTACAAAAGTTGATCGATTAAAAAAAAATTACTTCTTAGTTATGGATGTTTATTTTCTCTTAGTCTTTACTTTGTTTTATGTTTTCTTATGTTTTCATTTCTATTTGAAATTGTCGTGATCATCACATTCCATCCTTTATCTTCTTTAAAAAATTTATTTATATTGTCTAGTATGATTTTCATCATACTATACAATCTTAACAAAACATCACTTCTATGATCACAACATATATAATGGATGATTCAATTAATTATTAGTGATCGTACCATACAATTCATTCTTCTTACTATATGATCCACGTGGCAGAAGTCATTGGATAATTTGAACGAAGTCAGTATGTCCTTTATGAAAAATCATCTTGTATGATCCATGTGTTTGGTCTGTATGATTTAATCAATCAGCAATCATATAGGCTGGCTCCTTAGGATGATCACCCTGTCTCTAATCATCTCATACGATGTTTGATCATGCAATACAATCTAACTTCCTTTTTTGATCTATCATCTAGATGAATTGATTATAAAGGATCATCTAGTACAATCAGGTAAACTTCTATTTGAACAGCCAAATTTCTTCAATTTCTTTACACCATCTCAATCTTATGAACCCTTCCTTCCCTCTTGAACACATATTCTTACAATGGTTGGTAGTGGAAAACATAGTCACCAAACCCAAGGTGGTTCTTCCTCTCGCCATTCTAGCGATGAACATTTTCTAACATCTTTTGATGAAGCAACCTAATAAAAGTTCAAATAATCCAAAATCATTCCCTCTAGGCTTCTAAACCAATAAGTACTAAACATTCTGATAATGAATGTATTCAACTCAATGAGAGTGATAATACCAATATTATCAAATTCATTCAAGACTCTTTAAAGAAGAATAATTGGCATGTGGATAGGTAGCCGGCAAAGGATATATGTTTCTTAAATGACTTCAATAAAGTGGTGTTCCATCATGTATATAGAAGTTGAAATAAAGTAGCTAATTGTTGTGCTACTATGGCATTGGATAGTAGTTTCTTTTTTGATAGCTTTTCTTTTGGGAACATTCCTTCCTTGTTGTTGGACTTAATCAAGGAGGAATGTGATCCTTTTGTTACTTGTAACTAGTTCTTTGTTCTTAATGCAATTTGATGCAATTCTTCAAAAAAAAAAAAATAAAAAAGAATGTATTCAACTTCACTGCACTCCAATTCCTTCTCACCTTAGCCTATCCTTTTCACTTTGAAATCCTCTATGAGTTCCCAACCAATCTTAGAATCAGTGGGGATGCCACTTACATGACTTCTCGTGTATGTTGTCAAAATATTGAAATAACTAAAGAAGACATAGGGGTTCAACTGCAATTAAACACCTAAGGTAATATACCACTTGCTATGGCATCTAGATCTGATTTTGATTGGAGTGTTGTAAATCATATGCTTAGAAATATTGTTTTGAACTACCAGAAACCCTTAGTTCATACCCTCAATCAAAATGCCAGAGTTATCTAGCATGTCCTCATAACTTCAATCATCTTTAAAGGTTGGGACCAGGTAAATATATTCCTTTACTTTCAATTGTCACATATTTCATCATTTCAAATACCCAAATGAATGAAGGCCAAATATTCATAGTTTTTGTCCAAAATCTTACTTCTATTTGACTCCCATCCACTAGAAGAAAATAAAATATTTCTCTAGGACATGTCATTTGGTACATCCTAGAAAAAAATATAATCTTGCATATCCTGCTCCTCCAGACACCTCCTAATATTTTTTATGGATGCCTCTTTCCATATATTATTTCATAAGAAATAGGAGCTAGATGAGCCATTAATTGATAAAGAAGGAGATGTTGATCCAACACCTACACCACCTCCTCATCACTACCCATATGAGGAGATGATTCAGCTTTTTGACAGCTCGAGACACGCCTAGATCAACAATAAGTTAAACATGAAATTAAAATTAATTGGTTTAGAGATCAATTTGACATAGTCCAGCAGCAATACTCCTCCATTCATATGTTCCTTCAATAGTTTTCACCTCAATAGCCCCCACCTAATCAGGATCCACCTATATACTAGTTTGTTCATGTTGTATTTTATTTTTATGTTTATGTTTTATTTATTTTGTGTTGTTAGTTTCTTTTAATCCGTTTGTTTCTATTTATGTATGTTCCTTACTGCTGCTTCCCTCTTTTTGTAATAAAAAATGGGGGAGAATTGTGTTATTGTTTTTTTTTTTTTCTAAAAAGGGGAGAAATGTGTTGTTGTGTTGTTATTCATTTTTTCTAAATATCATATTTGTTTGTGTTATTGTATTATTATTCATTCTTTTTATAAATGTTGTATTTTTTTTTACTAAAAAGGAAAAAATTATGCACTCCCTTGTCTTACATATGGTTATCGTTTAAGGAAGAGTTTAGAGGAAAACAACTTTTTTGAAAATCCATAAACAATAATATTTGCCATCATTAAAAAGGGGGAGTTTATTGCAAATCTGATCCAAGCTCTATAATTTTGATGATAACAAATATTATTGTGTATGTTATTGCTTTATCCTAATTTTATGATATTATAATTTTTTTTGTGCACTATCATTTTCAGGAAAATAGTCCACCATTCACTCCCAACTTTCATTAGCACAAGTTTGGGTAGACTAGGGTTACAGTCTATATTTTCAGTCATTTATGTATCTTTTACCTTTCTTGAGTCAAAATATGAAATTTGGTGGATACTATTGCTGAGTAACCATGCATACACAAAAGGGGAGAGAGAAAAATGTAATTATAATTTTTTCTATATTTTTCATACTGTACAACTTTAACTCGTACTATATGATTTTAAGTCATACTGTATGATTTTCAATCATACTATATGATTAAGTTTATTCTGCAAAACCCTAGCCACTAGAGAGTTAAGGAAGATATTATTTTATTGACTGTACATTACAATCACAATTGTTTTGTATGACTAAATTAATATCTTACCTAATTTGACCCCAAAAATTAGGCAATCAAATCATGGGCAATTATGATCAACCGATCACACTGTACGATATTGTTCATACTATACGATGGATAGAGTATGCCTTTAGTCATCTAAGAAGTCATATCAAATGAAAGCCATGATATTTGAACTAATCATATTGCATAATGTCCATAGTGCTAGATGATTGGTAGTGTACAAAATTGATCATACCAGAAATCATCTCAGACAAATAGAAGGAATGTTTACAATTCATACCAAATAATGTTATGATTGTTTAATACAAATAGTTATAAGGTTTAAATAGTTCATCTAAATGACTATTCACAGGATTATGGATGATCCTAGTTTTTTATTGATTGTGTTGTATGTTGTTTGTATCGTACAGTACGAATAAAAGATAGATCTCTTAAAATTTTGGGTTTCTTGAAGCCCACTATTTAAGCCTTTCATATCTTCTTTTAAGAAGATCTTTCACTGGTTTATGTGCTTGAGAGGGAGCATAGTGAAGGAAGAAAAAAAGAGGTTTGATAGAGAATAGAGGGAGAGATTCTTAAGAGGGGGAGTTGTGAGGGATTTACAAAGGTTACTTGTGAAAAGGATTCCATTATCTTCTTTAAGCTGCTTTCTTGCTTTCTTGATGGCTATGGGGAGACATTCTTTAGCATCAAATCTAGGTTCTCTGCCTTCACTAGGAGGGAGAACAAGGATTTCATGGTTCTCTACCAACTCTAGGTGGGAGTAAAAGGATTCTTGGTTCTCTGCCATCACTAGGAGGGTGAAAAAGGATTTTGGGTTATCTAGCTTCACTAGGAGGATTAAAAAGGATTTAAGGTACTCTTCCTCACCAGGTTGTTTGAAGAGATTTTATAGGGGATTCTCCCCCTTGCTATGGGGGATAAAGAAGAGATTCTAATATGTTTTAGTGCAATACATAGAGCGGAGGCCTCCATGGAGTGGACTTAGGTCAAATTTGATTGAACCATCATAAATATTATGTTTTTGTTACTTTTTTCTTTTAGTGACACTCCTTTAGCCCCCACAGCTAGGCGGAGAAGCTCTTATAAAATCTCTTCCACCAACCTGGTGTGGTAGATAACCTTAAATCCTTTTTCACCCTCTTGGTATAGGAATAGAACAAGAATCCTTTTCACCCTCATAGTAAGGATGAGAACCTAAAATCCTTTTTCTCCCACCTAGATTTGATAGATAACAACAAAATCCTTTTTCTCCCTCCTAGAGAAGGCAGAGAACCTGGATCTTATCCTTAAGAATGTCTCCCTCAGAGCCACTAAAGGATAATGGAAGAAGCTTTAATAAGACAACATGAACCTTGCTTGGAGCAACCCTACAAAGCACTCACAACTCGCCCTTACAAGAATCTCTTTCTCTCTTCTCTCTCAAAGCTCTCATTACTTCCTTCTCTAAGCTTTATCTCAAGCACATTAGTCAGCAAAAGATTTTCTTATAAGATCATTAACGAGCTTAAATGGAGGGCCTCTCCGAAAGCCCTAATTTTAATTTGGCACCTATGATCATCTAGTATGATCCTAAGATCGTCTTGTATGATTAGTTCAAAATAGCTCCTTTAGATTGAATGAACTACAACTCATTGTATGATTAGTTCAAGGGTTTATATTGATCATCCCGTACGACAGTGAACATCATCTAGTATGATTAGTATAAACATATAGCAAATCATCCACTATGACAGCCAGCGATACATAATCATCCCATATATTTCTCTGTCATCCTAGTATGATCTTATCATAGGATTAATTTAAGTATGATTGTCATATATCATATAATATGATTATTACCAATCATCATGTATGATTGGATTAAATAAATTAGCCATAATTTTTCCCCAAATCACATGATTAATTTAGTAATGATTTTCATATATCGTATAATATGATTGGGATACGATTAGAACAAAATTTAAAATTTAAACAAATTCCTAAAATGTGATTGGTGGCTATTTTGATGACTATAATAGATCATTCTATACTATATGGATCATACAATATGATTAGTTTAATCAGTCTTGATTAATAGGGGTGCCCTAATAAGGGTTTTTTTTAACTGATTATCTAGTATTATATGAATTGTACTGTTCAATTAGTTTAAAAAAAAGAATTTTTTCTAACTCACCAACTTACTCCCTTGAGTGTGTGTGTGTGCAAGGTTACTTAGCTTTAGGATCCACCACATACATGACTTGACTCAAGAAAGGTAAAAACACATTGAAATTGAAAATTATAAGATGACTCAATCCTAATCTACTCAATCTTGAGCTACTTGAAGTTACAAGTGTACTGTGGACCTGAAATATTAGTAAGCGGGGCAAAAAATAGATATGTTATATATATTAGTAAGAAAATTAAGAATATTTCTTATCATCAAAATGATAGTACCTAGACCTAGATTTGCAAAAATCTTCCCCTTTTTGATGATGAAAAGCATTATTGTTAAAGATTTTCAAAGCGCTTTCATATTCTTTGAAACTCTCCATTAGAAAATTAAATTTTGAAACTAAAGAGGGGTTTTTTTGTTTTAAATTTCTTAAATAAATGCTAAAATGTAAACGCAAAATAAATAAAAAACTTTATTAAAATAAAATATAAATAATAACACATTAATACTCCTCCTTTTGACATCACTAAAAGGAGGACAAACTAAATAACAAAACACAAGAAGTACATCACAAAGAAAAAATAAATAAACAAACACAACAAGCTAGAAACCATAGGGATCTTGATTCGGTGGATGTGATGGTGATATTCTTATTAAGATCATACAGTATGATATAAATCGTACTGGATGATATGAATTAAATTTGGATAAGGTAGAGGATGGAATGCGATGATCAGTAGGAGTCCAAAATAAAAACCAAACACGAATAACATAAAACAAATAAAAAGAACAAGATAAAAGCAGTCATAAATCAGAATTGAAACATATTTTTTTGAATCGATGAACTTAAGTAAATATTATTTTTTCCTTGTGATAGATTAAAAATTAGTAATAAATGAATTGATAATTTTAAAATCCATAAAATTTTAGAAATTCGATTTTATAAACCATAGCTCGGTCTCCTTATAGGACAAATTTCTTTTTGAATAAAATTCTAATTAAAGAAGGAAATTAGAAAGGAAATATGATCTTTTCAAATTTCATTTTATAACAATATCTAAAAGAATAATATTGCAAAGCATTGAAATAGAAATCATGATTTTTAAATTCAAGTGTTGGAGATATCAAGTGGCACATGGAGTTTTCCAAGATTTAAAGATTTTAAAGAAGAGGAATCTTAATTTATTTTGGGTTCATTTTGTTCATCATTTTTAGTATTTGGCACACTTTATGCATCTTTTGATTTTGGATGCACTTTGTGTATCTTGCAATTATTTGGAGGTCATTGCGTATATTTTTCACTTGTTTTTGCTCATTTTATGCCCCTTATCATTTTTGTAAGCTTGCTTCCTTTCAAAATCTTTAAAAACTCTTAGTTGTGAGATTATCTTCCAAATATTAGAGAAGAAAAACTTACTCTCTTATATAAGAAAGAGTAAACCACAAAATAGAATTCGATCTATATGATAAAAGCAAACAACTTGATTAAGAAAATTTGAAGGATATTTATTGACTTGGAACATTATTCATATGAGATGAATGACTATAAGAAGATGATGTAGATCTCTATTTCAAGGTCTAACTTTTAATTTTAAATAGATTTTGAATCAAAAAGAAAAATACACCACTAAAGAAGTTAGAGGAAGAGAAAAAATCATCAAATTTCCTTCCTTTAACTATTTTAGAGAAGTAAATCATTGCTTACAGATTTCTAAATAGAAGCAAAGAGAAATTGTCATTTAAAACAAATTAAATATAATCAAGTAAACAAAAAACTAAATGAAAATAAAATGAAAACATAACATAAAAACACATGCATAAAAAATAAACAAAAAAAAAAGATGGAAAAAATCAAAATCAAAATAGAGAGCATCAAATTTTTAGCATGATTATCAATCACATCTAACCTGATTCATAAGATATTTTTAAATGCCAGTGGTTTTATAAAGATATCAGTAAGTTGATTTTCAGTGGCTACATGGTGTAGCTCTATGTATCTTTTGATGACATAGTCCCTTTTGAAATGGTGCCTTATGTTTATATGTTTGGTCTTAGAGTGTTAGATTGGATTCTTTGAAATACAAATGACCCTAATGTTATCACATAAGATTGAAATAGTGCCTACGTGAAATCCTAAATTTAGTATTTGTTTCTTTAACCAAAGGGCTTGTACCACACAACTTCCTGAGGCTATATATTCAACTTTAGTAGTTGATAGCACTACTGAGTTTTATATTCTATTAGACTAGTAGACTAAAGATTGTCCTATAAATTAACATGTTTGAGAAGTTCTTTTTATATCAATCCTATATCCTATAAAATATAAATCAGAATATCCTATGATTTCAAAGGAAGTGTTGTGCCTAGGATACTAGATTCCTAAGTTTTGGGTTCCTAAGAGATATATAAGGATTCTCTTTATAGAAGTCAAGTGGGACTCTTTTGGATCAGGCTAAAATCTAGCACAAAGAAAAACACTAAATATAATATCAAGTCTTCTACTAGTCAAGTAAACATGTGATCTAATTATTCCTCTGTATTTCTTTCAATCAACTCAAATTCTATTTGAGTCCTTATCTAATTGAACAGTAGAGCTCATGGGAGTGTTTATTATATAGGCCTTATCCATTCCATTTTTCTTAAGGATGTACTTAATATATTTTGATTGTCTAAGAGAAGTTCCATCATCTTTCAACTTTATATTGTATCCAAGAAAGTAGGTCAATACTCCCATCATACTCATTTTAAACTCCTAACTCATTATTTTTGAAAATTCATCACAAAGGCATCAGAAGATCCAAATAGAATATCATAAACATAAATTTGGATAATGAGCAATTATTCTCCTATCTTTTTCAAAAAATAGGCTTGTTTCTATGCTCCCCTTAACAAATATTCTCTTTAGTAGGAATGTGCTTAGTCTTTCATACCATGCTTTAGGTGATTGTTTTAGTCCATATAATACCTTTTTTAATTTGAACAAACGATTGAGAGATTGTAAATTTTTAAATCCTAGGGGTTAGTCAACATACACATTTTCTTTTATTATTATATTTAGAAAAGAAATTTTACAATTTGAATCCCTTAAAGCAGGCAAAAGCCAGTAGTGCCCTTATGGCTTCATGTCCAGTTATAGGGGAAAGGGTCTCTTTAAAGTCAATCACTTCTATATGGTTGTACTTATTAGCCACTAATCTTATTTTATTTTTCACCACTACACCAAAATTATTCATTTTATTTTTGAAAACTCATTTACTTCTAATAACACTCTAATTCTTAGGTTTTTCAACTAGTTCAAACATCATTCCTAACAAATTAATTTAATTCTTTTTGCATGGCTAGGATTTAGAATTCATCATATAGTGCTTGATTAATTTTGCTGGGTTTAATTTTTAAAATGAAGGCAGAGAGATTCACTTTTTTTTAAGTCCATGCCAAATTTTAACACCTTTAGATGGGTCTCCTAAAATCAGTTATTTAGGATGACTTGAAGAATATCTCCATATTCTAGGTAGTGAATTTTTAGGATCTACCCTTTCTTCTAGATTTATAGATTCTACTCCTTTGGTGACCTCAACTACTACTTCTTCTATCCTAGAACCTCCAGGATTATCATATTTATTAAAAATTGCATGGGTGGTATCCTCTACTATAGTGTCATTTTTTTAAAAACTCTATAGGATTTTCTAACATTTTAGTATCCTAGAAACATTCCTTCATCAAATTATGAGTCAAACTTTCCTAATAGAGATTTTCCATTATTTAGAGTGATTACTTTACTTCTAAAAGCATGAAGGTAAGAAAGGTTGGGTGTCCTACCATTAAGAATTTCATGAGGTGTCTTTTTAGCTTTTATCTAACATTCACCCTATTCAAAATATAACATTTTATATTTATCATTTCTGTCTATAAATATTTAGGAAGTGAGTATTCAGTTAACATGGCTCTAATGACTTCTACCAAGGTCCTATTCTTTCTTTCAGCTATCCTATTCCACTAGGGGGTCCTAGGAGCTAAAAAGTTATGATATATCCCTTGCTCCTTATAGTAGGATTCAAATTTTTCATTTTTAAATTCTCCTCTATAGTCACTATGAATGATTAGAATTTTACAACCTAACTTTCTATGCATCCAAGTGGAAAATGTCCTAAACTCCTTGAATGATTCAATTTTATGATATAATAATCTAACCCAAGTAAACCTCAAATAATCATAAAAAATTACATACCCAAAGACTTTCTCTCCTAGGCTTGCATTGTTGATAGATCCAAAGAGATCCATGTGAAGGACTTTTAGTGTTAATGTCTATGATTGAGTGGAAGGAGAATTTGACTTGCTTTCCTAATTAACAGACATCTAATAGGTTGTCCTTAGTAAAATCTAGTTTAGGTATTCCTCTAAGTCTTTTTGGGTGATTTTTAAGACTTTTCATGCTTGTATGACACAATCTCCTATACCATAACTAGGATTCATTAATAATTATTTTTAAGCAAATATCAATAATAGATTCTATGAAATACAGATCAAGTATATAAACTTCATTGATTCTACTTCCCTACAAAATAGTGTTACCAATTAAGCTTATAATGTAGTTGGAAGATAAAAAAATTTTGCTGAAGCTTTTATCAAAGAGCCGGCTGATGCTGAGCAAATTAATATTTAAGCCATCTACTAGTAAAATATTTTCAATATTGAAATTTTTTGAGTTTCCAATTATACCTGACTTAACCAACTTCCTAGTGGTGTTATCTCCAAGTGTTACCTTTCCCCTGCCCTGTCCTCCAACGTGATAATTTCCTTTACATCTCCAATCATATGCCTTGAACATCTATTGTCCAGGTACCATATTTTCTCACTATGCCTTTTGTGAGAGCAGCCCTATAAAATCATCAATGATTAGATTTAGGAATCCAAAAACATTCAAATTCCATCTTTTTTTAAAAAGATTCAAATTCCACCTTAGGGATTGAAGGATGATATGCTTGCATGATATGTTATGGTTTATACAATTTTGGCTTCCACACCAAATATGTTCACAATGGATAGTGCAACTATGAGAGATATGTCCTAGCATGCCACAGGAAAAGCATTTAACTCCTAAGAATGGATTTGTATGTCTATTTTGGTTATGGTGTCTCTTCTTTTGTTTAGAAGATTAATGTTATGGTGATGTTTTTGTTTTCTTTAGGTGCAATTAATTTTTCTTGCATAATTTTATTTGCACTTTCAAGAATTGCATTTTCAACATTTAATGCATACTCCCTATTATCTAATTGACATGCAAGAGTTTCTAATTCAAAATAAGATGTTATCAAGGAATCATATTCAGTAGTTAAATAAATATGTTTTTTATTTATTGCATTAAACTCATCAAGCAAAGCCATATGATTGTTATCAAAAGTAGAGTGGTTTTTTAAGGCATTCATACTCTTTTTGCACATTTAAAAAAATCATAATTCAGGCTTGCATACATGTTCTTGAGCTTCCTATATTCATTATAAATTTTTTTAGAAACTTCAAATAATTCATCATAGGAAATCTAACATACCTCCTCTTTATCAGAGTGATCAACATGATTATCAGCTATTAAGTAAAGGTTGGTTACCTCCTCTTCAGCTTCCATCTCAGATGAGTCTAAAGTTGAGTTTGCCCAAAAAGCCTTTTGAGTTCGTTACTTTCCATTCTTAAACTATAACTTCTCTTCACCCATATCCATAACCGAATGAGATTTAAGATTTGGGCAATCAGTCTTCATATGTCCTAGCTTCTTGCATTCAAAATAGATGAAATCAGAAGAAACTTTAGAATTTTTATTAGGTTTACCTTTATTCCATTTTTTATGACTTTTTGCTTTTCTTTAAAAAGCTTTTGAATTGTCTTATCATCAATGTTATGTCATCATCATCCTCAAGTGCATTATTATACTTTTAGAATCACCAGCCTTTAAGGCTACAGTTTCTCCTTTCTCTTTTCATGTGCTTCAAGCAGTCTTTCAATCACTCCTTACTACTCATAAAAAATAATTGATCGAAGCAAGTTATCAATAATGTAACCATTCTAATCCTTAGATTCTATAATAGCAATAATTTTTACATTATAAAAAGTAGGTGAACAATGTAAGATCTTTTTAACTTTTTTATAATTTGAAAGTTCTCTTCCTAAGGCAAATAGGGAAGTAACAATCTGAGTGAACTAAGTATATATTTCAGGAATTGATTCACGAGATTTCATGCCAAGACGTTCATAGTCATAGAGCAGAATGTTGAACCTAGATTATTTTAATTCATTTGCTCATTCATAAGTTATGAAGAGTTTTTCCCAAATTTATTTGCTAGTTGTGCAAGTTGATATACACATATAATCTTCAAATTTAAAGCATAAAAAAAAATTTAAATATTTTACATTCAATTGGGCTAAATCTCTATCTTCTAAACTACATTTAGAAAAAGGTAGTTCAGTTTTAATTCCATTAACCAAGCAAGAAGGTGCATAATACCCTTCCAGAACTAACATCCACATGCGATAATTTATACATTGCATAAAAGTAGACTTGTTAGTTTGCAAAAAATTAAAAGTAATATTATCAAATAAAGGTGGTCCTGTGACTGAATATCCTTTTATGGTATTACGATTTCCAAAGTTTGTCATTGATCTTTTTCAAAAAGTTTTCCAAAACTTAGTTTTTGAAATCCCTCTCTGATACCACTTGAAAGTTCGTGAAGGTTGTTAAACCTCAAAAAACTAGCTTGAAGCTAACCAAGAGAGGGATGAATTGGTTTTTTAAAAAATTCTTTAGTAAAAAGATAGATTTTTAGAGCTTTTTTAAAATATAAAAATAAACATTTTTTCCATCAATGCGAAAGCAAAATAATTTCATAATAATAAAATAAATTAGAGTTTTTAATCACATAATAAATCATATAAAAGTATGTATATTAAAAAACAAAAAAGTAAAAGAATGAACACACCAAATTTTATAGTGGTTTGGTCAAATCTAACCTACGTCCACTCCCCGGAGACCGCCTATCATATGTATTTCACTAACCTTTTAAAGACTCGCCTTTAGCCCCCACAGCTAGGTGGAGAAGCCCATATAAAATTTTTTCAACCAACTCGATGTCGTAGAGGACCTTGAATCCATTTTCACCCTCTTGGTGAAGGCATATAACCTAGAATCCTTTTAACTCTCCTTGTGACGTAGAGAACCTAAAATCTTTTTTCTTCCTCTTAGAGATGGTAGAGAACCACATAATCATTTTTGTCCCTATTGAAAATGGCAGAGAACTGAACCTTGTGCTGAAGAATGTCTCCCCCGGAGCCACTAAAGGATAAAGGAAGAAACTTGAAGAAGACAACAAGAACCCACTCACAACTCCCCCTCACAAGAATGTCTCCTTCTCTTCTCTCTCAAAGCTCTCGTTACTACCTTCTCTAAGCTCCCTCTCAAGAACATTAACTAGCAAAAGATTTTCTTACAAGATCACTAGAGAGCTTAAATAGAAGGCATCTAAAAAAGCCCTAATTTTTAATTTGGAATATCTGATTATTCAATAAAAATCTACTATCGTCCTGTACGATCCTTCTGTACGATCCTATGATCGTCATGTACGATTAGTTCAAAATAACTCCTTCAGACAGTACGAACTCTAACTCACTATATAATCAATTCAAGTATTTATATTGATCATCGTATATGATAAAAAACATCATCCAATGTGATTAGTATAAATATTAGCTAATCATCTAGTATGATAGACATTGATACCTGATCGTCCCATATATTTCTATGTCATTTTAGTATGATCTTCCTGTATGATTTTATCATAGGATCAATTTAGGCATGATTGTCATATATCATGCAGTACAATCATAAACAATCATCCTATATGATCGAATTGAATAAATTAGTCTTAATTATTCTTCTAATCACAAGATTAATTTAGGAATGATTTTCGTATATCATACAATATGATATGGATTATACGGTACAATTAGAATAAAATTTAAAATTTAAAAATAATTCCTAACTTATGATTGGTAGTTATTTAGATGATTATAAGAAATCATAATGTATGATATGAATCGTATAATATGATTTGTTTAATCAATCTTGATTAACATGGGTTCCCTAATTAGTTTTTTCTAGCTAACTGATTGTCTAGTATAATATAAATCATACTATATGATTAGTTCAAAAATAAGAAAATTTTATAACTCACCAACTCACCTTCTTGAGTGTGTGTGTGTGTGTGCAAGGTTACTTAGCTTTAGGATCCACCACATATATGGCTTGACTCAAGAAAAGTAAAAGTATATTAAAGTTAAAAATTATAAATTGACTCAACCCTAATCTACCCAATCTTGAGATGGTTGAAGTTGCAAGTGGACAATGGATCTTAAATGTTAGTGAGTAGGGAAACAAAATAGATATGCAATAAATAGTAGTAAGAAAAATAATAATATTTTTTATCTTCAAAATCATAGTACTTGGGCTCAGATTTGCAACACCCTATATTTAATCTTTCTCAAAAGACTTTATAAGTGTCTTTTTTTTTCATTCATTGAGGTGTTTTCTTCTGAAGAAAGCTTGAAGAGAGAGCGTAAGATTGGGAGAGAAAGAGTAGAGTTTTTGAGTGAGGGAGAAGATTCTTGTAAGTTTTAAGGGCGTGCGAGAGGGAGTTCCACACAATTGCTTTGGAAAACTTAGACCTGAGTTCCTCCATGTGTCAATGTTTGTCTTGAGGGAATCTTTGAGAAGAAGATCTCTTTGGTGTCAGAGGACCTGACTACTCCGCCACATCAAGGAAGGTGAAAGTGATTCAAAGTTCTCTACCTTCACCAGAAGGGTGAAAAAGGATTCCAGGTTGTCTACCTTTACCAGGAGGGTGAAATAGGATTTCTAGTTCTTTACCTTCACCAAGAGGGTGAAAAAGGATTCAAGATCCTCTACTGTATCAGGTTAGTAGAAGAGATTTTTTACAGGCTTCTCCTCCTAGCTATTGGGGTAAAAGAGAGTCACTAAAGAGTTTAGTGTAATACTCAGAGAGGAGGACTCCGAGGAATGAATGTAGGTCATGGTTTGACCGAACCATTTTAAAATTCTAGTGTGTTTGTTTTGATTTTTAATTTTTGTAGTTTATTTTTTTGTATTAAAATTCTATGATAATCGCTTGGTAAAAATTTGAGATTAATTTTTTCTTGTGTTAATTAGAATATCATCATCATTATTATAATTATTGTTAAGTTTATTAACTTCAACATTGGGTTTAAAAATGAAGAAGGAGAATGGGATATACCGAAGCTAAAAATGTTCTACGGACAGCAACTAGTGGAGCTAATTTCAAAGGTCCCAATTGATCTAGATAACAGTGAATATCAATTAGAATTGATGTTTAAGCATTCGGGCAAGTCATTATCGGCTTTGATAATGGGAAAAAATTTTGATATAGTTAAGGAAGACATCAACTGGAAGTGGATTAAAAAACTCCATCTTCGGTCGAGGGTTGAAGCATTCTGGTGGAGATTAAATCTAAAAGCAATTCCAACTAATTACTTCCTGTTTTACAGAAGATTGTTGGATTGGAATGGATGCCCGAGAGGATGTTCCAATGCAGAAGATACGGCTCATGTTGCTACAGGTTGTGCATTCCTGATTAAAGTGTTAAAACTTCTTATCTCTTGGGGATTTCAGGTTCCAGTTAACCATAACTTGGAGGACTCTTATAAGATCTTGGCTTAATTATCCAGTTCAAATCCTTTTTTGGCTAATTTATATTGCTCAGCGGTGTTCTTTACTTGGAAGAGCAGAAATTTGTTAGTTCATGAGAAGAAGAAAATGGTATTTATTCTATTACAGCAAATTCAGTTTTCTATGATATGTCCTCCTTTAAGCTTAATGTATATTCAGACTACTGGGATACTAACCAACTGAATAAGCCATCTTCTTTTTGGTATCCTCCTCCTCCCAAATGGATCAAGCTTAATGTTTATGCTTCACTATTAAATTCTTATAAAGGTGGTGTTGGAGGTGTTATTAGAGACTATAAAGGAAGATTTTTATGTACTTATGGATCCTCTTGCTTGCATTGGGATATTTCACAACTGGAATTGTATTATATTCTTCATTGAAGAATTTCTTGCAAGGATGGATGTTTGAAGCTAAAGGTATTATCATAGAAGGTGATAATTACAATGTTATCAATTTTATTCAAAACTTGGTGAACAAAGGAGATTTCAAATTGGATATTGACAAAGGTATTGATTTTTCTTTTCTAAAGGATTTCAATCAAATTTTACTTCATTGTATTGGTAGAGATGGTAATAAGTTAACCGATTCTTGTGCTAACATTGCTCTTTCTATAAATTTTTTTTTGGGATGATTTGTCTTGTAATAATATTCCTCCTCATTTTATTTCTTTATTTAAGGAGGAAGGTGATAGAGTAGCTATCACTTAAGTCTTGTAATTTGCTTTTTCAATAAAAAGTACTATATGCATCTTCTAAAAAAAAAAAAAAAACTTCAACATTGGATGATTAAATTATTTATTTCAAGGTATTGAAGAATTACAAAAAGATTTTTCTTGTGATAAAGAGATTTTTAAATAATTAATTCACCCCCTATTGGTGTGCCTTGGGCTAATTCATTGCGTTCTTACAATCTCCTCAAACTTTCACTTAGGAGTGACAATAAAGAGAATTCAAGGAGCTCTAGATCCACTTTATAATGGTGTTTGGTTAATATTTATGGAAGAAATTATGTATGTTCAAGGAGGATTGTAGAGGAGATTATTGATTTTATCCAGTGATATCTTTTCTTTTGTACTTTATTTCTTTTGTGTAATTAATAAAAATGAGTTTTCTTCCCTTGTTCATTTGTCTGGATAAATTCTCTAGTTTTAGATTGATGGTGTAAATTGAATATGGAGTACACATGAATTCTCTTCATCAATAATTTAATGATATTTTTGCTATACCATGGCTTCATTTAATACACATAGTGGTTATATTATTATTAATATTAGGTGTAATGTGAAGCTTAGGAATTGGAAAGCAGGCATAACCAGGTATATTGAATTGATATGATGCAAACATAGGCATGGTACTTTATAAATACCAAATTTATAGAGATGTTTATTAATGAGTTTATTTTAATAGTACATGCTTATTTACTCTTCCAAGATTTTCCTAGGGTAACATATTATAGGATTTTAGAGTGGTATTGAGGTTGGAAATGTTTAATCTATCATTTGTCTCTTCACGCTTAACTAAGCGGTCGATGATGCATACGCTCTGAATAACATTAATTAAAAAGAGAATTACTAGGAAATATATTTTATTTACATTTCGTCAATCCAAAATATTTTATTCAAATAGTATTTCATTTAATTTTTTGTTTATTTTAAACTAATTGATTATTCACTAAAATCAAATTTTATTAAGTAGGATAATTGTTGTAATTTTAGTAGATAGTACTAATATTTCCATGTAAATATTCTTTCTCATGGGATTAATTCTCTACTCTATCACTAAATTACTTGATTCAGTACTTGTGTATATTAAGTGTGATTTTTATAAGTTTTATATCAAAGAAATCCTAAGCATTATTTAGGGATTGATAGACCCGGCCCTAAATCATTTTCTTAAATTTTTAGGTTACTGCACCGCCCCCATTATCATATTGTCATAATTCTCTTATATGGATTAGTTTTTTATGTTCTTGATTTAACACTACAAGATGAATCAAATAGTGAGGAAAAAGGCGAAGCTTATGCCTTACTTGATGTTGTGCAATGTTTCAAATTTATTTATATTTTGCATATGATGAAGTTCATATTGAGAGTAACAAATGAGCTATCTCAGGTTTTACAATGAAAATATCATGATATTATAAATGCTATGACATTAGTAAAAGTTTCGAAGCAAAGACTACAAAATATGAGACATGATGGAAGTAATAATTTGTTAGCAGAAGCTGAGGTTTTTTTTTTAGAAGAATAATTTAATAGTTTCAAACATGGATAATAATTTTGTAAAGCAAGGAAGACCAAGGCATCATTTCAAGCAAGCACAACTGAACATCATTACAAAATTGAGTTATTTGATTCAGTTATAGATATGCAACTTAAAGAGCTTAATAATTGATTTAATGAGATAAATAATGAGATGCTTATGTATGTAGTATGCTTGAATCCATGAGACTCATATTAAGCTTTTGACAAAGAAAGATTGGTATGTATGGCAAAATTTTATTTGTCAGATTATTTAGATACTGATCTCATTATATTATATAGTCAACTTAAGAGTTTTATTATTGATTTGAGATCTAATTATGTATTCAACAATTTAAGAGGAATTAAAGAACATGCACAAAAAATAGTGGAGACTAAAAAAAATGATATTTACCCTTTGGTGTTTTTTGCTTATAATGATTGCTCTCATATTACCAATTACTACAGGAAAGACGGTTGAACGAGCTTTCTCCAATATAAAAATAGTAAATAATCATTTTTGAGATCTTATGGGAGACTCTTCGATGAATTATTTCTTAATTACTTAAATTGAAAAATGATAGTTTTAATACTATTGATAATGATGTGATTGTACAATAATTTCAAATTTTTAAAACTTGAAGAGAGAAATTATAATGCAAGAAAAATATGAAAATCATATGCATTTGATTATAAGTTTTTTAATTATATAATTTATCTTTTTAATTTAACCAGTATAAAAAAAGGTTTTTAAAGCCGTCGATGTCAATCACTAGTCCGGAAGAAAAAAATTGAGAATTTTTTCACACTTCATAATTTGTGCCCTCTCAAATAAAAAGTCATAGCTCAGCCACAATCGGTTATGAATACAGATTGAAGTACTGTAAAATTGAGGCATAATTTTTTTGAATATCCATCGACATTATTGGTAGAAAAAATCTGCCTGTTCTTCCATATTTTCTGCTAATGGTTGCTAGAACTAGAACGTACTTAGCTTACATGGATTAAGCTAATAATTTTACTTAAGACAAATTAGAAAGAGGAATGAATGCAGTAACATAATCGAGCCAACCCTTTCAGTCCTCTAATATTAGCAATCAACAAAGCCATGTCAGTAGTCTAGATTTTCATGGTAGCTCTAGTTACTTATTTCACGCTTGGTAATAGCATTAATTGGTTACAAACATTTGTGATACTCCAAATCTTCCTTAGCTTACTAAGTATGCTCCACTTAACAATTTTTATGATATTAGTCCTTGTTTTTATGAAGTCTAAAAGAGGAGATAATGAACCTCCTAAGAAATTTTTTACAAATTACTCTATGGATTATCATACATATTAATATCGTGGCATCATTATGAACATTATTTTATTCTTTTATTACTGATAGGAAGAGTCAAGAAATATAGCCATAATTTATCACTGATATAGGCCTCTAGCTTGCTTGATCAAGATTTATGTTTCGTTTGTAACAACTTTTTTAATGCTTTCTAAAACAACTTTTTACTTAAATTTTTTTTTTGAATTAAAAATTTTTGTACTAAAAAGCTTTTTAGAAAGCAATGAGAAATATGTCCCAATGAATACTCGAACTATGTGATCAAGTCAACTTTACTATGTGGATCTATGTGATCTAGTTCAGCATAACTTCTAATAAAGATAATTAGGTCAATTATGACAAACTCACATGCACACAACACATACGCAAGACTCAAACTCAAGATCTCTTAGTTGATAGTCAAAACTCTCAACCAACAAACTAAAATGAGCTGCATACCAATTATGGAACTAGGCCACCCTACTTGTTCATTTGGAGGCTTAAGTTCTTAGGAAGTTCAGCACAAACATAGAAGAAGTCCCACCATCATCGCTTCCATCCCTTGGTTCAACTTTTTCCCCAAAATCAACCATTTTGGACTGATTTCTTCCCATAAACTCTCTAGAAGCTCTCTATAGAAACTCTAAAAAAAACATTTTGAAAATCGGAGGTTTATTTACTAATTATTCATGATTTATATGTCCAATGTTATTATCTAACACTCTACAACAGCACTTCTTAATGATGATTTTAGACAAAAAAAAACTATATGAGACAAGACATTTTTTTATGTGAAAAACTTAAAATAGGTAAAAAAATTAGTGGCCAAGCCCAATTGAATAATCCACTATAAATCAGGATGTACAAGGATCCTCCTTTTTTATAGTTGAACAAAATGAGATTATTTGAGAACAAGTATTTGATTTTATTTATAGAGTTTACATAAATCGGGTGCTCACAGGTGGATAGTTAAATATCTAATAACAAAGTTAAATTTTGATAGGAGCTTGGAGATGATGATGACAATTGCTAATGTTGGTCGTTGGCGATAATGGCCGAAAAATGCAAGAGAGCTCTTAGTTCTCTTTAACACTTGAACCTCCCCTTTCTAAAGAAAATGGAGTCCTATTTGTAAGCATTTTGAGATGGACATTTTAAAAAATTTAGCCATAATTCAAAGCACTTCATCGCACGATTCATATTGATCTTCTTGATCATAGATCTTTTATCAAAGATTTGAATGTCTTAATGATGTCAGAATCAAAGTGATATTGGCTCTTTAGATTTGTCTCATCGTGCCACTCGATTTGACTTTAAACATGCTATAATTGGAAATTATTTGTTCCATCAATTAATGTTCATAAGCTTCCAAATATAACTCAAATGCTTAATTTGTATTCACTTGGAGTCAGATCGAATCATTTATAGTGTCAATAGATTCATCCTATTGAGACGTTTTAGTTTGGCAATAAATTTATTAAATTTAGAATTCCAATGATCCTAAAATTAATTATGAAAGTTTCGAATTCCATATTAGTTCATAATCTCATATAGTTGGAGGAGGATCACGAATATAGCTATCAATCAGTATAGCCCTATTATGAGATTTAGGCTTCGTTTAGGACGGCTTTTTTATTGCTTTCTAAAACAGAGTTTTAGTACAAAATTAAAAAAATTTGTACTAAAACTCCGTTTTAGAAAGCAATAAAAAAGCCGTCTCAAACGAAGCCTTAAAGAATTTTTTATTTGTTATTTGGGGTCAGCTTATTAGGTCATCTATCTTTTAAAAACTTTAATGCAATCCAGCAAGCACCACAAAGCCATTTAAAATTAAAATAAAATTAATATTAGTTCTATAATTACTAATCAACATTTATAAACATAATAATATGAATTAAATTTGGGTTTATATCAAGGATCATGATTTTGCTATGCCATCTTAAATTAAAAAATAATAATTGAAAATGATTTTTGAGCTAAATGCTTCCACTTAGTAAACGAATTAAGTCGAGCTCAAGTACTCACCCATAGCTTGAGCATGATTTATTAATGGAGTTCGAGCTCGAGCTTTATTCTATAATAAAAGAGTAAAAAGAATGAGAAAATATAAGAATAATAATAAAGAATTATTGATTATAATAAATTGGGATATAATTTTTAATTTTTTTTAAACATCTTTCTATTTAAAATCCTGAATTCTAATATATTTTATATTAATATTTTTAAACGAGCTGGCTCACGAGCTTACGAGTTGAGTCAGGGCTATCTCAAGCTTAGCCCGTTAGCTCATCGAGCTCTGCTCACGAACCATTTATCGAGCAGAGCTTGAGCTGGCTCACGAGACGGATTGACTCACTTGCACTCGTACTTTCACTTGATACTTGGTTTAAATACGTTCAAATTGATTTTAATTGGCTATTTATATTACATTTTTGCTGGAGTAATTAAAATGGGTCTTAATGTATATTGCTAAAATTCAATATAAAATGTAGGACTTTTCAGGATGGTTGTAATGTTTTATAAAGTCAATTGTTTAGTAGTTGTGAAAAAAGTTATCTAACTACGATTGTAAAAAGTAGCATTCCAGTTTCTACTAAAAAAACTTTATGAAGCGGTGATAATTAATAGTCAAACGAAACTATAATTAGTATTTGAAATATGAAGCAGCAAGAAAGCTATTCCAAATTGATCTTTGGTCTTGTCCAAGTTAATTGTAAGCTACAAAAAATCCTTAAAAATGGAGCTTTTTCATACTCATAATTATTTTTTAAATTTTTTTAATGTTTTTTTATACTCGTAATAATGATATATATATATATATATATATATATATATATATATATATATATATATAACTCATAAGCATTCATTTTGTCTTGGAATATGTATATGTGGATAAAAGTAGTGCATGCATGATGCTTGAGGGCCCATTATATAATTATTAACTTTACGAAAAAAGTATGAAGCTTTGGCTTACAAAAAAGATGTTGGTTAGGAGCAAAACATGGATGTTTCTCTGTCCACCACCTTCAAACCTTCTTGACATCCGCCCACTTCAAATATTCCACATATCCCCATTCCTATGTTATCCATACTAAGGGCATCTCCAACCGAACGGCAAACACTTGTTTGCCGTTCTTGCTTTGCTCCAACCGATCTCCATTTTTCACGCCATTTGATCGCGGATGAACAGTGCGACGCCAATATTGGCGTTGCACTGTTCATCTGCGGCATTTTTTTCTCTCTACCGAACAGCTTGGGAATAAAGGCGCGAACGAAAACGACCATTTTAGCGGTAAAATGGCGTTGGATTGGAGATGAAATACGGCATTTTTTGATTTCCCTGCATTTTGGAGTGAAAAATGACATTTTCGGTTGGAGATGCTCTAATAAAGCATGACCATTCAACAGAAATATACATGTGATAGAGAGAGAAAAAGAGTAAAGTGTAAAAAAGAGTTTTAGAGATAGAAAGAGAAAGGATGAGAATCGGATGAGATAGGAAAGTTTATTGAAATGGATTAAGGCATGGGAATCTAGTTAGGATTTTTTGTGGCACGCCATCTGAACAACTTAAATTATGAGGTCAAGGGAGCTCTTACGGCTTCCTTTTTCGCATATGTTTTCCCTCTTTAAATCTATTGTCATGCAAGCCTTTTTAGGTTGATATAAGATTTTGTTTGGGACAATTTTTTTATTACTTTCTAAAGCAGTTTTTAAATACAAAAAATTTTAAATTAACAAATTTTTCTACTAAAATTTGTTTTAAGAAGCAGTAAAAAAACCATTTCAAATGAAGCATAAATCTCCTACAAATATGATTTTCAATATATATATGAAGGTTGTAATATAACTGCATAGGCATTGTAGGCAATCACTATAGCTCAAGTGAATTTATATTAACTAAAAATTCTTTTGGGTTATTTGTAACTTTATGTGAGGTGTTATTTATAATTTTATGATGATAATTTTTGTCGTTTTTTAAAATATTCCTCGTAATTACAAGCGGTGTAAATTTGAACTCCTATTATCAAATTGCGATTGGATACCCCACCGGGCCTAGTTGGGTTTGTGGGCTAGCATGGTTGGGAACCCCCCACCCACATTCGATTCCTCTCTCATGCAGCGCGACTCCTTAAGTCGGGAAAAAATAAGTGCGTGCACCTGTGGGGCTGGTTGCCCCTAGGCCCATCGAAGAATTAGTTACTCCGCCAAGAAGCTCCTCTACAGAGGTGGCAACGGGTAGATACCCCCGTTGCAAAAAAAAAAGTTATTGAATAATGATGCCTTGGATTGAATTAGGCATTCTTTTGGGTCATATATTAATTGAAGATGACATTTACGACAAAGACAATCATGAATAACAAAGATTTATGTTAGTATTTTGAATATTTCATATCATATATCTCAACATTTTAAGTACATCAAATCAGATAGATTAATATTATGATAGTTTACTCAGTGAAAGTAATTTTTAGAAGTTTGATTATCTATAGATTGGTGTCATAAAATAATGTGAGAATATTCTGCCATTTTTACTTCTCAAGAGGAGTAATTTTTTGCTACAAAAAGTTTGCAAAAAAAAAAGAGACTTTTCAAAGATTACAATATTGAAATTTTAGAGAGAGATGAAGAGATGTTCTAAAGGATTTATTAGATTAAAAATTATCATTTATAAAATAACAAACAGCGCATTGAGAATTTGATGTTAATGTAACAATTAAACTTTATTAGATGAATATTATTTACTTATTTATTTTATGTTAATTATTAAATAAGCATTTGAAAGTGTTGACTAGATTATCAAAGACACTTTTAAATAAATATTTGAATTACATCATCGTTATTTATAAATATAATTTGTAACTTTAATTATTTGGCATTCAATTGTATCAATGGCATAGATAACACTAATCATTAACATTAGGCCATGAGAATTTTTGTTTCTGACCTAGGAAAAAATCCATTTATGTTAGATTTATTTGATCAAGTCTTCATTTCCATCTTATGATTATGAATCTTTCCGAAGCTCTTATTTTTTTACTCAATAATTAAGCATATTGGCTCTTCCCCTTGGCATCCGATCACCACAATTTGATCATTTTAACAAGCAATTGCTTTATTAAGTTGGAGTAGATCACATATGCTAATAATATATTCTTGCTTCAAAAGTTTTTCTTATGTCAATTTAATGTATCCTTAATTACATTTAATTTTAATGACATCAAGTTATTAAAAAAAATGCATTCATACATTTTAATTAACATTCAAGATAATAAGATGGTCCATATGGCAATTGCTCGCCCTAATATAAATGACTCCAATGTGCAAACTTGAGATTAAGATAAATAAAATTAAATGTGTGATTGACCTTGGAGGTTAGTAGGTAAGACTAGTAAAGGTGCATATCAGATACCCATGTTATGGTTGATATGCAAATAAGAGTCTACGACTAAATAATTGAATCATATTAGAATAAGGTGCCAGAGGACAGTATCCATTAGAGGTGAAAACTCCTAAAAGTTTTTCACATACTAAATGCATGCAGCTCATCTTAAAAAACATCCAATGGTTGTTAGTAAGGTGATGCTGAGTCAAATATACCTTGATTGCTCAAGGATCACAAGTGAATTGGGATGCATTGGATCTATAAATTAAACTGAAGGTGTCACGGAGGACATTGCTTAGTTACATGATATAAGGAATTATAACCTAGTAGTAGGAGTTCACTCTATGGGTTTTCTTGAGTTGAATAGTCTTGATGTGTGATTGGGTTCCTAAGGATGCTAAGAATGTGACTAACCTATGAAAAGCATAGGGTTAATTGGTTGGGCCGATTTGATGTCATAAGTACAAATTGGCTAAAATCATCCAAATTGTTTGACTAAGCTAGGATTAAGAAGAGTCCTAAGAGTCAATTTGGGTATGAACCACTTTTTTTTTAAAAGGAAATGTGAATTGCATTAAAAAGAAAACACCTAATTACAAACTACTCAATGATAGGAAACCTATCACATTCCTCCTTTAACAAAGACAGAAAAGGAGGAATATTATTATCACTAATTACATCCCAAATAAAATCACTAGACAAAGCTAAGTTAGCACAAAAATCTGCTAACTTCTTACAACTACGATTAAAAAATTAAAATAAAACCGAATTGAATCCTTTTAATAATAAAAAAATCATCCATTTATTGACTCCCCTTCGTCCAAGTAGATTTGCAAAAAGAATCTTGAAGATACTTGATAACATTCCAATTATTTCCTTCAATAATAATGCCATCCGCCTCAAACATCCACGTTTGTACCACCTTCTTCAATGATATAGCTGCTAACAATTCAACCTGTGCAATATCCCAATGCATAAAACCAGAAACAAAAGCCAACAAGAATCTTCCTTTAAATTTGAACCACTTAGGGGCACTATAATGTGCATTCAATTTGAAACATTTGATAAAGTTGGCCCAATATGTTCAAAAGGGTCTAGTGCATGGGTCCTCTTAGGTGGCATTTAATTGGGTCAGCTTATGGATCACTTAGGCTTAATTGGAGCTTGTTGAATATATCTAAGATGGTTGGTCCAATCAATTCATTCAATGAAGTTAATTTGGCCAAAATGGTCAAGTGAACAATAGAGGATAAATTAGACCAAGTTAGGCCAACTAGGGTCAATTGACTTAACTAAAGAGCAACTAACTTTATTCAATCAATGGAGAGTTAACTCAATTCTAATGATTAGTTCCAATCAATTTCATCAAAATGACCAATTTAATCAAATAGGTTTATTTGTTTTAAATAGGTCCAACTGAGCTATTTAGTAATTAAGGGCTTTGTCGGGGTTCACTTAAGCTAAATTTATTGAATGGTTAATCAATTAAATGTGTTTTCAAATATTGGCTTAGCTCAATTTGATTGAAATAATCAATTGGTATAATTAGCTTAAAAGAGTCAAAAAGAGGCAATATAGATTGTGTGGAATAATTGGCTTATACATTGGCTAATTGGAGCTAAGCTATTTATGAACTACCTACTAAATTTTTTATAAGGCCTTAGTAGCAAACAATTTAATAAATTTGTTGGATTTCATCTTCTATGAGTAAATATAATAATTTAGGTTAAATTTGATCAAAGGGCCAACCAAAGATCTACTAAAAGTAATTTTGGCTCTATTAGGCTACTAACAACCTATTAAGATATATTCAAAGGATTTGATAAATGATTTTTAACTAATTTTAATATTCAGTTTAAATTAATTTAATTGGGTCATGTTTCTTGGATTCATATGGGTCTAGTCTAATCTAATAATAAATTATTATCAACTCCCCTATTTTTTAAAGATCAAAATCCTATGGAAGTTGTTTCTTTTGATCGCTAGATCATTTGGTTCAAGTTCACTAAATAAGTATATGGTTTAGGAAATAATATGCCTAACATGACCATTTGTTTAGCTTTGGCTCATCTATCAAACCTAAGAAAATAATAGGTCAATTATAGAGCATAAGTAAGTTATTGAACCAATGAGAAATAAATAGATAACTTATACTAGTAGTTGGATCTATTAAGACAAATTAGGGTTAGGATAAGAAATAACTCTACCCTAGGGCTTACTAAGGTTAAACCTAATCAAAGAGATATGAATTATTAAGACTTAGATGATGAAGTAATTCATTCAAGGTCTTTTATATGTCTTATAGGATCCCGCACTCATCCTAAGGTCTAGTCCTATTCAACCTAAATGAAAGTTAAGGTAGGGTTTCTAGCTAGGTTAAGAGACATTTGGACCTATAGAGTGAACTATGAGATTGAAATTGATAAGGAGGAGTGCTTGAAATACCTCTAAAGATTAGGTAAAGGTTCAAGCAAGGGAATTAACTTGTTTAAGTTTAAATGAGTAAGATTTAGAATGGCCAATCCCATCTTAGCTTAAATGGTAATTTGAACTAATCAAACCTAATAATTAAGAAATATATAGAGATATCAAAATGAGTTGATGAATCGGGTTCGGCCCTGACTCAAAATTGACCCGAAACTAATCCAATCAACCCAAACCAACTCGCTAGTAACCATAATGATATGAACTTGACCTGTTAACGTATTTTGGTAAAAAAAAAAGTTTTTTTAATACTTATTAACTATAAAGTTTAAGATATTTTATAAAACAATAAGAAGATTACACCAACAAGTAAAAAAATATAAGGTAGAAAGATATTAAATGGGTTAATTTTAAGTTAAAAGTGGGTTCACAAATCAAGGCTCTCGAGCTCATAATTTTGATGATAATAAAAATTATTAGATTTTACTTTATTTCTCCTAGTACTATTGTTGCATAATTATTTTGTATGCACTAACATTTCAAATATATAATACACCATGCATCAACAAAGGATCAAGAGTCAAGACTAGGTAGAATAGGTTTGATGTTTATAAAAATCTTTATTTTTGCTAATTTATTTTTATCTTTCTTGAGTCAAAAGTTTATTAAAAGATGTATGATAGCTTGGCAACCATGCACACGTACATGGGGGTGTAAAATTTAGAAGTTCAGATTTTCTGATGATCGTATTATACTATCTCGATTATAGTGTATGATCAAATCATCAGGAAAAAATTAAATGGAAAATTAAGAAATTAATTTGTTAAACTAATCATATAGGATGATAAATTTACATTCGAGTTCCCAACTGCCAATCAAATTTAGGTAACTATTTTGAATTTTAACTTTTGGCTAATCATACCATATGAACAAGTTCGTACTGTATGATATTTAAAATCACGCATAAATTAATCCCTTTGATTATTCAATAAAATTAAGGTTTAATTATTAAATTAGATCATATGTATGATATTAATCATACTAGATGATTTATATCGATGATTTTTCATCATCCTAAAGATCACCTTGAACAAACTTAAGTAAAATGTACTAATCGTACATGATGATTAATGTTTAGTACTATACGATTAGTACAAGATTCATGAAAAATTTATTGGGGTTAATTTATCATACAACACATATAAAAGTTTCTAAATTAATCGTACTGTACGATTCGCAAATCATATTGTACAAACAGAGTTGGTTGAATTAAAAAATTAGTGTTTTTTTAGCCTTATATTAAATCAACTTTTATTTCATGTAAGAGGGTCAGTTTTTTTGTGAGTGCTTCTCTCTAGGTTATGTTTTGAAGAGAGAGCAATGGATTTGAAAGATACAGAGGTAAGGTCTTAAGAGAGAAGAGCCTTGTGAGATCAAGGGAGTCTGTGAGAGGGATTTTGCACATGATTGCTCCATGAACATTCACCTTCTTCCTCCAAGAGTCATTATTTTACTTAAGGGAAACTTTGAAAAGAGGCTCGTAGCGTCAAAAGATCTAGCCACTCTGCCAAATTAAGTTTGTGGAAGGGATTCAGGCTTCTCAGCCTCACCAGGAGAGTGAAAGGGATTCAATTTCTCTATATCATCAGGAAGGTGAAAAGGATTTTGGCTTCTTCGTTGCTCCATGAAAGGGTAGAAGTAATTTTAAAAGGGTTTATCCATCTTGATGTGGGAGCTAAAGGAGACTCACTTGTTGTAAATCTAATACGAGTACTGTGATTTTGATGATTACAAATATTATTATATTTGTTACTACTTTCTACTGATTTTCTTATATTCTATTTTATTTTTTGTGTACTAATGTTTCAAGAAAATAGTCCATTGTTCACTTGCAATTTTGATCAGCTCAAGACTCGGTAGACTAGGGTTGCAGTCTGTATTTTTTAATTTGTTTTATATTTTTTCGTTTCTTGAGTCGTATCATGTAATAGGGTGGATGTCATTACTGAGTAACCTTACACACACATAGGGGGAGAGAGAAAAATATTTTTGAGAGAGTTTTTAAAAGTATACCATATTGTATGATTTTATTTTCATATTGTATGACTTTATTTTGTATGGTGAAAATTTAATTCATATTATGCGATCTGTTATGCTCTATCAAAATCCTAAAAGCTAGAGATTAAGAAATATACTAATTTAATTTTAATCATATTCGTACTGTATGCTCTAATTAAAATATTTCTTAGTTTAACACCAAAAATTGGGCAATCAAATCATGGGCATTTATGAACATTCTATTATATTTTATGAACATTCTCGTATAATACGATTAATAAAGTACAAATTTGTTCATCCTAGAGATCATACCAAACAAAATCCATAATTTTTATATTGATCATATTATAGGATGTCCACCGTGCTAGATGATCAATAATGTATGAAGTTGGTCGTCCCAAAAATCATTTCAAACAAAGAAAATAAATTTCTACAGTTTGTATCATACGATATTTGGATTGTACAATACAAAATGTTATAAAGGTTGAGTATTTTGTCTGCATAACTTGCTAGACATCTAAATTACACTGATTGTATGGTACGATGCGTGTATCATATTATATGAACAGAAGATGGATTTCTTAAAAATTAAGATTTCTTGAAACCCACAACTTAAAGTTTTTTAATACTCTTATTAAAAGATCTTTGGTTGTTTAGACTTCATAAGAGGGAGCCTTAAGGGAGAGAAGAAGGACAGCTTTGTGAGAGAAGAGAGAGAGAGATTTTGTGAGGGAGAAGTTGTGAGGGGATTCACAAGGTTGCTCCAAGCAAGAATCTTGCCTAGTATCTATAAAAGTTTGCTTGGATTCTCTGTGGTTCCGGAGAAGATGCTCTTCAGTGAAGATTGTGGTTATCTAAGCATCACCTGGAGGGTGAAAATAAAGTTGTGATTCTCTGACCATCAATCGGAGGGAGAAAATAGAGTTAAGGCTTTATACCTGTAAAAGAGTCACGGTTCTCTATCACTCCTGGTTGGTGAAATAGCATTAGTACTGCCTTTTCTGCCTTGCTGTGAGAGTAGAATGAGAGTTAGTACTGTTTAGTGCAATACTTGGAGAGGGAGTTTCCAAGAGTGGAAGTACATCATGTTGACCGAACCACTATAAATTATAGTGTGTTCATTATGATTATTTTTTGCGCTTTTATTTTTTTGCGATTATATGTGTGGTTAAAAAATCTAATTTATTTTATTGTTGTGAAAATATTTTGGTTCCTCATTCAGGGATAAATTATTTAGATATTAAAAAAGTTATAAATTTTAATTACCAATTCACCCCCAGCCCTTTTTTAGGGGGTGCAACATGAGGACTTCCTAGGAGGTCACCGATGCTAGTACTACTCTCTTTGAGAGAGTTGCTACTTAGCTTTGCATGTTTTATATTATTGCAACTTGTATATTTTTTTTGATTTCAAATATTATTATTTTGTTTGTTATTTTCTCCTAATACTTTTTGAAAAATTTGTTTTGTCTCTTGCGTGTAATAATATTTAAGGGAAATCATACTCTAGATTTTTTGAATACTGTAAATCAAGATCAACTTAGAATGTTTTGTTAATTGAAGTCTGTATTTTTTATTTTATTGAGTCTGAGAGAGTGTGATTATAATTGAGTAACAAAACACACACACACACCTGGGGAAGAGTTTTAAAATTCACAAATTTTTAAAATGATCATATAGTATGAACCATGCTCATACGGGATGATCTGGTCAGTTATACTCCCAAACGAGCAATGGAACGAACAGAGAAGGCAAAAAATTTTCTAAGTATAGATCATCTAGACAATTTTTCTCATTCATCCCAGGACGATCTCCTAAAGATTTTCCAATTACTCTGTTCGTCCAAATGATATTTAACGTTCATCCCTGGACGAAGGGCTTTGGATTTGCCAAATTAACTTTTCATCTAGACAATTTTTCCCTTTCATCCCTGGACAATCTCCTCGGGATTTGTCAATTGCTCTATTCGTACAGACAATTTTTCTCTATTATCCCTGGACGATCTCCTTGGGATTTGTCAATTTGTCTATTCATCCAGATGATTTTTTCCTATTTATCCAAGGATGATCTCCTCGGGACTTGTCAATTGGTCTGTTCGTCCAGAAGATTTTTCCCATTCATCCCAGGATGATTTCCTCAGGATTTATCACTTACTTTTTTCGTACGGACGATATTGTCCAATCATACCAGGATGAAGGGCTCTATTATATATACTTAGAATATGTTCTGACTTTTTGTACCAATGAACTGTAAAAATTAGCTGTTCGTGCCAGACGAACCCAATTCGTATGGGACGATGATCGGGTATGAAGTAATTTCATACTGATTCAATTTGAGATCATACGCAATAGTTTTTATAATATTCGTACATATAAAATTTGAATGTATGTGATGATCGTGAACTTACAGATTTGAAAATGCAGCTTTTTGGATGATTTTTCATGTCTTTTCTATAAAAGGTCCACTTAAGACTGTCATGCAATTTTTTTCTCACTTGGTCTTCGTAAATACTAAAGGGAATTTGAAGGAGAGAGTGAGAGAAAGTGTTTGAAGGAGATTTCATACTATTGGAGCGTGAAGGGTTCACTTGGTTACTTAAAGTTAAGGATCTATATGTGCTATTTATTATTTCTTCACTCTTTTCTCTTGTCCTTTTAGATTTTTTTGAGAAAATCTTTCAAGGAGATCCGATTCTCTGCTAACACTCGAGAAGTGTGAACAGCCGAAGGTTCTCTGCCTATACTTGGAGAGTGTGAACAGCAGAAGGTTCTCTACCTACACTTGGAGAGTGGGAATAGCAGAAGGTTCTCTCTCTACACTTGGAGATGTAAACAGCGGAAGGTTCTCTGCCGACACTTGGAGGGTGTAAAAGGATGACGGTTCTTTGCTACACATGGTAGTGGTGGAAGAGAGCTTTTGTGAAGGCTTCTCTGCCTTGCCGTAGGGGAAAAAGGAGAGACACTAGTGGTAATAGTACAACACCTAACGTGGGAGACTTCAGGGAGTGGATGCAGGTCATGTTTGGCCAAACCACTATAAACCTTTGTGTCCTTTTTATTTTTGCTACTTTTAATTTTTATTTTTTATTTTTTGAGTGGTTGAAAATTTATTTTTGAAAATATAAAAAATCAACTTGCTCAGTTTTTAAATGGTTTCAAAATTTTAATTATAAAAAGAGAAAATTTTTTAAATTACCAATTCACCCTCCTCCCTCTTGGTTAAGCCTTTGGGACATAAGCTTAGGTCTAACAACTTAACTCATATACAACAAGTTTCAACAAGTGATATTAGAGCATAGTTTTAAAACCATAAATTTAGACTACTTTTGGATTAATGACCATGGCTACATTTGGAAACTAAAAAATACCAGAAGGTTATTTTGATAACTAGACCTCCCTTGTTTAACAATATTCCTTTCGATTTTTGGAAAACACACATATCAACCATTTTACTGTCACTAGACTATCGTATGTGGATCTTTGTTTAGGAAGGATATACTAAACCAACAAGATTAGTTGGAGTTAGAGTTTATATTCCCTTTGCAGATTGGACTGTAGAACAATGTGAACTAGCACAACTTAATGCTAAATGTTTGAACAGTTTCTTTTGTGTACTTAAGTCAGAAGACTACATGCGGGTTTCCACTTACAAGAGTGGAAAGGATATATGAGATAAACTCTGTGTAACATTTGAAGGGACTAATGAAGTTAAACAATCTAGATTAAACATCTTGTTATATGACTAAAAATGTTTTTGCATAAAATCAAATGAATTTATTTCTGACATGTACACAAGATTCACTTTGATAGTCACTTCTTTGCATGCACTAGGTACGGAATTAACAAACATTGAAATGGTTAATAAGATTTTTTGTTGTTTGTCTACTACTTATGATGCAAAAATTACTGCTATATCAGAGTCTAAAGATTTAAATGTTTACTCTATTGATAATATTCTTGGATCACTAATTGCTTACGAGTAAGGAATGAGTCAAAGAAAGATTTATGTAGGAGAACCTCGAAGGGAGAAGAACATAGCACTGAAAGTGGAGGAGTCGGAGAGTGATCTATTATAACCTAAGGATGAGGATGATATAATATTAATGATTAGACAATTCAGAAGCTTTCAAGAAAAGAAGCAAAAGAGATGCCAATAAGGGAATCGAGCTAAGTTCAATAGGAATGTCAAGGTTTCTAATGAAGTGATTTACTGTGAGTGCAGGAAACATGGACACATAAAGTCAGATTGCCCAAAACTTAAAGTTTTCTGGGAGGACTCAGCTTCAGACTCATCAGAGACTGAAAGGGAAGAGAAAGTCACCAATATGTGCTTGATGGTCGATAATCTTGATCAGTCCAATCAAGAAGAGGTGTGTGACTTAACATATACTGAACTTTTTGAAGTCTCTGAAAGAATACATGATACATATAGGAAACTAAAGAAATGCATGCTAGTGTGAACTTTGAATTACAAGAACTATAAAGAGAACATGAAATTCTTAGGAAAGATCATGCATTAATTGATAGCAACCACATGAAATTACTTGATGAGTTTGATGATTTGAATCAGACTAATAAAAATTTAAAATCATCCTATATAAAATTGGAAAAAGAATTTAAAGATTCTAAGGATGAATCAGAGAGCAAAAAATAGCGATTAAATTATACTATTCATGTATTGAAAGATATGAATACATTCTTTAAATTGAAAATAAAAGCTCTAGAGAAAAATAGGATACCCCCAAGACTTGAAGATTTCACTAATCCTATTTTGTATCCAAAATTTATACAATTTAGGAATAGATAGAATAATTATAGAAGATCAAGAAATCCATTTCATAGAGTTAAATACTATAATTATGGATTGGTTGGACATATATCACACACTTATACATTGGATAGAAAAACTTAGTTGGTGTGGAAATCTAAGGTGTATAAACATAGACATATCATACATGCATATGTTTTAAATTTTTTGAAAGGAGAACCCAAACAAGTTGATGATTTTGCAGGATCGCTCTCACACAAGGCCTTGTGAGAGTATATAATACCTGGGCAATGGTTGCTCAAAGCATATGAATAGAGATACTGCATAATTCATATCACTGGAAGCTAGGAATGGAGGTAGGGTTACACTTGGAGATAACACCACAAAGAAGATGGTTGGGTCAAATTTGATTGAAAATCTTGAGAATTGTTTTTTATTAAGAATGTGCTACTAGTTGAAGGCTTAAAACATAATCTATTAAGTATTAGTCAACTATGTGATAAAGGATACAACATTAAATTTCTTACTACTAGCTGCATATTTAGCCTAAATGGTTTTGATGTTTTGCATGATTTGAGAGTAAATAATGTTTATATGCTAGATTTAAATTATATCAAAACTTCTACTGCTTTTTTTTTAAATAATTTTTGATGAGTCATGGCTATGGAATAGGAGGCTTTATCACTCTAGCATGAAAAAGCTTAGGAGGATTACCCAAAAGAACTTAGTGAGAGGTATACCAAAAATAGACTTTACTAAGGATCCCTTTACGATGCATATCAATTAGGAAAATAGGTGAAGTCCTCTTGTCAGTCTAATAAGGATCTTAGAACTAGTAAACCATTAGAGATTTTGCATATGAATCTTTTTGGACCAGTTAGAACTGTAAGTTTAGGAGGGAAGGTATATGTTTTTATGATTGTGTATGATTTTTCTAGATTCACATGGGTTAAATTTCTTATATCATAAGAGTGAATCATTTAAGGAGTTTATAGATTTGTTAACTTGGATTCAGAGGAAACAAGGATGTGAGATTTTAATAATTCAAAGTGATCATGATGGAGAATTTGAAAATAAAAAATTTGAGAATTTTCGTAAAGAGAAAGGAATTGATCACAATTTTTTAGCACCTAGAACCCCTCAGCAGAATGGAGTAGTCGAAAAAAAGAACAGAACATGATAAAAGCCATTCGAGCCATTTTGGTACAAGATTCACTTCTTAAATTTTTTTGGCTGAAGCGATTATCACAGTATGATATGTTCTGAATAGGGTGAACGTCAGATCAAACTTGAATAAAACACCCTATGAGTTACTTAAATGAAGAACACATAATTTGTCACATTTGCAAGTTTTTGAATGTAAGGAGTCGATACATAACAATTGAAAATATTCCTTAGGAAAATTTGATCAAAAATTAAATGAAGGAATTTTTCTAGGACACTCTAGTGTTGGAAAATCTTATAGTGTATTCAATAAAAGAACTTTGGAAATTGAGGAGACCACACATATTATATTTGATGAATCTAGAATTTTGGAAGAGCCGATTATTGAAGAGAATGAGATAAAAATTGACTCCCAAAAGATTGAGAAAATAAATTTAGATGAAAATTTGGAGATAGAAAACTCGTTTCATAGAAATTTGAGATTTTCTAAAAACCACCCGAAGGAATTGATTATAGGTGAACCTATAGAGGGTATTAGGACTAGGCATGGAATGAACAAAGAAGTTAATCATTCAGCCTTTATTTCTTTGATAGAACCCATAAATATTGATCAAACACTTTTGGAAGAATTCTAGATTTTGGCAATGCAAGAAGAATTAAATCAATTTGTAAGAAATGAAGTTTGGGAATTAACTATAAAGCCAAAGGATCAAAGTGTAGTTGGGACTAAGTAGGTATTCAAGAACAAAATGAATGACTCTGGAGTAGTCGTTAGTGGCTAAGGGGTATAATCAGATTAAAAGGAATTGATTTTGAGGAGACTTTTGCCTCTGTAGCTAGACTTGAAGCAATTAGGGTTTTGTTAGCCTTTGCCTATTTTAGAGGATTTAAACTGTATTAAATGGATGTTAAAAATGCCTTTTTGAATGGGATAATTCAATAGGATGTTTATGTTGAATAACCTCTAGGATTTGAAATTTCAAAATATCCAAGTAATGTTATAAAACTGAAAAAGGCATTATACGGATTGAAACATGAACCTAAGGCTTGGCATGAGAGGTTGAGTACATTCCAACTTGAGAGATCTTTCAAAAAAGGAAATGTCGATATAACTCTCTTTTTAAAGAAATTTGAAGAAGATATACTTATTTTACAAATTTATATTGACGATATCTTCTTTGGATCTATAAATAAAAATCTTTGTGATGTTTTTTGTAAAATAATGAGTAGTGAATTTGAGATGAGCCTAATGAGAGATTTGAGTTACTTTCTAGGATTTAGCATTAAGCAAATTGAGGAGGGAATATTTTTTAGTCAGTCAAAATATGTTAAGGACATCCTCAAAAAGTATGAAATAGACAATGTTAAACCTGTTAGTACACCTACGAGTTCCTCAGTTCAGTTGGATAAGGACCCAAGGAAAAAATATGTTGATAAAAACAAATTTAGGTGAATTATTTGATCTTTGCTTTACTTGATAGCTGGCCGACCTGATATTATATTTAGTGTTTGTTTTTGTGCTAGATTTTAATCAGATCCAAAAGAATCATATTTGACAGTAGTGAAAAAAAATTTGAGATATCTCTTGGGAACTCATAACTTAGAAATTTGATATCCTAAGTTTATCTTTTCAGTTGAAATAATTAGATATTCATATTCGGACTTTGTAAGTTATAGGGTTGATGGAAAGAACACTTCTAAAATATGTCAATTTATTATAAATTCTTTAGTCTCTTGGTACAGTAGAAAATAGAATTCTGTAGCCCTATCTACTGTTAAAGCTGAATACATTGCCTTAGGAAGTTTTGTGGTACAAGTACTTTGGTTGAAATAACATTTAATTGATATAGGATTAACAATAGGAACAATTTTCATTTATTGTGATAACACTAGTGTCATTTGCATTTCAAAAAATTCTATTCAGCATTCAAGAACCAAACATATTGACATCAGGCATCATTTCATAAGGGATCATATACAAAGGAGAAATTAAACTAAATCATGTTTCAACTGAAAATAAACTTGCAGACATTTTTACAAAACTACTATCCATTGATAGTTTCAGTACATTAAGATTAAGGCTTGGTGTGATTGACTTGAATGCTTAATTAAAGTTTCTGCAACATTGATATGTGTTTTTGTGAGTGTATTTTTTTGTGTTTTTGATTTTACTTATGTGTTTTTTTCTATTTTTGTGCATGTTTACTTTAGTGTCTTTTTGTTTTGTGTTTTCAAAATATTTTCACATTGAATTCATGTTTTTGAGCAATCGTACAAATTTTTCTAAGTGTGATATTTATCTGAACGAAATTAATTTCATACTGGATAAATCCTGTATCATATCGATCATTGATTTGAACAGCCTGCATGCAATTTTTCAATTTTTATTACCATTTGTCTGTACGATCCCCAAATCATTCGGATGATGTGTATGCATTCGTATGTATGCATGTAGACGGTTATATGGACATAATCAAATTTTTTTTCTGATCGTATGTACGAACCTTTGGTTTGTACATACGAACACATGTCATTCTGAGTGGGGGATGTTTCAAAACATTGTAAAAATGATCTTAAATAACTGATCGTTCCGGACGAACAAATGTTCGTCTGTACGATCATTAGTCAAAAGTATGTATGAAAGGATGCCACGTATATGATTATGAAAAGTCGTTTCATTTTGGACACATTCATTCGTACATACAAAATTTTATTTCATACTAACGAACCCAACATTGTACTGGACAAAACTAGTTTCTTCTGTATGAAAGATCAATTTTTCTTTAAATAAGAAAGGTTTAGAACTCTATTTTCATTCACTTCAAAAGCTTTTTATAACCTTCTTTTCCCTCAATCTGTCAAATGGAAAGCTCAAGCAAAAGGACTAGAGTGGCTAAGGAACTGACTAGGGGACCTTTCCTTATAAATCCTAAAGAAAATTTTATTTTCCAAAGCAAATGAAGAATCTTTTCCTAGGTTTGTTTCCACTAAAATCACCCCTTCTAGAGTTCTTCTCCAGGAGCACCTTACCTTTAAAGTAATGCACCTTTTTACTTCTACCTAGTTTTCTTTTATTCAAACCCTAATCCATTCCTAAAATAAGGAAACATTTCACTATTTCCTTGTAAACAAGACATTTAATACTGGCCAAAGTGTGATTAGATCCTATGTTTTGAAAAAGAAGGTAGAAATGACCAAGGAGGATTTGGGGATATTCTTAAATGTAAGGACTCAAGAGATTAGAGTCCATACCTTAACCTCTTCCTCTAACTTTGACTGGACTGTGATAAATCAAGTTATTAGAGGGATTAGAGAGGTAGGTCATGTGCCTAATGTGTCCACTCTTAACTGAAAAGCCCGAATCATCCAGCATGTTCTTTGGACTTCCATAATTCCTAAAGCTAATGATCAAATAAATATTACTCTTCTTCTTTCCACTGTAAGATACCTGATTATGACTAGCTAACTAATAGATGAAGCCCAACTGATCATTAATTATACGAATGGAATTCTGAGATTGTCCAGGCCTCCCGCAAGAAAAAGAAGAATATAGCCTTAGGACATCTTGTGACCTACATTCTTGAAAAGAAGTATGAATTAGTTCTCCCTATTCGACATCTAAAAGATCCTATCAACTATAATGATGGATCATTCTGAGTAATTTCTAATAAAGATGCACAATTAAAAAGTGATGACTCTAAGGAAGAAAGGAGAAGACCTCCACCTACACTTACTGTTAGACCAAACCTTTTGGAGATAGTCCAGCGCTTTGATCATCTTCAGCAGCTTGATTTTCAATATCAGCAGGATATGGGCTGGGTAAGAGGTCAATTTGAATCGGTCAACACGAATATAACTATGATGAATATCTATTATAATCTATTCAGCCAACCACCTCCTCCAGATCAGGGCCCCTTAAAATAATGACTATACTCCTTTTGTGATTCTCTCTATTAATTCTGATGATGTGATGATGTTTTAAGTGTTTGTGATTTTATGTGTTGTTAGTTTTTTAGGTTTTATGTTTTTATGAATCCTTGGGTATTGATATCAATTGTGCTACAATGTATTATCATTTACCTTGATATTAATAAAAACCATCTTGTCTTGTTTTAGATGTTTTTTGTATCTCTTTCAGAAATGATTTTTATCCTATATGATTATCCTGACAAAATTTAGTTAACAAGAGGTCTAATTTGAAAAGCAATACAAAATTGAATTCATTAGATAATCTAATATTTCAAAAATTAAAATTGGATTATAACTTGATTAAGATAAGTCTATCAATCTCATAATTCTTGTTAGACTAACATAATTTTAATATTATTATTATTATAATTATTTTGATGTTTTCTTATTTTTTATTTCTCTTTTCAATATAAGTATCTCTGTACTTAGATAAATTTGAGCTTTTAGATTATTAATTTTGGAAAGATCAATAAAAAAAACTTGAGAAATGTACAAATGTATAAAAATCAAAAGAATGTGCAATGGTTCACAAATTGAAAAATTCGCACAAAACTATCCCAATTTAAAAATGATGCACAAAGTGTGCCACAAATATTGAAAAGATGCGCAAAGCGCCACAAGTATATGATCTTTCCTCTATCTTTTAATCTTCAATTTCAAATGAATCTTTTGTTCAATTTTATTTTATATTGAAATTTGAAGTAAATAAATTTTATTTCATCTACTTTACAATAATTTTCCTTATCTAATTGTCTATACTGATTCTTGATCCTGATACTTTTTCTTTTCTATGTTGTATCTATACTTAAATCATATGAATCCTTCTTTTTCTCTAATGATATTTATCTTTTTATTACAAATATAACTCAATCTTTTTTAGGATAAATTATTAAAGGCTTCTCATGTGACTTCTTACATTTCTGTAGTTCGTTTCTTCATCTATTTTTACTATTATCAAAAAGGGGAAAAATATTATTTGAGATTTTTTGGATGTTTCATTTGTGTTTTTTGTTTTATCAGTTTCCTTTTATAGTTTGTTTCATTTTATAGTCGTCGTCTTTGCGTTGTGTGATCGTCTTGCATGTTAAAAATTTTAAATTTTAAAAAAATTTGCTTGTTTAAGATCAACTTAGAATGATTTGTTAATTGAAGTATGTATTTTTCATTTTATTGAGTCTGAGAGAGTGTGATTGTAATTGAGTAACTAAGCACACACACACCTGGGGAAGAGTTTTAAAATTCATAATTTTTTAAACTAATTATACAGTACGAACCATGTTCGTACGGGATGATCTGGTCAGTTATACTCCCAAACGAGCAATGGAATGAATAGAGAAGGCAAAAAAGTTTCTAAGTATAGATCGTCTAGACGAATTTTCTCATTCATCCCAAGATGATCACCTCGGGATTTAACAATTGCTCTATTTTTCCATACGATATTTAGCATAATTCCTTGGATAAAGGGCTCTGGATTTGCCAAATGAACTATTCATCTAGACACTTTTTCCCTTTCATCCCTGGACAGTCTCCTCGGGATTTGTCAATTACTCTGTTCATACAGAAGATTTTTCCCTTTTACCCCTGAATGATCTCCTCAGGATTTATCAATTGTTATGTTCATCTAGATGGTTTTTTCCCATTCGTCAAAGGATGATCTCCTCGGGACTTGTCAATTGGTTTGTTTGTCCAGATGATTTTTCCAATTCATCCCAAGATGATTTCCTTGGGATTTGTCACTTGCTCTATTTGTATGAACGATATTATCCAATCATACCAGGACAAAGGGCTCTGTTATGTATACTTAGAATACGTCCTAACTTTTTGTACCAACAAACTATAAAAATTAATTGTTCGTACCACACGAACCCAGTTCGTACGGGATGATAATCGGATGAAGGCATTTCATACTGATTCAATTTGAGATCATACGCAATAGTTTCAAAATGTTTGTACGTATAAAATACGATCGTACGGGATGATCGTGAACTTACATATTTGAAAAATGTAATTTTCTGGATGGTTTTTCATGTCTTTTCTATAAAAGGTCTACTTAAGACTGTCATGCAATCTTTTTGTCACTTGGTCTACGTGAATACTAAAGGGAATTTGAAGGAGAGTTTGAGAGAGAGAGTGTTTGAAGGAGATTTTGTAATAATGGAGTGTGAAGGGTTCACTTGATTACTCAAAGGTAAGGATATCTGTGTGTTCTTTGTGATTTCTTCACTTTTTTTCTTGTTCTTCTAGATTTCTTGGGATAAGATCTTTTAAGGAGATCTGATTCTCTGCCAACACTCGAGGAGTGTGAACAGCCAAAGATTCTCTTCCTACACTTAGAGAGTGTGAACAGCAAAAGGTTCTCTGCCTACACTTGGAGAGTGGGAAAAGAGGAAGGTTCTCTGCCTACACTTGGAGAGTGTGAACAGCGGAAGGTTCTCTACTTACACTTGAAGTGTGTGAATAGCGAAAGGTTCTCTGCCGACACTTGGAGGGTGTAAAAGGATGACGATCCTCTGCTGCACCGGGTAGTGGTGGAAGAGAGTTTTTGTGAAGGCTTCTTCACCTTACTGTGGGGGCAATAGGAGAGACACTAGTGGTAATAATGCAATACTTGAAGAGGGAGACTTCAAGGAGTGGATGTAGGTCGTATTTGACCGAACCACTATAAACCTTTGTGTCTTTTTTATTTTTGCTGCTTTTAATTTTTGTTTTTATTTTTATGTGGTTGAAAATTGTTTTTGAAAATATAAAAATTAATTTGCTCAGTTTTTAAATAGTTTCAAAATTTTAATTACAAAAATAGGAAAATTTTTAAATTTCCAATTCACCCCCCCCCCCCCCCCCCCCCCCCCCTCTCTTGGTTAGCCTTTGGGACATAAGCTTAAGTCTAACAACCTAACTCATATACAACAAGTTTCAACAACTCTCGCCCAAGCTCTTTAGTATTTCACAACCCTCACAAACTTTCAAGTGGTATCAAAGAGGGATTCATAAATTAAGTTTTGAAAACTTTTGAATATTGATCAATGGCTATCTCTCAAAATTAAAACACCATGAAAGGTTGTTTAATTATACGACAACGTCTATTTGATAATATTTATTCTAATTTTTAGAAAATTTGCATGTCTACTTTCTTGCAATCTATTGATTATCACATGTAGATGCTAGTTCATGAAGGATATTTTGAATCCTTTAGGTTACTGAATGGAATTAAAATTAAATTGACTTTTTCTGATTGGAGTTTATAAGACCGAAATTTATCCCAACTTAATGAGAAATGCCTAAAATGTTTCTTTTTTGCTTTGAAATCTAAAGTTTACATGCATGTATCCACTTGTACTACTGGTAAAGAAATTTGGGACATGTTATGCATTACTTATGAAGGAACATATGAGGTTAAACATCTTACTTAATGATTATGAACTCTTTTGCATGAAACTTAGTGAATCCATATATGAAATGTATACTAGGTTAACTCAAATCATCACATTCCTACGTGCTTTAGGTAGATAATTATCAAATTCTAGATCTTGCGATGTCTACCAAGTTCATATGATGCTAAAATAACTTTTATTTCTAAATCTAAGGATTTAAATATTTATTCTATTGATAATTTATTTAGATCTCTAATCGCCTATGAATAAGGCATAAGCCAAAGGCAATCTGATGCAAAAGAATGAAAGAAGGAGAAAACTAAAGCCTTAAAGGCTAATGATTCAGACAGTTCCTCTGATGGAGGAGAGGAAGATATCACACCAATGACGCAATAGTTTAGAAGCTTTCTAAAGAAAAAGCAAAAGCATCATTAGCTGTGGAACATAGGTATGAATGATAAAAATTCTAAATTTTGTCTGATATCATTTATTATGAATGTAGGAAACCAGGGTATGTTAAAATTGATTTTTTTGATCTTAAAAATCACCCAAGCAAGTAGAGGGTTGAAGAAAAAGCAAAGTTTTATAAGAATAAATGAAGATCTCAGAAAGCTTTTTTAGCGGACTTCACTTCAGATTCATCTAGAATAGAAGTAGAAGATGAGGTGACAAATCTATGCTTAATGGAAAACAGTTATCTTAATCAGTCAGATCAAGATGATGTATATAAACTTTCATATGATGAATTACTTGCTTTTTTAGAAACAAATCATGATTCTTACAAGAATTTGAAAAAGCGGCATGCTAGCTTGAAAATTGAATGCTCAGTTCTACAAAAAGAAATTAAATTGCTCGAAAAAAGATTCGTTTAAGTTAGATAAGGACCATATTGCTTTATTGGATGAGTTTGACGAATTGAATTAGAAATGTACTATTTTATCTAAAACACATGATTCTTTGATATAATTATATCTTTATTTAGAAAAATCATTTAAAGAGTTAGAACCATGTGTTGATGTTTTGGATCTTACTAGGCACTCCTTAAAAATTTAAATATCTACTCTTAAAAGTTCTAATGAAATTCTATTAGAAAAGGAAAGGCTTTTCAAAATAAATATGTTCTTAAACACTTACCATGTCAGGCATCTCATAAACCTAAGAATATGCATAATAACTATCATGGTTAGTTAACCCTTTTTCTAATGTTAGATATTATTCTTATGACATATTAGGACACATTAGTTGCACTTACACAATTCACCATATAACACATTTAGAGTGGATACCAAAATTACATCAACCACAACATAGCATGTATTCTGATGATTTATCCATTTTTAATAAGAGATGCAAACTCACTTATGTTCCCAAATCTATTTTTCCATGAATTTTGGATTTAAGGGCTCAAATAAAAGACCCACTGAGAGAAAGTGGTTTTTGGGCTCAATTGTTGAGTCCAGTAATTAGGTTGTTAAGCCTAAGTAAATGTCCCACGGCTACTAAGAGGGGGGTGAATTGGTAGTTTTAAAAATTTTAAACCCTCTTAATGATAAAGTTGAACCGAAATAAAATTTTCTTTTAAAGTTTGTAGAAATATATTTTTCAACCACAGAGTTGTTAAAACTGAAATTTAAAGTGCGGAAACATAAAAGCAATAAAGTAAATGACACCAGATTTATAGTGGTTCGGTCTATAACCAGACCTACATCCACTCATCAGAGGCACCCTCTGAGTATTGCACTAAAACCAATAGTGACTCTCCTTTAGCACCCACAGCAAGGCGGAGAAGCCTTTACAACACACTCTTTTCACCACTACCCGGTGCGGCAGAGAACCGTCGTCCTTTTACACAATCCACAGTGCTGGCAGAGAACCGTCGTCCTTTTACAATCTCCTAGTGTGGGCAGAGAACCCTACGGCTGTTCACACTTTCTAAGTGTAGGCAGAGAACCTTTCCGCTGTTCACACTCTCCAAGTGTAGGAAGAGAACCCTTCGGCTGTTTACACTCTCCAAGTGTCGGCAGAGAACCGGATCTCCTTGACTGATCTTCTTACAAGAATCTAGAAGGAAGAAGGAAAAGAGTGAAGAAATCCAATTTCACAAGTAGAGACTCTTACCTTAGTAATCCAAGTGAAGCCTTCTCGCTCCAGTGGTAGGAATCCTCCTTTGAATGCTCTCTTCCACTCTCTCCTTGGCTATTCTCTCAAGAGGCACGAAGATCAAATGACAAAAAGATTGGGTGGCAGTCTAATTTGGACTATTTATATAAAAGACATGAAAAATCGCCCAAAAACTGCAAGTTTCCAATTCTGTACGTAGTGGATCATCCTGTACGATCCTGGATCGTCCTGGATGATTTTACTTAAACGATCTGAAATGACCTAATTTGTATATGTGTACAAAATGACTTCGTACAGATGATCGTCCTGTACGAACTAGGTTCGTCCAGTACGAATGGTTATTACTAGGTCGGTTCTAGAAACTGCTGAAAACTGTTCTAAGTCGGTTAATCGTTTGGACGAAAATATGTTCGTCTGGACGAAAATGTTCCAGAGACCCGATCGTCCTGGACGAACATTTTTTTCATCTGGACGAAAATATTTCAGAGGACCAATCGCCACGGACGATAATTTGTTTTCGTCTGGACGAAAATTTTCCAGAGACTTGATCGTCCGGTACGATATTTAATTTCGTCTGTACGAAAATTTTCCAGAGCACTGGTCGCCTCGTACAATGATAAAATTCGTCTGGACAAAAATTTTACAGAGAACCCATCGTCCAGTACGATAATAAATTTCGTCCTGGACGAATAGGACTTAGAAAAATTTTTTCGAGCAAATTCATATTCGTTCCATGTGCTCTATAGGAGATAACTAACGGATCGTCCAGTACGATAAAAATCATCCCGTACGATCAGTATAAAATTGTATGATCTCCTTATGTGTGTGTGTAAGTTTTTTATTCACTCAATTACAATCACTCCCTTTCAAAATTAAATCAAGGAAAATGCAAACTTCAAATAAACAAAATATCTCATGTTGAATTTGATTTGAAGTTATCGTAGTCTGGAGTCTGGTTTTCCTGAAATGTTAGTACACACAAGAGCAAATACAAATCTTCTAAAATTGTTAGGAGATAACTATACATTTGAACAATAATGTTTGGAATCATCAAAACTACATAAGTTGCACAAATATAAATCATTCAAATAGCAACTATTCAAACAATCTCCCCCTTTTTGATGATGGCAAAACAATTATTATTTGTATGGTTTCAAGTTAAACAAATCTCCTATCTCCTAAACTCCCCCTGAATTGATGAGTACATTAAAATAAGGAGTCATAAAAAACAATATTTTTGTTTTTCAAAAAAATTTTAACACAAACAACTACAAAGTCAAACAAACAGAACAATCAAAACAGAAAATACAATAATTTCTCCCCCTTTTTGACAGCAACAAAAAATGAAGAAGAAATAGACAAGAAATATAAGTAATTATATGAAATTCATTTTTAAAATTTAATCTAAATTGTGATTGACATAGGGTATGCAATTTTAAACTAAAGATATTAGGTCAATCATAGAAATTCATAAAATTTAAGAAGTGATATAACATTGTAAGTAAGAAGAATTTATCAAAGACATGTCTGGAGTCTGATTTTTCTGAAATGTTAGTACACACAAGAGCAAATACAAATCTTCTAAAATTGTTAGGAGATAACTATACATTTGAACAATAATGTTTGGAATCATCAAAACTACATAAGTTGCACAAATATAAATCATTCAAATAGCAACTATTCAAACAATCTCCCCCTTTTTGATGATGGCAAAACAATTATTATTTGTATGGTTTCAAGTTAAACAAATCTCCTATCTCCTAAACTCCCCCTGAATTGATGAGTACATTAAAATAAGGAGTCATAAAAAACAATATTTTTGTTTTTCAAAAAAATTTTAACACAAAAAACTACAAAGTCAAACAAACAGAACAATCAAAATAGAAAATACAATAATTTCTCCCCCTTTTTGACAGCAATAAAAAGTGAAGAAGAAATAGACAAGAAATATAAGTAATTATATGAAATTCATTTTTAAAATTTAATCTAAATTGTGATTGACATAGGGTATGCAATTTTAAACTAAAGATATTAGGTCAATCATAGAAATTCATAAAATTTAAGAAGTGATATAACATTGTAAGTAAGAAGAATTTATCAAAGACATGATTCAATTTAGACATTTGACTATTAAAAATCATTACAAGAGAGATGTATAAAAATTCTATATTTCAAAGTTCAATAGAATATAAATGAACATAAGATCAATTTGAATTAAGAGATTGAACGAATTTGGAAAGAAGAGAATTACCTCATGTGGCGCTTTGCGCATCTTTTTCAAAATTTTGAGGCACATTTTTGTGCATTTTTTCTTGGTTGGGCTTATTTTGTGCCTCTTTTTCACTTTGAAATCTTTGCGAATTCCTTTTAATTTTTGTACATTTGTACAATGTTCAAGAGTAATTGAGACCAATTCTTTTCAAAATCTATAATCTAAAATTTCAAATATTTCTAGGTGCATAAATATCACTTGAGCATAGAAATACAAAATAAGAAAACATCTAAATTGCAATAGTAATATTAACTTTTATGCAGTCTAAATGAATAGATATGAATTTAAAAGTTCTAATTACAACAAGTTATAAACAACTTATAAATTCAGAAAGTCTAGATTTTCTAATATAGATAATCTCAAATTACAATCGAATTTAAGCACTATATAGATTAAATAATACTAATGAAATTCATAAACATTAACCACATTTCAAAACAAATCTAATAAAAAAAAACATAACAACTTTCATTTATATTAAGGAAACGGATTACAAAAAAAAAAAAAAACAATAAGAAAATACATTGAATTTAAAAAGAACAACCAACATAAACACAAACACTTAACAATTAAACAGACACGATAAAAACATAAAAAAAAAAAACAAATACAACAGACACACATAAAAACATTTCTACTGTTCTGGAGGAGGAGGAGGAATGCCGCCAAAAAGGTTGAAGTAGGAGGCCATCAACATTACATTGGTATTAATTTCATGAACTTCATTTCTAATATTACCAATGTCTTGTTGCTGCTGCGTAAGTTGAGCATCAAATTGATCAAACCTTTGATCAATGTGAGTCTCTAATCTATCAAATCTCTCAATCAGATTCTGGTAATCTGATTGAGGAGCAGAAGCTTGCACTCCTTCTTCTTCTTCCTCTTCTGAAGCACTAGCATGTGCTTTTCCTTTTTCTTTTTCCTCCTTGAAGAGCAATCTGAATGATGCATCATTATAGTAAACTGGCTTTTCGTATTCTTCATCAGGATGCACTGTGTTGTATTTCTTTTCCAAAATAAGTGATTAAGTGTCCTAATGAAATGTTTTTCTTCCTCTTCTGATATGCATGTCCTATTTCTGAAAGCCCATAGATATGGTCTATGATAAGTTGGGCTTCGTCAATAGGATGTCTTTCCATGATTAAAAAGGTTAGAACAGAAAGGAGAAGAGTAATGTTAATCCTATCACCAGCATTAGGAATAATTGAGGATCTAAGGATATGCTGGATGATTCAGGCATCTTGGATCATACCAGAGACTCTAGCAACATGATAGGTTATGCCTATTTCTCTAATCACCCTATTGATTTGAAACCATTTGAAGGAGGTTTCTGACATTAGGGTGTGGGCTCTATATCCCTCAGTTCTTAAGTTTAAAAATGCACCAAGGTCGTGCTTGGTGATCTCAACTTTTTGCTTAAAAACATAAGAACTAATGGTGGAGTGGTCAGAATTGAAACTCATGTTAGCTAGAAAGTAATGGTAGGTTTGCTTATTGTAGAAGTTGACGAGAGAAAGAATGAAATGAAATTGGGTTGAGGCGAAGAGGTGCAATACCCAAAATTTCAACTCAGTTTGAATAAGAACGCGAGAGGGAGTGATTTTTGCGGATGCAAAATGAGAAAAAGATTCCTCATTCGCCTTAGAAAGAAAGTTGTCTGGGGCATTCCTATTTGGTTTCTTCACCAACACCTTTTGTCTTTTGCTTGAGGAGGCCATTATTGATTTGATGTAGAAAGGGATTGAAAATGAAGTTTGGAAGTGTGATTGTTAAGTTTGAAAGCCTTCATATTTAAAGTAAAACGATACGTTCGTCCTGGACGAAAATATTCGTCCTGGACGAAAAATTATCGTTCGTCTGGACGAAATAATTTCGTACAGACGATCCAATTCGTCCAAAATGTAACAGCTTTTTGTAATCAACACAACTTACGATGCGTCCCTTCGTACAGGCTTTTTGACTTGACCGATCGTACAGATGAGAAATTTTCGTACAGACGATTAAAAAGTAAATCGTTTTAATGACTCTTGAAAACCGTCCCCTACAATGAACCGACACATGTTCGTCTGGACGAACGAAAACTTCATACAGACAAAGTTCATATTAAAAACTGTTTTATCCACTCAACCGCTGCATTCAATCGTCCCGACGTTTGAGAGAAAAAAAAAAAACTTCGTCCTGGACGATCATCAGATCGTACAGACGATCTAATTAAAAACTGCTCTCAAAACGGTTAAAATTCGCGCAAACTGATCCTTCACACATCGTCCCGTATGAAAACATTTTCGTCCTGGACGATTTCCTCAAAAAAAAATTTTTAATTTTGAATTTTTTAAAATTAAGAAATTAAACAAAATAATAAAAAACACAAAAAACATAAAACAAAACCATAAATCCAAAAATAATTCATTCAAAACACACAAAATTTCACAAAATCAAAAAACAAAACAAAACAAATATCAATGTTGCAAAGACATTTTGTTTAAGCATTCAAATCAATAACACCAAGCCTTGTTCTTAAAGTACTGAAGGTATCAAAGGCTAAAGGCTTTGTAAAAATGTCTGCAAGTTGATTTTCAGTTGAAACATGTATGAGTTCAATTTCTCCTTTGGATACATGATCCCTTATGAAATGATGCCTTATATCAATGTGTTTGGTTCTAGAATGTTGAATAGGATTTTTGGAAATGCAAATAGCCCTATTATTGTCACAATAAATTAGAATAGTGCCTATAGTTAATCCTAAATCAATCAACTGTTATTTTAACCAAAGTACTTGTGCCACACAATTTCCTAATGCAATGTATTCTGCTTCTGCAGTAGATAGTGCCACTGAATTTTATTTTCTACTAGACCAACTAATGAATTTCCAATGAATTGACATGTTCCAGAAGTGCTTTTCCTATCCACTCTACAGCCTGCAAAGTCAGAATCTGAGTAACCAATAATTTCAAATGAAGAGCTAAACTTAGGATACCAAATTCCTAAGTTTTGAGTTCCTAGTAGATATCTTAAAATCCTTTTCACTGCTGTCAAATGTGATTCTTTTGGATCTGATTGAAATCTAGCACATAAGCAAACACTGAACATAATATCTGGTCGGCTAGCAGTCAAGTAAAGTAAAGATCCAATTATCCCTCTAAATTTCTTTTGATCAACATATTTTCCCTTAAGGTCCTTATCCAACTGAACTGAAGAACTCATTGGTGTACTAACAGGTTTAGCATTGTCCATTTCATATTTTTTGAGGATGTCCTTAATATATTTAGTTTGACTAAGAAAAGTACCTTCCTCAAGTTGCTTAATGCTAAATCCTAGAAAGTAATTTAAATCTCCCATTAGACTCATTTCAAATTCACTACTCATTGTTTTAGAAAAATCATCACAAAGATGTTTATTTGAAGATCCAAAGATGATGTCATCCACATAAATTTGAACAATAAGTATATCCTTTCCAATTTTCCTTAAAAAGAGAGTTGTATCCACACTTCCTTTTTCAAAAGATCTTTCAAGTAGGAAGGTGCTCAACCTCTCATACCAAGCCCTAGGTGCCTATTTCAATCTATATAATGCCTTTTTTAATTTGAAAACATGATTTGGAAATTTAGAATTTTCAAAACCTGGAGGTTGTTCTACAAAAACATCTTCCTCAATTACCCCGTTTAAAAAGGCACTTTTGACATCCATTTGAAACAATTTAAAACCTTTAAAATAGGCAAAGACTAGTAAAACCCTAATTGCTTCAAGTCTAGCTACAGGGGCAAAAGTTTCCTCAAAATCAATTCCTTCAATTTGATTATACCCCTTAGCTACTAATCTAGCCTTATTTCTAATGACTACTCCTGAGTCATTCATTTTATTTTTGAACACCCACTTGGTTCCAACAACACTTTGATCTTTTGGCCTTGTAGTTAGTTCCCAAACTTTATTTCTTACAAATTGATTTAACTCTTCTTGCATGACCAATATCCAAAATTCATCTGAAAGTGCTTGATCAATGTTAGTGGGTTCAATAGTTGAAATAAAGGCTGAATGATTGACTTCCTTGTTTAATCCACGCCTAGTTCTAACACCCTCACTTGGTTCACCTATAATCAATTCCTTTGGGTGGTTTTTAGAAAATCTCAAATCTCTAGGCAAAGGGTCTTCTCTTTCTAAATTTTCTTCCACATTTTCTTCCAAATTTAATCTATCAATCTTTTGGGAGTTTTCTTCAATTTCTTCTTCAACAACATTTGGCTCTTCCACATTTGGCTCTTCCATGGTTTCTTCAATGACTAAAGTTCTTTTGTTGAATACTCTATAAGATTTTCCATCACTTGAATATCAAACAAAAATTCCTTCATCTGATTTTGGATCAAATTTTCCTAAGGCAGATTTTCCATTATTATATATGAACACCTTGCAACCAAATACATGCAAATGAGAAAAATTTGGTGTTCTTCCTTTTAGCAACTCATTGGGTGTTTTATTCAAATTTGATCTCACATTCACCCTATTCAGAACATAGCATGCAGTGCTAACCGCCTCAGCCCAAAAATATCTAGGAAGCGAGTATTCTGCTAACATTGCTCGGGCGGCTTCTATTAATGTTCTGTTCTTTCTTTCAACTACTCCATTTTGTTGAGGAGTTCTAGGTGCAGAAAAATTGTGATTAATCCCCTTTTCTTTACAGAAATCTTTAAATCTTTCATTTTCAAATTCTCCTCCATGATCACTTTGTATAGAAATTATTTCACATCCTAGTTTTCTTTGTATCCAAGTTGAAAAATTTCTGAATTCCTCAAATGATTCACTCTTATGAAAAAGAAATTTAACCCAAATGAATCTTAAAAAATCATCTACTATAACAAATCCATATACCTTTCCTCCTAGACTAACAGTGCTTACAGGTCCAAAAAGATCCATGTGAAGAATTTCTAAAGGTTTACTGATCCTAAGATCTTTATTGGACTTAAAAGAGGACTTCACTTGTTTTCCTAATTGACATGCATCACATAGATGGTCCTTGGTAAAGTCTAGTTTAGGTATTCCTCTCACCAAATTCTTTTGGGTAATTCTTCTAAGATTTTTCATACTAGAATGACAAAGTCTCCTATGGCTTAGCCATGATTCATCAGAAACAGTTTTCAAACAAAAAGCAGTAGGAGATTGAATACAATTTAAATCTAGCATGTAGACATTGTTTACCCTTTTTCCATTTAAAACAATTTTCCCATTTAGGCTAATTATGCAGCTAGTAGGTAAAAATTTTACATTATAGCCCTTATCACATAGCTGACTTATGCTAAGCAAATTATGTTTTAAGCCTTCAACTAATAAAACATTGTCTATGAAAAAGTTTTTCAAATTTCCAATCATACCTGATCCAACCACTTTCTTTGTGGTATAATCTCCAAGTGTAACCTTGCCTCCACTCCTGGCTTCCAGCGTTATGAATTGAGCAGTATCTCCAGTCATGTGCTTTGAACATCCGCTGTCCAGGTACCATATACTCTCACGAGGTCTTGTGTGAGAGTATTCCTGCAAAATTCTCAAATGTTAGACCTGGGAACCCAAACTAGTTTGGGTTCACCTTTATGAAATTTATAATCAGATGCATGTATGATATGTCTAGGTTTATGCATCTTAGTTCTCCACACCAAATTAGGTTTCATCTTTAAAGTGCAGGTGTGAGATATATGTCCCAAAAATCCACAATTGTTACATTTAACATTAGGAAAAATATTCCTATGTTTTCTTTCATATGATTGTCTTCTAAGGGATTTCATGAATTTAGGATAATATTTAGGATTTGTAAAATCTTCAAGTTTAGGGGGGTTCCTATTATCCTCGAGAGCTCTTATAGTGAGTTTGTAAAATGAATTCATATCCTTCAAGATTCGATTGGTATAATTAATTCTATATGTCTTGCTCTCAGATTCATCCTTAAAATTCTTAAATTCTTTTTCAAGTTCAGCATAGGATGATTTTAAATTCTCAAAATTTTTATTCAAGTCATCATATTCATCAAGTAGTTTCATGTGGTTGCTATCAATTAAAGCATGATCTTTCCTAAGGATTTCGTGTTCCTTATTAAGCTCTTCTAATTCTAAAACTAAACTAGCATGCATCTTTTTCATTTTCCTATATGCATCATGCATGTGTTCAGAAACTTCAAACAATTCATTATAGGTTAAATCACATACCTCTTCTTGATCTGATTGTTCAGCATTATCTGCCATCAAGCAAAGGTTGGTGACTTCTTCTTCTTTTTCAGTCTCAGATGAGTCTGAAGCTGAGTCCGCCCAAAAAGTCTTTTGAAACTTCTTCTTGCCCTTCTTTACCATTGGTTTCTCCTCTACCTTCTCCTTGTTAGGAGTGACTTTGAGTTTTGGACAATCAGTCTTTATATGATCTGGTTTCCTGCATTCATAACAAATCACTTCATTAGAAACCTTGCCATTTCTGTTATACTTACCTCTATTCCATTGCTGGCATCTCTTCTGTTTTCTCTTTAAAAAGCTTCTGAATTGTCTAGTCATCAGTGCAATATCGTCTTCATCCTCAGGTTGTGAGTGTTCACTTTCTGACTCTTCCACATTTAGTGCAATATTTTTGTCCTTTCTTGGTTCACCTGCATCAATCTTTCTTTGACTTACTCCTTGCTCGTAAGCAATGAGTGAACCAAGAAGATTGTCAATGGAATAAATGTTCAGATCTTTAGACTCTGTAATTGCAGTAATTTTAGCATCGTATGCAGTAGGAAAACAATGAAGAATCTTATTAACCATTTCAACATTAGTTAATTCCCTACCAAGTGCATGCAAAGAGGTGACAATTTGAGTGAATCTTGTGTACATGTCAGATATAGATTCATTAGGTTTCATGCGAAATAATTTGTAGTCATGTAACAAGATATTGAGTCTTGATTGCTTAACCTCATTTGTCCCTTCATAAGTTATACAAAGTCTATCACATATGTCTTTTCCACTTTTACAAGTGGAAACTCGCATGTAGTCTTCAGATTTTAAAGCACAAAAGAAACTATTTAAACATTTCGCATTTAATTGTGCTAAGTCACGTTCTTCAATAGTCCAATCTGCATAGGGAGTTTCTACCCTAATTCCATCAACTAATCTAGTTGGTTTTGAGTAACCTTCCTGGACTAGCATCCACATGCGATAATCAAGTGACTGTAAGAAAGTAGACATGCGTGTTTTCCAAAAATCAAAAGGAATATTGTCAAACAATGGAGGTCTAGTGATAGAGTAACCCTCAGGTGTGTTTCGGTTTCCAAATGTAGCAATCTACGTTAATCAAAAAGTAGTTCAAACTTATAATTTTGAAACTAAGCTCTGATACCACTTGTTGAGTCCAGTAATTTGGTTGTTAAGCCTAAGTAAATGTCCCACGGCTACCAAGAGGGGGGTGAATTGGTAGTTTTAAAAATTTTAAACCCTCTTAATGATAAAGTTGAACCGAAATAAAATTTTCTTTTAAAGTTTGTAGAAATATATTTTTCAACCACAGAGTTGTTAAAACTGAAATTTAAAGTGAGGAAACGTAAAAGCAATAAAGTAGATGCCACCAGATTTATAGTGGTTTGGTCTATAACCAGACCTACATCCACTCCTCAGAGGCACCCTTTGAGTATTGCACTAAAACCAATAGTGACTCTCCTTTAGCACCCACAGCAAGGCGGAGAAGCCTTTACAACACACTCTTTTCACCACTACCCGGTGCGGCAGAGAACCGTCGTCCTTTTACACAATCCACAGTGCTGGCAGAGAACCGTCGTCCTTTTACACTCTCCTAGTGTGGGCAGAGAACCCTACGGCTGTTCACACTCTCCAAGTGTAGGCATAGAACCTTTCCGCTGTTCACACTCTCCAAGTGTAGGCAGAGAACTCTTCGGCTGTTTACACTCTCCAAGTGTCGGCAGAGAACTGGATCTCCTTGACTGATCTTCTTACAAGAATCTAGAAGGAAGAAGGAAAAGAGTGAAAAAATCTAATTTCAAAAGTAGAGACTCTTACCTTAGTAATCCAAGTGAAGCCTTCTCGCTCCAGTGGTAGGAATCCTCCTTTGAATGCTCTCTTCCACTCTCTCCTTGGCTATTCCCTCAAGAGGCACGAAGATCAAATGACAAAAAGATTGGGTTGCAGTCTAATTTGGACTATTTATATAAAAGACATGAAAAATCGCCCAAAAACTGCAAGTTTCCAATTCTGTACGTAGTGGATCGTCCTGTACGATCCTGGATCATCCTGGACGATTTTACTTAAACGATCTGAAATGACACAATTTGTATATGTGTACGAAATGACTTCGTACAGATGATCATCCTGTACGAACTAGGTTCGTCCAGTACGAATGGTTATTACTAGGTCGGTTCTAGAAACTGCTGAAAACTGTTCTAAGTCGGTTAATCGTTTGGACGAAAATATGTTCGTCTGGATGAAAATTTTCCAGAGACCCGATCGTCCTGGACAAACATTTATTTCGTCTGGACGAAAATATTTCAGAGGACCAATCGCCACGGACGATAATTTGTTTTTGTCTGGACGATAATTTGTTTTCGTCTTGACGAAAATTTTCCAGAGACTTGATCGTCCGATACGATATTTAATTTCATCTGTACGAAAATTTTCCAGAGCACTGGTCACCTCGTACGATGATAAAATTTGTCTGGACGAAAATTTTACAGAGAACCCATCGTCCGGTACGATAATAAATTTCATCCTGGACGAATAGGACTTAGAAAAATTTTTTCGAGCAAATTCCTATTCGTTCCATGTGCTCTATAGGAGATAACTAACGGATCGTCCAGTACGATAAAAATCGTCCCGTACGATCAGTATAAAATTGTATGATCTCCTTATGTGTGTGTGTAAGTTTTTTATTCACTCAATTACAATCACTCCCTTTCAAAATTAAATCAAGGAAAATGCAAACTTCAAATAAACAAAATATCTCATGTTGAATTTGATTTGAAGTTATCGTAGTCTGGAGTCTGATTTTCCTGAAATGTTAGTACACACAAGAGCAAATACAAATCTTCTAAAATTGTTAGGAGATAACTATACATTTGAACAATAATGTTTGGAATCATCAAAACTACATAAGTTGCACAAATATAAATCATTCAAATAGCAACTATTCAAACATCAATATCTCATTCCTATAACTTAAAATAATCCATGCATGAGCTTCTCAATGTATGTATTCTGTCTCAAGCTTTCATGATTTTATTTTTTCATTTTAGTCCTTAATTATGGTTTGGTGTTTTTATTTTTATTTTATTCATGCTTTAATTTTGTTTACTACTTTTTGTTCTCTTTCTCTTTCATTGTGTCCAGATCATCACACAAATCACTTCACTGAACCTCACTGATTTTCTTACAAAGCCAATTTGTTTCCCACCAGTCATACTATTGGACTCTCTATCATACTATACGATATACACAACACATCATATAGTACAAATCTTCATCGTACTGCAAGATATGCTCTTTATTATTGATTATCATACTATACAATATACGACCATCATATTGTATGATACACATATCATTCCATAATGGAATGAATTCATTTTGGTTGGCAAGACATTTATTATTTATCATAATGTATAAACACCTGCTTGTATTATACGAACCATTTCTTCAAAGGTCATACTGCCCGACTCCTCGGGGTGATCTTTATGTCTCTAATTGTCTAGTACGATGTATGATCATACTGTATGATCATACAACCTTTCTTTACCGATCGTCTAACTAATTGATTGCTAACGATCATCCCATACGAACTCATGATCGTATTGTATGATATATTGGTATTCTATTTAAATACCCCAAATTCATTCAAATTCTTTACGAAATCATTATATTCTTCATTCTTACAATCCTAATCTATGAAATAGATGGCGATGGAAACGTAGTCACCAAACACAAGATGCTTCCTCCTCTCACAACCTTACAGATAATCATTTTATGATAGTTTCTGATGAAGCTACCTACCATAAATTCAAAGAAACTAAGATCACTCCTTATAGGCTTCTCAACCAACAAGCCTTAAACTTTACTGTAATGAATCTTTTCAATTCCACTGCACTCCAATTCCTCCTCACTTTATCCTATCCTTTCCACTTTAAAATCCTCTATGAGTTCCTAGCAAATCTTAGAATCAGTGGGGATGCCACTATAATGTATTCCCATGTTTGTTGTCAGAATGTTGAAATAACCAAAGAAGACATAGGAATCTATCTTCATTTAAACACACAAGAAAATAGACTCCTTACTATGGCCTCCAGATCTGATTTTGACTAGACTGTTTTAAATCTCTTACTTAGATATGTTGCTCGTAACTACCACCAACCCTTGGTTCACATGCTTAATCAAAATGCAAGGGTTATTTAGTATAATCTAAGAACATCAATCATTCCTAAAGCTAGAGACTGGATAAACGTCACCACCTTACTTTCAATTATGACGTACTTCATCATGTCAAACACCCAAATGGATGAAGCCAAAATGTTGATCAATTACATCCAAAATCTTACCTCTATTTGACTCCAAACAATGAAAACAAAACAAAACATTAATCTAAGACATGTGATTGGATATATCTTGGATAAAAGATATAATATCACATATCCTGCTCCTCCTAACAATAACCCAATCTTCTTTACGGATGCCTCCTTCCATATGCTCTATTATAGGGAACAGGAGCCAGAATACCCTTTATTTGATGAAGAAGGAGATACTACACTTGCAGTTGATCCTGCTCACGACATCCTCATGAGGAGTTGATTCAGCATTTTGACAGGCTTAAGTCTCGCCTGGATTAGCACTTAACCAAACATGATAATGAAATAGGTTAGTTCAGAAAGCAATTTGGAACTATCCAGCAACATGACACCTCCATCCAGCAGCAATATGATAGCTTTAGTTAGTTCTTTCGACCACCTCCACAGCCACCACATGATCAAGATACACCTTTATTCTGGTTTATTCAAGTTATACTTTCTCTTTATGATATTTTTTTCTTGTGTAGTTTTATGTATCACATTTTCTTTTTAGTATTCCTTTTGTTGTAGCTTTTGTTATATATATATATACATGTGTGTGTGTGTCAAATTTTTTCTGTCAAGTGATATTTCTTTTTCTTTCAAGTGGTTTCTTGTATCTTCTTCAATAAGTATTTTGTTTTTTGTGCTCATTGCTTCAGAAATCATCAGTCTAAGAAAATGTTCTCTATTGATCATACTGTATGAATCAAACTTTAACTGTACAACTTAAATCATATTGTACAAAGTAAACTTGTACTGTACGAAGTAACTCATACTATACACATAAACTCATACCATACAAATCAACTCGTATTGTATGACGTAAACTCATACTGTACAACTTAAATTATATTGTACAAATCAAAATCGCGTTGTACGAAGTTATTTTTTGTTTGTAATAAAAATGCTTCTATTCTAACTTATAATTTTAAATAAGCAATTGCTGGAATTTTTAAAAACCTAAAGGATAAAAAATTCAAGAATTTACATATTCCTTCTTATTTCTTTAGCAAGATAATTCCTTTTGTAAATTTAAAAATCTAGATCTAATTAGAATTGAGATGGTTGAAATGAATATATATTCATTCTACCATATTTTTTATATATCATGGATATATTATATAATTTGAAAAATGAAATTCATTGTTTTAAAATCAGGCTATACATTCTTATTTGAAAGATATGATTTAAGATAATGAATATTCTTCTCTTGTATTTGAAAGATAATTCTTACAACTGAGATTCTTAAAGATTTAAAAAGGAAGTAATTTGCAAAAATCATAAGGGGTACAAAATGAGCTTAAACTAAAATATGTAAAATATTGGCCAAATAAATTACAAGATACACAAAGTGTATCAAACTCAAAAGATGCGCAAGCTCCAAAATTCTTAAAGAGGCACAAAATGAGCCTAACTTAAATTAGCTTTTCTTTCTGGTAAATCATTAAATCTTAAAAAATCCATGTGTTTCATCATATGATTTTTACTTGATTTTGAAAAATCATTGTTCTTCATTCATCGCTTTTAAAGTAATATTCTATTCTATATATTTAACACTAGTAGTCTAAAAAGTTCAAGTTTCCTTATCTAATTTTAATTCTTGAATTAGATTTTTGTTTAAGCAAAGGACTTTAGCCTGTAAAGATTTTAAGCTAGTGTGCAAACTCTAGAATTCAAATCCTTTGGTTGCAATAAAGTCAACACTTATGTTATTTGATCTTTTGGTTTGTAGAACGAGTTTATTACAATATGAAAATTCTTATGAGAGTTATCATAGTTGTGATGTTTTTTCTGTTTTGAGTTGGTAGTCTTTTTTGAATATGTTTTTGTGTTTGTTTTCTTTGTTCCTGATGTTTCCCTCTTTTTATGATGTCAAAAGGGGGAGAATTTTGTTGTTATTCATTTTTTCTTAAAGGGGAAGAAATGGATTGTTATGTTGTTATTTAAATTAATTTGTGTTATTTTTTTGTTATTCATTTTTCTTAAATGTTGTATTTGTCTTACTAAAGAGTAAAAAGAAAAATTTTCACTCCCTTTTCTTACATATGGTTATTAACTTAGAGGGAGTTTAGAGGAAAGCAATTCTTTTAAAGTCCTAAAATAACAATGGTTGTCATCATCAAAAAGGGAAAGATTGTTGAAAATCTAATACGAGAGCACTATGATTTTGATGAAAAAAATATTATTGTGTCTGTTATTACTTTATACTAATTTTATGATTTTTTATTTTATTTTTTCTGTTCTAATATTTCAAGAAAATAATCAACCATTCACTTGCAATTTTGATCATCTCAAGAATGGGTAGACTAGGGTTACAATATGTATTTTTTAATTTGTTATGTATTTTTTTCCTTTCTTGAGTTGTATCATATAATTGGGTGGATTTCATTATTGAGTAACCTTATACAGACACAGGGGGAGGAAGAAAAATCATTTTGAGAGAGATTTTATAAAGTATGTTGTACTATATGTTTCTTCTTTGTATTATATGACTTTATTTTATATAGTACGACTTTAATTCGTACAGTATAATATATTATGCTTTGTCAAAACCCTAGCTCTCAGAGGTTAAAAAAGATACTAATTTGTTCTGATTGTATGATACAATTTGGTTCATATTATACATCCTAATTAAAATCTTTCTTAATTTAACTCCAAAAATCAGGCAATTCAATTATGGGCATTTATGAAAAATCGATCGTATTGTACGATCATGTTCGTATAATATAATTAATAGAGTATGACTTTGGTCATCCCAAATATCATACTGATTGTAATCAATGATTTTTGTATTGATCATAATGTACGGTGTCAACAGTGCTATCAATAGTGTATGAAGTCGTCTGTCCCAAGAGTCAACCTAATCAAACAGAAAAAATTTCTACAGTTCATGTAGTCAGATATTTTGATCCTACAATACAAAATGTTATAAAGGTTGAATAGTTCATCTGTACGACTTGTTGGACGAGTCTAAATTACAATGATCGTATGGTCTGATACATGTATCATACTATATGAACATAAGACATATTTCTTGAAAATAAGGGTTTCTTGAAGCCCACTACTTAATGTTTTCTAATACTCTTGGTAGAGGATCTTTGGTTATTTAGACTTTATAAAAGAGAGCTTTGAGGGAGAAAAGAAGGAGAGCTTTGTGAGAGAAGAGATGGAGATTTTGTGAGGGAGAAGTTGTGAGGGGATTCACAAGATTGAGAATCTTGCCTAGTATCTACAAGCATTTGCTTGGATTGTCTGTGGCTCCGGAGAAGAAGTTCTTAATTAAAGATCGTGGTTCTCTAGCCATCACCTAGAGGGTGAAAAAAGAGTTATGGTTTTGAACATCATCTAGAGGGTGAAAAAAGAATTGTGGTTCGCTAACCATCACCTAGAGGGTGAAAAAAGAATTATGGTTATATAACTATCACCTGGAAAATGGAAATAGAGATGTGGTTCTCTGCCTGTAAAAGAGTTATGATTCTCTACCGCACCGGGTTGGTAAAATAGAATTTGTACGGGCTTCTCTGCCTTGCTGTGAGAGCAGAATGAGAGTCATTACTATTTAGTGCAATACTTGGAGAGGGAGTCTCCATAGAGTGGATTTAGGTCAGGTTGACCAAACCACTATAAATTTTGGTGTGTTCATTCAGATTATTTTATGCACATTTATTTTTTCATGATTATATGTATGGTTGAAAACTCTGATTTCTTTTATTATTATGAAAGTATTTTGTTTTCATATTGAGGGATAAATTATTTATCTTCAGTATTAAAAACATTTATTAAAATATATTCTTATTTAAAAAAAATCAATTACCAATTCACCCCCCCCTTTTGGTTAGCCTTGGGCTAGCCCTTTAAGGTTTCACAATCCTCACAAACTTTAATTACTAAAGGATTAGTGAATACCAGTAGAGGAGGACTCCAGGGAGTGCATGTCAAGGTTTGACCGAACTACTATAAAATTTTTGTTGCGCTCATTTCTTTTTTATTTAACACTTTTATCTTTCACATTTTTAATTTCATGCATATTATTATCTTGGAAATCTAGGTTGAAAGTATTTTGATTGCTCTAGATTTATTTTTTTGAGCAAGAAAAAAAAAAAAAAAACTAAAAATTAAAAAGAAAAACACATCTTTCTCTTCATTTTTCTAAAAAAATAAAAAATAAAAAATTTATTTATTTATTTTTTATTTGCTTCCGCTTGTGTATTTTGTTAAATTTTTTAAGATAAGTTTTTGTAAAAGAAAAGTTTTAAAAATACTAATTCACCCTCTTAGTGTGCCTTGGGCAGTTCAATAAGGTTTAACAACCTTATTTAAACTTTGATTGGTATCATAGTGAGTCTCATAATTAGTGATTTAAAAATCCTTAAGAAAATATCCTTGGAACATCTTTGGAATATAAATACTGCAAAGGGTTATTTTATATCTCATCCACTGTTATTCAATAATATGTAGTATGATTTTTAGAAAGTTCACATGTCAATATTTTTTCAATCTATTGACTATAGTATATGACATATGATTCAAGTAAGATATACTCCTCCATCTTGCATTGTTTATGGGATCAAGGAAAAAATTCCTTTTAATTAATGATTCTTTAAAGATAGAGACTATGCTCAACTTAATGCAAAATACCTAAACTATTTTTTCTGTTCATTAATGTATGAGGATATGTATCACTTATAAAGGAACCAGTAAGGTCAAACAATATAGACTAAAAAATTTACTACATGAATATGAACTCTTTTGCATGAAATCTAGTGAGACTATTACTGACATGTATATTAGGTTTACTAAAATAGTGACATCTCTATATGCTCTAAGAAGAGAATTATCCAATTCTAAAAAGGTTAATAAGATTTTGTGCTTCTTACCTGATAGTTTTGATACAAAAGTAACTACCATATGTGAATATAAAGACTTTATTATATATTCTATTGATAATTTATTTGGATCACTAATTGCTTACAAGAAAAACATGAGTCAAAGATTACATGATGCAGGTGATAGAAGGAAGGAGAAGATAGTGGCGTTGAAGGCCAATTACTCAGGTAGTAATAGCCTTGTAGTTGATGAAGATGATGATATAACATTAATTAAATGACAATTCAAAAGATTTCTAAAGCTAAATAAAATATACCATAAAGACTGGAACAAAGAAAAATAAGTAGAAATAATAAAGTTTCTTCTGACACTATCTATTTTGAATACAGGAAGCCCGAATATCTAAGGTTTGATTACCCCAATTTAATAAGTCACCCTAACAAGGAGAAAAGTGAAGAAAATCAAGTGATATGAAGGGTGAAAAGAAACAAAATTCTAAAAAGGTGAAACATTGAATATAGAAAGCCTTCTAGGCAGAATTTTCCTTGGATTTGTCAGAACAAGAATTGAAGGAGGAGATAAAGAATCTACGCCTTATGGCTAATGATAATCTTATTAATTCTTATGAAGAAGAGGTATGTGAACTGTCCTATAATGAGTTATTTATTATTACTGAGAAAATTTATGACCATATAGGAAACTAAAAAAATAGCATGCATGTCTAAGAAATGTTTTTTTTTATTTGAAACTCAAGCATGACATATTAGTTAGAGAGCATGCATATCTTAAATTTGAGAATATATCATTAGATAAAGAACATGCGTCATTACTAGATGAGTTTGATGACTTAAATAAAAATCATATTGAACTAAGTAAGTCACATGTTTCTTTGGAAATGAGCATATTGAGTTAGAAAAAGCATCTACATAACTAGAAATTGTTACATTGGAACTATACTGCAATGAGCGTGCATTAGAATTTAAAGTTTAAAGTTACAAAAGAGCAAATAAATATTTAAAAAATAAAATACACTTGAAAATAATACATCACAACATATACTAGCATAGAAGCTACAACATAAGAAATCATGCAATACATGTTCCCATAAAGAAGCACTATCCCCCATATAGGTTAGTTAACCATTTCTTGGAATTAGGTGTTACTCTTCTTGCATGATAGGACACATTGCTAGAGTTTCTACTGTACACCATAAAATACTTCTAGTTTGGAGGTCCAAATCATTAAGATCACAACATGGCATGCATTCCACTCATTCATTAAAGCATAAGGTGGAACCCAAACTCACTTGTGTTCCCAAATATAATTATTGATTGACTTTTTTAGGGATGCTCTCACAAAAGACCTAGTGAGAGCATATGGTACCCAGGTAGCGGGTGTTCAAGACACATGATAGGATATTTGAAGTAGTTCATCATGCTGGAGGTCAGGAGAGGTGGCAAGGTAATACTTGGTGACAACACTACTCGTAAAATGGTGCTCAGGTATAATTGGCAAACCCAATGTCTTTATAATTGAGATTATTCTTTTAATAGATAGTTTATAACATAATCTTCTTAGTATTAGCTAATTATGTGATAAGAAATGTGATGTAAGATTTTTTTCTAAAAAAATTCTTGATCATTTTAAATGGTAAAACTAGTTTAGAAGAAAAAAGGATCAGTAATATTTACATGTTTAATTTATATTATACTAATATTTTTTAAAAATTATATTATTTGAAAACTATTTTTGATGAATCATGGTTATAGTATAGGCGAACTATGTCATGCCAGTATGAAAAGTTTTAGAAAGCTAACCCATCAGAATTTGTTTAGATCCCCATGCGAGATTTCACTAAGGACCATCTATGTGATGCCTACCAAATATGAAAAAAAATTAGGTCATCTTTCCATTCAAATAAAGATATCACCACCAACATGTAAAGTCCTACTAGGTTGTTAATCCTATGCAAATGTCCCAAGGCTAACCAAGAAGGGGGGGGGGGGGGGGGGGGGGGGGGGGGGAGGAGGTGAATTGGTATTTAAAAAAAAAAAATTCTCTTGGATATTAAAAAAACTACCTGAAGACTTTTTTAGGTATTGCACTATTACCAAAGTGACTCTCAGTTTACTCCCAAAAAGGCGGAGAAGCCTTTAAATTTTCCTCTCTTCCACCAATCCCTGATGCGGAAAGTACTGTCATCCTTTCACATCTTCTAGATTGAAAGTACCCTGCTTTCACTCCCTCAAAGATCGAAAGTATCATCATCCTTTTACACCATCCAAGGTCGAAAAGTAGCAATATCTTTTTTAAATCTTCTCTCGATAGAAAGAAGAAAGAAAAAGAAGTAACACAAATATTTAGAGTTCTTTTCTTTGGTACCCTTGGAACCATCCACTCCAATTACAAGAAATATCCAAACACTCTCCAAAAACATCTTTCACTTTCAAAAACCTACATATGAACTTGATAAAATATTTTCTACGGGATAATATCTAGTACAAACCATGTTCGTATTGCACTAAGAAAATTTTCTTGGTTCACGAGATGAAAAGATACCCCAAATTTTTGTACTCTGGATGTCGTCTATATGAACAAGGCATCATACAGTATGATCAATTAAGAAAACTTTGAGTTCGTCGGGATGAAAAGGGATATGTTCTTTTCATACTATGGATATCGTATGTACAAATGTCATTTTGTACAGTACGATCATTTTAGAAAATTTTAGTAATCAACGGGATGAACATAGACATATCTATTTTATACTCTGGACATCGTCTGTATGAAGGTCACTTTGTACAGTATAATCAGTACTTAGAAAATTTTCTTCCCACTGTTCATTTAACTGTTCATAGGAGAAAATAATTGAACTAATCATCTTGTATGAAATGACATAGTACATTTAGATTAGTTTATTAAAAAAAATATTACAAATTTTAAACACTCCCCTAGTGTGTGTGTGCACAGTTAATCAATTACAATCACACTCTCTTAGATTCAATAAATAAAAAATACATACTCCATTTATAATGAATCCTAATCTTATCCGGTTTAAAGTCTTCAATAATCTGGAGTATGATTTTCCTGAAATGTTAGTACACACAAACAACAAAAGTAATATATCCAAAATATTTTAGGAGAAGCTGTAACTAAAAGAATAATATTTTGGAATCATCAAAAATGCACATGTTGTTATAATCTCAACAATAAAAAAACTAAGTTGCAACAATCTCAATAATCTCCCCTTTTTTTATGATGGCAAAATCATTATTATTTGAGTTAACATTTATACCCTAAATTTCTCCTTAGCTCCCCTTAAATAAATGAATATTTGAATATATGGATATTCCATGAAGAGAAGAAACACTCAAAAAACCCTAAAAAAAATGAAAGACATGACCAATGATGACACAAATAGAGATACAAAAAGATATGAAAACAATGATAAATATAAATAACAACTAAACAAAAGACACAAACACGAACAAAAACAATATTTTCTCGCCCTTTTGATATCAACAAAAAGTGAAGTAGAAATTGAAATAAAAGATGTCAAATGAGAAATACAAAAAATTATCTTGAAAATTAAGTTAAAATAATTGCAATAACATTATTAATTTCATAAGACTAAAAAGAAAGATTCAAATTTTTAAATTAAAGAAGAACTAAGATGAGAAATGTTAATCAAGATCATGATTCAGTTTAGACAAAATAAATAAGGATGATTATTGCAAAAAATTATGAAATAAAGATTAGTTAACTTCAACTTCAATATAGAGTATAATTGAAAATTAGATTGATTTGAGTTAGAGATTAATTAATAGTGGAAAGAATACAATAACGACAAATTTCAATTTGTAACATTGCGCATCTTTTTCAAATATGTGTGGCACACATTGTGCATCCCTTTTTTTTTTTACTTGGGCTAATTTTGCGCCTCTTTTCTCTTTGCAAACCATTACACAAACTTTTGATTTTTTGCACACATTATGCATTTCTTTTATTATGCTTTTTAAGTCTTTCCAAAATCAGTAATCTAAAAAACAAACTTCTCCAATAATAAAATAATCACATTAAAAAGAAAATAAAGAATATTAGGACATCAAAATTATAATAATTATATTCTAATTATGTTTGCTTAAAAGAAAATGAAATTGATCTTCTTAACTAAATCCAATTATAATTTAATTTAAATTTTTGAAAAATTAAATTTAATAATGAAATTAATTTTATAATGCAAGTTGATTTATAGCACATTTTTAGATCAAATACAAAAGACTTTTCATATAGACATACTAATATTTCAAAATAATAAATAAATATAAGTTTACACATAATACTTTTTGTTGAGATCAAAAAGATTTAATACATCAAGTACAATAATATCAACTGATAACATTTCAAATAACACACATATTCATCACATCGATAAACTTAATAACTAATAATGAACAAAGGAATTTGAAAAAAAAAAATATCAACATAAAGAAAATACACCAACACATCATAAGCAAAAGACTAGTAGAAGCAACATCATAAAAGTACAACTAAAACTTAGATGGGCCTTCATCCAGAGGAGGTGGCTGGTTGAACACTAAAAAATAACTATTCATTATAGTTACATTTGTATTTATCGTGCCAAACTGACCATAAATTCACCCCATATCCTCGTGGTACCTTGCATTCTGCTGATTAAAATGTGTCTCAATTTGATCAAAATGTTAATCAAAGTGAGTTTTTATACGATAATAATGCTAGACCAACTCCTGAAAGTAGTGCTGATCAGGTCCAGGTGCAGGTGCAACAGCTCCCCCTTCTTCTTTAGAATCTCCACTAGAACTCTGGTCTCTCCCAAATAAAGATCTAAAAGAAGCATCTGTAAAAAGATTGGCATTTCGGTGGGAGGATTGGGATGAAGTATGTGGTACTTCTTATCTAAAATGTATGTCACTAAGTGTCCTAGAGCAATATTCTTCTTCCTCTTATGATGGGGAAGCCCAATTTTAGAAAGATTATTAATATAATCCATGATGAGTTGGTCCTCATCAAAAGGTTATCCGATCATGATCAAATATGTAATGGTGGATAGGAGAGGAGTCATATTTATACAATCACTAGTCTTAGGAATGATTGAAGTTCTTAAGACATGATGGATGATTTGAGCATTTTGGTTCAATGTGTAGACTCTTGCTAAGTGACATACTTGAGTTACACCTCTAAGAGTTTTATTAATCTCAGACCAGTCATAATCAGATTTAGAGGTCAAGGTGTGAGCTCTAGTGGCATGAGTCCTTAAATGAAGAAAAGCTCCAAAATCTTCCTTTGTGGTTTGACATGCTATTTTTTGACAAAAAAGGTTGTCCTAATTTCATCCTCACTGAACCTCATGTTTGCTAAGAAATAATGAAAAGGTGTAGATCAAGGTCAAAATAAAAGAGAACTAAGTTAAAGCAAATAGTTGCATGACATAAAAAATTTAATTCATCTTAGATGAGGAGTCTAGAAGGAGTAATTTTGGTGGCTATATATTGATAGAATGCATCCTCATTATCCCTAGACAAAAATTTATCAACCCCACCCCTAGATGATGATCCCTTAGAAGCTCGAGAGCATTTGCTAGAGCTTGCCATTCCTAGGTTAGAGGCTCTAGAAGGTTTTGAAAAGGGTTTGAAACTGAATGAAAATTATTTCAATGGCCCTTTTATATAAAGAAAAACAACCTAGCGTACAATACAACTTTGGGTTCATACATACAATCTTGAGATCGTACGGGAAAAAATATATTTATATGTATGAATGAAAGCACCTAAAACAAAACAATTTTTTGTAAACAAACTATTTATGAGGTGTCCTTTCATATAGCCTTTTTGACCATGCATTTATACAAACAAACATCTATTTACTTGAGATAATCAGTTATTTAAGATCATTTTAATGATGGTTAGATTCGCCCCTCAAAGAAACTGACAACTGGATCGTACAGATGAAATATAACTTAGTACGTACGATCAGTTATAATAACTGATTCTAACCGGATAACCATCCACATGTGTATAGATGAATCTGTATAATTCATACATATGATGACATCATCATACAATACAAAACTTATGAAAAAATCTAAATTTTGTGAGTTCAACTCTAAGACCAATTAAAGGCATGCTACAAAATTCATATAGTATGAAAAAATTTCATACAATACGAATAAAACACTTAGAAAATAAAGCATGAAAATAAAACAAATCTCAAAATCATTCATCCTTTGACAAGTGACAAATGTCAAAACTAAAAACTCACAAAACAAAAACAAAAATCAAAACATTCCCAAACAAAAACAATAGCAAATATAAACAAAAAAAAACTAAATCAAACACACATAAAGAACATATCAAGTTTGCAAAAAATTTTGCCTAAGCGTTAAGATCAACCACACCCAATTTTGTTTTTAAAGTGTTAAAAGTAGCAAAGACTAGTGGTTTTGTAAAAATATCTGCAAGTTAATTTTTAGTAGAAATGTGATTTTATTTAATTTCTTTTTTGGTTACATGATCCCTAATGAAATGATGTCTTATGTCTATATGTTTAATTCTAGAATGTTGAATAAAATTCTTTGAAAGGCAAATGGTACTAGTGTTATCACAATAGATTGGAATTGTGCCAATTGTAAATCCTAAATCAATTTACTATTATTTCAACCAAGGAACATGTGCCACACAACTTTTTAAGGCAATATTTTATCTTCAGCAGTAAATAGAGCTATAGAATTCAATTTCCTGTTGGACCAATGAACTAATTAATTTCCTATGAATTGACAAGTTACAGAGGTATTCTTTCAATCAACCCTATAACCTGTAAAGTCTGAATCATAATATCTAATAATTTAAAATGAAGTGTTTTACTCACATGCAGAGGGAGGGGGGCAAGGGGGGCAGATGCCCCCCCCCCCCCCCCCCCCCTCTAAAAAAAAGGCTACATATGAGAACATTGCGACGAATAAGATTAGTGTGCTTCATATTAAAACATATTTATCATGATATATAATTATATTATCAGTAATATAATTAAGGAATGGTACCCCAATAATCCTGAAATTTCATAATTATTTTTTATCTTCTTAGGAATATTTTTTGTTGACTTACTTTTAGTAGCTTATCTTTTGAAAAGATTAATGTGTTATTTATAATGTTTTTGGTTCTTGTTGTTTGATTTATTAATTTTTCACTCAAGCTGCAATAATTGAGACATATAATTTTGTATAATTACGTAAGACTTTTTTATTATCTCTAATAAGCTATTAAATGTATAGAAATAAGTCTCATTTTTTATAAATGACAATTATTATTAATTCGTATAAATAACTTTCATTTTCTATAATAGATAATTATTATTAATTCATATATTTTCTATTTACTTATATCTAAAATTTTATTCCTTTCTCTCTCTCTCTCTATCTCTCTCTCTCTCTCTCTCTCTCTCTCTCTCTCTATATATATATATATATATCCATGTGTGTGTGTGTATTAATAAACATTTTAAAATGAAAGGAAAATCATAATCAAATTAGATTTATTTTTAATATAGTTTTTCTATCAAGATATTTTTAAATTTATTAATGTAAATTTTCATTTAAAAACACAAGATTCATCCGGTGTCCACATAGAATAATATAATTGATCTTATAGCTCATCTTGGCTCTGGTAATGAGACAGTAAATAGAATTATTTTAATGTATTCTATCCTTCCATAGGAGACGAAAAAAAACTATTTTAATTTAGGCCCCTCCTGAATAAAATTTCTGGCTCCGCCACTGGTTGTACTTAGTTTACCAAATTTTTATATTTTGAGTTCCCAAAAGTTATCTTAAAATGTTTTTCACTACTGTTAAGTGTGATTCTTTTAGATCAGATTGAAATCTAGCACACAAGTAAATATTAAACATTATATCTGAAAGTTCGTTAGGGATGTTAAGCCCTATGGAACTGGCCCAAGGCTAACCAAGAGGGGGGGTGAATTGGTATTTAAAACATTTCTCTAAGCAAAGCATGAATACAAACCAAATCACCACAAAAAATAACTATGGAAGAAAATAAATGCGGATGCAGTAAAAAATAAGTACACAAGGGTTTATAGTGGTTCGGTCAACTCAACCTACGTCCACTCCCCGGAGGCGCCCTCCGAGTATTGCACTACAAACGTGACTCTCCTTTAACCCCCACAGCTAGGCGGAGAAGCCTTTACAAACACCTCTTTTTGCCATACCATGCAAGGCAGAGAACCTTCCTCCTTTTGCTTCCTCCAGAAGCAGAAGAGAACCTCGATCGCTTGCTGGAACTTACCTCTCCCAAACCTTCCAAGCACAAAAGACTCTAGGGAAGAAGAAGTGGAACAATGCTTGGAGCAACCCTTGTGAATCCCCTCACAAGCTCCCCTTCACATGATCCTCTCTCTCTCTCCCTCTCTCTCTCCTTTAGGTTTTCTGAGGTCAAGACAGCAGCCAAGGATGTTCAAAAATGTTGAACAAGAGCTTTTAAATAGAAGAGCTTCAAAGGAGCTCATGTTGAGTCCCGTAATTAGGTTGTTAAGCCTAAGTAAATGTCCCACGGCTACCAAGAGGGGGGTGAATTGGTAGTTTTAAAAATTTTAAACCCTCTTAATGATAAAGTTGAACCGAAATAAAATTTTCTTTTAAAGTTTGTAGAAAAATGTTTTTCAACCACAGAGTTGTTAAAACTGAAATTTAAAGTGCGGAAACGTAAAAACAATAAAGTAAATGACACCAGATTTATAGTGGTTCGGTCTATAACCAGACCTACATCCACTCCTCAGAGGCACCCTCTGAGTATTGCACTAAAACCAATAGTGACTCTCCTTTAGCACCCACAGCAAGGCGGTGAAGCTTTTACAACACACTCTTTTCACCACTACCCGGTGCGGCAGAGAACCGTCGTCCTTTTACACAAACCATAGTGCTGGCAGAGAACCGTCGTCCTTTTACACTCTCCTAGTGTGGGCAGAGAACCCTACTGCTGTTCACACTCTCCAAGTGTAGGCAGAGAACCTTTCCGCTGTTCACACTCTCCAAGTGCAGGCAGAGAACCCTTCGGCTGTTCACACTCTCCAAGTGTCGGCAGAGAACAGGATCTCCTTGACTGATCTTCTCACAAGAATCTAGAAGGAAGAAGGAAAAGAGTGAAGAAATCCAATTTCACAAGTAGAGGCTCTTACCTTAGTAATCCAAGTGAAGCCTTCTCGCTCCAGTGGTAGGAATCCTCCTTTGAATGCTCTCTTCCACTCTCTCCTTGGATATTCTCTCAAGAGGCACGAAGATCAAATGACAAAAAGATTGGGTGGCAGTCTAATTTGGACTATTTATGTAAAAGACAAGAAAAACCGCCCAAAAACTGCAAGTTTCCAATTCTGTACGCAGTGGATCGTCCTGTACGATCCTGGATCAGGATCGTTCTGGACGATTTACTTAAACGATCTGAAACGACCCAATTTGTATATGTGTACGAAATGACTTCGTACAGATGATCGTCCTGTACGAACTAGGTTCGTCCAGTACGAACGGTTATTACAAGGTCGGTTCTAGAAACTGCTGAAAACTGTTCTAAGTCGGTTAATCGTTTGGACGAAAATATGTTCGTCTGGACGAAAATTTTCCATAGACCCGATCGTCCTGGACGATTATTTATTTCGTCTGGACATAAATATTTCAGAGGACCAATCGCCACGGACGATAATTTATTTTCGTATGAACGAAAATTTTCCAGAGACTTGATCGTCCGGTACGATATTTAATTTTGTCTGGACAAAAATTTTCCAGAGGACTGGTCACCTCGTACGATAATAAAATTCGTCTGGACGAAAATTTTACAGAGAACCCATCGTCCGGGATGATAATAAATTTCGTCCTGGACGAATAGGACTTAGAAAAATTTTTTCGAGCAAGTTCCTATTCGTTCCATGTGCTCTATAGGAGATAACTGACGGATCGTCCAGTACGATAAATATCATCCCGTACGATCAGTATAAAATTGTATGATCTTCTTATGTGTGTGTGTGTAAGTTTTTTATTCACTCAATTACAATCACTCCCTTTCAAAATTAAATCAAAGAAAATGCAAACTTCAAATAAACAAAATATCTCATGTTGAATTTGATTTGAAGTTATCGTAGTCTGGAGTCTGATTTTCCTGAAATGTTAGTACACACAAGAGCAAATGCAAATCTTCTAAAAATGTTAGGAGATAACTATACATTTGAACAATAATGATTGGAATCATCAAAACTACATAAGTTGCACAAATATAAATCATTCAAATTCTAACAGCTCATTTATTCCAAATTGCCGACTATATCATCCAGGACGATATATAAATCGTCCTAGCCGATCAGTACAAATCTCATGAGATCAGCCAGAGCATCGCCCTTAATGCAAACTAGACAATTTAAAATTGGCTTGATCGTCCAGGAGGATCATACGATCGTTCCGGCCGATCAGTTCAAATCAGAGGAAAATCATCCAGAGTATCGCCCTGAATTCAAGCTGTCCGATCCAGATCGTCTAGGAGTAACTAAGGTTTTTTTACTAGATCATCCTGGCCGATCATGCGATCATCCAAGACTATGTGATCGTATCAATCATCCTTAATTACTTCCTTGATTGTCTGATCAATTAAGGCATAATTATGAATATCGTCCAGGCTGATCTAAGATCATCCTAGCTGATTACCAAAATACCTTAATTATTTAGGGCGACAATTTCTTTCTGTTTTGAGCCTATCGTCTCGACCGATTGGATAATGACGGCTTCCTTAATTAAGAACCCCTGATTATATTTTTTGTTTTAAGCCCGATCGTCCATGACGATGTAAATATCGTACTGGCCGATTTGAGTAAAAACAGAAATTCTAAGTCTCTCAACTGTGTGTGTATGTAGGGTTACTTTGAATCAGTCACACCAAAGATTATAATTGACTCAAGAAGGAAAAAAATAAAATTACAGACTGACTCAACCCTAATCTACCCCATCTTGAGCTGGCTTCGTTTTTCTGAAAAGTCAGTAGTAAAAGACAGTTCAAGACAAGTAAGAGTGTTTGCCAATCATCAAAACATAGTTCATAGACCCAAATTTGCAACAATCTCCCCCTTTTTAAAGATGGAAAAACACTACGACAAAAATTTAAAAAACAACAGTGTAACATACAGAATCGAAAGTGCAAAAAATATCCTAAAACTACTCCTCCTTTTTACATCTCAAAAAGGAGGGAATCAAGAACAAAAGCAAACCACAAGACATCGCTTTTTTTTTTACCAAGGCATGAAGATGATGTAGTATTCCATGTGATTGATTTTAAAAACTTGTGAGTTAATGAGTTAACAATATCAATAATCCAAAGAACGGTAGAATATCCGATCATGATTACCCTTAGCTTGGACTTTCTCTTAGGGTAGAATCGTCTTTTAAAATCAATGACCTAACTCAAAAAATCAATTAGATATGAAGAAAAAGAATCCATTCATCACTTGGTTTAAGAAAAAATATCTTATAGAATAATGAACCAAAGTAAATTTGTCACAATCGCAAAATAATCGAAATCAAGCCTTTGATACATGAAAACTTCTAAGTTTTTAAAAGATTTGAAAAGAAAAAGGAGATTGCTTTTTAGTGGGCTCATTTTATGCCTCTTGTCAATTGATTGGTGCTTTTGCACATCTTTTGCTTTTTGATATATAATTTTTCAATTTGACGTCATTGCGCATCTTTTTTTTGGCATCATTGGCCTTTTTTTTTTTGCAAGCTCCATTCTCTTTTACAATTGTTAAAAAGGATTCTTAGTTGTGAGTATATCTTCTAGATATTAGAGAATAGGGGCTCTCTCTCTAACATAGAGAAGAACTATCCACAAAACAGAATTAATTAACCAATGACAAGAGTAATGAGGAATCTTGATCTGACAAAAAGACTTTAAGAATTATAAATACAAGATAGATTTGCTTAAGCGTGTTTAGAAAAAATCTAAATTTCATATATAATTTTTAATTTGAAATATATTTTTGATTAGAAAAGAAAACTATGCCACTAAAATTGGTTAGAGAATGAGACATAATCAACGAAATATTTTTACCATCTAATAGATTAAGAGATGTAAAACATTGACTAAAAATTCTCAAAAGCAAGGACAAGGCATACGATATCATATCAGCGATGATTTTTGAAAGCAAAAAAAAATTAAGAAAGGCAACAAAAAGAAAGAAAGCCAAATCCAACAAAAAAAAGAAAAGAAAAAAAGAGCAAAAAGAAAAACAATTAAAAGAAAAAAAACAAAAAACCAAATAAAGCAAGTAGAAGATCAAGTTTATGCAGTTATGTCAAACACACCAAATCTGGTCCTTAAAGAGCTGAAAGTGTCGAAGGCCGGTGGTTTAGTAAAGATGTCAGCCAGTTGATTTTCAGTTGTCACATGGTGTAACTCAATGTCTCCCTTAGTCACATGATCTCTAATGAAGTGATACCTAATGTCAATGTGCTTAGTCCTTGAATGTTGGATAAGATTCTTATAGATGCATATGGCACTAGGGTTGTCACAAAAGATTGAGATGGTGCCTACAGGTAATCCTAAATCCAATACCTGTTGTTTCAACCAAATGACTTGGGCCACAAAACTTCCAAGAGTAATGTACTCAGCTTCAGTAGTGGAAAGTGCAACAGAATTTTGCTTCCTACTAGACCATAAGACCAAAGATTGTCCTATGAATTGACAAGTTCCTAAAGTACTTTTTCTATCCACCTTGCATCTTGCAAAATCAGAGTCAGAAAATCCAATAATATCAAAAGAAGTGCTGTGTCTAGGATACCAAATCCTAATTTTTGGGTCCCTAAAAGATATCTAAAATTTCTCTTAATAGCAGTTAGGTGGGATTCCTTAGGGTCGATTTGAAATCTAGCACAAAGGCAAACACTAAACATTATGTCGGGTCGGCTTGCAGTTAGGTACCGTAAAGATCCAATCATGCCTCTGTACTTCTTCTGATCAACAGACTTACCACTTGGGTCCTTATCCAATGGAACACTAGAAGTCATCAGAGTATTGATTGGCTTAGATTTATCCATCTCATACTTCTTCAAAATTTCCTTTATGTATTTTGTTTGATTAAGAAAGGTTCCATCATCCAATTGTTTTATGTTAAACCCCAAAAAATAGGACAACTCTCCCATCATACTCATCTCAAACTTTCTACTCATTGTCTTAGAGAACTCATCACAAAGTTTTTTATTAGAAGATCCAAAGAGTATATCATCCACATAAATCTGAACAATGAGCAAATTATCTCCAACTTTTCTAAGAAAAAGGGTGGTGTCTACGCTCCCCTTAACAAACTCCCTTTCTAGTAAAAATGTGCTAAGCCTCTCAAAGCATGCTCTTGGTGCCTACTTTAAAACATACAAAGCCTTTTTTAATTTAAAAACATGATTTGGAAATTGGGAACTCTCAAAACCTTGGGGTTGTTCTACAAACACATCCTCTTTTATTTCCCCATTCAAAAAGGCACTCTTGACATCCATTTGATAAAGCTTAAATCCTTTATAACAGGCAAAGGCTAATAATACTCTAATGGCTTCCAATCTAGCTACAGGGGCAAATGTCTCCTCAAAATCTATCCCTTCTATTTTTTTATACCCCTTATCCATTAATCTTGCTTTATTCCTAATCACCACTCCTGAATTGATCACCTTGTTCTTAAAGACCCACTTTGTTCCAACTACATTTTGTCCCTTTGGTCTTTCTACAAGCTCCCAAACTTCATTCCTAACAAATTGGTTCAACTCCTCCTGCATGGCTAAAATTCAAAACTCATCAGTAAGGGCTTGGTTTAAGTTGGTGGGTTAAGCAATTGAGATAAAAGCAGAGTGGTTCACCTCCTTTCTAAGTCCATGTCTAGTCTTAACTCCATTAGAAGGGTCTCCTAAGATCAAATCCTTGGGGTGACTTATAAAGTATCTCCAATCTCTAGGTAAGGTCTGAGAAGGTCCAACCCTTTCCTCCAGATCTAAATTTTCTACTCCTTGGGTGACATCTCCTACTCCTTCTATGTTTTGGTGACCTACTTCGTTCTCCAATTTTTTTACTCCACTAGTAATCTCTCCAATATCATCATCATCCTCAACTACATGCTTTTTAGGATCAGACTCATAAAATACTACATGGGTAGTCTCTTCCACCACTAAAGTTCTCATGTTAAACACCATAAAAGACTTCCCAACACTAGAATATCCCAAGAACACTCCATCAAATTTAGGATCAAATTTTCCCAAGTGAGACTTCCCATTATTGTGAATGAAAACCTTACAACCAAAGACATGAAGGTGGGAAAGATTGGGTATCCTACCCTTAAGGATCTCATAGGGTGTCTTTTTTAATTTGGCTCTAACGTTCACCCTATTCAACACATAACAAGCTGTGTTAACCGCTTCAGCCCAAAAGTATTTTGGAGGTGAATATTTAGCAAGCATGGCTCTAGTGGATTCCATCAAGGTCTGGTTCTTCCTTTCGGCTACCCCGTTCTGCTGGGGATCGTAGGAGCTAAGAAATTGTGGCTAATCCCCTTGTCCTCACATAAATCTCTAAATTGTTCATTCTCAAACTCTCCCCCATGATCACTATGGATGGTCAAGATCTGACAACCTAGATTTTTCTGAATCCAAGTAGAAAATGTTTTAAACTCCTCAAAAGACTCATTTTTATGTGTAAGAAATTTAGTCCAAGTGAACCTTGAGTAGTTATCAACAATCACAAATCCATAGACTTTCCCTCCCAAGCTAGCAGTGCTAATGGGTCCAAAAAAATCCATGTGAAGGACTTCTAAAGGTATAGAGGTGCTAATGTCCTTAATGGGGTGAAAGGTGGAGTGGACTTGCTTTCATAGTTGACAGGCATCACAAAGGTGGTCTTTTGAAAACTTGAGTTTGGGGACACCTCTAACTAGGTCTTTTTGGGTCACTTTCCTAAGAGTTTTCATACTTGCATGACATAGTCTCCGGTGCCACAACCATGAATCATCTACCACAGTTTTTAAGCAAAATGAAGTGGCACATTCAATGTTATTTAAATCAAGCATGTAGAAGTTGTTGATCCTCTTTCCCTGCAAAATAGTGTTGTTACTTAAACTTAAAATGCATAAATTTGCAAAGAATTACACGATTAAACCTTTGTCACAGAGTTGACTGATGCTGAGTAGGTTGTGCTTCATTCCATCTTCAAGCAAAACATTTTCAGTCATAAGATTCTTGGAATTACCAATTTACCTGTGCCTACCACCTTATTGGTGGTGTTGTCTCTAAGAGTAACCTTGCCTCTAGTCCTGGACTCCAGTGAAACAAATTGATTGGCATCACCAGTCATATGTTCAGAGCAACCGCTTTCCAAGTACCATATACTCTCACGAGGTCTTTTGTGGGAGCCCACCTACAAAAGTATCAAATGTTAGATTTAGGAACCCAAGCAGGTTTGGGTTCCTTCTTATGAAGAGTAGAATACAATACATGTGTGGTATGCTGTGAATCATGCACCTTGGGTCTCTACACCCAATGTGTACTATGGTGAACAGTGCAAGTGTGTGAGATGTGTCATAGCATGCCACATGAAAAACATCTAACTTCAGAAAAAGGGTTTCTTACATGGTTTGAGTTATAAAGCCTCTTTCTATGTTTTGGCTTTTGATCAAAAGTATGTGTCATCCTAGTTTTCTTACATGCATCTAATTCATTTTGAATCTTCAAATTTGTACTTTTTAAGACTTCATTTTAAATCCTCAAGTTTTTCTCCATCTCTTTAGACTTCTTAAAATCAGAATCAAGTGAGGTATGTGTGACTTTTAGTGACTCATGCTCTTCAATTAATTCACAATATTTTTTATTTAACTCATCAAATTCATCAAGTAGAAGCATATGATTTGAATCAATTGTATAATGATCTTTAGGCATAATTGCATGCACTTTTTGTAACTTCAAAAATTCCAATTTTAAGCTTGCATGTGTTTTCTTGAGTTTCCTATATGATACATGATTTTTTTCAAAAACTTCAAGAAGTTGATCGTAGGAAAGTTCACATACCTCTTCTTGATCAAGATGATCATCTGCCATCAAGCACAATTTTGTTGTCTCATCTTTTGGTTGTCTTTGATGAATCTGATGCGGAATCTGCCCAAAATGCCTTTTGGAGTCTCTTCTTGTCCTTCCTGAACTTGGGTTTCTCCTCACCTTTTCCTTTTCTTGAGTGATCTTCAAGTATAGGACAATCGGCTTTCACATGTCCATGCTTCCTGCATTCATAACAAACAACTTCATAAGATCTTTTAGAATATTTATTATCCTTACCTTTTCTCCAATGATGCTTTTACTTCTTCCTTAGAAAGTTTCTGAATTACCTTGAGATGAAGGCAACTTCATCGCTCTCAGACCCGGAAGAATCGGAGTCAGATTTATGTGCCTTTAGTGCCACCGTTTTCTCTTTCTTTTTCTAACCTGCATCAAGATTTCTTTGATTCACCCCTTGCTCGTAAGAAATGAGTGAGCCAAGTAAGTTGCCAATCGAATACGTGTTCAAATCCTTAGATTCAGTTATAGTAGTGATTTTAGCCTCAAAAGAGGAAGGCAAGCATCATAAAATCTTGTTTAGTTTTTCAAAGTTTGAAAGTTCTCTTCCTAAGGCATGCAAAGAAGTAACAATCTGAGTAAATCTCGTATATATTTCAGAAATTGATTCATGAGATTTCATACAAAAAAGTTCGAAGTCATGCAAGAGAATGTTCAAACGGGATTGTTTAACTTCATTAGTGCCTTCATAAGTGATACACAATTTATCTCAAATTTCTTTACCAGTTTTGCAAGTGGAAACACACATGTAGTCTTCTAATTTTTAAGCACATAAAAAGTAATTAAGATATTTTGCATTCAATTGAGCCAAATCCCTATCATCTAAAGTCCATTCAGTAAAAGGAAGTGGAATAGTAATGCCATTAAGTTTACCAGTTGGAGGTGTGTAACCATCCGTAATAAGCATCCACATGCGATAATCAGTAGATTGTAAAAATGTAGACATGCGAGTTTTCCAAAAATATAATGGGATATTTTCAAATAGAGATGGTCGGGTAATAGAGTCCCTTCCGGTGTATTGCGATTACTAAAGTTATGCATGGATAAAAATTCAAAAAGTTTTCAAACTTAGATTTTATGAATCCCACTCTGATACAACTTGAAAGTTTGTTAGGGATGTTAAGCCCTGTGGAACTGGCCTAAGGCTAACCAAGAGGGGGGTGAATTGGTATTTAAAAAATTTTCTCTAAGCGAAGTACGAATACAAACCAAATTACCATAAAAAATAAGTGCGAAAGAAAATAAATGTGGAAGCAGTAAAAAACAAGAACACAAGGGTTTATAGTGGTGTAATCAACTCGACCTACGTCCACTCCCCAAAGGTGCCCTTCAAGTATTGCACTACAAACATGACTCTCCTCTAGCCCCCACAGCTAGGCGGAGAAGCCTTTACAAACATCTCTTTTTGCCACACCCGGCAAGGTAGAGAACCTTCCTCCTTTTGCTTCCTCCTGAAGCGGGCAGAGAACCTCAATCGCTTGCTGGAACTTACCTCTCCCAACCCTTCCAAGGACAAGAGACTCTAGGGAAGAAGAAGTGGAACAATGCTTGGAGTAACCCTTGTGAATCCCCTCACAAGCTCCCCCTCATAAGATCCTCTCTCTCTTCCTCTCCCTCTCTCCTTTAGGTTTTCTCAGATCAAGACAGAAGCCAAGGATGTTCAAAAATGTTGAACAAGAGCTCTTAAAAAGAAGAGCTTCAAAGGAGCTCATTAATTGCAAGTTGCCGACTATATCGTCTATGACGATATATAAATCATCCTGGCCGATCAGTACAAATCCCATAAGATCAGCTAGAGCATCGCCTTGAATGTAAACTGGATGATCAAAAATTGGCTTGATCATCCAGGATGATCGTACGATCGTCCCGGCCGATCAGTTCAAATTAGAGGAAAATTGTCCAGAGGATCCCCCTGAATTCAAGCTGTCCGATCCAGATCGTCCAGGAGTAACTAAGATTTTTTGACTAGATCATCCTTGCCGATCCTGCGATCGTCCAGGATGATGTGATTGTATCAATCATCCTTAATTACTTCCTTGATTATCTGATTAATTAAGGCATAATTGTGAATATCGTCTAGGCCGATCCAAGATCGTCCTGGCTGATTACCAAAAATACATAATACCTTAATTGTTTATGGAGCAATTTCTTTCTATTTTGAGCCTATCGTCTAGGATGATACAAGTATCGTCCCGGCCAATTGGCTAATGACGGCTTCCTTAATTAAGATCTTCTAATTAGATTTTCTGTTTTAAGCCCGATCGTCCAGGACGATTTAAATATCGTCCTGGCCGATATGAGTAAAAATAGAAATTCTAAGTCTTTCAAGTGTGTGTATAGGGTTACTTTGCATCAGTCACACCAAAGATTACAATTGACTCAAGAAGGGAAAAATAAAACTACAGACTTACTCAACCCTAATCTACCTCATCTTGAGCTGGCTCCATTTTTTTGTCCGATCTTTGATTCCTGAAAAGTCAGTAGTAAAAGACAGTCCAAGACAAGTAAGAGTGTTTTCCAATCATAAAAACATAGTTCATAGACCTGAATTTGCAACAATATCTGGTCTTCTATCAATCAAATAAACCAATGATATAATTATATCTCTAAATTTTGTTTGATAAATAGATTTCCCCTTTGAATCCTTATCCAACTGAATCGAGGAACTCATTTGTGTAGTTACTAGTTTAGCATTGTCCATTTCATACTTCTTGGGGATGCATTTAATATATTTTGACTTGCTAAGAAATGTTCCCTCCTCATTTTGACTAATGCTAAAACTAAGAAAATAACTTATATCTCCCATTAAACTCATCTCAAATTCACTACTCACTATTTTAGAAATATCATTACAAAGATTTTTATTTATAGATCTAAAAATGATATCATCAGTATATATTTGAACAATAAGTATATCATATCCTAATTTCTTCAAAGAGAGAGTGGTGTTCACACTTCCTTTTACAAAGGATCTCTTTAATAGGTAAGTACTTAACCTCTCATATTAAGCCCTAGGTATATGTTTTAATCCATATAATACATTTTTCAATTCATATATATGATTAGGGAATTTAGAATTTTCAAAATTTTGATATTGCACAACATAAACATCATCTTGTATCACCTCATTTAAAATGGCACTCTTATCATCCATTTGAAACAGTTTAAAACCTCTAAAATAGGCAAATGCTAACAAAATTCTAATTGCTTCAAGTCTAGCTGTAGCGCAAAAAGTCTCTTCAAAATTAATACATTCAATTTGATTATACTCCTTAGCCACAATCTAGCGTTATTTCTAACCACAACTCCTGAATCATTCATTTTATTTTTAAACACCCACTAAGTTCAACTACACTTTAATTCTTTGGCCTCTCAACCAATTCTCAAACATCATTTCTTACAAATTAATTCAAGTCTTCTTACATGGCCAAAATCCGAAATTCATCAGAAAGTGCTTGATTAACATTTATGGGTTCAATCATTAAAATAAAGGCAGAATGGTTAACATCTTTGCTAAGTCCATACCTAGTCCTAACACCCTCACTAGTTTCACCTAAAATTAATTTCTTAGGGAAATTTTTAGAAAATTTTAATTCTCTAGGCAAAGGGTTTTCTATCTCCAGATTTTCTTTCAAGTTTATATTCTCAATCCTTTGGGAGATATTTTATATATGATCCTCTTCCAAACTTGGCTCTTCTAAAATGCCAGATTTATTAAATATAACATGTGTGGTCTCATCAACTATTAAAGTTCTTTTGTTAAATAATATATATGATTTTCTAATATTAGAGTATCCAAAAAAAATTCCTTCATCTTATTTTGGATCGAACTTTCCTAAAGGAGATTTTCCATTATTATGTATGAACACCTTACATCCAAAAATATATAAATGTGACAAATTTAGTTTTTTTTTTCTTAAGAAGCTCATAGGGTGTTTTATTCATTTTTTATCTAATGTTCATCCTATGCAGAACATAACAAGCTGCACTAGCTACTTCAGCCCAAAATTATTTTGGAAGTGAATATTCTACCAATATGGCTCTAGTGGCTTTAATTAATATTTTGTTATTTATTTCAACTACCCCATTATATTGAGGGGTCCTAGGTTCTGAAAAATTATGATCAATTCTTTTTCTTTACAAAATTCTTCAAATATTTTATTTTCAAATTCACCTCCATGATCACTTTGAATTATTAAAAGTTCATATCCTAGTTTTCTATGGATCCATTATGAAAAGTTTCTAAATTCCTCAAATGATTCAATCTTATAAAATAAAAATTTAATTCATGGTAATCTTAAAAAATCATCAACAATCACAAATCCATATACCTTCCCTCCTAGACTTACAGCGCTAACTCGTCTAAAAAGATCCATATGAATAATCTCCAACGGTTTGCTGGTTCTAACATCCTTAATGGAATGAAATGACGACTTCAACTATTTTCCTAGTTGGCATGCATCACAGAGGTGATCCTTAGTAACGTCTAGTTTTGGTATACCTCTAACAAGTTATTTTTGGGTAATTTTTCTAAGATTTTTCATACTAGTGTGAAAAAGCCTCCTATATCATAACCATGATTCATCAGAAACTATTTTTAAATAAAAAAACATTAGGAGGTTTAATATAATTTAATTCTAGCATATACATAATATTTATCCTATTTCCATGCATTACATTAATTTCATTTTGGCTTAGTATGCAGCTAGTGGGAAAATATTTAACACTATATCAATTATTATATAGCTGACTAATACTCAAGAGATTATGCTTTAAGCCTTCCACAAGTAATACACTTTCAATAAAAAAATTGTTCAAGTTGTCGATTATATATGTGCCTACCACTTTCCTAGTGGTATTATCTCTAGTGTAACTTTGCCTCAATTCCTAGCTTCCAACGATATGAATTGTTTAGTATATCCAGTCATATGCTTTGAGGAACCGTTATTCAGGTACCAAATGCTCTCACGAGGTCATGTATGAGAGAGAATCTACAAAAAGATCAAATGTCAGTCTTGGGAACCATAAAAGAGTTTGGGTTCTCCTCTTGGAAAAATTAAACTAGATGCATGTATGATATAACTTATTTTATGCATCTTTGGTCTCCACACTAAATGAGTTTTGCTAAATATAGGACAAGTGTGTGAATTATGCTTAATTATTTCACAAGAAAAATACTTAACTCCAAAAAAGGATTTTTCAATCTCTGATAATAAAAATATATTTTCCTAGGTTTTAAGATTTTTTATTTTAAAATAGTATCATTAAAATCTTCAAGTTTAGGGCGGGTCATAGTTTCCTCAAGATCCTTCACTTTCACTATAAGAAATGAATTTACATCTTCTAACATAATATTATCAAATTTTAATAGTGCTCTCTATTTTCAGATTCATCCTTAAAAGTTTTAAATTCTTTTTCTAATTCAGTTTTGGATGATTCTAATAGTTCATTTTGTTTATTCAAATTATCAAATTCATCCAATAAACTCATGTGGTTGTTATTAATCTATGCGTGATCTTTCCTAAGAATTTCATGCTCTTTTTGTAACACTAGAAAATCTAAATTCAATATAGCATGTATTTTCTTAAGTTTTTTATATACCATATGAATTCTTTCAGAAACTTCTAACTCATTATAACTTAAGTCACATACCTCCTCTTAATCTGATTGATCAAGATTATCGGCCATTAAACACAGATTGGTGACTTCTTCTTTCTTTTCTATTTCTGATGAATCCGAAGCTGAATCCACCAAAAAGCTCACTGAATTTTCTTTTTTCCCTTCATCACATTTTCTTTCCCCTTCACCTTTTCTTTTCTAGGAGTGGCTTTAAGATTGGGGCAATCTGATTTGACATGTCTAGGTTTCTCATAGGAAATAACATCATTAGAAATATTAACATTCTTTTGAAACTTTCCCTTGTTCCTCTATTGGTGTCTTCTTTGCTTCTTCTATAGAAAACTCCTAAATTTTCTGGTCATCAAGGGAATATCATCCTCATCCCAAGTTGTGATTGATCACTCTCCAAGTCATTTACTTTCAAAGTTATGTTCTTCTCCTTTTGCTTTTCTCCTGTATTAATCCATCTTTGAGTCACTCGTTGCTTGTAAGTATTTAGAGATCTAAGAAGATTGTCAATGGAATAAATAGTTAAACCTTTCAACTCTATAATTGTAGTAATTTTAGCATCATAAGCAGTAGGCAAACAACAAAATATTATATTAACCATTTCAATATTTATTAGGTATCTACCTAATGCATGAAAAAAAGTGACTATTTGAGTGAATCATATGTACATGTCAGATATAGATTCATTTGGTTTCATATGAAATAGTTCATAATCATGTAACAAGATATTTAATCTAGATTATTTCACTTCATTAGTCCCTTCGTATGTAATATAAAGTCTATCCCAAATATCTTTTACACTTTTATAAGAAGGTGCTCGCATTTAATCTTCAAACTTAACTGCATAAAATAAACTATTTCAATATCTTGCGTTTAATTGTGCTAAGTCCCGTTCTTCTACAGTCCAGTCAGCAAAAGGTGTTTCAACTCTAATGCCATCAATGAGTTTAGTTGACCTAGTATACCCATCCTAAACTAAAATTTACAAACAATAGTCAAACGATTGAAGAAAAGTACACATGCATATTTTCCAAAAATCAAAAGGGATATTGTCAAATAACGGAGGTCTAGTGATTGAATACCCTTCAAGTGTGCTATAGTTTCCAAAAGTAGCCATTATCATTTTCAAAAAGTTGTCTAAACTTAAATTTTTGAGACAAAGCTCTGATATCACTTATAAAGTGCATATATGATGCAAAACATATGCAGATGTCCTAAGGCTAACCAAGACGAGGGGTTAATTACTATTTTTTTAAATTATCTTGGATATTAAAGAAAACTAATTTTTATATATTTTATAAAAATAATTTTTCAATCACAAAATAAAAAATGCTGAAAATAAAAGTGTGGAAATTAAATTAAACACAAAGATTTATAGTGGTTCGGTCCAACAAGACCTACGTCCACTCCCTGAAAACTTTCTCTTAAGGCATTGCACTATTATAAAAGTGACTCTCATTTTGCCGACACAGCAAGGAGAAGAAGCCCTTACAATTTTCCTCTCTTCCACCAATCCTCGGTGCGGTAGAGTATCTTTGTCCTTTCACATCCTCCAAGTGTCTGGAGAGTACTGTCATCCTTTCACACCCACCAAGTGTCGGAAGAGTACCATCATCCTTTCACACCCTTTAATTATCAGCAGAGTACCATCATCCTTTCACACCCTCCAAGTGTCGGCAGAGTACCAGACCTTCTTCAAAGATCTTCTCTCAAGTAACTAGAAAGAAGAAAGGAAGAGAAGTAACCAAAATACAAAAGAGATTCTTACCTTTGAGCAACTTTGTGAACCCTTTACACTCCACTTATAAGAGCTCTCTCTCAAACACTCTCCAAAAACACTCTTTCACTTTCTCGCAAAGAAATCACGAAGAACAACATCATCCAAGTAAGTTTCTAAGGACTTTTTATATGAAAGACGCGAAAAACCGTTCAGAAAATTGAAAAATTGCCATTTTGAGCTTGTACGATCGTAATTTGTATGTATGAACAGTTCAAAAACTACTACATATGAATTTGTACAAAAAAAAATTTGTACATGATAATCGTCCAGTATGAACCATGTTTATACTATACGAACTATTAAGAAATTTTTCTTGGTTTGTCAGGACAACAAGATATCCCACATTTTTATACTTTGTGCATCATCTGTATGAACAAGGCATCATACAATACGATCAGTTAAGAAAAATTTTGAGTTCGTTGGGATGAAAAGGGACCCGTTCTTTTCGTACTCTAGAAGTCGTCTGTACGAAGGTCATTTCATACAGTACGATCAGTTCAAAAAATTTCAAAAATCATCGAGATGAATAGGAACGTATCAATTTTATACTCTAGATGTCATTTGTATGAAGGTCACTTCGTACAGTATGATAGTACTTATAAAAAGTTTCTTCCCACAGTTCGTTTAACTACTCATAGGAGGAAATAACTAAACAAATCATCCTGTATGAAATGAAATTGTATAATACAATTAGTTTTAAAAAAAAATTATAAATTTTAAATACTCTCCTATGCGTAGAAGTAATGAATACTACATTCTCTATGCTAAATAGGGTGAATTTCTTATTAAAGCTAAATAGGACACCTTATATTTTTGCGTAGAAGTAATGAATACGACATGCTCTATGCTAAATAGGGTGAATATCATATTAAAGCTAAATAGGACACCGTATGAGTTGCTTAAGGGTAGGACACCTACTCTTTCTCATTTATATGTATTTGAGTGTAAATATTTTATCCTTATCAATGATAAATCTCCTCCAAGAAGGTTTGATTTAAAATCAAATAAATGAGTCTTCTTAGGTTATTCCTTAGTAGGTAAAGCCTATAGGGTCTTCAATAAAAGAATCTTAGTTGAAGATGAATCTACCCATATTGTATTTGATGAATCAGATAGACTTGCCAAGTCTATGTTAGAAGAAGATGAAGAGGTAGAAGTTATCCATGGAGTAGAATCTATTGACCTATGAGATAGAGATGAATCTCATAAGCTATTGTCTAGATAATGGAGATACTTATCTAGTCATCCTAGGTATCTTATCTTAAGAGATCCTTTAATTGGAGATAAAACAAGGTCTAGACTTAGGAAGCAGGTTAATCATTCTTCATTTATCTTTATGGTAAAACCAACAAATATACCAAGCCTTAACTGATGAATTTTGGATCCTAGCTATACAAGAAGAGTTAAACTAATTTACTAGGAATGATGTATGAGAGTTGATTAGCAGACCTAAGGACTATAGTGTAGTAGGAACTAAGTGGGTATTCAAGAATAAGATGAATGAGTCTGGGTAGTGTCAGAAATAAGAATAGATTAGTAGCTAAAGGGTACAATCAAATTGAAGGTATTAATTTTGAAGATACATTTATCCTTGTATCTAGATTAGAATCCATTAGAGTATTACTAGTTTTTACATGCTATAGAGGGTTCAAGTTGTATTAGATGGATGTAAAAAGTGCCTTTCTAAATGGGGCTATTTATGGAAGATATCTATGTAGAGAAACCCCCAAGTTTTGAAAATTCTTTTTTTCCCAACCATGTGTACAAACTTAAAAGGGTCTTACATGGATTGAAGTAAGCAACTAGGGCATGGTATGAAATGCTTAGTACTTTTATTCTAGATAGATAATTTAGTAAGGGTTATGTACATACCACCCTATTCCTTAAGAATATAGGTGATGATTTACTCATAGTTCATATCTATATAGATGATATTTTATTCCAATCCATATATGAGAGTCTTTGCAATGAATTTTTAGAAATTATGAGTAGAGAATTTGAGATAAGTATGATGGGAGAGCTAACATATTTTCTTAGATTTAGTGTGAATCAAATGAAAGATAGTAAGTTTCTCTGTCATACTAAATATATTAAGAAAATTTTGAAGAAATATGATATGGAAGGTGTTAAAGAAATAATTACACCAATGAGCTCAACCATTCAATTAGACAAGGATGTAGATGGAAAATCAATAGATCATAAGAAGGATATGGGGCTAATAAGATCACTTTAGTGTTTATTTATGTGCTACATTTTAAGTTGATCCTAAAGTATCCCATATGACTGAAATTAAGAGAATTCTTAAATATCTTATAGGCACCCAAAACATAGATATCTTGTATCACAAGAATAACACCATATTTTAAATTATAGGGTATTCAAACTCAGACTTTATAGGGTATAAAATAGACATGAAAAGTACTTCTAGAACTTGTTAATTCATATGACAATCCTTAGTTTCTTGGTCTAGTAGAAAATCAAATTTTGTAGCTCTATCCACCACTGAGGCAGAATAAATAATTGTAAGAAGTTATACTGCTCAAGTCTTATGGCTAAAGTAGTAAATCCTTGACCTTAGACTTTTTGTATGCACTATACCAATCATATGTGATAACACTAGCATCATCTGTATTTCAAAGAATCCAATTCAATTTTCTTACACAAAGCATAGAGATATTAGACATCATTTTAATGCAGATCATGTAGCCAAAAGAGACATATAATTGGATCATGTAGCTATTCAAAATCCATTGGCAAATATTTTTACAAAACTCTTAAAGTATGACACCTTCAGCACGCTTAGAACTACATTATGTGTCATGACATTCATTCTTAAACAAATTAGGGTAGAAGTTTGATTAGAAGTATGAGTAGTTGTTTGATTGTTGTGTTATCTCATTCCTTTTATGTTTATGCCTATGTTTATATATATATATTTTTTTTTTGAGTAGCTTATTTGTATAAGTTTTCCCTGCTAATTACATAATAAATTAAAATAAAAAATTAAAAAATTATAATATTACTATATGAACCTCTTCGTACTATACAATAAACACTAACCTTGACATCCTCATCATCCATGAAATGAACAACACAAATTAGATCAATTATTGGTAATCAAACTATATGATATACATCTTAGTAGGCATTTAAAACCTATTCTTTTTATACAATCCATTTATTCAAAAGTCATACCAGACGCCTCCTCGAGATGAACACTTTTACAAAGATCATCTAATACGATTCCGATTGTACTATATCATTTGATCAACTTTTCTAAAATATCATCCATGATGAATTGAATGCTTCAGATCATCCAATATTATTCACATCATACTATATGATTGGTTGTGACTATATAAGGAAGGGTGGAGTTAAGGCTTTGAATCACACCATTATAACTTTATCTTCTCTTAGCCTTCAGTTCTTGCCATTAATATTCCTAAATGCTGGTGGAAAGTGATCCCACATGTTGATAAGAACTTCCTCTCATCATCCTATGGATGACCATTTTCATTCTATAGAGGATGACTAAGCCTACCATAGATACAAAGCAGCACACATTATGCCATATCCCTGTTGGTGGAATTTTGAAAACAGGTTTCAAAAATATTAGTTTTCTTTGAGAATTTTGAAATTGAGATTTATTTCTAATTCTAGAAGTCGAATCAACTCGCTCGGAAAATTATATCACCCCGAAAGGCGAAAATAAAATTCCACAACGGTGTTCAGGCTTAGAATTATGTAATTCGCCTTGGATATCATGGCTAGATTCTAAAGAAAACTCGACACGGCCCCGAGGGGACGAGGTAGAGTTCAACTAAATAATCTAGTTATGATACTCAAGGAGTGTGATAGTCGAATTCATATCCAAAGCTTTATCAAAGAAGGATGTATCTCCCCAAAAGGGAGGTATCACCTTTCAATGATAATTCTTCTAATATGATAACGGCAATCATTTTTTACTTTTCCCAAAGAAATCTAAGAGGGTTTTTTTTTAAAAGATTAATTTTGAAATCAGGTGTGTGTGGTTCCAAATCTCTTACGAGCGCAAGCCCTCATAGTTAATTACATCGTAGGGAGACAGAGTTCCCTACGAAAACTCTCGATTAAAATAAGAACGAATTTTTGTTAGATTTTCTAGGAGTGATATAAAAAAAATTGAATATAATATTTTGGAAAATCAAAGGGGAGTGAATCAAAATTGAACAGTTATTAACAGAATCAAAGGAAGAGAGGTATGGGACACTTTGAGATTCCAGAACCATCCGGAAGTGTCCCAACTTAATCTAAGTGTTGGGCTTTATGTTTTGGATTGAAATGATATTTAATTAGAGTTGAGCATTTTATTAGAAATTTGGGATTATATTCCCAAAATTTGGGGCCTTATAATCAAAGATCTGTTGCAACCCATGACCCCGAGTTTGAGATTTTGATGATGCTGAATAATGAGTGTTTTGGAACAACTTTTCATTTAATACTATTTTATTTGCTATTGTCCTTGAGTACTAACATTTCAGGAAGATCACAAGTGACTCAGGACGAAAGGAAGACTCAATAAAGGGTAGATTAGGAGTATGAGTCAAACATTGTATTTTTCTTTTTATTTTATTGAGTCTGGCCTCAAAATGCAAAAGAGTAAGAGCAACCATGCACACACATAGGGGGAGAGTTTGTTTTTTAATAAAAATTGTCATAGAAATTCTTCTCTGGAGATCGTACTGTACGATTTTAATTTGTACCGTACGATCAGAGCTATGTGGACAATTCTGTGAATAGATCGTACTGTACGAATAGTTTTGTACTGTACGATATGTTCAGATCCAAAACTCTAGCCGTAGTTTAATTTGAGTAAGTGATTTTTGCGTCGTTCGTACTGTACGAACATGTTCGTACTGTACGATCTATTTTTAATACTTACTTAAATTAACCCGTAATTAGTGCATGTAATCCAGGCCTAATTAAATTTTGAACATCGTACTGTACGAACCTGATCATACCATACGATGAACAGAGACGACATCTGATCGTCCAGACCATCGTCCTGTACGAATAGGGTTTTGTGTATCGTACCGTACGATATTATATCATACAGTACGAATTGTTTTTGAACTGTTCGTACATCTTCGTACCAGGACGACGTCTGTTTATATATATCGTACTGTACGATGTTTCATCGTACTGTACGAACAATAACGGCTACTTTTGAAATCAGAGGTTTTTGGAGCCCGTTTTAGATGTCAATCTTGTCTTTTTTCAGTAAGAATCACAGAGGGGGTGAACGTGGTTAGAGAGGGATTCCAAGGGAGAGAGCTCTAGAGAAATTCTTGAGGGTTGAGAGAGGAAGGAGGAGGTGAGCGTTGTGAGGGAGATCACACGGTTGCTCCAAGCTTGCTGCATCTTGCTCCTCCTATGGCCCTAGAAGGATTTGAGGGAGAATCTCCAAGGGAAAGGCTCGTCTACATCCGTTACCTCGAGGTTCTCTGCCTTCTCCAGGAGGGAGAAAAACGAGAAGGTTCTCTGCCGTCGCCAGGAGGGCGAAAATAGAGTTTGGCACTCCGCCACGTCGGGTTGGTGAAAGGGAGGTTTATAAAGGCTTCTCCACCTTGCCGAGGGGGGAAAAAGGAGAACTATTTTGATAGTGAAAATCCAGGAGCGGAGGACTCCGGGGAGTGGACGTAGGTTATATTTTGACCGAACCACTATAAAAATTCTTGGTGTGTTTTTTCCTTATCGTCATTTACTTTTTACTTGCATTTAATTTTCATAAATATTGCATGGTGAAATTTGTGGAAGAAAAATAGCTTAAAATTTTGTTGTAGAATTTCAAAAATAACAAAAAAAATTAGAACTCTTGTTTAGGGTTATTTTTATTAAGAAAAAGATTTTCACAATTCACCCCCCCCCCCCTCTTGTCAGTTAGTAATTTCAAGATCTGCCCCGGATCCTAAATCTAATTTGGACGCTGGACCACAGTCGTCCGATCCTAACTAATGCAGTGCAAAAACCTAGACTTACCCCGGCCTGGATTAGGGAGCCAGCTAGCCACCTAGTCGATTTAAAAGAGATGAGTCCGATTTTTTATGAGAGAGTGGTAGGGACGTTATACTTAAAGTTCTAGAGAATTGGGGCCGACATCTAAAAATTTTCCTAATTGGCCCCTTTGACTTATGTTGGGCACTAAAATGCTAAACTGATGCAATTAAAAAATTTTGACTCTTTTAATTTGAGTCTAATGCAATGCATGTTAGTCGACGACTTCTAAATCAAGTATGCTTGAAATTTTAAAAATATGCTTATAAAAATATTTTTTTAGAAGACTGGTCTTCCCCAAGTCCGGCACCTCATCCTCATAGGTCAGACTATCCGGACTCTACCCACTGGCGGGGAAGGGTCTAAAATAAGGGAAGAGTAATGCAGTAATATGCATGCAACCCCAGGATCGATCCCCGGCTAATTCCCTAGATTCGTTATCTTACTATGTTATTTAGACTCACTAACATTTTAAACTTTTAAAGTTATGAGTATAAAACTTTCACACCCTCACGAGTCTCACGTATCAAGGCGAAAACAAAGGCGGCACACAATCGCCAAAAAAAAACTAGGAAAAACAAGCAATCCTAAAGGCAATCAATTCATCACATCAAATATTAACTAATTAATAAATATCCATAGGCAAAGTTGCCCTGGTTATTACAAATCAGAATTTTGCAGAAAGTAAAGTGGCCGGGCACCACTGACAACAACCCGGATTCTAAACCTAGTAATGACGCAAGTAGTTTTGAGTGGGATATTCTCAATCTTCAAATCTTCAGTCTTGTTCTTCTTTGGGTTCCTTTTGCTTCAAGCTCCATTGATTATTCGTACTGGACTACCCAAATGGATAAGAGGGCACTTCCTTTAAGGGGAATGCCACTCTTTCCTCTTTGGGTAGGGAGGGGTGTGGCCCAAATTTGAATCTCCAAATAGAAAAGGTCTACTCCCCTTAGGGGCATCCTTTTCTCTTCGGAGTCCAAGCTTTGGACTTATATATCCCAACTCAAAGCTGACTTTCACAACACTTAAAAAATTACACAAATTACATTTATTTGAAAATAAAATCTAGACTCACCTCTAGGGTTATCCTAAGCAGTTAATAAATAAGATGCAGTTATTCCTGTTTGAATAGTTGCTATTTGAATGAGTTATATTTGTGCAACTTATGTAGTTTTGATGATTCCAAACATTATTGTTCAGATGTATAGTTATCTCCTAACAATTTTAGAAGATTTGCACTTGCTCTTGTGTGTACTAACATTTCAAGAAAATCAGACTCCAGACTACGAAAACTTCAAATCAAATTCAACATATGATATTTTGTTTATTTGAAGTTTGTCTTTTCTTTGAATTAATTTTGAAAGGGAGTGATTGTAATTGAGTGAATAAAATCTCACACACACAAATTAGGAGATCATGAAATTCTATACTGATCGTACAGGACGATATTTATCGTACTGGACGATCTGTCAGTTATCTCCTATAGAGCACTTGGAACGAATAGGAACTTGCTTTGAAAAATTTTTCTAAGTCCTATTAGTCCAGGACGAATTTTAATATCGTCCCGGACGATGGGTTCTCTGTAAACATTTCGTCCAGACGAATTTTACCATCGTACTGGGCGACCAGTCCTTTGGAAAAATTTCGTCCAGACGAAAATAAATATCGTACCGGACGAACAGCTCTCTGGAAAATTTTCGTCCAGACGAAACAAAATTATCGTCCCCGGCGATTGGCTCTCTGGAAAATTTTCGTCCAGACGAACATATTTTCGTCCAAACGATAAACCGACTTAGGACAGTTTTCAGCAGTTTCTAGAACCGACCTTGTAATAACCGTTCGTACTGGACGAACCTAGTTCGTACAGGACGATCAGCTGTACGAAGTCATTTCGTACACATATACAAATCGGGTCATTTCAGATCGTTTAAGTAAAATCGTCCAGGACGATCCACTGCGTACAGAATTGAAAACTTGCAGTTTTTGGGCGGTTTTTCTTGTCTTTTGTATAAATAGTCCAAATTAGACTGCCACCCAATCTTTTTGTCATTTGATCTTCGTGCCTATTGAGAGAATAGCCAAGGAGAGAGTGGAAGAGAGCTTTCAAAGGAGGATTCCTACCATTGGAGCGAGAAGGCTTCACTTGGATTGCAAAGGTAAGAATCTCTACTTGTGAAATTGGATTTCTTCATTCTTTTCTTTCTTCCTTCTAGATTCTTGTGAGAAGATCATTCAAGAAGGTCCGTTTCTCTGCCGACACTTGGAGAGTGTGAAAAGGATGAGGGTTCTCTGCCTACACTAGGAGAGTGTAAAAGGAAGAAGGTTCTCTGCCTACACTTGGAGAGTGTGAACAGCCGTAGGGTTCTCTGCCCACACTAGGAGAGTGTGAAAGGACGACGGTTCTCTGCCCACACTAGGAGAGTGTAAAAGGACGACGGTTCTCTGCCAGCACTGTGGATTGTGTAAAAGGACGACGGTTCTCTGCCGCACCGGGTAGTGGTGAAAAGAGGGTTTTGTACAGGCTTCTCCGCCTTGCTGTGGGTGCTAAAGGAGAGTCACTTTGTGGTATTAGTGCAATACTCAGAGGGTGCCTCTGAGGAGTGGATGTAGGTCTGGTTATAGACCGAACCACTATAAATCTGGTGTCATTTACTTTATTGCTTTTACGTTTCCGCATTTTAAATTTCAGTTTTAACAACTCTGTGGTTGAAAAACATTTTTCTACAAACTTTAAAAGAAAATTTTATTTCGGTTCAACTTTAATTTTAAGAGGGTTTAAAATTTTTAAAACTACCAATTCACCCCCCTCTTGGTAGCCGTGGGACATTTACTTAGGCTTAACAACCTAATTACTAGACTCAACAAGTGGTATCAGAGCATTGTTTCAAAATCATAAGTTTGAACTACTTTTTGATTAACGTAGATGGCTACATTTGGAAACCGAAACACACCTGAGGGTTACTCTATCACTAGACCTCCACTGTTTGACAATATTCCTTTTGATTTTTGGAAAACACGCATGTCTACTTTCTTACAGTCACTTGATTATCGCATGTGGATGTTAGTCCAGGAAGGTTACACAAAACCAACTAGATTAGTTGATGGAATTAGGGTAGATACACCCTATGCAGATTGGACTATAGAAGAACGTGACTTAGCACAATTAAATGCGAAATGTTTAAATAGTTTCTTTTGTGCTTTAAAATCTGAAGACTACATGCGAGTTTCTACTTGTAAAAGCGGAAAAGACATATGGGATAGACTTTGTATTACTTATGAAGGGACAAATGAGGTTAAGCAATCAAGACTCAATATCTTGTTACATGACTACGAATTATTTCGCATGAAACCTAATGAATCTATATCTGACATGTACACAAGATTCACTCAAATTGTCACCTCTTTGCATGCACTTGGTAGGGAATTAACTAATGCTGAAATGGTTAATAAGATTCTTCGTTGTTTACCTACTGCATACGATGCTAAAATTACTGCAATTACAGAGTCAAAAGATCTGAACATTTATTCTATTGACAATCTTCTTGGTTCACTCATTGCTTACGAGCAAGGAGTAAGTCAAAGAAAGATTGATGCAGGTGAACCAAGAAAGGACAAGAATATTGCACTAAATGTGGAAGAGTCAGAAAGTGAACACTCACAACCTGAGGATGAAGATGATATAGCACTGATGACTAGACAATTCAAAAGCTTTTTAAAGAGGAAGCAGAAGAGACGCCAGCAATGGAATAGAGGTAAGTATAACAGAAATGGCAAGGTTTCTAATGAAGTGATTTGTTATGAATGCAGGAAACCAGGTCATATAAAGACTGATTGTCCAAAACTCAAAGCCTCTCCTAGCAAGGAGAAGGTAGAGGAGAAACCAATGGTAAAGAAGGGCAAGAAGAAGTTTCAAAAGGCTTTTTGGGCGGACTCAGCTTCAGACTCATCTGAGACTGAAAAAGAAGAAGAAGTCACCAACCTTTGCTTGATGGCAGATAAAGCTGAACAATCAGATCAAGAAGAGGTATGTGATTTAACTTATAATGAATTGTTTGAAGTTTCTGAACACATGCATGATGCATATAGGAAAACGAAAAAGATGCATGCTAGTTTAGTTTTAGAATTGGAAGAGCTTAATAAGGAACACGAAATCCTTAGGAAAGATCATGCTTTAATTGATAGCAACCACATGAAACTACTTGATGAATATGATGACTTGAATAAAAATTTTGAGAATTTAAAATCATCCTATGCTGAACTTGAAAAAGAATTTGAGAAATTTAAGGATGAATCTGAGCACAAGACATATAGAGTCAATTATACAAATCGAATCTTGGAGGAAATGAATTCATTTTACAAACTTACTATAAGAGCTCTCGAGGATAATAGGAACCCCCCTAAACTTGAAGATTTTACAAATCCTAAATATTATCCTAAATTCATGAAATCCCTTAGAAGACAATCATATGAGAGAAAACATAGGAATATTTTTCCTAATGTTAAATGTAACAATTGTGGATTTTTGGGACATATATCTCACACCTGCACTTTAAAGATGAAACCTAATTTGGTGTGGAGAACTAAGATGCATAAACCTAGACATATCACACATGCATCTGATTATAAATTTCATAAAGGTGAACCCAAACTAGTTTGGGTTCCCAGGTCTAACATTTGAGAATTTTGCAGGTATACTCTCACACAAGACCTCGTGAGAGTATATGGTACCTGGACAGCGGATGTTCTAAGCACATGACTGGAGATACTGCTCAATTCATAACGCTGGAAGCCAGGAGTGGAGGCAAGGTTACACTTGGAGATAATACCACAAAGAAAGTGGTTGGATCAGGTATGATTGGAAATTTGAAAAACTTTTTCATAGATAATGTTTTATTAGTTGAAGGCTTAAAACATAATTTGCTTAGCATAAGTCAGCTATGTGATAAGGGCTATAATGTAAAATTTTTACCTACTAGCTGCATAATTAGCCTAAATGGAAAAATTGTTTTAAATGGAAAAAGGGTGAACAATGTCTACATGCTAGATTTAAATTGTATTCAATCTCCTACTGCTTTTTGTTTGAAAACTGTTTCTGATGAATCATGGCTTTGGCATAGGAGACTTTGTCATTCTAGTATGAAAAATCTTAGAAAAATTACCCAAAAGAATTTGGTGAGAGGAATACCTAAACTAGACTTTACTAAGGACCATCTGTGTGATGCATGTCAATTAGGAAAACAAGTGAAGTCCTCTTTTAAGTCCATTAAAGATCTTAGGACCAGTAAACCTTTAGAAATTCTACACATGGATCTTTTTGGACCAGTAAGCACTGTTAGTCTAGGAGGAAAGGTATATGGATTTGTTATAGTAGATGATTTTTCAAGATTCACCTGGGTTAAATTTCTTTTTCATAAGAGTGAATCATTTGAGGAATTCAGAAATTTTTCAACTTGGATACAAAGAAAACTAGGATGTGAAATAATTTCTATACAAAGTGATCATGGAGGAGAATTTGAAAATGAAAGATTTGAAGATTTCTGTAAAGAAAAGGGGATTGATCACAATTTTTCTGCACCTAGAACTCCTCAACAAAATGGAGTAGTTGAAAGAAAGAACAGAACATTAATAGAAGCCGCCCGAGCAATGTTAGCAGAATACTCGCTTCCTAGATATTTTTGGGCTGAGGCGGTTAGCACTGCATGCTATGTTCTGAATAGGGTGAATGTGAGATCAAATTTGAATAAAACACCCTATGAGTTGCTAAAAGGAAGAACACCAAATTTGTCTCATTTGCATGTATTTGGTTGCAAGGTGTTCATACATAATAATGGAAAATCTGCCTTAGGAAAATTTGATCCAAAATCAGATGAAGGAATTTTTGTTGGATATTCAAGTGTTGGAAAATCTTATAGAGTATTCAACAAAAGAACTTTAGTCATTGAAGAAACCACACATGTTGTTTTTGATGAAAATGGAAACATGGAAGAGCCAAAAGTTGTTGAAGAAGAAATTGAAGAAAACTCCCAAAAGATTGATAGATTAAATTTGGAAGAAAATGTGGAAGAAAATTTAGAAAGAGAAGACCCTTTGCCTAGAGATTTGAGATTTTCTAAAAACCACCCAAAGGAATTAATCATAGGTGAACCAAGTGAGGGTGTTAGAACTAGGCGTGGATTAAACAAGGAAGTCAATCATTCAGCCTTTATTTCAACTATTGAACCCACTAACATTGATCAAGCACTTTCAGATGAATTTTGGATATTGGCCATGCAAGAAGAGTTGAATCAATTTGTAAGAAATAAAGTTTGGGAACTAACTACAAGGCCAAAAGATCAAAGTGTTGTTGGAACCAAGTGGGTGTTCAAAAATAAAATGAATGACTCAGGAGTAGTCATTAGAAATAAGGCTAGATTAGTAGCTAAGGGGTATAATCAAATTGAAGGAATTGATTTTGAGGAAACTTTTGCCCCTGTAGCTAGACTTGAAGCAATTAGGGTTTTACTAGCCTTTGCCTGTTTTAAAGGTTTTAAATTGTTTCAAATGGATGTCAAAAGTGCCTTTTTAAATGGAGTAATTGAAGAAGATGTTTTTGTAGAACAACCTCCAGGTTTTGAAAATTCTAAATTTCCAAATCATGTTTTCAAATTAAAAAAGGCATTATATGGATTGAAACAGGCACCTAGGGCTTGGTATGAGAGGTTAAGCACCTTCCTACTTGAAAGATCTTTTGAAAAAGGAAGTGTGGATACAACTCTCTTTTTAAGGAAAATTGGAAAGGATATACTTATTGTTCAAATTTATGTGGATGACATCATCTTTGGATCTTCAAATAAACATCTTTGTGATGATTTTTCTAAAACAATGAGTAGTGAATTTGAAATGAGTCTAATGGGAGATTTAAATTACTTTCTAGGATTTAGCATTAAGCAACTTGAGGAAGGTACTTTTCTTAGTCAAACCAAATATATTAAGGACATCCTCAAAAAATATGAAATGGACAATGCTAAACCTGTTAGTACACCAATGAGTTCTTCAGTTCAGTTGGATAAAGACCTTAAGGGAAAATCTGTTGATCAAAAGAAATTTAGAGGGATAATTGGATCTTTACTTTACTTGACTGCTAGCCGACCAGATATTATGTTTAGTGTTTGCTTATGTGCTAGATTTCAATCAGATCCAAAAGAATCACATTTGACAGCAGTGAAAAGGATTTTAAGATATCTACTAGGAACTCAAAACTTAGGAATTTGGTATCCTAAGTTTAGCTCTTCATTTGAAATTATTGGTTACTCAGATTCTGACTTTGCAGGCTGTAGAGTGGATAGGAAAAGCACTTCTGGAACATGTCAATTCATTGGAAATTCATTAGTTTCATGGTCTAGTAGAAAACAAAATTCAGTGGCACTATCTACTGCAGAAGCAGAATACATTGCATTAGGAAGTTGTGTGGCACAAGTACTTTGGTTAAAACAACAGTTGATTGACTTAGGATTAACTATAGGCACTATTCCAATTTATTGTGACAATACTAGTGCTATTTGCATTTCCAAAAATCCTATTCAACATTCTAGAACCAAACACATTGATATAAGGCATCATTTCATAAGGGATCATGTATCCAAAGGAGAAATTGAACTCATACATGTTTCAACTGAAAATCAACTTGCAGACATTTTTACAAAACCTTTAGCCTTTGATACCTTCAGTACTTTAAGAACAAGGCTTGGTGTTATTGATTTGAATGCTTAACCAAAATGTCTTTGCAACATTGATACTTGTTGTGTTTTGTTTTTGTGATTTTGTGAATTTTGTGTGTTTTTGTATGAATTGTTTTTGGATTTATGATTTTTGTCTTATGTTTTCTGTGTTTTTGATTGTTTTTGTTGATTTTGTTAAATTAAAAAATTTAAAATTAAAAATTTTTTTTGGAGGAAATCGTCCAGGACGAAATATTTTCGTACGGGACGATGTGTAAGAAACAGTTTGCGCGAATTTAAACCGTTTTGAGAGCAGTTTTTTATTGATCGTCTGTACGATCTGTGATCGTCCAGTACGAATTTTTCTTTTTCTCAAACGTCGGGACGATTGAATGCAGCGGTTGAGTGGATAAGACAGTTTTTAATACGAACTTCGTCTGTACGAAATGTTTTTCGTATGTACGAACATGTGTCGATTCATTGTAGGGGACGGTTTTCAAGAGTCATTAAAACGAAACGCTTTTCGATCGTCTGTACGAAATTTTTTCGTATGTACGATCGGTCAAGTCAAAAAGCCTGTACGAAGGGACGCATCGTAAGTTGTGTTGAATACGAAAAGCCGTTACATTTTGGACGAATTGGATCGTCTGTACGAAATTACTTCGTCCAGACGAACGATAATTTTTCGTCCAGGACGAATATTTTCGTCCAGGACGAACGTATCGTTTTTCTTTAAATATGAAGGCTTTCAAACTTGACAATCACACTTTCAAACATCTTTTTCAATCCCTTTCTACATCAAATCAACTATGGCCTCCTCTAGCAAAAGACAAAAAGTTTTGGTGAAGAAACCTAACAGGAATGCCCCAGACAACTTCCTTTCCAAAGCAAATGAGGAATCTTTTCCTCGTTTTGCATCTGCAAAAATCACTCCGTCTCGCATTCTTATCCAAACAGAGTTGAAATTTCGGGTATTGCACCTCTTCGCCTCAACCCAATTTCATTTCATTCTTTCTCTTGTCCACTTCTACAATAAGCAAACCTACCATTACTTCCTAGCCAACATGAGTTTCAATTCTGACCACTCTATCATTAGTTCTTTTGTTTTTAAGAAAAAAGTTGAGATCACCAAGCACGACCTTGGTGCATTTTTAAACTTAAGAACTGAAGGATATAGAGCCCACACCCTAATGTCAGAAAACACCTTCCAATGGTTTGAAATCAATAGGGTAATTAGAGAAAATGCAATTGACAATCATGTTGCTAGAGTGGCCGGTATGACCCAAGATGCCCGAATCATCCAGCATATCCTTAGATCCTCAATTATTCCTAAAGCTGGTGATAGGATTAACATTACTCCTCTCCTTTCTTGTCTAACTTTTTTAATCATGAAAAGACATCCTATTGATGAAGCCCAACTCATCCTAGATCATATCTATGGGCTTTCAGAAATAGGACATCCTGATCAGAAGAGGAAGAAGAACATTTCTTTAGGGCACTTGATTACTTATATTTTGGAGAAGAAGTACAATATAGTGCATCCTGATGAGGAATATGAAGAGCCAGTTTACTACAACGATGCATCATTCAGACTGCTCTTCAAGGAGGAAAAAGAAAAAGAAAAAGCACATGGAAGTGCTTCAGAAGAAGAAGAAGAAGGAGTGCAAGCTTCTGCTTCTCAATCAGATTACCAGAATCTGATTGAGAGATTTGATAGACTAGAGACTCACATTGATCAAAGGTTTGATCAATTTGATGCTCAACTTACGCAGCAGCAACATGACATTGGTAATATTAGAGATGAAGTTCATGAAATAAATACCAATGTAATGTTGATGGCCTCCTACTTCAACCTCTTTGGCGGCATTCCTCCTCCTCCTCCTCCAGAACAGTAGAAGTTTTTTTTATGTGTGTCTGTTGTATTTGTTTTTGTTGTTTGTTTTTATTTAAGTTTAAATGTTTTTTATGTAATTTTTTTTTAATCAATGAAAGTTTGTTTGTTTTAGATTTGTTTTGAAATGTGGCTAATCTTTATGAATTTCATTAATATTGTTTTTAATCTACATAGTGCTTAAATTCGATTGTAATTTGAGATTATCTATATTAGAAAATCTAGACTTTCTAAATTTATAATTTGTTTATAACTTGTTGTATTTAGAATTTTTAAATTCATGTCTATTCATTTAGACTACATAAAAGTTAATATTGTTATTGCAATTTTGATGTTTTCTTATTTTGTATTTCTATGCTCAAATGATATTTATGCACCTAGAAATATTTGAAATTTAGATTATAGATTTTGGAAAGAATTGGTCAAATTACTCTTGAACATTGTACAAATGTACAAAAATCAAAAGGATTCGCAAAAATTTGCAAAGTGAAAAAGAGGCACAAAATAAGCCCAACCAAAGAAAAATGCACAAAAATGTGCTCCAAAACTTTGAAAAGATGTGCAAAGCACCACATGAGGTAATTCTCTTCTTTCCAAATTCGTTTAATCTCTTAATTCAAGTTGATCTATGTTCATTTATATTCTATTGAACTTTGAAATATAGAATTTTTTTTACATCTCACTTGTAATGATTTTCAATAATCAAAATGTCTAAATTGAATCATGTCTTTGATAAATTCTTCTTACTTACAATGTTATATCATTTCATAAATTTTATGAATTTCTATGATTGACCTAATATCTTTAGTTTAAAATTGCATACCCTATGTCAAATCACAATTTAGATTAAATTTTAACAATGAATTTCATATTATTATTTACATTTCTTGTCTTTTTCTTCTTCACTTTTTGTTGCTGTCAAAAAGGGGGAGAAATTATTATGTTTGTGTTTGTGTTTTTTGTGTTTGTGTTTTCTGTGTTTTTTGTGGTTTGTGTTTTCTGTGTTAAAATTTTTTGAAAAACAAAAATATTGTTCTTTAATGCCTCCTTATTTTAATGTACTCATAAATTCAGGGGGAGTTTAGGAGATAAGAGATTTGTTTTAACTTGAAACCATACTAATAATAATTGTTTTGCCATCATCAAAAAGGGGAGATTGTTTGAATAGTTGCTATTTGAATGATTTATATTTGTGCAACTTATGTAGTTTTGATGATTCCAAACATTATTGTTCAGAATGTATAGTTATCTCCTAACAATTTTAGAAGATTTGCACTTGCTCTTGTGTGTACTAACATTTCAGGAAAATCAGACTCCAGACTACGAAAACTTCAAATCAAATTCAACATATGATATTTTGTTTATTTGAAGTTTGTCTTTTCTTTGAATTAATTTTGAAAGGGAGTTGATTGTAATTGAGTGAATAAAATCTCACACACACAAATAAGGAGATCTTGAAATTCTATACTGATCGTACAGGACGATATTTATCGTACTGGACGATCTGTCAGTTATCTCCTATAGAGCACTTGGAACGAATAGGAACTTGCTTTGAAAAATTTTTCTAAGTCCTATTCGTCCAGGACGAATTTTAATATCGTCCCGGACGATGGGTTCTCTGTAAAATTTCGTCCAGACGAATTTTACCATCGTACGAGGCGACCAGTCCTCTGGAAAATTTTCGTCCAGACGAAAATAAATATCGTACCGGACGATCAGCTCTCTGGAAAATTTTCGTCCAGACGAAACAAATTATCGTCCCCGGCGATTGGTCTCTGGAAAATTTTCGTCCAGACGAAATAAATAATCGTCCAGGACGATCGGCTCTCTGGAAAATTTTCGTCCAGACGAACATATTTTCGTCCAAACGATAAACCGACTTAGGACAGTTTTCAGCAGTTTCTAGAACCGACCTTGTAATAACCGTTCGTACTGGACGAACCTAGTTCGTACAGGACGATCAGCTGTACGAAGTCATTTCGTACACATATACAAATTGGGTCGTTTCAGATCGTTTAAGTAAAATCGTCCAGGACGATCCAGGATCGTACAGGACGATCCACTGCGTACAGAATTGAAAATTTGCAGTTTTTGGGCGGTTTTTCATGTCTTTTGTATAAATAGTCCAAATTAGACTGCCACCCAATCTTTTTGTCATTTGATCTTCGTGCCTATTGAGAGAATAGCCAAGGAGAGAGTGGAAGAGAGCATTCAAAGGAGGATTCCTACCATTGGAGCGAGAAGGCTTCACTTGGATTGCAAGGTAAGAATCTCTACTTGTGAAATTGGATTTCTTCACTCTTTTCTTTCTTCCTTCTAGATTCTTGTGAGAAGATCATTCAAGAAGGTCCGGTTCTCTGCCGACACTTGGAGAGTGTGAACAGACGAGGGTTCTCTGCCTACACTAGGAGAGTGTAAAAGGAAGAAGGTTCTCTGCCTACACTTGGAGAGTGTGAACAGCCGTAGGTTCTCTGCCCACACTAAGAGTGTGAAGGAGGACTCTCTCATGGAGAGTGTGAAAGGACGACGTTCTCTGCCAGCACTGTGGATTGTGTAAAAGGACGACGGTTCTCTGCCGCACCGGGTAGTGGTGAAAAGAGGGTTTTGTACAGGCTTCTCCGCCTTGCTGTGGGTGCTAAAGGAGAGTCACTTTGTGGTATTAGTGCAATACTCAGAGGGTGCCTCTGAGGAGTGGATGTAGGTCTGGTTATAGACCGAACCACTATAAATCTGGTGTCATTTACTTTATTGCTTTTACGTTTCCGCATTTTAAATTTCAGTTTTAACAACTCTGTGGTTGAAAAACATTTTTCTACAAACTTTAAAAGAAAATTTATTTCGGTTCAACTTTAATTTTAAGAGGGTTTAAAATTTTTAAAACTACCAATTCACCCCCCTCTTGGTAGCCGTGGGACATTTACTTAGGCTTAACAACCTAATTACTAGACTCAACAATTCCCAAGCAGTTATATATGTGTAGAAAAGAAAGAAAAACACACTGGCCACGCTCTTTTTGTTTGGGGGCTTTAGCAGCTGAAGCACCTGTGCAAGCAATTATAACTTTGATATTTTTTTTTATTAATTTAGCCGCTTTATTTGTTGCCCTGCTGAGCGTGACACACCTGCTAAAACTGGGTGGAACCATCTAATCGTACCTAACCTAAGGGTTAATCTACTCGCCAAATACATCATCCATCTACAGAAGTGCCA